>CM031237.1:515721881-516993819 GCA_018340775.1 Taxus wallichiana var. yunnanensis | reverse complement strand
TAAAAGTAGAGATGTGATTGCAGGTAGATGGCTTCTTGGGCAAATCCGCCGAATGCCCGAGAGCTCGGTGTTATGAATTTCACATGTTCATATCCATTATAAACACAGAACTCCACGCAGAAATTGGTACTTCACCTATCTTCACTTTCACTGAGAGCAATGATGTTCTCTAGCCCGAGAGAAATGATTGCAGAATATTTTGGTAGAGGATCTTCCCCTTAACAGGCTCCTTTTTTACTTCATTCCACCTTTTACGATATACGAGTGGATGAGGAAGGGGTGGATAAATCTTTGGTTCTTTACTTGATGAAGGAGAGGAGTTCATGAAGAGTACCTCACAGAGTTAGGTGTTTTAATGACTCCTTCCACCGAGTGTTGAAGTTTCTTTGAAAAAGACTCTCCTAAATTCTTCCTCGGCTCTCAAACCTTTACCTGCCGAAACCGAGACTTTGGTTAGCACACGGGGGAGACAGGAGCTAGGATCTTAGCAATCATCTTTCTCCCTTTAAACTAGTCTAGATCCTCTAAAGGAGTATGCTTGATCACGGTATCATACTCATATGACAATAGATCTGTTGTTATTTTCTTGTCCCTCTGGGTCCTTTCATAACTTGTCTAGGTTGTACTACATACCTCAAATTAGGAGCCATCTTATCATTCTGAAAATATAGGGAGCTTAAGAGAGGAGTACTATCGTAATCCCGGCTAGCCTGATATATGAAAAACTTCAAGATTAGATGAAGTAAAGCTCATACTTTGTTATCAGGCTCATGGATTCATTAGAAAATCTTCTAGAAGTGTCACTCTATAGAAGCCTCATAATGTACATGGTGAAAGCATCATTCACCCTCACGAAGTTGTGATTGTAGAAAGATGTCGAGGGTGAAGCGGGAGGGTGAAGTAAGCATAGATGGGATCTACCCTTCTAAGCCTTAATGTATGTGAAAACAACCATTTTACGGATGCTTGCTAGGGTATACATAAGATAAGAAGTCATGTAGAACTTCTTAATTTAATGTACATTAGATAGCTACTCAGCTCACAAGTTTATGCGAGATGAGCTCTTCCCAATCGATGTTCGGGTACCTTCCACAAACTATGTTGATGAAAGCGGGCACATCCAAAAGTGGAACTCACTAGTAGAGGCAAGCCCACCACATGAGCCAATAGGATGATGAAATTAGATAGCAAAATTGTTGAAATCAATGCTAAACAAAGCTTTGATAGTCGAATGCCCTCTTTTTAGGGTTCTTCAACCACGACTTCTTTACCACTGGCTTTTTTATTTCATATTGTCTTGATCAAAGAGGCGTATGCTTGAGTTTGAGAAATTACCATGAAATTGTCCATTTTTGTGGGATCCATAGGGCGTGTGAAATGGCAGCAACATCAAGTTTAGCGATGATCTCCTTTGTGTAAATCGGGTCGATTCGCTCGTGTTGGAGTTGAAACCAGAGCTCCACGAGTGAGCATAGTATCGGCACACTACATAAAGATTGGGAAACCCACAACAATTGCAAGGCCTTGTCATTAATCATTTGTGTGCCACGTGGGAGAGGGGGTTTAAGTCCTGTCAACTTTGGTCAAAATCACTGAAGTCTAGGTGACAAACTTCACTTTGTCTCGGATATCGTGAATGGAAGACTCAAGCAGAGAAACCTTCTCTTTCCTTGAAACTTAATCTTCATCACGATAGTGTTTAGAAAAAAATGACCTTAGCTACTTGAATCCTTGCAGTGAAATGTATAGGGGAAATGGGGATATGACCAGATAGATGGTTTCATTTACAAGAGGTAGCAGAGTGAATGGGCGGTGAAAGTAGTGTGCGAAAATATGTAGAGGGAGTCCCATTAGAAAATGGCCATATTTTAGGAGAGAGAGGTTATAAATGTGCATTAAATTCCTATATATACCAACTCAAAAAGGCAAGCATCGGAAAGCTGAGAAAAATTAGCCTACCCGGATGGCCTTTAGTACATTTGGGACATGAGGATGCAAAAGTGCAACTCGAGCGATGCAAAGTCACGGCTGTAAAAGTGAGGAAAAATGCAAAATATGTACAGGACAAGTAAGACCAAAAGTATGTCAAAGGCCTCGATGCGGATAATCGAGAAGAACAAAAAACCTAGTGAACTTAGAATAGTTGGAACAAAAAGTTTGGATGGCCCACAATTAAATAGATTTAGGGGAAATCAGCTGATTGGGGAACAAAGAGCCCATAGAACTTGGGACCACATGGGACAAAAATTTCCAATAGACAGTAAATCACGCAGTTGAAATGACTCAAAAATGTGGAATTTTTCTAACTTCTCAACTTTTCTCTTTACTAGAATATCATGAAAAGTGTCAAACTCAAAAATTTTCAATTTTTGACTTTCGAAGAGGGGAAATTTTGATAGGACAACACATAACAAGAGGACCAAGCTCTAAGAATTTATTATCATCACCTAAGGTTGCATCCAAAGGCATTAAAAGAGCATCAAGGCATCCATATAGTATTCACTCAAGGGACAAGGGCCTGCATTTTTTGCATACATGTATAATAGGGAAAGTTCACTTTTCCATCCACACACCTATTTACATTGCTACATCTAGCTATCGCTCACTATCATCGTGCACTTGCAAAGGGGATTCTGAGAGAAACGAATCTATCACACACGTAAAAGAACTAAATTTATTCGAGATGTAGTGAAATGCTCAACCGTAAGTTCATTCTAATCGTGATGACCATCGAGGGTTAGTCCGACTTCCCATTTGCATCTTTTATTTTTTTAAGATTTTTTATGTAATTTGAGGTTTTGCGGGACATCATTTGTTACGTAGGTTAATGTTCAATTGAGAAATCATCCAGTGACATATTAGTGAGCAAGAGAAAATGTTTGTGAAACTTGTGTGATCACAGTAAAAACCATTTTTGAAAGCTCCTACATAGTCACATATGCCTAGTAAGAAATCCCTAACGCCAGCCCGAATGAGTCTTGTTCCATACTTAATTCCCTAGTCCAGGATCATCCAGATGGTTATAATATTTTTGTGTGTGAATGTGACAATCTGATCTTCATGTTCATCCCATCTTCTAGTCCAAAATACTTGGGGATCATGAGTGAAAATGAGACGCAGTCTTTATTTCTCTCTATTTCACTTAAGGTGTCATATTTCTTTAGATTATTGCTTGTGTCATTTCATACCAAAAATTATTTATTATTTTTTTGTCATACGTGACTCTGCAGTAAGAGGGTTTAAAAAATTTAATATTTGTTAAATCATTTGGTGAACCCATCACTTGACTCAAACCTTCTTTCTAGGGTTTTCTTCTTATGCCCGTCACTCATGGTAGTTGTTTTGGGTCTTTTGAGCATATAGAGCTCCCTCTAGCTACTCATAGGGTTTATAAATCAATGGCTGAATTTGATAACCCCTTTTCTAACTCTTAAAATGTTCCTCTCAAAAACATTGAAACATCTGATAGTGATCAATCATATGATGAAGACACCAATGTTGAAGATACCAATTTTTGTCAAGTTTTGTTTGATAATCCCCGGCTCATATTTAACATATTCTCCATACTTTGATGGCTTCTAAAAACTCTTGAGATGATTCTTCTACACCCCTTATCGGTTCTTCCTTGGTTTCCATGGCCTCCACTCAACCCCTAAATATTCCTACTTCTATTCCCACTACTATTTCTCCCATGATTCATCCTAATGCTTCTATTTCACAACCTAGATGTTCTTCAAACAATCCTAATTTAACTTATTTATATTAGAATTTGCAAAATAGAAGTTTTCATCTTGAAATGACTAATTTTTGTGCATATCCATCTCTTGATTCTACTTTACTCCTTCACAATCCTTTAACACCAAAACCATTTCCAGCCACCTATCCACTTCCTCTAAATTTTTGTCACCCCTAAGTCGCCTTCACCTTAAAATTACATGGTGACCTTTAAGAGAATATTCGAGCATTTCATGTGGCATGTCTATCTTATGTGGATGATCATACTTAAATAGTAAATATATTTCATAGAAGCCTCCAAGATTATGATATAATTTGGTTCTATGATCTACCGTCCCATTCGGTAAAATTATTTACACATTTAGCCGATGATTTTATCACTCATTTTTCAATCAATATCAGTTCTCTCAGATATCCTATGCTCAACTTGCACAAATGAAACAATGATCTAATGATCATATAGTGAATTATGTGTTATGATATAAGAATAAATTAGCTAAGATGTCTAATGTACTCATGGAATCTTAATTGCAATATCTTTTTGTCTAAAGTATTTTGTCTTCGTTATAAGAAAATGTCATCTTTAGGAATTCTCCATCATTTGATCAGTTATTCCATACTATTAAGCTACGTGAAAGTAAACTATTATCTATGGGAAAGCTTAAATATCATGACCAAGATTCATCTTCTAATTAGTTTCAAAACAAATCTACTTTCAAGCCATCTACTAAGCCTATTAAAGAAGAAAAAAGCTACATAACGCCCGTCTCCACTCTGAAAAACTTAAATGGAAACCTCCAAAGTATACATTCAAAAATTGCCTTCGTGATCCAAATATTCTATTTCCACATCTTGTTAAGAGAAATATAATTATGATTCCTCCCCTACTTACTGGATCCAACTTTCCATAAAGGACACAATTGTAATGAAAATTTTAGACGGAATTATCAATGTGTTGGGAATTACAGCGATTGATGCTTCAAACTTAGACATATTATCAAAGATATCATCGATAATAATGAAATAAAACTCCTAATCATTCAACATCTACGCCAATCAATGAAAATGAAAAGACAAAAATCTTTAACTACCCTCTCCCTAAGCATGAAAAACACTACTAACTCTTTAGCTAATTGTACATATCATGCAATTCCTCCTTCTTCATCGGGGATCATGATTTCTTAGTTACTCATGATGATGCATCTCCACCATTCATTAAATTATTTGATCAAGATTATCATGCTACATTATCTTATGATACATTACATATTAAATATTCTAGTAGACCTCATGCTATCAATAATATAATGATAAATCCATCAATTCATATGGGTGTGTGATTTATTGCACTTCTTCTCGCTATCAACTACCCACTCTCTCATATTGTGTATCCAGCCCTAAATCTTATGGTTACATAAATTTTCCATTTATATTTGGGCCTCTTACCATGGTTCTACCATTCATTATGGTCCCATCAATCAAATTGTGTGACATGCTCTTAGGGGGTATTCCTTGACTTGTTATTACTCAAGATATTATTTCCATGAATCATTTGTGGTCTAAAGTTCATTCAAAAAATAAAGTTATCACCATAAAAGTTGTTCCTCCATCCATAGTGTGGCTTCAACATCCTCTTGAGGTCACCATTACACTCGGTAACACATCTAGGTGCCCTAGGACCCTTAAATCTAAAGAAAATATTATCCTTTCTCTCATATTCACACATGACCTACTTTGTATCATCTTGGTCCACTAGTACATCTCATTAGCCTAGGTATGCGCACTAGAAAAACTCCTTCACATAGATGTATATCACCTCCTTGGTCTCCCCTCATAAAGGTGTTCATCACCTCCTTGGTCTCCTTCATATAGGTGTTCATCACCTCCTCGAGTCCCCTTCACATATGTTTTCATCACCTTTTGGTCTCCTTCATATAGGTGACCATAACCTCCTATTTCTCCTTTATATATTTCTTCACCTCCTCAACTTCTATCACATATACATCATACAACACCTATCTCAGAGCATGGTTACACATCTTTATCTCCGTAGGAATTAGGTGAAAGACCCTTACCATTTAATTTTGTTGGATAGCTTACTCATCATCATACACTTAAGGGAATCATGCATATTTCACCCCTTCTAGAATTATCAAGTGTCTAGCATTTCTATTATCACGCCCATGTTTTATATGTAGTCATTTTCATTCATCTTGCAAAAGTTGTATCATCATTAGACTATGAAACATTCTTTGTGTTATGGTTCAAACATGGATGATGAGGGTATATATATGAAATGAATCTCACACACTACACATTTCATGCTACAAACTTCATGATACATATTTCTATCATAATAATATCCCCTTCTAAACTCTACAATTTATGATTTATTGATCTATCTTTCTAGCATGGACAATTCAAACCATTTTCCTATGACACACTCTTGTGATAAGGTTAACACTTGACTATTGAAGGCATAATACATCCATGAACCTCACATCATACACATGACACATTTCACACTCTATGCATTCATGACACATCTCTCTTACATCATACATCACCCAATACCATATGATTCACTCTAGTTCCATGGTTCATCTTACCGGATGCCCAGAGGGTCTAAATTTGAAATGAACCTCACCACATTCACTCTTCATGCTCGTGCTTCATGATCTATCAATATAGTTCACTTCTTCAAACCATTTCCCGATGAGCACTCTTGTTCTATGGTTCATTATTGACTATCGAGGGGTATTTAATAAATGAACCTCATCTCATACTCATCCACATCCACTCGGGGGGAACACTACTCCTATAACATTCACATTACAAATCAATCCATCTCACTCATTCACATAATACTACATATCTTGGTTGCACATAATCTTGATTACTTATACTAGTTATATGTATACTTTTTTTTCATGCTAGAAATATAATTCCTATGCCATTATCTTTATCATATACACATGCATGTTCACTTGTTCTCATGTTTTGAATGCATTATTCTTATAGATTCTTACACACAATGTTGATGCTTATTATTGTACATCTTACTAGTCCCACCAAGGCTCCAGGGGAATATAATTTTTGGATCCTACAGTGCTATTGCTTCATTTTATACTACTTCCTATTCATACTAACACACTTCTCGATCAATATATACAAGCCTTAACATAATTTTTATCTTTCTAACATGCTAACAGTGATTCATGCAACATTTTATTTATAAGAACCAATTTCACCGTGGTTGGTGATACTTTTATTGATACCATTCTCCATTGATTTCCATTGTATTCCATTATTTACGTGCTATTCTCTGTCTTTCTTGTTCATTTCTTGTATGCTTTTGTCTCATCATCCCTAGTTGTCTTGTGACATTGTTAGTGATGTCCCATGTTTAAAACCAAATTTTCATGGTCTAGTTTTTCTACACTATTGCTTCTAACAATATTTTTCTATTAAATTATTGCTACTTTTCTACTAACACATGTTTCTATCCATATTGTTTTCATGTGCCTTGGTTTCTACCATGCACACCCTTATCCCTATAGGGTATTAGTTCCGTGATCAAACATATGGTCCTCTCCTTTGGGATGTATTATCTTAAAAATGTCAAAATGTACCACAAATGAGGGTAATACATTGGTGAATTAGTCACCCATACAACAAGTTACAAAATGATTAAACATAGGAACATAACAAAGTTAGAATTACGTAATGACCCACGGTCTCGGTGGGTCCTCAATTCAACACATACACCAATGCCCGTATTCAAACATGAGCACCTAGATGCTTCACGACCTATCATGGGTGCATATGAACAGGGGGTAGTTATAATTACTTTCTCGAATCAACATAATTGACATAAGTCCGAGAGAGAATTTTCATAGATATAGGCACAATACTCCAGTAAAAAGAATACATTATATCTCATTTTTTCTATTTCCTTGGATCGAACTGAAATAAACAAAAAAAGCAAGATAATACCATCTGCAGTGGTGTATAAATTTTGGAAAGCACTTAGGGATGGATAATAACACTAGAAATTTCTCCCCAACACTCTTCTTCTGTGGCATGAGATCACCCCAAAAACTCTCACTTGACGTGAAATTTCCCAAAAAAATTGCACTTGGCATGAGATCACCAAAAAAAATCACTCTTGGCATGATATCACCCAAAAAAATTGTTCTTCTACAAATTTTTTAGGACATTTTCTATCTTTTTCACTCATCACATATTAGGTGCACACTTTCCTTTTTACACCTTTTTACACACTTTTATATGCTTGTTACACAGGAGTTTTCATGACACATGACTTTGATTACTCTTTTCGCTCTTCTTTTAGTAGGGTGTGTCCTTAATACAAAAATTAGAAAAAACCCCACACCAGTAGAAAATCACACAAAATTAGAAAAAATCCCACACCGTAAAATCACAACAACAAAAATAGAAGTACAAACATGACACAACACATATGCTTCACCCCTAGGGTCACTTCCTCTTCCTTAGCTTCCATGCTTCATTTTTATCACTCCATACTTTTTCTTGTCTCTTTGGCACACTTTCACCATCAATCTACATGGTTATTAGGTACACATATCTTATCTACTTTATGTTATTGAGTATTCACTCAACAACATAAAGTGGGGGAAAATGTAGACACTAAATCATGCACTTGGGTACATTTCTAGGTCCTAATCACATACTACTATTCATATGATTCCTAAGCAATAAAACTAGTAATTGACATCTATCTTTGGCCTATTTTTTGTATTTATAGTTTCCTCTTTGGTCTTGCATACCCCAAACCCCATTTTAATCTTCATTACTTAATCTTCATTAAATATAGACACCAACACCTAGCCATGATGCTAAAGCCTAGGTTCCCTCATCCCCTCTGGGTTCCCCCAACCTCTTTATATCTTACTCACCTCTTTTGGAACTCTTTTATTTTTTGGGCATATTGTTTTCTTATGGGTAATCCTTTTAGTTGTCAATTGTGAAATTCAACCAAGGTGAATCATATAAATAAAAAGCTATGTACCATAATATGGGACTCGATATCTAAACATATATTATCATTTCCTAAGGTTACATCTATAGGAATTATAAGAGCATCAAGGCATCCATATAGCACTCACTCAAGGAGAAGGGACTATATTTTCTACATAAATTCATAGTAGGGGAAATCCATTTTTCCATCCACACAACTATTTACATTACTACATCTATCTATCACTCACTATCATCAAATGCACTTACACAAGGGATTCCTATGAAGCATGATTCTATCACACACGCACAAGAAGTACATAGAGTTTGAGATGTAGTTAAATTATTAGTCATAAGTTCACTCTATTTGGTGATCAATGGAGTCGGTTTGACTCCCCATTTGCATCTTTCATTTTTAGGATTTGATATAGTTTGAGGTTTTGTAGGATATCATTTATTTTCCCTCTGAGTTACAAGAAAATTTAGCAATCATTTAGTGACATACGAGGTGACTAAGAGGAAAGCGTCAATGAAACTTGTGTGACACAAAAAAACCAATGTTTGAGCTCCACGCAGTCATAGGTGCCTAACAAGAGGCCCCTAATGCTTGGCGCCTAGTCCTGCTTTTTTGGGCATCCTAATCTAGGATCATCTAATGGTTCCAATATTTTCTATGTGTGATTGCAAGAATCTATTCCTCTTGTTCATCCATATTATAGTCTATAATAATTTGAGATTAAGTGCAAAATCGAGGATTCTTTATTTCCCTCTTACACTTAAGGTTTTATATTTATTTAACAAATTGCTTATGTCGTTCATACCCTAATAGTTGTTTATTATTTATTTATCATATGTGACTCTACAATTAGGGTTTTAAAAATTCAATATTTATTTATAAAAAATGGAGCTAGGGTAGGTGTAGTTGTGATTTCTCCAATGAATGAGAAGTTATTATTTGATCTTAGGTTGTAGTTTGCATATTCAAACACCGTAGAAAAATATGAGGCATTAGTTCATGGCTTGTTGACATGAAAGAGACAAATCACAGTCTTATGGGCAGATCTTGGGGACACAAAATTAGTCATACAATAAGTGAGAAAGAAGTGTGATACTAAGAATAAGCTTTTGAAATCTTATAAACATAGAGTTTGGGACTCTTGGAGGGATTTGATGTTGTTAATTTACAAGTAGTGCCTAGAAAATTGAGAAAATAAGAAAACGGATGATAACCTTTGGATCACAATTTTAACCAATCGAGGATCTCATCCAAGGAAATGAAAAATATGTTAAGTTGATGGTTAGGCCATTAATTCTAGATAATGAAATCGATGACAAGTATTTTGATAAAGTGATGAACAAATTGTTCAATTTATTCAAAATAAAGTTGTTTTTTCTTCAAAAAAGTAATCGACTTGTATGACGCTTGATTATGGTGACCAAGTTATTCAATTAAGAATTAAAAAAATCCTAAATGATTGGTTAATCTTGAACATATTTTTATTCTTGATGATGAATTCAGAGGAGAATAGTAAGAACATAACAATAATGCGGGAATACTTCCAATCACCACTAGTGCAAAAGGAAATGAGCTACTACTTGTAAAAGTATATAATGAAGATGAGAAACAAGATTTTATATCCTTGTACTAAAATTTTAATGATTCTTTCTCATGGGACCATGAGGATCTCAAGTGGTTTTGACCCCAACATTGTTCAAAATTCCATCGATCTTAATCTTAATGCCAAGCCGATTAGACAAAATCAAAGGCTTGTCAATCCTAGGATAGAACCCTCACAAGGAAGGAATTATCTAAGATGATTAAGGAAAAAATAATATTTCCCATAAAATAGTCTAATTAGGTGGAAAATTTGGTTCCGATAAGGAATAAGAATGGATAAATTAGAATTTGTGTGGATTTTAGAGACTTGAACAAAGCTTCTTTAAAAGATCATTATCCTCATCTTATATGAATAAAATCCTACAAACAATACTAGGAGTTGAAATATTTTCCATGTTGGATGGATACTTAGGTTTCAATCATATTAAATTCCAAGAAGAGGATTAATTTAAAACCGTGCATTCAATTAAGTGGGGAACACATGTGTATCGATATATTTCCTTTGGTTTATCAAATGTAGGTTCCACATTCCAAAGAGAAATGAGCATTGATTTTAAAGGGTATATCAATGAATTCATCAATTTATAATTCGATGATATTAATATTTTATCAAAAGAGATTAAAGAACATATCGGGCTCTTCTTGAAAAAATTCTTCGAGAGATGTAGATCATTTAAGGCGTCTCTCTTAATCCCAAGAAATGTAACTTTGTTTCTAGGGAAAGATATTTAGACATAACGTTTCAAATGATGGTATTGCTATTGATCTATAAATAATATCAACCATATTATCTCTCTCTCCTTACCAACTCATAAGAAGGATATGTAATCATTCCTTGAAATGCTAAATTTGTTAGGAAGTTTATTCCTAAATTTGTAGGATTGGTTAGGCCTATCACCTCAATAATCGCGAAAAATAATTTTGTTTTCAAATGGAAAACACCAGGAAAATAAATATTTTCCAAGATAAAACAAGAAATTTCTCAAAATCCCACACTTATTAACCTTGACTATGCAGAATATTTCATCCTATATGTATATGGATATGAATCCAATATTGCTTCTTTTTTAACAAAACAAAATGATCAAGGTTTGGAGCAGCCAATAGCTTTCGTCAGTAAAAAAATGACGGATTATGAATTTAAATATAACCACATTGAGAAAAATGTCTTTTCCAACATGAGAGATCTCAATAAATTCAAGAGTATGCTTACCACTAATCACATTAAACTTATAGTCTCACATTCCAATGTGAGAAAATTTATCATGGGAGAATAAATAAGTGAGAAAAGATTTGGATGGGTGACCAAGATTATGAAGTATGATGTAACTATTAATGCCAAAAACTTGTAAGAGTAAGAGAAATTTATGATCAATGGGATTTGGATGCTCGAGATGATCAAGAATAATATTTCTTCATGAATGAGGAACTTCCACACAACACTAAAATTCAGGAGGAAAAGGAAATCTAGTCAATGATCACAATTGCATTAACCAAATGGAAACATTCTTATCTATAGGTGCATATACTCCTAGCATAAACAAATAAAAAATAAGATATTTGAGGCTACAATAAATTCCCTATGCATTGACTAATGAAATTATTTTCAAAAGAAACATTGATGAAGTGTTTCTAAGATGAATTGAAGGTGAGAAATTGAACATGGTATTAGAAGAATTCAATGATGGTTTCTCTGGTGGAAACTTATCTGCTAAGGCTACTGCTATGAAAATCATAAAGGTAGGATAATTTTGGCCCACAGTATTTTAAGATGATCATTAGTGGGTCAAAAAATGTAAAGAATGTGATTTATTTACTAGTAAAAAGAGGTTGACTTACCTTCCACTTCATCCTATCCAATCAGATCAAGCATTCTACCAATGGGGTCTTCACTTCATTGGCATGATTAATCCTCCATCAAGTTTTAGTCATAAGTGGTTCATGAAAACAATTTATTACTTTACCAAGTGGACAAAAATGTGGTATTCAAGGAAGCATCTTGAATCAACTATCCTTGATTTTCACGGGAGATATTGTGGCATGGTTTGAGGTTCCTCAAACCATCATTTTTTATAATGAAAAATGATTATTAAGCTCAAATATTTCTGATTGGAATATTGGACTTGGAATTTACTTGAAGAATTCTTAGAATAATGGCCCTCACAAGTAAGGTTGAAATATTCTACTAATAAGAACTTGATCAAAATCATGAAGAGAATAATGGATATCAAACCAAAGGCAATGTGGTATACAAAGGTGATAAAATATTCTTTGGGCTGATAAAATAAAAACAAAAAGGTAAATTGGTACTTATCCTTAAAAAAATGTTTATGGTAGAGTTGCTTTAGGCTTACCTTGTCTTTATAATTACCTTCACTAGAGCTAACTCAACAATTGAAATTGGAGGGTGTATATCGGGAGAGAAATCAGAATGATAGAATTAATGAACTTGAGGAATTGAGAAATTATACCTTGATCAGATTGGAACAACATTATAGGTCAACCAAATAATGGTTTGCTAGGAAATATAGGGTCTAAAAGTCAAGGTTTGTGATATGGTCTTGAAATGGGATGCAGATAGAGCTAAACTAGGGAGACAGATAAGTTAAATGCACTTTGGAATGGGCCATACATCATCAGTGCTTGTAAAGAGGTCAACACTTTTGAGTTGTCCAAATTTGATGGAAATGATTTTTTAGATCCCATTCAATGGGATTTATCTCAAGAATTCTCATTAAGTTGTTTCATTGCATCTTTCTATGCATTAGATTAGTTTTAAATTCTCTAAGTTATTTTTAATACATTGTCTTGTTGATATTGTAGTTTCCTTTCCCTAAGTGTTTTACACAATGTTATTTTGCTTTTGGGATGGCCTTACATATTGTTGTGTTTCATGGAGGACTCAAAAGGAAGTGTGTTTCAAACAGAGTTTGGAGAGTAGCTGGATGTTTGTAATATAAAACATGGAAAATTTCTTTTCAAATCACAACATTCATCATATTAGGAACATTGTTGATAGTTTTACTTATGTGTTCTTAGGAAGATATAGTGGAAAATCAATTTTAAAATAGTTTTCCACTCTCATTAAACTCAACCAAAGTAATTCTTATATTGAGAATGATCTCTTCAAGTGGATTCGGTTTAGTTCTAGGTATATGTGGGATCGGGGTAAGGTTTTCAAAGTTTTAGATCATATTTCATGTTTTCAAGCTCGATTCCATGCCCAATGAATGCTCATAACCATTAATATTTCCATATAGTAGCGAGATGAGACATACAAGTTTCCAAAAATGTTGTCTAAAATACCACCACGGCTAAATTAAAAATTTGTTGAAATACATTTGGACTTAGGAGGTGATTTTTAAAGCCTTGGTGGGCCTTTTTTGTAAATTTTCAATTTTTCATATGTTAACATGCATAATGCACCCTGAGCCCCCAAAAAAGCCTTATCGAACTAAGGATTTATTCAACACTTAGTAATTTTCATGGAGTTTACAAACATATAAATTGATTTCAAGCTCTGTCCACCGATCATGCCTCTATGGGTGTCGAAAACCATCATGCAGGGAGGTAGTTTGCATTCACATAGTCCTACAAAGATGAAATATGCAAGAAAAACTCCCACCTACCTAAGGACACGCCTCTCATCTTGGTGGGGGTCAATGGTAAACTTGTAAAAACTACATTCCCGGGGTTGAAAATAAATCCTTGACCCTCGGTGCTTGTAGTCAAGGGTATGACTCCTGCAATTAATCACCATTTGAAGCATGAAAAATATTAAGTAAAGGAGGGGACATGCAACATGATTACAAAAATTTCTTGTGAAGATGCATCCTATAGAATTCAAGCTCAAGTAGAATGAGAAAAGTCTAATAAATTTTTAGGTATGTGGTAGGTCAAGATGGGTAAGCATGTAATCAACAAATAATCTAAAGGAGACAAGTAGGTGATTTACACATAGGAAAAGGAAATCCTGTGCAAATCAAAGATTTCCATGTGTCACTAGAAATCATTCGGATTCACCCAAAGCTATAAATATTAAAATTGCCATATCTTTCTCTCCGAGATCTCTAAATAACACAATATCATGCTTGTTGGAAAGATCCCTCAAGCCCTTCCATTTAAAATCACTAGTTTCTGATTTTAGTAATGTTTAGTAGGTAAAATATAGGAAAAGTATTCTAGGAGTTTAATATGCAACCTTAGATGACTCAACAAATCAAATTGATGAAGGATGGGGTATTTACCTCTCCTAAAAGAAAAATAATTTCCGGGGATGGTCTTATAAAGTACGAGATCATGGTTTTCAAAAAATTAATGCATGTTGGTGGTGGTTGAAGCTTGAAATTTTAATTTAACTCTAATTTCCCATCCCTTTATCTCTCCAATTTTTATATATTGTGTAATGACACCCATTTTAGAGGTTGCACGATATCTCATAATACAAGGGTTTAATTCAAAGTGTTTCATGTGTTTTTGAGTTACGAAGCCCCAAACTTGGATCTCTGTGATATGTTCTTACCTTCCTCCTTCACCGTAATGATCCTTGCATATTTATAAAGCAATTAAATCTCATGTTCAATGGATATTCTCTGCACTAGCTTATGTTTTTGTTTTCCCTTACCTCTTCATTATTTTCAAGTGTGTTGTGTATGTTATCCACTTTATAGGGTTTAGTTTTGGTTTACTCGATAAAATGGAAGTTTAAATGTTGGTTTGGGCTATGGTATTCTAGTGTTCTCTTTTTTTTTTTTCATTTTATCCCATATTCCCTCATTAAAAGTGTCTTTACCCCTCTTTCTTGGTGTTATCACCTACACTTAGCTTAGGATTTCCCTTTATGCATCTCCTTCTAATCATGGTCCCTTTGAGTGTTTAAATTATGAGTAGATAACTTTACTTCCTAATGTAGGAGTAGTTTAACATTAGGAATTGGTAGAGGAAGCTAACCTTATGTGGAGGTTAATCTCAGCTTGCAAAACCCACATTGTAGAGATCATCCCATGTTTCTTCAAAGCCTTAAATCTTATTGATTTAAGTGTGGGTATAATTTTGAGCTCCGATAATAACCTCTCAATGTTGGCCATTGTGTATTAGTGTTGTCATTGATGTCAAATACATTAATGGAAAAGGATGTTGAGGTGCCATATCAGTCTCAATGAGGTGTAAATTAAGGTCAAGTATGAAGATTGATTACTAGTGACTAGATTTGGTGAGTTGTCATAGTTGTCAGGCATGGTTTCGTAGGTATGATGCAAACATAGAAAAACATAGGATGAGTTATAAAAGTTTTTATGAGGTCAGTACATGGTCCTGATGTGTGTCAAGGGTGTCTACATTTCTATAATAAATCATCATGGTCAATTCATGGTTTGTCAAGGTTGAGTCAAGTCATTCTAGGTCTATTCCTAGACCTAGAGCTTATGGTTTGGCATTGTGTTTTGAGAAATGGAGAAAGGAAGTATTTTTGAAGCATGGTATGACAATTTTGGTACTGCATATGAAATTTATGATGAGTTTTAGGTCATTTCTCAAATGTATGATGATGTTTTGTGGTCCTTGGGAAGAAAGATCTTCAAGACAAGTTAAGTAAGCACACACAAGTTGCTATGGTGGAGAGATTAAAAATCATTTGAGGAAGTAAGTTTTCTCAATGAGAGGATGTTTTCATGATGCTTCATGACATGTTTTAGGTTAGTATGTTGAATAAATTGTAACTTATGCAATTTTTGGCAAAACAATGGTGAAAAAATAAAACCAACTCAAATTGGAAACTTCAGATGCTTAGCCACTCACACACACTTTGCATGGCACCCAAAGGTTTTTGTGGATTTTTTTCCATTAATATAATATATTTTTATAAAAATAATTAAGTGGTTTGATCGTCATGTTTTTATGAAGAACTGTTAAGAAGTTAAGTTGGTTAAAAACCTAACTTAAACCCTCATTGCATGGTGAATGGAGAAAAATGTTTTTTTAGCCTCCAAATGGATTGGTAAAAGATTTTTTGAGATTTATGGGTGTAGATAATTTTTCTAAGATTATTTTGGTGGTGGTTTGGTGTTCCACCTATTTTGGAAAAAGAGAGGAAAACATTAGTTTTATGGGTTTTTGTTGTTTAGGGTTGAGATGAAGATTCCAAGATGAAAACTACATTTTTATAGAATAATCGAGAGGTACTATAAATGGAAATGAAATTTTTTAGGTTTATTTAGTGGATAAAATTTAAGATAAAGGTCCTCAAAGTTGCACCATCAATTTTGGCCTAAAGGGCTAAAATGCTAGTCTCTTTGTTTGAAGTGAGTTTGATCATTTTGTTTGTTATTGATGCATATGATGGTCATGTATATTTTATTGGCACCTGATATGATGTAATTAATATATTGTAATGGTATGGTGAAGTGTTTTTTATTTAAATACCTATTGTCCTAAAAATCCCTAGTTGGCTTCTCAAGAAGGCTTGAAGAAACATGTGTGCTTGGTTGCTTTTATTCACATGGAATATGGTTCTTAGTGATTTTACATGTTATTAAAAGTTTCCTTTATGTTTTATAGGTGTTAGTTAAGCTTGTAAAATGTTTTTAAGGTATTGAAGAAAGTTTCTTTCCAAACACATTCTTGAGTCCTAAAAGCCCTGAATTGGTAGTTTTAGAGATTAACTTGGTTGAAGGCCTTCCACTATGAGTTGGATGAAAATGTGAGTTTTTACATAAAGTAGACTTATAGAAACTTCAATTGGTATATTACTTGATTCATGATGATGAGATTTTCTATTTGAATATGTTCATTCTTTAAGACTAAATTTTTGGGCCTTGAAGACCTAGTGGGGTTTGCTTGCTTCTTGGCATACTTCATGATGTTTGGAGTTGAACAGTTGTTCTTGACCTTGTTGATAATCCTTGAAGGTTGGTATCATGATTTTATGGAGCCATGAAAATTCTATTTGAATACCTTGGAGTTGTTGGAGCGTTCATTGGTGCTTGAAGAGCTTGTTTTGAGCTTGCTTGTGCATCTTAGAGCTTGTTGGTGTTGTCTTGACCCCAACCTACTAAGGTATATTAAGATTATTTAGATGATGTTTTTGATCTATTTTTTAGTTATAATGACCAAAATAATTTTTCATGGCTGACCTAGGGGTGTTTTGGAGTTAAGTGTTGTATATAAAGTATGTTATATTTGCTTATTGTGACTAGGCATTGTGATGATGGGAATGTGAGTGAACTAGAGGAGAAGGAAGAATATATTATATACTTTAAGGAAAAATATAAGAATATTGATGAATACCTTAAGAATATTGAGTATAAAATGTTCAAGGGAAATTGGTATATTTAACCTATGAGGAAGAGAGATTGAGAGAGTCAAAGGAGAGCTTGTTTTGAGAGGGTTTGAAGGTTGTGTGAGCTGAAATTGGATAACTATCTATTTTGTGAGGAACATATCATCAGTGGTTATTAATTTATATGTGTTCGAGTTGGTACTTGATCAAATTAGGGTGTTTTATACTCCACTTGGGGTTAGTTCCTCACTAAACTAGGGGTTAATGTTTTTTGTAGAGTTAGTGCTCTACTAAACTAGGGGTTAGTGATACTTGTAAAGTTGGTGATTTACTAAATTCCTTTGTTTTGAGTAATATAAAAAAATATTCAATGGTTTTATTTCCCTTGATATTTTCCTACTTACATATGTTGTTCTTGTTTTGTGTATCTTGTTTCATGCTCTTATGATTAAATATTGTACATATAAATAAGCTCACATGGTTATGACTGTTGAATGGAAAAATTGAATGATGAATGTATGGTTTGGTAAATGAAGTAAAATTGTCAGTATGAATAATACACCTCCCCTCAATCATTTTTCTTCTAATAATTGGTATCGAGCTGGCCCTTGTGAAGAAATTTGAACAAATTGAAGGAGGTCCACTGAAGAAAAAGTAATGGGAAAATCATATAATGTTGAGACCTTTTTGGTGACATTGAAGAAAAAGTACGAGATTTCTAAATATCTTATCCATGAATTATAAGAGAAGATTAGTTGCATGTAGATAGAGTTGTTCACATAAAATTATACACTTGGGTACATTTCTAGATCATAAATCATTTTGCATTCATGTGATTCTTGACCTATTAAATGGGTTGGTTGGAGGTTGATGCATCCACACGTTCTTGTTTCACCATTTTCTTTACTTGAATGATGAAACAGATAAGGGTAAGGGCTAATGAATACCCATTAAATGGGTTGGTTGGAGGTTGAGAGATTCAAGTAATGCCAATTGTGAGAGCTTTGGCTAGGAGGAACTACTTGTAATAGAAAACAAGACCACAAAAGAGAAGTTAAATGATATATGATAGTGGACTACCTAGCGTATGCTAGTTCCGGGAAGTGTGATACTTCCTAGATGGTTATCAATCCACTATTTAAAACAAATTAATGCGAGAAATAAATAAATTCCTACTGTAGTTGATATGATTTAGGTATCTCATTCAAGTAAAATAAGAAAATCCAATCACAACAAAGCTAGGGCTATAGTTAGATTTGAAAGGATGAGGTGTCTGTCGCAGTATTAGGACTGGTCAGGGTCTGATTTTGGGTTGTTTAGGTCAACTGGTAAGAGGTTGTTTGGCTCTATTCTTGGGCAGGGTATAAAACATAGAGACCGATGTCGGTTGGGTATAACCAATGATGGTTAAGGGAGACCAATGATGGTTATGGGTAACTTGACATGTATGAAAGTAGGGTCATATAATTTAATGCAAAACCTTATCAGAGAGTTTAGGTGAGGTTAGACGGGGCTAAAGAAGGAGATGACAAGGTCTGTGGGAATACTGAGAACACTCAGAGAGGTAGAAGGACTAGGATAGGTGATCTGATAAATGGGTGGGTGAGGTTTTGGGTTTTTCAAAAGATGGCTATGGAGGAATGAGAATGTTAATAAAAGAATGGTAACAGAAGTGATAACAACTCTATGAACAAAATAGGAATGGAAATGATTAATGATAAAACACTTACCAATGTTGCAGGTCCAATGGTTGGGTGGTGGTGATGATCAGTTGATGGAATGGATATTTTGTGCAATAGTGACGCTTCCTAGAATGTTACCATGAGTGTAATGATTTCTGGATCTGTCCTAGTGTTGGCTATGGATGTCTAGGTGCATGAAAAGACTCTGGTTCTTCTTGCATGCAGCTCTCTTCTCATCTTCTTGCTCTCAAAATGTGCCAACCAAAAACAAGGTTTCTTAGGTGAATAAATGGTAACCGATGATGGTTACGGGTTGAATCAGTGTCGGTTTAGGGGTGACCGGTGTTCGGTTAAGGTAGGATTCCCTAGGTTTACTAAAATGGGTAGATCTTTCTAATTTCTTGGGCCCAATTAGTTTGTTCTCATGGATTAGAATGGAAACTTCCCTTCTAATGAGTAGGAATGTGGTTAGAGAAATCTTAGGCATTGATTTTAGGGTTAGACCAAATCTTAGCTCATTAAGGAAAGTAAGACTTAGTTATTGTTAGTTATGGAAACATGCCAAGAATAGGTCTAGGGTGAGGTGGTTGGATGAGGTGTCTAGGTGAGGTGGTGGGGTAGAAATTAAGTAATTAGATAATAAATATTGTGAGGATATATATATATATATATAATTAAATTTAATTAAATTAATAAATTAATAATGATGTGGGGTGGAAGGGGCCATGGTTAGGTGAGTATGTTTGAGTTGGTTATTTGACAAGGGACCAAGGGGAGTGTGACCCAATTTTGGTGTCTACATTTTCCCCTTTTTGTTATATGGCTTATATTGGTAAGCAATGACATTGAAAAAATAAGATGTGGGTGCCCCATGTGTGGGTGAAGGTGATCCCCTCAAACTAGGAATAGATGAGGTAGAAGACCGAATCAGTGAGTGGTTTGATAAAGGTGGATGTGATGAAGAGGAAGGTGGACAATGGGGGTAATTGGGTAAAGGTCCAATCGGGTAATCAAGGTAATGGACAGGGTCAAAGGTAGCGATAGTCAAACACACACACATGTATAAACTATGGCACGATACCATGTTGAAGAGGATGTAAATTCTACATCATCTAAGGTCGATAGGTTTATCCAAACAAGGTTGAGGTGATTCCAAGTATCCAAGGTATAAGATATGGTGTGAGAAACATTTCAGTGGTCAGTGTGTAGGAACATCTAGGTATGTTCTAGTGCACCAAAGTAAGTCGGATAAATGGATAAATGAAACAAATTAGGCAAGGTAAGGTCATTAGGTCAAACAACATGGGTAACAATGTCGCAAGGTATAAGTGAGCACATGAGGTCATAGGTCATTAATAATGTTCTAGGTCCAAGTAGTAAGGTCACGACATAGGTAATAGTGTCGTAAGGTATAACAAGCACATGAGTTCATAGGTCTTTAACAATGTTCTGGGTCTAGGTAGCTAGGTCATGGACATGGGTAGGGCTGAGGTATGGGTAAAAGAACAAGTCCCAAAACAATTAATTAAGGACATGTATAGGTAAGGTAGGCATGGAGGTTGGTTGTAATAAGGGTGGGTAAGGTCAAATGGTGGTTGGGTTGGTTAAGTGTTGGTTGGAAATGGGGAAAGGGTATGGACAAGAGTATGACAAGTAACCGATGTTGGTCATACATAACCGGTGATGGTCTAGGTAAGCCGATCATAGTTTATTAGGGTAGATGACCGATGTTCGGTTTGGGTATAACCGACCATGGTTTGCTAGGGCAATAGGACCGATGTCGGGTTTAGGTATAACCGACATTGGTCAGGTCGATGTGGGTATATAAAAAGAAAAATCCATATAATATGGATTCATTTGTACGTTTTGGATTTTGTGAAAATGATGAGAGCATGAGACTTTTGTGGCTTGGTGAGAGGAAAGTATGTGGGACCGTACCGAGGTGAGGTGGAGAGATCCTGGTTGGAGAGGAGAGCAGGTAGAAAGGTCCATGTGATCGGGCAGAGTGAGGTGATTAGTAGAGAGGTTGGAGGTTGATTTGGACATGGCAGAGGTAGGAGAGGGTTTGGGTGGACCACTAGCACAACGTCTAGACTTGCCACCATGGAGGTGACATCGAGATAAGGTAATATATAAGCTTTTCTATGTATTTTTGTTAAATGTAGAAGGGAATATGGGTCAGGGGGGTGTGGCTAGGTTAGAGAATTTGAAATTTGGTGGTTAAAATGGGTGAGAGAAGGGGTGGGAAAAAGGTATAAGTAGGTTGAATAGGGTTGGGGGGAATTGGGGGAAGTTTGGGTAGGTGTCTAGGAGAAATGGGTGGAGAAAATTGGGGGTTTGGGTGCAGAATACAATGATGGACACCGATCAGGGTGTGACGATGTTGGTCTTTACGAAGATTGTCATGGCCACCCTCGGTTGTAATTTATAATGGACTTGTGATAAGTGAGTGGACAAGGTTTGTTATAGGGTTAAAAGGGCTAGAGGTCTAGGAAGGGTAAGAGGAAAGGTTAGGAAAAGTGAGTAAAATAGATATTACGGATGGGGCGAAGGAAGAAGGGAGGGGTTAAAGGTCAATGTTGGGTAAAATCAAGGTTTAATAATGTGTGTGATTGGTTAAATGTGAAGGCTGTGGGACCAACTATAGGTATGAGAGATAGGGTACCTCCCTTGCTCGTGGATGTACAGGGGTGAAAAATTGAGTGGATGACTAGCACCATGTTGTGAGAGGTTATCCTATGGGGATCATGCTACCAACACATAATAGATGCTGAGTTTGATGGTCACTCTCATCGAGCATGATGGGACTCAAGTGAAAGGGATACCTTCCATTCACAATGGGTGAGAGACAGATCACCCCAGAGGATGTGTATAGGATAGAGGTAGGAGCACTGAGGTGGGGACACGATGTAGTATTCTATCTCCAGTGAGGAGGCCTCCGAGGAGTTGATGTTGACAGATCGAGGTGCAATAGTGGAGATGAATGTTGGAAGGGCACCCCACAGAGGGAGATGGAGGAGATGAGAGACAAGGATTGGATATCAGCAAAGGGATGATGATTAGTCATCATTGATTAGAGGGATGTATCCATATTTTTGACATATTTTTGACATGTATAATGACCTGCGTGTAAAGATGATGAGGATGTAGATGATGTTTTATATTTTAATTTTTGATCATATACTTGAGACACGTGCCAAGATGGTGAAATTATATATGAGATCTTTGAGAGATTGTGATTATTATTGGTATATATGTTCATGTATTTTTATAGATACTATCTTATTTATATATGACAATTTATAGTATGGATGGTGTACATGTTTTAATTTTCATTGCATATATAGATAGGTGGAAATCAAGTTGATTATGATGATTCAAGGTCATGTAGGCATGGAAGATTTCAGGTCTATTTTGGCATGGATGGAGTCAGGTCATAGGCATGGATGAAGTCAGGTCATAGGCATGGATCGAGTCGTGGGTTCGGTTAGTTTAGGCATGATGGAGTCAAAGTTGGTTTAGGCATGGATCGAGTTAGGTTGGTTTAGGCAAGGAATGAGTTAAGTTGACATAGGCATGGATTGAGTTAGGTTGATTTAGGAATGATTGAGAGTTAGGTTGATTTTGGCATGGTGGAGTTAGGTTGGTTTAGACATGATTGAGTTAGGTTGACTTATGCATGGTGAGTCAAGCTATTTAGGTATGGTTGAGTTTCTAATTCATTAATTTGTGTAATTAATGATGATGTGGATCATGTTAAGATGATTTATAGGAAAATGTATGATTATGGTAAAGAAATTGTAGACACGATGAAATGAATGTGTAAGTTATGATTGGTAAAGATGTGTAACAATTATTGCTTGTTGGGTGTAATTTCCAGTTATTGATATAGAAAGGAAACTAACTAGGGTAGAATGTGAATAAGAAAGGGAAAGAGGGAATTGGTTAGGGTAGAGAGTGGCCGAGCTAACCTCCAAGGGCCCCATGCCCTCGAAGTGCTGCCTACATAGTCCTAACGAAAAGGGACCTCAAGTCTAATGTAGTTCTCCCATAAGCTAGGGAAGATTAGGGTGAAATAGCGGAATGGGTTGATGGGTGCTAGGCATGGGTGAATATAGGTCATAGGCATGATTGAGTTTAGATCGTAGGTGTGGTTGAGTGGTTTTTAAATATAGGTGTTGATGATCTAGCCCTATATAGGATAGTCAACAAGTAATGAGGAAGGTGAATGGTAAGAGGTGGTAAAAAGAGCCACTTAATTGATAAGAACCCTAATGAGTCGATCATACCTAAGAGAGGCTCATGAACAAAAGAACCTAAAGGCATTGCATAATGGACCATTCTAAGGGTGAATAAAGTCACATAATCACAAAATGTCATGTTTGCGGCAAGTCCCTTGAGTAATGAGGAAATTAGGTGAAAAAGGCAAGGAGGTGAGAATGGGTGGTTGAGCATAATTTAGTGTATGATAGTGTGTCTATCGGAACAAGAAACTTGGGATCAAGAATAGGCAAGTCCATGACAAAAATTTCATCCTTTTTTTTTTTTTGCTTTTAATAGACTGATCAATGCGGGAAGTCTATATGGGATGAATATATTATCTCCTTGAGGTCTTTGTGAAGCTGATCGATGCGGGAAGCTTCTAGATATTTATTACATTTGTGTAATGACCTTATATAGCTGTCCTTCAAGGGAGTAGTCTATTTATAGTGGTGGAATTAGAGTGAAGAGATGTCCCATTTGGGGGAGTCATCTTTTTCTGGAAGTTTGACTCAAGGAGTTGTATCCCTTTTTGTTTTAGATGTTTAAGTCATGGACAAGACTATAGAGGAAGATTAGGTTCTTGTTTAGAAGAAAAGACCATAGCACACAAAGATTAACTATGGAAGAGGTGGTTTCAAGTGATGAATGACCATGGGATTCCATCTTGAAGAAGACAAAAAGTATCCATGAGAATCATGCTATGAGTAGAGCCATGGTACTCATATTGAAGATAAGGTTAAAAGGTGAAGAGTAATCACATGATTCTTATTTAGTTATGGATCCTAAAAATGGGTAATATGGAAGGTGAACAATGCTCAAGGGACAAGCGATCAATTGACAGAAAGTGATATAGGACTTGATATCAACAATAGAATGGTCGAAGATGTAAGGCATTAAGGGGCTCAAGTTTGGGTTTACCTTCGAGTGAAGACAAATGATAAGCATCTAATCCATAGGCATGGGTAATGATATAGGGTCCAAGCCAATTAGGAGAAAATTTTTCCCTTTTACTTTTCTCCTCTTTGGTTACATGTTGATTTTCCTTCAGGATGAGGTCACTAACCTAAAAGGTTCATTCGTGAACACGTTTTTCATAATAACACTTGATACGTTTTTGGTAAATTTGGAGATGGTCAAGAGCATTGAGACAACATTCATCTAATAACTCAAGTTGCAGTTGCACCAAACGATCCTAGTGAAAGTCATCATCATTGAGCATGTCTTGTGTAGTGAGATGCAAAGAGATGTAATCTGGACTTCGAGAGGTAAGCATCCTCAGTACTATAGACCGAGAGAAAAGGGGGTGGAAATAAGCAAAGTGTGAATACTAGTGCGATAAGCCCACAAGGTGAAAGGAATGTGCGTATGCTGATCTTTTCCATTATCATTGATACCTTCATAAGAATTTTGTTTAAGGTTTTATTGGTTGATTTGTCTTGACCATTGGTTTAGGGGTAATAAGGTGATGAGAAACTAAGTTGGATGCCAAAAGTGTCACATAGTTTTCATTTAGGGTTTTGTTTTTGAATTATTTTCCATTATCAGTGATGAGGTAGTGAGGAAAACCAAAGTGAAAAATGATATGATGGCCGATGAATTCACATATCTTATTATCTTTTTAGAAATGAGGGGAATGGAATCTACCCATTTAGTGTAATATTCATTAGTGGTTATGGTCCATTGGTGGTGTGAAGAATGGGGGTTGATCTCACGTGACAAGATCAAACCCCATTGAGAGAAAGGCCAAAGGTCTCACACGACCTGTAAGGCATGACTAGGTGTGTGATGAAGATTAGCATGTTGTTGGCATTTCACGCAACATTTGACATAATCACAATAGTCACAATTCAATTTAGGGTTGGCCAATAATAGCCTAGGTGAAGAATGCATTTTGTGACAAACCGCTAAAGTGACCTCCACAAATTCCATCGTGGACTTCCTTAATGGTGTAAGGAATTTCATAACTTGTAAGGAAATGTAAGAGAATGCCATCGAAACCGTGCTTGTAAAGAAGACCACCCATGATGACATAATGGGAGACACTTTTAAGAAAGGCACATTGTCCATTACGAGTGAGATCAATGGGTAGAATGGAAAGGGAAAGATAGTCTACATATTTCTTATACCAAAGGTCACGTGGGTCAGGGGAAATAGTTCCGATGGAGTAAACTTCATGAGGTAAATAAGAGGGTGATTGTAGCCTTTGTATGGTGAAAATATTTTAGAGTTAATGGGAAAAGAAGGTATCTCAAGAAGCCAAGAAGGCCATGGTATCCACAAATTTATTGGTAGAACGTGGGGTGGTTTGAAGTGTGTAATGGTCAAAGGTGGTCAAAAGTATGTCTACGTGATGCTTATACTTTTGAAGTATCTCATTACAAAACTGGTATATACCATTGACTTGGTTTATGACCAATTGAGAATCACCAAAGATGTTGATTGACTTAACATCTAAGGCATAAACAACCTGGAGACCCAATATGAGTGCTTCGTATTCAACAATATTATTTATACAATAAAAATTGAGTTTGAAAGACAAAGGCATAGGTTCACCATTGAGCGGAATGAGGATAAGACCATCCCCACCCCACGCTGATACTTGGAGCCATCAAAGAAGAGTGTCATTTGGTAAGTGGGTTCATCCAGGGAAAGGGTAGCTATAGACTTGTCTGGGAAGTCAAAGTTAGAGGGTTGATTCCCAGAAATAGAGGTGTTGGTCAATTAGTTGGTGATAACCTGGCCATTGACAAACTTTTGATGGATGAATTCAAGGTTGAGGTTGGCCAGAAGCATAATCCAACGTGTGGCACATTGATGTTGATAAGGTTTGGCATACATATAGTGTAATGGGTTGGTATTAGTAATGACGAAGGTTTTGTGGTTGAGTAGGTAATGGACGGAGTTTGGTGGCAAACAAAAACTAAGGCTAGGAAAAGTTTTTCAGCATGGGTATATCTAGTTTTGTAGTCAAGAAGGGTATGGATTATGTAATAAAAATTGCTTTCTCGGTGTTGGTTGTCGCGATGAGCGAGCATGACACCTAGAGAATGGTTAGTGGCGGAAATATATAGGTAGAAGGGCTGGTCATCCTTAGGAGGAATGAGCACTGGTGGTTGAAGGAGGTATTGTTTCAAGGCTTCAAAGGCTTTATGACATTCATCATCCCATTTGAATGAAATGTCTTTCTTGAGAAGATGATGGAATGGTTGATTTAAAGGTTCGAAAGTGCGAGATAAAATGATGAATGATTGCAACTTTCCTTGTAGGTCTCTGCAAAGTTGATGGAGATTAGTGGGTGGTGGAATTTGAAGAATAGCCTTGAATTTAGCAAGATCGACTTCTATGCCATGTAAAGAAATGATGAAACTTAGGAGTTTTCCAGAAAGTACCACAAAGACGCACTTCTGTGGTTGAAGACGAACACAATACTTGATGAGGCGGTCAAAAATGACTTTAAGAATGGGCATGTGTTCGGTTTGACAGATTTGGCAAGTAGATCATCGACATAATATTCCAATATGCGTTACATGATGTCATGGAAGATGTAAGTCATGGTTCGTTGATATGTAGCATCAACATT
This sequence comes from Taxus wallichiana var. yunnanensis, assembly GCA_018340775.1. NCBI lineage: Eukaryota > Viridiplantae > Streptophyta > Pinopsida > Cupressales > Taxaceae > Taxus > Taxus wallichiana. The sequence goes on along the minus strand of CM031237.1, from coordinate 516,966,664 downwards.
TTTGAGGCCAAAAGGCATGAATCAATAGTAGAAAGTCCCCCAAGGGGTGATGAAGGAAGTTTTGTGTTGATCCTCTGGAGCTAGTAATATTTGATTGTAGCCCGAGAAACCATCCATGAGCGATGAAATTTCATGGCCAGTGGTGAGATCAACTAGTTGGTCAATGCCTAGTAGTGGGAAATCATCTTTGGCATAGGTGAGGTTGAGGTCATAGGAAAATGTGCAAATGCAAAGTCCCCCTATAATTTTTGTGACATGTATGATGTTAGAAATCCATTGGGGATAATCAATGGGTAGAATGAAGGAAACCGAGAGAAGGCGCTGAAGCTCTTCTTTGACTAGAAGAGCAATGCGAGGATGCATTTTCCACAGCTTTTGTTTGATGGGTTTGGCATCAGGAATGGTTACGATATTGTGAACCACAATTTTGGGTCAATACTAGGCATATTGGCATAGGACTCAGGAAAATGCGTTGCTATGGTCTTGAAGGAAAGAGGTGAAGGCTTCCTATTCAGTAGCATCTAAGGATTAGCCAATATTTAGAATGTGCGGGTCATCCTGAGTATTAATGTTGATTTTGATGGTCGATTCGTTCAACATGGTTTGCATCTTAGAGGGTAACAATTGATGAATATAAGAGTCTTCTACACCAAGGTAGGTGAGGATGGACTCATCATCCTGACATTGAACAACATTAATGAAGGTGTATCATCATCGATCATGTCAGGATACAGGAATGGGAGAGAAGAGGGAGCCTCATCATCGTGTTGATAGGTTAGCGGTCCTAGGGAAATGGTGTTTATGAAAAAAAAAGTTAGGAGGAATAGATTCAGGATCTATGGACTCCGTGGGTGAAGATGGTAATGTGGGTGAATGAGAGGGGGAAGATTTCTCTTCCGGATAAGGTCGATGTGAACCTTCTTAGAGGGTGGAGTGTCAAAACTAATGTCACTACGATCATTGTGTTTACGAGAGGTACATGAAATGACAAGTATGGTGGCCTTGTTCATAAAAACCGAAGCTAAATCCTTTCCACACACACCGGTGGAGGAAAGTGTGAGCGAAGCGGTGGTTAGTGAGGGAGTGTAGGTAGACAAAAATGGTTGGGCTTGGGATGGAGGTTTGGGTTTATAGGTGGTAATATCAAGTCCCCCATATGTTAGGTTGGTGCAAAGGTGGGGAGGGCCATAAGGAAAAACATCACCGATGTGGATGTCATAGCTAGGGTGTTGACATAGATTCCCATACTCTTGTGGGGTGAGGAAGGTATCGATATTGTATAGGTGGTATTCCCCAGAGTGAGGTTAAAAACACCTTGTAAGGGATCAGTAGTTGGTATGTTGGGTAGTGGGTATAGATGGCTCACTAGATCTTGGGAAACAAGTGCAGCAGAGGTAGAGGCTATAATCGTAGTGGGGATAACAAGGTTAGATGCAACCCAAGTAGTGGAAATTTTGGTAGATGGGCTTGTGGGTGAAGGTGAAGTGGTGATAGTGGTAGATTCCTTGACTGGTAAAAGTACATCATTGGGCCAATATAGCATGTTACAGGTCTTGAAAGGTGATGGGTCAGCAGGGATGGAGTAATTATGTTCCTCGTGTTCAAATTTGATGCATTGATGTAAATTCGAAGGGACATAACCTATGGCATGGATCCAAGGTCAAATGAGTAGGAAGTTATATTGGAACTCTCCTTCTAGAACATAGAAAAGTTCTAGGATAGTGTGGGGCCCACACAGACATGGAGAAAATGGTACCTAGGGTAGAGGTCATGATGTCAATGAAGGAGCGCAGCATAACATGGTTACCATGCATGTAATTAGCTAGTATCCGCATTTTGTCGTATGCATTGGAGGAGATGATATTATTGCTAGCACAACCATTGATCATAACATATCATATGTATATATTATCAATAAATATAGAGATGAAAAGAGTGGGGTTGGGGTTGTCGACCGGATGGAAGTAATCTCTCCTTTTGAAAATCTAAGGGCTGCCACTTGGCGAGTAGGTGGAGGTGTAGGGAAGGTGAAGATCTAGTGAGAGAGGCTACGTGGTGATGGGTAATGATGGAGATAATGGAAGTGGGGTCATTTGGTAAGAATTCACTAGATTAAAGGACCTCCATGAGGGCTTGATGATGTGACTCGAGGTTTGACGAGGTCATACAAAGACATTTTGAGGGGGATTGGTGTAGTTGTTTTAGCATTATGCGATGTGTGATCCCGCGTGGAAATAGGATATGAAGGACCTCAAATGATGACTTTGGGTATGGGTCTAGATGGTATGTTGGGTATATGGTTGGTTAATGGGTCGATTGCTTTTTCCTTGCCTCTTGTACTTTCGAGAACGAGTGGTAATGTTGATCATGTTAATCTAAGGGAGGTGGATGAAGAGGGTGTGTCATGGAAGGTATAGTGGCATGAGGGAAAAAACCCCAGTGGGGATATGATCCTTGTGAAATTAGTAGGGCTCATTGGCATTTTTGTAGTGGTGTGGCCAAATCTCTCATATGCACCATGTTGATCTCGAATCTCGGGGGTGGATCAAAGAGTTTTGGGGGCAGAGATTTGGGTCGTTGAGTAGGTAACGGGAGAAGATATGTGGAAATTGGTGAAGAAGAAATGATGTCCTCATCAAGAAGATCATCATCATCAAAAATTTCTTTGGGAGGACACAATTAGACAAGAGTGGTTTTAAACCCTTATAGTTATCTACATCGTGTCCTGGCACATGATGGTAGGTGAAATTTTGGTTTCATCAAACCCTTTTGGTTTGGGTTTGATTGGGTAAAAATGTCTAAGAGGTGGTAATGTGATGATGGAAGTTTTGAGAAGATTGGTTAATATTTTGGTGTAGGATCCTGCTTAGTGGATCACAATAGGAGGTGAATGTGGATATGGGCAGTGTGTGGCTGATTGTGGGGAAGAGTCTTTACAGGAGGGGGAGTAGGTTGGTTGGACTAGTTTTGTGTGTGTGGTGTAGTCTTAAGTGTTGCTTATACCTACTTGGGTAGGGGCATGGAAAAGAATTGGCAATGGAAGGTTTGGCTGGTTTAACTACCTTATTGGAGGGTAGCATATTTTTATCTTTAGGTTACATCCTTTTGGGAAAAGGTGACACCGTTGTATTTGAGATGTGGAGGGAAAAGTAGATGGTGGAAGAGGATGGGTTACCCACGGGGGTAACCGAGGTGTCACGGAGATGGGTGGTAGAGGTTGGGTAGAAGGTGTGAGTGAAAGAGAAGAAAGTGTCATGGGTAGTGAAGAAGTTATTGATGGTAGTGGAGGTATGGGTGGTAAGAAAGTTACAGGTGATGGCATAAGTTGTGTGGGTTCCTGGGTATATTAGAGGTTTGTGATGAGGAGGTGGGTTGTTGAGTTCCTAGTTTATCGGTGGAAAGAGGTTGCTTGGCTGTGGTTAATGGGTGAGGTCCTAGGATGGATGGAAGGGGTGAAGGTGATAATGGTGTGGTAGGTGAGGTTGGTGTATGGGGCCTATGATATTGGATCTTATTTTTATGGGATGGGGTAAGTTTAGTGTTAGTTTTGGAAGATGTGGCTAAATCAAATTTGATGGGTGGGTGAGTAAGGCTATACAATATCGATAGTAGATCCAAGTAAAAATCTAAAGTTGATGCACGATTGATACAAGATTTGAAGACATAGATGGAGAGAAAAGATGATGGGTTAGAAGATATAATGGGTGAACTACCAGAAAAAGATGACGTTAGAAAAGGGTCCGGTCAGAAGTGATTAGCTTCCTTGGTGGATGTCAGTTCACATTTTCAATTAAGAATAAAGGCATACATGATAAAATATGTAAGAAAATGTTTAGATTTTCTGATTTTAAGTTGTAAAAGTGTAATGTAAAAATAAAAAGTAAACCGAAAGAAAGTAGGAAACTGTAAAAACAAAGATGAAATTGTGTCACCTAGATTTTGTACCTTTCTGCAGACTAGTCAGCGTCGATCAGACAGTGATCGGTGTCGATGGTTTGGAATGGCACCGATTTGGACAAATCAGTGTTGATTGACATTTAATTGCATGTCGACCAGGTCATCATCGACTGGGAAGAAATCACAAGAAAGCTTGATTGATGATTGATGATGATCAGATTGTGGAGACCCATAGGAGCTGCAGAGATGTGGACAAAGTTCCACCTTGGCTGGATGGAGAAATGGAGTCACCCAGAGGTTGAAGAACCTAAACGATATCGATATTATATATGGGCAGAATAATGGTGCACCTCTCTCGGGATTGATCTAGATAGAATTCTCTCTCTCTCAATTGATAATTTTAAGATTGCTCAAGTTTTTCACTATTTCTCAAGTCTCTACCATCTAACAAAACTAAGTTTAGGTCATGTATTTATAGTCGGCACCGACCGAGGTAAAATCGATGTCATTCCAAAAAATCGGCGTCGATCGAGAATGGTCGGTGCCGATTAGGAACAGACTCCCAAAGTGGCAAAAAGGGATGAGTTGTGAGGATAAGAATATTATCCTCCCAACTCAAATATGGAAAAATCCCACTGCATGGTTCCAAGAGAGGAAAAATAGGTGGGATGGATGGATAATAGTGATATGGGAGGTTGGGAAGTGATATGGGGTGAATAAGTAGTTGGAATAAATGTAAAGATAGAATTACATGGTTAATGTTTAATTATCCATGGGTGAAATATAATGGGGTGGAACAAACTTAGGATAGGCATTTTAATTAGATATTTAATTAATACCCTAAGAGAGAATAGTGATACAAAAGTGCACCGGGTTACCCGAGAATAGAACAGGTAAGTGAACACGGGGACACTAAATTGAGTAACCAATTTTAGGTGTCTACATTTGCCCCTTTTTGTCGAGTAACTTGTGATAAGAAATGCTACGAGACAAAAACAAGGAGTTGGAAGAAAAGGAAGAATATTGATGATGTGCTCCCCCTCAAACTAGGGATGGGGTGGCCCCAAAAAATCCAACCGATCCCGAGTTTGAAAAAGGTAGATGAAAAAGAATAGAAGAGAGGATGCCCCAACTAGATGTCTGGAGTAGATTTGATCATTGATGACACACATAAAAAACAAAAAGGCAGTGACCTAAGGAACTCACATTGGTAGGGCAGACTAGATGGTCTTCGTATGAGATGACGTTAGTGGCTACAGACTTGTGAGTTAAAGGTGACTGCAAAATAGTAACAACCAAAGAGTGACACATTGGTAGGGACAACTAGATGGCCTTTAAACGAGATGACGTTAGTGCCTATAGACCCACTATCTTTAGGTTGCAAAAAATGTGAGTTACCCATGTATAGGAAAACTCTGGAATGGGTGATAACACCGAATATATGCACCAAAAGGTGAAAATAAGGTCATAACAATGATCAAATAAACAAGCCAAGCATCAACACTTAGACAAGAAGGATGAAGTGATGGCCTCGAGAGGAGAGCCACCACGAAATTGAAATATGGCCACTATCAGTGGACTTTGCAATAGAAATGCTACCAGACTAGGTAGAACAAGTGTGCTATGGGTGGCACATGCAAAAGATATAATGATGAGATGCCCCAAGTGGGGAATGACAAGCAAAGCCATGCTACGAGTGACACACATGTGGGGCTATGTAAGGTAACAAGGTACAAGTACCAAAATAAAGACACAATACAATGATGATGACAATGTGTTACATGGGTGACACATGCACAAGATAAGATAATCAGATGAGAACGAAGCGCATCCTGGTGTGATGAGATGAGAAAATATATCAAGATCTACCCGATCGGCCCCAATGGGCTCCAATCGTCAACTCATACCTAATCGACGTCGACCAAAAGAATCGACGCCGACCAAAATAATCGCACCGACCGCCCAAAAACCTATAAATAAAGAAAAGGTGAATGGTAATGATTCATTTGCATTGTGACGATTGATTTAGAAAAAGTCAAAATTGAATTTGAGTGAAATGGAAGCTTCTGGGAGTGGTCAGAAGAGGAAGAGGACATGGCCAGGGGTAAGTGGTCCTTCCTTAGCTTTGTATATTTGTGTTTTTGTAGTAGGAGGCAAGAGAGTGTTTTTAGTGCACTCTACCTCCCAATGGTGTTTCGATTGAAAAATCGGTGCACGCAACTAGTATGTCGATCGCATCGATTGGAATACAATCATGTCAATCGATAAGTAAAAATGATGATGGATGGAATGAGTCGGTGCCGATGGGAAAGATGAGACATTTGGAAGCTTTTGAGAAAGATTTTGATGAAATTTTAATGATGTTGATTTTGATAAATATGAACCTAATGATGATTTTTGATGTTGTGATGTAGGCACGAGAGGTCCTACACATGGGATGTTATTCCCGAGCTACTAGAGACTATACTGCCAGATGTGACAGATGCTGAGTGGCGCCATCTGGAGTTAGCCAGACTAGGGGGTTTCCATTATTATCGATGGGTACCCGAGACATGGAGCTGATGCGAGCATTGATGCAGTGGTGGGATAGCCAGACATGCACATTTTGGTTTCAGATGGGTGAGATGACTATCACCCATGAGGACATCTATAGGATCCTCAGGTTACCGATCACAGGGGACCTGATAGAGATTACTCCATGGGAGCAGCAGAGGAGGGCCCTGGTACGGTTATATGGGGATAGGGTAGATGATTCAGAGATAGTGTCCGGGCTATGAGGATAGCCTCACAGTACTGAAAGGATGACCCCAGGAGTAGACTGATAGCATTGATCTAGATGGCTATCTCATATTATGCACTACCAGATTCGGAGGTGGATGGTTCCCACTACTCCTGCTTGACTGCGTCTGTGATATCCTGGAGTTCATGCAGGTATTCACATTCACCGATGCACTATTAGCATAGATATATCATGAGCTATGGATGTATTCCACAGTAGCAGTGACAAACCGAGATAGATGTTAGTTTTGTGCTCCATTATTGGGCTTATGAGCATATATCAGTGATTAGACCATCCAGACTTCCATGGATGCCAGGAGCAGAGGGAGCCCTTGATTATGGTTTTGATGATGGCGGGTAGACATGGCCCCTAGAGATACAGGGAGATCATCAGAGTGGTATTCCCAGAGATTCAGGACTCTGACACCATCACAAGTTATATGGAGGCCATACAGGGTCTATCCTACATGGGCCGGGACAGACGCCCACTTAGTGGAGCTGAGACGCAGTAGAGTGGTCAGGGGCCGCAAGCAGAGATTTTAGAGTGGGTCCCATTTTTATGGGTGATGAGATAGTTTGGATTGATACAGATTATTCCGACTGTATATGTGCCATACAAATGGGATAACAGGGAGATAGATCTACCGATACTGGTCCCAAGCAGATCCACTTAGGGAGGCCCTACCTCCCAATGATGATGATGATGATGATGTAGGAGTGGATGAGGGTTACGAGGCATGGTATCACGAGGAGCTACCATGACATCTCACAAGCATCTCGTGGAGTCATATGAGGAGGATACAATGGCAGAGCTAGAGAGACTGCAGGAGAGCATGCCGCCTTGGTACAAACACACTGACTACTCTTGAGGAGATTAGGACTCTGAGGGAGGAGAGGGACACAATGATATAGGAGAGAGACACCACTCACCAGGAGTGGGATATAACTATCCAAGCAGAGGGATAGATATCATAGACACAGAGAGGCCCTCAAGGCCAAATATGGTGATACAGGCACCACATCAGAGTCAGGGGCATAGGGTGCCGTAGTAGGAGGACCACCACCAGCAGCATCGATGAGAGCACCCTAGCATGGTGAGTCTGAGTACCTATCAGGATCTCCTTACCGAGGTGAGATACTATGAGGATGCCTTGACACAACATGCCCCAGATGTGTGCCTCATCATGGAGCGAGGAGGAGGACAACGACAAACTACCGGTGGTGGTGCATCGAGGTGTGAGCACCGGGGAGACCGAGGAGGTCATAGGGTCATGACTGTGGGCACCTCCTAGTTCTAGTAGGTGATGGTCAGGAGAGAGAGCCCGTGCCCGAGGAGGGAGGAGGAGACAACATGTTCCATTTATCTGATTTTACTATATAGAGATGATATTTGTAGAGATATACTGATGTAGCCTCGATTTGAAGGCATTTTTGATATGATGTATATGGCTCGATTTGAAGCCATTATATATATATATATATATATATATATATATATATATATATATATGCATCTTTGTGTTATGTGATTGGACTCATGCTTTTAACTTTGATAGATACAGATAGATAGATGTGATTTAATTTTGATTTGTCATGGATGAATAATTGATTAAATTAACATGTTAAGACATTAATTCAATTAAATGATATGGATAGATGGATCCACATAATATATGTTGCTTTGATGTTTTTAGATGAAGTAGATAAGATGAGCATAGATAGATGATAGATTTGATTGATTAAATTAACATGTTAAATGTCAATTTAACTAGATAAATAACAAATGAACATGGGTAATGTCCATTTGATTTGATGAAAAGAAAGTGATGTAATGATCTTATCCCTTAGAAATAAAAATCACTACACCTAGATAGAAAAGAATGATAAGTTAGTCCCCTAACCGACCATAAATAGAGACCTTGATGGTAAATCGAAAGATGATGCACACAAGGCCATAGACACGGATAAAATAAACCTGACACTAGTTAGTCACAAACCAGATCTAGGAGGTAGATAAGGATGAGAGATAAGTATGCATCTCATCAGAACACATGAAGGATTAAATATGCCTCATATGGGGAAAACAAGGTCTCCATATGATCGAAAAGGTCTCATATCATAGCTTCATGATTTTTCTTTTGATAGAAAAGCAAACTGATCAATGCGGGTAGTTTGCTAGATATGGAAAGACTGATCGATATGGGAAGTCTTTCAAAGATGCTAACAAGTGAAAAACTGGCCGAGAGAGGAAGTTTGTTACTGCAAAGGCTCAAAATGCCATAAAACAAACAGTCATCCTTCAAGGGAGTGGTCTGTATTTTGAATTTGATGGTAGCCATCCTTCGAGGAATGGTCTACATTTTTATTTATTTGATAAGGCATGGATAACTATCCTTCGAGGGATCAATCTATCTTTTGGGACTAGGATAACATCTTTTTTTTTTTTGAGCTTTGGAAGAAGTTGAGTTTAGACCAGATAGATCAAGATAGAGGGAAAGAAAACGTATATATAAGCACGTACTCATGCCCCCAAGTGGATTTGATCAAGATGAACACCTAGGGAAGATGAAGTAGTGATTAAGGTATTCCTACCATGAGGAGGAACAAATCTGTAAGGAAAATGCCATGAGTAGAGCTGTAGTACTCATATTTAAGGTATAAAAAGAAATAATGTGGAGAACCACATAGTTCCAAATCACTACGAAATGCATGACTGGTTGTAGATGGATGAAAGATCTGTTTTGACTAAGATTGTGTAAGATAGATTTTAACAAGTAGAAGGGCCTTAGATGCAAAGCATTAAGAGGTTCCATTTCAGGTATACCATCCATGGAAGATAGGTGATAAGCCCCAGACCCATACTTATGAGTGACAATGTACGGTCCCATCCAGTTAGGAGCAAACTTACCACGTTGACTCCATTCCAAGAGTAGTGACATTTTGGTTTTCTTTAAGAACAAGATCACCAACTTGGAAGTCACACTACTGCAAATGCTTGTTATAAGCATGCTTGACATGCTCAAGATAGACTTGATGATGTTCAAGAGCATTGAGATGATGTTCATCTAACAACTCAAGTTGTGCTAGATGGTTTTGATGATAGTCTTCATCAGAGACAAACTCTCTAAGAGAGACGTGAAGAGAGGGAATCTAGACTTCCAAAGGAAGGACAAACCTCAGACCCATAGATGAGAGAGAAGGGAGTAGCACCGGTAGGGGTATGAATGCTAGTCCGATAAGCCAGAGAGAAAAAGGATGTGTAAATGCCAATCCCTACCAACTCGACTAGTTACCTTTGTGAGGATATTACGCAAAGTTTTATTAGAAGCCTCAACTTGGCCATTAGCTTGTGGATAGTATGGAGAAGAAAAGCTGAGTTTAATATTGAAGGTGTCACAAAGTTTCTACAAATATTTGTTTTTGAAAGACTTTCCATTATCTGTAACGAGTTTGTGAGGAACACCAAAGTGACAAATGATGTGTTGATAGACAAAATCAACAATAGGTTTAGCTTTGGTCGATGAAAGAGGAATAGCCTCCACCCATTTAGTGAAGTATTCTGTGGCAAGTAATGATAGAGTGATGTCACTGCGAAGAGCATGGATTGATGAGACCAATGAGATCAAGACCCCATTGTGAAAAAGGCCACAAACCATCAGCAGTTGCAAATCCTGACTAGGGATATGTGTAAGATTAGCATGTTGTTGACACTTGACACATTTCTTGACATATTCGTAGCAAGTCTTGATTAAGAGAAGGCCAATAGTAACCTAAATGTAGGATGCACTTAGCCATGGCCAAACCACCAAAGTGTCCACCACAGATACCATCGTGGACCTCCTGAATGGCCTTAGATGATTCAGGGGTTTTGAGGCACCAAAGCAAAATACCCTCAAAACCACATTTGTAAAGGATTCTACCTAGAATAGTATAGTGGTTTACATGCATTGGATAAAATATCTTCTGCCATTGGAAGTCAAATCTAGAGGAAGCACTGAGTAGGATAGATAATCAAAATGTGCTGATACCACTCATCTTGAGTGTTAGTCTGTGACAACGTTGATGAAGTCAACTACCTGAGATGAGATGGTTGGTCTAAAACTGAACAACCACATAAAGTCATGAGTCTTCAGTGAATGGAGGAATAAGTGAGGCTAAAGAAGCCATCGTATCTACAAACTGGTTTGCAGTGTGAGGAATAGCCTGGATAGTAAATTTATCGAAAGATTGAAGCTGAAAGAGAATGATATCATGATATTTTTGAAGGATATCATTTTTACACTGATAGACACCAGTGACTTGATTAACGATGAGCTCAGAGTCACCAAGATGTCGATATGGTGAGCACCGAGATTAATGGCATTTTGAAGACCTAAAACGAGGGCTTCATATTCGGCCATATTATTGGTACATTCAAAGTTAAGCTTGTGTGTGATGGGATAGGTGCACCCCAAGGAGGAATCATGACAAAACCTATGTGCCTCCCTCACGACACTGACCCATCAAAGAAGAGTTTTACTTTAAATGGAGACAGACTGAAATCAATTTGTTGGATGTACTCATCTGGGAATTGAGTGAGGGGGACTTGAGTGTCCGAAAGAGGGGCATCAACTAATTGATCAGCTGATAACCTGACCCTTGATAGATTTCTATGAGATGAACTCGAGGTCAAACTCTGTCATGAGCATGAGCCAACGAGTGATACGATCATTGTGATAAGGTTTCACATGCATTGTCTTGAGTGGATTGACACTCGTAACAATGTGAGTTTTATGATTAAGGAGGTAATGAAGAAGTTTAGAAGTCATGAAGAAGAGAGCACAACACAACTTTTCAGCTTTAGAATAGTGAGTTTCATACTCATGAAGAGTGTGACTGATATAATAGACAACCTGTTCCTTACCATTAGCATCTCGATGCATGAGATCATGGCTCCTAGAGCATGGTCAGTCATCAGAAATATAAAGATAGAATGGCTCCCCCTCACGTGGAGGTGTGAGCACAGGTGGAGAAAGAAGATAAGCTTTGAGATCATCAAAGGCTTTTTTGGAAATGCTCATCCCATTCAAAATGAACATTTTTATAGAGGAGATGATGAAAAGGTTGACAACGGTCTGAAAGCTATGTGAGATAAAATGACACACTGATTGAAGGCATCCTTGAAGACCACAGAGCTGTTTTAAGTTGGAAGGAGGAGGCATCTCGATGATAGCCTTTATTTTTGTGGGATCAACCTCAATACCCCTGATAGAAATGATAAAGCCTAAGAGTTTACCAGTGAGAATGCCAAACACGCATTTAGATGGATTTAGGTGAAGACAAAAATGAATGAGTCTCTCAAAGAGAGGTGCAAGGATGAGAAGATGATCCTGACGGTGTTTGGATTTACCGAGGATGTCATCGACGTAATCTTCTACAGTTTTGTGTAAGAGGTCATGGAAGATGTAGGTCATTGTGCGTTGATAAGTCACCCCCTACGTTCTTAAGACCGAAGGGCATGACGCGATAACAAAAAGTCCCCAAGGAGTTATGAAGGAAGTCTTGTGCTGATCCTCTAGTGTGATGAGAATTTGATTATACCCAGAGAAACCATCCATAAGAGAAAGCATCTCGTGACCTGTAGTTAAGTCCATGAGTTGGTCGATATTAGGTAGAGGGAAATCATCTTTCGGGAAAGTGAGATTAAGATCCCAAAAGTTGGTGCAAATTCAAATTTTCCCAAGTAGCTTTGGTTACTGGTACTACATTTGAAACCCATTGTGGATAGTCAATGGGTTGGATGAAGTTGGTGGAAAGCAAGCACTGCAACTCTTCTTTAATGAGGAGAGCTACACGAGGATGCATCTTACGTAGTTTTTGTTTAACTGGTTTGATGTTTGGAAGAGTAACGATATTATGGACCATGATGTTAGGATCGAGGCCCGACATATCTTCATATGACCAAGAAAAATGCTTGGCGATGATTGGAAAGAAAGGTAGGTGAAGTCTCCTAACTCCTGTGGGTTAAGAGATTGGCCGACCTTAATGATGTGAGGGTCTTCAGAAGTCCCTATATTAAGGTCGACAGTGGCTTTATTAAGAAGTGTAGATGTGTCAGAAGGAATGGTTTTAGGAAGATAAGAATCCTCTACCCCAGATAAGTAAGGACAGAATCATCATCCAAACAAGTGGATAGTATTGATAGTAGGAGAGTCGTCTCTCCGACTATTTCGGGGAAGACCAATGGTATGGAAGTGGATTTTCCATTAGTCTTATAGGTCAGTGGACCTAAGGAAATGGAATTGACTAAAAAAAAGTTAGGTGGGATGGAAATGGTGTCATCCACATCAAGTGATGCTTCAGACTGATGGGAGAAGATGGTTCCTCAATGGAAAGAGGCTCAATGAGAATGGTGATGGTGGCTTTGAGAGAGGTTTGAACCCTAAACCAAATTTTTGATGTGGTTTAAGAGTTGGAATGGACGTGAGGTCATGCACACCCTATTCATACTTTCCTAGGCCAAAGCCCTTCCATGCGCATCGATATAGATAAGTTTTTGTGAACGCGGGATTCTATAGATAATCAAACCCTACCGAATAGGGTTTGGCCCTAGGAGGAGAATCTAGATGATAATGAGGTGTATCAAGACCACCGTAGATGAATTATCTGTTGATTGGGTAGACCAATGGTGATGATGTGGCCAAGACCTGGTTGATATTCAGGTTGTTTTCGGCCTACCATACTCATTAGGTTTGAGATGGGCGTCAAAAGAGAGAAGGGGAAGCTCTCCTAGCAAAAAATGCTGCAACGTATCTTCCAAATTTTGTAGATCTGGTAGTTTTGTTGTAGGTATGGAAGAGGAAGAAGCCTCGTCAGAGAATCAACATTCTCCTTTGGAGGGACAGACCCATGTGGTCATGTCACATTGTGTGGATGGAAAAGGGTCTCTGGATGAGTATAGATTTTTCCCTCATACTGATATTTTATGCATCGATGGAGGGTTGATGGGACACAATGCATTGTATGGATCCAAGAGCATCCGAGGATCATATTGTAGTGGAATTTTCCCTTCAACAATGTAAAAAATCTCGTGAAGAAGTTTCTTGCCTACCCGAATGGGTAGGACCACAGTTCCTAAAGTAACCACCAACTGATCGTTAAATGATCGAAGGGTGAAAGGTGGTGGTGACACTACATTCTTTGGTAACTTAAGTTTCTCAAATGTGTGGGAGGAAATGACATTGAGTGCAGCACCACTGTCGATCATAGTGCATTTTAACGTAGTGTTATTGATTTGAACTGTGATAAAGAGAGGAGCCTCTAAATCCTCAGAAGAAAGGGGAGGAATTTCATAATCCTCAAAGGAGATGGTGGTTGATGATCTATTCAACCCAACAACCATCTCGAAAGGCTGGGGCTCATCTGAATTCACCATGATATAGCATAGATTATCAATCAGATCCTGGTGATGCTGGGGAGATGATTGAATGAGGTCAAAAAGAGACATTTTGACCTGGAGCATGGGTGAGTTGTTTCATAACACTCTCCTCAACTGACATGGGAATCTGAGCCCGAGGTGAAGCATGAATAGAGACCCGAGGTCTCGGGCTGATGAGGAAGGAGGAACTCCTTCAGGGGGCAGCAAAAATAATGACTCATGGTCGAGAGCATAGAAGATGATGGATTATCATACCGTTGTGTTCTAGTGGTGATATGAATTGCATCGATTTGAGAGGGTGGAAGATCATCCAGAGTGATATCAATAGAATTGGGGGCCTGAATAGACTGCTGTGCTCTCGATGTAGTTGGGATGACAGAGACACTTGTTCCTCTTCCTCCTCCAACAAGAGATCATTTTCTTCCAAGAGGTTGTTAATGACAGATTGAAGGGCTTTACATCCCGTGTCATGACCTGGAGTGCGATGGTAAGCACAAATCACATCAGAGTTGAACCATGAAGGTTTTACTCCTTTGGGATTATAGGGTTTGATTGGAGGAAGTGATATAGATGAAGATTGGATAAGTTGGTGAAGGATTTCAATATAAAATCTGTAGACGAAGATGTGGACAGAGGTGAAGAAGGCACCTCTTTAATCTTAGCAGACTACTGAGGTAAAAGAGCCTGCATATCTAGTTTGACAGTCTTTTTAGGGATTTTTTCTTTTCGAACACTGGGAGAAGTAGCCTTAGGTGCTTGAGATGGAAGCAAGTGAGGCAAGATTGATTTTAGTGGAGGAGGAGCTCCTAAGATAGATTTTGAAGATGACAAAGACATGACAAGTGTTTTAGTCTTCAGAGATGAAGAAGGTTGCTTGACCAAAATAGATGATGATTTAGATAAGACTGATTTAGATGGGGGAGGAGCTCCCAAAATAGATTTGATAGGAGGCACAAAGGGTGCCTTGGTTTTTGGTGATGAAGATGATGGTTTTGATAAAAGAGGTGACGCCTTTCCAGTAGGTAAATCCACTTTACGAGGCACCAGTGAAGAAGATGGTGTTATAGAAGAAGACACCTTTTCAGTGGATAAATCCACTTTTTATGAGGCGTAGAGAGGGATTTTTGAGGGAGGGCACCAAGAGTTTTGATGGTCTAAAATATTGGTTTTCCCTTTTCAGGGATGGTGACAACTTCGACCGCATAAGGTGATTGTAACCATTTCGAGAGGAAGTAAAGGAGATGATACCGATGATGTGACCTTAGACTTAAACTCCAACTGTTTATGTCTGAGTCTAGGAGTCAGAAGTATGGGTGTCGATGCTATCTCTTTAGATGTTTCCTTAATAGGCAAGGAAGCACTGATGGTGAAAGAGGTAGGTAATGAAGAAGCAGCCTCTTGTGAGGAGGGTACTTTAGATGCAGTAATTGTGGGTGTAATTACTGTAGGAAAAGAGACAGGAAGAGTCAAGATCGAAGATGCTTCCAAAGGCATAGAAGTTGGTACAACTATGGGTATGTTGACCAAAGGCATGGTCATGGAAAAAATGGGAGTGACAGAAGTAGAAGTATCCGTAGTGGAAATTTGAAGGGATGTAAATGACTCAAGCACCGAAAGAATATCTGATGATGAGATAGATGAAGATGACACTATCTTAGGTATAGGTGGAAGATCAGATAGAGAGGCAGAGGGAGATGACTCTATTTCTAACAATAAAGGAAGACTCAAAGATGGACCATCCGAGGATGGTGGAATCTCAGAATTTGAAGGAGTGGAAGGAAGTTCCGATTCAGTCGACATGTTTGTGGATGGCTCAGAATTAGAAGAAGAACTATCAGTAGAAATGGAGCTGATAGTATGCGTGTTTGGTTTTTGAGACCCCAAAGCGTCATTGTTTGGGGAATGATTTGGAAAAGGTTGTTTAAAAATGTCAAGCACCTGATTTGGGGGCATTTGGGTTATCTAGAATGAGCTCACCTCTATCAATGAATTTTTGGATGAGATTTTTGAAGGTCTGACATCATTCAATGTCATGGCCTTTGTTTCTATGATAATGATAGAAGTCATTTTCACGATACCAGAATGGTCATTCTTGGTTCTCATCAAAATTTCTAATAGGAGGAAGTTTGATCATGTGAACTTCCAACATTTTTTCTAAGATAGAAGCATATGATTCCCCCAATGAAGTAAAAGACCGAGATGATGGAGGTTCTTTTTCGAGAAGATGAAGAGTCTCTCCGAGGTGTTTGATTAGAAGTGTTATCAGATCGTGATGTTTTTAAGATGATAGCATTTGTGGACCCCTGATTCTTGTCTTTGTTAGAAGAAGGGTTTGATTTTGTAAACCGAGAAAAATCTAGTTTAGACTTAGAGCAAAGTTTTAACTTTCCTTGTTCAATGGCGCGAGACTCAAGTTTGTGTGCCATCGTAAAGGCTTCTTCAAATGTATAAAAGGTTTGAATCCTTAAAGTGGAAGAAATATGATTGGCACAAGATCAAGTAAACAACTCGATTTGCTGAGATTGAGGGAGGGAGAAGGACAACTGATTTATTATTCCTCTCCAATGAGTGACAAAGTCTGCAATAGACTCGTCATCAAATTGATGAATGTTATAAAGATCTGTGATCGAGATCTTATGTGTGATGTTTATTGAGAAGTTTTCAACAAACATCTGGGCTAATTGAGAGAAAGAAAATAGAGAATGTTGGGGTATGTTATTGTACTAGTCTAAAGCGGGCCCTACTAAAGACATAGGAAAGGTATGGAGCATAAGCTCCTGGTCCTGGACTATAAGGTAGCAAGCATGTTTAAATGCTCGTAGGTGTTGTTGAGGATCCTCCCGACTATGAAATTTTGAGAACTTAGGAAGTTCCCATTGGGGAGGATAAGGCTTAAAAGCCACTGATGGATGAATTGGTTCATTACATACTTCTTCAAAAGAGTATGAAGGGTGAGCCCCTTTGGTGGAGGCTTCTAGGTCTATGATTTTCTTGAAAAGAAGTTGGACGACATCAGATTGAGGAGGGGGCATGTTGATATGTCCCGTATAAGAAGTGAATGGTATGTTTTGCTGAGGTGTTAATGGGGGATTCATCTGCTGATTAATAGGATGATAAGAGGAATAACCAGCATTCTGGGTGACACTGACGAGGTATTTGGTGTGAAGGAGCCTGAGTATAAACAGTCATGAGATGACAAGTGGTTGAGAGAAAGGTTGTTGAATGAAAGATGGAGCTTGTGATTGGTGGGTTCCTACACTTGCCGACTGAATCGGAATGGATTGAGGAATGTGGGTGTTGATTTGATTTGATATGGTGGGAAACAAACTCTGAATGAGGCTTTTGACTACCGGATTAGTTATTAAGGGTGTCGACGCCAAAGGATGGGTAAAAGCCACTGTCGCTAGAGCATTGGAAGAAAGATCAGCTAGAAGATGAGAAAGAGGAACTGACTGACTCGTAGGAGGGGGTTGGCTCAAAGAGAGATACTGACCTTGAGATGTAATAGATGACATAGAAGAATTGACAACAATTTGTGGGAGTGTGGACGCACTCATCATAGCTGAAGAAGAAGGCCTCTCAAAAGTAGGTTGTGGGGTAGCTGAGGCAACTGCTACACTAGGGATAGGCAAGCATCATTTGAGAACCAGTCGACATGGTTGGTGGAAGAGAAAAAGGAGGCATAGATGCACCACCTTCTTTCATGGTTCGAGGTGAGAAGAAGCATGCTAACTATTCTATGAGAGCCTGGGATGGCTCATGAGGATAATCATAAACCTGCTAGATTGGTGGTCCATGATCAGATATTTGAGTAGACTTATGCACTAAGTAGTCCATAAGGGCTACCGGGTGTGGTCAAGGAGTGCCTAAAATTTAGGATCTCCATGAGGAACATACTCTATATCAGAAGTAGATGACACCTCTGAAGGACTGGGGGAAGCCGGTCATGATGGGATCACTTTAGGATGATAGAAAGGATTATATGACCAAGATGGGGAACCAACTAATATTGGTCCCGAAGAAGACCCGAGGGGTGCCGAAACATCCAAATTAGTGGGGGTCTTAGATGAGGAAGAGGCTAGTTGAGCCATTTTTCTAGATTGTGACCGGGTGATGACCAACATAAACAAGCACAAACACAGAAAGAGATTAACCTAATTAATGCACAGATAATTCAAGCAGCATGTAGGTGATTATCTCTTTTAAATTTTCATGCTTTTTAAGAAAGAAAATGTTAGGGAAGGCTTTTTAGAATGGGGACTACTCAATTGGCCAAACTAAGGATGGTTTGGGGAATGTTTTGGTGAGGAGTCCCGAAGGCACTTCAGTAAAAGACTGGTACGTGGCTTGATATAGGGGCCTACCCCCGCACTTCACACACCACTGTGATAAGGGAGTTGGGTGCTTTGCCAATATATACCAGAACTTCGTGAATTTATAAGTGGCCCGAGTACGCGTAGGCTCTTCCTCTTGGATGTCACTTCCAAGTAGGTGAGGCCAGGGAAGGAGTTTTTGTTTAAATGCTTTATACCTAGTGATTTTGGCTTTGTGTGCAAGGGTGAAAAATAAAAATCAAATAGTGTCACTACCGATTTTGATTAATTTTCCAACCTATTTAGAGAACTAGGTGAAGAACATACAACATAAATGAAAAAGAAAATGTTCTTTTTAAGCACTAAAACTGAAGTGTTTGATTTCAATGAAGACAAGTCAAACAAGTTCTTTCCCAATGTGATTAATTCATTTTAAGGACCAAAACCAAAGTGTTTGAGTGTGATAAAAACAAACAAACAAGTTCTTTTTAAGTTCTTAAAAAGGAGAAAACACCGCAAAAGAGAAATACCTGTAGATTTAGCTCTCCAAGGTGTGTGGACTTCAAAAAGTGTGTTGTTGAGCTCTTCCCCTCGAACAATCCCGTGAACAAGCAAACCACTCCACAAAATAGGGTTAAGCAGAACACACAAACAAATCCAACAAGATACTAGTGGAAAGGAAATTTCTATTTTAAGAAACTAGAAAACTTTCAAGGAAATGACAATTTTGCACAAAGAGATGAATCAAAAATGCAACTTTGAAATCAAATGAAGGATTTACTAATCTTAGAAATAGAAATTGGAATTGAGATTTGCAAAAAAGAAGGAACCTAACTTTGCAAATTTAGAAATGAAAGAAGCAAGACCGAAACGATGAAAGGAAATGCTTAAGAACAACTGATGAAAATCAGTGAAGAAAAAGAACAAAGCTCAAAACTGGAAAAGAGATGAACTTACCAATAAGGGACTTTGGTAGGGTCCCACCGGGCATGCCAGAATGTAGATCAAGAATTTCCAGTGCTTGTTACCTATCCAAGTTAATGCACCAAACTAAACACAAAAACCCTGAAAAACTCAAATAAAGTCGATACCTGATTAATTGGACAAGATTCAAAGACGTAGATGGAGAGAAATCCTAATGGAATTAAGATGGGCACACACGAGCAATCCTGCAGAGTAGATCCAAGAAACCTGCGATGCATGAATACTTGACAGAAAAAGATGACGTTAGAAGATATAAGGGTGAACTACCCGGAAAGTGGGTCCGAGAAGTGATTAGCTTCCTCGGTGGATGTCAGTTCACGTTTTCAATTAAGAATAAAAGTGTACATGATAAAATATGTAAGAAAATGTTTAGATTTTCTGATTTTAAGTTGCAGATAGAATGTAAAAACAACAACAGAAACTGAAAGAAAGTAGGAAACTGTAAAAACAAAGATGAAATTGTGTCACCTAGATTCTGTACCTTTCTACAGACTATCGGCATCGATCGATCGACAAATGATCATCGAGCGTCGATGGTTTGGAACGTGCCGATTTGGAAAATCAGCATCGATCGATGATGCTTAATCGCATCGACCGTCACTCAGGTCATCATTGATCGGGAAGAAATCATAGAAAGCTTGATTGATGATTGATGATGATCGGATTGTGGAGACCCGCAAGAGCTGCAGAGATGTGGAAAAGGTTCCGCCTTGGCTGGATGGAGAAATGGAGTCACCCAAAGGTTGAAGAACCTAAATGATATCAATATTATGTGGGCATAATAATGGTGCACCTCTTAGGGATCGATCTGGACAGAATTCTCTCTCTCTCTCGATTGATAATTTTAAGGCTTGCTCAAGTTTTTCACTATTTCTCAAGTCTCTACCATCTAACCAGAACTGAGTTCAGTCATGTATTTATAGTCAACACCGACCGAGGTAAAATCGGTGCCATTCCAAAAAATTGGCATCGATCGAGGAATGGTCGAAGGCGCTACCGATCAGGAATAGACTCCCAAAGTGGGAAAAGGGATGAGTTGTGAGGATAAGAATATTATCCTCCTAACTCAAATACGGGAAAATCCCACTGCATGGTTCCAGGAGAGGAGAAATAGGTGGGATGGATGGATAATAGTGATACGAGGTCGGGAAGTGATATGGGGTGAATAAGTAGTGGAATAAATGTAAAAGATAGAATTACATGGTTAATGTTTAATTATCCATGGGTGAAATATAATGGGGTGGAACAAACTTAGGATAGGCATTTTAATTAGATATTTAATACCTAAGAGAGAGATGGTGATAATACCCTAAGAGAACATGGGGACACTAAACCTTCGACACGATGTGACACGGCAGAAGTCATGTTCCTTATACCTTGCGGGCATGGTTCACTCGTAATCAAAACTAGTATGTGGTTTTATAGGTGGAAGGGTAATGGCACCAACCTTAATAAGATTTTCCAAAGTAGAAGAATAAGATTATCCTATGGAAGTGTACTTTCATTTTTCTCATTTGAACTAGAAATCTTGGATAAGAGAGAGATTAGAAGGGGTTTTGGCTGGGTTTGATTGATGAGGGGGCCAGCCTTGAAAATTATGGCATTAGAAGATCCATTGGATTTTGAATAGTTTTTTTGGGGTTTCGATGATAATGAATCATCATTTGATTTTAACGCAATGTTCTTGTTATGAAGTTGTATCTTCTTTTCTTTGATAGCATGAATTTCCAATTTCCATGCCATGGTGAATGTCTTGTCAAAAGTGTGAAAGGTTTGCACTGCTGTGGTTGGTGAGATGTGTCTAGCACAAGCTCAAGTAAATAGCTCTATAAGCTCGGCCTAAGGTAGCTAGAATGTGATTTGATTAATTAAGCTATGCCAACGAGTAAAAAGTCAGCGATAGAATCGTCGTCATACTTTCAAGTGGAATAAAGATCATCATGGTTACCTTCTTGACAATATTAATCAAGAAGTGGTCCAAGAAGGCCTGGTCTAGTTAATTGAATGAGTAGATGGAATGTATTGGCATCCCACTATACCAGTCCAATGCAGGTCTTGTTAAGGACATTGGGAAATTCCACAGAAGTAAAGCATCATCATGGGTAATCAGTAACACCCATGTTTAAAGGACCATAAATGTTTTTTTGTGGGTCCTCTTTATTATTAAAGAGGTTAAATTTTGGCATTTCCCAATGTACGAGGTATGGTTAAATAGGAATGGATGGGTGAATAGGATCATTACAAATTTCATCATAGGTTAGGGAATTGTGTTAGCTAGAAACCGATGCTTCTAGTATCTGCATCTTTTCCATCATTAACTTGATGAGGTCATTGGTAGGTTGTGATGGAAGGGCTCCTTCTATGGCATAAGGGGATGGTATTGAACCTATGATGTGGGTGACATTCCATTGTATGGTGATGCCGAATAGGGAGGTTGAGAATAAGGGACCAACATAGAGGGTATGTATCTAGAATGGGTGACAAATGAGATAGGGGGTTGTTGATAGTATGTGTATGTAGGTGGGATGGTCATCATGACTCTAGTAGCAATTGGGGGCAATGTTTGTGGGATGGAGAGGACAAGATTCTGGAATGGAGTAGGGGTCACCGACACCATGGGCGATTGTGTTGCAATAGGTATTTTTGCGACAATGGGTGTGGAATGGGCTATGGCCTAGATGGTTGATGAGGGGACAACAAATACAACAGGCATGAGTGATACTGCAGACGCATCGGTCATGACGGGTATGGGTCCTAGCTGTGAAACTATTGGGGATGAAGCATGTGAGAATAATACTACATTATTAGGGGTTGATAAAGAAGTGGGAATAAGGGCAAGAGAGATGGATACTGAGTCATGTCATATATTAACCGACTTGAGGAGTCTCGGGTGGAAGAGTGGGAAAGGTATAACTTTAAGGTCATGGGATTATGATCAAGGATTTGTGTAAATTCTTCATCACCTACGTAAATAGTGGTAGGTAAGGTTAGCTCCATGGGTGATAGGATAGAGGGTGGTGAAGGACTAGGTGGGAGTGGTTGAAAACTCGCATGAAATATAAGAGAATTGGTCTCTGTCATGCAGTCAACACCATGTGAACAAGTGCTGACTTGGTAAGACTATATTCTGTAGATGACATAGAAAGCAACAAGACAAAAAAGAATGAGGTTGAGAGGGTGAATTTGGTCAATATTTGGGTCTAGAAAACCAAATACAGAATCGACG
This sequence comes from Taxus wallichiana var. yunnanensis, assembly GCA_018340775.1. Classification (NCBI taxonomy): domain Eukaryota; kingdom Viridiplantae; phylum Streptophyta; class Pinopsida; order Cupressales; family Taxaceae; genus Taxus; species Taxus wallichiana. The sequence goes on along the minus strand of CM031237.1, from coordinate 516,944,049 downwards.
ATAGTTAATTTGATCGATGATGGTTACTTGGAGAACCGATGTCGGTCATAGAAACTGATGTTGGTTATTGCAGAAAATCCCTAGTTTCAGAAAATGAAATAGGGTTGATAAACGATACAAGGAAATGTTTTCTATATGATGGTAATATCAGAGTATAATATAGTATCAGGAAAATATGTTAATTCCCAAAGGACCAAAAACTAGAAATGAATGATGAATGAAGACTGTACTAGGCCAAAGTACCTAGGAAGTCAGAGCCGACATCGATCAGGTATAACCAATGAAGGTTAGATGAAAACTGATGATGGTCGATGGGCTGATGCCGGTTACTATGAAATTGAGATAGAAATGAAGAAAATTGGGTTGTGATTTAAATCAAGTGAAGAATCAAACTCAAGAATCTGAGAATGAGAAGATGGGGCCCTGACACACTCAGATAAAGTCGAATATTCTAACTATGATGGGGGTGTGCAAGGAAAAAAACAAATGTGGAATCATGTCCTCACACCTCAAAATGCAAAGCAAGAATAACACTAAGAAAAATACGATCCTAAGAGTGATTTTTCTTTATGTGTGTTCATCTTACGCTATTTAGAACTGACTGTGTGTATTTAGAACAAAAATTTTGGTTAGGAAGGCGTCCTACAAAGAAGGATATCTAAAAGGAGAGGTTTTAGGTATGTTATGGTGGGGGCGGGACGTCCTCTAAGATGATGACTCGATAGAGGCAACAAGCTAGGGAGTACCTGCGTATCTAATCATGCGATTGCATACATGTGTTCCCAAGTAATATGTTGTTTAAGAAAGATGTGTATATTTCAAATTTTGTACAAGTTTGGTAAGACAGAGAGAGAGAATGTGCTTTCTACAATTCTTTGTGTCAACCATCAGCTAGGCATGACTTCCAACATATAGGTTACCCTCATTTTAATGTGAGCTAAATGCAGCAAATCAGAATGTAATGCAACCAATTTTAATCCCAAATCGAAATATTATGTTCGATGACACATATGGTGAATAGGAGAGGGTATGCTCTTTCACTAAATGCAAAAATAAATAAGAATGGTTCTTTTTAAAGGCACCAAAAGAAAATGTATCCTTTAGAGAAATTAGAAAGAAGAGAAGATTACCAAGGAAGAAGATTAATGTGTAAGATTTTTGAAGGGAAAAAAACACACAACTTTTTCCTAGGAATGAAGAAAATGCAATAAAACCCTTGATGGGTCCCACTGGGTGTGCCAAAATGTTTCACTGTTTTCTTTACATTTTGAATGACAAAACAAATAAGGGTAAGGGCTAGAAGGAATACCTATTAAATGGGTTAGTTAGAGGTTGATGCGCACGTTGAGAATTCTCAAAGTAATGCCAATTGTGAGAGCTTCCTTTTGGCAAGGAGGAACTACCTATAATAAAAAACAAGACCACAAAAGAGAAGTTAAATGATATATGACATGCTGGACCGCCTAGTGTATGCTAGTTCGGGAAGTGTGATAATTCCTAGATGGTGTTAATCCACCGTTTAAAACAAATTAATGTGAGAAATAAGTAAAGTCATACTGTAGTTGATATGATTTATGTATCTCATTCAAGTACAATAAATAAATCCAATCACAACAGTTACGCTATAGTTGGATATGAAAGATGAGGTATCTGTCAAGGTACTTGGGACCTGGTCGTGGTCTCGATTCTGGGTTGTTTAGGTCAACCGGTAGGAGGTTATTTGGCTCTATTTTTGGGCAAGGTATAAAACAAAGAGACCGATGTTAGGTAGGTATAACCGATGATGGTTAAGGGTGATCGACAATAGTTATGGGTAATCGGTGTCGAGATAGTAGGGTGACAATAATTGATGAAAATATTATTATAGAGTTTAGGTGAGGTTAGATGGGGCTAAAGAAGGAGATGGTGAGGTCCAGTGGGGAGTATTGAGAACACAGAGATATAGAAGGACTAGGATAGGTGATCTAATAAACAGGTGGGTGAGGTTTTTAGGTTTGTTTAAAGATGGCTATGGAGGAATGAGAATGTTAATAGAAGAATGGTAATAGAAGTGATAAAAACTCTATGAATAGAATAGGAATGGAAATGATTAATGATAAAACACTTACCAATGTTTTAGGTCTAATGGTTGGGTGGTGGTGATGATCAGTTGATGGAATGGAGCTTTTGTGCAATAGTGATGCTTCCTAGAATGTTACCGTGAGTGCTAGATCCGTCCTAGTGTTGGCTATGGATGTCTAGGTGCATGAAAAAGACTCTAGTTCTTCTTGCTTTATCAGAATGTGCCAACCCAAAAATAAGGTTGCTTAGGTGAATAAATGGTAACCAACGACGGTTACAGTTGATGTCATATGGTCAAAGTGGGATTCCCTAGGTTTACTAAAATGGCGCAGATATTTCTAATTCTTGGGCCCGATTAGTTTGTTCTTGCATATTAGAATGGAAAATTCCCTTCTAATGAGTGGGAATGTGGTTTAGAGAAATCTTAGGCATTGATTTTAGGGTTAGACCAAATTTTAGCTCATTAAGGAAACTAATACTTAGTTATTGTTAGTTATGGAAATATGCCAAGAATAGGTCGAGGGTGAGGTGGATGGATGAGGTGTCTAGTGAGGTGGTGGGGTAGAAATTAAGGTAATTAGATAATAAATATTGTGAGGATATATATATATATATATATATTAATTTAATTAAATTAATAATGATGTGGGGTGGAAGGGCCATGGTTAGGTGAGTATGTTTGAGCTAGTTATTTGACGAGGACCAAGGGGAGTGTGACCCAATTTTGTTGTCTACACATCTAGCTACATTTTTACATATAGATATTGTCTGATATCAAGTGCACTTACACAAGGGCATCCTAGGGCATGATTCTTTCACACACTAATAAGAACTACATGGAGTCTAAGATGTAAAAAGTGCTCGATTGTAAGTTTACTTAGTCGGGTGACCAAATGAGTTAGTCCGACTCCCCATATTACATATTTATTTTTTTGGATTTGATGTGGTATTGTGGGTTTTGCAGGTGAATCTTTATCTTATAGGTTACAAGTACTTTAGAGATCATATTGTGACATACATATTATTAATAAAATATTGAAATATATATATGCCTCGATACTAATTGCAATTTAGTAGTAAATACATAAACAATGAAATACATAATTGACCCAAAAAATTAAGCTAATGAGTATGAAACCCTAGTTGCAAAGAGGAGGGAAGAAGAATTATCTATTTCCCAATTAATCCTAGGTTGTTTTGAAATTCTAACCAAGTGATAAGAGTCACATAGAGACTTAGAAAAATGTACGAGGTGATAATAATCTTGTATCTTGGAGTGTTTGGAAAGGGGTAGGGCACCTTCGGGCACCCTAGACCTTCTCCTCGGACGCATGTGACTAATAAAACCACGAAAACCATCTCTAAATGGTTGCAAGGTGTTCATTTTACTTCATCTTTGGTTGCTAGTATGTCAAACAATCATTTCCGAAGACGTTGATAATCTGTAATAAAATATTGACCTAAAAAACCCTTAATAACACAATTTTAGTAATCCCTGGTTAGTACCATTCTAGTTAGCACCATCCTAGTTAGTTTCAGTTTAGTTATTCCATCTATAAAGTTCTTTAGAGCTCACCCGCCCCAAACGCCATATATATTTATCGGAGGGTGCATTCACTACGCTACGCTTTGATATTTCCATCCCCATCCTATATGGTTGGAGTTAGAATTGGGAGTTTATTTGGCCCCCTCGGCTTCCATAATATATATATATATATATATATATATATATATATATATATATATATATATATATATATATGAGATAAAGAGTTGGCCATCCCCGAGTTGGAGTTTAGTTGGGGATATATAATCTATATATAGGTTGGTTGGTAGGTCCCTATCTATACTTGATCTATATGGAGTCTCAAGATCTATCTAGATATAGGCCACCATATATGGATAGGATGAGCATAACATATTACAGATATTAGGAGGCACGGGGCCATGAAGACATGTGTTCTATTGGCCATAAAAACTTTCATATGCCACGCACCCTTTATATCTATATATGGCGATGGATCGAGGGAGAATCAAGTGCATAAAATCCCAAAAAGAAGAATAAAAATGAGGGGTCAGACTGTCCTCAATTGTAAAATATGTGAAATTATGACCAAGAATTGTACTAAATTTTAGAACCAATTTAGTTTTGTGTGTGTGGAATCACTCCCTAGGTGGTTCTTGTCTGTGTCACACTTATTAGCAATGAAATAGCTATATGTAAGAATGTAATAGATATGTGCATGGAATATAATGAACTTACCCTCCTATGAAGTGTATGTATAATAATGTAATCGCTTGCCCTTGAATGGATGCTTCAATGTTCTTGAATATCATTTGGTTGAAACCTTAGGTGGTTATAAGTAATGCTTAGTGCTTGGTCCTTTAAAATGGTCATACAACTTTATATTAATATGATTCCCTTTCTTGATTTTCGTAATTAATCATGAAAATAAAAAATGCCAAAAATATAAGATGATAAAACAACTAGAAAGGACCAAACATATGTGAACAAAGTACAAAGAGGTCAGGGGCACCCAAAGGGAATATGGGTGTCAGCTTTGGCTTCCTAGTTGGACACCGGTGTCTAGACTCACTGGAACTAAAGGGTTAGAGTTCGGACCGAGAAAGAAGGCGTGTAAGACAAAAAGTGGAAATAGAAGGAAAGTAAATATGGCTAAATACATGGGTTAATTAGTAATTTCCTAACTTAAGAATCATATGAATAGTAATATGTAATCAAGTATGGATAATTACCCAAAGTTCATGATCGTGTCTATATTTTCCCCACTTTATGTTATTGAGAGAAATCTCAATAATATGAAGTAGAAAAGAGAGACGTAATCTGGTAACCATGTAGATCGATGGTGAAAGTGTGTTGAGAGACAAGGAAAAGCATAGAGTGATAAAAATGTGGAGTGTGGAAACTAGAAAGGAAAAAGTTTAAAAGTGATGATGATGATGACCTTAGGGTGGAAACACATATGTAGGTTCCATGATTGTACCTATTGTTGATGTCATTTGTTTTTTTGATGTTATGTATTATGATGTTGACTACCTCTTCCAATAAGGACATACCTACAAAAGATAAGAACGAAACAAGTAGTCAAATACTCATGTATTTTTATCCAAAATACCCCCAGGCTTCTTGGATTTAACAAGGTTTAAAATGGACTTATCCATTTTTAAGGGGAAAAATGCATTCAAATGGATGTTAAATTTCATTTTCCAAATGCATTGGCCATTGTCATTTATAAACTTGCACAGAGACTTAACCAATTCATTTACGGGTTGTATCAAAAGTTGATAGTCATTCATTTGGTTGTTAAAGAGTTACACCGCCGCATAAGCGGTGCAAGTGCCTATGATGTGAAGGAGCCAAGTGGAGGCATTCCAAATCTCTTCATTTCCATTTGGGTTAGAAAACCTCAAAATCATGAAATAAAATATGGTTGATAGCATTTTAGGTTCGAGGAGAAGAAAAAGTCACCAAAGGAAAAAGGGGATAGGTGGCACATTTCTTATGAATCCAAAAAGTTTCTAAGTCTACTAATGTAAAGAGTTGTGACACGAAGGAAATCCCGATAAGTTATGACATTGCAAAGAATGTAGAGATTTCCTATTGGATCATGTTTCATAGTTTTCAATCAAGAGCTAAAAAATAATCGATAACTCGAAGTGTGTGGGATAATCTCATTGGATGGGATTTTGGGGACAAAAGAGCAAATCAAAAGGAATGAAATTGCGAAGTGCGTAGAGATTTTATATTGGCTCACACTTCACAATGGTTAATCGGGGTCTAAGGTAAGAAGTAAATTGTGAAGAAGTGTGGAGCCTTTCCATTTGCTCATGATTCACCTGTCTAAAAATATCCTAAGGAAAATCGACACTTGTGAGGAACGTGGCATAATTCTAGTGGTTCATATTTCTTAAAGGAATGTACACGCTTGCCAAGGAAAAGAAAAGAAAGGTAAAGGAGCGTAAAGGACCCGATCCTTGAGGAAATGAGGGAAAAACACATGGAAAAGGAAAAAAAATTAACAAGCTAGAAAATCCCGATCCCCAAGATAATCAAATGCTGCCACTTTTCAAGTTTATTTTCTTCCCATCGTGCAAATATTCAAATGATGATATCTTTCGGTTTCCCACTCCAAATCATAGAAAATCGGTCTCAATGGAATATATCTTCAAGAAATCTAATTTGACATCATAAGAATAATATTTTGGTGGAATTTGATATAAAAAGAGGAGAAATGGTTCAGACCATGTATAATCACAGTGGTCCAAACACAAGAATTGTTTAATTATGGGAGCCACATATTTTCACATCAAGTTTATTTTCGTATGTTTGAAGATATACTAAATTCTTATCATCCTCTACAAAGAAATCATTTTGATCCTTTGGGATAGCGGGGACCATTAAAACATGGTCTTCAACTCCTCTCTCTCTCTTCTCTATAGAAATATATAAATGCAAGTTCTTAGGAATATTTTTGAGGGGGATGTTATGAAAATGAAAGGGAAATTTGTAGATTTTTTTAGAACCTTTTCGAGTTACGGCATCAAATCTAAGCATTTTAAGAAGAAATACTTTCTATATATATTACATTGTAGTGAATTTTTCATCTTCTTAAGAAATAAATCCATGTTTTGTGGCTTTTTATGCCTTAGGTTTGTTATATTGTATTTCTTTCCTTTCAATACAATTCTAGATATATTGTGCATATGTTATTCTACTTACATGATTCCAATTTGTTGTTCTTGATGGAAATGATGTTAGTAGATGTAGTTTAGGATAGTGTCACTCATGTTTGACCTCTCTCTAATCCATTCTTCCTCCCATTTTCACTCATTGGAATGTTTTCTTGGTGCCATCACCTTTGTAGTTTATGATTTACATTTCATGCATCTCTCTCGGTCCTTGGAAGTTTAGGATAGAAGTAGATAGTTGTGTTTCCTTCCTAGTATTTGATTAACATTATGATTAGGTAGAGGAAAATATTTCTCTAGAGGTTTTTCTCAATATCAAGGTCCCACACTTAGAATAAATTCTGTGTTATCCAAAAACATTGATTGCTCATCCATTATCAATGAAAAATCAGAGGATGTTGTTTTTGGTGATAATAATTATGGCATGCTCTATGGGACAAGAAGTTAATATTTCACTTTTTTCCAATTTTGGGTGTATATATTGGTAAATATAATCTTCGAAGGCTCTGTTGTAACACATGTAGTGAATTAAAATAACACATTTACTGGTTTCAGTAGCTAGAGTGTCTCAGTTTCATGAGACGGATTCATACAAGGTAAAAAATAATATAAGAAGGAGATTTTGAGTATCTGCAACTATCACCTAGGAGAATAAGAAGAGGTAGAATAGTTCATAGTTCACCTTCACCACCAAATAGGACTCTTTCCACTTCACCTCCTAGTAGTCCCTTCTTACAGATCTATTAGAATTCTAAGACCTATTATTATGGAAACATCACCGCCACATAGGAATTTAGCATTTTCTAACTTTACTGGTGGAATTCTTCTTGTTCTTAACACATAATATGACATATCGCTAGCTACACTCAAAATTATTCCATATTTTACTGGTGAAAATCAAGTTACCCATGTTGAACACATTCAAGATGTTGCAAATGTATGCTCTATTCATCTAGTTACACATGATGATGTAGCATTAGGTTGCTAGCATCTTCATTCAAGGGTAAAGCACTTCAATGGTATATAATCTTGAGACCTGCATCCATTTCCAGTTGGGACGATCTTGGTACAACCCTATGCAGCCATTTTGAGGACAAATTGGACCAATTGTCTTTGGTGGAGCAATTAACAACAACAAAGAGGGGCCCTAATGAGTAAATGTATGATTTTAACCCAATATTTCAAAGGAATGGGACTGAATCCCTCAAGTGGTAAGGCCTACACCACAACATTATTTTATTTATTAGCTAAAAGCTTTGAACTGTGAAATTCAAAGTCATGATTTAGTCTATAGGGGGTAAAACATTACTAACTTCCTATAACATTACTATTAGTGGTGAGAATGGTCTTATTCAGCCGGGAAAATTTATCCTAGACCACCAATGCCTATTTTACCATGGATTAAGACACCGATTCTCATCAAGCCCTTGAATAAGCCCCTATCCTAGCCCCTAACAAATCAAATCTCTAGCAAAGAATCTACTTCCTCAAACACCTCACCGAAAGTGAGTTGATGGAGGTAATAAGACCTTCCATTTTTTTTGGTAATGAGTTGTTATCCATTAAGAGGCAAAAACCCAGTAATTCAAGACCTTATCATCCTCCATACAAACCAAATAAAGCCCCATACCAACCAAATAAGCCTCCAACCCAAGCTGTAAACGAAAATCAAAACCAAATTCCTTTTTCTAGGCTATTTCAACTGTACAATCCCAATGTAGTTAGTTCATCTCAAGCTTTGGTTCCTATCCAAAACAACCTTGTGCAAGATTATGAGTGGTGTTTCCCTTATCATCTTCCACATAACCAAGAAACATGCCCTAATGGAATGTTAAACCAAGATTTGATGTTCTAAGTGACACTTCACTTGTGAATTGGAAAGTGGATTAATTTTGTGGAGTAAATTAGAATGTTGTTCAAGGTGTGGCTGCAAATACCAAATCTAAGAAGAGAGATATTGAGGAAGGTAATTTTGTAAATGTAGGCCCCTCTCAACCTTCTTTGACAATATAAGGAGGTAGAAATCCAAATATAGATCCACATGTAAAAATTAGCCTAAGGTACCTTCCATAACAACTCAAGTGTAAGAAAAGAGTATTGTGAATAAGGAAATAGAAGGATAATCTAACTCCATTTAACACATTCAAGAAGATGAAGGTAAAAACATTAGCATTTCCATTTGGGAATCATTGGCAATTCTAGGATAGAGGGATTTATTGCAAGTAACCACGACTAAATTGCCTATCCCAAGTGAGTCATCCAAGGATAAAGAAAGATTTCTTACCAATGAAATGCAAATGTAAGGAGGGATAACCAAAGTGAAACATGAATCCTCCACCATTTTATGTTTCCTTGATCATAGGAAAAAATTGGTGCACAATTAAATGATTAAATATAGAGAAAGTAACTTAGTGATGTTAAAGTAGATTGCGAGACCAGATAGGCATCAAGTATGAACCTCTTTCAAAAGGTGTAATAAATTTGGATGGAGAAACAATAGGAAATGTCTAAGTTATCAGAGGTATAAGCCTCACAATACATGTATGTTCCAATGTTTCATTTTCTCAAGATATATCCATAATTGATCTACCTCCACTTTTTTCTCTATGTCTATCTAGGGATTTCACTACCAAAATTGGAGGATATTTATCAATATATTGGTCTCATATGCTATTTAGGAAAAGGTATGAAAATAAGGCTACCATCAAGTCTAAACCAATTGCTACATACCATATAGAACCTTATGTGCCTAGCCCTATCAATGCTAAATTCACAATTTTTGATCAAGGAGATTCCCAAGTTACTCAAGAGACAAACACTCAAAGTTGAGAACATTCCTTATTTTCTAATTCATGATTTGGAACATAAGTGCTATAACTATGATCCTTATAAGAAGATTGAAGAACCTGGTCTTGGTATCTATTGTCTACATGAAGAGAATGCACCCTTGCCTAGTGTTACCAAGCGAGCTAGTGAGGAAGATGATGACATTTAGTAGATGTTATTTAATGGATCACGATGCACACAAAGTGTAGGAGGAAGTGTGGTACTTGTATCTCCTAAAGGTATTAATAATTACTCATCTTTCAAGTTTTAATTCATCTTCTCCTACAATAGAGTACAATATGAGTCCCTTAGTAATGGTCTCCAATGGGAAAGGAATAAAAATATCAAGAAATTTCATACATTTGGGGAAAATGAGTTGATTTTAAACCAAATCAAAGGATCAAATGCAACAAAAATGATCTAGAGTTAAGGATAACAAACACAAAGTGTGGGTTATTTTGGAAGATTGTGAAGCTTTCAACATCCATTGATGAGTTGTTAAAATTATCTTTCTAAACAACTCATCCTATATATTTTGTTGAGCCATTTGTAGACTTGCATTTTTATTCCCCTGTTATACTATTGAGACATTTCATTATAACCTGAACATTATGGCATGAATACTTATTAATATATCTATTACTAATTAGATTTATTTGATGGTATTGTTAGTATGCATTTATTATCTTTATTTCAATAAGATGATTGATTGATGATGCATGTGATGCCTCTTGTTATAAGAAATTTGTATGTGCAATAAATCAAATGAAGCAAAAAGAAATCATCTATAATGAAGGCACTGTCCACAACAACTCACATGTAGCCAAAGGAATATTTTACAAAATGTGTCCTCAAATTCAAAGGAGGTCACACACGTGTATAAGGTGTGATCTTGAGAAGCTCTTAGAACATGGATATTGAACTTGAGTCTGGATTTATTATCTTTATTTCAATAATATTCTTGATTGATGATGCATGTGATGCAATTGTAAACAATTTGTATATGAAAAGAACTTAAATGCGAAAAAAGAAATCATCTATAATGAAGGCATGTCTACAAATTGTTTGGTTAAGATATTTTACTTGATCTAATTCAAACTACTAGTGGAGCTCTGTTTTCTTCATGCTTCCTCTATAATGAGATATAAAAAGGAAATATTAATGTTGTGGGGTGATATAGATGGATGGATTGATTAGTAGATAGAGGATTTACTGTATTTTCCAACTATAATCTTCATGCTAATGAAATAAAAGTTTGAGTTCTATTCATTGTTGTAGTCACAAGCCTTAGGAGGGATTAAACCCAAGGCAAGGCCCACTTGTAGTTTGCTAACTCTCTCCTTTGTTTGTTAATTTTATTTATTGAATGAGTAGATTAGCATAAATCCATTCCTTTATCTATTTTATTTTTACATGCTTTTCCTTAGACTTAGTATTTACTTCTAGTATGAATTTAGTTTGTTTCAAGCATTGTTATTTCCAGAATTGTAGTGACAACAATTTACCTTCCTACCTCTTGAATATATGTAACTATGCATACAACAATGACATTATTGAAATTTATCCCTTGGTTTGATGATTAAATGATTGTAGATTAATGAACAACATACTAATTGCTGCAAGTTAATTTGCACCACCATTTTTGGCACCATTTTGGGGATACTACCAAGTTATAAGGTTTTTGAGAGGTTTTTCATTTCTTAGAAGTAATTTAGGTTTTAGGAAATTCACCTCCATACCCCCACTAATTTATGTTTATTGAGTTGAGTAGTTGATGCATGCACCACCGAGAGATGCCCATGGTAGATTTTTACCTAATCCACAAGTAGCACATGTTTCCATATCAGATTATGAAGAAAGTATATCTTCCTCTATACAAGGTTTGGTAGTAGAAGAACATCCTCCAAGAGAAAGTTCTAAAGTTGTTCCTGATAAGCTAATCATAACTGAAGAGTTAGACCAAAATGCTCAAAATGGGCAAATACTTTTGAGTTTCCCATTACCGATAACAATGATGAAGTTGTTGCTATGAAGAATATTTCTCCCTCAGCCTTTCCTAACTTTCATGGATCCATAATTGAAGACCCAGACACTTTTCTGTTTGAGTTTGATGTTTTATGCAGGAGTTATGATTATACCTATTGATGCACATAAATTGAATATATTTCCTTATGCACTCAAGGATGCATCCTTGAGATGGTTCATAGGTTTGGGAAGAAATGCAGTAACCACTTGAGCACAGATGAAGGATAAGTTACTCAATAAGTATTAGGACTAGTGCAAGCTGAGTAGCAGAGGAGGTGATGAAATCTATAAAATGGCATGAAGGAGGATGAACCATTTAAAGACTATCTAGAAATATTCTTGTTCTATGTTCAAAAGACAAGGCACACAATAATACCTCCCAAATCTCTCAAATTACTCTTTTTAAGGGAATCAATGAGGAGGATATGGATGCTCTGGATCTGATTGGAGTAGGATACTTTTAAAAATCTATCTTTACAAAAATTTGTGAAGCCTACAGGAATTACTCAAGAGCTACTTTGAAGAGGATAAGAAATTTAAGATCAAGAGGTGGATCATCTACCAAAACAATAGGGACATATCCAAGTCAGAGATTGTCAACATGTTCAAGAGCATGAAGTAGGAGATTGTCAATGACATGACTAATCAATTAGATGCTCTACATGCCAAAAATAAAAAGGAAGATGTTGAAGCATCACTCACAGAGTTTTTCCATGAATGTAGAAGAAAGAAATCTGACTGCAGATGTTGAGGATTAGCCAGGATTACAAAATAAAAGGAGGATTCAACTGAATTAAGGATGATAGAAAAGAGGATGGACAAGTGTTTAATGTTTCTCAAATAAATCCATGGCCGCCAAGGAAATGAGGTATGTCACAAGACCCTATTTCGTCATTTCAAAATTGGTCTAATAATCCATATATGCAACCCCCACCTTGGGCTAATCCTCAAGGTTGGGCTCCATATCGTAACCAATCTCAACAATAGTGGGAACCTCAGTTTCAAGGCCAACAATAATGGAAACAACCCCCTTAATCATTGTAACATCCTCAGAGAGGAGAGTAGTTGTGGAATAGTCCACTTCCTAATTACCAACAATCCTACAATCAACCTCCTCACCCTCAGTAACAAGCTCTATTAAAAAACCCCAAGAAAACTCTCAGCCAAAGACCACTCAACTACCAAATCAACCAATTCCTAACCCCAACAATAAAGTTACTCAGAAACCTACACCACTAAACCAACTCAATACCCTACCTATTCAGTTGATGTTGACAATATCCATCTACGCTCAAGAAGAGCACTTCCTCCACCAAGTAGACCCACTATTTACAGATATTACGGATGAACCATAGACACTATAGAATGATTCACAACAAAGCAAAAACATGTTGTAGACCAATCTACAGTAAATCCAGAAGACGTTGCAAGCTGATCTATCATTAACTTGAGGAGAATTATAACAAGGATAAAACACAAGCTAATGAGCCACCATTTTCTGAAAGACTACAAGAAAAGAAGAATGACCTCAAATCAGAATCTAATTCTGATTTTGTCAACCAATTGAAGGATATTTGTGTCAAAATTCCATTGATTCAAGCCATTAAGGATGTGCCAATTTATAACAAGTTGGTTAAGGACCTATGCATAAAGAAACCATGTAGGAAGAGAAAGGATCCATCTACTATACAAGTTATTGGACAATTAGCTGATATTATGCTTGGAAATTCAATCTTGCCCAAATATATAGATCAAGAAGTCCATTGGTAAATGTTTCAATCAATGGCACAACAATAAAGAACACTTTGATTGACTTGGGGAAGCCATAAATGTCATTACCAAGTAGATCATGGATGATTTGAAGTTGGAAGGCTAAGGCCAACAACTACAGTCTTACAACTTGCAAATAGATCAACAATGATACTGAAGGAGTCCTGGAGGACATAGTGGTAATAGTAGACTCTTGGGAGTACCTTGCTAAATTTATTGTTCTTCAACCAAAATCAAGCTTAGGAGGATATCCTATCATCCTAGGAAGGCCATGGTTGGCCACTTGATGCATTCATAGGATGCAGGTTTGGTAATATGATTATTTCTAATGGAAGTGGCACTAAAAAGCTTATGTTTTATCCTCTTGCAAAATCATTGAATGAAGAAGATCAAACCATTTGGGTTGAGGAACCAGAAGAGGACCAAATTTATGTACAACAACTCATGATGCTAGAAAATTCATGTAAAATTGAAGGATAAGAAGAATATGTTCTTTCCAACGTACTACAAAACAACTATGCAGAAGAAATAAGGAAGTGGATAATAGACTAAGGTGTTTAAGTTGTCTCTCTAATCAAGTTCTACCACAAAAAAGCACTATGGATGTTCCAGGTAAGAATTTAATCCTTCATAAACTCTTTCCCCATGATTGCATACTAAATTCTTCTGAGCAAGCAATGTATGTTCCATGATCGATCTCTCCAAGCAAGTGGAGATAACCTCAGGAAGGCCACTGAACGTGAACAAGATGCTCAATACGCAACAAGAGAAATTGTTGATAAATCTTCTTCAAAATCACAAAATAACATGTGTGTGAATATGGAGACATACATGGAATTAATCCTAATCTCTGCACGCATAATATTTATATCAAGGAAAGTTGTAAGCCAATCAGGCAGCCACAAAGAAGAATGAACCCAACAATGAGGGAGATTGTAAAAGGAGAATTAAAAAAATTATTGGATGATGGATTCATATATCCAATTTCAGATAGTTAATGGGTGTCAGCCCTTGTCATTATGCCAAAGAAGAATGAAAAATGGAGGATATGCATGGATTATAGAAAGTTGAACACAACAACAAAGAAATGTCATTTTCCTCTTCCCTTCATTGATCAAGTTCTTGACACTCTGGCTAAGAAATATTTATCTTTTCTTGATGGATATAGTGGTTATAACTAGATTCAAATTACACCAGAAGGATCAGGACAAAACTACCTTCACATGTCCATGGGGAACTTATGCTTATTCAGTTCTTCCTTTTGGATTATGTAATGTACCTGTTACATTCCAAAGGATAGTTTTAACCATTTTCTCATATATGAAAATGATTGCATGGAGGTATACATGGATGATTTCAAACTACATGGAAGCACCTTTGAAGAGGCCATGCAAAATCTAGACAAAGTCTTGAAGAGATGCAAAGTAGATAACTTGTCCCGAGAAATGAAAAATTCTACATGATGATGTATGAAGGAATAGTGTTGGGACATTACCATTCTTCTCAAGGGATAAAAGTTGATCCAACAAAGGTATTTTTTATCATCAACCTATCAACACCAAAGAATCAAAAGGATGTTAAGATATTTCTTGGCCATGTTGGTTATTATAGAAGATTCATACAAGATTTCAGCAAGGTGACAACTCCATTGTTTGCATTATTGGGAAAGGATGTTGCATTTGACTGGACTGAAAAATGTGAGACTGCATTTCAAACCTTAAAGAAAATTCTAACCACAACATTTGTATTGAGAGGACTGATTGGAATATGCCATTCCAAATTCATACTGATGCTTCAGACCATGTCATTAGAGCTAGTTGTTTTAGGACAAAAGGATGGAGTTCTCAACTATGCAATTTATTATGTTAGCAAGAACTTGCAGCATGTTGAACTCAACTACACAGTAACAAAGAAGGAGTTCTTAGTAGTTTTTTATGCTATCAATAAATTCATGAACTACATCATAGGTTATCTAGTATTCATTCATACTAATCATTCATTAATTAAATATTTGATCAACAAACTAGTTGTGAGCAGAAAAATAATTAGATGGTTGTTATTCTTGCAAGAGTGTGATATCACTATTTTGGATAAGTCTAGTAAGGACAACGTTGTAACATATTTCCTTTCAAGAATGGAGATTAATGATGAAGAACATGTGGTTGATGAATCTTTTCCCAGATGAGAACCTATTTTCCATTACTACCAAAACACCTTGGTATGCTCATATAGCCAATTATTGGTCTCAGGTAAGAAACCTCCACTCTAGCTCTATTCTGAAAAGAAATACATAATTGAGAAAAGTGTGCATTTTTCTTGGATAGTTGGATTTCTATTTCACACATGGCAAGGATAATGTCATGAGAATATGCATTGATTATGAGGAAATATATGATGTCCTCAAAGCCTTCCATAGTGAACCATGTGGAGGACACTTTTACTACAAAAAGAACAACATAGAAGGTGTTGACAACATGTTATTATTGGCCAACACTACATAAGGATGCAACACTATATACGAGGAGGTGTGATAGATGTCAAATAATGGGTAAGCCTACTAAATTAGATGATATGTCATTATAGCCTCATCTAGTCTTGCATCCATTTGACAAGTGGGATTAGACTTCATTGGTCTTATAGATCCTAAATCTCAATAGAAGGAATACATCTTAGTGTGCATAGATTACCTCACTAAGTGGATAGAAGTGAAAGCATTTCCAAATCAAAAGAGTGAGAAAGTTTCCAAATTTTTATATGACCATATCTTTACAAGGTATGGAGTACCAAGAGAGATTGTTATAGATCAAAGTACACACTTTACTAGTGAAGTTATTTATGATCTAGCTAAAGAATATGAAATCATACATAGGAATTCTACACCATATCATCCCCAATCTAATGGACAAGTTGAGGTAACAAATAGAGAAATAGAAGTTATCTTGATAAAAACTATTGCACTCCATAGAGAGATTGGGAAGATAGGATTCTAGAGGTAGTATGGGAATTCAACACAAATTGGAAGACAACTGGTTTGACACCAATCAAAATTTTATATGGTAATACCATTGTTCTCCTATTTAATTTGAGCACAAGACACTAAGGACTACACTTGAACTAGGCATATATTTGTTTAAAGCTCAAAGGAAGAGGATTCTCCAACTCAATGAGTTGGATGAAATGAGGAGACATGTTGTGTATAATATAGAGGTAGTGTAGAAGTAAAGAATCAAATGGCATGATAGGTTTATTAAGACAAGGCAATTTGAAGAAGGTGACTAGGCCCTCTTGTTTGACTCAAAGTACAAAGACCACATGGGAAAACTCAAGACAAGGTGGTTAGGTCCATATGAGATTGAGAAAATATTTCCCAATGGAGCTGTAAAACTCACCACCATAGATCTAAGGATCAAGATATTGTTAAATGGTCATAGGTTAAGGTTGTACAAAAATCCAACCGACAAAATAACTTTCATGCAACAATTTAGAGGAATTCAAAATAGGATGAAAATGAGGACATCGAGTTAAGATCAGAAGTTGAGCCTGCTAGTTCATCTTCTGATATTTTAGAGGATTGAGATATTTTAGTGGCCTTGGTATATTTAGCTTGTTGAATACTCCAAGGGTGAATAAAAGTGTTATGATAAAACTCTTCTAGTGATCAGAAACACTCGGCTAACATTTTATTTTCTAAACATTTTTGTTTTGTAGGATTTGATGTATATGTTGCAAGAGTGCATAATATATGACATAGGAGATAATGCAAAGACTGGATGTTCCACTTACAACAACATGCATCAAAGATCTGTTTTGTTTTCAAGTTTGGCAAAACTCATGATTGCATGAAGAAAAATAAGGAACAATCTACACGTGTGAGTGGTGATCGAGATAATTGGTACCAGAATAGGTCAACATTCCCTCTCCGAGAATTATCTGATTTAAGTAAGGAGCCTATAGTACAAATGTCACATTTGCTTACAACAACAATATCTACAACATCATAGTAGATCAACATGTAGCAAGGGCGCAATTACCACAATGCATGTGCAATCATCATCCTAAATATTCCTCGAGATAAGTGCACTCATACCACTTTATTAAATTATCATTAGTATAATTATTTTTAATTAGTATTTATGCCACACCATAATGTATTTAATTACAATTATACATTGTCACCTTTAACCTATGAGTTATCAATCCATGTCATCCCCCTCTGTCACACCACTTTACCTCACACTCTTGTTGCAATCAAATCAATGAAATTCATTTCCTTTCTATGTTGCATGTGAGTCATTCTCAAAGTTAAAAAACAGAGCACTCAAATAGTCTCCCATAATCGAATTCTTGTATCATTCTTCCAAACTATGTGATTTCCCATATCGAGATGAAGTAATCTAAAGAATTCAAAATGGGTGGAGATTTAATTTGCCATGAGCCAACTAAACATTCTCAAATCTCAACCACCCACAAATATTTCAATATTTTCATAACAATGGATGGATGGACTACATCAGCAAATTCCAGGGTTTTAATGAATCTATGGTGAAGAATTTACTACTACATTTAAGGATGGATAAGCTATGGTCAAGGGTTTAATAGTGAATGTGAACGATTATATTTTGGTAGTAGTTACTAGGCTTCCTGCAGAGGGAAAACTTTTCCTTGAGAAAGACAATCCATAAGCATCTCGATGAGACTTTATTGATGAAGTTGATGAATTCATAAATGATCACCAAGGTACATTTAGAACCTCTCTCAAACCACTCTGGGCTGAAATTACCAACTATATTATCAAGTATTTTACTTGTGATGGTAGATATTCTAGAATCAATACAATCCATTTCAAATTTCTCAATCATCGAAGAATGATAGGCATGTTAATGTACCTAATTTCTTAAATGAGAGATTGAAAAAGATGAGTAAGGAATCATAGAGAGGGAGGTTAGAACTTTCACACCACTACCTTGTTACCCTGGTTGTCAAACACACATTGGAGAGAGAACATCTTGAATTGAAATGGGAGGATTTTTCAAGGGAAAAAATTTTGATGAATTATTAAGGCATAAAAGAAAAGAAGAAGAAGTTCGATATTTCTTCCACTCATATAGTTGAACCCACATCTTCCACTTCTCATCCTGATCACACAACTTCCACTTCTTTACCCACAAAAGCCTTGTTTTTAAAAATACACCGTTTGCTAAAGTTAACCTCATTCATGTATCCCCTGAGAGGATTCTCATTGCTAAAACCCTACTTGGATTTTCAAATCCTAAATCATCCACCTCAAAGGGTAAGATAAAATATTATAGGCTCACTCCTAAATCTTCCAAGTCTACTCCTACATCATTCCAAATCCACTCCTACACCACCTAGGAATTCTCATCGACTATAAATTAAAATGCCAAAAACATCAAAGCTCACAAATCCCCAAACCATATCACTTGATAGTGATAAAAGAGGTGCAGAAGATAATATTGAGGCCACATCAATGGACATAGACCAAGGAGGTGTTGATGTTGAAATTCATGAGAAAAAAGGTCCTAGAGAGACCATAGATTGTATGGAAGAGAAGAAGGGAGAAGAAAGTGGTGAGAAAATGGCCCAAGAAAGTTTTGTTGAACAGATGGAAGAACAAGAAGAGGTATTTCATGTTGGGGTAACCCATGAAGAATGTGAAGGAAGAGGAGTTGAACAAGGAACTGAGGAAATAATTCATGCAACCAAAGGTGATAAGGAGAAGATTGTAGAAGAAATTGACCACACAGTACTTGAAACACAACATGATAAAGGGGAAATTGGGGATGGTATGCCCCATGATGTTGAAGAAATTATTGAAAACATTGTCCATGGATTTGAAGTAGAACAAACTGAGACAACACAAGAGAATGTTCTTGCAGTTACTGATGAAATAGTTGAGCCAATACTGGAGCCCACTCCACCATTATTGCCACATGTTACCATGCAGTAGTCTTATATGGCCCCATTGCAGCCATAAATTTTCATTAGAGAAGTTGTCAAAGAACCTATCAAACTAGTTTGCAGGAGCATATGAACACAAAAATGCTACTGGATTACTATGTCCATTAGTTTGAAACCTATGTTAATAAGTTACAAGGAAAATGGGAGAGGGAAAAGGAATAACTTCTCTTCCAACACCAACAAGACATGAAGGAAAAATAAAAGGAACTTAAGGCCAAGGATAAGGAGATTGAAAGGTTGAAGAAAACAAGTAGAATGAGACACTTAAAGTGGCCTATGAAATAATCAGACACATGCCTCCTTCAAATTTCTATGCTATTTTCTTGAAGGAGAAGATGTTGTAGCTAAAGCTTACATGTATTAACTCTGACATGAAATTTGACATTAGTGGATCTAGGAATTTCTTTACATTATATTTGAACAGTCCCAAGAAATTCAGTTCCTATTATGTGAGTTATACATGTATAATTATGCTTGAATATGATAGGGATTGGATTCCAATCCTCTATGTTGGAGATGTCCCAGTCAAAGCACTTATTTCTTACTTCATGAATGAATTGGACAAGAGAGAAACAGATGGAAGAATACATGCACCTAGAAAAGTTCATCCATTAATGGTCAGGGAAGAGGCTTCTAACCCACATGTCATCCTAGAAGAGTATAACAAGTATATAGAACACAAGGAGATCATAAAGGGACATGGAAGATGAGAAAAGATGCACATGAGCAAGTAAGGAACATGATTACCCATAGTGGAAGGGAAATAGTGAAAGCATGTCATATGCATTGGAATGAAATGACCCCAAAATGCAAAGGAAGGAGATGCATTCCTATCCTAATATAATACCAACTCTAAGATGGGTAAATGTTTACATTGAATTCTCTATTAAATATGCATGAAATGATTCAAGACAAGGTTTGGGATAGGTACATATTGAATGGATGCATACTTCTCCACATTGAGCCTAAAGGATTGAACTATGCCAATTGATTTTAGATACTTATGCAACACCATTCAGGTGGACCCTAAGCCAACTGAGGAACCTAAAGAATCTTGAATGAGGAAATTCAAGAGTTAAGTCTAGGGTGTGATGAGTTGTTTAATTCTCTTTCTAAACAACTCATCCTTTGTATTTTTTGAGCCATTTTTAGCCTTACACTTGTATTCCCTTGTTATACTACTGAGACATTTCATTATAACCTGAACATTATGGCATGAATACTTATTAATATAGTTATTACTAATTAGCTTTATTTTGTGGTATTGTGAGTACACATTTATTCTCTTGATTACAATAAGATGTTTGATTGATGATGCATGTGATGCCTCTTATTGTAAGAAACTTGTATATGCAAAAATCACATGCAACCAAAAGGAATCATCTATATAACCCATCTACATAGCCAAAGGCATCATCCACAACAACTCACATGTAGCCAAAGGACTTGTCTACAAAAAAGTGTTTGTAACCAAAGGAGGTCACACACATGAATAAGCATGATCTGAGAATCTTTCATGGAACATGGACATTACACTTGAGTCTACACATGTTGAGAGAAGAAGCAAATAATTCAAACATGAGAACTAGGAGATGACTCAACTCCAACATCTGATTATGTGTTGTAACTTAGAAAGGAACTAACTAATTAGATTCATGATTTAGGAACTGATGGATCAAACTGATCGTTACTTAAGTTATGTGATTGATATGTAAACACTTGTTGATTAATTTATTGCATGCATCTAGTCTCTAGATTGTTTGGTTAAGATATTTTACTTGATCTAATTCAAACTCCTAGTAGAACTCTATTTCTTCACGCTTCTGTTGTAATGAGATATATAAAAAGAAATATTAATGCTATATAGAAACCATAAGGGTAGAGATCAATAATATAGAGGAATTAATGTATTTCAATTGTAAATCAATGTCATAAAAAAATTTTATTCATTAGCTATAGTCATAGGCCTTAGGAGGGATTAACACCCAAGGAAGGCCCACTTGTATGGTTTGATAACCCTCTCCTTTGTTTTTTGATTTGATTTATTACATGAGTAGATAAAAGTAATGCATTCCTTTATCTATATTATATTTTTGCATGATTTTTCCTTAGACTTTGTATTTACGTCTAGTTTGAATTTAGTTTATTTCAAGGATTTTTGTAGTACATTATGTGAACCCAACTAGTATGCAATAAATTTAGTCCTTATGAACCATGATGGTAAGTTACCTCTCGTTATAATGTTAAATATGTTTCTTAGACTATCGCAATGCATTAAAGGAATGGTCATACCTTGGATCAATTTCTGATCCAAGGCATGCTTTGATTAATATGTTGTTATGATCATATTTGTTAGTCTAATTGACTCCATTCTTTGTGGCTAAAATATCATCACATCCAAAGCTTGAATGAATGCGATGTCGCCGAGGAATCAAGTAGCATCTAATGGATGCATCCTTACTATGTGATCTATTTACTTTTGACTCGATAATTTTTTAAGGTAATATTCATGTTGATTATTATTAGGACCTAACTAAACCTATTCTAAGGTGATATATATTTATGTAAGGGAACCTAAATATTCTAGATGCATTTGATTCTTTTAATGAACCTTAACCTAAGCTAAGATGAATGCATTTTTGGAAGGGCATTGATCCCTAAACTAACCTAAGGAAATTCATTAATATCCTAATATAAGCTAAGGTTAGTACCATGAACTAAGGGGACTAAACCTAACTAATGATACATTGACCTAACCTAAGGAAAAACTTCATACAACATTTAGTAAGGTCAAGTTGGAGATAAGGGCGGTGGTGTCATTCCTTAGGAAGTACTTGGAAAATTTAATTCGGCATTGAATGGTAAACACTACCATTTCTCGACAGTTGACTGGCCTAATATGGCTTGCTCATTATTTTGAAGTACGTTAAAGGTTTGGAATTGTTATTTTAACTATTAGTTAATACTAAGTTTAAATGAGTAGTTGATGGGTTTATTGGTGGCTACTGATAGTCTTTCAAGGCATTAATGATCTTGATCAAAGAGTAAATGCCACCTTGGAAATGGTGAAATGGAATGGTGGAAAGGGAAAAGAGTTGGTTTTACCATTCATTTTGACTATTTGAGCTCTATAGCTTTGCACGCTTATTTCCTATTTTTTGAATTGGTAGTTCATTTTGTTGCATTTGTAATCTTTTCCATCGTGCATGGAAAAAAGAGGAAGAAATTTATTATTGATTTTATAAAGGAATATGGGAAATAATATTATTATTTTTATGTGGATTTGATTGTAATTTTTTTGTGGAATCTATCATGTAAAGCTTGAAGAAAACTTTGGGATCTTGGAAATTTTTATAGGATCTCCACTAAGAATGATAGGCTCTAACCCATTATGATAATCTTCTCTCTAATTACTTCATAAAAATAACTCAGATCTTTTGTGAAATTACATTATGAGTTTTGAGTTTTTGTGGTTACAACATTATTTCTACCCATTTCTGGTTTCAATCTGTTATATGTTGCATATTTAGTTAAGTTGACCTTAATTACTCTTTTGCTTATATGGAACTCGATTATCTAGTTTAAGTCGATGAAAATGACTCTGCTTGCATATCTAGATCTGGGTATGTGATTTATGTATGGGTTAGAAAATTGATGTATCTTTGGTTTGAGTTTTACTGCTTGGTGCAAACCTCAGTATTAAGGTTGAAGTTTTGGTTACAGGGATGAAACCCACATGGAAATAACATATTGGGTTCATTATTTAGTTGTCAACTTATGAAATAATATAAGCTTGTCTGCTATCCTTTTCGTGGACTCAAAACATGTTTTCAACTCAATATTATGACCATTCTCTACTTAAATTTTGGTCTAATACCTTTAAGACTCAAAAATCGGTTTAAACTCAGTTTAGGCGTTAATAGTTGAATATTTTGAATCTCTCCTTAAAGGAGATGGTAATTGGTTTACATCGGTATGAAATTTTCTAGTCTCCTTTTTTGATGACTTATGTATGTGTTTTATTGTTTCAATACCACCCTTCCGTGGTTGGCTCAAATCTTTATCAAAGCGGGTAATGATGTTTTTGTGGTCTTCTATGATATTTATTTTTCTCGAGTTGTTTCCTTTTTCCATTTGGGGTTATATTCAAATTTGGGTTTTGAAGTTCTTTTATTTTGATGGAATTCAATATCTTGATAATCATACGGTTTTATCTCCGATTATATTTTCAGTATTAGGGGAATTAGTTGTCAACTATGATTTATTATTGTCCTTATTTTAAAAATGATTAAGAATGAAACTCGATTTCACCTTAGAGTTATTCCTTATTTTGCATGAAACCATTCTTATATCGAACTTAATTTGATATCTTTCATGTTATACATTTTGAATGACTAACTTCAATGACTTGGAAATTTTTTTGGGATTTCTTTTGAATTGGTTATATGGAATTTTGTGAATGAGCTAAGGGGTTCTGTTGTTGCAAATCAGCCAGAAAGACCTGGATGCAAACACGCTTTCTAAGTTGATGTTTGCATCCAAGTGTGATCGCACAACATCAAAACCTCTCTCCAAGTGTGGGACTTGCAAGATGAGAGAGGAATCTCTAGATTAGAGGCTGGTTCCTCAATCTCCTCCGATTATATCTATTATTTGCACAACCGCAGAGGTTCGCATCCTAATTTTATCCTAATTTGTAAGGAGACAGATAAGAAAATGCAAAAATTGAAACTAAACTGATAAAGGTGATACACCAAAGGAGTGGTGCGCACTTCTGCTCATGCAAATTGAAACAAATCAGAAATTGTAACATAAAACATCATACATAGGTTGATAATCGTGATCAAGGGTTTGAAATGAAGCAAACAACACATACAAAGGACTCAAAGCATTCATGTAGAGCCTCGCATGTGATTTTCAACATCAAAATCCTTGTATTCCAACACCAAAGAGGCATAAAACTTGTTACAATCCCGGAAGGTCCGATACTTGCCAAAATAACTTGCTAAAGGTGAAAACAAAAAGCTTCACATGCAAAAAGTGTTCAACTTTGAAAATGAGCCAATCTGCTTTTACAAAGTCTGTAATGGGCTCGAACCTGTGAGAGAGAAAATGTGAAAAAATGTGGGAGCCATTCCTCATTGACCAAAATGCATTAAAAATAGCATGGGTGACCTGAAAGACCCATCCCCCAACATTTTTGACCATGCTAGAGAAGAATGCGACCCATTTTGCAATAAAATTGGTCATGAAACGCCATTACTCTACACGGGCGCGTACTCAGAGGTGTTTTTTTATTTTCTCCTCCAAACTAAACCAAAATTCAAAATTGACCATAGAATCAGCGTAGAGAATTTTACTAGCTTTCCATTGATATAAATAACACAAAAATCTGAGCTCTGGATCGAAAGTTATGGTCGCTTGAATATTTAGGGCAAAAACATGTAAGCCCAAAACGGATTGCTTGATATTTTCGGGCCCGACACGTGGCGAAGTTCCGATTGGTCATGGGCCTTCTCTAGGGAAAATTTCCCACAAAACTCACGAGCCATAACTTGAAAAATATGAGGAGTTAGAGGACAACTTTACCTTTCTCGGGAAAGCCGAGAGAGAGCTCTATCCAATGGTGTCATTTCCAAAGATTCGAGTGCCTCGAAAATAAAAAAATGGAGATCGAGGCACAAGAGAGGCAAGAACACAAGGAGTTAGCCATCCAAAATGAGCAGGGGCACATTTTGGATAATAGGTTCTTAACCCCTGAGAGTAAAAAATTGAGTTCTTGTACTTTTGGGTTCATGTTGTAATCTATTTTTGATTAAATCTAATTACCTTATTTTGAACCCTATAGGATATGGTTTTTATAAGTTGGTAACTAATATAAATTGTAAATGATATCCATTTTCGTACATAATAACGGAATTGATATTTCCATGGTTGACTTGGTCAAGAAATTATTGTATAATAAGCTAGCTGAAGTTCACTATTATGATATGCGATTAGTCTTCCTTAGGTTTTAATTTATTTTTAACTTGACTATCTTAGGTTGCAAAATGGATTTTATCCTTTCAATTTAAAACCCCTTGTGTTGTATTTGGTTCATATGGAACCACTCTGATTGGATAATAACATAACTCCAATGTCTATACTTCCAACTGCCTCAACGTGTAAAGATGCTTCAAGTGATTCACATGGATCAGCTGTATGTCATATGTGATAAAGCACCATTCTAAAACGTGTAATCAATCCTCCAATGAACCATTGCGCATGCTAGATCGCATTAATATCAAAATAAATCTTAGATAAAAGTGTTTTGAAATGGGCATCATACTCGCATTTAACACTCTAAGAAGTGTTTGCTTGATATCCTCGAGCATGCTTATACTCTTCTGTTTGAACTCAGGGATGTGAAAATCTTTAGGGAAAGCTTATTTTAAAGATACATAAGTCCATGCAAGTCTGATCAAGGTCAAAAAAATTGTACCAGCTATGTGCACACCCTTGTAACGTAGTGGCTGGTAATCGACTTGCCTCCGCATTCTGCCAATTCATGATTCCTTTTTTGCACCACAATATTTCACACATGTGCACATGTTCAACAACATCTTCTATGCCCCTATACTCTATAAGACAAAGATACATCTCCATGTAAATATATTCGGGGTTGGTGCAAACCTTACCCACCGATGCAAAACCTCCTATGTTTCTCTACCTCCAAAACCACTAGATCAATCGAAACTAGAACAACTTGTACATCCTTATCCTCCACCTATAGTCGGAGATGGAATAGAAGATGTACTTACCTATGTCACAATAGTAGTAATCGAACTACACCCATACATTCTATGAAGTGTTACTACTCCTAGAAATGAGTCCAAAATTTTGCGCACATTGAATTTCCAGTGTAGATGATACACCTAAAAAGACACCTCTAAACAACAAGGAAGGCATTTTCCCTACCATCGATGTACTTGCTATATGCCTTACTCCTTCTCTCCCACTGCCTAAATTATCTTCACGACTTTTTTATATTAGATATCACCCCAAAAACAAGTGCAAGGTCAAGGTTTTTTGGCAAATTAATATGAGTCTCCCATAGCCTAAGTTGTATCTGGAATAATGGCACACTTCTACATGAGGCCGAGGGGGTTACTTGTCATGATTTTCCAAATGGGTGAGTTCCTGATGCTCTAGCTCTATGTATTCTACGTGAACTTCAAATCCTTCACGAGCCATCTCTCTTCATAATGTCATTTTCTACAACATCCCACCGTTTCTCTATCTCCTCTTCAGGTGCCTCTATTATACTTAAGCCACTTTCCTCTCTCTACCTTTTTTCCACTAGGTCCTCTTTATCTTTACCAAACCTAATCCTACCCCCCACGTGTGGTGGTGTTTTGTTAGCCATTGATTTTCTTTCCAAGTTCAAGGTTACCATCAATATTTTGATCACCAATGGAATGCCTGTAGGTAAGATCACCGGGTACTCAGTGAAAAATTGGAATTTTCCTACCTCCTAGTAAGAATAAGTGGAAATTGAGTACTCCAAAATATAGCTATTCAAAGCACCATGAAACCAAGTATCCACAACATGTGTCTATTTCATATCAACATCATAGAGGACCTGAAATTATTTGTGCATCCAAACAAGTGTGTGATACCTCCAATCCCTTTTAGACACATAAGAAACTAGCCACTCATACGCTTCTATTGAAAAATAGCAAATAATATCTCTATAAAAACTCACATACAGATTATATTCCACCCATTCCCATGCATTAAACTCAAGATCCGTGTCAAAACGTAATATGTATTCTTCTTTTCTAGATCATGTATTTACTTCTCAACACTTGATAAAGGTCAACCAATATGTCTTCATCTCAACCATCCTATAAAAATTAAAAAAGAGGTCCCGTAAATGGAACCAATGATGCAACATAGAATTTACTAGTAAGAACCCACGCAAGATTGGCACATCACTCAGCCTCAGACATCGAATGCTCACCCAAAGTGCACAAAGGAATCAGGCCCCTCTTTAGGGTTGCTACATGCAGGATGTTAACATGATGAAGACTTAATACATTCAGATCCATAATTAAAATATCATTCTACAGAGCATGTCCAGATCTATATCTAAAGAGTAATAGATTTAAATAATATCCATAATTAAGTCAATCATGCAAGAACCAGTTATACTCATGATTAATACCTTGATTCAACCAATACACTCCATAAGCTCATGTGTGCATAAGATATGGTAAAGATAACCTCATAGTAATTTAGTTCTCACATAGTCCCTCTATTCTACACAGATCACTACATATTTATAAGGGTGGGGACTTTCCTTCACCGCTGCATAATTCTCAAAATAAGTCACATGTTGAAAATAACCATGCACTTGTACAATAATAGCCACACATGTAAGTGCACTAACAATAGACATCTTTTGATTAACTAGAAGTAAAAAGTCTATTATTATCCCGAACCCATACAAAGCAAATAGTATCAACTCTTCAAATAATAGCCCATGCATGTCGATGGCAAGTCTTTATCCATTTTGTGCTCACACACTATCTCCAAAATAGCCCATACATGTGAAAATGGATAAGTCCCGAATCTACCCTTGTCTTTCACGCATGTGTCCTTCCCTATCCTTCCACACCTTTGACTATGATTTACCATTACATGTAAATCTTCTAGTGTGCCCTCTCCTTTGCATCATACTCTTGTCCACTCAACATTACCCCACACTAAACTACATTTTTACCCCGGAAATGGCTACTCCTTGAATAATAAAGAATAAATAATGGAAAGAAATGAAATATTTTATGCATAAAGAATGAACTCTCACTGTGCAAAATCTTTTATGTCAACTGGAAGAATTAATTCTAGATACTCTTCTTTTATCTCCACTTTAGAGGTCTATCATTCAGTTAGTGCAACTTCTATCTTCTCTGGGATGTCCACTATAATAGTTTCCAACTCATCTTGGGAAATTTATCCCTTCTCATTTTGTAGCACCATAACAATGTTGGATATAGAAATCATTTTCCTTCTAATAGATCCATCTTCTATGCTATACGCTTCTCAATCTCATCCAATTTTTCCTTATGGGTGTCAGTGTATTACCAAGGGCTCTTGACTTCTACTGACTAGTGTCAATATTTCCAAGTGTCCCAATGAGCCATCCTTCATTTCTTTCAAGACTTCATTTTCTTCTACTATTGTCCCGACTCTTATTATCGCTCAAGAACAACACATATGTTCAAAGGCCTAGCTTGATTTCTTCAGCTCCTCCTGCAAGGTTTGAAGCAATGCCTTGTATGATGAAATATTTTAAACTACTGCATCCTTTTCCCTCTTTCGCCTCGCTAGGTCTTTGGTGCTGATATCCAAACTAGTCCATCCTCAAGCACTAGATCAACTAAGGTATGCACATAGTGCATAGCCGAAGGGAATTTTTGGGTACCTTGGGCTCTAAGTGCATGTCTTGGTGTAGGACATGATCCCCGATCTCCTCTACCTTGCCGATAAGGACCCCATTATTCTTCTGCTCCAAGTCCTTCTCTCCTTTGAAATGTGCAATATCTACATCTTTGGCTTTGATCTTCTCCCTTAGCACTTTGATAGTGGAAGATTTATCTACATTCTTGCACGCCACCTTTGTAGACACCTTCACTAAGGCATTAATCACATGTTCATCAGACATAACCATGGGTTTGATGGTTATATGCCTATTCTATGGTGCCTTTCTCATTCTCCTTGATACATAGGACTCTTCACACACATCAAAATCAGGCTCGTCCATGTGAGTTTGCATGGACCATGACAATTGTTTCCTCATGCGCATGGTTACCATGTTAGGTCCATCAAATCCCATCCATATAAGTCCTTAAGGCCCACTATATTATGGAATCACGCATGGATAATTTTACTTGTGTCCTCTTCATAGCCCATAACTGGCGCAACATACTCTCCACTTGCCCTCCTTGATCTTGGCCCCTTAGGAACTTGAGTGCCAAGGTTTGGAGTTAGATCCTCTATGTCCTGAGAAGTATCTTGCTCTGTCTCTTTGGCTTATATACCCTTCTTCCTCAACCCTCATTTCTACGTCCTTGGGATCTTCCACATCCTCTGGCTGTATAAGAGATCTAGGTGCACTCTCTTCATATTCTTCCAGCCTCCTCATTTAGTTTCAATTTTCTCCTTCTTTCTCGTTATCTCCTTTTCAGAGAGAGTCCTAGTGATCTCCGTACTACTTATAAAGGGGGTAACACCTGATTTATTCTTTTCAGGTGAACACCCTCTTAAAGAGGTGTTATTCGTGGTCTTCTCCTAACTCCAATTCTTCATCTCCTTCTTCTTTTTCCTAAGGTGGAGTACTTTCATGCTCATATTCTACCCTACTGAAAGTGTTACCTCCATCCTCTATGTATAAATCCACCATTGTCTTCACACTCTTCCTCCTCATCATCTACCTCTATAGGTTTAGTGGGCTTCGGAGCTGGTACATTCTCCACTGTATGCTTACCCTTAGGTGGCCCTAGAGCACAAACTCATTCTCCACATATTTTTTACCCTCCAACTTAGGCTTAAGATGAAGGTATATAAGTGTGGTTCCACTATCTCTAATAAAAACTCACAAAGTTTCATATGTTTATCATGTCTGAAATTAGCCTCTTAATGTACAAAACTGACTTGGATATACATAAGTCTTTTACAACATGCGCTCATAGTCTACCTTATCTCGCAACAAAGTTCATGCATCACAAATTATTAAACCGATGGACTGATGCTTGTAAGTAGCGCACTATGAAGGAATACGAAAGTTTACACAAGGGGCTCCAAGTCCCATCCTTCATCATAAATCACATGATGTAGAAGTGATGATATACTACGAACTATACTTCCTTTCCCACCACCGAAGGTACTTCTCCTTAGTGGATGTGTCACTTCTCTTCCAATGTCATGTAGATCCTATCATACAAAATTTCTACCCTATGCTTGAATGCCCATCTCCTTGACCCTTCACACAAGTAATTTTCAAATCTTTCTGCAAGGGACTTATTTTGCATGAGGTACTCCCAAATCTTATTATTTTTCCCATCGGGTGCTCCAATCTCCATAAATACCGGGACAATAGATGGTGCTGAAATTGATTTTATCACATGTGCACACTTCCTCAATGATAGTATCTAAAATTTTGTTTGATATGTTGTGTAAATTATTCCTTGTGACATTATCCTTGCAATGTTTAGCCACATTGTATTCACCGACCATCTCTCTTGATCATTCAATTTGTTAACTAGATGTGTAGCTTCCTGGGTGTGCATACTCACCAGTACTTCTTCAAGCTTGGTCAATA
The DNA here is from genome assembly GCA_018340775.1 of Taxus wallichiana var. yunnanensis. Taxonomy (NCBI): domain Eukaryota; kingdom Viridiplantae; phylum Streptophyta; class Pinopsida; order Cupressales; family Taxaceae; genus Taxus; species Taxus wallichiana. Next base: position 516,913,316 of record CM031237.1, on the reverse strand, counting down.
TCCATTCCATGTGGACCCTTGGTGTACCCTAAATCCTTTCGCATCTCCATGATTGTTGCTTTATCTTTCAAGTCACTATTTAGATCCATTCCTTTGCCCCTTAATCATGTTATAATTGAAATCAAAGTAGCTTTTATCCTTATCTTGTGACTATAGAAATAGAAAAAGTCTTCATATACTCCCGCTATCATAAACCACTAATATAAAGGTTCATAATTGTCAAAATATGGAATCTCAGTGACAACCGGTAAACTCTAATGCTGCTGAAGATTTTCTCAAAGATCATCATACACCTGGCATGTCCTTTGATGTGCACTTGTTCATCTTCATATTCAATAGCATGTCCAATTCCTTTTTGTTATCTGATGTGCGGTGGTCAGAAGTCACTTATCTTGCACTTTCAGACGTGAGAATCCCATTCTTATTCCACTATCACACCTTCTTGGTATCAAGTTCTAAGAAATTTCTCTTGAGAGAAATTTCAACCTTTTCTTCCACTTTCTTCTTCCCTTTGGCTTCTACGGCATGTGATTTTTTTGGTGCCATCTATAAATCACAACTTTTTGTCCTTTTTAGTGTGCAAAATATTTGCTTTCTACCTTATGTAATGAGTAATCCCAAAACCCAAGCTCTAATCCACATGCACAAGTTGAAATTGTGTTCCTAGCTCTTTCACAATGCTCTACTTCACTTAAACCCTTCACCAATGGGGACATAAGACTTTCTGCGCACAAATGTGCTCTCCATGTCTTGTTTAACACTCTTCACACTCAATACTCTTCGCTAAGCTCTGCACCACTTAGCTCTTGTAAATTTTTGTGATTTAAAATGGTAACAATAAACTCGTATCCCTTTATATAGATTTTTAAAATTTAGTGTATTTATTACTCCTCACCTACCAACAATCCTCATTAATTGACCCTTTTCACATTTTCCACATGGCAAATCTTCGCATCTCAACTATAACCTTTTAGCACACCTTCCTACCTTCTCGATAATGACTTATTTTCATTGCGATTTCCATGTGCCTAAGTACCTCATCACTGCACCTTCTCTACCGGTAGTCTCCACACGGCTGGATTACCTTTACATTATATTTTTCCTTCATTTATCTCCATCTATGGTCCTTATTTCGGGAAGTGTTCTTCTCTGGCATTCACCAACTTCAAACTTCACATAGCACCTCGTAGTAAAGCTTTTTATTTTAGTGCAACCATTCCTCAATAATAACCACCCCACACAAATGGTATGTGCAATTCTGCGCATATGAAAATACTATAAACGATAATAAGCTTTCCTGGGCATGCATACACACTTATTTCACAAAACACCAGGCCCGAATTAACAAAGAATAGTGATAAAGAAGGAAATACATTAAGGGAATACATAATTGAAAACCTAATGCAAATCGGAAATGTTACCTCATTACAAACACCAAAAAGACTTATTTACAAGAGGGCTTCAACCTACTTCCATTGAAGTAAACAGTAATAAGTATTCCATCAAGCATTTCTAACTTACAAGTACCTATTTTGAGTATGTGAGTGATAACATGTGGTCCTAACCAATGTAGTTTGATTTTTTCTTCGATGATATAAAATTAGAATCATAAAGAAGCACCATCGATCCTAACTAAAGATTTTATCCCTAATGTGCCTATCATGTCGTGGTTTCTCCTTAGATTTTTTTTCTTACTCGACTCCAGCCGTGCTATTTCTCGGGTCACTCATCTAACTTAATAAACTTGTCAATTTGTTATTCCAATGCTTTCTCATAAGCTATACATCTAGTGGAGGTGTAATACTGAAAAGAAGGTAACTTAGAATTCCATAGTAAGAACTACGTTTGTGTGCCAAACACCAATTGAAAGGGTGTGGGCCTTGTTTAACCACTTGTATGTTGTTTTATATGCCCAAAGTACAACAAAACTTTATCATCCCAATCCTTTATTCCAAACATCTAGCTCAAAATATTATTGAAAGCCTCAATACAAATTTTCCATTTTCCGAGGATGATATGGGTAGTCTTACGGGTGAGTAATCATGAATTCATCTAATTAGAATTCTAATTTTCTCATTTAGAAAAAATGTGTGCCCCTATCACTTTGGTCAAACTCAATGGGAATCCATACCTTTATATTAATATTTTCCCATATAAAACCGAAAGTAAGCTATTTGCTCTACCGGTGACAACCTTTCAGTAAAGTGCTTCTTCCCACTTTTTGTAAGATAATCACGCAAGTGATGATATAGCATGATCCAGCCTCTATGTGCAAAGTGGTGAAATAGACCCATAAAATCTATAGCCCATTTCTCAAACAGCTTCTACACTAGTAATAGGTCTTAAAGTGAATTTCATCTCTTTGACTCCGGGTTTTCTCGAGGCACCGACAATGATCACAAGCCTTGCAATATACCTTATAATATTTATACATGGTTTCCCACCATAATCCAACTGAATGTAGAATCTTACATGTAGTGGTGTCACCTACATAGTGGCCACATGCAATACCACCATGAGCCTCCTCCATGATATCCATGTACTCATGTGCTAATAAAAACGACATGAATACTTCACCTCCGACATAACTCATAGGTCACCGCTTAATCAACATAAACGGTGTCATGCGAAAGGCAAAGTTGTTTCTTCTCTAAGGATTTCATCCTTTTTGGCACCATACCTATTTGTAGGAGAAAGACAAAAAATGTATTCCAACTCCGGTCATGCGTACAATGTAACCTCATTATAACTATGTATCAAGCATGGTATCTTTAATTTCCTTTGCTTACTTCTACCATTGTATTATGGATAACCTGTCACAAATGCCTAGAATTACTTTTCCCTTTAAGTTTTACCACAACTATGAAATAAAATAATGTGAATAAGAGTAGCCATCGACATATGTGTCGCAATAAAATGGGCTTGTTTACCATATATATTTCAATTCCATATGATCGATATAGAATACAAATGGTGTTGCTAAAGCAAGTACCGTCTAAATTTAGGTAGCGTATAGATCATTCACAAAGCTTCGTGCTCAAGTTGTATAATTACTGCTTATGCAGAGTCAAATTTATACTAGCAAAATAAATATGATGATCTATAATAACTTCTCCAAGATAACCCAACACCATGCTAGCTGGCCATGCAGAGGCATCCAAATGTATATAAACGGTTGGTCCCACGTAGAAATTACAAAATGAGACGTTTTAGTAAGTTTTTCCTTCAATGTATCAGTGCTTCTTACGCTTCTCCCTAGTATAATGTCCCTTTTAATTTTAGTAACTCCTCTAAAATTACAACAACCTTAGCATACCCCTTTCTAAATTTTCTATAATACCTAGTGTGACCTAAGAATATAAGTACATCACTTTGATTGGCAGAGCTCTTACAGAAGATAATGACTACAACCTACACCCGGATCAACCAAAAAAATTTCTTTGCGATGATGTTCCCTAATAGTATTCCAAATGGTGTAGCAACACACATTTCTTGATGTTCAAAGAGATGCTTAACTACCAGAAATCATTCAATCATTAGGCATAAATTTTTTAACAATGATCCTTAGCCAAGTCCATACTCCATCTAATTATCTAAATAAACCTATAAGAAGTCAGTGGAATAAAATCTTTAGAATGCTTGAACAACTATTTACTTAAAAATACAAATGAGAACTTTTTTTTTAGACAATAAGCACGTGAGTATAGGAAAAGCTTCCCCATTCAGTAGTAAAGTATTATTTTCCGATCCTCCTGTATGCAATCCTAACCTTGATGATACCTGGATAATCCATCTATAAACAAATAGATTTCACGCCTTTGTAGAAAATTCTAGTATTTCCTCAATGAATGGTGTAGGAAAGGGATAAGTCACACATGCAACATTCAGCTCCTATGAGTCTACATAGATCCTAATCCGACCATCCTTCTTCAGATATTGATCACCATTGGGATAATCCATTCTGAATTCTCATCTGTAGGGGCTTTGATGATTCTAGACTTCAACTTTTTGTCAATTTCTTCTTTACCTTCTCACATAATTTGGGTTCATCCATTCAAGAAGAGTGTAGAGATATGCTATGGTAGTCTCTGCATGACATTCAAAGAGGAGTGGCGCATCCCCAAGGAGTTACCTTTGGTGGTGGGAAAGGAAGTGTATTTCATAGTATATCAGCACTTGTGCATCGTGTGATTTGTGATGAAGGATGGGACTTGAGCCCAGTGTAAAATTTTGTATGCCTTCACATTATGGGAAGCATGTCCGTGCATCATTCCATCAGTTTAATAATGTGTGATGCCTAAAATTTTTTGCAGACAAGGTAGAATGTGAGTACCACATGCTTTGCAGAGAAGACTGCATGATATCATAGGTCGTAGAGTACTTACATTGAGAAGCTAAATTTCAGGCATTTTAATAAACACCTTGAATCCTTAAGAGTTTGGTGATTAGAGATAGTGGAGCTGTGCTTATATACCTTCATCTTAAGCCTAAGTTGGAGGGTAATAAATATGTGAAGAATGAGTTCACGCCTCCTGTGCAGGCCAATGTAAAGATGAGCCTTTAATGGATAATGTACCGTACTCTCCAAAGCCCACTAAACTTATAAGAGGTAAATGATGAGGAGGAAGAGTATGAAGATAGTTTCAACCCGATCGCATGGGGAGGATGGAAGCAAGCTCAAATAGGATATAACTACGAGCCGTAAAAATACTTAAAGCCGTGCAACAAAAGAAGGGATGATGAAAGAATCGGGAAGTAGGAGAAAACCACAGAAGAACGCTTGCTTTAAGAGGGTTTTAGATAGAACAAAATATTAAGGAGATACCCCAAAATCAATACATAGATCACCATAACTCTCTCCATAGAAGGAGACATCTGAGAAAATAAGAATAAAATTGAAACTGAATGACCAAGCGAAAGAGTATGAAAAAGAGTGCGCCTGGATCTCCCTATACATCTGTGAGGATGTGAAAGAGCCCAAGGATGTAGAAATGAGGGTTGAGGAGAGAAGGATTAAATGAGATAGGAGAGACAAAGAAAAATACTACTTAGAGATAGAGATCTAACTCTAAACCTTAGCACTCAAGTTCCTGGAGTGGACCGATATAAAGGAGGGAAAGTGGAGAGTATATGTTGCGCTTGAGCTGTGGGATACTGAGGAAGACAGAAGAGTAAAATTTTTAGCGGTGTGATTCCATAATATAATGGAGCCTTAAGGAATTATACGGATGGGAGTTGATGGACATACACGTAAAACCACATGTGCGAGGAAATAGTTTTGCATGGGTCCATATAAAACTCATGTGAGTCGAAACTCTTCGTTTTGATGTGTGTGAAGAGGGCCATTGTATCATGAGATAATGAGAAAAGGCTACATCTAAAAAGCACATAACCATCAAACTCTTGATTATATCTCAGTGTATAGGTGATTAATGCCTTAGTAGAAGGAATGAGAGGTGGCACACGGGAATGTAAGATAAAGTAGCCATTAGTATCAAAGCACTCAAATCCAAAGATGCGAGAGATCGAGTGATCATGTATTTGAAAGGAGAGAAATACTAGAGTAGAAGAAGAATGTGATTCTTATGGGCATGGCAGAGGAGAATGAGGATCATATCTCTATAAGAAAAGAGACTGCACTTAGATCCCAAGGTACCCAAACATTCCCTTCAAGCATGCACTATGTTAGTACCTTAGTTGAAGCTAATTGCTTGAGGATAGACCAGATTGGATGCTAACACCAAAGGACCTTGAGGAGGAGGGTAAGATTAGAAAGGGAACAATACTACAGTAAGTTCAAGGAAATGTTACATCGGGACGGGGGCATTGCTTCGATTCTTTCATAGAGGGTCTGAAGAAGCATGTATGAGACACTTTGAACATATTTGTAGCTCACAGAGGCAAAAATAAAGGCTGTAGAAAAATAACATAAAACAGTGAAGCCCTAAAATAAATACAAGTAGGACACATTAGGATATGTGGAAAGATTGACACTAGTTCAATACAAGTGTGGGAGGGCCCATCGCAAAGTGACACCAGAGTCCCCATAAGGAAAAAATTAGATTGAGATTGTAGAAACATAGAGTGCAGTAAGATGGATCTATTAGAAGGGTGATTGTTTGTTATGTCCGACATTTTTTTAGTGATATAAAGATGAGGCCAAAAGGAAGTGAAAATTTATCAAGATGATTTAGAAACCATTATTAGCAACATCCTAGAAGGCTTAAAGTCACAGACTAAGCAAATGGCCAAGACTTTAGAAGTGGAGATAAAATAAGAGCATCTAGAATTAATTCTTATGCAGTTGAGGCAGGAGGATGTTGCCATGTTGAGAGTTAAATATTTATGTAGAAATTATCTCATTTCTTTCCATACTTTATTATTTATTATTCAAGGAGTATCCATTTTCAAAGTGGCAATGTAGTTTAAGTATGGCATGATGTTGAGCGGACAAGAGTATGATGTGAAGGAGGGGACACAAGGCTAAGATTCGTAGTTAGGGAAAAACACAATAAAAGTCACGGAAGCGATAGGGAAGGACATGTGTGAAAGGCAAGGATATATTCAAGGACATAGCTTCACTCACATGTATCGTACTATTTTTGAGATGGGGCCGTGGTTGAGCACATAAACCGGATAAAATACTTCACGCAACACATATATACTATTATTGGAAGAGAATTCTATTATGCACTTTGCATGGGTTTGAGCTAATAGTAGACTTTCCTACTCACAAGAATAAACAAAAAAAGAGATATATTATTAGTGCACTTACATGGTGCGTTATTATTGTAAAGGCACACTGGCTTCTTTTTCAGCATCGACGTACTTTAGTAATTGCTGCTGGAAAGTAAAGGAAGGGAAAGTTCCCCAACCTTATATAATATGTAGTGATATGTATAGATGGAGAGGGACCGTGCTGAGAACTAAATTACTATGTAGGGTTATGCTCGCTGGATCCGATGTGTCGCGCGTAGTTTAGTGTGTATTACCTATTGTAATGCAGATTCTATGTATTTATTAGGGTTAGCGATAACGTAGGTGTATTGGATGAATCACTGCATATTAATCATGAGTATAACATGTTCTTATACACTTGATTGAAATTCATTATGGATATTATTTAAATATGTTACTCTTTAGATCTAGATCTAGACATGCTCTTTAGAATGTTATATTAATTATGGATATGAATGCATTAAGTCTTCATCATGCTTAACATCCTAAAAAATCAACCCTTAAAAGTGGGGCACGATGCCTTTGCACACTTTGGGTGAGAGCTCATTCTAGGATGAGTGATGTATCGGTGCACCTAAGTTATTACTAGTAAATTATAGGCTGGCATAATTGGTTCCATTGTTGGGACCTCTTTTTCAGATTCTTTTAGTATAGTTCACGATCACGAGCACATGCGATTGCTACAGCCTAGTAAAGTGTCAAGAGGAGTGGATACATGATCTGGAAAAATAATACGCATGAGAGGTTCAACACTAGATCTCGAGTTTAATGCACATGCATGGGTGGAATAGAATAAGTATGAAAGCTTTATAGAGAGGGAGAGGCTTCTTTTGCTTTATTTTTAGTAGAAATGTACAAGTAGTTTAGTTAATTATGTCCCCAAAAAGGGATTAGAAGGTATCACGACGTGCCATTTGGAAGTAGGAATAATTTCAGGCCCGTACTGTAGTGTTGATCTGAATTTAGACACATATGTTGTGGATACTTGGTTTCACGGTGCTCCTAAACAACTGTATTCTAGGTACTCAATTTCTACTTATTCTTTCCCGAGTTATCAAAGAAATTCCAACTTTAAAGTATCCCTGTGGAACATACCACTAAGGAATTCCAATCGGTGATCAAAATTTTGATAGTAACCCTAAACTTGAGAGAAAACCAATGGCTAATCGAAACCCCACCACACTCTGAGGAAGGAGCATGTTTGAGAAATTTAAGAGAATTTCGTGTTAGACCATAAGGTAGAAGTGTAGAGAGAGGGAAAGGTAAGCTTAAGTGATATAATTAGGTGTACGAGGAGAGGGAGACAGAGAAATAACGGGATGTTATGGGAGGGCTTAATGGTGTTGTAGAGAGAGATGGCTCATAAAGCAGATTTGAATTTCAAAATAGAAGATGTGGGGCTGAAGAATTAGGAATTCCCCATTTAGGGAAAGCACTTACATGAGGAACCCCCTCGGCCTCACATAGAAGCTACATGCCAAGTAGAGATGACTTGGGATGTGGATGCATCATCAAATCTACCTGGAAACCTTTGACCTTATGCTTTGTTTTTCCAATATATAGTATGAAAAATAGTCAAGCAAGATAATTTAGGAAGCTAATCATGAAGTAGTAGGTGGTTCTATTTTTGGGTGGATCTCGTAGTTACGGAGGTAGAGGAAGCACATGAGGTTCTCGATCAATTGGGAAAGGTCTCAGCTAACCCTGGCGAATATTTACATGGAGATGTTTCTTCATATTCCGGACTATGTAGGAATAGAAGATGTTGAACATGTGTACATGTAGTAAAAATAATGTGGCATACAAAAGGAATCCCCCAGCCAAGTGCGAGAGAGAGTCAATTCACCACTACGCTAAGCAAGGGAAGTGCACACAACTGTATGTAAAGTACGACTTCATCAAACTTGCATACTTTATAGCTTCTTAAAAATAAAGCCTATCCTTAAAGTGTTTCACATCCCTAGCTCAATAGAAGAGTATAAGCATGCTCAAGAATATTAATCAAGGCACTAGTGAGTGAGTGTCGCAGAGTAAGATGCCTCCCTTTCAAATGCTTTATCTAAGATTTCTAATGATATTCATTCACAAAACATGCACAATGGTTCATCGAGGTCTAGTTACCCTTTTAAAAGGGCATTATCACATAAGACATACACCATCTTCAAGGGAATTATTTCGCATGCGGTAATCCTAGATCTTGTTTTTTAGCCCATCGCACTGATCTATAAATATGAGGGACAATAGAAAATCAAAGTGATTTTACCAATTGCAAGGCATGTTTCCTCGATGATAGTTCTATAATGTATCCCGTATATGTCAGAATTATTCTACGATATTCTTTCCGCAATGTGTAGCCACATTGTATTCACTCCTGACCATCTCTCCGTGACTTCCATCATTCAATTTGGTGACTAGACGTGTAGCTACTCATACCACCAGTACTTCTTCAGTTTGTTGATATCCATTTCACATGGACCTCTTCCATATACCATAACCGCTTCTCGTGCCTCCCTTCTAGGATTTTAGCTTCTCATCTCACTGTCACAATTTAGATCCACTTCTATGCCCGTTAATAATGTTATAGTTGAAATCAAAGTAAATGTCATCCTTACCCTATGTTCGAGATTTAAATAGAAAATTCTTCATGTACTCCCGCTTCATACCATCGTACATGCTGTTCATACATTCTCGAAATAAGTAAGTTTTCGCACAATCAAAAAAGTCCAAAATATTACTTCTTGTAAAGGTATTTTCTGAAGATCACTGCTGTACAGTTGGCATGTCTTGTATTGTGTTCTTGTTTGTCTTCATATTCAACAATGTGTCCACCTTCCTTGTTATCTGACGACGGTGGTCAGAAATACTTATCTTACACTTTCGCATGTGAGAATACCATTTTGTCCTCCACTATCATGCCTTCAAAGTGGTATCGTATCTCTCGAGAAATTATTCTCAAGAAATTTCAACTTCGCTTCCACTTTCTTCTTCTCACTGTATCCTACGCATAGGTGCTATGTCATTTGTAAATCACAACTTTTTGTCCTCCTCTATAGTAAAATAATATTGCCCTCTAATTTTCGTAATGAGAAATCCCAAACCCCTAGCCTTCAAACCGCATTGCCCTAGTCGAATCGTGTTCCCTAGCTCTTCACAATGCTATGTGCTTTGCTCAAACTCACCAATGGGGAACGCAAGATTTTCTCGCACAAAAAAATGTCTTCCCACTTCTTCAACGCACACTTCCACCCCCACTTCACAGTACTCTTTTCGTTACTTACAACAACCACCTTCCCAGCAGTCTCCATGACCGCTCTCTTACCTTACGTTATACCATTCCTCTGCCTCTCGATCCATCTATGGTCCTTATTTCCTGAAGAAGTCTTTGCCCACCAACTATTCAAACCCAATACCACCTATGCTAATTCTGTTCTTTTATGTGCTCATTCTTAAATAACTACCACAAATTCCGCATGCGTAGTTCTCTATGCATGAAAATACTTGAAATCTTATATTTAGCTTTTGGCATGCAAACACGCTTTATTTCAATATAAAAACACCAACTAAATCGGGACAAAGCAGTTGTGTGATGAATGAAGAAATAAAATTTAGAATACATAATTAAAACCTAATCTAAAATGGCAACACTACCTTATTATAAACACACCACAAGACTCTATTTATAAGAGGGCTTCAGCCTACTTCCTCCATTGAAGTAACTGGGTAACTATATTCCATCAAGCATTTCTAAATGATGTTATTACACTCTATTTAAAGTATTTTTCGTGGAGAGTGATAAAATATGTTTGTCCAAATCAATGTAATTTTATTTTCCTAGATGACGCAGAAACTTAATCATAAAGCACCATTTCTTTTCCCAAGTCGTAACTCTTATCCTCACAAACAGCTTCAATATGCCATGTGATTTCTACCTTGTTTTTCGATTCTCACTTGCCTAGGCTACTCATTACTCATCTAACTTAATCAATTTGCCACCTGCTTCTTCTAATGCGTTTCTGATCTATTGGGACAGACCTCCAACATGCACACGAAAATAAGTAAATTTAATTCCATAAAGAGCTTACTGCCAACACGAATTGGAAAACATGGCCTGCTTTAACCACTAGATGTTTTTCTATACGCCCAAGTAGAACGTTGGTAACTTCTATCATCCCAACTCTTTCTTCAAACATCACAATTTTTTTCAATTTGGCTTAAATTTTTTTGAAAGCCTCAAGCAGTTCTATCTTCCTATGATGATATGGTGTAGCTTCTTACGGTGTGTAAGCATGAATTCATCATCCAATAGAATTCCTCGATTGCCTCATTCGTAAAATGAAAATAGTTATGTAATCTTATATCTTCAACATGCACTAATGAAATTTGTGAATTTAAGGCAAAGAAGGCCCTCTAACCTAAATCGGTGTGATAGATCGGTCGAGGATGGTGCTCAAAGGCTCTAATCTATAGCATGGGATACATGGAAAATGACCTGGGATTGTTTCATGTATGTCTCCAGATAGGGTCATAAGATGGATGATGGATATATAGGGGATTCTATGGGTGATTCTCTGGCCTAGTCCAGAAATCCTTAGCTTGATTAGCTATTATGTCTAGTGAAGATAATTGTGCGATAATGGTTGGTGGAAGTGGAGAGGACCTAAATACTAATGTGTGTAAACCAACATCAACGTCTGATTGACCTGTGGACTCGTTGGGTTGTGGGATCTGTGAATCACAACCATAAGTTTGTGGTCGTTGTGGACCTCCTATGGTCATATGTGGAATTAATTCCTAATCCCTACTATCTAGTAGTCGTATGCCTTTTTGGCCTCTATATTTAGAACTAAAAGTTTTGCAACCTTCTCAGAGTACCTTACAGGCATTCTGGCAACCTGAATTCTTAAGCTAGTGTCTATGTCAGTGAGAATGTCTCTTATGTCTGGTTGTGGGACCAAAGGATCACAACCAAATGTTTGCTCTCTTTTAAGCCCTTCTACAGTCATGCAGATATTTATTTAGGGTAATCTGTAGTTTGGTTGGTTTAACCAAAATGTATGCACTTTTCGTCTTCTATGTTTAATCCTCTTAAGCGTGAGCTGATCATCTGTTGTAGGGTGTTGTTATTCGAAGACTTGGATTTTGATATTCTCATCTATATAAGTTATTTCTGAAATGATATTGGGTTGAGGCACGATTGGCTTGAATATATATTCTTTAGGCTCCCTAGGTCTGTGATTGTCATACAAAAGGAAATAAATCTAACTAAAGTAAAGAAAACTAATTATGCAAAGTATATCTACAACGTATATATATCTAAATCTAATTGAAAGAACAATTATTTAATATATCTAGAAAGTGACAATTAAACTAATAACAAAATCAAAACAAACAAAGTAGCCGAGTATAGCTACTTGCATGTGTAGTTGTAAATATATTCTAAATAACCAGATAACTAATCTAATCTATTTGAAAGACCCACAATCTTACCTCAGAAGTGGAGAGTGAATCATAGTTTCTTAGAAACTATCAATCCCCACAGCTTCCCCAACAATATCGAAAGTGAGATTAAATGAAATGAAATGATTGACTACTCTATTTGATATGTTTTAACTAGAAATTTTGATATCTTGAACCTAGATTTTATAGTAACGCTGGTGAATCCGGTTGTGTCCCCTCGGTGTGGTCTCCTCATTTCTTTGTGTTCACGTGAATCCAGAAAAGTGTGTCATGTTAGCATCAACAAAAGTTGGTATTGAAATAATGGTAGCTTTGGATGCAGACTGAATACAATGTGAGTAGGAGAGGGATAGTGCAAGAGAACAGAGCTTGGCTTATGCAATTCCTAGCAGGATTTATTGTGAGTCATACACATAAAACATCCGAACCGAAACTATTATTTTTGATGAACAAAACCTATAACTTTAATGACTTCAGACTAAAAATGAAACTATCCTATTCCAATTGATTGTATTAAACAAGAATAACACTAGCACAATGGGTAGGATTTGTTTTAGTAAAAATAGTCATTTTTTCATGTTTTTTAAGAATTTTTTAGGGCACGTGACCCATTTGAAAATGCAGGCACAACCACCGCTTGAGCAGGCAGCGGTTACGGAACCGTTGCCCCGCTTAGGGTGGAGGTCCTTTATAGAATGCCACAAACTCAGTGTTTTGGGCCAAATTTTGCATTTTTAGTATTCTTATATGTTTTAATGATTTTTCCAATGTAATTTGAATACTAACTTACTTAGTTTGGTGTGTTTTTGGGTGTATGCGGCCGAAAGAGGAATATATCAGATGGATCTAAGAGAGAGTGTGTGATTGGCATCTAGTAGTGTTAGATGCACTTTCTCAGGATGAACAAGATACTCTTCAGAGGGCCGACATACTGCGTATATCATGGGTCTCACATGTTGCACCTTCTAGTCACATACTTTGTGACTTGTTTTCATATTGAGATGTTGATCGGAACACTTTCTGATTTCCAGGAGTCAGGGGTGAGTGGACTATCACCCTAGAGGATGTCTACCGCATTTTGGGAGTCCCAATCATCGAGAGAAGACTCACACTTGAGAATGCAGGGTTGCGGGCTCTGATAGCTCAGTGGGCCACATACATGGGAGACACAGTTGTCTCCACTAGTTTGAAGAAGGGGGTGAGGGTCTGTTCCATTCCTAGCTTACCTATCCCCTTGATTCATTAGGCTATTATGGGGATCCTTGCCTCAAGATTGATCAGTGACAAGGGAGGGGACACCTTACTCTAATTTTGGTCCCCTATTATTGCATAGATTGAGGCACATGGCTGGATTTATACCGGGGAGCTGACATTCTTGGGACCACCTATCATGATTTGTCTGAGTGGTTCACTTGGGGACATTATTTGAGCCATCGACCCTAGTTATGATCTAGGTCTATGAGTGTATCATCCCTTATGGGAGGCGTAGAGGTGGCGGATCTCTCGGAGGCTGTGAGGGCAGCCGAGATGGATAGATATGTCGGTTCTTCGGGAACCCCACCAGCCGATTACTTCCGACTACTAATGATATGGAGGCCATACCTTATCGGCCATGGTGGTTGTGGTGCGAGGAGACCCTCACTTTGATTTCCTACTCCACTACAGGTAGCTTGTGGACGGGGACAGGGAAGGTGGAGACACACCCTTTTGATCGAGTTCCTTAGCAGTTTGGCCTTCCTTACATCGGTATGCTCCCCCCAGTGGTGCCAATGTTTAGATTAGTTTTGGAGGCTAGGGGAGGTCCTAGAGGACGAGGTTGGACTATTATTACTCCTGGTGTCCCTATTGCAGCCAGGAGCATGGTACGAACTCGAGGGAGAGCCGGTGATCCTCGGGAACCTCTACGTTAGATTGTCGCTAGTTTTTCCCATAGTAGTGACGACCCCATTGAAATAGACTCCAAGTCTGAGGAGTTCACAAAGGGAGAGAGGGAGGAGGAGACCGAGGATATGGAGGTCAGTGAGTCAGGTGGAGAGGAAGATAGTGATCCCTGAGTGGCATGACACTCAGGAGATCTTACAGTCGAGAGGGCAGAGCAGAGTGTGGAGAGGGTGACTCTAGTCTCAGAGGAGCCGCCCTCTCAGGACATAGGCGGGGAGGATGAGTCCGTAGTAGGATGTTATGTTTCCTAGGCACCAGAGGAGGACATTAGTCAGTGGCGGCATTTATGGTAGGCACTGATCCTAGGGATCCCTCTTGGAGGCCCGGAGATCTGAGTGAGTTATCACCTTTCTCTTAATATTTGTTTTTAGCTAGGATTGTCTTAGTTGTTATCTCTCCTTTTGTTCATTCTTGGTTTTACCTTTTGATTATTTTCTAATTTACTTTTCTCCTTTTCTTGTAGAGACTACTGATGAGTGACGAGACACGATTTTCAAGGTATTCACCGATACCCTAATGATCCCCATGGAGAATACTCACACGGAGCTATCTGTGGACATAGGGGAGCCTTCAATAGCTGGTAGGCACAGTGATGTCTTTTCCCCTATCTGGCATGTGGCTAAGATGGTGACTACCCTCTCGCTTTGAGTTGTCTTGGTATAGGATAGTAGAGTGCTTGATGAGGAGTCACTCTCATAGCAAAGGCGCAGCCTACTCCTCAAGATCGTGAGCCCTCGGTGCATTTAGAGCACCAACATAGCTGGAGTCCTAGATGCGTCATGCACCTTCGAGAGGGTCTCATAGGGGTTGAGAGGCCACTTGGCTCTCTTATATTGTTTATACGATTCATTTTGTATTTCCCGGGCTCATTGAGTGTTTTGACCATGCCTAGCACATGATGGCATTATCAGAAACTTGATTATATATATATATATATATATATATATATATATATATTCTTTTTGGATCAGACTCTTGGTATCTAGGATTTTGTGATTTGTTTCCGTATGTATATTATAATGTTGTTTTTATATGCTTTTCAGGATGTATGCAATGGAGAACAAATGATGCGAATGCTTTCCTTCTTTTTGCATTTCGTGATCTTTGATATATGATAATGTAGACACAATGTGATCTTGAACCTTAGCTTCTATAAGAATTTTTCTGGTACTTCATATAGTTTTGAGTAACGTGATGACAAGATGGTATGATGAGCGGATGTACTTGCCCCAATCCTAACTCCACACAACTATTAAGATACAAGGGCTCACCACCGAGAGCTAGAAAGGGCACAAGCTATGAAATTTGTTGAATGGTAGTGATGAGAGATAGACAAATATTTGGTGGAACCAAACTAGGACACTATAAACCTACTCTACTTAAGTGACTCCATTGTTTAGAATGTGACTTGCTTTGCGGTTTATCTAGACTTAGATCCATGGATGGCCACATGGTTGACAAAATTTGGTTTTCGGGGTTTTGAGCTCTCTTGGAATTTTGGACATTTGATTCACTTGTTTTTGACTCAAGATTTCAACGGTTTATTTGAACTATTTGCTTATGACCTTCAACATTTATTGTCAGAGAACTCCCCGCACCTTGCCCCATGCTTATAGTAGGAAGCATGTGCTTATCACCATGGACAAGGCACAGTGCAAGTAAGGGCATTCCCATCCTTTCCAAACCCTACGTCACTAGTAAGATATGCAAGCTCATCACCGAAGGTTGGTAGGCAAGGAAATGTGTAAAAATAAAATCTTTGTTTGATCTATATTTGACTTATTTACTTGAAAAATGTCAGTATGTTCTTATTTCCAAAGAGATATATATATGGGATAGATGTGATAATATGAAGCTTCTAAAACATACCATAGGCAAGACACCTATCCTAGGAAGAAACAAAAGTGAGAACAAGCATGCAGGCCTTGGTATGGATACCGTTAAGACTTTGTCATATCTAGCTTTTAATTGATAAAATGATTCTGAAATAGGTGATGATGCTATGAAAATGAAGAAGTATGATTGAAATGATTCTGCTAATACTATTAGAAGTTTGTAATGAATTGCTTGAGAATAAGTCCCTTGATCACAAGATTTTATGAAACGAGTGGAAAAAATGAACCTAACTACATGAAGATGCAATGTAGATATAATTATACAAATAGTGTTAGTCGCTTATGCATAGAATCGTTTAAGATGCAAGGAATTGACTATTTCATTGAATTCCTCACCTTCCAGTGTACATAATAAATACGCACCATTTCCATAGTCCTTTGTGACTCGGTATGGGCCCAACCATTTGGGCCGGAATTTCCTTCCTTCACCAGTCTTCTTATCGATCCGGTTGTCTAGTCTTAGAACTAGATCTCCTTCATATATATCTCGTTCATAGACCTTTTTGTTATACTACTAGCACATCTAGTCAGCATAGACTCTATGCCGCTATTCAACATTTAACCTGACCTCATCTAGGATTTCTAGTTGGGAGAGATGTGCTTCTCTATAAGATTATTCATCTAGAATCCCTTGTAGTGAGATGCGAGAGGCTGGGTATTTCAACCTCGAGTGGGAGAACCGCCTTCGCTCACGAATACCAATGAGAAAGGAGTTGCTCCTGTTGGTGTTCTTATTGAGGTTCGGTGGGCCCACAAGGCCGGATATAACTTTAAATGCCAATCTTGTTTGTTTTCTTTTACCGTTTTAAGGAGAATAGCTTTCAATGTTTTGTTTGTTGCTCAAACTTGCCCATTAGCTTGAGGGTAATACGGGAGGCTATGTGATGGTTTATTTTAAATTCTTGTATAGTTCATGGACCTCGTCATTCTTAAAAGAAGTTCCATTATCTGAGATAATGATTTGTGGGACACCGTACCTACAAATGATCTAGTTCAAAATGAACTTGGTGATCATGGCACCTAGTACAATGGTAAGAGGCATAGCCTCTACCCATTTGGTAAAATACTTGGTGGCCGTGATTATGAAGTTATCACCATCTATTGAAGAGGGAGAGAATTTTCCTATCAAATCTAGGCCCCATGTAGAAAAGGGCCATGGAGTCGTGATCGGTTGTAGAGTTTTTTCCGGCATATGAATCTCATGGGAAAATTCTTGGCATTTATGGCATCTACGTATAAACTCTACTACGTTGTGTTCTAGAGTGGGCTAGAAATAGCCCATCCAATGTATTTTATGGGCAGTGGGATGACCTCTAAAATGGTTGCCACATATTCCACTATGAGATTCCTAGAAAATCCTCTTGGATTCTTCTCGTGTCGACACACTTTAGAAGCATTCCATCGAAAGCCTTACAATAGAGTACTTGTTCTATAATAACATATTTATCTACAATAATGCATAACCACCTTCTTTGTTGTGGTGTAGCACCTTCTGGATATGTATGGTCCATGATATAATTAATAATATCAGCATACCAAGGACATTCGGAGATGGGAGGTCTGGTTTCGATGTAATATATGCATTCATTGGGAAAATCTAGATCTACTAGATCACCTCCGTCTAACGGGTTATTAGCTAACCAATCTGTAATGATTTGTCCCTTAATGGACTTTTGGTTTACAAAATTTAATTTGAATTCACCCATTAAGGTTATAAAGCATCCAACCTTTTTAGACAAGGACCCTTGTGTGAGAAAAGTTCAAAAATGGTTCATTTTTACAATGAACCTTGTTTCTTGGTTTAGCATGTAATGTCTTAGGCATTTGGTTGCAAAGACTATGGCAAGGCATTCTCACTCTACTTGCGTATAATGTGTTTCATAATCGAGCAACATTTGGATAGTGAAATAGATCGCGCATTCTCGTTTATCATTGTCTTCTTGAGCTAACATATAGGCTAGCGAGACATCATCGTAGCTTGTGAATATAAGATCAAAGGATGATCTATGCAGGTGGAATTAACATGGGAGGAGACAACAAGAAGCATTTAACGCTTTGAAGGCCTCATGGCATTCCTTTCTCCAAATAATGCAGCAATCCTTTTTCAACAAATTGTTGATCGGATGAATAGCAAAACTCAAGTCCGAAATGAATCTCTGGATTGCACCAAGCTTTCCAAGGAACGATCTAATGCCAGAATCATCTGATGATGGGATCATTTCAAGAACAACCCAGATTTTGGTTGGGTCTACATCGATCCCTCACGATGATATAATGTAACCTAGGAGTTTCCCTCCTGTCACACCAAAAATGCATTTTTCTAGGTTTAGTGTGACTCCATATTCGATCAAACGTGAAAGAATGATGCAGAGCACTTCCAGTGATCACAACACTTCCTAGCCTTGGCCAACAAGTCATCTACATAGGATTCCATGATTTTATGAATAAGATCATGAAATATGTATGTCATTGCCCATTGGTATGTAGCGCCAGTGTTCTTGAGACCGAATGGCATAACAACATAACAATAAGTTCCCCAAGAAGTTATAAACGTGGTTTTGGCTTGGTCTTGTTCAGATATTCTGATTTGATTGTATCTCGAGAATCCATCCATGAGAGATAAAATCTCAAATCCAATTGTTGCGTCAATGATGATGTCAATGGATGGTAATGGGAAGTCATCCTTGGGGCACGCCTTGTTAATGTCTTGGAAGTTTATGCAGATGCGTATCTTCCCATTATTTTTGAGAATGGGAACTATATTAGATACCCACTGAGAGTAATCGACTGGTTTGATGAACCCTACTTGGAGAAGCTTCATTACTTCTTCCTTTACCATGAGAGCTACCTTAGGTTTCATTGGTCTCGATTTTTGTTTGATTGGCTTTGCATCTGATTTGGTGATGAGGTTATGTACAACGATGTGCGGTGTAATTCCTATCATTTATTTATAACTAAATGCAAAATCCTTTTATTTTCTCGAGGATTCGAGTGTGTATTTCTATTTCATCTGGATTTAACGAAGATCCTAGTTTTAAGATATTTGGTTCTTATTCCGTTCGATGTTAATATCAATTGTTTCTTTGATTAAATAATTTTTACCTTCTTCAAACTCGGGTGGGACCGGAGGTAGTTCTAGATATTCTCCATTCTCTACCTGTATATGTCGAGTTCCTTTTATGGGGAAAGCTCTTCCATGGGATTTCCAAAGTAAGAAGATGAATGTGGGATTAAGGAAAAATATACCATGTGATGGGTAAGATGTAACTCTACATAGGTGTTTAGGTAATCAAGAGTGACTCTATCATTGTTAACTTGATTTAAGATAGTAGACATATTCTCAGCTATGTTCGTTAAAAGAGGGTTTGTTGACGTTTTCTTTACTAATGGTTCAGTACAAAGGGATACCATGAAACAGGTGTCTTCCAACTCACTGTTTGGAGTGAAACATGAAGCTGAGGTTGCTATCAAATCTATGAGAAGGTTTTGTTCTCGTGGGATTGCCTCAATGGATATGAAGTCAAATTCTTTGCTCAAATCTAATACTACTATTTTGTAGAGTTGTAAGTGTTTAGCTCTAGTCTCATACACCTTAGAGACTTGGTTTGCTACTAATTATGAGTCTCCTGACAATCTGATGTCATTAACATCGAGCCTCTTAGCTATGATGAGGCCAAGGATGAGGGCTTCATACTCAGCGCCGTTGTTTGTACATTCAAAATTTAGTTTAAAGGAAAATGGTAGGATCTTTCCTTCGAGTGAAGTAAAGATCACACCTGCCCTAGCCCCATAATGACATCTAGCTCCATCGAAATGGAGAGTCCAATATTTAGTTGGGAAGATGGATGTTGGGACATTCGCTATGTCTATTTCATCTATTTCGGTTACTTCTACCATGCAGAGTTCCTCTGCTGGAAGAGAACCAACTCCTAGGGTATATCCCATGCCTATAGAATCAAATGGCAGGAAAATTGGTAGATCCTGTTCTAGCAATTCAAAATTTTTGCAGTAGTTCCTAATGATACTGTTTCTATAACATTAGCCTCATCTTTGAGGGCTAGGATATTCTTGATTAGGTTCGTAGCTTCTAACTCCATTGTAGGTATCAACTTTTCTTCTGGTTTTGAGTCGGTTGGTTTATTAAGTTGGTTTGTTGGGAGTTCAAACTTAGAGTGAACACCTGGCCTTTTCTTCAAGTCTGCTAGGTGTATATCAAATGGTTTTAGATCACCTTTTGCTACAAATATCTTTCCTAAGTGCAAGAATCTTATTTCTTAAAATAACATAGAAGGGATTGCCTTCATATGGTGTATCCATGGTCAGCCGAGGATCATATTATAGTTGGTTTCTTGATCTATAATATAAAACTTAGTTAGGATTGTTTTGGGTCCTAAGGTGACTGGTAGTATTATAGTCCCAATCGAAGTGGCTTTAAGGCTATCATAGCCTCTTAGTGTATTCCAAGTCATGGAAAAAAATTCTCCATACCCTAGCTTTTGAAGGAAAGAGAAGGGGACTATGTTAACTATTGCCCCATCATCAACCATTGCGCATTTAACGTAGTTGTTATAAACCCATACTTGTAAATGTAAGGGATCACCTCTACGTGTGTAATCTTAACATTTTTGGCATTTTGTTTATGTCGAATATAAACTCAGTATCCCTATCCGGTTGCCCCTGGAGGGTGAATATCGAAGTCTATATGGTTTACTTGTGTTTCGAGAGGTGGAGTGATGTTAATTAAATTACCTAAACCTAATGCTTCTAAAATAGAAGCCCTATGGGTGGGAGAGTTCTTCAATAAGTCCAAAAAGGATATGTGGGAGAAGGTTTTGTTAGGTCATTAATTAAATCATAGGCACCTATGTGTTTTACTAATGTTTGTTGAATGTTATCTGTCTCTAGTGGGTAACTTGGATTAGGCTGAGAGGAATACTCTCGTGTCCTTGTTATGGCTTACACATGTAGCTCAATGTCTAACTCTGCTAAACCGACTATCTTGGGTCATGGGTGACTTCCTAATTGCGGTGTGATAGGTGGATTTAGTGATGTCGAGGCTTCATGATCATTGTTTCCTATCATTACACCCTTGTTCATCTTATTTGAATTTAACTTATTGTTATTGTGATTTGGGAGCGGATCATTGAAGATCTTGAGGGGTACATTTTGAGGGGAGACTTCTCCCATGAAAGTATTTGGCATAGATGATGTAGGATCTGCTAAGAACATATCTATGAAAAGTTGTCTTTGTTCCTTTGGAAAATGTTGCATGAATTTATTATAATCGTGACAAGTCCTAGTATCATGGCCTTAAATTTTGTGGAAACCACAATATGATTTGGGATTATAACTCATAGTTTGTTGGTTTGGCACGTGTTTTGGTCCAAAACTCGATTAAACTATTGATTATTAGGATTAAAGTTTTTTGTTTGTTGCCTTTAGTTTTGGTTTCGATTGAATTTTTTTGGACCCTATGTCTAGATCTTCCATTATTGTTGTTGTTATTGTTGTGGATGATTAAAATCCACTACGTTGATTGTTAAAGTGGTGGAGTATTTATAACATTTACCTTTTTAGCTTGGTCGATTACTCCATCTATTGTCACTCCACAATTTGTAAGGATTTTAGGTCCTTGATTGGCATTTTGTACTAGGATAGGTCGTAGTTTTTTTATGGGGATGATTAACCTCCCATTTGTTCCATAAGTCTTGTAGCCATTATCTATTGCAGCTTGATCTATTCAGAGGGCACTCTCAAGTACTTCATCGTAAATTCTCAGTGGGAACTTTTGGACTTTTTCCTTTATCTCTCTCCGAGAGAATGAAGGAATAAATCACATGGTTCCATTTCATCCATGTTTGGAGCACTTGCTAGAAGAATAAAGGATGTACGCCATCTTTGGATGAAATGAGAAACAAATTCATTGTGTTCCTACTTAATATGCAAGAATTCCCTGATTCTTGTTCTCAACAATTTGTTCATGTCGAACGCCTTGATGAAATCTGAAACAAGTTGTTTAAATGAATGGATGGAAGCTTCAGGTATTCTGTAATACCAATCAAGGGAAATGCCCTCTAAATTTTTGGGGAATATTTTAGCAACAACCCCATCCCAAGGAGTAGTTCTCGAATGGTTGTGGCATAGGCCTTGATATGTGCATTCGGGTCTCCCTCCCCTTTGTATTTGGGTAGATCGGGGAGAGGTCTTGGAAGCATGATGCTTCATATAGTGAAGTCTAAGGGCTCTTTCAAATATTCTGAATAAGTTCCTATCACATAGGTTTTGACCATCGATGGTGCCTACTGAGGGGGGGGAGGTGGAATAGGTTGTTGATATGGCGTAGCGTATGTTTTTGCGGGGGCATAAGGAAATCCCTATGGTTGAGAAAACATGCCGAGAGAAGAGAACATATCTCCTTGTGGTGATTTGGAATACATGTTTAAGTATGGAGGAGCATTGCCCAGGAATGGATTATTTTATACTAAACCGGGAGGTATCATATTCTCTCTTGGAATGGCGTTTGAGAACATGGTTTTAGTTGGAATTTGTTGTGAATACTGAGGAGGCATGCCCAACGTGCCTATTCCTGTGAGGAGTTCTACTTGGCTAGGATGATGTGGAGGGTTGGGGATTCCTACTTGCCCAAAATATGAATTTTTATTTACTTGAGCAAGCTCCATCCCTCTAACCTTTTCTACCAAAGTTGAGATGACTTCATTTGGTGAAGTCACCGTATTTTTCCTTAGTGGAATTTGTTGTATACTCTGAGGTTGTATAGGCATATGGTACCCTACTATGAAGATCATTCTCTTGCCAAGCTTCACCACGGGCATTTCCATAGGTAATGGCATGGAGGTGTTTTCTTAAAAAGAGACCTCAAGTTGTGTTTGCAAACTTCCTATAGGTAGGTACATACTCCGAGAGTGTTGTTCACTCCTAACATAATGCGCTAAATGTTCATTGTCTAAAAATAGGTATGGATCGATTGTCTACTAATTTGTGGTTTAAGTAACACTTCGAGGAGATAAATGGATTCTCTAGTGAGTGTCATGTTATTAGAGCCTGAAGGCTTTGGTTGTTGCGTTTGAGTGAGATGATACAAATCCTATAAATGGAAAGAAGAACTATATCTATTCCTTTGAGGTGGAGTTTGTGTTGAAAATTGGTTAGTTGAATAGTTATCACCCCATCTTTGAGAGTGAGGGTGATGGTTGTCTATTTAGTTAATTGTAGTATGCTTCAAGACCTAGGAGAGTCTGCCATGTGCATCGAATCCCAAAATATTTGAGGGGTATATGAATACCCACAAAATAATGGGAAAGAGCGAAGGTGGATAAAACTAAAAGGAAGAATGCAAAATGAAGCAATTGATCCTTTCACCTAAGTTTCACCAATTTTGTTGGTAACACTGATGTGAAGGCTAATGAGGTGGAAAAGATGAAACATATACTAATTGAAAAAGAACAAGAAATATGACTCGAACCGAGAAAGTAGGAAGTTCACGTTGGGTTCACCAATTTCGTATGATTGAAAAGTGACAAGCGAGCATGGTAATCTACAAGTAACTCTTCCTCACACCCGACCTCCTGAGGTCGTTCCAAGACAACTGGTGGGGATGGAATATACATGAGGTACAGGAAAATTAGTTAGGTAATCTTATATCTTCGACACGTACTAATGGAATCTATGAATCTAAGGCAAAGAAGGCCTTCCTAACCCAAATCGAGTGTGATAGATTGGTCAATGAGAATGACTAGTCAAAGGCTCCAATAAATATCGAGCTATGGCATAATCCGATCTAAAGGTTGTGGGATACATGAAAATGACCTGGGATTGTTTCGTGTATGTCTCTAGATAGGATCATAAGATGGATGATGGATATTTAGGGGATTCTATGGGTGATTCTCTGGCCTATTCCAGAAATCCTTAGCTTGATTAGCTATAATGTCTAGTGAAGATAATTGTGATAATGGTTGGTGGAAGTGGAGAGGACCTAAATACTAATGTGCATAAACTAGCATCAACGTCTGATTGACCTATGGACTCACGTTGGGTTGTGGGATCTGTGAATCACAGCCATAAGTTTGTGGTCGTTGTGGACCTCCTATGGTCATATGTGGAATTAATTCCTAATCCCTAATATCTAGTAGTCGTATGCCTTTTCGGCCTCTATATTTAGAACTAAAAGTTGTGCAACCTTCTTAGAGTACCTTACAGGCGTTCTGGCAACCTGAATTCTTAAGCTAGTGTCTATGTTAGTGAGAATGTCTCCTGCATCTAGTTGTGGGACCAAAGGATCAAAACCAAACGTTTGCTCTCTTTCAAGCCCTTCTATAATCATGCGATATTTATTTACGGTAATATATAGTTTTGCTGGTTTGACCAAAATGTATGCACTTTTTTTTTTGTTCTACATTTAATCCTCTTAAGCGTGAGCTGATCATTGTAGGTCTATTGTTGTTTGGAAGACTTGGATTCTAATATTTTGGTTTATATCGATTATTGTTGCAACGAGATTGGGTTGAGGCATGATTTTCTTGATTACGTATTCTTTGGGCTCCTAGGTCCCGTGATTGTCATAAAAAGGAAATAAATCTAACTAAAGTAAAGTAGACTAATTATGCAAAGTATATCTACAGCGTATATATATCTAAATCTAATCGAAAGAGCAATTATTTAATATATCTAGAAAGTGACAACTAAACTAATAACAAAATCAAAACAAACAAAGTAGCCGAGTATAGCTACTTGCCTATGCAGTTGTAAATCTATTCTAAATAACCAGATAACTGATCTAATCTATTTGAAAGACCCCCGATCTTACCTCAGAAGTGGAGAGTGAATCATAGTTTCTCAGAAACTATCAATCCCCACAACTTCCCCGGCAATATCGAAAGTGAGATTAACTGAAATGAAATGATTGACTACTCTATTTGATATGTTTTAACTAGAACTTTTGATAGCTTGAACCTGGATTTTGCATAATAGTGGCAAATCTAGTTGTGTGTGGCTTTGTCCCCTCAGTGTGGTCTCCTCGTTCCTTCGTGCTCACATGAATCCAGAAAAGCATGTGATGTTAGCATCAACAAAAGTTGGTATCAAAATAATGATAGCTTTGGATGCAGACTGAATATAATGTGAGTAGGAGAGGGATAGCACAAGAGAACAGAGCTTGGCTTATGCAATTCTAGGGATTTATTGTGAGTCATACAACATAAAATGTCCAGAACCTAAAACTATTCTTTTTGACAAAAAAAACCTGTAACTTTAATGGCTTCTGACTAAAAATGAAACTATCCTATTCCAATTGACTATATGAAATAGTAACAACACTAGCACAAGAAGATCATGTAGCTTCTAAACAACAAAACAACACTAACTATGCATGCAACAAATAAAACTAATACAATTCCTAAGCAAGAACTAAAAGACTAAAATTGAAATGAGAGAATGAGAGGAAAATTTTGAGGGGCCATTTTCTTGAAAACCAACCAGCTATTTATAGAATCCCCATTTACCCAAAGGTGAAAACCAATTTGAACTCTTTTACCAAAAGGGGGGAAGGGAAACAAAGAACATAGGGGCTAAGCGGGGCATGTGGGATGTTAACGCACACTTTGAGAGGTTTTGGATCCAGAACACCTTGTGAGGAGACTTGTATCATCATTGGGATATGTGTAACGTTGTTTTGGTGGTGCATTACCCTAAAATTTTGGGTGCATACAGTCTTAGAGTAATTTCATCTCTTTGAACTAGTTTTTCGAGGTGTTGACAATGATCACAAACCTTGGAATATGCCTTACAATCTTTATACAAGGTTTCCCACCATAATCCAATGAGTAGAATCTTGCATGTAGTGGCATCACCTACGTAGTGGCCACATGCAATACCACCATGAGCCTCCTCCATGATATCTATGTACTCATGCACTAGTAAAACAATGAAGCGATACTTCATCCCGACCTAACTTATATAGGTCACTGCAAATCAACATAAACAAAGTGTCACACGAATGGAATGTTGTTTCTTCTCTAAGGATTTCATCCTTTCAAGCGCCATTCCTATTCATAGAAAGAAAACAATGTATTCCAAATCCAATGGTGCGCGGTGTAACTTGTATAAATGTGCATCGAGCATGGTATTTTTATTTTCCGTGCTTGTTATCCCCACTTTATTATGGATAAATGGTCTAGTCTAGAATTAATTTTCTTTGGTTTTACCACAACTGTGAAATAAAATTATGTGAATAAGAGTACCCATCGGCATATGCGCCACTATAAAATGGGCTTTTTAACTAAATATTTCAATGCCATCTAATCAGTATAGAATATAAATGGTGTTCTTTAGTAGGTACTGTCTCTGAATTTATGTAGGCGTATAGATCATCGACAAAGCTTCACACTCGTATTTGTATAATTCTAATCTGTAAAAATAAATATGATGATCTATAATAGCTTCTCTAGGCTGACCCAACACCACACCAAGGGCCATGTAAGAGGCATCCACATGTACATGAAACAAGTTGGTCCCGTGAAGGAAATTACAAAATAGGTGCTGCAATAAGTTTATCCTTCAATGTCTCAATGCGCAGCTGTTACGGTTCTCCCCTAATAGAATGTCCCTTTCCTTTTCATAACTCCTCCAAAAGTACAAGAACCATATCATATCCATTTCTAAAATTTCTATAATACCCAAAGTGACCCAATAATATGAGCACCTCACTTTGACTGGTAGGCTCTTCCAGGATGATAATGACTGCAACCTTAGTTGGATCAACCAACAAACCTTCTTTGCAGATGATGTGCCCTAACAATATTCCAAATGGTGTAGCAAATACACATTTCTTGATGTTTAAATAGATGCTTAACTACCGACATCATTCAAACATTAGGAAAATTTTCACAATGATCCTTAACAAGTCCATACATCATCCAATCATCTAAATAAACCTGTAAGAAGTTGTGAATAAAATATTTGAATGCTTGAACAACTATGTACAAAAATATAGCAGAGAATTTTTTCAGACCAAAAGAATCATAGTATACAAAAATCTGCCCCATTTAGTATTAAAAGTAGTCTTTTCTTGATCCTCCTATGTAATCCTAACTCGATGATACCCAGGATAATCCATCTATAAATGAATAGATTTTGTGCCCTTCAATGACTTCTAGTATTTCCTGTTAATGGTGTAGGAAAGGGATAATTCACACATGCAACATCCATCTCCCTATAGTCTACACAGATCATGATCGACTATCCTTATTGATATTGATCACCATTAGGCTAACCCATTCTAACTTGTCTAGGGGCTTGATTATTCCAGGACTTTAACAATTTTTCAATTTCTTCTTTTACCTTTTCACATAAGTTGGGGTTCATCCCGTAGGGTATTTTTCTAACCGGCACATACCTTCCTTAAGCTTTATCTTCATCTCTCCTAAGTATTGATGGATGCCTTTAAGTTCATGGTATCCTTGAGGAAATAAGTCTTGATAATTTCATAGTAAATCAATGTTTTTACCACTTGAGTCGACCAATAGTCCCCAATTATGGCCTCCTTAGGCTCAATAGCTGATCCAATATTCATGTTCTTTATCTTCATAGGTTCATGATAGGCATGCTTGATCTTATCCTTATTGTCCAAAACTTCACACCTACCTAGTGAATGATCTACATCTAGATGTTCTACTTCTTCATCATCCACTAAGTAGATCATCTTTTCGTTTTCCTTCTCAAGGCTAGAATGTTTAAGTAGTGTGGCCTCTCGTTTCTATTTCTTCAACAAAATGTGCTCCCGAGTCTTCTTCATCAAGTAACTCCTAAATGAGTTCTTCCGCTGCACTATCTCCCATGGTTAAGTGCTTTATAACCTTTAATGCATCTTCTATTGAAGGAGTAGTAGAGAAATATTCAAATGTCTAGATCATTCCTACAATTAAATCCTTCAATCCTCTAGTCTCTCTATGAAGTTCTGCATATACATACCAAACATGCGCACATCCTTGTAAAGTGGAATAAAATTTGTGCACCCAAAGTGAAGGTGGTAAATCTCCTTGCCCCACTATCTAGAGTCTCTCACACCTTTCTTTGAACGTTGTGTGGAACCGTTTGATTACCATGATAAGTGCAGATTTTAGTAGGTGCATTTCTCCTGAAGAACCTAGTAGTAAGAGAAATCCTAATTTCATTCCATCCTATAAGATTATCCTTGTGAACCACCCACCAATGCGTTATTGTCCCGCGTAGGTTATATACTAGCATATTTCATCTTTCCAACTTGCTCATCTAATGTTCCTCCATGGCACACAAGAATACTGTAAGATCCCCTTCTCCAGTGTAATGAGGTACCAAGTTGTTACTTATTCTCTTTATAGAATGAGGTCTATTGTCCTCTCAGTAAATGTTCTCTTTACTTTGTGCCCTAGCACCTCATAAGTGATATAAGCCAAATTATCATGAGAAATACTTGTAGTATCACTAATAGACTATGCATCTTCCCACAAAAGGATTCCTTCTTTATATGACTCAAGTACATCGAGGTCTAGGATGCATGTACATAAATCCTATTTAGTTCTTCCTCACTCAAAGGCTGAACATTGGGGCAAATTTTCCAACCGTTAAACGGATAATAAATCTTTCCTCCTTGTGTTCAAAACTGATATAATGCTTGTTGAACCAAATATCAGTATTATTTGCATAGCACCAAGGATTCCCAAGTAGATCTGGGAATCTATCTACATCTACAAGTGATAAAACATAAAAAATATGTAGTGAACTAGGCTCCCGTATGGTAATGGATGCATCTTTTAAAACTCCAATGAGAGTGGCCTTAGTTCGATTAAACATGAACAATACATTCAAAGATGGTAGTAATGGAGGTCTCCCATTTGTACCCATGCATATAAAGTAAGAACATTGACTTCCACACCTGTATCAATCAATATGTTACTCAAAATCCACCCATCTATAACAACATTAAGAGTGATTTCCTCATCATAGTATAATCTATGAGGGGGAAGGTCAGCATGTAGGATATGACGTCCAGCCTCAATACTTATGCATAGTGTGTTTCCCTTTAACAAAGTCCCTAACAATGGAATGATATTTTCCTAACGCAACATATTACACACCTCTTTCAATTCATCCACATAATATTAGACCGTTTCTCGCTACTTTCTTTTGCTCCATCTTCTATGATTGCTCCTTTAAACATTATTTTTCACCCTAAAGATTTCTCGATTACCTCCATGATTTCCTAATAAACCTCCTTCGATGGACATGATTTGGGTACCGCATGTATAACCTCCTCCATAGTAATGGTAGGATTCTTTAGCATGTGCCGCTTTAGCATGGGTATTAATATTTACAAGTAATGCCTTGGATTCTAGTTCCAACTTGGGCATCCACTCGATTTTCTACAAAGACATTGTATCCTAACCATTCCCGTGCCTTTTTTTTCTTGTTTATGCTACTTACTAAGATGCTCATATAAGTTTGAGAATTCCTCATAAATATGATTCTTTCTATAGAAAGAACATGAAATATTTTGAGGACATTTGTGCCTATAGTGGTCAGCAGATCCACACGTATAACATGTTTCGTGAGGAAACTCACCTTGTCTACCACCATGACCTCATCTTTCGAATCCACCATGGTATCCTCGATACATACCATGACCTCCTTTAAAATACACTTCATTTTGATCATAGCACGCTTGATTTTGATCCCAATGCTGATGCTCATTCTTTCATTTAGAGTTATCTTATACTCATGTTTGTCATACACCAATATCTATAGCATCATGGATCTAACCAATCAGCCATAAGTCTTTCGTGGTCGTGAGTTTTGGACCTGCAAATTATACATTAGCAAGAGACGTTATTCCTTATTACGTGTTATAATAATGGGAAGTGGCTAGCATCATGGTTTAAATGACATAAATCATAGTCTAGCAGCTATGAGCATACTGATCTTTGGGGACAACTATCCTTGGTGTGACCTTCCACCTCACAACTGCACACCAAATTCCTCGTGTGCATCCCAGTGCTAATTTTTTTGATAGTTTCTCCAAAAAAATTCCTTGGATGTGATCTATGCTTCCAAAAATGGGTTCACCCTAGTGTCTATACTTCCAACTACCTCAACGTATGAAGTTGCTTCGAGTGCTTCACGCTCTCAATATTCCAAAACTCCACCCTTTGGAATGTATGCACATCCCTACATCTTATATGCCCCTATACTCTAGAAGATGAAGAGACAAATCCATGTAAATATTCTATGGTTGGTAAGAACCTTTCGACCCGATCTAGAACCTCTTGTGTTTCTCCGCCTCTAGAACCACCAGATCCATTAGAACTAGAATCACCTATACCTCTTGATACTCCACCTGTAGCTAGAGACGGACCAAAAGATGTACTTTCTTGTGTCCCAATAGTTGTACTAAACTACACCCCTATAGTCTGTGAAGTGTTACTACTCCTAGAAGTGAGTCCAAAATCCTGTGCACTTGAATTCTATGGCAATGATACACCTAAAAAGGTACCACCAAACAAAAATGAATACAATTTCCCCGCCATCAATTTACTTTCTATATCACTTACTCCTTCTCTCTCGCTACCTAAATTAGCTTACTGATTGTTTTTCGTACTATATATTGGAAAACCAAGTGCAAGGTCAAGGTTTCTAGGTAGATTCGTGATGTGCACCCATGGCCTAGGTAATCTCTGTTGACTCAATTTTATGTGTGGCCAATGGGGTTTCCTATCATTATTTCAATAATGGGGAGTTCCCGATGCTCGGTTTGACGTCTTTACGTGAACTTCAAATCCTTCACGAGTCATCTCTCCACAACGCCATTTGATCTACAACATCCCACTGCTCCTCTATCTCCCTCTTGCGTGCCTCATTATACTTAAGTTTCCTTTCCTCTCTCTTCCTTTCTATCATTAGGTCTGCCATATTTAACCAAACCTACTCCTTCCCTCACGCATGGTGGGGTTTAGTTAGCCATTGGTTTTCTTTCCATGTTCAAGGTTACCATAAATTTTTTTATCACCAAAGGAATTCCTTTTAGGTAAGTTCCCCTGGGATATCGTAAAAATTGGAATTCTGCTACCTTTTAGGCAAGAATAAGTGGAAATTAAGTAGTCCGTAATATAGTTGTTCAGAGCACCACAAAACCAAGTATCCACAATGCATGTCCAAATCAAATAAACATCATTGAGGGCCTAAAATTATTCTTGCATCCAAATAAGTGTGAGATACATCCAATCCCTATTAGACATATAATAAACTAGCCACTGTATAGTTCTCTTTTTGGAAAATAAGTAAAGAATCTATCATTTAAAATGTCATACAGATTCTGTTCCACCCATGCACATGCATTAAACTTAGATCCGGTGTTGAACCTCCATGTGTATTCTTCTTCTATATCATGTATCCACTCCTCAACACTTTCTAGGGTCAAATGGTATGTCTTCATCACAAACCATCCTGAAAACAACTGAAAAAGAGGTCCCAACAATTGAACAAATGATGCAGCCTAGAATTTACCAGTAATAATCCAGGCGTAGTGACACATCATTCACCCTAGACTGAGTGCTCACCTAAAGTGTGTAAAGGTACCATGCCCCTCTTTAGGGTTGTTTTTGTAGGATGTTAGCATGATGAATACTTAATGCATTCAGATCCATAATTAATATAACATTCTACAGAGCATGTCCATATCTAGATCTAAAGAGTAACAAATTTAAATAATATCCATAATGAATTCAATCATGCAAGAACCTATTATACTCATGATTAATACCTTGATTCAACCAATACACTCCATTATATTAACCACAATAAATACACAAAATCTTATTACAATAAGTAATACCATAAGCTCATGCACGCATAAGATCTAGTAACATAACCTCATAGTAATTCAGTTCTCACACATTCCCTCTATTCTACATAGATCACTACATATTTATAAGGGTGGGGAATTTCCCTTCACTACTTGCATAATTCCCAAAATAGGTCGCATGCTGAAAATAGCCATGTGCCTTTACAATAATAGCCACACATGCAAGTGCACTAATAATAGACCCCTTCTTGTTGGTGATAGTTGTAAGTCTATTATTATCCCAAACCCATTCAAAGTGCATAATATCTGCTCTTCTAATAATAGCCCATGTGTGTTGTGCAAGTATTTATCCGGTTTGTGTGCTTTGCACACTATCTCCAAAAATAGCTCATACATGTGAAAATGGCTAAGTCCCAAATCTACCCTTGTCTTTTGTGTGCGTGTCCTTCCCTATCCTTCCACACCTTTGACTGTGCTTTACTCCTACATGTGAATCTTTTGTGCACCCTCTCCTTCGTATCATACTCTTGTCTACTCAACATTACCCCACACTAAACTGCATTTCGCCTAGCAATGACTACTCCTGAATAATAAAAATAAATAATGGAAAGAAATGAAATAATTTCTACATAAATAATGAACTCTCACTATGCAACATCCTTTGTCTCAACCTGGAAGAATTAATTCTGGATACTCTTCTTTAATAACTACTTGAAAGGTCTTCCATTCAGTTAGTGCAACTTCTATCTTCTCTCGGGATTTCCATTGCAATGGTTTCTAACTCATCTTGGGAAATTTATCCCTTCTCATTTGTAGAAGATGAGAACAATGTTGGACATAGTAGAAATTTGTCCTTCTAACGGATCCATCTTCGCACTATATGTTTCCCAATCTAATCTATTTTTTTCTTATGGGGTCTTGTGCTACCGCAAGCACCTCACACTTCTTCTTTACTAGGGCCAATATTTCTACACATCCCAATGTGTCATCCTTCATTACTTTCAGGACTTCATTGTCTTCTACTATTGTCTTGACCCTTATTACTACCTCTGGAGCTACACATATGTTCAGTGCTTGGTCTGCTTTCTTCAACTCCTCCTACAAGGTTTGAAGCAATGCCTCGTATGATGAAATATTTCAAACTAATGCAACCTTTTCCTCTCTTCCTCCTACTCAAGGTCCTTTGGTGCTAGCATCCGAACTGGTCCATCCTCAAGCACCAGATCAACTAAGGTATGCACATAGTGCATAGCCAAAGGGAAATTTTTGGGTACCTTGGGCTCTAAGTGTGGTCTTTCTTATAGGACATGATCCCTGATCTCCTATGCCATGTTGATAAGGATCCCATTCTTCTTCTACTCCATGTCCTTATCTCCTTTCAAATGCATGATCTTTGCATCTTTGGCTTTGATATGATCCCTTAGCTCTTTGATAGTAGAAGATTTATCTATAGTCCTGGATGCCTCTCTCTAGACACCTTTACTAAGGAATTAATCACTGTTCATCGACATAGCAATGGGTTTGATGGTTATGTGTATGTTATGTGGTGCTTTTTTCATTCTCCTTGATACATAGGACTATTCACACACATCAAAATCAGGCTCGTCCATGTGAGTTTTCATGGACCATGACAATTATTTCCTCATGCATGTTGTTGCCATGTCAGGGTACATCAACTCCCATATGTATAAGTCCTTAAGGCCCACTGTATTCTAGAATTGTGTAAGGAACATTTTAATTGTGACCTCCTCATAGCCCATAACTGGCACAACATACTCTCCACTTTCCTCCTTGATCTCAGCCCCTTAGGTACTTTAGTACTAAGGTGTAGATTTTGATCCTAAATGTCATGAGAAATATCTTCTTTGTATCTTCTGGATTCTATAACCCTTCTTCTTGAACCCTCATTTCTATGTCCTTAGGCTCTTAACAATCCTATGGTTATATAGGAGATCTATGCGTACTCTCTTTAGATTCTTCCACCTCCTCATTTAGTTTCAATTTTCTCCTTCTCTTCTCAGCTATCTCCTTCTCGTGGGAGATAGTCATGGTGATCTCTATACTGATTTTGGGGTAGTAAATTGAGTTCTTATTATCCCGAACACCCTCTTAAAGTGGCATTCTTCAAGGTCTGCTCCTACCTCCAATTCTTCATCTCCTTCTTCTTATGCCTGGGGTGGAGTACTTATGTGCTCAGATTCTACCCTATCTCGAGGGTTTCCTTCATCCTCTATGTACCAAGCCACCATTGTCTTCATGATATTCCTCCTCATCATCTACCTCTATAGGTTTAGTGGGCTTCAAGTCGGTACATTCTCGATCGTATGCTTAACCCAGGTGGCCTCTGCATGAGCGCAAACCCATTGTCCACATATTTTTTACCCTCCAACTTAGGCTTAAGATGAAGGTATATAAGCATGGCTCCACTATCTCTAATCACCAAAATCATAGGATTCATGCTTATCATGTCTGATAAAGCCTGTCAATGTAGGTATTCTGACCTAGATATACATAAGTCTTTCGCAACATGTGGTAGTTACAGTCTACATTGCCTACAACAGATTTTGGGCATTGCACATTACTAAACCAATGGAATGATTCCTAGAAGTAGCGTGTTGTGAAGGCATATGAAAAATTACACCAGAGGCTCCAAGTTCCATCCTTCATTGCAAATTACATGATGCAAAAGTGCCTTTGATATACCACTTAACTCGCATTGCCTTTCCCACCACCAAAGGTAACTCCTTGGGGATGCGCCACTCCTCTTAAAATGGAAAGTAGATACTCTCATACCACATCTCTACACTCAGCCTTGAATGGCCTACTCATTGACCCTTCACATAATTACTTGTCAAATTTTTCTGCAAGGGCCTTATTTTGCAAGGGGTACTCCCAGATCTTGTTCTTTAGCCCATTGAGAACTCTGATCTCCATAAATACCAGGGACAATATGATAACACTGAAACTGATTTTCTCACTTGTGCGTGCTTCCTCAATGATAGTCTCTACAATGTATCTTGATATGTTGTAAATTATTCCCTATGACATTCTCCTTGCAATGTGTAGCCACATTGTATTCACCTAGGACCATCTCTCTTGATCATTCAATTTGGTGACTAGATGTGTAGCTTCTGTACCACTGGGTACTTCTTTAGTTTATTGATATTCATTCCATGTGGACCATTGGTGTAATCTAATTTCTTCCGCATCTCGAGGATTACTACTTTATTTTTCAAGTCACTATTTAGATCCACTCATGTGCCCCTTAATCCTAGTTATAGTTGAAATCAAAGTGATTTTTATCCTTACCCTATGTCCGGAGAAATAGAAAAAGTCTTCATGTACCCTGCTCATCAGCCATTAGTACAAAGGTTCATAATTTCAAAATATGGAAGCTCGTACAACTGGTAAACTCCAATATACTTTATCGTTTTTCTCCAGCGTCATCATACACTGGCATGTCCTCTCGCTATGAACTTTTCCATCTTCATATTTAATAGCGTATCCAATTCCTTTTTATTATCTAATGTGCAGTGGTTATAATCACTTATCTTGCACTTCTGGACATGATAATCCCATTCTTGTCCCACTATCACACCTTTTGGGTATTGCATCTCCAAGAATTTCTCTCGAGAGAAATTTCAACCTCTGCTTCCACTTTCTTCTTCCCTTTGGCTCCTACGGTAGGTGCTTTCTTTGGTGCCATCTATAAATCACAAATTTTTGTCCTCTATAGTGTGTAGAAGCTTTCCTTCTACCTTATGTAATGAGCAAGACCAAATACCTAACTTGAATCCACATGCCCTGGTTGAAATCACACACCCTACCTCTATTGTAATGCTCTGCTTCACTCAAACCCTTCACCAATTGTGACACAAGCTTCTCTTGTGTACAAATCTTATCTCAACGTCTTGTTTCACACTTCGCACCTCA
Organism: Taxus wallichiana var. yunnanensis; assembly: GCA_018340775.1. NCBI lineage: Eukaryota > Viridiplantae > Streptophyta > Pinopsida > Cupressales > Taxaceae > Taxus > Taxus wallichiana. Next base: position 516,877,502 of record CM031237.1, on the reverse strand, counting down.
ATACTCTTCGCTCATCTCGGTCACACTTAGCTCTTTCAAAAAAAATCATATTAAAATGGTAAAAATGAACTCATATCCCTTCCTTATATAGATTTTGAAAAAGTTAGTGCATTTATTGCTCCTTCACCTACCAATAATCCTCATTAATTGACCCTTTTCACATTTTTCCGTGTAGTACATCTTCATGCCTTAGCTATAACCTTTTAGCACGCCTTCCTACCTTCTGGATATAGACTTCTCTTCAACATGCTTCAACATGTGCACCTAAGTACCTCATCACTGCACCTTCTCCCGGTAGTCTCCATGGCTATTGTTTACCTTGCGTTATACTTTTCCTTCATTTAAATCCATCTATGGTCCTTATTTGGAAGTAATATTCTATCCACCAACTATTCAAATTTGAATACCACCTGTAATAATTTGTTCTTTTATGTGCACCCATTCTTCAATACCACCCCATAAAAATCATATGTGTAGTCCTCTACACATGAAAATACTATAAATGGTAATTAACTTTTGGCGTGTAAATGAGATTATTTCACAAAACACCAACTAAAGTGACAAAGCATAGTGATGAAGAAGGAAATAAATTAAGGGAATACATAATTGAAAACCTAATCTAAATGGCAACATTTCCTTATTACAAACAACAAGAAGACTTTTTTATAGTAGGGCTTCAACCTACTCCCATTGAAGTAACTAAGTAACCGTATTCCATCAAAATTTTATAACTAAAAAGAACCTATTTCAAGTATGCGAGTGATAACATATGGTCCTAACCAATGTACTATGAGTTTTCCTAGATGAAAGGGTGTGGCATTTTTTAACCACTTGTATGTTGTTTTATATGCCCAAAGTACTATAGAAACTTTATCATCCCAATCCTTTCTTCCAACATCACAAATTTTTGTCAATGTTTGGCTCAAAATCTTGTTGAAAGCCTTAACAGTCCCATTTTCCTGAGGATGATATGGTGTAGTCTTATGGTGTGCAATCATGAATTCATCCAATAGAATTTTGATTTTTTCATTCGAAAAATGTATTCCTTATCACCGGTCAAACTCATCTCCGGCATCCATACCTTGTAATAATATTTTACCATAGAAACATGGATGTCAGAACTACTATACAATCCTTTGTAGGTGTTGCTTCTACCCACCTTGTCAGATAATCTATGTAAGTGATGATATAGCGTGATCCATTCCTGTATGCAGATGGTGAAATAGGACCCACAAAATCTATACCCCATTTCTCAAATGGTGTTGAACTAGTAATAGGTATTAGGTGCTGTTGGTGCCATTTTTGAGCTTGCACCGTTTTGCCCTAAATTTTCCTTCATTCTGCATGCTCTGAAATGTTTTTCTCTCAAAATTGGTGGTCTACAACTTTTCCCTCTAGTTGAATTCCTTGAAATGCTCACAAACTTGTTGTTTTGCCCCAATTTGAAAGAAATTTGCATGTGTGCCCTGTTTTGTGCCCTAATTTTTCCAAAATCTATAGGCTCTGCCATTTTTCTTTTTTGTCGATCATGGAAGTTTAAAATTGATCAATTTTCACTTGTATGCCATTGAAAATCCAATTCCATGATAAAAATGCTTTAAAAACATGTTTCAGTTGGTTCAATTTCGAGAAATTTGTTGTCCTTAGCGAAAAAAATCAAATTCTAGGGCATCTCATCGGCAATTTTCTGCGGTTTGATGGTCATATGGGCATCCTCTTCTCATCAAATTTTAGCTCAAAATATTATCCTATGTGGATTTTTCTAATTGGACAAGGATTGGCGGGCCATTTCTAAAAACTTAACGTTTTTGTGATTTTGGAAAAATGTGTAAGTTGCCCCCGCAGCTCCGTAGGCCCCAGAGGAGGTACACGTGTTACAGGGAGAGTGAAGGTAGACGAGTGGGTCATTTTGTGACTTAGGGAAATTTGGAAAAATGTGTGGAAATGAATAAAATAACCTAAGGCCTGAATTTAATTAGAGGAGGACATGTGGCAGTTGGGGAGATGGAAAGGCAGAGGAGTTTGATACTTTTTGGCCTTTGGTGAAAAAGAGTTAAAGTATAAAATTAGACCGCAAACTCATGCCAATGGGATGAAGACACGTGTCACATTTGCATCAAAGGAGGAATGGAGGAATTTGGGAAGACATAGATTTTTTTTTCTTTTTGGAAAAAGGGTACAAATGTTGTGAAAAGGGTTGAAGGTTCAAAGCCAATCAGAGTGGACACATGACGACAGGAAAGGTGGAGGTGTAGGGATGGCGGAGGAAATGTTAAAAATTTCCTTCTGGAATATGATTAAAATATGAAATGAGAGTTCTGACCCATAACCAATATAGTGAGGACATGTGTCTTCATGGGAGGGTGGAGCTACGATGGAGGAAAAATAGAAAAATTCCATTTTCCAAAAAGAGGCAAAATGTTTAAAATTGAGCCACGACTCGGGGATCAGTCATATTGCCACACATGTCAGAGACAAAATCAGAGATGCGGGTCCATGGAGATTTTTGAAAATTTTTTTTTCTAGAAAAGGTGGAAATGTGTAGAATCGGTCGCATGATTCCAATGGGGCCCACTTTAGGACATGTGTCAAGCCTCATTTTCATGGGGGAGGGGTAGAGAAAAATGTCAATTTTTTTTACATTTTTCCAAAAGTGTTAAAATGTCAAAAAGTAATCCCAATCCCATTTCCAATCACATTGTGACACATGGAGGGCTCATATTGAAGGGAGAAAGGAAGATCAATGGTAATTGTGCATTTTTCAATTTGGCTACCATTTCAGCTCCAAGAAGTTTGGAGATGTGTTTTTACATCAATTTTCACCAAATTTTTGGTAAATTTGTGTCGTTTGTGCCTGTAAGGACCAATGCAATTGGTTTTGAGGATCAATTTGAAGATCATAGATGTTTTTGAAATAAATTTTTGCCCTAACCCGTCCAAAAACGTAAAATATCAAATCCAAAAGTTGTAGAGTCAAATTTTGGAGGGATAAGGATGAAATAATGAAAGGAAGGGGGTCTGTATGCTTTGAAGATGAAAAACATGCCTCCAAAATGGATAATGATGCAAATTTTGCAATGATTCATCTCTTTTTGAGACAACTGGCAACTTTTTGGATGTGTTCTATTAAACGTCCCTATTTGCGAATCATGAGGAATTTTTGTAACAAATTTGATCCTTTGGCATATTCTTTTCTTGGGAAAGAAGGCTCAAAGGAGATTAAAAGCTATATATTGCATGAATTTTCATGCAAAGGGTTGGAAGAGTTTTAAAAATCCTAGAAAACTAAAAATTTCATGGGAAAATATGGGAAGAAGCCCATTCTCTGAGAAACCACCTGAGAACCATTTCTAATTCCTTTTTGCATCATATTTGTATCATGTTGAGTTGGTTTTAGTTGTAAAGCCATCAACAAGCTCTGAGATTGTTCTTGAAACATTCCCTACTAATAAATTTGATCATTTTTGGATTATTTTGTGTTGTCTCTTGGCAAAATTTGCATACACTTATGTTTTAGAATGCATTTCAAATTTGTGTTTCTTGTTTCCTATTGTAGTCTTGTGTTTAAAATCTCTCTTGATCATACATGGTATCATTTCTTGTGATTAGTTTAGTGGCATTTTCAATCTCACATTTAGAAGAGCTTTCATCTGATAAAGAGATAAAAAAATTTAAAATCACTTTACTTTCCTTGATTTCAGAGATTGTTTGTAAACCTTTGGGTGCACCTTAGGTCATGATTAAATAGTGATTGCTAAATACTTCATTGGTTCATTCTAACTCAATATTTTGTGATAGATGATCAAATATTGTGTGGAAAAGTGCAGATCTGGGCCTCCATTTGATGCACATATCTGGTTGAAGGGATGATTAACCATTTTGATACTTTTTGCTGTTAAGTTTCTCCATATTTTGCTGAAATCCTCAAAGAGTCTGGTGGACCTTGGTTTGTCTTATCTAAAATCCCACCCAAAAATCATTCAAAATAACTAATCCTACCTTGTTTTACCCCTATTTTGACCTATATACCCATAAAAGATCAAAATCCATTTGCTAAAGTATGTAGAACATATCAGATTTCAAAATGTCTTCAGTAACCCTTGCCTTGCATTGAAAGTATCTCCATAATCTGGAAGTGACAACTTGTGAAATTCATATTTGGAGTGTTGATCATATTTTCCCAAGGCCCTTTTCATACTATTTACACAAATTGAGGGATATCTTCATCTCCTTCACCATTTGAGGGTTACAAAATAGGTCCTCTTACCTTGGTTAAAAGGCACAACCTAAAACAATTAGGACAAGATCAAGTCCTATTTGAGTGCTATCCATCTCTCCACAAATCTGAGTGCCAGTTAGATCACATCCCTAGCTACAAAATGACATACATCATGATCTATTTATCTTCAAGCTTCATTCCATATCTTTGATGTTTCTCATAATGAAAAGGAGAACAAATTTGGGTACCATTGTTGGGGATGAAGAACACATTGTCTACCATTTGGGGACATTCTTAGTTCAATCTAATCCATGTGCATACATATTTGAAATATTTGAATGCATATCAAACCTGGTAATGTCTCTTGTAAGTTCTATCTGTAAATATATTGTTAAAGCATCATTCTATACTCAGATTTGTAAGGTGTATGCAAAGGTTTCAAACTCTATCTGCAATTTTATCAGTTTCTAGCAGTAGTTGCACTTCATTTGCATTTTTGGTTGATAGATTCAAGAAAAGGAAGGTCTGATCTATAAATTTTGGAAATATTTTCAGTCTTTGATAGGTATTTGATAGAGTATTTTAGTGCATTTGCACAACTAGGGTGAAATTCCTTAGTGGCAAATCCATGTTGTTTTGATCTTGATAAATACTAGTGTCTTAGCTTTCTGTCATTTTTTTTTTGGTGTTGCTAATCTCTACAAACCTGGAAGGAAGAAGAAGATCTCTTCAGGAGGGACCCAAGTAGAAAGTTATTTCAAGAATTGGGAAAGACAATTTTAGAGGAAATAAAAGTTTGGAAGGTTGTTGAAGGTCAGACATCAAGCAAAGGAATATCCATTGGTGAGAGAGATCAACCTTTAATAGAGGATTATCACTCTTCTTCCAATGATTCTGATTCAAGAAATATTCTCATAAACTTGTTTACTTCAACTAGTGAAGGTCCTTCTACTATACCTGGTGAGTTCCTTCTTCAATCTACACCTGTGTGTTTCAATTCTAGTAAAACTTTCCAAGAAAATCAGCACCTAGAGAAGAATACTATTTTTTCCAAATCTACTAGAGTTTATCAATAAGAACCACATATCCATTTGAGCCCCAAAGACCTCTCACTCCTCATCATTTTGTTTCTCCTCCAAGATCACCACCTCAAAACAATATGGCTCAGCCTAGACCTCCATTTGTTGTTAACACCTTTGGTCCTATAAATTTTAGAGGAATGGATGGTTACCCAAATGTTGTCCCACAAGATGTAAGGAATAGATTTCCAAAGTTCCAAGGTAACAATGCAATAACTAGTGATCAACACCTAAAATTTTTGTTAACATGATGGAGGACTTTGAGATTGAGCATGAAGATGTGTATGTTAAATTGTTCATTCATACACTAGAAGAGGATGTAAGGGATTGGTATAAGACTCTACCTAATAATTCTATTGATTCATGGACTGAAATGTAGAATGCATTTAGATTGTAATATGGTGAAAAGACTGATCCTAGGTTTCTATTGTATGAATTTGAAAATATCAAGAAGAACCCCAATGAATCAGTTCATGACTTTAACACAAGGTTTAACAAAACTTTGAGAAGGATACCTGTTAATTTGAGGCCATGTGATCAATCATGCTTGATCAAATATGTAGATGCATTTGATAAGAAGCATCCTATTACCTAAGAGACAAAAACCCTATTAATTTAAGGCGAGGCCTTTACCATGGCACTCATGATGAAAAAACAATATCAAAGCAATTGGGAAACCTCTCAAGAGGGATGGTGTAAAGTTGATAAACCTTGAAAAACCTCAAGCTAGCAAGGGTGCTAATTTGGAGGAGGTTGTGAAAAATTTGGCAGGGGATGTCAAAGAAATCTCATACAAGTTAGCCCAGGTAGAGAAGGGAATTGGGTAGACTTCACAAGGTCAAGCAAAAAGCACAAAACCATGACAGATTTTCCAATCATCCTAGGGGTGATCAGAGATCTGATGATAGAGGGAAAGGACCCATGGGGTCTATAAATAGACATCCTCAAGCACATGAAGGAAGAGTGTTACCTGATCCCTAACTTCTAGGGGGTTGTTGTTGAGGAATTTGTTGATATTGATTGGTGTGATAGGTGTTTTCTACCCCATCCTCCATGTGAAGTGGACCAGCAAGATGGTGAAGCTAATAATGATGATGGTACTGATGATGATATCTGCATGGTGGGTTGTTCTTTCAGGCTCACAAGAAGGAGCAACATCAATTGAGGTAATAAGTGCAAGGATAATTGCAACCTTTTGGGATTGCATCAAATGGGTACAAGTATTTCTTCCCCTCATACTCTTGAGGTAGATGTAGTGCAATATTTTGAGATTCCTAACAATGAATTTGAATACTTAAGAGATTTGATGATTAAGAAGTATGATGGTGGTATCCCTTCGGAGGAAGATAGACAATTGTTAATGAATGTTGTTGTGGCTCAAGAGAAAGAGTATAACACTAGGAGCAAGGTTGTTAAGGGATTTGGGCCTCAAGCCAAACCTAAAACACCCTTTCTTACAAGTATTCCCAAAGAATCTCCTAGAAGAGAAACACCTGCCAAAAGCTTTGCTATCCCAAGAAAAAATTATAGTCCTCCTCATGCCCAAGCTGCCAAGAATCCCATGCCATCTAATGAATCTGCTTGTCTCCATTCCAATGTTGCCTTGCCAAAGAGTGTTCCATATGACATAGCCTAAGTATTGAGCCAAATCAAAGTGAGTGTTCCAATCATTGAGTTCTTAGGATTCTGAGCACAAGAAGAGAGCATTTGAGTACTTGGGATTGAAAGAGGAGAAGAGTACCCCAAACAAAAATGTAAACGTTGTTGAAACTCCTCCTCAAATCATTATAGACCTTGAAACACCACCAACATTAGAGGATCTTGGAGAAACACCTGAGGTATACTTGGGGACATCCTTGGTTGATTCCCAATTGAATGTTGATCCATTCTTTACAACTTTGATCATAAAGGATAGACTACTTCACAATTGTATGTTTGATTCCGTGCATCATGTAATGTCATGCCTCTAGAAGTCATGAATGAGTTGGATATCAAAGTGACAACAGCCTATGGAAAGTGTACTGCCATGGACTCAAGAGAAGTGCTAGTTAGTTGGGTGTGTGAAGGTTTGGTGGTGCAACTTGCAGCCTATCCGGGTAAGAATTTAAAACTTGATGTTGTGATTGTTGATTGCCCTGCCAAATGGGGTATGTTATTGTCAAGAAAGTGGGCTGCAAGTGTTGGAGGGAGTGTCCAAATGGATATGTCTTTTTCCACCATTCCCATTGAAGGTAGCCTTGTAAAATTATATGGAGAGAAGAAGATGTTGCATCTAATTGAGGATCCAAACAATGCTTCTTATGAAGTATTATTTGTTGATGTTGATGTTGATAATTTTATTGGGTTTGCTGATGGTATAAAGAGCACAAGATGGATCATTCAAAGTTCCTTGAATAGGTAGGTTCCCCTTGGACCTTTCTATTTGATGGAGCTTGCTCCAAATTTTGAAATGGTGCTGGTATAATTCTGATTTCTCCTAGCTTGGAAGAGTTTGTTTTTTCCTTCAAGCTTAATTTTGAATGTACTAACAAAATTTTTGAGTATGAAGCCTTGTTGTTGGGTCTGAGAATTGCATGGAAGTATGGTGTCAAGGACATCATTACAAAAGGATATTTAGAGCTAGTTGTCAAACAAATAAGAAAACTGTATGCTACAAAAAATCAATGGATGAAATAGTACAAACATGCAGTTTGGGATCTAATTGAGATGTTTGATTCCTTCAACATTGTGCATCATGACAGAAGTTTCAATGTTGCTGCTGACAAGTTGGTAGTGTTGGGGTCAAGATTTGGAAATTACACCATTTCACCTTATTGTGAGTACAATATTGAAGTGTTAACTAGGCCAGCTATCCCTGACAACATCAAGCATTGGCAAGTGTTTAATGATGATGCTCAAGTGCAAAGGTTCTTACAAAATCAAGGTGAGTTTGTAGATCAGAATATTGATTGGGAACCAATGGTATGTGTGACTGAAGGAAGAGAGACTTTGTTTGGAAAGGATATTATCCAATTGAAAACTAACACCATTCCTAGAGGTCTTGTTGCACTTGAGTCAAATTTTAACAATGTTGATTGCATCATCAATAGAAACATGTCTACCTCAAGGGATGTGGAAGAGCATAACTTGGGCACTAATGATAAACCAAGAAAATTTTGGTTGGGTAGAAATCTAAACAAAGAGGAAAAACAGTCCTATGTTCAACTATTGAAGAAATATCAAGATTGTCTGGTTGGTCTTATTTAGAGCTGAAAGCATACAGAGAGGACTTGTTTCAGCATGAGATTCCTCTTGAAACAAATGCCAAGCCATTTAGACAAAAGTAGAGGCCAATTAATCCACTCCTCTCCATGAAGATGCAAGATGAATTGAAGAAACTAAAGAGGGAGGGATCATTCAACCCACAAGGTATTCATCTTGGGTTGCAAACCTTATGCCAGTTAGAAAGAAAAATGGAGATATCAAACTTTGTGTAGACTTCAGAAATCTGAATAGAGATTCATTGAAAGAAAATTATCCTTTTCCAAACATGGAAAACATGCTGCAATTAGTGACTGGATCTGAATTGTTGTCCACCTTGGATGGTTTCTCTGGCTATAATCAAGTTGTTGTCAAGGAGTCAGAAAGATTTAAAACTACCTTTACCACTCCTTGGGGAACATATGTCTATGTAAGAATGCCTTTTGGTCTTATGAATGTTGGAGCTAATTTCCAAAGAGCAATGGATGTTGATTTTTCTAGTTACATAAATGACTTCATTGTAGTTTATCAGGATGATGTGACTGTGTTTTCAAGGAGCAGAAAAGATCACTTGCAGCACTTGGAAAGAATGTTGATCAGATGTAGAGAATTTGGAATCTCTTTGAATCCAAAGAAGTTCCATTTTGGAGTGCAAAAGGCCAAGCTTCTTGGTCATATTGTTTCAAAGGCTGGTGTCATGATTGACCCTGAGAGGGTAGAAGCAATCAACAAGGTTCCAATTCCAAGAACAAAGAAGGGCATCCAATCCTTCTTTGGGCAGATCAATTTCATTAGAAGGTTTGTGTCTAATTTTTCTGAATTGACTCTTCCTATTACATGCATGTTAAAGAAAGACCAAGTTATCAAATGGGAGGAGGCTGCTATTCAGGATTTTGAAGGAATCAAAGAAGCATTGAAACATGCACCTGTCTTGGCAGCTCCAAATTACAAGAAGCCTTTCCAAATCTTCTCCTTTTCTTTTGAAAATACCATTGCATCTATTTTTTACTGCAAAAGGATGAAGATGGGGCTGAGAGGCCTATTGCCTTCTTTAGAAAGGATTTACAAGCTACTAAGTTAAAGTACACAATCATGGAAAAACAAGCATTTTCCTTGGTGAAAGCAACAAAGGTTTTCAGGCCTTATATCTTAAGTTCAAAAGTTGTTGCTTATGTTCCCCACACCATGGTAAAATAAATCTTATCAGAGATGGAGATCTCAAGAAAAAGATGTAGATGGGTGAAAAACTACGTAGGAATATGACATGGATATCCAAACCACAAAGTTGGTGAGAGGTTTGGGTCTTGCTAAGCTTATGGTTGAGAGCAACTTGCAGACTGTGGAAGTGAATGAAGTAGAGGAAGAAAGGGAAGATGTTCTTGAGAAGTTGGTAAGTTCTGAGTGGTACAAGGATGTAATATTTTACCTTAGACACCTATGCTGCCCTGATCATTTGAATAAAAATTAGAAAAGAGCCCTCAAGCTAGCTTCTCAAAAATACATCATCACTGACTTTGGGCTAGCTTGGAAGAACCCTGAAGGTGTCCTCTTGAAATGTATAACTGAAGATGAAGCTCCCAAAATAGTTGCTGATTTCCATGGGGGAGTTTGTGGAGGACACTTTGCTGGAAGGGTTACAACACACAAAATTTTGAGAGCTGGTTATTGGTGGCCTACTCTCTTCAAAGATGCAACCCTGTTGGTTAGAAAATGTGAAAGCTACCAGTGTTTCTTTAGAAGAATGAAAGCTTTAGGCTCCCTTCCTTTGCAACCTGTATCAATTGAAGCTCCTTTCAAACAATGGGGAATAGACTTCATTGGTGAGATTTCAGACCCTTCTAGTGCTAGACATAAGTGGATCCTTGTAGCCATAGATTACTTCACCAAGTGGGTAGAAGCAATCCCCACTAAGAAAGAAACACACCAAGTTGTTATGGACTTCTTGTTGAATCATATCATATGCAGATTTGGTGTGCTAGTCAAGATTTTGCTTGATAATGCCATGTGTTTCAGAGCTAAACCCTTGATGGAAATGTGCAAGGAGTATGGAACCAATCTAACTTATGCTTCAAACTATAACCCTCAAGGGAATGGACAAGCTGAGTCCAAGTAATAAGAACTTGTTGAAGATCATTAGGAGAACCTTGGAGTTGAACAAGAGAAAATGGGGTGAACAACTAAAATTTGTAGTTTGGGCTGATAGAATCACTGCCAAAAGAGCTACTGGTAAGAGCCCATTTGATTTGGTGTATGGAACTCAAGCTCTGCTACCCCTTACATTTGTAATTATCTTCATTTCAGTTTTTTTCAACAACTTGAAGATCAAGAGGTTAGTCCATATGAAGCAAGGATTAATCAGATTGTTGAGTTGGATGAAGAAAGAAGAGCATCCCACCAAAGGCATGTCAGATTTAGAGAGAAGTTGAAGAGGTTGTTTGACAAGAAGGTCACTCCTAGGGCCTTTAATGTTGGAGATCTGGTTTTGTTATGGGATAGTAGGCATGAAGATAAGGGCAAACATGGTAAATTTGATGCATTGTGGATGGGCCCTTACTCCATTGATATCAGAATTGGTGAAAATACCTTTTTCTCAAGGAATTAGATGGGGAATTTCTTGAACTTCCTGTTAATGGTAGGCATCTTAAAGCATTTCTTGGATTAATCCCCAAATTTGAGGTATGCACCACTTATATAGTGTATAGTCTTTGTTTTTTTCTCTATTTTTCATAGTTTTGTTGGTTCGTGGTTTGCCTTGGTGTGAACCATTTTTATTAGTTTCTCAACTATTATTTTGGTTTTTGGCTCATTTTGAATTCATTTTCCCAATGGATTATTTTGGCACTTGGTCTACTTTTGTTCTTGTGGCACTCACTGGGAGTGCCCATCCCCGAGCAAGAGCCGATGTTGGTGCCATTTTTGAGCTTGCACCATTTTCCCTAAATTTTCCTTCATTCTCGCATGCTCTAAAATGTTTTTCTCTCAAATTGGTGGTCTACAACTTTTCCCTCTAATCAAATGCCTTGAAATGCTCACAAACTTGTTGTTTTGCCCCAATTTGAAAGAAATTTACATGTGTGCCTGTTTTGTGCCCTAATTTTTCCAAAATCTGTGGGCTCTGCCATTTTTCCTTTTTTTCGATCATGGAAGTTTAAAATTGATTGATCGATTTTCAATTGTATGCCATTGAAAATCCAATTCCATGATAAAAATGGTTTTAAAACATGTTTCATTGGTTCAATTTGAGAAATTTCAATTCGAGAAATCAAATTTTGTCGTCCATTTTTGTAGAAAAAAATTGAATTCTAGGGCATCATTGGCAATTTCTACGTTTTTTTGACGGTCATACGGGAATCCTTTACCCATCAAATTTAGCTCAAAATATTCTCCTATGTGGTTTTTTTCTAATTAGACAAGGATCGGTTGGTCATTTCTAAAAACTTACGTTTTTGTGATTTTGGAAAAATGTGCAAGTTGCCCCTAAAGCTCCGCCTCGCAGGAGAGGAGGTACATACATGTCATGTGTAGACAAAGTAAATGTAGATGGGTGGGTCATTTTGTGCCTTAGGGAACTTTGGAAAAATGCGTAGAAATGAAGAAAATCCCCTAAGGCCCACATCCAATCAGAGGAGGACACGTGGCAGGAGGGGAGATGGAAAGGAAAAGGAGTTTGATACTTTTCGGCCTTTGGTGAAAAAGAGTTAAAGTATGAAATTGGATTGCAAACTCGCAGCCAATGGGATGAAGACATGTGTCATGTTTGCATCAAATATGGGAATGAAGGCTAGCGGAAGACTTAGAAAAATTTTGCTTTTTGCAAAACGGTACAAAAGTTGTGAAAAGGGCAATGGTCCGCAGGTAGGCCAATCAGATTGGACACGTGGCAAGGAAAGGTGGAGGTGCGGGATAATGGAGGAAATGTTAAAAATTTTCCTTCGTGGAATATGATTAAAATATGAAATGAGAGCGCTGCCCCGTAGCTAATCGGTGAGGACATGTCTTGCGGGAGGCAGAGCCATGGGTCAAAGGAAAAATGGAAAATTTTCTTTTTTTCAAAAAGAGGCAAAATGTTTAAAATTGAGCCGCGACTCCATATCCAATCATATTGCGCCATGTGTCAGGGACATAATCGAGAGATGGGACCACATGGAGATTTTTTGGAAAAATTTCCTTTTTCCAAAAAAGGTGGAAATGTGTAGAATCGGTCCACGTGATTCCAATGGGGCCCACTTTGGGACACATGTCAAGCCTCATTTTCAAAGGGCGGAGGGGTGGAGAAAAATGTCAAATTTTTACATTTTTCCAAAAGTGTTAAAATGTCAAAAAGTGATCCCAAGCCCATTTCCAATCACATTGTGACACGTGGAGGATTAAAGGATAAAGGAAGATCAATGGTAACTGTGCATTTTTCAGTTTGGCCGCCATTTGAGCTCCAGGAAGTTTGGAGATGCGGTTTTTGCATCAATTTTCACCAATTTTTTGGAAAATTTTGTCGTTTGTGCCTATAAGGACCAATGCAATTGGTTTTGAGGATCAATTTGAAGATCAAAGATGTTTTTGAAATGAATTTTTGCCCTAACCTATCCAAAACATAAAATATCAAATCCAAAAGTTGTAGAGTCAAATTTTGGAGGGATAAGGATGAAATAATGAAAGGAAGGGGGTCTGCATGCTTTGAAGATGAAAAATGTGCCTCCACAATGGATAATGATGCAAATTTTGCAATGATTCATCTCTTTTTGAGACAACTGGCAACTTTTTGGATGTGTTCTGTTAAATGTCCATATTTTTGCGAATCATGAGGAATTTTTGTAACAAATTTGATCCTTTGGCATATTATTTTCTTGGGAAAGAAGGCTCAAAGGAGATTGAAAGCTATATATTGCATGAATTTTTCATGCAAAGGGTTGGAAGAGTTTAAAAAGCCCTGGAAAACTAAAAATTTCATGGGAAAATCTGGGAAGAAGCCCATTCTCTGAGAAACCACCTGAGAACCATTTCTAATTCCTTTTTGCATCAAATTTGTATCATGTTGAGTTGGTTTCAGTTGTAAAGCCATCAACAAGATCTGAGATTGTTCTTGAAACATTCCCCTACTAATAAATTTGATCATTTCTAGATTATTTTGTGTTGTCTCTTGGCAAAATTTGCATACACTTATGTTTCAGAATGCATTTCAAATTTGTGTTTCTTGTTCCCTGTTGCAGTCTTGTGTTTAAAATTTCTCTTGATCATACATGGTATCATTTCTTATGATTAGTTAAATGGAATTTTCAATATCACATTCAGAAGAGCTTTCATCTGATAAAGAGATAAACAAATTTAAAATCACTTTACCTTCCTTGATTTTAGAGATTGTTTGTAAACCTTTGGGTGCACCTTAGGTCATGATTAAATACTAATTTCTAAATGCTTCATTGGTTCATTCTAATTCAATATTTTGTGATAGATGATCAAATATTGTGTGGAAAAGTGAAGATCCGAGATTCCATTTGATGCACATATCCTAGTTGAAGGGATGATTAACCATTTTGATACTTTTTGATGTTAAGTTTCTCCATATTTTGCTAAAATCCTCAAAGAGTCTGGCGGACCTTGGTTTGTCTTGTCTAAAATCCCACCCAAAAATAATTCAAAATAACTAATCCTACCATGTTTTACCCCTGTTTTGACCTATATACCCATAGAAGATCAAAATCCATTTGCTAAAGTATGTAGAATAGATCAGGATTTCAAAATTTCTTCAGTAACCCTTGCCTTGCATTGAAAGTATCTCCATAATCTAGAAGTGACAACTTGTGAAAGTCATATTTGGAGTGTTGATCATATTTTCCCAAGGACCCTTTTCATACTATTTGCACAAATTGAGGGATATCTTCATTTGCTTCACCATTTGAGGGTTACAAAATAGGTCCTCTTACCTTGGTTGAAAGGAAAAACCTAAAACAATTAGGACAAGATCAAGTCCTATTTGAGTGCTATCCATCTCTCCACAAATCTGAGTGCTAGTTAGATCACATCCCCAGCTACAAAATGACATACATCATGATCTATCTATCTTTAAGCTTCATTCCATATATTTGATGTTGCTCGAGAATGAAAAGGAGAAAAATTTGGGTACCAACAATATCAGTGTGCTCATGTACTAATACATAGTGGTGCAATATTTCATCTTGAACTAACTTGTACCGGTCACCGCTAATCAACATAAACAATTCCACTTGAGTGGAAAGTTTTTCTTTTTTAAGGATTTCATCCCTTCGGAGCCATACATGTTCATAGAAAGACAAAAATGTCTTCTAAATATGATGGCATGCATTGTAACTGTATAAGCGTGCATCGGGAATGGTATCTTCAATTGCCCATGCTTCTTCTATCAATTATATTATGGATAAATTATCGGTCCAATAATTACTTTTCCCTAGTTTTACCACAACTGTGAAATCAAATTCTTGGAATAATAGTACCCATTGGCATATGTAATCTGTAAAATGGGCTTGTTTACCAAATACTTCAATGCCATGTTATCAATATAGAATATAAATGGTGTTGCTATCAGGTACTGTTTGAATTTATGTAGCGCATAGATCATCGAAAAATCTTTGCACTCTATAGTTATACAATTCCGCTCGTAGGAGTCAAATTTCTACGAGAAAATAGATAGGATAGGATGATCTATAATACCTTCTCCAGCTGAGCTAACACCTAGCCAATAGTCATGCTAGAGGCATCCACATGTACATGAAATGGTTGGTCCCATGAAGGAAATCACATAATAGATGATGTATTAAGTTTCTCCTTGGTGTCTCGAATGCTCGTTGTTGTTGTTCTCCCTAGTAGAACATCCCTTTTCCTTTTAGTAACTCCTCTAAAGGTGCGAAAACCTTAGCATACCCCTTTATAAATTTTCTATAATACCTAGTGTGACCCAAGAATTTGTGCACCTCACTTTGACTAGTAGGCTCTTCCAAGTCGATAATGACTAGAACCTTAGTTGGATCAACCAAAAAACCTTCTTTGTAGATGATGTGCCCTAACAATATTCCAAATGGTGTAGCAAATACACATTTCTTGATGTTCAAAGAGATTCTTAACTACCGACATCTTTCAAACATTAGGTGTAAATTATCACAATGATCCTTAACAAGTCCATACATCGTCCAATCATCTAAATAAACCTGCAAGAAGTTGTGAATAAAATCTTTGAATGCTTGAACAACTATGCGTAAAAATATAGTAGGCACATTTTTCAGACCAAAAGGCATCATAGTATAGGAAAAGCTACCCTATTTAGTAGTAAAAGTAGTCTTTTCTTGATCCTCATGTGCAATCCTAACCTAATGATACCCAAATAATCCATATGTAAATGAATAGATTTCATGCCCTGCAATGCCTTCTAGTATTTTCTCGGTGAATGACATAGGAAAGGGATCAGTCACACATGCAACATTCAGCTCCCGTAGTCCACACAAATCCTAATCTAACCATCCTTCTTGATACTGATCACCATTGGGCTAACCCATTTTGACTCGTCTAGGGGCTTGATGATTCCAGACTTCAACATTTTGTCAATTTCTTCTTTGAACTTTTTGTGCAAGTTGGGGTTCATCTTGTAGGGTCTTTTTTTGACTGGGGTGCACCTTCCTTAAGATTTATCTTCATTTATCCTAATGATTCATGCACGCCTTTGAGTTCATGGTATCCCTAAGGAAATAATTCCTAATAATCTCATAGTAACTCAATGATTTTTTCCACTTCAGAGTCAAACCAATAGTCCCTAATTATGGCCTCCTTAGGCTCAACATCTGATCCAATATTCAATTTATTTGTCTTCATAGGTTCATGATAGTCACGCGTGGTCTTATCCACACTATCCAAAAATTTATGCCTACTCGTTGAATGTTCTACATCTAGATGTTCTACTTCATCATCTTCTACTAAGTAGACCATCTTTCCTTTTTCCTTGTTAAGGCTAGCACACTTAAGTAGTGTGGTCTTTGTTTCTTTTTCTCTAGAAGAACGATCTCTTGATTCCTCTTCATCAAATAAATCTTGAATGAGTTCTTCCACCTTGGCACTATCTCCCATAGTTAAGCACTTTATAACCTTTAATGCCTCTTCTATTGGAGGTTTAGTAGAGAAATAGTCAAACATCTAGATCATTCCTATAATTAAATCCTAGCAATTTATATTCTCTCTATGGAGTTCAACATATACATACCAATCACGCACACATCCTTGCAAAGTTGAATAAAATTTGTTCACCCAGAGCGAAGGTGGTAAAGTCTCCTACCCCTTTGTCAGAGTCTCTTACACTTTGGTGAACATGGTGTTAAACAGGTTGATTACCATGATAAGTGCAGATTTGAGTAGGTGCATTTCTCCTTAAGAACCTAGTAGCAAGATAAATCATAATTTCATTCCATCCTTTATGATTATCCTTGTGAACCACTCACCACCGTGTTGTTGTCCCATGTAGGGTATATGCTAGCATATTACATATCTCCAACTGGTCTATCCACTATTCCTCTATGGCGCATAGGAATACCATAGGATCCCCTTCTCTAATGTAACGAGGTACCGAGTTGTTACTTATTCTCCGATAAAATGAGGTCTTCTATCCCACACTAATGTGCTCTTTACTTTGTGCCCTATTAACTTATACGTGATATGAGCCCAATTATCACTAGAAACACTTGTAGTATCACTAATAGACTATTTCTTCTTTAGATGGCTCAAGTACCTATGGGTCTCGGATGACACGTACATAAATATTATCCAGTCTTCCTCACTTAAAGGATTAACATAGGGTGCAAATTTTTTATTTGTTAAAGGGATAATAAATATTTCCTCCTTGTTTTCAAAACTTATGTAACCCTTGTTGAACAAAAGATCAACATTATTTGTATAGCACCAAGGATGCCCAAGTAGAGAGGGGAAGATATCTCGCATCTAAAAACACCAAAACCTCAAAATCCCTAGTGAACTTGGCTCCTGTATGGTAATGGATGCATATTTTAAAACTCGATGGGAGTGGCCTTAGTTTGGTTAGCCATGAATAGTACATTTGAAGATGGTTGCAATGGAGGTCTCCCCATTTGTACCCATGCATCTAAAGTAAGAACATTGACTTCCGCATCTGTATCAATCAATATATTACTCAAAAGCCACCCATCCACAATAGCATTTAGAGTGATTTCCTTTTCATAGTCTAAGCTATGAGGGGGAAGGTTTGCATGTAGGATTTGTCGTCTTATCTCAATACTTATATGCAGAGTGTTTCCCTTTAACCAATTCCCTAACAGTGGAATGATATTATCCTAGTACAACATCTTGCATACCTATTTTAAGTTATGCATATCAAATTGGACCATTTCTGCTACTTTCTTTTGCTCCATCTTCCGTGATTGATCCTTTAAACATTGTATTTCACCCTAAAATTTTCGAGTACCTCCATGGTTTCTTGCTAAACCTCCTTCTGATGGATAGGATCTGGGTACTGTACATGTAGAACCTCCTCCTTAGTGATGGTAGGCTTCTTCTACAATACTTCTTTGGCATGTGCCACTTTAGCGCGGGTAGTGATCTTTACAGGTAATGCCTTGAATTCAGGTTCTAACTTGGGTATCCTTTGATTTTCCACAATGCATTATACCCTAACCATCCCCACACCTTTGTTTTGTTTCTTATGCTGCTTACTAAGATGCTCATATAGGTCTGGGATTCCTCATAACTATGATTATTTCCACAAAAATAACATGCAATATTCTAAGGAAATTCATGCATGTAGTGATTGGGAGATCCACATGTATAACATGCTCCATGAGGAAACTCACCTCGTCCACAACCATGGCCTCATCCTCTGAATCCACCATTGTTTCCTCGACATTTTCCATGACCTCCTTTAAAATTCCCTTCATTCCAATCATAACGTGGTTGATTGCGATCCCGATCTTGATGCCCATTCTTTCCTTAGAGTTATCTTATACTCATGTCTATCATACACCAATATCTATAGCATCATGGATCGACCAATTGGCCAATAGTATTTTGTGTTGTCGATTTGTGGACCTACAAATTTTAAAGTAACAAGAGACCTTCTTCCTTATTGTGCTTTGTAATAATGGAAATTGGCTAACATCATGGTGTAAATGACATATCTCATAGTTTAGCAACAATGAGTGTACTTGATATATGGGGAAGATATCCTTGGTGTGACCTTCAATCTCACAATTTGTACAAAAATCCCCATGTGCTAAAATTTTTGATAGCTTCTCCAATTGCTTCACCATGGATGTGATATGTGCTTCTAAAAATGGGCTCACCCTAGTGTGTATACTTATGACTACCTCAGCACATAAATTTGTTTCAAGAGCTTTGCATGGATCAATGTATGTCTTATGTAATAGCACCCTTTTAAAAGGTGTAATCAGACCTCCAAAAAACCATTGTGCATGTTAGATTACATTAATATTATAAGAAAGATTAGATAAAAACATTTTGAAATGGGCATCATACTCTCTGACACTCTCAGTAGTGCCTTGCTTGATATCCTTGAGTGCTCTTATACTCTTTTGTTTGAACTTAGAAATGTGAAACTCTTTAAGGAAAACTTCTTTTAAAGATACATAGTCTACGCAAGTCGATTAGGTTCAAACTTTTTGTACCCGTTGTATGTGCGCCCTTGTAACATAGTGGTGAATTGACTTTCCCTACGCTCAGAAGTGGTGATTCCTTTTGCACACCACAATATTTTACACATGTGCACTTGTTCAACATCTTATTTTATGCCCCTATACTTTAGAAGATGAAGATATATCTCCATGTAAATATTCAACGGGGTTAGTGTGGACCTTTCCCACTTGATCAAGAACCTCCTGTGTTTCTTATGCCTTTAGAATCACTAGATCTATCATAAAGATAACAACATATACCTCTTGTTCCTCAAACTATAGCAAGAGATAGACCAGGTAGATGTACTTCTCTATGTCCCAATAGTAGTATTGAACTGCACCCCTATAGTCTGTGAAGTGTTACTACTCCTAAAAGTGAGTCCAAAATTATACGCACTTGAATTCTATGTGGATGATACACCTAAAAAGGTACCTCCAAAAAACAACGAAGAAATTTTCCCTACCATCGATGTACTTGTTATATGACTTACTCCTACTCTCCCACTACCTAAATTAGATTGCTGACTGTTTGTCGTACTAGAATCTTTGGAAAACCAAGTGCAAGGTCAAGGTTACAAGGTAGATTCATATGTGCACCCACGGCCTAGGTCATCTCTCTCGACTCACTTTTATGTGAGGCTGATGGGGTTTCCTATCATGCTTTCAAAAATGGGGAAGTTCCTAATGCTTTGGCTCCACGTCTTCTACGTGAACTTCAAATCCTTTGAAATCCATCTCTCTCCCCAATGCCATTCACTCTGTAACATCCCGTTGCTTCTCTATCTCCCTCTTTCGCACCTCATTATAATTAATCCACCTTTCTTCTCTCTACCTTTCTACCACTAGGTCTTCCATCTTTCACCAAACTTTCTCCTACCCCCACTCCTTTTTGGTTTAGTTACCCATCGGTTTGATTTCCAAGTTCAGGGTTACCATCAATATTTTGATTGCTAGTGGAATGCCTTGTAGGTAATTTCCCCTGTGATACCATAAAATTTTGAATTCTTCTACCTCTGGGAAAGAGTGAGTGGAAATTGAGTACTCCAAAATATAGCTATTCGTGAGCACCACAAAACTAAGTATCCATAACATGTGTCCAAATTAGATAAACATCATAGAGGGCCTGAATGTTTTCTTGCATCCAAACAAGTGTGTGATACCTCCAATCCCTTTTATACACATAAATAACTAGCCACTTGTACAGTTTCTACTGGAAAAATAGAAAAGAATCTCTCATACAAATTTTCATATAGATTCTGTTTCACCCATGCACGTGCGTTAAACTCAAATGCAAGTGCTGAAATTCTATGTGCATTCTTCTTCTAGATCATGTATCTACTCCTCAACACTTTCTAGAGTCAACTAGTATGTCTTCATCACGAACCATCTGAAAAAAACTGAAAAAGAGGTCCCGAAAATGGAACTAATGATGTAACCTAGAATTTACCAGTAATAACCTAGGTGCACTGGCACATCACTCAACCTAGATTGAGCACTCACCCAAAGTGCACAAAGGTACCAGGACCCTCTTTAGGGTTGTTGTTGCAAGATGTTAGCATGATGAATACTTAATGCATTTAGATCCATAATTAATATAACATTCTACAGAGCATGTCTAGATCTAGATCTAAAGAGTAATAGATTTAAACAATATCCATAATGAAGTCAATCATGCAAGAACCTATTATAATCATGATTAATACCTTGATTCAGCCAATACACTCCATTATATTAACCACCATAAATACACATAAGATTATTACAATAGCTAATACCATACACTCATACGCGCATCGGTTCTAGCAGAAAACCTCACAATAATTCAGTTCTCACACAGTCCCTCTATTATATGTAGATCACTACATATTTATAAGGGTGGGGAATTTCCCTTCACCACTTGCATAATTCCCAAAATAGGTCGCATGCTGAAAATAGCCATGTGCCTTTACAATAATAGCCATACATGCAAGTGCGCTAACAATAGACCTCTTTTAGTTAATTGGTAGTAACAAGTCTATTATTAGCCTGAACCCATGTAAAGTGCTTAGTAGCCACTCTTCCAATAATAGCCCATGCATGTCATGCAAGTATTTATCTAGTTTGTGTGCTCTGCACACTATCTCCAAAAATATCCCGTACATGTGAAAATGTCTAAGTCCCAAATATGCCCTTCACTTTCGCACACGTGTCCTTCCCTATCCTTCTATGCCTTTGAATGTGCTTTACCCCCTTGCACAAATATTTTGTGTGCCCTTTTCTTCACATCATACACTTTTCTGCTCAACAAAATTAATTAAATAATAGTGTTCCTTCGACGAAATTGTTAGATAAAAGCATATTGTTCTAATGTTTTAGTACTTGTCATGCTCGATTATTGTGAATTGATTCATACTAACAATTTTACATATGGATTTCATGAAAATTTAAATAAGAAAGACTTATAGGAAGTTGCACTTGTTTTATTGATAAAGTTCATTTAATTTAGATACTTGAATGTATAATTTTTTTGAAATGATTTTGTTGAAGAACCATGAAGGCCTAGTGCCATATTACTTTGTAATTGTTGACTGAAATATTTATGAAATATTTATTGTGGATGGAATAGAGGGAATTCTACATTTGTTTTGAGTGACTTATTGTTTGATTGCAATTTGAAAGATAGATTATCTTTTCAATATGATCAATGTTGATTTGGTTATTTAATCGAGTCAAAAGTATACATCACTTATTAGATACCTTTGGTTTTTGTGTTGATTGGATAGGAAGCTATATATATCTAAGTCCATTATTCTACAAATATAATGTTAATCTAATGTGAGTTATAATTCTGATATAGTAAACCTTAATAGGTTATGGCTATAATGTAATATAGGTATTACAGATTATATTGTATTCCTTATCTAGAATTGAACTTAATAATGTTTTTGAACTTATAGATGAAATAATAAGTCCCAAAGTGGAAGGAAAGGGAAATTTATTTTCATGTTAATAGGAACATGGTTTATGATCCTTAATATGTTGGTAACTATATCTATAATGTGATTGGATAGAATATTTTATTTAAATGTGAACCAATGTATGGTAAATTGGAAATATACCAATGTTATGTTAAAATGGGGTTAAATGATAAAGAAATCATTAAATATAACTTAACAAGTTTTACAATCTGATTTGTACTTATTATAGACATAAGTAAAGGAGACTTAAATAATGTCCTTACTTATTTAAATTAGATTGAATATTAAGGTTTATGGGACTAATGGAAAATGAATAATAAATTCATTGAGTTAAATGTAGATTTGATCTTCTTACCTTCAACTAATGAGAATGTTTATTACGATCCTTACTTTAAGGAATATTGGTATCAAACTTAGTTGATCCATAGGTATGACACCTAATAAATAAACATAAACTTAAGTATAATTAACAAGATGAGAATTAAATAGTTAATGTGCTTGTTAAGTATGTCAGTTCCATTAGCGAGAACTAAGTGGATATTGCAGTATAGTTGTTGCTACACAATACCCACTTAATGATGCAGGTCATTAGGTGGATATTTTGAAGCAGCCACTATGCCTCAATATCCCACTCAACTCCTCTAACTCAACTGTCATAAAGTGGAATTTCAATTCTCTATTTTATTCTAAACTATGATAGGCATATAGTCGAGTGTTGTCATCAACTTATGTTGACCTAGGGTGAATAAACACACCGAATTGATGTAAGTCGATTCAATTATGTCTACTTATCCTTAGTCACCATAAGTAGACTACCATTGCACTAGTTTATGTGAGTTGTCCCTATTTAGTGTGAAACGTAGACCCATAATTGGTTGATAGAAGTCAAGGAATTCTAATCTAGATAACATTTTAAAGTGGAGTGAAGACATATTCCTATCAACAAGTATGTCATCTAGGAATGGAAACGTGGTAATCGTGTTTAAAAATTTGGGAGAAGTATCGAAAAATACTAGTTGCGTTGTCTTATGTCAATTGGTATAAGGTTGCGTGATATCAGATGAGTATCAATAACAAATACTTAGATATGATTCTTAGATAGTAACACTTAATTGACCTGTAAAGGGTAAAATAACCAAAATTATACCTTATATACACAAGAATATATTAAACATGAGAGATCGGTTTAATATCGAGTCATGAAATGAGAGATCGGTATTACACCGAGTCATTACAATTGCATATGGTTTACTATTATGTGATGGATTAGCAAGGAATGTTTATTCTAAATTATTTGAATTTAGAATAGTGAACATTATGTTTAAAAAAAATTCCCCTATTTTTTGAAGTCATAAATGAGGATGTTACATTATGGTATCCAAGATGAAGGTTGTAGCTCTTTGACCTTTTGAGTCCATCTCTGATAAAAAATTAATTTATTATTAATAGAAAATGGTTAGAAAAAGGGGACATGCTGCAAATAACCCACCTCCGGTTGGTGAGGTAGCTACAACACAAAAACTTGATGAGATCCTTGCTTCCCTGTTGGACATAAGAGATTGTCTTATTGTACTTGAACAACAAGTAGTGGGAAAAGAAGAGGATGATGAAGTTGATGATAACAATCAACCACATCTAGGAAATAATGTTAATGCTAGAAACCTCAATGGTGATAACAACAAAACAATGAAACAAATAAAAATGCTACAAATGCCAACAATAATGTTGCAAATGCAAATGCAAATGCACCTAACCAACCTGAAAATAAGAAGGAAAGGTTGGAAGTTGAACTTACTAATGATATAAAAAGGATAAGTCCACCAAAGTTTGATGGTACCACACTGGGAGATGGGGCTAAGAATTGGCTCAACAAAATAGAGAAGTAATTTTCAATAAGGAACTTCTCAGAAAAAACCAAAGTAGTATGGGGATATTACCAGATTTCCCATGAAGCATATTCCTAGTGAGAAATGTAAGGATGAATTGAATATTGATGAAGAAAACATCACTTGTGAAAAAATTAAGGGATAATTTAGGTAACGTTAGTTACGACAAATCTATTATGATAAAAATGACGGGATTTTAGAGCTTAGTTCAAGGAAAGCGACGTGTAATCGAATATTGGGAGAAGTTTACCAAACTTATCAAGTATGTACTACAATACCAAACTAATGAAAAGTTCAAAATACACAAGTTCATAATGGGATTGAATCCTATCATAGGTGGAGAGGTAGATGTACACAACCCAACCACCATGGAAGGAGTTATAGAAAAATCCATAAGGAAAGAATAAAATTTGAAGAAAATATTTGTGCATAAGGAAGAGAATTGAAAGAAAATATCCAATTTGTCTTCATCACTTACACCTAAGAAGGTGGCATGGAAAATTTTTGGCACTAAAAACAGGTTTGGGGCTGAAAATAGTAAGAAAACAACAACAAATAAACCTACTGCAAATAACATAAATAATTTTCAAAAGAATAATAACAATGGGCAGAAAACTTATGGTGGCCAAAACAACAATTACAAAGCTGAGAATAAGTTTGAGCCTAAAAAGGGACCTGTTGGGGGCTTTTATAATTGTGGCAAGGACCATTATGCAAATCAATGCCCTCTAAAGAAAAATGACAACAACCAACAACACAAGATACATGCTGCAGTAGCTGATAAGCAAGCTACACCAATAGAAGTGCTAGGTAAATTATTTGGTATACCTGTAACTATAATTTTTGATATTGGTGCTACTGAATGCTTTATTTCAAATAAATTAGCTTCAAAATTAAAAATAAAAGCTGGAATTATGGAAAAATCATGGACTATTCATTATGGGAATAATGTTGTCCACACTGTTAATAAATGTCTTTTTGGCGTAGCCTTAGAATTACCAAGTTTTACTACAAAAGTAGACTTTTATGTTGCACCTTTAGGGTCATATGATGTCATAACTAGTGTAAGTTGGATTTTTATCATAAAGTAAAGGTTGATTGTTTTGAAAAACACATAATATGCCTTGATGATCTATAGAAAACAACAAACATCCAAGGAGTAAAAAGAGAAATTTCAGTTAGAAAACTATCAGCCATACAACTTAAAAAGGACAAAAATAAAGGATATATGCTATATGCAGTAAAAATATCTAAAACAATAGAAGAAAATAATGATTTTATTGAAAAATTCCCATTGTTACAAGATTACAAGTGATGTGTTTCGGAAAAGTTACCTGGTCTTCCACCAAAATGAGAATTTTACTTCACAATAGAAATCAAACCTGGAAGTGAACCTATTTCCAAGGCACCTTACCACATGAATACAACTGAGTTAGTTGAACTAAAGGCATAGTTACAAGAACTTTTTTCTAAGGGTTTGATAAGACCGAGTGTCTCACCTTGGGGAACACCAGTAATATTTTTAAGAAGAAGGATGACACACTTAGACTTTGCATTGATTATCGAATGTTAAACAAAGAAATAATAAAAAATAAATATCCTCTTCCTAGGATAGATGATCTATTTGATCAGATGTGTGGTGCATCTATTTATTCAAAGATAGATCTATGATTTAGGTATCATCAGTTGAGAATCAAAGATGAGGATATTCATAAAACAACTTTTAGAACAAGGTATGGGCACTATGAATTCACTGTTTTACCTTTCAGATTAACAAATGCACCTATAAATTTCATGAATTTGATGAATAATATTTTTAAGAATACTTGGAAAAGTTTGTGCTTGTATTCTTGGATGATATTCTTATCTATTCTAAAATCATAGAGGAACACAATGAGCATTTAAGGATTGTACTTGAGATTTTAAGAAAGAGAAAGTTGTTTGGTAAATTGTCAAAATGTTCCTTTTACGAAACTAAAGTACATTACTTAGGACATGTTATAAGAAAAGATGGAATTTCAGTTGATCCATCTAAGATTGCAGCCATAATTTATTGGCCAACACCTAAGAATGTTCATGAAGTTAGAAGCTTCATGGGGCTTTCGGATATTACAAAAAATTCATTAAAGACTTCTCAAAAGTTGCTTCCCAATTACTTCATTAAAAAAAAGTTTTTATGGAGTGATAAATGTGAAGCAAAATTTAAAAATCTAAAATAAAACTAACTACAACACATATTTTGACTGGTTTGGATCCAAATAGAAGCTTTACGATGGTTACAGATGCTTCCAGAGAAGGATTAGGGGGCATATTACTAAAAAATGGTCATGTTATAGCTTATGAAAATAGAAAATGCAAGTTATACAAGTTGAATTATGCTCCCGACCTAGAGCTAGAGATTTTCTATAGTTCATGCACTTCAAGTATGGAGACATAATATCTTAGGTAAACCCTTTGAGCTAAAAAATAACTACCTTGGGCAGAAATATATTTTTACACAAAAATTTGAATGCTAGACAATGAAGATGGTTAGATTTTTTTGTCTCAAGTATGAATTTAACATAAGTTATATTAAAGGTAAAGAAAATATAATGGAATATGTGCTAGTTCGTAGGAAAACATTTCCTCACTTGTAACTTTGAGAACTCGGTTTAGATATGAAGTATAAAAAGTAATGGTGTCGATCCATATTTTAAGAAAGTTAAAACTACACTTGCTTTATAGATCCCAATGATGCAAGATAAAAGGGTTTTTCCATTTATAATGAATAAATACTAAGGTAAGAAAATCGGGTGTATGCATCCTTAAACAATGAGTTAAGGAAGAAATGGATGACTAAATTTCATAATTCACCTTACTCTGGACATCCCGGAGTGACAAAAATGCTTGTTAATGTAAAACAATAATACTTTTGGAAGGGGATGAAAAAGGATATAATTGATTTTGTGTCTCATTCTATTGAATGTCAGTGAGTTAAGGCTAAACATATGCACCAAGGTCATTTAATATACCCTCATAGTATAGCACAATATAAATGACAAGTAATAAGTATGTATTTTGTTCAAGGGCTGCCTATGTCTAAAAATAAACATGATGTTATTTTAGTTGTGGTTGAGAAAATAAAAAAGTAGCTCATTCATTGCTGGAAATCTTAAAGATGATTCACCTATCCTTGTAAAAATATTTGTTCATGAAATTTTTAGATTTCATGGTGTACCTAAGTTAATTATATCTGATAGAGACCCAATAATGACATCACATTTTTCTAAAAATCTGAATACAAACTTGGGAATGAAACTGAACTTTAGTTCTGCATATCATCTAAAAATGGATGGGAAAACAAAAAGAGTTAATCAAGTAATGGAAGATATGTTGAGAATGTATTGTATGGATTAACAGTACAAATGGGAATAATAACTTCCTTTATTTGAATTTGCATACAATAATACTTACCATTCCTCTCTAAAAATGACACCTTTCAAAGAATTATATGGAAAAAGTGTAGAACCCCTGTTAGTTGGGATAACATCAAAGATAGAGAGGTAATTGGACCTGAAATGCTTATTGAAATGGAACAACAAGTAAAATTAATCCGTGAACAATTAAAGGAAGCTTGATAGGAAAAAACTTATGTAGACCTGAAAAGGATTGATAGAAAATTTGAACTTGGTGAAAAAGTCTTTTTTATGTGTCAAGCCTAAAAAGAGCTCGATTAATTTTGGAAAGGAATCTAAATTATCAACTCATTTGTGGGACCTTTTGAGATTGTAGAAGTGATTAGCCATGTAGCTTATTGCTTAGCATTGCCTCCCACATTGGCATGAATGCATGATGTTTTTCATATTTCTTTTCTTAAGAAATATGTTTCAGATTTGTCACATGTATTAAATTGGAATTCCTTACAAGTCCAAGACCCATGAATAATTATGGTTGAACCCATAAGGGTGCTTAGAAATGTGCAAATTGCATTGCAAAATCATGAAATAAGCCAATGAAAGGTCCAGTGGGACTAGTTTAGTGAAGAAAGTGCAACTTGGGAGAATTTTGAGGACATAAAAACTACTTTTCCTCATCTGTTTGAACAAAATTAATTTGATTTATGTGATATTTGAACACTTAGTTTGAAAGCTATCTTTAATTTCTGCTAGTTTTTGGCAAGTACTTTTATTTTGTAAGTATTGGTAAAACAATTTGATGTTGTAAACATTTTGAGAACCTTAAATTTTTGCAAAAATATTTGAGAATTTTATGGATGAATAAGTTACATTTATGCCTATTTTCTTAAATATGTGTGTGGAATAAGTTAATCATCGGGACGATGATGCTTTTTAGAGGGGAGTATGTGTTTGCTATGTCATGTTGATATGAAGTGATTTCTGATTCGATTTAGTGTACTCTTTGAACTATTGGTCATGTTTGTTAAAAGATATCCATTTTATATAGAAGAATTTGATGTAAATCATACTTTGGAAAATTTTTACTAACATTGAATGATTATAATATACTCACTAAATGGATTTTTGTAGTACATTATGTGAACCCAGCTGATATGTAGTAAATGTAGTCCTTATGAACCATGTTGGTAAGTTACCTCCGTTACAAGGTGAAATCTATTCCTTAGACTATTGTAGTATATTCAAGGAATGGTCATACCTTGGATCAATTTCAGTGATCTAAGGCATGATTTGATCGATATGTTGTTATGATCATATTTGTTAGTCTAATTGACTCCATTCTTGTTGCTAAAATACCATCATATCCAGGCTCAAAAGAATGTGATGTCGTTGGGGCAACCGGTAACATCTAGTGAATGCATCCTTACTATGTGATCTATTTACTTTGATTCGATAATTTTATGAAGGTAATGTTCATGTTGATTATTGTTAGGACCTAACTAAACCTATTCTAAGGTGATAGATATTTATGTAAGGGAACCTAACTATTCTAGATGCATTTGATTCTTTTAATGAACCTTAACCTAAGCTAAGGTGAATGCATTTTTGGAAGGGCATTGATCCCTAAACTAACCTAAGGCAATTCGTTGATATCCTAACCTAAGATAAGGTTAGTACCATGCACTAAGGGGTCTAAACCTAACTAATGATACATCAACCTAACCTAAGGACTAACTTGGGTCAGCATTTAGTAAGGTTGGGTTAGAGATAAGGGCGGTGGCACCATTCCTTAGGAAGTAATTGGAAAATTTAATTTGGCATTTAATGGTAACAATTCCATTTTGTAGTGACTCGATCTAATTTGGAATGCTCATTAGTTTTGAGTCACTAAAAGGTTTGACATTGTTATTTTAACTGTTAGTTAATACTAAGTTTAAATGAGTGGTAGGTGGATTTATGGTTGGTGGCTTGATAGTATGTTAGGGAATTAGTGATCTTGATCAAAGAGAAAATACTACCTTGGAAACGATGAGATGGAATGGTGGAAAGGGAAAAGAGTTGGTTTTACCATTCATTTTGATTATTCAAGCTCTATGGCTCTGCATGTTGATTTCCTATTTTTCAAACTGGTAGTTCGTTTTTGTTGCATTTGCAATCTTCCATTGTATGGAGAAAATAGAGGAATAAATTTATTGTTGAGTCTATAAAGGAAGATGGGAAATAAGATTATGGGTTTTCTGTGGATTCGGTTACAAAGTTTTTGTGGAATATATTGCGAAATATTGAAAGGAAACTCCTGAGGAGCTTGGAAAATTTTTTACGAGCTCTACCAGGCATGATAGGCTCTAATCCATTATGATAATTTCTCTCTCTAATTACTTCATAAAAAGAAATCTTCTCTTCAGTGAAATTGCATTCTGAGTTTTGATTTTTGTGGTTACAACATTATTTCTACCCATTTATGCCTTCAATCTGTTATATGTTGCATATCTGGTTAAGTTGACCTTAATGACGCTTTTTCTTATATGGACCTCTGAATATCTGGTTTAAGTCGATGAAAATGAATCTTCTTGCATATCTGGATCTGGGTGTGTGATTTATGTAAGGTTTAGAAAAATCATGTATCTTTGGTTTGAGTTTTTAGTGTTTGCATGCAAACATTTGAATATTAATTTTAAATTTCTTAGTTACAGGGTGAAACCCACATGGAAATAAAATCTTGGGTTCATTGTTTACTTGTCAAGTTAGGTAATAACATAAGATTGTCTATTGTCCTTTTAGTGGAATCAAAGGAGGTTTATTACTCGGTCTTATTGACCATTCTCTTTGTAAATTTTGGTTTAATACCTTTTAAGACTCAAAAATCAGTTTAAACCCAGTTTAGGCATTAATAGTTGAATATTTTGAATCTCTCCATAAAGGAGATGGTAATTGGTTTACTAGTATGGATTTTTCCAGTCTCCTTTTGTATGACTTATGTATTGTTTTATTGTTTCAATACCACCCTTCCAGGGTTGGTGAATCTTGATCAAAGTGGGTAATGCTTTGTTCTGGTCTTCTATGATATTTATTTTTTGAGTTGTGTGTTTTTTCCATTCGAGGCTATATTTGAATTTTGGTTTTTGAGTTGTTCTCTTATGATGGAATTCAATATCTTGATAACTTTTACTTGTTTTTATCTCTGATTATATTTTGTATCGGGAATTCATTATCGACTATGATTTATTATTGTCTAATTTTGTAAATTATTAAGAATGAAACCTAGTTTTCATTTTTTAGAGTTATTCCTTATTGTGCATGAAACCTTTCTTGTATCAAACTTAATTCAATATCTTTCCTAGTATTCATTTTTAAATGGCTAACCTATGAATGGACTTGAAAATTTTGTTGGAATTTCTTTTAAACTAGTTATGTGAAATTTTTGTGAATGAGCTAAGGGGTTCTTAACCCTTGAGAGTATGAAATTTAGTTCTTATTGGGTTGATTTCATACTATAATATTTTTTTCATTAAATGTAATTACCTTATTTTGACTCCCCTGTAGGAGATGGTTTTATAAGTTGGTATATAATAGTAATTTTACATGATATCCCTTTTGGTACATGGACCATTAATTTTTTCATGGTTGAATTGGTCAATAAATTATAGTATAATAATCTAGATGAAGTTCACTCGCCATTATGATATGCATATAAGTCTTCCTTATGATTTAATTTTTTTCAACTTGACTGTCATATGGTTGGAAGTGGATTTTATCCTTTCAATTTGACACCCCTCTTATTGAGTTTGGTTTATATGGAACCACTCTGATTGGATAATAACATAACTATAATAGTCTTTGTGAAGGGGACTTAGTTAAAAACCTGGAAAGGAAAACAACTAGACTGTTTAATCAAGTTTCATTTAATTATGATTGGATATTTGGATATTTATTAGTCTTGTTGTAATTTTTGGAAGTAACTTACCTTGATGAATGAAATTTTATTGATATATATAATTGGTTCCTAAATGTGACTAAATTGACTTACTTTCTTTATTAGACATTGTGGCATTTTTGCATGTTTATAAACAATTGTTCGTATTTTGGTACTTAGAAATTTTTCATTAAATATTAGTGTTCATTTCATTAAATTGTTAGATAGAAGTATATTGTTCTAATTTTTTAGTCTTTATCATGCTCATTTATCATGAGATGACTCATGCTAATAATTTTGTAGATGGATTTCGTGAAAAGTGAAAGAAGAAATACTTATAGGAAGTTGCATTTATTTTATTGATAAATTTCATTTAATTCAGACACTTGAATGTATTAAAAGTTTTTGAAATGATTCTGTTGAAGAACCATGAAGGCCTAATGCCATAATACTATGTAATTGTTGAAAAATGATGTCATTGATTATTTGAAATATTTATTGTGGATGGAATAAAGGGAATTCTACATTTGTTTTGAGTGACTTATTGTATGATTGGAATTTGAAAGATAGATTATCTTTTGATATGATCAATGTTGATTTGGTTATTTAATCCTAAGTCAAAAGTATACATGACTTATTAGATATCTTTAGTTTATGTTTTGATTGGATAGGAATATATATATATATCTAATTCCATTATTCTAAAAATATAATGGTAAACTAATTTGAGTTATAATTCTGATATAGTAAACCTTACTAGGTTGTGACTATAATGTAATATAGGTATTATGGATTATATTGTATTCCTTATCTGGATTGAAGTTAATGATGTTGTTTGAACTTATAGATGAAATAATAAGTCCCAAAGTGGAAGGAAAGGGGAACTTTATTGTCATGTTAATAGGAACATAGTTTATGATCCTTAACCTATGTTGATAACTATATCTATAATGTGATTGGATAGAATATTTTATTTAAATGTGAACCAATGTATGGTAAATTGGAAAGATACAATGTTATGTTAAAATGAGGTAAATGATAAATAAATCATTATATATAACTTAACAATTTTATAACCTGATTTATACTTATTAGATGGACTTAAGTAAAGGAGACTTAAATGATGTCCTTACTTATTTAAATCAGATTGAATATTAAGGTTTATGGGACTAATGGAAAATGAATAATAAATTCATAGAGTTAAATGCAGATTTGATCTACTTTCCTTCAGCTAATGAGAGTGTTTATTATGATCCTTACTTTAAGGAATATTGGTATCAAACTTAGCTGATCCATAGGTATGACACCTAATAAAAAACATAAAATTAAGTTTAATTAACAAGATTAAAATTAAATAGTTAAGGATCTCGTTAAGTATGTCAATTCCGTTAGTAGAACTAAGTCGACTATTGCGGTATAGTTGTTGCTACATTAACCCACTTAATGATGTAGGTCATCGGTGGATACGTGAAGCAACCACTATGCCTCATCAATATCCCAACTCAACTCTCATAAAGTGGAATTTTAGTTCTCTATTTTATTCTAAATTGTGATAGGCATATAAAAAAGTGTTTTGTCAACTTATGTTGACCTATGGTGAATAAACATGCCCGAATCAATGTAATTCAATTCAAGTATGTATAACTATCCTTAGTCACCATAAGTATACTACCACACTAGTTTATGTGAACTACCCCTATTTAGTGTGAAACATAGACTTGAATTTTTTTGACTGAAGTCAAGGAAGTCTAATCTTGATAACATTTTCAAGTGGGGTGAAATACATATTCCTATCGATGAGTATGTCATCTAGGAATGAAAACATGGTAATCATGTTTAAAACTTTGGCCAAAGTATCGTAAACTGTTTGGGTTGTGTTGTCTTATGTCACTTGGTCTAAGGTTACATGATATTAGTTGAGTATTAGTAATAGATACTTAGATAGGATTATTAGATAGTAACACTTGATTGACCCATAAATGGTAAAGAAACAAATGTATACCTTGTATACACGAGAACATATTAAACAAGAGATTGGTTTAATACCGAGTCATGAAATAAGAGATCGGTATTACACCGAGTCATTACAAATGCATATGGTTTACTGTTATGTGATGGATTAGAAAGGAATATTTTTTCTAAATTATGTGAATTTAGAATAGTGAACATTATGTTTTTAAAAAAATCCCCTTTTTTCTGAATTCATAAATGAGGATGTTACATTGAATTTCTATAACTATGCATATAACATTGGTATTATTAAAAGTATAAATCCCTTGGTTTTATGATTAAATGACTACAAATTAATGAATAACATACTAATTAATGCAAGTTAATTTGCAACACCATCCATGTCATTCCATGAAAATAAAATGAAGTTGTTGATAGGTTGGTTGTAGTTGGGGAAAATTTTGATGTTGTTGAGAATGTAAAAGAGAAAAACTAAAGCTCATATTAAGTTCATAGTGAGGTCTACTATACCAAATAGCTTCACAAATTGGAAATTATTTGAAACTAATCATTAGATTATAAATTTTATTCAAGAAGAAGATGAGTTTTCTTTAAGGAACCAAGATAAGTTGGAAAAACAATATGGAGAACAAGTTATCCAACTTAGAAAAAACATGTTTCCTAAGGGCCTAGTTAGTTTGGAAGCCATTTTCAACACAATAACCCGTTCATAAAAGAAAAGGAAAACATAATAGTCAAGAGTGAATATTGAGAACCCATCTCAGTTGGTGAGGGAAAATTCCTCAACATTGCAAAGGTAAGCAATGAGAAATAGAAGCATGATTTTGTAGAACTTTGCCAAGAATTTTCTGATATATTTGTATGGATCTATGAAGACCGAGAGTTTTTATCCTAGTTTAGCTCAACACACCATTGAGTTGGATCCAACTACCAAACTTGTGAAATAGAAACAAAGGCATGCCAATCCCCACATTGGACCTCTAACGAAGAATGAATTGAATGAATTGATACAAGATAGAATCATTTTTACATTAAGCACTAATAGTGGGTGGATAATCCAGTGCTAGTATGGAATAAGAATGGATAAATCAGGCTATGTATAGACTTCAGAGATTTGAACAAGGCTTCCTTGAAGGATCACTACCCACTGCCTTCAATGGAACAAATTTTACAAATGGTAACAGGTTCTGGAATATTTTCTCTCCTAGATGGATACTCAAGATACAATCAAATCATGGTAAAGGAGGAAGATCAGTTCAAGACTACCTTTATTAAAAATGGGGAACCTATGCTTATAGGAAAATGCCATTTCGACTGTAAAATGATGGAGAAACTTTCCAAAGGGCCATGGACATGGCATTCTAGGGACTGATCAATAAAATTGTTCTTTTATATTGTTGGCCTCATGAAATATTGCCTAAGTTTCAAAGGCACACATGATGGTGGAATGAAAGAAGTGGGCATGTGGATAGACATGGAAGGTTGAAAGATTTTCACCTTGAGGTTTTCACACTCTAAAAGAAAAAGATCTAGACTTAACAATTTTTCACGGATCGGGATCAAAATAGAATGGAGTGTAGAGCAAACAAGGATAAAAATAAAGAGACTTCACAACAAATGAAAATATAGTTTTGAGCAAGTGAAATACAAAGAGACATGCGAAGTCAAAGATAATAATATGATTAGGTTTGGAATTAATTATAGATAATCTATTATTAGGCAAAGCTTACATGCTTCTTTAGTTATCTTTGTATGCACACATGGCTATTTTGAGAGTGCATGGGCGGTGAAGGGAAAGTCCCTACCCCTATATATATGTATTGATTTGAACTATTTTGATACACCGAGATCACTATGTGAAATAGAGTTATGTTCTTGGTATGGTTTTTTATTCATGCTCCCATGATATTGTAGTAATGTATTCAACTACTTGGTTAGTCTTGATTTAATATAATGGATCATTATGGATGGATATTGATTGTTGATGTATCTATTCATGGTTATTATATGGTGAATCTGGTATTAATCCTTATGTGATCTATATGCTTTCCTTATTATGTGTGTTTCCAAATTGAGATCTGGTTATTATGATGAGATATATACTTTGATTATGGTTATTATGAACATGCATGTTAACACCTTGGTAAGACAATAAAAAAGAGGGACTTGTTACTTTTGCGCAATTTGGGTGAGTACTCGAGATCTATCCGAGTGATGTTCCAACATGTCTTGGGTTTGAGTGGAAAAATAAGACTACATTTTGGTTCTGTTGCCAAGACCTATTTTCAAACTATTTACCACGATGTTGTATGATGATGGCGTATCGGTTGAATCTTCTAGTCATTGAATATTGGATGATTAATAGACAAAAATAATTTTCATGAAGATATAATTTTAGACCTGATTTCAATGCATGTGTGTGGGTTGAAGAACATATTTATCATGAGATTTATGAGACGTTCTTTTTCTACTTTCCAATAGATTTGTACGAGTGGTTGTCCATGTATGCATCAAAGAAGAGCTAGAGTTACAAACCAAGGGTTTGGGCGTAGGATGATTACGTGCTTTTTGGATGCAGATGAACCTTGGACACATGTTGTAGATCATTGGTGGGCTAGTGTTATGTATAGTTATACTTTGGAGTATGTTGTGTCTATGTATTCTTATCTGATTTTTTTGAGTTTGAATTCTTGTGTGATCCCAAAGGTAATTACATTAACACTATTCCTGTTTTAATTAAGATCTTAATGGTGGTGCTAAGTTTAGATCACCTACCTATAGATAGATAAAGATACCACCATGTGTAGGGGTGGGAGCAGGTGTGGTGCTAGATGGTAGAACTTGTGACAAAAAGGAAGAGAGAAGAAAGATGAATTAAGTATAATGAATCATAAGAGAGGGAATTAGTGAAGAAGTGTGATATTAAGGAGTATTTGGAGTTGTAGAGGATGATGTATCACAAATAATTTGAAGCCCACATAGAAGATTTGGATCTAGAGCATCGGGATCTCCACCACTTAGGAAAGTATAGTAGAGAATACCCTATGGATTTTGATGAGAGAATGTATGATGAGGAAATATTGACTACGAGCATGCATTTGATCCAACCTAGCAACCTAGCCCTTGTACTTGATGTTCAATTTCCAGAAGTAACTATTAATGAATAGGTGAGTGTAGGTAATCTAATGGCTTCAAGTAGATATTATTTCCATTTGAATACAGATACATCAGACAACACATACATCTATGACATCATGGGCAACAATATATTTGATATTTGGAGGACTGATTGGATGATTATTTTATGGCATGTCATCAAGATAGAGTGTGGGTGCGAAAAAAATTGGAAATGCGTATGGGAGTACTACAACTTCGTACACTATGGGAGTTCAATTTAGTACTAATTTTGGGACTCAAGGAAGTACATATACTAGTCTGGAGCCCTCTATAGGAGGTGGTTCAAGAGGATCATGAGGATTAAGATCAAATGGATCAGGTGGTTCTAGTGGTGGAGGAAATATTGGTGGGGTTTATGGTTCTAGATCTAGTGGAAACATTTTACACCCTAATCGACCAAAGAAAGTATTTTATGAGATGTATCTTCACTTTCCGAATATAGCGGTATTAAAGATGTCTTGAACATACACACAAGGGTGAGTTGTTATGGCATGCTAAAATAATCACTTTGCATCATATAGGAATGTGATTCATTCTACTACTACTCTTAAAGGGCACGTGCATAGCTGGTACATAAAGTATGACCCACATCAAATTGTAGTAGATCAAGTTTTTAACCAAGTTCCATATCCCGAGTTTGAACATAAGAGTATCAATATGCTTAAGGACATTAAACATGACTTATCCGAAAGAAATTGGGAGTATAACATGCATTTTAAAAATTTACTATCAAAAATATCTTATGACATACATCCTAGTCAACATGCATATTGGTTTGTCGGTGGGTTCATCGAATCCGTTCAAAAGGGTGCTATCTCATAATACCTTTATAGATTCATGTGATACTTTGGAGGAAACTCTATACATTGAGGAAGTTGGGACTTTGGACACTAGGGTAAGTCCATTTTTATAGGCCCATATTGTAGAAATGGTGAAACAGATGGAGAAGCTCTATGCTAATTCAAATCATGAGACGTGTAGTGAGATATGGTGTATGGAATGTGAGATTGAAGGATATAATAAATATATCTTCCCTTGTAAGTCGATGAGCGCCATCTTTGTTGGATTGTGAGATTTGTCATTTGGACCATGATGTGACTATATGTTCTCTTTGCAATATGCAATCCAGAATAATGTTTCAATGTACTGTAAAATTTGTAAGACACATAATTATGACATTGTTGGCTACAGGGTGATTGATCATATCCATGAAGCCATTGAAACTAGTGTGCGCTAGACTAGTATAACAGGTGGATCTAAGGAATAAGGAGAACAACATAATGAAGGGTGAAATAATGGGGATAATAGGAATAGAGGCTTTCATGGTGGATATAGAGGCTGATGTCGTGGCGGTGGAAGAGGAGGATTTCCTAGAGGAACTTGTTTTACTTGTGGATCTCCTGATCATTATCAGCACGAGTGCCCTCAAAATTTGGTTTTCTCATGGTGTGGAAAACACCACAAAATTGATGAATTTACAAATTTGTATGAGCATATGAGAAAGTAGCATAAGCAAGATAAGGGAGAAATTATGATTAAAATACAATGCACAGATGGAGATCAATGATTGCTTTGAAAGTTTGAATGAATTTTGAATTATAACCCGTTTTAGTTACCACATGTACCGAGGCTGCGCGTATTGGTGAACCTTTGAAGTATAAGCCAACTATAACAAAGAAAGAAGTGATAAATTCCAAGTACTCTAATGTTGAACACTTGGAAATAAGTTTAGTTGGAGACTATGGAAGTTATTGGGGATTTACAAGGAGAGATTTAAAGCTTGAAGGAGCATGCCCACATGATGGAATGGGATAATAAATTTGAAATCCCAGAAGGATATAGATGATTTAAAGAGGGCATGTCTAGTGTTGCGTCACAAGAACATAATCCATTTTTTAGGAGAGTGGTTGAGAGAAAAAGTACTACACATAGGTAATGAGCATGAGAGGTAGATACTTCATGCAAATCTTCTCCCCATAATCATGAGTATGATAAGGATATT
This sequence comes from Taxus wallichiana var. yunnanensis, assembly GCA_018340775.1. Lineage (NCBI taxonomy): Eukaryota > Viridiplantae > Streptophyta > Pinopsida > Cupressales > Taxaceae > Taxus > Taxus wallichiana. The sequence continues at coordinate 516,838,993 of CM031237.1, read as the reverse complement.
ACATTGAATACGGTCATAGATGGATGGATTTTGAGAAATATTCTGATAGATTTAGTTGTGGAAGTTAATGTAATCTTGTTGGATGCTTGGATTTAGATGGCATGACCACAATTGCATCCTTCTTCGAATGTGATGTATATGGAAAATAGAACTAGGAATAATCCTATTGGGGTATTAAAAGATGTGACTATTATGATTCAAGGAGCCAAGTTTATTGGGGACTTTGAATTATTGGAGATTGCAAAGGCAAATAGTTTCCCAACATTACTTGGGTGCCCCTAGTGTTATGTGAATAATGCAGATTTGCACTTCAACAAGGGGTACATTAGCTTTGAGAAAAAGAAGAGCACACAATTATATCATTGAAAGATGCAAAGGTTTCCCGTATGTTGAGCCTTTGAGTGAAGAAGACTTGAACAAGATATACATGTGTACAATCAGAGACCTTGAGGTAACTAAGCCATCTAAGGAAGGAGTGATACAATGGGATGATGCTCAGTCAGCTAGTGATACCAAAGGTATTGCTTATGAAAACCGGTCACATGGAACGTATGAAGTAGCTGGGCGAGAGGTTAAGCACACAGTTACTTGTATGATCAGGCCGCACATGGTTAGGCACTTAAGTTATAACCAAGGACCTCAGTACACTAGTGAAGGGAACCCACGACACATTTCTACACCCCATGGAATCCCAGTGGAAGGATGAGGGTGAAAAAATAAATATGCTAGTTTATGCTTTGTGTGGGTGTTATTCGCTAATTTTGACTTCGCAAAATTATAACATGAAAATTTAATTTTTTTGGAAGTGTCCTTTCTCATGATTTATCACCTTCATTGTGATTGTTTTTATTCTCCGATCATTTTGGCCTTTTCTTCGTCCATTTAAAATAATTCCTTCTCCCGCTATGACACAAACCATCTTTTAATTAATTAATCTTTTACTTTTTATTTAATAAAATTAATTTTATTAAATTTTAGGTGATAAATTAATAAATATTAATTTAATCCTCATAAAAGTTGTTTGAAAAATTTGGAAGAACTTTTCTCATTTTTCCCCATTGCCATGGCGATTAAAATTCCGCTTCTTATTTTTGAGAATGCCAAATTAGCTCGCTTCCATTTTTCCCTTTCTTAGCAATGCTTTCATTTTCCCCGTTTGTGGGAAATTATCTTGTTAATTTCAACCCAACCTTAGGTCAAACGAAAAAAAAATCTCCCATTTTCCCCATGTGGATAAATGGAGGGAAATTTCAACTCGCTTTTCCATTATCATGGGAAAACAAGTTAAATTCTTCCTATATTCTCCTAGAAATTAATGCCCACAACTTGAAGAAATCAAAAATTGGTTAAGAAATTGGGAATCGGTTATTCAATGGGAAGAAATAAGAAACTATTACAATAAAGAAATGTTCTTGGATCTTTAGAACTTTCCTCCGTGAAACTCTATGGAAAAATGTGTGCGAAAATTAATATAGACGAAGATGAAGATTTTTTTTTATTTCCACTATGAACACAAGTCAAGGGAATCCAAATCCACACATTCACAAACATCAACTCACACATAAATGGAGGTGGAACACATTCAATAGAAAGACTAAACTGATCCACGTTGAAGGCAATAAACACAACGCATAATAAAAATGAGAATTTCCATGCATTGGAAAAGAAGACAAGCCAAGGTAATACTAGCCACGAATTTATGAGGGATCACTATCCATACATACAAGGTCAAAGGATTTCAAAACACACTCTAAGAAATACAACCCATGCATTCAGAGTAGGCAGCCATGCGCAGAAGGAGGAGAAGGCTCACACAGACCAAAATATAAACATGGTCCACATGGGTTTTAAGAGGTAAAGAAAATATTTTCAATGCATTTACCTTGGCACATACACACATTCATCATAGGCCCAAATGCAAATTCCACACATTGGAAGGAGAAACAAGTCTACATAGGCCAAAAGAGAATAAATAGCCCACAGACAAAAATTAAAAGGCCACTCATTCTTTAACATTCCACACATTCACTTTGTCAGATCCACACAAGATGTAAATAAAAGACAAGATCCATGCACATGTAGTTTAAAAAGGCCATAAAATTTGTTAAAATTGCATCTTGGCAAGCCAATACACAAACCAGATATATATATCAAATACTTTGTTGGATGGAAATATACACAACGTGTACAAGCGGATTTTATATATATATAAGAAGAAAGTATTTCTAGACATCAAAAGATGTCAAATTACGGGCTGGAAGAGAAGTGATTATCTGCTAATTTCATGTCAATTATAGTTCCAATTGTGATTATGTTTTATGCCCTAGGTGTGGAATCAGATCTTTAGATGTCGTATATGATAAATAATGAACTCAATGACCATGAGATGATGGATTTATTGTTTTCAACTATATACAAGGCATATGTAGAGATAAAATATTTTCAAAGGAAAAATAAAGTTTGGGACTATCACAATAACCAACTCAAGAAATGAAAATTTTAAAAAGCTCAAGACACTAAAGAGGCCATTAGAGAATACCTTTTATCCATATATTGTGGGTTATAAACAAAAATCCATGTTTTTAGGATATATGGTCAATTGTATTTTATTGTCTTATTCTACAAGAACAAAAGATTGGAATTGGTAGGGGAGCTACTAGGACATGAACTACATAGCTTGGTTAGACATTTCTATAATTGATTGGCCAAAGGAATTTAGAGAGAAATCTTAGTACATGGAAATATCAATTTAATGGATACATGTATTGAGGCTTCAATCATTATAAATGGTCTTGTGGACAAGCATAATAAGAGGAATTCATCGAGAACATGTTTAGGAACAATTCTCACAATTGTTCAAAGACATGTACATTCCCGCCATCAATTTATCCTCTACTTTAATGGAACATTGTATAAAAATGAGGAACCTATTTGAGAATGCTCATTCAAAAATGATCAATCTAAATGATATGTCACGTATGATTTTGGAATTACATGTGTTCTACGAGGCTGTGCTTTAACCGAGTGAACTTCTTGAAGAAGAGAATATTTTTGAGACATTGGAAATGTTTAGATCTTTTTAATTGGAAAAGGAAAATTTTTTTATTTCACAAATGGGATGAGGTGATAGCATTTTGGTATCTAAAAAGTGGGAGAGTCCATTTCTCACACGGTTGAGATAAAGTGAGACCCTACTTTAATGGATAAAGAACTAGGTCTTGCTTTATGTTTTAAAATGGTATTTCAAAGTGATGTTATTATTAAACTCACTTTTGGAATACTTTTATAACTTAAGTGATTTCTAATTTAAAGTTACATTTTAAAAGTTAGTTAAAAAATTAAAAGTCACTTAAGGTTCCCTCATTTAATGCTCATGTAAAACCTAATCGCATTGTAACCAATTTTTGGTTATAAAAGGAAGTTAGGGGCTCATTTGTAAGGGTGAGTTTGAGAGAGGAGAAGAAATAATTTTATGTGCAATAATTTTTTCAGAAAGAAACTTTGTGTTATATTTTTAAGACCTTTTGAGAGTTGATAAAATATGAACTTTGTGTCCCATTCATTATCTCTTGTAGCATTTGATGTTCTTATGTTCATTAGATGCTAGTTTTAAAATCTTGCATGCATATAATATCTTTGATCTTATTATCAACATTTTTAATCTGTTTTTATTTTTCACAAGTGATTAAGATATGATATTTACTTACTCATGTGTGTTACCTTTCATTTATTCTCATTTATTTGATTCAAACTCAATTTTTTTTTTTTTTTATTAGAGGTAAAAGTTAGGGTTGAGGGGACCCTACCCCCTTACAAAGAGTTACCGTTTACTTACATATTGGCCAAAGTATTTACCTTCGAAGGCCAGTCATGATCCAAAATATCAAAAACAAAAACACCAGTATATGATATCCATTATATATGTTATACATTATATAGTAGTCCCAAGGATAATACTAACAACAAAAGGTAAACAAGCAACAAATTCCAAACCATAACATTTCATTTCTCTTTGACCAGATCATCCACCGTCTCCATGCATCCATTCCATTCTTTGACCAGTGTTGTTATAGTCTCCTTCAGTACTTGTAGTTAGGTTCTTTGATCACCACCTTCGGGCCTGTGCCATCCATTTCTTTTTCTTTTGCCAATTCCATTGACTGTATCATTTCAGCCAACAGTTTGAGATGGAAAATAGTACTCTTCACATTAAGGACATGAGCATCTATGATTTGCATAATGATTCCTTTCATTTTCAGCATCTCTTTCTCCATTTCCATTCTATTGGCATTTGATTTTTGAAGTTTTCACTGAGGATGAGGGTAGACATTTTATCAAATTTTTCTTACAACTCCTTAATGTCCATGGTGATCAAACTGATTTTGTGCCTGTTGATGTCATTGTTCAGTTTGTAGTTCTCAAAATCTCTCATGAAGGCATGAGTTTTGATAGCAGATTCTGGGCCGAGAAAAGCTCCATCTGAGCCATTTTTAGATTGTGAAGACAGTGGATAGCTTCCTCAGTATTCTTGGAAGACTCTGTTCTTTTAAGCTAGCAACATCCTCACTGCTCTCTGCTTCCCCTTCCGCTTTCTCTTGAGAGGATTCCTTCTGTGAAGGGGTTTCACCAGGGCATTCATTAGAAACATAGGTGATGTTATCCTCCTTAGCTCGACTCAAATACTGAACTTTCCTGAACTGAGACATGTCTCCCCCTTTACCCTTGCTTGATCTAGTATGTTTGGCCACCAGATTCCCCTGACCAGTTTCATCACAGCTATCATCCTTAGGTTCCATACTCCCTGTCCTTTTACCCAATGAAATGTTTGAAGCCAAAGCCCCAAATTTGTCATTTTTTCCCAACAGGGGAGTGCTCAGCCGGATGATAGTTTTTATCAGACCCTGGTGTAAGGGGAAAATGAAAGTGCCTTTCTTCACCATAGTTATAGATTTTGAAGAGAATAAGTAGAAAGGAAAGTTATACGGTTTGGCATTGCGAATATGGTTTAACATTGGAAAATGGTAACCATATATTACTTTATATCTACCTTCCAATGTGATATAAGACATGAGCAGTTTGGCAATTTCATCAAATGGAGAAGGCAACTTACACCTAGCATATCCATTATGAAGAGAAATAGGTTCCCCTTTTCCTTGGAAAAAATAGTCAATCTCAAGACTGTAATCAGATTTAGGTTTAAAAATGCTTCTACCTTCCAGCGCAAGACCAGTCACTTTAGCAATGAGCTTGGGAGAAATTGTAAGGGAACAATTGCTGACCTGGACTTTTCCCTCATTCCAAGTTTTTGCAACCGCTTCGCTCAGGCTTTCATCATGGCCCTCGAAAGTTTTGAAAAATACAAAATCCCCACCTTTTCATGAAGAACATTGGCCTCCATGGATATCTCTAGACACCTAGAAGGTTCTATGTGTACCAAGTCTCCTCCCATCCTTCTGTGTATAGAAAATATCTTACAAATAAAAAGACCTGAAAATCAGTTGTTTCTTTTTTAGCTTCTCTAAATCCAAAAAGGCCCGACTGCCCATGTGAACAAAGGAATCCAACTCACACAAGTAAGATAAAATCATGAGAGGTTACTGGCACAAGCGGGAGAGTTAGCAACATTATTAAAGGCTCCCTCCCTTTTCATGATTTCAATGAAATTTGCATTCATTCCAACGAGTTTCTTGACAATATGGAGACCATTAGAGATAACCCCAAGATTAGCAACAAAGTCAGCACCATTATTGCCTTCCCTATACACATGGTTAAAAGAAATATTCACAAAAGAATTTAAAAAGACTTAGTTTTACAGATAAAATCTTCAATAGATATGGAAGGATTAGAAGAACCCTTCATACAAGAAATAATGTACAACAAATATCCTTCCACTTCCAGGAGATTGAAACCTTTTTATTTTGTAATCTTCACCCCCAAAATAGAGCATATGCCTCTGCCACATTGTTAGATTGTTTTCCAAGGTCAAAGAAGTAAGCAAGAATAAATCAACCTAAATATTCCCTTATGACTCCTCCTCCCCCTACTTTCCCCAGGTTCCCTTTTTCTGCACCATCAAAGTTAAGTTTTAGAGAGCCTTCACAAGGAGGATTCCACTTAATCCCCAATCTAGGATTAGGTCTATTTGATTGAGGAATCCCTGAAACATTCCAATTCTCTAAGAAATGTTGTTCATAATCTAGTATTTCCAATTCTTTTTCCGGAGGATAGAGAAATTGTTTCTAACTGCTTGAAAAAGATTTTATTCATTTTATTTGAGTTAGTTATTCATTGTTCTCGCTTCTTATATATGAAATATTAGGATCCATTTTTACCTAAATATTGTATGCTCCTTCTATCCATTCCTTTCCATTTCTTTCCTTCATTCCATTTGATTTCCCACATTTACACTTATTTCCATTTGATGTCCCAAAATACCCCCACATAAAATTTTAAATGAATAGATGTAAATATAGTTTTCATTTTCAATAAAGGAAACCTCACCTTCGTTTAGGAGGGAATTATTCCCCGACTATTGCATGTCATTTTTATGCATGAAAATCCATTTGCCAATAGTTTTTGGTGACTATACCAAGGATTCATGAATCATTAACCAGTTCTTAGTTAAATATTTATGACTAACCCCTCTGCACAAGCTCTAGTTCTTCAACCTGAATCTTGTGCCTAAAAAATATTCTCAGGAGACATTGATGCCAACCTTCATTTAGTAAATTTTGAAAATCACAAAAGCTTTTTGCAATATTTGGTTGTTGATAGAGACATTGATAGATAAATCTACATTGAAGACCTTAGAAGAAGAGCACCCAAACTTGTGGCTAGAAGACCTCTTGGACACTTGTTGATCATTTTTCATTAACGTAGCCCTTTTCCACTAAGGTAATAATCTGTATGACTATTATAGGAACTCACCTATCTTGCAACCAGATCTTCTTTTTTACGGATACTCGGTATGACATATCATCGATTTGAGGAAATCTATTTGGGAAAAGTGCATGACTTACTATCATTTTCATCTCCCAACATAAATATTAGATAATGAAGAAAATCAAGCTACGAGAGTTGCTAGAGTCATTCAGGCACAAAGAGATCAAGAAAGAGAACATATAGAAAAGGATAGAGATGATCGAGAACATGCCGGTGATTCTTTCACAGTAAATATTTCAAACTGGTAGGAAGTGTAATGCCCATTCTATGAGGATATATATACTTGCTTCTTTGAACGAAGTATGAAATCATTGTTATGAGATTTCTATTTTGAGTTGTTGTGCTCATAGGAACTTCTAGATAATGATTTCTTGAATGCTATTAGTTTCTTTTAAGATCTGACTCTAATCATTCTTATGGAAACATTGAACTTATGTTGATTTATCATCAAGTACTCACTTGACTGGTTTTTGAAATAAACCCAATGATTTCAGCTTGCGGAAAGTGATATCAGATTCTTGGGACAGTAGAATAACATGTAACTTGTTAAACTGTCTATTTTTATATGGATTATGTTCCTAGGAAATGACATCTATATTTGAATAAGGGCATTATCTTGGATCATTTACAGTGATCCAAGGCATGCCTTGATCGGTATGTTGTTATGATTATTTTTGTTTGATAAGTCAAAATTTACCATGTTATGCTTCTTATATGCCATCATGTTCAAGATTAAATGAATATAAGGTTGCAAGAGATGTTTCGTAATATCTTATGAATACATCCATATTGTTGCTTAATCTTACTTTGATTCAATAATTGCAAAGGATGATGTTTTGGCTATATGATTAAAAAGTAAGGCATGATAAATCCTATTTGAAGGTGAAGTTATGTTGATGGACCTAATTATGTTCTATTTGCATTTAATTATTTTTAACATAATCTTAGGTTGGCATCTTATATTAATGGATTTAAGACCTAATTAAGATCCTAGACCTACCCTAATGTAAATCCAAGTTGCTAAGGGTGACATTAATTCATTTTTGTTGTGATGTGTAATAGATTTCTAGGCATGATTGAGTGCTTGAAAGTGCTTAGTATTGCTCATCTTTATCATATTTTTCAACCTTATGATATATAAAGGCCTTGATATTTTTAGGTCGTTTATCAACCAAAGATGGGAAGATGAATGTGGATTCTTTATGACTTTAATCATGGTCTTTTACCAACTACATAATAATTAACTTAACCAAATTCTATAATAATTATATTTGCATGGATTATGGCTATGAATCCAAGCACATAATGATTATTTTATTATTGAGGTTTGAAAGTAGTATTGCAAAAATCAACCTCATGCACATAATTTTTTTAATTAGTGGTAAAAAGAGGGTTAAGGGGACCATACCCCATACATCAAGAAAGCTCCATGAGAGTAGATAAATCTAGTTATAATAACATAAAAAAACCATAGTAGAAAAGTTCATAGTAATAAGAGCACTTAGGAGCCCATATAGTGATACTAACAACAACAAAAAACCATGGAGACAATTGGAATGGTCAAACTATGGTTATTATTATCACATCTTAAAAAATGAAGACATGTAAAGCCTAGGGATCAAGGACTATTTTTGGAGACCATATTTGGAAAGTAATAAATTTTGATTCTTGTTACCTTATGTTGTCTGGAAATGATGGTTTTTAAAAATATTAATTTCGTAGTGCAACAAACAATAAAGAAAGGTAGTTTAGTGGGTATATTATTCTTGTATTCTACATAAGTATAAGACATATTAAGTGCTAAATTACTTACATGTTGGAATCTATTATTGAGGGAAATTATGTCTGAATGGGTGGTATGAATTATAAATTTAAGATTTAGTTGATATAGTGTTGTTTATTGCATTATTGTATAAGATAATATCACTTGATTATCTAAGTAACTTATGAATTATAATAAATATATGTATGGTGGATACATAGATGATATAAATAATATTAAATTAAAAGGATAGTAATAATTTTATAGAAGTTGTTGAATTGTGAAAGTATGCGATCATGGAATTGATATTAGGTCCCTTTAAGGGCTATCCTATAATGAAACATTATGAGATTACAAATAAAGTTATATGTCCTTAAATGGGAAGAAAGGGAGCAAAGGGCTATCCTTTAAGGTTGAATAATTATTTAAGTGATGAAACTTAATGAAATAATTACAAAATAAGTGAAGAGGGTATATTAGATTGGAATGACCTAATATAAACATGTACAATTGAATAGTTTTAATAAAGCTGAAAATAAAGAAAAGTTGTGTGCTTATGCTGAAGTGTTAACTTACATTGCGAGTATATGGAATTTGATAAAAGTATGTTACATACCTAAAAAAGTAAGTATAAATACACCATATCTAATAATGGGAAATATTGAGGAATTAAATTAGTGTTTTCCTATAGTGATATAACAAAAATAGTGGCAAGGTACTTGACAGTATTAAAAAAAATGCATACTTAACTGATTAAGCTTAGGGTAGAATTAACCTATAATTATATACCCAAATAAAAGATCATTCTGATCCCTTCATAAATGACATTATTGAATAAGATTTAAGGATACAATAAATCAAATTTGGAAAAATTAAATGTCCTTGGATCAAATTAAGACGGGACCTTAGGTACGACTCATTCAAGGAGAAGGTGTCTTGATGCCTATACTTTTTGTCATGATTTAATAATTATAAACTTGAAAACAATAAAATTCCATGTTCCAATACAAGATTCTTGACAGTTAACTCACTACATCCGCTACACATTTGTATCCCTATAATTATATTTTTCATCATTTAGATACTACTGCTTAGGATTTGTACTGAGTTTCCTCATCAAGAGATTGGATTGTGGCATGGTGTTTCTTTAAGTACAAAACTTGTTAGAGTTACAAAGAAAAATTTAACCTCCTACGGATACGCACCCGATATCAACTTATGATGTCTCCTGGGAGGGAAGCGTTCTAAGAAAGAGGTGAATTGTTACGAAGACACTTACTTTCCCATAGGCATCATAGGATGACATAGAGGTACATCTTCTTGTAGATTAAACCAGATTTGTACCTTGTACAAGACTTGTAGTTGTTTACAACATCTACATTTGTGAATCCATATAACTAAATAAGTGATTAAGGTGAGATGAAAAATTCCTAATGACGAGTGTGTTGTCATGGAATTGAGCATGGCATACATGACTCTGAAACTTTGCAAAAATTAGTGTAAGTTTGATTACACTGTCGTGATTTCACTATGATCTAAGTTATGAGATGCCTATGGAATTCCTAGGTGGAACCCAGGTAGACACTTAGGAATCTTCACTAAATAATCATATCCACGAAAAGGGAAGACGAAATGATACATTTGATGTATTGGATCGTAAAGAGTGTGAAGGGGATCAAGTATGATATATATAATCCACATATTTATCGGAAAGGGATTACAGCTACACATGGTTTATGAGAGTTATCAGAAATGGATTGCACTAAGGTTTATGTTGGATTTAAATATATGGGTATTTAAATCAGTTGTATAAAGTAAACTATTTTTTTCTAGATATGAAGTGACAAATAGTGGATGTTATAGGAAGGAGGTTTACATGAGGAGAAAAAGAAAAGATCGATCTAATCTATTTTTTGATTTTCAAGGAAAGTTTGGTTTCAAGTTATCTCCTCCAAGGAGGAACACTCCTCATAAATCTATAAGTCTTGCATCAATTCCTAAAAGAGAAAGTAAGGTCGAAATCACTACAATTCAAGAATTTTTTTTATCTCACATTGTTTTATCCTCACATATAACCATTCCTAGGATGGCTACTAATGTACCATGAGGAAATGCCATAGGCCTGTTGGCCTTACTAGCTCAACATTACCTCCAAAGAGGATCAATGAATATCCTTACCAAGTTCAATGGAGATGGGAAGACTTCAACCGATGACCACATTTCTTATTTCTTTTCTTCATGTGTCATTTTTTCAAAGTAGAATATGAAGATGTTGTTATTTTCCTCTTCATTGAAACATTGCAATACATTTCTACAGATTGGTTTCATCATCTCCCAAATGGATGCATTACAAAATGGAATGATATGAAAACTAAGTTTGAAGACAAGTTCAAAATGACAGAATATGAACATGCCATTTTATCCCAACTATCTCAGGTGAAGAAAGAGCCAAAAAAACCCATGAGGAATTTTGTGGCTAAGTTCAAAAAAATGGTGAACAAAGTTCCTACCAGAATTCACATGAACCTTGATGGAAAAAAATGTTTCTTTATTAATGCACATAAACCGAGAAGGACTAGATTTGATACCTTAGAACTTTATCAATCCATGAAAATATAAACCGAGGATGATCTAATCATGGCGGGAAAATTAAATAAAACTTCCCCCAAGGGAAAGAGTCAAGAAACACCCAATGCTTCAGAGGCCATACTCACTAAGTTGGCTAATGATATGTTAGCTTTGAAAAAGCAAGTTTCTCAAAGTAGTAAACCTCCTACTTACAAAGACATCCCAAGAAAAGGATACATTCCCAAAAATCCATAATCGTAGGAAATTTGAAAAGGCTTGCTATTGAAGTAGCTCCCGTAACTAACTGAAAGTGTGATGTCATCGAGGAAAGTGATGATGAAGTTGAGATCATCAAAGTTGATGAAGAAGAGCCAGACTATGGGACATATGAACTTGAAGTTGAAGATCCTAAAGGAGAAATTAATAATCATTTATTCAAGTACCATTCAGAAGAAGAAGACGAATACGAAGAGATTGTAGAAGATATGAATAGTCAATCCTTCATGGTCTTCACACACTCTCAGAAAAAGGAGCAGAGTACCACTAAGGTGGAAGATAAAAAGAGCTCCAGGGAAGTTCCTAAAGAATCTAAAACTAAGGAAACTTCCAAAGAATCTAAAACAACTGAGATTCCTAAAGATTCCAAGATGACTGAAGTTTCCAAGGTCAAATATATCTCAAAGAAAGGAGAACCTTTTCCAAATCAATCAGTTGATAAATCATATACAAAGAAAGTTTCTTCTTCCACATCAAGTATCAAATAATCCAAAAGCAAAAGTCAAAAGTGAGCCATCATCAAGTTCAAAAGAATTTTTATCTAAGACATTGAGTATAGTCATTTTTCCCAAATTTGATATTATTAATCATATCAATAAAACAAAATTTCCATGTCACAAGAAAAGTACTTGAAGTCCAATAAGGATCAACTTGATAAATTGCTCCAGTTTATCAAAGGTGACTCTACTGTTCATTCCTCTAAAGTAATTATGAAAACTCCCAAAGATGGGAAGACTCAAAATATTATGGTGGCCACTACACCTTCAAATGAAAAGGTTGAACCTTTCTTTGTGTCCTTTTTGATCAACGGATGCAAATTAAGTAATTGCATTATAGATTCTAGAGCCTTGGATAATGTGATGCCTAAAAAAGTAGCACATGATCTTGGGTTGAATTATAAAAGAACACTTGGATCTTTTTACTCTATGGAGACAAGACAAGTTCCTCTGATTGGGAAGATTAAAGACACTCAAATGGATTTAGCTCAATTTCCTCAAAAGTGAGTCAAGGTAACCATTCTAGTTTCGACATTCCCACTTCATATGGTATGTTGTTAAGAAAGAAATTTTTTGGAGATATGGGTGGTGAGATTCAAATGGATTGGTCTCATGTTATGATCCCTATTAGTGGAGAAATGAAGAAGCTAATACAAGAGACTCAGGAAAAGTTCACGGTACCAATGATCCTCGTGCATAGGTCGTGTTTCAAAACTCTAGTATGGGTAATTATATGATGACTATAGCCGAGGTCACTTTCCAAGATCCTAATGGGATATGGACTATTGAGTTTGATGGAATTTTTTCTCAACAATTTCTAGTGTAGGAGTGGTACTTTTATCTCCAAATTGTAAAATAATTCCTTTTTCTTAAAAAATCCAATTTTCAAATACTAACAACACTGTAAAATATGAGGTGTTAATCCTTGGCCTCCAAGTTGTAGAAGAGAAAGGGATAAATTTTTTGAAAGCCTTTAAATATGCAGAGTTGATCATGAATCAAGTAAAAATCATTTTCAAGTAAAAAATGATCACTTGAGACACTACAAAAATAAAGTGTGGGATGCGATTGAATCCTTTGATGATTTTTCCATAAAATCCATCCCTTGTGAAAGGAATGACAAAGTAGATTATCTAGGAATCTTAGCTTTATTGATGATCCCTCATTCAGAGTTTGATAAAAAAAATACACCATTAAAATGATTTTTAGGTCAGCGTTCCTGAAAATGTTGAAAAATTGGCAAGTCTTTAATGATGATAAAAAAATTATTGCCTTCTTTGAAAAAAGGATAATTTTGAATAGTTGTAATTTGAAGGAAGTGATTCTACATTTCGTAAATCGACAACCTCACCCATTCAAGAAAGAGTTGAGAGTGAGGATCCTAGCGATGACATCATTCAACTCAAAGGAAATAAAATTCCAAAAGGATTTGTTTCACTTGAAGAACTTTTTGATAAACATGACAAGTTTATTAAAGAGAAAGAGAAGACATGACCTATTAATCTACTGACTATGAGGAAGTTGACATTGGTACCAAGGACAAACCTCACCTAGTCAACATTGGTAAGTGTTTCTCACCTGAGGAGTGAAATAAATTTGTAAGCCTCCTTACCAAATATTTTGATGTCTTGGCTTACTCATATGAAGACTTGAAGTGTTTTCAACCTAGGGAAATGAAGCATGTCATACCTTTGAAACCTGATGCAATTCCATTGAGGAAGAAGAAAATATAGTTTAACCCCAAGATAGTAGAGATAATACTTCACAAGGTTAAAAAGATGTTGGATGCATGAATAGTGTTTCCTATTTGAAATTCAACTTGGATACCTAATATTTTCCCATTTTGTAAGAAAAAGGAGAAATTAGGATTTTCTTGGATTTCTAAAATATTAATAAAGCTTCCTTGAAGGATAACTATCTACCGCTGGTCATGGACCATATTCTACAGGAAGTAACTGGATCGAAAATGCTATCAATGCTAGATGGTTTCTCTGGTTATAATCAGATTGAAGTAGCCAGGGAAGATCAACATAAAACCACGTTCACCACCCCTTAGGGTACGTTCGCATATAGAAGAATGCCTTTTGGTTTGATCAATTTCGGTACAACCTTTCAAAGGGATATGGACATGGAATTCACAGATTATAAAGACAAAATCATCATAATATACCTAGATGACTTGACAGTTTTCTCAAAGAAGTAAGAAGATCATCTAAGAGATTTGGAGAAAATATTGCAAAGATGTAGACTTCATAGAATCTCCCTGAATCCAAAGAATTCTGTGTTTGGAGTTATGAAAGGGAAACTCCTAGGTCATATTGTTTCTAAAGAAGGAACCAAGATCAATCCAAAACACGCTCAAGCTATCAAGAATCTTTCCTTACCTAAAAGTAATCCTGAAGTCCACTCATTCTTTGGGAAGGTGAACATTTTTAGAAGGTTTGTGCCATATTTTGCACGAGATAAAAATAGAAATTACTGGCATGATGAAAGGTAAATAATCCTTCAAATAGTTAAAGGAAGGTAGAGGACTATTTGGAAAAATTAATGATGCTATTACAAAATCTCCTACATTGGTGTGTCCCGATTTTAAAAAGGATTTCATAGTCTATTGCTATGCTTCCCCGCACATGATCTCTGCCATCCTAACCCAACATAATTAAGAAGGAATTGAATCTGCTATTGTATTCATGAGTTCTGGCTTCAAGAAAAATGAAATTAATTACACTCCCCTTGAGAAACATGTGTACGTGGTGGTTAGAGCCTTGAAACATTTCAGATACTATGTATTGAATTCTCACACCAAAGTCTTAGTTCCGGACACTGCAGTTAAATCAATGTTGACACAACAGGAACCAGGATCTAAAATAGGTAACTGGGTCTCTAAGATCCAAGAATATGACTTTAACATCAAGGCTAAAAAGTTGGTTTGAGGAAGAGGACTCTACTAACTCATATCGTAGAATGAGTCAAGAAATGACTTTGTGAAAGAACCAAGGTTAAAGAAATTTTACCACTGGTAGTTTTCATCAGTACCATAGATGAGTGGTATTTTGATATAGCTTACTTTCTCACATATGGAAAATTTCCTAAGAATATGACAGCTAAGGAAAAAAGAGCTATCAAATTAAGATCTATCGTCAGTACAAAATTTGGGACAACACCTTGTTTGAGAAAGGCATTGATGGAATGTTCCTTAGATGTGTTAATAAAGACAAACAACCAAAGTTTCTTGAAGTCTTTCACAATCATGATTATGGTGGTCATTTCTTTGGACCAGTAATAACTCATAAGATTTTTTGAGAACATTATTACTATCCCACTATGTTTTCTGATGCTCAAAAATGTTTAGCCAAATGCGAATCTTCTCAACAATTTGTTGGAATACCTAAATTGGTAGCTTTGCCTTTAACATCAGTTGTAATTAAAGAACCCTTTCAAAATGGGGTTGAGATTTCATTGGGGTCTTGAACCCAAATTCTAGTGATGGTCATACTCACGTGCTTATAAAAATAGACTACTCTACGAATTGGGTAGATACCATAATGTGAAACAAACATCTACTGCAGTAATTTGTGACTTCATCAAAGAGAACATTTTGGTTCATTACAAGATTCCACAAAAGATCGTGATAGAAAATGCCACCAATTTATCTTTTACAGAGATGATAGGTTTTTTTTATGGGTATGGAATATATTTATCTCATTCATCAGATTATTATCCTCAGGAAAACTGTCAAGAAGAGTCTAGTAACAAAAAAATCATTACTATTGTGTGCAAGTTGGTCTAAGAAAATCAAAGAAATTAGCACAAAAATGTATTTGATGTATTGTGCGCGACAACATAACTCCCAAAAGAGAAATTAGAATGTCTCCATTCCAAATCTTGTATGGAACTGATGCTCACATTTCCATTACATTGGAGTTACCAAAGCATTACGATTGGCTTAATCGAGTTGATGATGAATGTTTTGCTAATGTGTTGGATAAAAGGATCATGTTTCTAAGAAAACTTGAAGAATAGAGAAGTCAAGTGGAAAATAGGATTGAGGTACACAAATCCAAGGTAAATAAATTACTCGATACAAAAATAAGGAGAGAAAATTTTATATCAATGACCTAGATCTTTTATGGGATAAGAGGCATGAACCCAAAAACAAGCACGGGAAGTTTGATTTTTTGTGACTAGGCCCTTTAAAAATCAAGAATTTATGTGGAGATAACACCTTTTACTTGGCATATCTAGATGGAACTCATTTTCCTCTACCCTACAGTGGTCAATATCTCAAGCACTATCAAAAGTGAAAATGGGTTGTCCCTCGTATGTACACATGTAATTAGGTTTTTATGTGTTTTTGTTTCCTATTTTTGGTTTCCTCTCTTTTGTCATAATATTTTTGTGTATCTTCATCTTTAGGATCATGTTCATTAAATTTTGGGTCCTTCCATTGTTGTTTCAAAAGTGAATTCCTTATCTCCAATAAGAGTCATTGTTATCACTAATTTTGATTTCACAACATTATAACATGAATTTTTTTTTTTTTAGAAGTTTCCTTTCTCATGATTTATCACCTTCATTGTGATCATTTTGGCCTTCGTTTCATCCATTTCAAATAAGTCCTCCTCCCACTATGTCACAAGCCATGTTTTAATTAATTGATTAATAATTAATTAATGTTTTACATTTTTATTTAATAAAATTAATTTTATTAAATTTTAGGGTGATTAATTAATAAATATTAATTTAATCCTCATAAATTTTGTTCGAAAAATTTGGAAAAACTTTTCTCATTTTCTCCATTGTCATGGGTAATTAAAATTCCACTTCCAATTGCCAGGAATGCCAATTTGGCTCTCTACTTCAATTTTTCCCTTTCTGGAAAAGATTTCATTTTTCCCCCACTTTTCAAAGATTCTCTTGTTATTTGCCAACCCAACCTTAGGTGAAACAGAAAAGAATCTCCCATTTTCCCCATGTGGAGAAATGGAGGGGAATTTCAGCCCGTTTTTGCCATTATCATGGGAAAATGGTTAAATTATTCCTCTATTCTCTTGGAAATTAGTGCCCACTACGAAGAAATTAGAAATTGGTTAAGAAATTGGGAATCAATTATTTAATGGGAAGAAATAAGAAACATTGACAATCAATAAAGCTTCTTGGATCTTCATAACTTCCCTCTGTGAAACTCTATTGTAAAATACATGCAAAAATAATATAGATGGGGAAGAAGTTTTCTTTTTATTATTATCTTCACTGTGAATGCAGGTCAAGGGCACCCAAAGACACACATTCCTCACATGCATAAAATCACACGAAAAGGGAGTTAGAACGCATTCAACATGCAGACTAACCCAATCCACGTTGAAGGCAATAAACACCACACATAATACAAAAACAATAATTTCCACACATTGGAAAATAATATGGGCCAAGGTAATACTCACCAAAAATTTGCAAGGGATCACTATCCATGCATACAAGGTCAAAGGATATCCACATGCGGTCCAAGAAATACAACCCACACATTCGAGTAGGAAGCCACGTAGAAGGAGGACCAAGCTCATGTAGACTAAAAGATAAACATGGTCCACATAGGTTTTAATAGGTAAAGAAAAGGTTGTCAATGCATTTACCTTAGCACAAGCCACACATTCATCATAGGACCAAAATCAAAGTCCACACATTGGTAGGAGAAACCAGTCTATGCAGGCCAAAAGAAAATAAATAGCCCATGCAGACAAAAATTAAAAGGCCACACATTCTTTAATCCATGCATTTACTTGGTCAAAGCCCATGCAAGAGGTAAATAATAGACCAAATCCATGCACAAGTAGTTTAAAAATGCCATAACATTTGTTAAAATTACTTCTTGGAAAGACAACGCACAAACTGGTTATGGGTATCAAATACTCCAAGTTGGATGGTAATATACACACCTTGTACGAGTGGATTTTCTATATATAAGAAGAAATTATTTGTAGACATCAAAAGATGAAAAATGGCGGGCTGGAAGAGAAGTGATTACTGTTAATTTCATGTCAATTACAGTTTCAGTTGTGCTTATGTTTTATGCCTTGGGTGTGGAATCAAATCTTGAGATGATGCAAATGAAAAATAATGTATTTAATTACCATGAGATGAGGGAGTTATTGTTGTGATCTATATACAAGACAGAGAGGCATAGATAAAATATTTTTGAAGGAAAAATAAAGTTTGGGACTATCTCAATAACTAACTCAAGAAATGTAAATTTCAAAAATCTCAAAACACTAAAGAGGCCATTAGAGAAAACCTTTTTTCCATATATTGTGGGTTATAAAAAAAACCATATTTTTAGGATACATGGTCAATTATATTTCATTATCTTATTTTGGTTGAAGATATGTTGAAAACAAAGATGACTACAAGAACAAAATATTGGAATTGGTAGGGGAGTTCTATTGGGACATGAACTACATGACTTGGTTAGACATTTCCACAATCGATTGGCCAAAGGAATTCAAAGAGAACTCTCAAGTACATGGAAATATCAAGTCAATGGATAAATACATTGATTCTTCAATCATTACAAATGGTCTTGTAGATGATCATAATCAGAGGCATTGATCGAGAACATGTTGAGGAACAATTCTCATAATTGTTTAAAGACATGTACATTCATGCCATCAATTACTCCTCTACTTCAATGGACACCAAGTGTATGTTTGCATCCCAAATGCTTTATCCAAGCTCCGTATGCTTTGTTTTATCCTCTGCCCCCCTTTTTCCTCACATTTTGGTCTTAAGTGTGACAGGACCACCACCCTGCCTAGGCGGCGGTCCCGTGACCGCCACCCAGGATAGGGTGGTGGTCCCAGAATCGCCACCCCCGCAGGCGGTGGTCCTGTGTGCATTTTCCAGAATGCTCTGATGAATGCGTCAAACATAAAAATTCAACTTTCACCCACATTCTTCAACCACTTTGGCTTGCATTTATGTTTTGGCCACCCTATAAATAGTGTTTTCCCTTTGTTTATAGTAAAGAGATCAATTGGGAGTTACCCTATGGTAAATGCAATTGCTATAAATAGCCATCTTGTTCTCAAACAAATGGCCCCTCTCCTTCTCTGTTTAAATATTTAGTTTGTTTGAAGTTCTTGCTTAGAGTTCCAATAGTTTCATGTTTTGCATCAATTATCATCCTTCCTTTACTATTTAGAGATCATTTGATCTTCTTGTTTCATCTTACTTCATTGTTGTTCCATACAATCAGTTTAGAATAAGGTAGTTTCATTTTTAGAATAGAATCCATTTAGAGTTACAGGTTTTGTTTAGTCACAAAGGATAGTTTCAGAATTCTCGCATATTTGTGTTGTATTCTTGCAATAAATCCTGCTAGGAATTACATAGTCAAGCTCTGTTCACTTGCACTATCCCTCTCTTACTTGCATTGTATTTGGTCTATATCCAAAGTTTCCATTGTTCGAGTATCTTCTTCTGCTGACACTATCATATACACACTTTTCTGGATTCACGAGAACACGAAGGAATGAGGAGATCACACTGAGGGGACAAAGTCACACACACAACTGGATTTACCACTGTTTCTGTAAACTCTAGGTTTGAGCTATCAAAGTTCTAATTACAATATATCAAATAGAGTAGTAAATTATTTCATTTCAGTTAAAGCTCGCTCTCGATATCACCAGGGAAGCTATGGGGAATGATAGTTTCTGAGAAACTATGATTCATTCCTCACTTCTAAGGTAGGATTGAGAGTCTTTTGATTAAAATTAGTTAGTTATTTAGATATTTAGGATAAACTCACAACTGCATAGGAAAATAGCTACACCAGGATACTTTTCTTGTTTTGATTATGTTACTAGATTAATTGTCCATTTTTTAAATATATTAGAATAGCTACTCTTTTAATTTCGTTAAAATACTTCATCAAAAATACAAAAATAAAAGAATATATGCATAGTGTAGATACATCTTTCATAATTAGTTTATTCATTTTAGTTAAAATTGAATCATCTTTGCATGACAATCATGGGACCTAGAGAACTCAGGGAATACGTATTTGAACCGATAGTGCCTCAACCAAATCTCCCCATGACACTAGCTGATATAGATCAAGACCTTAGGATTCAGGTTTTTCGAACAACAAGTAAACCTATGAGCAATTAGTGAACAATTGAGAGAGTTAAATATTGAAGATGACAAGGCATACACATTTTGGTCAAATCACCCTAACTATAGACTGCCTTGATAGGATATCCACATGATTGTACAAGGACTCAAAAGAGAACAAATATTTGGTTGTGATCCTTTAGTTCCACAGCCCAATGCAGGAGACCTCCTCATCGACATAGATACTAGCTTACGTATTCAAGTTGCCAGAACACCTATAAGGTATTATGAGAAAATTACACAACTTCTAGTTCTAAACATAGAGGCTGAAAAAGCTTATGACTATTGGATAGTCGGGAGAAGAGATTGACTCCTCATATGACCATAGGAGGTCCGCCACAACCATGAACTTACGGTTGTGATCCATAGGTCCCACAACCCAATGGGCCTACTGATCAATCAGACATTGACGTTGGTTTATACACACTAATATTCAGATCCTCACCACTTCCACTAGACATCATTACACAATTTCTCGTATTAAACATAGTAGCCAATCAGGCTAGGGATTTCTGGACTAGACCAGAGAATCATCCATAAAACTCCGGAGGATCCACTACACCTCTCATCACCATTTTTCATGACCTTGTCTGGAAATATACACATGAAGCACCTATAGGTCACTTTCCACGTATCCAACAGCCAATAAATAGGATCTCAGAGAGCTCGACATTGATTGGAGCCTCCGAGCATAGCTATTATATCCGAATGATCCATTACACCAATTCAGGTTAGGAGGGCCTTCTTTCCTTAGATTCACAGATTCCATTATTGTATTGAGGATATAAGATTTCCCAACTAGTTTGTCTATATCCGTATATATTCCATTTCCACCAGCTATCTCGGCACATGACCTCGAGAGGTCGGGTACGAAGAAGAGTTGCTTGTAGATTCTCATGCTCGCATGTCACTTTTCTATCATACAAAATTGGTGAA
The DNA here is from genome assembly GCA_018340775.1 of Taxus wallichiana var. yunnanensis. Lineage (NCBI taxonomy): Eukaryota > Viridiplantae > Streptophyta > Pinopsida > Cupressales > Taxaceae > Taxus > Taxus wallichiana. The sequence goes on along the minus strand of CM031237.1, from coordinate 516,817,840 downwards.
CCCAACATGAACAAACAATTGTTCCCCTTTTATTTTCATTTCTTTCTTTCATTCACCTTCACTCTTTCCCATTATTCTATGGGTATTCATATACCCCCGAATATGTCGGGATACGATGCATATGGTAGACCTCTCTCAGGTCTCAAGAAAATTATGGTCAAACAAATAGACAACCATCACCCTCACTTTCTGCATGGGCTGAACAACTATTCAAGTAATTACTTGTCATCACAAACTCCCCTCAAAGAACTAGCTCTAGTTCTTCATTCTGAATTGAAGAGTTAGATCAGCTTGCACAAATGCAACAACCAGAGCCCTCAGGCTCTAACAATATGACATTTACTGGAGAATCCATTTCATCTCCTCAGGTTTTGTTCAGACCACAAATCAGTAGACAATCAGATCCACTCCCATTTTTGGATGAGGAGTATTTAGTGTGCTACACTAGAAGTGAACAATGCTTCCAAAACATGTACCCACCTATAGGGAGTTTGCAAACACAACCCGATACCCTACTCCAAGAAAACACCCCCATTCCTCCACCTATGGGAAATACTCTTGGTGAAGCTTGGCAGGGTAATGATCAATTCATAGTAGGGTATCATACCCCTTTACAACCTCAAGGTGTACAACAAACACCATTAAGACAAAACACGTGTCTTCGCCAATCGAGGTCATTTCAGCCTTAGTTGAGAAAGTTAGAGGATTGGAACTTGCTCAAGAAAATCAAAATTCATATTTTCAGCAAAGCAGAATCCCCAACCCTCCGCATCATCCCAGCCAAGTTGACCTCCTTACAGGAATAGGCATGTTAGGCATGCCTCCTCAACATTCGTATAACTATCCACAACAAACACCAACTAGAACCACATTTTCAAACACCGCTCTAGTTGAAAATATGATACCTCCCGGCTTAGCACCAAACAACCCATACCAGAGCAATGCTCCTCCCTACTTAAACATTTATTCAAAATCACCACAAGGAGACATGTTCTCTCTCTCCCGGGATGTTCACTCAACCACAGGGATTCCCTTATGCCCCTGCAAATACATATGTTATGCCATATCAACAACCCATTCCACCCCCACCCCCTCAGCAAACACCATCGATGGTCAAAGCCTATGTGGTAGGGACTTACTCAAAATATTTAAAAGAGCCCCTAGACTTCACCATACGAAGTGTCATGCTTCCAAGACCTCTTCCCGATTTACCCAAATACAAAGGGGAGGGAGATCCAAATGCACACATCAAGGCCTATGCCACGGCCATATGGGAATTACTCCCTTGGGATGGGGTTGTTGCTAAGATATTCCCTAAAACCTTGGAGGGTATTGCCCTTGATTGGTACTACAGAATACCTAAAGCCTCGATACACTCATTTAAACAACTCGTGTCAGAGTTCATCAAGGCTTTTGATATGAACAAATTATTGAGAACAGAATCAGGGAATTCTTACATATTAAACAAGAGCATAATGAATCCACTGCTCATTTTATTCAAAGATGGCATATGGTTCTCTACTCATCAAGCAAGTGCTCCAAACATGGATTAGATGGAACTATGTGATTTATTCCTTCATTCCCTCAATAGAGAGATAAAGGAAGAAGTCCAGAAGTTCCCACTAAGAACTTATGATGAAGTACTTGAGAGTGCTCTCGAATTGACCAAGTAGCAATAGATAGTGGTCGTAAGACATATGGAACAAATGGGAAATTAATCACTCCCAATCAAAACACTACGGCCTATCCTAGTACCGGGAATACCAATCAAGGACCTAAAATCCTTAACAAAAACCGCGTGGGGTTACAACAAGATGGAGTAACAAACCAAGTTAAAAGAGCAAATGTTGTGAACATTTTCCACCCATTAACAATCAATGAAATAACAATTTTACTCCAACAATCAACGCGGTGGATTTTAATCATCCACCCACAACAACAACAACAACAACAACAATGGAAAATCCAAACACAAGGTCCAAATCGAAACCCAACTAGATATCAGAGTCAAAACCAAAGGCAACAACCTCAAAATTTTAACTCTAACAACCAACAACCTTATCAGAATTTTGGGCCACAACAAGTTTCAAATCAACAACCTCAAAATTATAATCCCAATTTGTATTGTGGTTTCCACAAGATTCAAGGCCATGATACTAGGACTTGTCATGACTACAATAAATTCATGCAGCATTTTCCAGAAGACCAAAGACAACTCTTTATAGATATGTTCTTAGCAAATTTCTGTAGTACCCACGCCAAACACTTACACAGGGGTAGTTTCCCCTCAAAATGCACCCCTCAAGATCTTTAACGATCCACTCCCAAATCATACTAACAATAACAGGTTAGATCCAAGTGGAATGAATAAGGGTGTTATAACAGAAATAATGATCATGAAGCTTCAACTTCATTAAATCCACCGGTCGCACCCCAATTAGGAACTCGACCGCAAACCAAGATAGTTGGTCTAGTAGAGTTAGACACCGAGCTACCCGTAGAAACCATAACAAGAAAACATGGGATTATTCTTCTCAACCAGTTCCAAGCTATCCATTAGAACTAGACAACATTCAACAAACGTTGGTAAAACCCATAGGCACTTATGATTTAATTAATGACTTAATGAAGACCTTCTCTCACATCTCCTTTTGGATTTGTTAAAGAACTCTCCCACCCATAGGGCTGCTCTCTTAGAAGCATTAGGCCTTGGTCATTTAATTAACATCACTCCTCCTCCGGAAATGCAAGTAAACCATGTAGACTTTGACATCTACCCTCCAGGGCAGCCAGATAGGGATACTGAGTTTATATTTGATATAAGAAAAATGCCAATGGATGGATGCTGAAATTTGCACAAAGAGGTGACCCAGCTTTACATTTACAAGTATGGGTTTACAATAATTATGTTAAAATGTGCAATGATTGATGATGGGGCAGCAGTAGTTAACATAGTCCCCTTCACTTTCCTTCAAAAGCTAGGATATGGAGAAACAAATTGTTCCACAACATGAAATACGCTAAGAGGTTATGATAGCCTCAAAGCCACTTCAATTGGAACCATAGTTTTACTAGTCACCTTAGGACCCAAGATGGTCCTCACCGAATTTTATATTATAGATCGGAAACCAACTATAATATGATCCTCGGTCGACCATGGATACACCGCATGAAGGCAATCCCTTCCACGTTATTCCAAGAAATAAGATTTTTGCACTTAGGGAAAATATTTGTGGCACAAGGTGACCCAAAACCCTTCGATATACACCTAGCTGACTTGAAGAAAAGACCAGGCATTCACTCCAAGTTTGAACTCCCAACGAATCAACTTAGCAAACCAATTAATTCAAAACCAAAAGAGAAGTTGATACCTACCATAGAATTGGAAATTACAAATCTAGTCGAGGGCATTCCAAGCACTCAAAAATGAGACTAACGTCATAGAAATGGTGTCATTAGGGACTACCACAAAAATTGTAGAATTACTAGAGAAAGATCTACCTATTCTCCTACCATTTGATTCTATGGGTATGGGATACACCCTAGGAATTGCTTCTCTTCCATCAGATGAAGTTTGTATGGTAGAAGTAACCGAGGCAGAAGAAACAAGACATGATGAATATCCCAACATCCATTTTCCCAAGAAAATATTGGACTCTCCACTTTGATGGAGCTAGATGTCACTTTGGAGCTAGGGAAGGAGTGATCTTTACTTCTCCCGAGGGAAAGATCCTACCTTTTTCCTTTAAATTAAACTTTGAGTGTACAAAAACAATGGGGCAAAGTATGAAGCCCTCCTCCTTGGCCTCATCCTAGCCAAAAGAATGGGTGTCGATAACATTAGAGTACTAGGAGACTCACAACTGGTTGCAAACCAAGTCTCTGAGGTATATGAGACTAGAGCTGAACATTTACAACTCTACAAAATGGCGGTACTAGATCTAAGCAAGGGATTCAACTTCATATCAATTGAAGCAATCCCACGAGAACAAAACCTCCTCGCAGATTCAATAGCAACCTCAGCTTCCTATTTCACTCCAAACAATGAGTTGGAAGATACAAGTTTCATGGTATCACTTGCATTGAACCATTAGTGCGTAAAATACCAACAAACCCACTCCTGACTCATAGAGAAGCTGAGAATGATTTTTCTATCCTGGATCACTCTGACGGTGATAGAGTCACTCGAATATCTAAATGCATATGCAGAGCTACATCTCACTCACCACATAGTGGATCTTTCCCTAATACCACATTCCTCTTCCTATTTTGGAAATCCCATGATAGAGTCTCCTCCACAAAAGGATCTCGATATCTACGAGGTAGAGAATGGAGAAATTTTGGAACTACCTCCGGCCCCACCTGAATTTGAAGAAGGAAACACTTCTTTAATCGAAGAAACAATTGACATAAACATTGGAATGGAGGAAGAACCAAATTTTTGAAATGGGATCCTCGTTAACTCCAGAGGAGATAGAAATACATACCCAAATCCTCAAAGAACATCAAAAGGATTTCACATTTAACTACAAAGAAATGACAGGAATTGCACCACATATCATGGTACATAATCTTGTCACCAAACCAGATGCAAAACCAATTAAACAAAAGTCAAGACCAATGAAGCCAAAAGTGGCTCTCATGGTAAAAGAAGAAGTAATGAAACTTCTCCAAGTGGGATTCATCAAACCCATTGACTATTCACAATGGGTATCTAATATCATCCCTGTTCTAAAAAAGAATGGGAAGATACACATTTGCATAGACTTTCGGGATATTAACAAAGCTTGTCCCAAGGATGACTTCCCATTACCATCCATTGACATCATTGTTGATGCAACAACTAGATTTGAACTGTTGTCCCTCATGGATGGGTTCTCAGGGTATAATCAGATTAAAATATCTAAACAGGATCAAGCCAAAACCATGTTTATAACTCCCTGGGGAACTTATTGTTACGTTGTCATGTCATTTGGTCTTAAGAACGCCGACGCTACATACCAATGGGAAATGACATACATATTCCATGATCTTATCCATAAAATTGTGGAATCCTATGTGGATGACTTGTTGGCCAAGGCCAAGAAGTTGTGATCACCCAGAAGTACTCGTATCATCCTCTCACGATTGATTGAATATGGCGTCACATTGAACCTAGAGAAATGTGTATTTGGTGTGACAAGAGGCAAGCTTCTGGGTTACATTATATCCTCACGAGGGATTGATGTTGATCTAGCCAAAATCTAGGTTGTTCTTGAAATGATTCCACCATCAGATGAGTCTAGTATCAGATCATTTCTTGGGAAACTCGGTGCAATCCGAAGGTTCATCCTAGATTTAAGTTTTTCTATTCATCCAATCAACAATCTATTAAAGAAATATTATAGCATTGATTGGATAGAAGAATGCAATGAGGCCTTCAAAGTAGTTAAACGCTTCTTGTTGTCTCCACCCATGCTAATGCCTCCCTAGACCAGATCATCCTTTGATCCTATACTCATGGGCTATTGATGTCTCGCTAGCCTGCATGTTGGCTCAAGAAGACAATGATAAATGAGAACATGTAGTCTATTTCATTAGCTAAATGTTGCTCGATTATGAAACACGTTATACACAGGCAGAGAGAGAATGCCTTGCCATAGTCTTTGCAATAAAATGTTTAAGACATTACATGTTAAATCAAGAAACAAGGGTCATTGTAAAGACAAATCATTTATGAACATTCCTCATGCAAGGGTCTCTATCTAAAAAGGTTGGATGTTTCATAACCTTAATGGGTGAATTTGAATTAACATTTGTAAACTAGAAATCCTGTTAAGGGACAAATCATTACAAACTAGTTAGCTGACAATCCGTTAGATGGAGGCGATCTAGTAAATCTGGACTTTCCCGATGAGTGTATATACTTTATCAAAACTAGGCCCCCCATCTCTACATGTCCTGGTACACTGACATCATCAATTTTATTATGGACCATACATACCCAGAAGGTGCCACATCACAACAAAGAAGGTGGTTATGCATTATCACTGCTAAATACATTATTTTAGAACAAGTACTCTATCGTAAAGCCTTTGATGGCATGCTTCTAAGATGCATCGACACAGAAGAATCCAAGAAGATTCTTTATGAATCCCACAAGTGGGATATGTGGAGGTCACTTCGGTGGTCACGCCACTACTCACAAAATACATCGGATGGGCTATTTTTGGCCCACTCTTGAACATGACAGTAGAGTTTGTACGTAAGTGCCACAAATGCCAAGAATTCTCCCACGAGATTCACATGCCAGCACAATCTCTGCAACCAATAGCAACCCCGTGGCCTTTCTCCATGTGGGGTCTAGATTTGATAGGGAAATTCTCTCCCTCATCGACAGATGGCCATAACTTTATAATTACGGCCACAAAATATTTTACCAAATGGGTAGAGGCCATGCCTCTCACCACCGTACCAGGTTTGGTAATCGCCAAGTTCATTCTGAACCAAATCATTTGTAGGTATGGTGTCCCACAAGTCATTATCTCAGATAATGGCACATCCTTTAAGAATGATGAGGTCCATGAGTTATGCAAAAATTCAAAATAAACCATCATATGGCCTCTCTTTACTACCCTCAAGCCAATGGACAAGCCGAAGCAACAAACAAAACATTAAAGGCTATTCTCCTCAAAATAGTTAAGGAGAACAAACGAGATTGGCATTTAAAATTATATCCAACCTTGTGGGCCCATCAAACCTCAATAAGAACACCAACAAGAGCAACCCCCTTCTCATTAGTATTTGGGGCAGAAGTAGTTCTCCCACTTGAGGTCGAAATACCTAGTCTCCGCATCTCATTACAAGGGATTCTGGGAGAAGACACCTATAGAGAGGCATGTCTCTCTCAACTAGAAAGCCTTGATGAGGCCAGGCTAAATGTCGAACAATGACACAGAGCCTATGCTGACCGGATGTGCCGGAAATATAACAAAAAAGTCTATGAGTGAGAAATATATGAGGGAGATCTAGTTCTAAGACTAGACAACTGGATTGATAAGAAAACCGGTGAAGGAAGGAAATTTCGGCCCAAGTGGTTGGGCCCATACCGAGTCATGAAAGACTATGGAAATGGTGCATATCTCTTGTGTACATTAGAAGGTGAGGAGTTCAATGAAACAGTCAATTCCTTGCATCTTAAATGGTTTTACGCATGAGACATCAGTGTCACCATTTGTATATTATATCTACCTACATTGCATTAGTCACTTAGTTGTTTCATTTTGTCCACTCGTTTTCATAAAATTGTAGTCAAGGAACTTACTCTTAAGCAATCTATTATAAATTTATGAAAATATTGGCAAAAGCATTCAAATCACATCTCTTCAAACATCATCAAGTAGTTTCAAAATCTTTTCATCAAGTTTGACAGACAAATATTGATGAAAACCATACCAAGGCCTGCATACTTGGTTTTTCTCTTTCTTTCTACTAGGTGAAGTTGTTCTTACCTACGGTCTGTTCTAGAAGCTTCTTGGTGTCACATCTATCCCTCTTATGTCTCTTTGAAACAAGGATATCCCAAAATCACAGATCAGAAGTGTCAAAATCAAATAGAATCAAAAATACCAAGCAAACAGAATATTTTATTTTACACACTTCTTTGCCCCACCAACCTTTGGTGATAAGCCCACATCTCTTACTGGTGGTGTGAGGTTGGGAAAGGAAAGAAGTGCCCTTACTCACCTATATCCTACCTTTGGTGACAAACCCATGCTTCTTACTAGTGGCATGGGGCAGGGTGTGGGGGGTCCATTCACACAAATTAACAAATCTTGGTATTTTAGAAATACAAATCAAATTATATTAAGTGAAAATAAGTGTCCAAATTCCAAAGAGATCAAATCCTCAAAACCATATTTTGTCAACCAAGTTGCCATTTATAGATCTAAGTCTAGATAAACTGGAAAGTAAGTTGCTTCTAAGCTTGGTGGTAGTTTTGAGTAGGGTAAGTGTGTAGGTCTAAGTTTGGTTTTTATCACTGGTTTGTCTATCTCTCATCATTCCATTCAGTCAAACTCATACAATTTGTGCCCTTCCCAACTCTTGGTGTTGAGCCCTCACATCTTACTAGTTGTGTGGAGTTAGGAGTGGGGCAAGTTCATCTCTTTATCACTATACATTCATCACATTTTTCCAACATAAGAAGAAACAATAGACATTCCCAAAGAGGCCAAGAGTTTAGTACTACAATATGTTTCACATCATCACATATCAACATTACAAAAGCAAATAAAAGTAAAGCATTTTTTTAGTATTTTTATTCATTTTTCATCCATTGCATACATTCTGAAAAGCATATAAGCAAAATACTCTAAAAACATCTAGTGTACACATGAGAAGTGAATCACAAAATTCTAGACACAAGAAGATCTAGATCCAAAAAGATATATATATATATATATATATATATATATATGGTGTTTTATGTACAATGCCATCATGCACTAAGGCATGGTCAAAAAATGCTCAATGAGCCCAGAAAATACAAAAATACTCATATAAATATCCAACCAAAGATCACTATATAAAATATATATATATATATATAAAAAGTTTTATGTAAAATGCCATCATGCACTAAGGCATGGTAAAAACGCTCAATGAGCCTAAAAATAAAAAATACTCGTATAAATATCCGACCAAAGATCACTATAAAAGGACCATGATCTCTCAATCCCTGTGAGATCCCTCGCTCATGCACAACCTCATCTAGGACTCTTCGCGATGACGGCTCGAATGAACTGAGGGCTCATGATCATGGCCAACAGTTGTGGTCTCACTGTGAGAGTGACTCCTCCTCATCAAGCGCTCAACAATCCTATATCCAACCAGCTCGGTGCAAAGGGAGGTCATGATCTTTTCCACCTTCCAGATAGGGGAAAAGACATCAATATGTCGAAGCCAGCTACTGAGGGCTCTCCAACATCCTCAGTCAGCTTGGCCCGAGTACCCTCCAAAGGGAGTAGTAGAGTATCCACGCACACTGGTGAATCAAGTCTCGCCATCCCTCAACAGTCACTGCAAATAAAAAGGAGAAACAAACAAGTTAGAAAGTTGTCCAAAATAAGACCAAAAATAAATGAAACAACAAAAGGGAAACATCAACTAAACAATTCTAACTAAAAAAAATCGAGAAAAGAGTAGTAACTCACTCGGATCTCCAGGCCTCTAGGTGGGATCTCTAGGATCTGTGCCTACTACTGACATGTTGCCACCGACTATCATGCCTCTCCCACATCTAGAACAAAGTGACATCCTACCATAGACTCGTCATCTCCCCTAAGTCCTGAGAAGGTAACTCCTCTGAAATCAGGGTCACCTTCTCTGCGCTCTCCTCCACCCTCTCGGCCCACAAGATATCTTGAGTATCATGCCACTCAGAATCATTGTCATCCTCCTCTCTCCTATTGCCCCGGTATCTCCCTCCTCCATCTCCTCCTCTGTCTCCTCCCCGTGAACTCCTCAGACTCTGAGTCCACATCAATGGGCTCATCTCCACTATGTGTAGGACTAGCTCCAATCTGAAGTAAAGGTGCTCGAGGAGCACTAGCTACCCCTCGGGCACGAACCACCCTCCTAGCTACAATGGGAATGCCAGGAGTGATCGTGGTCCAACCTCGGCCTCTAGGACCTCCCCTAGCCTCGCGAATAGATTATATACTGGCCCCACTGGAGGAAACATATCAATATAGGGGAGGCCAAACTATTGTGGTACTCTATCAAAGGGGTGAATCTCCAACTTCCCATCCTCATCTATCTATCACTGGCTAGTAGTATGGCAAGTGATCAATGTGAGTGTCTCCTCTCCCCATAACCCTGCCATGGCCTGATAAGGAGTGGCCTCCATGTCTGCAGTAGTCAAAGAAGCCACTGGCTGGTGTGGCATCCTAAGTACATGGTCATCCCTATCCATCTCTACCCCCGACTAACCCCGAGATCCTCTACCTGTACACCTCTCCCATAAGGAATGATGTGCTCATACACCCAACTCATAACTAGAGTAGGGTGACTCAATGACTGCCCCTGTAATCTGACCACCCTATACAAATCATGATAGGTGGTCCCAAGAATGTCTCCACTCCCAAGTGTAAACATGGCCATGTGCCTCAATCTATGTGATAATAGGAGCCCAGTAGTATAAAAGAGTATCCCCTCCCTTGTCCCCAATCAACCATGAGGCAAGGATGCCCATAATAGCCTTGTGGAGCACAAGAATATCTGACTCAACAATGGAGTGAACCTTCACCCCCTTCTTGACCCCATGGAAACAACGACATCTCCCATATATGTGGCCCACTGGACCATCTGAGATCTGGATACTATTGTCTTAAGAGATAACCACCTCCCAAGAATCGGGACCCCCAATATATGGTAGACATCCTCAAGGGTGATAGTCCACTCACCCCTAGCACCTGGTAACTAGAAGGTATTCCGGTCGGCATCCCAATATGAGAATAAGTCACATAGTATGTGACTGGAAGGAGCAATGTGAGGAACCCGAGAGATCCGCAAGATGTCAGCCCACTGCAAAGTGTCTCTCTCAGCCTGGGTCAATGCATCCAACATTTCCGGAGCCAATCACACTCCCTCTCTCTGCTCCATCTGATATACTCCTCCTTCTTCTACATCCACCCAAAACACAGAAAAGGAGTAAGTTAGTAACATAATCCAACTGGGAAAATCATCAGGAACATATAAAAATGCTAAAAATGTAAAAACAATAAAGTAAAACATCTCCTTTTGCATTCTGTTCAAAACCACCACCCTGTGCAGAGTGGTGGTTTTGTAACCACCACCTTAGGTTAGGTGGCCATGTAACCACCACCTTATATGGGGTATGGTCTTGTAACCACCGCCTTATAGGGGTGCGTGGTCCCATGACCGCCCCCTTCGCATGGGGGGCGGCGGTCCTGTCCCAAATCGCCAAATGGCTCGAAAGCCCTAAAACACTTTAAAAATGCAAAAATGCATCATTTTAGATGAAATAAAACCTACCCTATGGGCCCCCTAGAGACTCATTTAAAACTAGCATTTTCAAAAATAATCCCCCCAAGACAAAGATTTCTACATTTCTATCTTTTAGGTTTAAAAATGATAAATTGAGAAGAACTAACCTGAGACTTCACGGGCTGATGTCCTACTCTCAGAGGCATGATCACGATCTCGTAATGGATGTTTTGACTATACTCTCATCAAAAATGGTCACCGTGGGTCCAGAGCTCAGAAATCACCAAATCAACACACACAAATGAATAGTAAAATGAGCTAGTTTTAAATATATATAGAATTCTAATTTGGTTTTGAATGTTTTTCTTCACAGAAATGGAGCGTCGACGGAGGTAAGTTCTAATCCCCACACAAATGGTAAGTCCTCATTTCATATTAATTTAATTTAGTTTTATTTCTCAATTTATTTTATCTATCTGCACTTGAGTCCTCTTTTCATTTTGTAGGTAGCGGGAATTTGGATGGTGACGTTTTGACACATGGGTGTGTCAGGTATAACTTCTAACTCCCCATTTTGGGACCGCCATACTCGGACCCACCATTTTATGCCTCTCCATGGCTAAAAATGCTTCTCCGAGGGGGAAATATGTACGTACCCAAAATGTAGGTATTACTCGGAAAGAGGTTACGAAAACCCCAATGATGATTCAAGTCTCTTCGCAAGGTGTTCAGAATCTAGAAAAGCTCGCCAAGTGTATGTTTGCATCCCAAATGCTTTATCCAAGCTCCGTATGCTTTGTTCTATCCTATGCCCCAATTTTTCCTTGATTTTGGTCTTAAGTGACAAGACCGCCGCCCTGCCTAGGTGGTGGTCCCATGACCGCCACCCAGGATAGGGTGGTGAACCTCATAACACCTGCTATGTAGGGGTGGGCGGTCCTGTGTGCATTTTCCAAAACACTCTCAACGAATGCGTCAAACGTAAAAATTCAACTTTCACCCACATTCTTCAACCACTTTGGCTTGCATTTATGTTTTGGCCGCCCTAATAAATAGTGTTTTCCCTTTGTTTATAGTAAAGGAGATCAATTGGGAGTTACCCTCTGGTAAATGCAATTGCTATAAATAGCCAGCTTGTTCTCAAGCAAATGGCCCCTCTCCTTCTCTATTTAAATATTCAGTTTGTTTGAAGTTCTTGCTTAGAGTTCCAATAGTTTCATGTTTTGCATCAATTATCAGCCTTCCTTTACTGTTTAGAGATCATTTGATCTTCTTGTTTCATCTTACTTCATTGTTGTTCCATACAATCAGTTTAGAATAAGGTAGTTTCATTTTAGAATAGAATCCATTTAGAGTTACAGGTTTTGTTTAGTCACAAAGATAGTTTCTAGAATTCTCGGTGTATTTGTGTTGTATTCCCACAATAAATCCTACTAGGAATTACATAGTCAAGCTCTGTTCACTTGCACTATCCCTCTCTTACTTGCATTGTATTTGGTCTATATCCAAAGCTGCCATTGTTCGAGTATCTTCTTCACGACACTATCATATACACGCTTTTTGGATTCATGAGAACATGAAGGAACGAGGAGATCACACTGAGGGGACAAAGTCACACACACAAATTGGATTTACCACATTCTCAGTAAACTCCAAGGTTTGAGCTATCAAAGTTCTAATTACAATATATCAAATAGAGTAGTAAATTATTTCATTTCAGTTAAAGCTCGCTCTCGATATCGCCAGGGAAGCTATGGGGAATGATAGTTTCTGAGAAACTATGATTCATTCCTCACTTCTGAGGTAGGATTGAGAGTCTTTCAATTAAAATTAGTTAGTTATTTAGATATTTAGGATAAACTCACAACTACACAGGAAAATAGCTACACCAAGCTACTTTGCTTGTTTTGATTTTGTTACTAGATTAATTGTCCATTTTCGAATATATTAGAATAGCTGCTCTTTTAATTTCGTTAAAATACTTCATCGAAAATACAAAAATAAAAGAATATATGCATAGTGTAGATACATCTTTCATAATTAGTTTATTCATTTCAGTTAAAATTGAATCATCTTTGCATGACAATCATGGGACCTAGAGAACTCAGGGAATACGTATTTGAACCGATAGTGCCTCAACCAAATCTCCCCACGACACTAGCTGATATAGATCAAGACCTTAGGATTCAAGTTTTTTGAACAATAGTAAACCTACAAGCAAGTTAGTGAACAATTGAGAGAGTTAAATATTGAAGACGACAAGGCATACACATTTTGGTCAAATCACCCTAACTATAGACTGCCTTGATAGGATATCCGCATGACTGTACAAGGACTCAAAAGAGAACAAATATTTGGTTGCGATCCTTTAGTTCCACAACCCAATGCAGGAGACCTCCTCATCAACATAGATACTAGCTTACGTATTCAAGTTTCCAGAACACCTGTAAGGTATTATGAGAAAATTACACAACTTCTAGTTCTAAACATAGAGGTGAAAAGCTTACGACTATTGGATAGTCGAGAGAAGAGATTGACTCCTCATATGACCATAGGAGGTCCGCCACAACCACAAACTTACGGTTGTGATCCACAGGTCCCACAACCTAATGGCCTACTGATCAATCAAACATTGATTGGTTTACGCACACTAATATTCAGATCCTCACCACTTCCACCAGACATCATTACACAATTCTCCGTATTAAACGTAAGTAGCCTAATCAGGCTAGGGATTTCTGGACTAGACCAGAGAATCATCCATAAAACTCGGAGGATCCACTACACCTCTCATCACCATTTTTCATGACCTTTTGGAAATATACACGAAGCACCTACATGTCATTTTCCACGTATCCAACAACTAATAAATAGGATCTCGATAGAGCTCGACATTGATTGAGCCTCTGAGAAGCTATTATATCCGAATGATCCATTACACCAATTCAAGTTAGGAGGGCCTTCTTTCCTTAGATTCAAAGATTCCATTATTACATATTGAGGATATAAGATTGCCCAACTAGTTTTTCTATATCCCTATATATTCCATTTCCATCATTTTGTCTCGGCATGACCTTGGGAGGTCGGGTACAAATAAGAATTACTTTTAGATTCTCATGCTCTAATTTGAACTTTGTGTCCCATTCATTATCTCTTGTAGCTTTTGATGTTATTATGTTCATTAGATGTTAATGTTTAAATATTACATGTGTATAGTATCTTTGATCTTATTTTCAATGCTATTAATATATTTTTCTTGTTCACAAAGTGATTAAGATATGATATATACTTACTCATGCATGTTCCCTTTCATTTATTCTCATTTAGCTTATTCAAACTCCATTTTATTTGAGTTAGTTATTCATTATTTGGCTTCTTCTATATGCAATATTAGGATCTATTTTTACCTAACTATTGTATGCTCCTTCCATCCATTCCTTTCCATTTATTTCCTTCATTCCATTTCATTTCCTTCATTCACACTTCTTTCCATTTTATGTCCCAAAACACCCCCCACATACAATTTTGAATGTATAGATGTAAATATAGTTTTGGTTTTCAATCAAGGTAGCCTCACCTTCATTGACAAGGGAATTTTTCTTTGATTGTTACATGTCATTTGCATGCATGAAAATCCATTTTCCAATAGCAGGATGAAAAAAAAATGGTGGGTGACCCATAGAGAAAACCTATTAGAATGGCATGAGTTGAGAATCACCTTTTCTACAAGTTTTTAAGGAGTAATGTACCTTCAAAGATATGTGAATTCCATGGGAAGTCCCCTACTTCACACCATGTCCAGGAATGTGAGAGACTTTGGACGAAGGGTAGGAGGCCTTACCACCATCACTCTAGGTACATAACTTCTATAAAACCCTCGTCGACTATGCATGTGTGGTACATCCATGAAAAATTGAGATGGGAACTAGTTAATTGGAAAGATATGACCTCAAGTATGATTCATACTTTTTATTATTTTATATAAACCCTACGGTCAATGAAGCCTTGTAGATTATGAATTTCATTACTTTAGGAGATAGTGGGAAGGATCAGTAAATTTTGTTAGATATGTTTAGTGAGCTAGATGTAGAGGTGCACCTTGAACTTGAAGAGACTGAAGAGGAAGAAATGGTTCGTTCTAGGAGGAAAATTAAAAGGGTAAACTGATATGCGAGAATAGATGATGATGATGAGGATATTAACTTGGATTTTCACCAAACTTAAGGTACATGCAAGGTTATGGAAACAACAGATGAAAAGGCATGCGTGTATCATGAGCCTATGAAAGCAAATAAGGTCAAAATTAGAATAGATGTAGATCCTAAAAATGCCATTATTGGTTACACCTGGTTAGAGAAGGAAGTGACAAAGATTATTGAACTCTTGCATGAATTTAAAGATTTGTTTCTAAGGGGATATCATGAATTGAAAGGATTACACCCTTCTTTAGGATATATGCAAAAATAAAATTAAAGAAGGTGCACGCTCAATTAGGAAGAGACCTTACGGGATGAATCCTAATCTTTGCATCAAGGTGAAGGAAGAAATTGATAAGATGTTGAAATATGGGATCATTTAGCCCATTAAGGAGTTAGAGTGGGTTATCCCAATGGTAATAAGAATAAATAAGGATTTGAGGATAAGGATCTATGTGGACTATAGAGATTTTAATGTTGCATGTGTTATTTATCATTTTCCCACCCCATTCATTGAGGAGATCCTAAAGGGCATTGTAGGGTGTGAGATCTACTCTTTCATAGATTTATTTTCAAGTTATCATCAAGTGCACATAGCAAAAGAAGACCAAGAAAATACAACTTTCACCACTCGGTGGGGACTAAAAATGTGCCAGTTGTGTTCTCACGCATTATTGTGCAAACATTTTAAGACTTCATTCATAAGTTTTTACAGGTATATCTAGATGATTAGATAGTGTATGGTTTGGTTAAGGATCATTGTGATAATTTGAGGCTTATGTTTGAGAGGTGCAAGTAGTTAAGCATCTCCTTAAATATTAATAAATGTATCTTTACGACACCTTTTGGCACTTTGTTGGGGAATATTATTTGTAAGGAAGGATTGTTGGTAGATCTAACCAAGGTCGTTGTGATCTTGGGATTGGAAGAACCTAACAATAAAAGTGAAGTGCACGGATTTCTTATTCATATAAGGTATTATAGGAAATTCATTAAGGGTTATGAAAATATTGCCTCACCCTTGGAGGAATTATTGAAAGCTAAAGGAAAATTCTATTGGGGTGATGTACAAAAACATGCATTTGAAACACTGAAGGAAAGGTTGACCACTTCACCTATTTTTCTGCTTTCTGTGTGGGAAAACCCATTTCATGTTCATGTTGATACTTCTAGGATGGAAATTTGTGTCATGTTAGCACAACCAGGAGAAGGAATTGTAGACCACCCTATTTGTTTTGCAAGTAGGAAGTTGACACTAGCTAAACAAAACTATACAACTACTGAGCATGAAATCCTTATCCATGATTTATGCTCTGTACAATTTTTAAAAATATTTAGTGGTGATACCATTTATATTCTTCATTAATCATATGGAAATTAAGTATTTAGTCAAAAAGAATGTTTTACAAGGGCGTATTTTCATGTGGATATTATTATTTAAGGAGTTTCAATTTATAGTTATTTTAAAACTAGGAAAAAGTAACTCGGTGGCCGATCATTTATCTAGAATAAATTTGGTGAGGATGAAAAAGTATTGAGGAAAGTATGTCGGATCCATAAATATTTATATTGAATCGTGTGCCCATAGAGTTGGAATATATTTCAGTCTTTTTGTGAAAGGGACAAGCGTGTGAAGGAATGAAGACCTTAGAGAAGAAACAACTTGCAATATGTGTGACACCTTACTAGTTGATAGGTGGAGATTTATAAAATCTAGTCTGTGATGAATTTTTGCACCGGTGTGTTCTAGAGCATGAGCGTGAGGGGATTATGGAAGAAGCTCATGGTGGAATTATAGGAGGTCATTATGCAGGAGATGCCATCATGCGTAAGATTTTGATGGTTGGATTATGGTGGGAAACTTTGTATAAATATGTCAAGGAGTATGACAAGGTGTGTGATCATTTTCGGTGCCTTGGGAGCCTAAAAATAGATATGAAATTCCTATGAGGCCTATTGCAAGTGCTGAACCTTTTGAGAAATGGGTGATTGAATTTTTGGGTCTTATTTCCCCACCCACGCATAGGATTGGCATGCACTATATT
Organism: Taxus wallichiana var. yunnanensis; assembly: GCA_018340775.1. Classification (NCBI taxonomy): domain Eukaryota; kingdom Viridiplantae; phylum Streptophyta; class Pinopsida; order Cupressales; family Taxaceae; genus Taxus; species Taxus wallichiana. Next base: position 516,800,610 of record CM031237.1, on the reverse strand, counting down.
ATAACTTGTATATACTATCCGACAGGATGAATTAAAAACTACAAAGGATTGTATGGTAGATAAAACAACAATATTCTTATGGGAGAACATTATTAGCAGGTATGGATGTCCGTTGAGCTTGACAAGTGATAAGGGAACTCATTTTCTTAATGAGACCATCAAAATCATTTTGGATGATTTTATGGTGGCGTAACATAAGAAAAAATATTAAGCCAATGAGACTACTAAGGCTTTCAACAAGATATTGGGACATACATTGACAAATATTTGTGATGTTGGAAGAAATGATTGGGATTAGAAAGTCTCTATTGTACTTTGGGCATACAAAAAAACTCACAAATGGTTGAATAAATTGAATAAGTCTCTATTTCAATTTGTATTTGGCACAGAGGTTATGTTAATAGTAGAATTCATGTTACCCTCCCTTCCTATTGTGCACACAGGTGGATTAAATGATGAACAAGATGTTGAAGAGTGCATAGAAAAACATATGCGAGTTAGATGAGAGGCACACTATTGTGCATTGGAGCTAGAAGATAGAAAAATCAAGATAGAAGGTATGATCTAATAGACATATTCAGAATAAGGAATTTGAGGTTGGAAAAATGGTTATGCTTTATGACTCAAAGTTTGCACGCCACCTTGGGAAATTTAAAGTTAATTGGTTAGGACCATCTATAGTAGCAAAGATATTGGAATTAGGTGCTTATCAGCTACAGGTGTTGGATGTCACTTTATTGCCCGGTTACTTCAATGGGAGTAGGTTGAAGACCTACTATAAATAAGTCTTCTTGGTGTTTGTAATAAGGAAATATTACCACTTAGATTATATTTCCTTCTATACATCCATTTAATGTTTTTCCTTTCATTGTTGCTATGCTTTATCAATTTATTTCAGTGTTTTATTGTAATAAGAATGCTTGCACATTAGGAGATGATTATTATCTAATGAATTCGTGTGTAAAGGACTATGTATAATTTTAGTGTGGGGTAGATAAGAAAGAATAAGTGATTGGTGCTTTGATATAGATTGGTGTGCATTGGAAAAATATTATAGGTTCTCAGAGTTGAGGTACTTAAATAAAATTTCTCATATTGAAGACCACACATAGATATATGGATGTAAATTGTAACGTGAGGTAGGAAAAACATGGGAAAATACTTGGTATAAGGCACAATGGTTTTTATATTGGCACAAGGAAGAATGCGTAAGGAGGTCTATGGATGAGAAGTCTTGGGTGCGTTAGAAGGTTATGATTGGGGATGCAAAAGAATACATCGTGAAGCATGGAAGAGTGAAAGGGAAGAATTAATTCTACATATGGTGGTGGTTGAGGAGAAATTAGTACTAAGGGTTTTAATGGATATATAAAAGAATAAGATTGTAATGTTATTTTTAACTTACATCCTTTGTGTTTTTGAGTTGAAAAGTGTGACGATGTGTAAAATGCGAAGATAAATAGTTTGAATAGTGAACTAGGTGATTCAAGGACATGGAAGTACCAGATCTTTGCATGGAAGAAGTGTTTGAGTGAGTTGGGTGTGTGTAGAAGGAAATATTCACATTGTTAGGGTTTGGAGGAGAAACATTTTGCAGCTATGGCATAGTAAGGTACACAATATTTTGAGGAAAAAGAAGAATGAAGGTGTAAGGGTAAGATGTTGAAACATTTGTAGTTTTTAGAGCACATTTTTACTTATGTAGAGTAATGGCACAAAAGAAGAAGACGAGGAAGCACCACATGAGTGGTTTGTAGAAATGCAATACCCAGAAGAGGTTATCAAAGGGAGATTGTGGACATCACAGTTGACAAATTAAAATTAGTGACTTCAATCATCAGACAGAGAAGACCTGGAAGGATATAAAGGAAGATATGGTTTTGAAGATGAATAAGAAAACCACAGATGAGAAGAGAGTATATGATAATAACATTTAAAATCTATTGGAAAGTGTTGGGGTTATGTAGTTATTTGAGTTTCCATTATTTGGCAAGCCCGATCATCTGTACTAGTGGCTTGTATCATGTGTACATGAAGATTACTTCTATTTTGTGGGAAGGAGAATGAGAATTATGGAAAAATTGATTGGAAAGGTTACATGATTGCATGAATCTAATGAGGAAATTGTAGGAGAACATTTTAATGATGATGGAGAAAAGGTGATGTTCTTTGCATTTATGTATCATGAGGGAGGTCGAGATTTTAATGTCGAGAACATAGAGGATCTAGCTACAAGGGTAGTTGTATGAATGTTTAGTTATAAGATGGACACTTTAGAGAGATGGAAGGAGGTAAACAAGTGATGGTTATATATAGCACACAAAATGGTGAACAAGACATATTATAACATTGCAAGCTATGTTATAGAAGGCATAGTGGAAGAAGCACACATCCAGTGACAAAGGTGAGAAGATAACTTGGGGTGCTATCTTGCTCCTCATTGTATTTTATGAAATTGGTGTGCTTGATGGGCCAAAGGAAAAAATGTGGGTATATCCCTTAGAATATAAATAATTTCACGAGCTTCACATGTCAAGGCACTATAACAAGGACATATAAGCAGCACACAGAGAAGTGGTATAGAAGAATACACAATGCATTTGAGGGGGACGGTGCTTTCCTAGAGAAATGCCTAGTGCTTTGGAAGGCCAAGTAGATTGCATGGTATATCAACAATTCTGTTTTGAGATTTTTACATGAAGATAGGTGAGAAAATCCCCTGATGTAAGTTATGTTTTGTGTTTACTACTCATTATTTCAAAGATTCAATGAACTAGTTGCATAACGAGTAGAAGTTATAATTTGATGCTAATAAGGTTTATGCAAATATTCACATTCTACGCAAAACATATGTCTACCCTAATAAAGAGGCATATGTGGAGACAATGAAGTCATATAATATAGATATCATTCTAGAGGTCATAGCGGTAGGAAAAATAGAACCCGCGTGTATTTATGTGTATTTGAGGTCAAGGTTCAATGATGGTAAGTATATTGATAATGAGGAAGTTTCAATAATAGGTCCTCTAAAGGATAAATAGTCTACGAGACATGAAGATGAAACTTGGGATTAGAACTTAAAGGAAGGAAAAGGAGGACTTACGAAATTTCCTCAAGAGAGAAGAACAAGTGAAAGAAGATAATACTTTTTTGGATCATGGTAGAAGAAAACTACATAGGGGGCGTAAGAATGTAGATGTGGGAACTATAAATTTATAGCCTTTGAGGAGGTCACCATGTAATGCGGTGAAGAAGGAAAAAGAAGAGAAAATAAGAAGGCACAAGTATGTGCCTCGTGAAAGATAGTGATGAGGAGAGGTCGTTAGACAAGTCCGTGCATGCCATGATATCTCCATGCCTATTCTTGAAATTCAATAAGATGAAGGGAATGGTGCTGAGTAACCATAATTTGATATATACATCCCCAAATTGAGTTTATACGAGTGTGAATAAGAAATCCAAGCTAGGGAGATACATAATTGGAAGATGTGTTGAGTAGCAATCTGGTGGCCCTGACATTAGAGTTGGAGAAGAGAATAAAGAAGGTGTTGGAGCACATGAGCATATAGATGAGCATGCTAGTGGGAATAATTAGGAGGATATGGTGAAAACACATGAGTTAGGGTACATCAAAAACCTAAAAATATTATTCGTGTAAGGTTCAAGTGCACTCTTGCGACAAAAATTTATTTGGATGGAAGCTAAGGGACCGTAAGATGGAAAAAATGCACACAAGGAAACAATTGTCTTGGAATATGTAGAATCACATGGATGAGCCTGATTTTTATGTATGTGAGTAGTCACATGCCACCAAAATAATTAATAAGGCCCTGCATTCCAAGCATGTGACAATCAAGCCCACATAATTCTCTAATGAGCAGGTAAACAATGTTGTAACAAAAAGACAATGACTATAGAGGTCACGCACCATAATTTTGATAAGGTGGCTACCTTGAGAACTTTTCTTGAGGATAAAAAGGATAAGGAAGAGGAAATAGAGATCTTGAAGAAAGAAAAGGAAAAAGTATAAAATAGAGTGGAGAATTGCCTTGAGATGGCCAAGGAGATTGGAGAGGAAATTCTAAAGGCACGACCACAATATGAGAAACATGTAAGTGGTAACTTTCCATCGGCCCTACATTATTTATGGACTTTATTGCACTTGTTGTTGGATAAGGGAACCATTGTACATGGCCCAAGTGTAGAATAAATAGCTGCAAATAAATAAAAATATGCTACAACATAGTTAGAAAGAGTCAAGATGAGGGTCACTTGTAAGATAATTGAATACGATGAACTGCTGCAAATGAGGGAGGAAGAATTGTAGAAAGAAAATTTGGCACTAGGTATACGTGAGTATCCTAAGTAAATTCTCAAGACAATTATGTTGGTGGAAGAAAATTTGGTCCTTGCATCAAAGAAGAATGAAACCTTGAGCAAGGAAGAGAGGTTAGCACTATTGGCACAAAAATGTGATGATCTCAAGGCATCTCGGGACCCACATGAAGAGAAGATTAAGAAGTTAGAAAAATTGATTGCATGGAAGATGTATGTTATGGATGGTATGGTTTTAGGGTTGGCTGACGTAGTACATGAAATGAAGCACAAGGGAAATGATATGATCCTAGAAGAAATGGATGCAATACTTGCTTTGATATTCTAGTAAAGGAGAAAAATGGGTGAGCAAGCTGGAATAAGCTAGAAGTTGATACCAAGAATGAGTACCCGAACTCATACGCCTATTGAGGAGTGAAAAGGAGAGTTATTATTTTGTTCCTCGTATTCTTTATGTCTATGTCAATTATTTATTACTTATTCCTTAGAGTTATAAGGTGGAAATACCCCTTACCGAGGGTGATAATGAAATTAGTGTGGGGTAATGTTGGCCTGGTGAAATATTGCCAAAGTGTGAAAGGAACATATTATAGTGGCATAAAAGAAGTCGGTGCATAGATAGACACAGAAGGTTGACATATTTTCATCGTAAAGTTTTTGCACCCAGAAAGAAAAAGTTTAGGACTTACTCATTTTGCATGGATTGAGATAAAAATAGGATGGAGTGAAGAACACACAAGGACAAGAATAAGGAGACTTCACAATAAATGAAAATCTATTTTTGGGAGCAAGCGGAAGACCAAGAGACATGAAAATTTATAGCTAATAATAGGATTAGATTTGGAATTAATTATAGATAATCTATTATTAGGCAAATCTTGCATGCTTCTTTAGTTATCTTTGTATGCATGCATGGATATTTTGAGCATGTGGCCTATTTTTAGAGTGCATGGGTGGTGAAGGGAAAGTCTCCACCCCTATATATATTTGTGTGTGTGTATATTAATTTTCACTATTTTGAGAAACCGAGATGGGTGTATGTAATAGATTTATACTTGGTATGGTATTGTGCACATGATGCCATGCTAGTTTAGTAATGTATTTAGATATTGTTTTTCCATGATTTAATATAATGGATCATTATGGGTGGACGTTGATTACTGATGTCTCTATTCATGGTTATTGTATAATCCTTATGTGATCTATATGATTTCCTTACTATATGGGTTTGAAATTAATATTTTATTATTATGATAAGATATATACTTTGATTATGGTTATTATGAACATGCATGCTAAAATCTTGGTAAGATAGTAACAAAGAGGGGCCTAGTACCTTTGCATGATTTGGGTGAAAACTTAGATCTATCTCGAGTGATGTGCTAATGCATCTAGGGTTTGAGTGGAAAAATAAGACTACATATACCGGATGACATCACGTTGTTATCTAAGGATGCAACGTGATCACCCATTTCATCTTAGGAAAGTTTTGAAAGGTGTAGACAATTTGGAGTTTCTCTCAATCCAAAGAAATGTATCTTTTTATCCCATGAATATAAACTCCTTGGAGACATTGTCTCTAATGAAGGGCTAACCATTTATCCAAAGATAATTAGTGTCATACTTGCATTACCATTTCCTAGTCATAAAAAGTCTCTCGAAAGTCTTTTGGGAGAATTAACTTTGTCGAAGGTTTGTTTCAAATTTTGCCAATATTTTCAAGCCTTGACATTGATTTTGAAAAATAACATGGCTTTCATGTGGAATGCTAAAGGAAAGGAAATATTTGAAGCCATTGAGAAAGCTATTGTATAGGCCCTAACTCTTATAAATCTAGATTTCTCAAAGTATTTTACCTTGTATGGCTTTAGGGTGTAGAATAAATATTAGGCATCTTTTGAGTGCATTTGAATGGAGAAGGATTGGAACAACATGGTGAATTTTCAACCAAAATATTGAAGATTACGAGGTGATATATTAATTTATTAAAAAACATGTGTTAGATGTTATAAGGATTTTGAAGAAATTCAAACATTTAGTGTCCAACAACAAGATTCATTTTCTAGTTTCACATGTTGGTATTAAATATTTCCTCTTGAAAATTGATCTAAATGAGAATAGGTATGGTTAGATAACCAAGGAGATGGAATATGAAGTTGATATCAAGGTGACCAAGTTGGCTAGAGGTAACGTACTTTATGAGTAGCTAGTTTCAAATCAACATGAAAATGAATAATCCATTTTAGTACTTCAAAACGACCAAGAGCAACAACTCGATCCTTTACCAATTCATTGTTAGAATCAAGATATGGTGCAATTCTTCCAAACAAGTCAATACCCTCCAAGATTGAAAAAAGTTAAGAGAAAATATTTCATACTTCAATCCATTCCATATGTGTTTGTGATGGTATTTTATTTAAGAAAGATGTGAATTTTGTCCTCTAAGATGCATTAGAACATGTCAAATGGAAAAGGTGTTGCATAATTTTCATGATGGAGAAGTGGGAAGTATTTTTCTCAAAGATTCACAACTCTCAGAATCTTAAAGGATGGGTATTATTGGCCTAATATCTTCAATGAATGATAATTATGGGTTAAAATATTCAAGAAGTGTGCCTTCTTATAGGAAAAGAAATACTATCATCCCTTCTACTCCACCCCATTTTGGTAAATGAGACATTTACTTGATGGGGTTGGACTTAATTGGAGTAATCAATCCAAATTCAAGCTTGGGCCACGAGTAGATCCGAACAGCTACAAAAGACTTCAAAAAGGGGACAAAGGTAGTTGCGCTAAAGGAAGCAAATAAGGCAAAAAATTTGGATTTTTATGAGGGTATTGTGGAAAGATTTAGTGTTCTTTAAACTATAATTTCTACTAATGCATTGGTATACCTTAGCACAAAGATATTTGATTGGACTATTAAAAATGGAATATAATTGAGCACATATTCAAATTATTACCCATAGGGTAATGGGAAAGCTGAATCCATAAACAAAAACTTGTTGAGGATCATACAGAAAAACTTTGATGAAAACCAAAGGACTTGGCCCAAAAGGTTGAAATCAGCCTTGTGGGCTGGTAGAATTACACCCAAGAGATCGACTTTCAACTTTACCTATATGTTATTTTATGGAAGAGAAGTAAGGATGCCATTATCTCTTGAATTACCAACATTGGATCTTATTAAGAAGCTATAATTGTTTGAGTTTAAAGCCATGGAAGTCAGGTATGCAGAGCTCATGGAGCTAGAAGAGCTAAGAAACCAAGAAGTGCAAACAATGGAGAAATGTCAAGTTCAAATTAAGACAAAATTTGATAAGAAGGCCAAGGTTAGGAACTTCCAGGAAGGAGACTTAGTCCTAAAATGGGATGTAGAAAGAGCCAAACCAGGTAGACACTCAAAATTTGATGCAATATAGATTTACTCCTACATTATTTTAGGTTGCAAGTCAAACAATTATTTCCAATTGTCAAGATTGGATGGAGAGGAGTTACATATTACAGTTAATGGGATATATTTAAATCATTGATACTAAAGTGAAGTTCCTCCCTTGTACATAGTAGATTAGTTTTAAATTCCTCTAAGTTATTTTAGCACATTGTCTTGTTGGTAGAGAAGTTTCAGCTTCCCTAAGTTCTTGTGCACACTATGCATGTTTCCATTTGGGGCATGCATGAACTTTCATGTTTGTATATAGTTTTTACATGTTGCATAGTCCAGTTTAGTTCAAAGTAGTTTTCCTTTTCCAAAATCAGATATGGGGTATTTTTAAACGCTAAATATTTCAGCCCCCAAATATCGATTCTGATTCGAGTTCATGTGCCTCTCCTTTGGTCAAAATGCAGTGTTTTGGGATAGTTTAAAAGAGAACAAAAACTCCCAAGAAATTATCTCCAAAAGCGAGACCAAGGTTGTTTTTAGTTCAGATCAGCTTGAATAGGTTTAATGGTATAATTAGATAGATGGAGCAGTTCTAAAGCTTTATTCAGAGCTCTACGAGATCATGTTAAGTCCATTTCGTGCTTGAGAATGGCTTAGGGGTAAGAAAATTTCAAAAATTTAAAGTTTAGACCATTTTTTTGAGTTTTGGGATTGACTCCATGCCCAATGGACTGCAAGAGGCCAATGATCTAATCTATATGGAAGATTACCTCGAGAGGTCACCAAATTGTTATCTAAAATACCCCCGGGTTATTTTAGATTTAACAAGGTTTAAAATGGACTTAGCCATTTTAAGGGGAAAAATATGTTGAAATGGCCATCAAAATCCCTTTTCCAAATGTATCACCATTGGAATTAAAAAACCCATGAGAGACTTATCTGATTTGTTAGTTCTATCAAAATCCAAATGACATTCCTTTGGCCGTCAAAAGAGATACACCACAAAATAGTTTAAGTGCATATGATACGAAGGATCCAAGTTACAGCATTCCGGATCTCTTCATTTACATTCAGTTCATGGACCTCAAGCTCACTACATCAACTAAGGTTAATAGCAATTTGGGTCTAAGGTGTAGAAAAATTCAAAAAATTCAAAAGGGGACATGTGGCACATTTCTTGTGAAGCCAAAAATTTCTAGGTCCACCAATGTAAAGAGTTACGACGCGAAGGAAAGTATGAAAATTTTTACATTCCAAAGAACATGGAGTTTTCCTATTACATCATGTTTCATAGTTGTCTAAAAATACCTAAAAATATTCTCGACAACCCGATGTGCATCGATGATCTCATTAGTTGGGATTTTGTAGAGGAAAGAAGAGTTAATCAAAATGACTAACATTAAAAATTTCATGGAGATTTTCTATTGCCTCAAACTTTGCAATTGTCGGTCAAGGTCTAAGACAAGAAGTAAATTGTGAAGAAGTGTGGATACTTTCCATTGGATCATGCTTCATGGTCCGAAAAAGATCCTAAGGACAATCGACACTTGAAAGGAATGTGACATCATTCTAGTGGCTCACATTTCTTAAAGCAAAGACTCGCTTCCAAGGAAAAGAAAAGAAAAGTAAAGGGAAGAAAAGGCTTGATCTTCGAGCTAATGAAGGACGAAAACATGAAAAAGAAAAAAAATGATGCACATGTTGGCAAAGATCGATCCTTAAACTAATAAAATACTACCACTTGTCAAGTTTATGTGCTTCCAAATGTGCAAATATTCAAATGATGATATCTTTTGATTCCCCACTCCAAATCATGTAAAAATGGTCTCATTGGAAAGATATCTTCAATAAATCATGTTTGGAATCATGGATATAATATTTTGATGTTCTTAGATAGATGAAAAATATGAGAAATGGTTTGGTCCATGTATAATTATAGGGGTCCAACCAAAATAATTGTTTAATCATGGGAGCCACATATTTTCACTTCAAGTTTCTTTTGGCATGCTTGTAGACATACCAAATACTCATTAGCCTCTACACAAAAATCATTTTGTGTTGTAACATAATGATTAAGTGGCCTAGCCAACCCTTAATGTATATGGGTCCATCACTAATATATAGGTTAATATTTAATAATATGAAATATTTATATTTCTATTATTAAATATGCTAACCTAGGTATATACTTTAGGTTAAATATTTAATATCATGAAATGATTATATTTCTAATATTAAATATTATAAACCTAGGTGTATGTGTCAACCATTTTAGGTTGAAAAGGTGGGTCGGGAGACATACCTGATCACCTTATATAAAAAGGACTTTAGGTCCTCATTTGATATATTCGAGAAATATATCAAAGGTGTGAAAATCAAGTGATTTGGTTTTACCCTTGGTAAATAGGGTTTCAAAGGAGGAGGTGATCTTATTGGATGTAAAATAAGTTCTCTGAAGTAAAATGTTATTTTTAAAGTATTTTTACCCTATTGGGGTTTTCCACTATAAATATTGTGTCACCTATGTTATTTATTTCTGTAAGTATTTCTTTATTTACTTATGTTATGATGTAATATTTATTTAAATATTTATTGTAACATTATGTAAAATTTAATTTGATTAAATCCATATTTGTTAGAATCCTCAAATTCTAACATGGTAACACTGATGAGGTAAATTAAATAAATTAAGATAAAATATTGTGTATTTTATTTTTTTAATTTATACAGTGCTTTCAATCAACCCAAAAGGGTATTTAAAAGTATCTGTCCCCTTCTTTTTTCCCAATTTATTTTAACATTATATTTGTGCAATTAAACTCTTGGTAAATTTTTTAGGGTTTTTCAATTTTAGATCCCTAATTTTTAGGGGGAAGATTTAATATGATATGATTCTTACTTTTATTTATATTTTGTAAATTGTATGGAATTAATATTTTTAGAGATTGATGTGTGCACTGAGATGAAAGGGGCTTCAAATATTTACTCGTGTGAAAATCACATACAAAAAAAAGTATTTGAGTAAGTGCAGCAAGTTGGGGGACAATTAAGTGGACATCAAATCCTGAATTTTACATCACAAATAACAAAACATCAAATTTAGTCTTCCGAGGACTTAAACCATGCTGAAAAGTAAAAATATGTCATAAAAATGGTACCATCGCATAGGGGAGACTATTAGATTTGTAGAAATATTGATTTTAAAGTGAATAGAATAGGATAAATATCATTTTATAATTTTTTACTAATAGTAGGTCTTTAAGACACTTTTTCCTGTGAATATTAATGTCTATGTTTAAGACTGCAATTTTTTTTTCACTTGTCAGAATGTGATAAAAATTATACCATCCCAATCATGGTGAAATTATATACATGTTCAAAAAAAAAATTAATTTCAATATTTTTTGATGAAGTTATGGCGGGAAAACGAAAAGTGCTCTGTTTTCTTTATGTTTTCATACCACTTTCATGGAAAAAATCATAAAAAATAAAATATTTCTCAAAAAAATGCAAAATAAAATCTATCCCAAGATAGATAGCAACATCTAACTTCTCACCAAAGGAAAAATATATATATCAATTTTTGGTCATCCAAATTGCGGGCAAACAGACTACAATCTCAGAGGCATTTTAAAAAAAAATACCAAGTCATTGAATTTTAAGTGTTTAATATAGCTAAACTTGTCCAATTTTTTTAAAAATAGTAGTTTAGAAACTAGATTCCGGATGCTACGATTCATATTAATATAAGTTTTTTCTAATTTTGAGTGTATGCATTGCTAATAATCCCTACAAGTTGATATTATGTTGTTATTTGCAATATGATGTCCACTTATGACCCATTTTTGTCCCCCAACTTGGTGCACTTACCCATTTATTACTATCTCGAAATAATTTTCATGTTTTCTATAATTTCAAATGTTTACTGAGTTAAATATTTCGGAAGGTAAATTCATACCCATGTTCTTTGGTCCCCTCTAAAAGGATTCAATTTGAAAAACTATAGCTTATAGTTAATCTATAACTATATCCTATATAATTTGAAAACTATATTATTATTTTAAAAGTCTTTAACCATGTTAAAATTACATGGGATTGAGGGAAGAGTCAATGAGACCATATTCTAAGCCTAAGTTTAAATCATATTTAAACTTAAATTATAAATCTAGACATATATAGTTTTTTAAAAAAGAAACAAACCTAAGTTTAAATCATAATTTATATATATGATTAGTTTAAACCGCTTAAAATATAAATTTTACTATATTTGGTTTATATATGTTTTAAAAAAATTAAGTTCTTACGTTATTTGAAAAGGGGGCTTGTGTTTATTGTTTGGCCATGAAGAGATTACTTTTTAAATCTTAATACTTATTAAATAAAATCTAACATGTGTCCCTAGCAATTTATATTATCCATGTAAGGGGGCGGCCCCATTCATTTATATCTTATAGTTTATAAAACTATATAAATAAACTTATTTACTGAGTTTTCTTTTATATAAGAGTGGGAGTGGAGAATAAAATAAGATAATATCTCGGTATAAATGTGGAACTCTCAAGTATAAATGGAGAATTTAAAAAAACTATTTTATTGGTGGCCCACATGAAGTGTGGTACATATTTATTAAAATATTGGTAATTATAGCCACATAAAAGTTTTAAAGTTTTTAGCTTATAAGAATTCTATAAAATATTTTGCAATATTTCCATGGTTTTAAATGTGTGCGGGGTAAAATAAAGATTAAATGAAGGGAGGATTCAAGGTTCATGAAAATAGGGATTTTAATTTATTTCATTGGTCGGGTGAAATTATTTGTCCCTGTGTAAAATATGTAGGTTAATCTATACTCTCATAAATCTACTTGCACTGGTAAAATTCTTTTAACCCGGTCCGTCCTTTAATTCCCTTTAATAAGGATTATGTGTTTTTATATAAAAAAGTATACTATAGTTTATCATTTTTATGAACTATATCTTGTTTTTTTACATTCTATAAACTATATACCTTTTAAAAAAAAAAAAGTGTATATACTTTTACATTATAAATTATAATAGGTTATTATAATGTGTTAAAATATAACCTCCCTAATAATATACAGAAGAAGAAATCCTAGAATTTCACATTCTAGAAATACACAGCAAGTTTTGTCTTCATTAAATTTGACGGTCAAATGACCGTCACGATAGACCAAACATAAGACAATATAATGGTCATTTAGACACCAAATTTAAGCTCACAGTTCCGGAAACTTTTATTTTGTTGAAATTGATGGTCAAATGATCACACTGACATTGCACCAAAAATAAGCCATTATGACGGTCATTTAGACGTCAAATTTAAGTTGGACATATTTTTGTCTACATTATTTTTTTAGAAATTTAAAGTTGTTATGCATTCTTAGGGGTCTCTTCTTCACTTCTATATGGTCATAAATATTTTTATATAGATCTAGGATATAATGCAAACTCCTTTATATTATGGGTTATTATTTTGATCATGGGAGGTTAATTAGTATGCATTGTAATGACAAAATTAGTTATGATTAAATAGTTTCTTTAGATCTATAAAATTTAGATCTGATTCTATTAAAAGTGTTGTTTTATTATCGATAAATATGTATCTAACTCTATGGTACATTGTATATTATAATGGGGTGTACTTTACAAGTTTAGGAAAACAATGGAATCCAACTATTTCTATCTTGACAAAATCCAAATCCTGAATGAAACCAACTACAACATTTGGGTCAAAAAAATTATGGCAAAAAAATCTGGATGATTGTTTCTAGATCTGAGGTTGCTCCCACCAGTTTTCAAGCAACTGTAGATAACATGAATACATTCTTACAATGAATGCAGGAGGCTCTTTCTATAATTCTATGCAATATGAACAATGAGTACCTTCTACACATTGGTAATATCGAACATCCAAAAGAGGTATGGACACAACTAGAATCCATGCATGAAGGATACTTGGTATATCAAGGATAGTAATGAGAGTAAAATAGCTGAAGGAATTCAAATAAATGTTCTGTATATTTTTGATAATTTCTCTTCAAAATCTTGTTTTATATCTCAAAGTTTGAATAATTCAAAACTATGGCATGAAAGGTTACGACATGTTAATTATCGAAGCTTATATGAAATGTCTAGATATAATCTAGTGAAAAGTTTACATGTGTTGTCTTCTTCTCTTGAAGTTACTTCATTAAATGCTTCTAAATTATTGTTTTGATTGTAATTTAGTAAATGGTCATGATGATTTTTGATGCTATAGATGTTTCGAAAATCTTATCTTTTTAGATAAGAAATTAAATTGGGCTAAATCTATGTTAGAAAGTTTAAATCCTATTAACCTTAGGAAAATGACCAGAAGCCATCATATGTACCATGTATTAATTAACTTGTATGAATCTCAGCCGTGAAATATTATAGGGTTTAGGTGGATATACAAATTAAAATATAATGTTGATGGTAGTATTAACAAACATAAAGCTAGACTTGTTACATTAGAGGTTTCACTCGAAACCCTGGTATTGATTATGTTGAGACATTTCTTGTAGCTAAAATGAGTATTGTTAGGGCATTATTTGTAATTGCCACTCAATTTGGGTAGGAAATTGATTTGTAAAATCTTCAACTTTGGAATTATTTACAAAATCACAATTAATCACTCTGTTTACTTTCTATTTGAAAATAACAGAGATAGCTAGTGAATGAATTATTATTGTGCTTAGAATCAACAATTTTAGTTAAGGAAATATTATAAGCTCATAACACCAACAATTTTATCCTAGAAGACCTCCAATGGAGAAAAACTAGTCGGGAAGGGAAATTACACTTTCTACCCACTTTTATTGGCCAATTCAAATCAACAAGTATAGAATTTACAATAAGTATGAAAGGGAAGTAGATAATATCTCAACACTTCCTTTCAATTACTTGCTTGCTCTATCTCAACACTCCTTTCTTCTACAACAATACAATTTCCAGCACTAAGACTTCTTGCTCACTTGCTCTCATGCTTCGATGATCTTCTACACTTCTACAATCATGTATTTATAGCCTTTCTCATGTCCTCCCATGCACTGGAGAATGAGAAAGGTCATGAAGGAGAAGATAAATGAACATCCTTTCAAATTCGTGAGGTCTGTTCATTTTAGATTTTATTTTTTATCAAAGCAATGTCTAGGACCACCGCCTATATAGATCGGTGGTCCCAGTGACCACCGTCTTGTCTGGGTGGCGTTTTGCAACCACCACCCCGCACTAGGTGACAGATCTGTTACTTACAATACAAAACCTCCTTTTATTTTTTTTTATTCTTTGTCTTGTTGCTTCTAATGAAGTAGAGTTATTTTAGATCCCTATGGATAACACCACCCCTTCTTAGGAGGATTTTGGTCCCACAAAATATTAGTGGGGGAGTAGACAAGGAAACAATTCCCTTAATTGCTCCTTCAAGTACCACTGGGCTAGCCTTGGTGTTTTTCCTTTTAGTACGATCCGCCAAGACTCCTGGGGACCTCTTCTAGTCTCTCTGACCTTCTGTTGTAACACTACATCCTCCTCCAATTCACCTTGTGAGTCCAAGATGTAATCCTCAATGGAAGGTAGCAACTCTAGTTCTTCATCTTCATCTAGCATGGATGACTCATATAGGTGTAATTTTTTGTATTTTACTACAGAGTACATCCTCATGAATGATGGAAAATCAAGTCAAAAATCATTTTCTCCAACCTGCTCCAATATGGTGAAGGTTCCATATCGTAGTGGCTTGAGCTTCCGTGCTTGACCTTGTAGTCTCTCCTTGCTCAAGTAAAGCCAAAATTTATCTCCAACATGAAGCTTATGTTCCCTCCTATACTGATCATGCCTAGCTTTGTACTTGGATTGAGATTTCTCTAGCTATTCTTTGACTTTGAGATGGATTCACTAGATCCTCTCAATGAATTTTTTATCTCTGTTCACCTTTGTGTCTCATGTCTCCTTTTCGTCCTATTATCCAACTCGCTATGTCTAGCAGATTTGTAGGTAGATATCCCAAACATGCTTCAAATGGTGACTTCATAGTGGATGTGTGTACTACTGGTTATAGGAATGCTAAATGTAGGCCAAGGGCTCATACCAAGTCCTTGGGTATTTGTTGTTATACCCTCTAATCAATTGTGCCAAAGTCATGTTTACCACCTCTATTTGTCCATCTATCTATGGATGGAAATTTTTCTCCTCTCGTAACCCAGTATCCATCTTGTCCCAAAAAGTAGTCCAAAACTTCCCAAGAACCGGAATCTCTCGTCGAGACAATAGACTTTGACAAACCAAAATGCACCCATACCTTAGCAAAGAAAAGATCTGCCACATCATGTGCTTTTACTATCTTTTTACGTGCCATAAGAATACACATTTTACTAAATCTATCAACAACAACATAGAGATAGTCATGGCCATGTTTAGACATAGGTAATCCTCCTAAAAATCCATAGAAATTTCCTCCCATGGACGAGTAGGTACTGGTAAAGGCATATACAAACCTTCCTTCCTAGTTTTAGGCTTGCTAGTACAACAAAGTTTACATCCATGAATAAATTTTGATACTTCTTCTTGCATGTTGGGCCAATATACATACCTTTGCAAGTGGGCTAGGGTCTTACCAACACCGAAATGTCCCACTACTTTTGAGGTATGTGCTTCCCTCATTAATATAATTCTTTCTTCTTTAGGCACACAAAGTTTCCCCATCGGTAGAGCAACCCGTCCTTGAGATAACAATCTTCAATCCCCATCTTTTCAACCCCTTGGGACTACAACTTCTGAAATGTCACCCCAAAGTCTTTGTCTTGGGCATATGCCTCTCCATAAGATTCCTTCGTGAAGGGATCAATCTAAGAGATAGTGGCCAAACAGGAGAAATTTTCCTATGTGGGTGGCCTAGACAACATGTCTGCCACCAAATTTGTACTACCCTTCTTGTATTTGATCACTAGGTTTATCTCCTTGAAGAAACACTACGCCTATAGCATAATCACTGGCATCTATGTCTACTTTAAAAGGTTACTGAAAACAAGGAAGAGAAAGTACTGGAGCAAGTTCCTTACCCTAGTAAAAACCCTTACTCTTTGCAGCCACTGTGTGTGTAGAGGTGCTACAATTTCCGAGAAACCAGGAATGAATTTCGCATGCATGTACCGCATTGCTCCCAAAAACTTCTAGTATCTCGTGGCTCTGTTGGTGTTGGCCAATTTGTGATGGCTTCAAATTCTTTGGATCCACTCATAGCTCTCCTCCTCTAACCATGTGCCCAATATAGAAAAGTGACTGTTTGGAAAATTCACATTCTTCATATTACAAAGCAATTATTTCTCCCTGAGAACTTGCAAGACTTGATGCAAATACGTTAGGTGTTCTTCCCATGTGGCACTAAAAATAAAGATATCATCTAGATATACAATGACACATGAATCTATGAAATCCCACAATACATCATTCATCAATCTCATAAATGTAGCGGGTGTATTACATAATCCAAAAGGAAGTACTAACCATTCATAAAAACCCTGTTTTGTTTTGAAGTTAGTCTTCCATATATCCTCCTCCTTCATCCTGACTTGGTGATAACCTAACTTGAGATCCAACTTCATGAAAAATTTGACATGTTGAAGTTGGTCCAAGAGATCATCTATGCGGGAAGTGGATATTTATTCTTTATGGTGATCTTGTTCAAAGCACGGTAGTCAATGCACATTCTCCAAGAACCATCCTTCTTTGGCACCATCACAATAGGTGAACCACATGGTGAGGTGCTTGGACGTATCACCCCTTGGTCTATTAGTTCTTGGAGTTGTTTCTTTACTTCAGTACTCTCAAGAAAGGATTGCCTATACAACCTGATGTTTGGTAGAGGGGACTCTGGAAATAGCTGAATCTCATGCTCTACTTCCCATTTTGGTGGTAATCCACTAGGAGCCTGAAATACTTCCTGAAAATACTGAATAATACTATCCAAATATTGTTTTCCTTGGTTAGAAATCTCTGAAACTTCTATCCTATCTTGTTTATCCTTTAACAAAAGTAAACAAAACTGATTATGATTTTCCGAATAAGTCATTTTGCTTGGTTAGCACTTACCATAGTAACCCGTGTCTTATGTTGGTGTGCCTAGATGTTGTAGTTGATCCCATCCTTGACCCATCTGTACCGGTTTTCCCTTCTCATAAATATAGCATCCCTAACATACAAGTAAGGACTTCGAATACAACATCAAAAGCATTAAGTGGAATAACGTCAGCTTCAAAAACATCTATATATTGGGACTTTATCCCAAACTTGACCTTACATCTTCTTGTTACCTAAATTTCAACACCCTTCTTCACCCAACTCAAAGGATAAGGGTGCGGATGCTCGTAAGTCTCAAGACCAAGCTTCTTTACAATTGCCTTAGAAATCGAGTTATATTGAGAACCGGTATCAACCAAAGCATTTACCTTAGTTCTCTTGATTTGGATTTTGATTTGGAATAGTCTACTCATCTCCTCTTTTTTTTCCATGTTGGTGGTCATGTATCTGAGCCTTTTATCTACATCAGAGTCATCTTCAATTTCCACCTCCCCTTCTGTCTTTACAGCCTATCATGGACTTCTTGGAGTCCTTGGTTCGGTTCTTTGGATCTAAATCTAGATGCAACTTCCAACATGTAGCATCAGTATGACCATTGATATCAAAATTCTTGTAAAAATTCTTGGGATCTTTACAATTATTTAAAGTAGTGGCATCTTTTTAACTTTTCCTTTCCACTCACTCTTGTTACTTGTTTTCCCACAATCCATTTTTCGCTGATTTTTTGATTGCTTTACCCTCGGCTCGCTTCGCTTGCTTTGTCTCATCATCTATGTAGTATTCCTATACACATGCTTCATTGATAACCTTGGGATTTTTAGAGATGCCTTTTCTTCAAAGGTGAGTATGAAGTCAGCCCAAGTACTTGGTCAGAATATCCTCATCCTCCAAATCCATGTTTAGCAACATGGCTTTCCTCCAAAACTCCATAGTATAGTCCTGCACACTTTGACCACTACCTTGTCTAAAATACTACCATTTAATCATTTGGTCATTTTTATGGCCAATAGGATAGAAGTTAGCTCTAAGTAATTCCTTAAATTCTTGCCAAGATTTCACAATAGGACGCTTCTTCTTTTCACAAGTAGTTAGATGAGTTTCCCACCAAACTAGAGCATGTCCCTCCATTTTGAGACATATAAAGGTGATATTTTGTGCCTCAATGACATTATGGACACTAAAATAGACTTCTAACCTGTTTCAACCATTCAAGTAACTCGCATCTACTTGTCCTTCAAATCTTTTGATTTTGACTTAAGTTTCAACTTTAAAAGGATCATGTTAAGATTTTACATTTTCTCTTGTGTTAGAAGTCTCTTCTTCATGTTATTCTCCATAATATTACTCATGGTGGCCCTTGCCTATACCAAAATTTTCAACTAAGCCTCAAACCACCGATTCCATGGAGTCTTGCTTGATGAAGCTGTCTTCTACAAATCTATAAGTTCCTCTTGCCTTCTAAACATCCTATCCATCATGGTCTCTAGCATCTCGATTCTATGGACCAAGTTCTCTTCCTCCATTTCTCCCCAAATTCTTTGTTTCCACTTCTTTGTAGAAATATCTGGATTGCAAGGTAAGGTTTCTTCACCTTTAGATCTTGTCACTGTCATACAAATTCAAGAATGAAATACCATAGTCCTGGATACTTATTAGCTCTGATACCAAAATGATCGTAAACTCTTCAAATTTTGAATAATTCACAAAATCACAATTAATCATTGTTTTTTACTTTCTATTTTAAAATAACGAGAGATAGCTAGTGAATGAATTATTATTTTGCTTAGAATCAACAATTGTAGTAAAGGAAAGAATATAATCTCATAACACCAACAATTTTATCCTGGAAAACCTCCAATGGAGGAAAAACCAGTCAGAAGGGAAATTGCTCTTTCTTCCCACTTCTATTGGCCAATTCAAATCAACAAGTACAAAATTTACAATAAGTATGAAAGGGAAGTAGATAATATCTCAACACTTCCTTTCAATTACTTGTTTTCTCTGTCTCAACACTCCTTTCTTCTACAACAATACAATTTCCAGCACTAAGACTTCTTGCTCACTTGCTCTCATGCTTCGATGATCTTCTACACTTCTACAATCATGTATTTATAGCCTTTCTCATGTCCTCCCATGCACTGGAGAATGGGAAAGGTCATGAAGGAGAAGAGAAACAAACATCCTTTCAAATTCAAAGGCTATTTGTTTCAAATTTTATTTTCTGGCTGTAATGGCTAAGACTGTCGCCTCTATGCAGACCGGCAGTCCCAGGACCTCCGCCATGTCCGGGTGGTGATTCTATAGCTGTCACCCTACACCAGGTGGCATTCCTGTACTTACAAGATAGAACCTCCGTTTATTGTTTTTCTTCTTTGTGCTAACTGTTTCTGATGAAGTAGAGTTATTTTGGATCCCTATGGATAAAAAATCCACCAAATGGATAAGAAAAATACTTTTTTGAACTGAAATTTAAAAGAATAACTTTACATGTTTCAACCTAAAGGATTTGAAGAAACTAGTAAAGACAACTATGATTGTAAGTTGAGAAATCCTTGTATGGTTTAAAACAAGCTCTTAGAGCTTGGTATGTCAAAATTGTTTCCTTCTTTAAACCGTTAGGTTTTTGTAATTGTTCTTCTAACAATGATATATTCACTAAGCAATAAGGCTCACATATTATCATTATATGTATATATGTTGATTATTTTCTTATGATTGGTGACAATTATGATTTAATTCATAGGATTAAAGAGAAATTGAAGTAGTACTTGAAATGAATTAGTTAGGTCTCTCACATCATGTTATTTGTATGATTTTATTTCATTCTATTGTTATTTTCCAAAACACAATATGCAACCATTGTATTGAAAAAATTGCTTATGATTGATTGTAAACCATTTTGTACTTAAATGGAAGTTGGAATAAATATTGATCCTAAATTTATAGATGAAAAATGTTGATCCTATTTTATATACATTATTAGTTGATAGTTTGATTTATTTAACTATAACTAGATCAAATATTTCCTATACAAAGAGGAATTACTTCAAGGTTTATGCACAAATATTTTTTTAAAGATCATTGGAATCTTGCAAAAATAATTTTTAGATGTTTGAAGGAACAATCAATTATGGGTTGCATTATAACAAGAATGAAATTTTTATCTTATATGGATTTTGTGATTCTAACCATACCGATGTTGTGTTATAAAATATACGGATATGTGTTCAATTGTTTTGGTGTAGGAACCATTACTTGGAAAAAAATACAATCAACAAATTTCTCTATTTTTTCTACTTAGCTAGAGAAGTACAATGGAAGAAATAAAGAAGCCATGTGGCTGCAACGGCTGTTGGTAGAGATACACATGTAAGCTAAAGGAATTATTTCTCTTCTATGTGGTGGTCAGAGTTGTATTACTATTGATTAAGAATCTAGTTCAACATTAGAGGATGAAGAACATTTATATACATATACGCTTCACCCGTGAGAAGGTGCAAAGTGATGAGATAAATCTCAAGTTCATGTTGACTGAAGAGAAAGTTACTGACATCTTCACAAATTCCTTGAGTGCTACAAAGGTTTGTCAATTTCATGAAAAGATTGGATTGTCTGAGTTTCCATTGAAGGGGAGTGTGCATGACAATGTAACCTCCTAATGGAACTTAGTTTTTGTAAAAATACCTTCGGGAAAATGTAAAAGACCTTCGGGAAAGTGTAAAAAGACCTTCGGGCATGTATACCTCCTCGGATTATTTTTAGAAAGAAGTGTAGAAAGATATTAAAGGTAGTCTTCAATAAACTCTTTAGTGCTATTGAGTTTACTGGTAAACATCTAGTACAAGCATATTGTTAAGGAGGTCTTTGGTTGTAAAAGGCTCCTATATGCTTGTGTTCAATAACCTTTTATGAGAACCTATGAGAACATGTAAAACTCACAAATCATACTTAGCCACTGATCATGGGATGATCTTTGGGATTCCGAATCCTTTTGTACCAAAAGGTAATTTGAGTATGAATAAGGTGTTATAATTCCTTCAACCGATATGCTAGCCTAAAATTTATGGTTTAAGGATTGTAAATCTTATCATGTACCACGAGAAGGTAATCTATTAGAATATGTTATGTTATCCCACTTAACATTAAGGGGATTGTTGAACATAATGATTAAGTGGTTGTTCCAACCCTTAATGTATATAGGTCCATCACTAATATATATGTTAATATTTAATAATATGAAATATTTATATTTCTATTATTAAATATGCTAACCTAGGTATATAATTTAGGTTAAATATTTAATATCATGAAATGATTATATTTCGAATATTAAAAATGCGAGCGATGGAGAAAGTGATGGAGGTTCAGTCATCGCAGCTTTCTACAATATTGGTTGCAGAATGTCTGTGTTCTAGGCCAATCATAGATGAGGAGAGGCTGCTTCCTGACCAGAATCAGACGAATGAAAAGTTACAAACTGAAAAAGTGGACACGCTGGGATCCACACCTTTGGCCTGGAATAAGATTCTTCAAAACCCTAACAAAAAGTGGGTCCACAGTCTTCTGAAAGAGGGCAGTTCACATGGGAAAAGGACAATGAAGGTGCTACCTGTCTAATGGTCCCAGATGGCTGCGTGAATAGGGCTTTGGGCAAAGTGAATCTTTCCCTTGTTGGTAAGTTTCTAGGCTCTATACCTAATATTGATTTTATTAGAAAATGGGCTCTTAGAAAGTGGAAACCTAAGGGGGATCTGAGTATTACCATCATGCCACGGGGTTTTTTTCTAGAAAAATTTAATCAAGACTGATTTGGAATCGGTGCTTCTGGGAGGACCGTGGTGGCTGGGTAATATGGGCCTCTTTTTGAAAAAATGGTACCCAGGGTTTGACCCTAACATTGAAAATATGAACACCATTCCAATCTGGTGTAGAATCCTTGGGCTACCATTGCAATTTTGGGATGATGAAATTTTTATAAACATTGCTAAATCTATAGGTGCTCCGATTGAGCTAGATGGGCCCACAAGAAACAAATCCAAACTTGATTTTTCTTGATTTTTCATTTCTTCTTAAATGGAGCAGGAGCTACCAGAGCACATCATCTTCAAATCTAAGTGTGGAATGTGGATTCAAAAAATCAAATTTGAAACATTTCATTTAAGGTGTAAGCAATGTCATCGCATAGGACACTTCACCAAAAAATGTCCCAATAAGGAGATCTCTTCAGAGGAGGACAAACACAAAAAGAAAGAACAACCTGAGGGTGATTTAGAATTGATAAAGGAATATAGGGTTCTTGACATTGAAAGCTAGAGAGATGAAAAATCCCTAACCAGACTGAGTTGAACTACAATAAAAAGGGAAAAAGGGGGTTTAGAACTCCAATAAGGAAACATCTGGTTTGGCGTCCAAAAACCCCAGCGGAAGCTTTGCATGGAGCACCAATCAGAATCAAAGAGGGCTTAGAAAATCCTGTAAAGGTGACTATGGAGGTGGATGAACAAGAAGGAACTGTAAAGATAAATATCATCCCTAATGATCTATCTCAGACTTTGGATGACAATAAGGAAACTGAGATAGATAACTCTCTGTGCATCATTGAGGAAATATTGGAAAAGGATAACTTGGGTTTAGAAGAAACATTGCAGAAAAACACTCCAAGGGGTGAAAGTAAAATCTCAACAGATATACCTCCTGCTTCAAAGCAATAGTCCAGATATACCTCCTTGCTTCAGCAACAGATCAGTAGATCCACACTCTATTGATAGGAATCAGAGAGAGCAAGAAGAGGGAGAAGTAACGCCATTCAAGGAAGATGAGGAGCTAACTTTTGGATTCATAGAGGTCATCTCAAAAAAAAAAAGAGAATGAAAGGATTTGAAATGATCCCAGAATCACTCTACAGTGAAAAGAAAAAGAAAATGGACAACTGGGAAACTTCAACATCCAGAACTACTAGATCTTCTGCTAGAAGACTAGTAGATTTTGGAAGTAGTTCTAAAAGAGGAAGGCCCTCAAAAAAGACTCTTAGATCCAAGAGAACAGAGAAAGACATTGCAGATGGCATTCAACGTCAATTGAGCCATCAGGAAATCCCAACTCCCACTCCTATTAAATGAATATTATCTCTTGGAACATCCGAGGTCTAAATGAAAACTCCAAATAGAGAATCATTAAGGAGTTACGAGATTCTAGTAGTCCTAGTATTTTGATTTTGTAGGAAACTAAGATGAAAGCTAAGATCCTTGAAATTAGTAAAAAGAGTTTTTGGGAAAACTCTGAAATGGCTGCGGTGGACTCTCAGGGAGCCTCTGGAGGTCTGGCTACTCTTTGGGATAAAAGACATTGTACTGGTATGGTTCTTAATGCTAGCACTAATCATCTTGCTATTAAATTTCATGTTATTGAGAACAATGGTGAATGGATCCTTTCTAATATCTATGCCCCTAATACGGTTAGTGGGAGACGTAAACTATGGACTGATCTTAAGATCTTTAGAAACCAACATAGTACAGCTAACTGGCTTATCATGGGTGACTTTAATTCTCCTCTAAACCCAGGTGAAAAATATGGAGGAATCTCTAGCTTTTCCACAGGTATGGAGGAATTTGCTGATTTTATTGTTGAACTTAATCTCTTGGATGTGGATCTCCATGGGAATAAATACACTTGGAACAATAGAAGGTTGGGAAAATATCTTATCCAAGTTAGAATGGATAGAGCCTTGATTTTTGCTAGTTGGATTCTCAGTCAAGACTTCCACCTCTCTTCCCTACCCATAATTGGATCGGACCACAATCTAATTGCTTTAAATCTTCTCAATTGGACTAAGCCCATCATAAGCTCATTTAAATTTGAAAAAATGTGGATGGAGCATGAAGACATCTACGACAAAATTAAAGAGTGGTGGGTTTGGAATGGTGAAGGAACTTCTCAATTTAGACCGATTCAAAAGCTCAAAAATGTTAAAAAACAAGTTAAAATCTGGAATAAAAGAGTTTTTGGCAATGTGTTTGAAAAAAAAAGAAGTTAAAAAAAAATCTCCAAGATCTGGAAATCAAAATGAATACAATGGGGAGATCTGTTGAAGACCAAACTGATGAAAAGAATATTCTCTTAGAACTGCATACGATTTACAACAGAGAAGAATCCTTATGGAGACTAAAATCTAGGGCTATCTGGCTAAATGAAGGAGATAGGAATACGAAGTTTTTCCATATGACCACTTTGAAGCACAGAGCTTGTAATAGGATCATGGAAGTGGCTAAAAGTAATGAAATGTTATAAAAGATCCCAACAACATCAAAGAAGAAGCTCTAAATTTCTATAAAAAACTTCTTAATGAGAGGAATATAATTAATGATGAGGCAATTTCTTTCATGTTGGAGGCTATTCCCCAAGACAAAATTGAGGAGCAGAGATATAAAGATATCACTAAAGTTGTCACACTTGAAGAACTGCAAAAAGTTGTGTTTACTTTAGAAGGCGACAAGGCTCCAGGCCCGGATGGTTTTTCCATTAACTTTTTCCAGAAATTTTGGGAAATATGTTCAGATGATCTTCTCAGAGCGGTGAATGAATTCTATAGAATTGGGGATCTTTTGAAAGAGCTGAATAACACCCACATTGTGCTTGCTCCAAAAAAATGGATGCTAAGGACTTCAAAGACTTCAAACCCATCTAGCCTTGTGAATGTTATCTATAGAATTTTTACCAAAATCATTGCTACCAGGCTTCAATTCATTTTGAATGATTTAATCTCAAGGCAACAGAGTGGATTCATTAAAGGTAGGATTATCCAAGATGGAGTGATTATGGTGCATGAGACCATACACTCTATGGAGAATAATAAAAAAGCAAATATGGTCCTTAAGCTTGATATGAATAAAGCCTTTGACAAGGTCTCTTGGGTTTTTCTTGACAAAGTCTTAATTAAATTTGGTTTTCCGGCCAAATTCAAAAAAATTATTAAGGCTTGCATCTCTACGGTCAGATTCTCAGTGGTGGTTAATGGTGAGCCAGTGGGATTTTTCACAAGTAGCAGAGGACTAAGGCAAGGGGACCCCATCTCCCCCCGCTCTTCATTCTTATGGCAGACAATCTTAGTAGAACAATTGGTAAAGTAGTCATTGACGGTCTTTTGAAAGGCTCAAAGCCCACTTCCATCAGCCAAGCAGCTTCTCATCAACAATTTGCGGATGATACAATCCTCCTTTTATTGGCTTTCATCATTGAAGCTAAGGCCACCAAAGCTATTCTGCAACTTTACGAATCTGCTTCTGGGCAAGAGATCAATTATGATAAAAGCTCCATTTTCTTCTTCAACACTCCTGAGGAAAGACAACTTAAAATTGCTAAAATTTGGGTTGTAAAATAAGTGCGCTTCCAGCCACTTACTTAGGACTCCCTCTTGGCACTAAAAAAGTTTCTAACAAGGTGTGGGATGATCTATTGGTGAGATTTAAAAAAAAATGGCTGGATGGAAAGGAGCCATTCTATCTAGTGCTGGTAAGTGCCTACTCATAAAAATCATGCTTCAAAATCTGCCTATCTATATCATGTCTCTATATAAGATCCCTTCTACCTTCAGAGAAAGAATTGAGAGGATTCAGAAAAAACTTCTTATGGCAGGGCATAGAGGAGAAGTTTAAATATCACCTAGTTGCTTGGGATAAGGTTTGTACTCAAAATCTATAGGAGGATTTGGGCATAAAAGACATCAAGAAAATGAATGAGCTCTCATTGCGAAAATGGGATAGAGAATGCTTTCGAGAAGCAACCTCGGATTGAATTAATTAAGGCTAAATACCTTAATCAACAAGCAAGTATTTTCTTTTGTTTAAGATGAACACCTTCCCTATGGTTTCATTTTTGGAATAATTTAGTGAAGAGCAGAAATTTCATTAAATAAGGCAGTAAATGGAAAGTGGGAGATGGCTGTGATAGAAAACTATGGGATGATAACTGGTTTAATGGAAACCTTATGGAAAAATTTGGTGTGGCCAAAGAAAGTCTTGAAAACAAGTATGGCACTAGAATCAAGGATTAATTGAAAGAAATGGCAAAAAAAAGAAATAGAAAAAACTTTCTATGGATAGAGATGATCTGATCCAAAATATTTCCTCCCTGCAAGATCAGTTGGACCTTATCCCCTTAAGTCAGTTGGATGTTAAGGATGAATTGGTTTGGATAAATTCTATTGATGGGGACTACTCTGTCAAAATGGGTTATAATACTTTCTTCGACAATAGTCAAACTGAGTTTAAATGAAGTAGAATTTGGATGACTGAGCTAACACCTAAAATTAAATTTTTCTTTTGGTTGGCTCTTAGAGGCAGAATTCTTACAACTGACAAGCTGATAAGATAAGGTTTCATAATGCCTAATAGATGTCATCTTTGTAAAAAATACTCTGAGGATATCAGTCATTTGTTTGTCCATTGTGATTATGCTACCAGAATATGGAGTTTTTCCCTCTCTAATTTTAAAGCTTTTTGGGTGGTTCTCGAAGGATTTCAGTCAGCTCTGGACCCAATGGAGCCCACCCTATAAACATTGTGTTGTTAGAAGGCTCTGGAATTTGGTAATACCTCATGTTATTTGGAGGATATGGAAAGATAGAAATGATATTATCTTTAGAAATAATAAACAGAATTTTAAGCTCAGTATTGGGAAAATTTCTAATGCTATTAAAGAAAATATTGCTAGATTTAAACCCCCAAGAACAAGAGTTATCTAGAAAATGAAGAGCATATCTTGTCCCAACGGCAAATAGGAGCTAACAATATTTGAAATAATTCTGGTAATAGTATTGATATATCTTTGATACATTGACATCCTCCGATCTTAACTGGTATAAGTTGAACTTTGATGGGGCCTCTAAGGGTAACCCTGGAATTGCAACGGGGAGAGGAGTGATCTGGGATCATAAAGGTAGTTTGATTGCTACGTATGATAGAAAAATGGGAATTAAAACTAATCATTTTGTTGAAGCATTATCCGCTTTATGGGGCCTTAGAATTGCTTAGACTCATAATATCCAAAACCTCATTCTAGAAGGGGACTCGCTTAATATCATTAAACATATTAATCAGTGTTCACCTCCAAGTTGGAACATCAAGGACTTCATCTTGGAATTCATAAGTATTTTCCAAACCTTCAATAACATTCAGATCAAGAATACTTACTGGGAGGGTAACAAGGTGGCAGATGCATTGGCTAATTATGGCATAAATGTTAATCACATTATTTGGGATAATAAAGATCACATTCCTGAACAGCTTCAAAGCAAAGCATACAAGCGGATACTTATGAGCATGCAAATTCGGGGTAAGAGAAATGAGCATTTGGAGTGGGACTTCAAAATAAGACTCCCACACGTGCTGATATTAAAACAACACTCAAGCAAATCTTGATGGGAAATCAAGGTTGTGGAAAGTATAATGAGAACTTAAAGTGGATATATATGAAGATTAAAGCCACACATGTGGGAAATATTGTGCTTTCAACAGCTTTTAAATAGGGCTTTACGGATTCTCAAGTCAGTAATAAGGATGATGATGATCTGGAGTGGGTTTCTAAGGGGACTGAAGTTCACACATGCGGGATTTCCTAGGTACATAGCAGTAGTCACTCAGGCATTCATGGGAATAGCAACGGCTACCCTAGTCATCATTCACATCACGTGGAAAATAACAGAGAAAGGTGGACTGATAACTGTGGCTGCTATAGAACTCCTCATAGGGATTTTGAAAATTTTATTTGCAAACACTTACACACGGTGATAATGGGAGGTGCCCCTTGTCAAATAGAACCCAGTGCAGACCTGGAATGGAAAAATAATGAAGAGCTTTGGAATCTTCTCAGCCAGGGAGGCATCACTAATTTTATGGAGAAGATTCAGGGTCACGACCAAAGTATTTCCATGCATTTTGCAAAGGATTGGAAGGATCGCACAGTGGATTATGGCGGGAAAAATATTTCAATCAATGAAGAGTTAATAGCCGAAGCAATAGGCCTTGACATGGATGGGTACCATTTTTTTAATAAAAGGATTGACAGAGGTGCTGAGGAGAGGAAATTTGTTGAGGGTAATGAGAAACTGGTCTTTGTCACGGTGGGTCTACAGGTCAGCTCTATCCCTCCGCCTTTTGACGAGGTCACCCGTATGATGGTGCGTTACATCTCTTTGGAGGGGAGATTCGTCACTGTGCCCTCAAAGCATCTTGTGTTCCTCAATCACTTCCACAGGAGTTTCACGGTATGCTTCCCTCATTATCTGCTTAATTCTCTTGAGTGCTCCATTTTGGAGTTTCAAAAGCATGCATGTGTAGTCCCTCTGCATCAGGGTCTCATCTTCTTGTTGCATAAGCTTTGTCTTCTTCGGTCTCCCGACATCCCATCCTCCCCGTCTCTGTTCCTCCTCTACCCAGCACCGCTACCGCTACCCCCATCTCTTCTCCTTCTGTCCCCATCACCGTTGTTGTCACCCCTCTGCCCTCCTTCTCGGCTCCCTCAATCATCCCCCCACCTCTGCTCCCACCCACTTCACTTCCACTTCGACTAGACCTATTACTAGGTCTTCTAAAAGACTGAACCTTGATACCACTATTTCGGGGAATGTTCCTCAGGACTTGGAAATTGCTCATAACCTCCTGCATATTAGAAGTATTGGTTCATAGGAGGCACACATTGAGAACTCCACAAATAGGCTGGAAGCCTTAGAAGCTGACATGTTGCTATTGAAAGAAGAGGTTAAAAACTTGGCAAAGTAAAAAGGTAAGAGGAAGAAGGAAGAGGAGATTGATATTGATAATAAATAGGTTGAAGACATCTACAAAAAACTGAACTCCTTGGACAACCATCTAGGGAAATCCAAGACTTGCCATGACCATAATATGGCTATTTTTAGTGCAATTGAAGAATTTATTGAGCAACATGTCCGCAACGTCTCTAATCTCAAAGTGAGAATTCCAGCAACTCTTTGGGGCACGGAAAAGGAAAGAAAACAGACCATTGAACAGCTGGATGTTACTGACTCTACTCATATGATGACTTTGGCTATTTTCACCTCTTGGAAGAATATCAAATCCAGAATCAAAAAATATGCCAAGAAGTAATTGTGGATGCTCTTATTGTACTCCTTCATAATTTTTATTGTTTGTTTGTTGTTTTTTGGCTACTCTTCTGCGGTGTTTGAACTAGTTTGTTGTTTTAGGGTAACCGCTCTTTGGTTAC
The DNA here is from genome assembly GCA_018340775.1 of Taxus wallichiana var. yunnanensis. NCBI lineage: Eukaryota > Viridiplantae > Streptophyta > Pinopsida > Cupressales > Taxaceae > Taxus > Taxus wallichiana. Next base: position 516,770,535 of record CM031237.1, on the reverse strand, counting down.
ATTGGGTTTCTATGTCTCATATGGATCTTGATCCTTTTGTAATGATTCTCATTCTTATTTCGGCTTCTAGGCCCTCTTTTTGTTTACAAGGGTCAAGAAATATATCAAAGGTGTGTAAATCAAGTGATTTGCTTTTACCCTTGGTAAATAGGGTTTCAAAGGAGGAGGTGATCTTATTGGATGTAAAATAATTTCTCGAAGTAAAAGGTTATTTTCAAAGTGGTTTTTATCCTATTGGGTTTTTCCACTATAAATATTGTGTCACCTATGCTATTTATTTCCTGTAAGTATTTCGTATTTACTTATGTTATGATGTAAAATTTATTTAAATATTTATTGTAACATTATGTAATATGTAAATTTATTAAATCCTTATTTGTTAGAATCCTCAAATTCTAACATTATGATCCTTTGGGATGGTCGGGACCATTAAAACATGGTCTTTGATTTCTCTCTCTCTTCTCTCTAGAAATCTATAAATGTTAAGTGCTTGGGCATGTTTTTAAGGGGAATGTTCATAAAATGAAAGGAAAATCTGAGAATTCATTCTAAAACCTTTTATGAGTTGCAAGCCTCAGATATAAGCATTATGCGAGGAAATCCTTTCTCTATTTATTGCATTATAGTGAATTATGCATCTTCTTAAGCAATAAATCCACGTTTTATGGCTTTTTCTACCTTAGCTACGTTATATTGAATTTCTTGCCTTACATTACAATTCTAAATATATTGTGCATACATTATTCTTTTTACAGATTCAAGTTTTTTGTGCTCCATGGAAACTTTGTTGGTAGATGTAGTTTAGACGTGTCACTCATGTCTAACCTCTCTCTACTCCATTCTTCCTCTCATTTTCAATAATTAGAATGTTTTCCACCCTTTTCTTGGCACCATCGCTTCGTAGTTTATGATTTATGTTTCATGTATCTCTCTTTAGTCCCTTGAAATTTTAGGATAAAAGTACATAGTTATATTTCCCTTCTTTGGATTAGATTAGCATTAGGATTAGGTTAGAGGAGCCAACCTTCTCTGGATTTTTTCTCAATAGAAAGGTCCCACACTTAGATACAATCCCATGTTACCCAAAAACATTGGTTTCTCATCCATTATACATGACAAATAAGAGGGTGCTATTTTTTGGTGATAACATGTATATGATCAAAATGTGTAAAAATTATGTAAGAAAACATGCAAAATGTGAAAATGTGAAAAAGTAACATGTGCACCTAATCCGTGATGAGGAAGAGAGTGTATAAAGGATCAATGCAATGATGTAGAAGGTCACGTTTTTTAAATGATCTCATGCCGATTGTGTCATTTGTGATTTTTAGGGCGATCTCATGTCACAAAAGAGGTGGTGTAGGGAGAAAATTCTGGTGTCATCTTCCAAATTTTAATTTCTTCCCAAAATGTATGGAACACCACTGCATATGGTGTGTAAAAATCTGATCTAGTTTGAAAAATTCCAATCCAATGTTGTATGTTGTATGTATAGTGAATGCTAAGGATTGTACACCTGTAAAAGCTACTATGTGAGGTGTTGTAGATTTTACTACAATGAAGAATGTTGTGTAACTTCCCCTTTGTCACAGGCATCTAGGAAGGTTAAGGGGGAACCTAGGTGCTACTTTCCTAGTTTGGGAATTGGTGTCTGTGTTGTCCTAATGACCCAAGTCTTATTTTGAGCCCTATATCGAGACCGATGACTTTGTTATACCGGTATTGTGTTGTGTGAACTATGTGTTTGGACTGATGTATGGGGTGAATAATTCACCCACATGATTACCCCCTCATTTAGGGTGTATGTAAAATTGTTGAGGAGTATGTAGCCCAAAGGAGGGTGACCAGTGCACTGAAACTAATGCCCTACATGGGGAGGGAGTGTTCTTGGTAGAAACCAAGGAACACAAAAAAATTGGTTGGAAACAAGTGTTAGTACAAGAAAAGACAAACAATCATGTAAAAGACGATATTGAAGATAACACACAAGAATAAAATGTAGACCACAAAAAGCGGGTTACAAAAATGGGACATCACTCATGATGTTGCAAGAAATTCAAGGTCGAGATGGCTGAAAGTAGATAGTGTGCACACAATACAAAGGGAAAATCCCACAAACAATGACATACAATAGAAAGTAATGTAACTAATAACCATAGTGGTAAATAGACCTATAAATAAAATGATGCACATGAAACACCCATTAGCATGTTAGAGAGATGAAAATTATGTCAAAACATGTATAATCTGATAAATTAATGTGCTACGAAAAATTAAACAAAATGACCTTAGTGTACAAAAGTGGATTCCATCAAGAGTCGTTGTGGGATTGGTAATAGGTACTGTACCAAGCATCCATGCTGCATGAATCATTCTATAAAATATGTGATCATAACTAGAAAGCAAGTGAATGCGCATGTGTATATGGAAATATAATGACATACAAGATATCTATCTAGCATGTGTAATAAAGTGTACATGTAAGCATAAGAAAGAAAGAGTAAATGTGACCAAGATATGCAGTATGAGGTGGAGTGTAGATGAAGTGGAATATAGTGTGAGTGTGATAAGAGAATATTTCCCCAAGTGGATGTGTATGTAGTATATGAGTTTCATTTATAAATCCCCCTCAACATTCAAGAATGAACCATATAACAAGAGTTTGTCATCGGGAAATGGTTTGAATGTGTGCTCTAGAAAGATACGATTGATAAAGCGTATCTTGTGTTGAGTGATTTATCGAGTGTGGTGAGTTCCATTTGAGATGTAACCCTCAGCAGTCAAGTATGAACCTTATAACTAGAGTGTATCATAGGGTAATTACAGAACATGTAGAAGAAGATGCCAAAAATATATGTCGTGAATGCATAGAGTAGATATTGTGTAAAAAGGGATGAATGCGTGAAATTTGAAGTGTGTAGCATGTAGTGTGTTAGGATCATGTGTATAGGATTCCCTCAATAGTCAGGTGTGAACCATAACACAAGAGTGTGTTGTCAAGTGATGACGATCCAAATATATCAAGATGTGTATGACAAATGTAGAAGACTACATGTGATGTGCATAAGATGCAAGACAATTGATAATGCTAGAATGTTAGAGAGGGGAATAAGTGTGATGCCCCCAAGTGTGTACTTGATGAGTATAGTATTCGATGAATGATTTTTGTAATAGATAGATAGGTGATATATGAAGATGATGAACAATAGATGGTGTATAGCTAATTGAGTAATGTGATAAGTGATGAGTCATTGTATTGTATATGTGATTAGTGATAGATGGTAATATATGTATGTATGTATAAGTGAGTATGTAATAGATGGATATGTTGATAAAGCACGTGATGTGAAGATGAAACATGGTTCTTATTATAACAGAGATATCTCAATAGTCATGTAAGAATAATAATAACACGAGTGCATCATCAGGAAATGACGATACAAGAGTGCATGAAAGGGTGTGTAATGATGATCAAAGAGATGAAACATAAAACAAATAACGTATGAGTAGAAATGGTGAACAATTGATTCTAGGAAGGGAAAAGTAAGTATGTTGCCCCCAAGTGTGCTAATGATGGATATCTATGTAGCAAGGCGAGAGATACCTTGCCATTATGGGATAGATTTTTCTCGTGTCGTGGTAGGACAAAGTAACAATAGGCCATGTGATGGTGGTGGAATTTGAAATGTTTCTTGGCCATCAGTAGGAGTAGTTGTTTTGACAAAATGAATTGGAAACTAAAGTGGAGTAGGATGGGGAGAAATACTGAATGGTGATAACTTAGGTAGGATTGATGACATTGCAGAAGACTTGATAAGAGAAGGTGGACTGATTTTGAGAGGTGGTTGTATACTATTGGTGAGAAAAAATTTCAGGTGGAAAAATTAGGTGTCTCCACCAACGTTCATGGGGCTACGCCTCTCTATACTGAATGGTACAACTCTTATTATTGAATGTTACTAATCTAATCCTAATCTAAATGTTGTGGGTTGGAAAAATAGGTTGGGGATAACACAAATACACTCAATTAAACCTCTAGAAAAGTGCATGTACGGGGGTACAAGGGAGGAGATTATAATGAGTTAGGGATAAGGAGGGAAATTAGGAAGGGAAAGTTAATTTCGTGATTAGATTGCAAATTTCACACCCAGTAACCAGAGTAGTACAACATTCAATATAAAGAAAACATAATGAAGCTATCTAGTTAGATGGAAAAATTAAGACTCAAAGTTCTCATATTTGTTTATCAAAGATACAAAGCTCTCACGTCACTATGCTTGAAAATTATATAAAGGAGGGAAATAAAATAACCATGAGATGTCTATAACAACCATACGTACAAAGATGCACACATTCATTCATCTTGCAAAGAAGAAAATCTATTCCTTGATTTAAATTTAGACAATTTGTACAAAGCAAGGGAAAATAAGAAAGTGGAAGAAATTGTAGCTTTATTTCATGTATATTTGTGACACAAAGTCCAACAAACACAATCCAATATTGCCACAAAGTAGAAGTCTTCAAAATCTAGAATCCCTTGGAATGGAGAGGCCATCCCAATTTATAACAATCTAAATTGTCCTTTCACCTCCCTTATATGAATTTTCATTTCCATATTCCACTTGTGACCTTTCATTTTCCATGAATTAATAATTTCTCTTATAATTTTGAGAAAATAATTTTACAAATCTAAAATAGGTCACTTAAGTGAATAAGACAAAATACAATGATTATGCTCAATGAAGAATTAGAAAGGAGAGAGAAAGGAGAGGGGAGAAAGGGATAAGGAGAGGGAAGAATATTCTTTGTAGCATGGATGAAGAACACTCCATCTCTAATGAAAATTAGCTCCACTAATGAGTTGGTGAAATGCTAGTTACAAACCTTTGAACCATGAGAAAACTCCTCCTTAACAATCCATGAAGGCTTGACACAATTGTTTGTGCAATGCACCCATGACGATCCTCCTTGACAATTGATTGATGAACCTATTTATCTCATTGATCTCAACTTGACCAACTTACTTAAAATCACCTAGCTTACTAAGTTATGGCGATGGATTCACCTATTGCACCTTGTGATTCTCAGTCTTGCTTTTGAAAACAAATTTGATGCATTAAGACCTCTAAGAAGGATAAAATAATTTTTTTGGGCTAGGAAACCATCTTGAAACCCTATGAAGATGATAAAAAGAAGAGAGATATCTGAAAATGGAGTCTATTGTAAATTTTTGTAATTGAAATTGGAAATTTCTATTTTTAGCCATCGGGATCCAGGAGCTGGTATGTTAGGAAATACTTCTCCTGGTAATTGAATTTCACCTTCTGAACCTCTGAAATATTCCATCCTCTTTTGTTGCTAAGGCATTACTATTTTTAGCACATTTATTTTTTTAGCAAGTTACTTTTTCAAGATCTGTTATTTTGGGAAAATTATCATTTTTGCCATGTTTACCATTTTACACCTTCTCTGATTTTCCTAAGTGATCCAATCTTTCAATTCAGTGGATTTACTATTTTTAGCATGAAGAAGACAAAAAATATGCTTTTTTAGAAATTTGAAAAAATAGCCTTTGTTTATGAAGGAAATAAATTTTTGGCTTGGCTCGTCGTCATAATATCGTCTTTATAAATTTCACTTGGTTTCGCTCACCGAAAGCTCAAAAATAAAAATAAAAATAAAAATTCTGGTGAAGCTTTAGACATGAAGCTACCATGGCAGACATTAATGGAGTCTTGATTTTTTTACAAGGTTTTTTTCCACCTTCAATTGTAATGAAATAAACTCCATTGGGATATGTTTTTCTCCTAGATTTTGTGTGCAAAATTTTAGCTTCACCCGCTTGCCAAATTGATGGGAAATCAAAGGAGAAGAAGCTAAGGCACAAAATGGAGTTTTTATTCCTATTAATAATCTAATTCCATGCTAACTAGTTGAATGATGGTTGCTAATACCCGACACTGCTCTAACCCTAATAGCATCCATGGCGGAGGCTCTGCTCCTGGAGGGGATAAGGCTTCCAATGCGGCTACTACAGGCTCTGAAGCGGGTAAGGGTTTCACGGGCTACACTAAGGCTTAGGTGGGCAGCGGATCTCCTTCCTCCCCTGGCAATGGACATACACAGAATTTGCAATCCCTAAACAATACAAAATCTAAGTTTCTTAAAACTAAATCTCCTACATGTAAGGATGTAACGAGACCCTTTCAACCTGCAGTTGGAGGCGGCAAGGCTTTGGAGGCTAATCACGAGGACTTGGCCCTATCCTAGATTAATCTTACTTTTACATCCTCTGAGGATGGTGGCACAATCACCGGTCAGGCTCCCTCTAGTGGAGATGGGGCACCTGTACTGGGAGTTCACCATGCTCTTAACGGGACTAGCCAAGGTGCATTTATTCATAGCCCACTATAACCTCATTCAAGGATGCATTAAGGGGCAAGGATTCTCCTATGAAGCCTGTAGACAATACCCCATGCATAACATTTGGGGAGGAGGTCATTACAACTGAAAAATACTATCAGGAACATGCTCTGATCTGCAGATTCAAAGGACTCTGGCCCAACCTTCCTGGCTTACATGCATGGATCTCCAAGCACTAGACTCCATTGCTCGTTGGGAGGTTAGACTTATACCCGTGTGCTAAAGGTATCTTCATTGTGACTTTTTCTTCAATAGCTGATAAAAATCCATTACTTCCAAGCTTTGGGTTTGCCAATCTAAGTACCTGGTCATTAAACCCTTGTTCCCCTCTTTTAACCCACTCACTGAGTCTTTTTCATGCAAACGTGTTTGGATCTGACTACCCCATTTATCCCTCCAATTCTGGAGTGGTGAATGTTTGAAATATATTGGAAACACCTTGGGAACTACACTTTTTATAGATTCTCAAACTTTGATTACACCCACACTACCTATGCTCGGATCTTGGTGGAACTTGACACGGCTAAAAACCTCCCTGCAACCATTGATCTTAGAGTGCAAAATAGAACTTGGTCACAACCTTTAGATTATGAAGTTCTTCCATTTTAATGCAGAAGGTGTTTCTGTTTAGGTCACACCTCTATTGATTATGGGATGGCAAAGCGCCAGCATGAGAAATGCAGTTGGTGGAAATATTCCCTCCCAAAACATTTGGTTTTCAATGCAAAAGAGGACCTAGAATCAAATTCAAATGCTGAGGTTGAATCTAAATTTGTCCCAGAAACCCCTTTATCAGAAAATCCTATTGCTGACAGCAAAGAAAATGCAATAGATTTATCTCATTTAGTTGTTGACAGCAAGGAAATTTCAGTCGGAATTATTGCAACTAAGGAAAATTCTCCTTTTTCTATCCCTCCATTGGTGGAGGCATCATCAGGATGGGTAATGGTCCGTAAAAAGAAAAAGTGTATTTTAAAGAATGCCACTTCTCCACCTAGATGATTTGATTCTCTTCTGTTGTTGGTTGTTCTACATTGTTCCTTGTCTTTGCCAGGCAAGCAGTTTTTGGCTCTGCAATGATGCTCCGGTGTTGTTGCAGACTGGTTGCTATTCATCAGCTATTTTTAGTGGGATTGTTGCTGGATGTTGGTACTTTTCTGAGCAGAATGTTTTCTATTGTTGGGCTTTCATGTTCTATCCTGGCTATTGAGCCTTTCTGTACAAGGGTATAGTCCCTTTTTTAAAAAAACTATTTACCCATAATAAAAAAATTCTATGGAATAATTATATATATATTTTTATCTTGACATCCTTTAAAAATAAGGAATTCTATAAAAAACCTCACTTCAATCTGTGCTCCAGATTGTGAGATATGAGCATTTCACTATTTTGGTTCATGAGGGTTTTGGCACTAAACAGACATGGTGGCGGCTAAAAAATAGAGTTTTGATGTTATTGCAGTCCTTGAATTTTAGGAATAATGGAGGGAAGAATAAATGAGGAGGGGCAATGGAGGTTTGCAAGTTCTCTACAACTTTCTTCTAGTAGTGAGTTTCACGGGCAACAATGGAGAAAGCAGTATGGCAGTTAGTTTTTTACAATTTTTGGCTTCCAAAGCTTCATGGAGTTGGGTGAAATTTTGTGTCCCAAGTGTCCCAATTTTTTGGGAAATTTTGTGCACAAAAATTCACCCTCACCCAAGCTTAACAAGTGCTAGTGTGTGATTCGATGACGAAGGGTGCTAAGGAATGGTGCATAAGGGCTAAATTGGCTTGCTTTAGGCTCCACAGAGGTTATATGAGGCTCCAAGGGTCTAAAATGAGGTTGGAAAAAAAAATTACACTTTTTGCATCAAATATTTGGTGCACTTGGTGAAAAAATGTTTCCCACTCTCTCATTGGCTAGATTTCTAACCCAGAAATTGGCTAACTGTTCGAATGTTTGCCTTGGAGAGCGACTTATCGGGACAATAACTTGAGTTCTAGGAGGAGTGTTTTGATGAAATTTTATATTATATTGACTGAAAAAATCCTAATAAATCCAATGGTGGGACGTTTAGACCTTGATTAAACCATTTAACCCCTTAAATTTAGGATTTTTGTTATGTTCCAAGGCTATGCATGAGAAAAATTGGATGGGGCATAATACATCAAGGTGTTGTGAAGAATATGATTCCACCATATTGTAGAGATATGAATTACTTTCTGAATATATATATTTTTACTCATAAATCATTTTGGAGATCCTATAATCTCTTTTCGAAGCTCGGGGCTGTTTTTACACTATGCACTACCTAGGCCTCCAAGACCCACTTTTGCTGAAATTGCTCCAAAACTTGTGGAACCTTCCAAAAAATTCCAAAACTTATTGAAAAATGTTATTGGCTCTTTGGTACACCTCCTTGATGAGTTTAGGCCTTTTTTCTACTCTGGAGGATGTGCACTAACTTCAAGAAGACTAGGGAATAGCCTTTCCTAAAGCTTGCCAAAAAGCATATCTTGATGAATCCTATTATGAAAGCACTTGAAATGAATGGATACCCCTAAATAACCTATGGGAACACTGACAAAAACCATGAAATACTTAGATAGGGGAAGTAAGGCTGACTTGGGGATTAGGGTGACACAGGAATGTGTCCGGAAAGGCCTACAACAAAAATTTTGACACCGGGGTGCATTGTCATGCTTGAAAATTGAGAATTTTCATGTTACAAATTTTCATGAAAAAATATGGATCTAGCTTTGGGACATGTTGTGGATTGGTCACAGTGAGAACATAACATGAGAAATCCAGAATCTCAAATGTATTTCATGGTCCAATGCTTTATCCATTGGGCTATAGAGCCACCATAAATATATACTACAAAACTTATCTTATTGAACACACACACACATAGAAAAAAGGGAAACATGCCAAAAGGGAAAATGACACATAATGGGAAATTAAACACACAACAATGATAAGGGAAATAACCTAAATCACCTATATACATGTGGGGAAAACCTGCTTTCATTTAAGTGTAAATTTGAACGAGTTCTTACACATAAACGAGTGTCACTAAATTCCATTCTTCTACAAATCGATTGAGAGGTTCACATAATTATAAACCTCTCCTAATATTCTTGAGAAATATAGCTTGATTCCTAGTGCACTTCATGATTTTCCTATTCATTGCACCACCTTTATTATTTTTTAACCTTCTTTAAGGATTCTCCTTGTATTTTAGGTTATTTTCATTTGTTGATTCTTTGCCACCATCATGAAGATGTTTCTTGGTTGTAATTGACTTGCTATTTTCATTTTTACTGCAAGACATTTTTCTTTCATTGTGCACGTGCTTCATGACCACTACTTTCATGGGTTTATTCTTGGCAGATGTTTCATGGAATTTGACCTTATGTCCCTCTTCTTGATTTTCTCCATTTTTAATTTTTCCATGAAGTCACCTTTCTCATGCCCCAAGTATTCTGCCATGTGTTATCTTATGCAAGTATGTTATGTTAATTACATCATTCTTTTGAAAAGAGAATGAACTCAAGATTGGGCACACATCATGTAAAGTTTCCTCTTCTTTCTTTCCTTTCCTATTTTGGGTATCATCCTTTATTTATATGTTAAGGGCATCGATATCTTGAGCGGAGTGTGAAATGAAAGGTTGAAATCTATTTAGAAGGTTTCCATTTTGAGAAAAAACAACTTTAGGAGAAATAAATAATCCATTTCTCCTTTTTTTTTTTGTTGAGAATGTTTCCATCCTTATGAAGAGGAAATGAGCACAACATTGGAGCTGAAATGTCATCATCTTCATCTTTCCCATTCTTGATCACTAAAACTTGAGAAGTCCATTTCCACGTCAAAATTATCATTTTCTAGGTTATGCTCCATTTCAAGTTTGAGAGGTGAAGGTACACTTCCATTCTTGTGTTCCCTGTCATCTTCTTCTAATGAGAAAGAAAATATTTTGAGTTCACTGGAACACTCATCACATGAAGACTCATATTGATCCTCGGGAGAATCATTGAAAACATTGAAGTTATCTGTCAAGAAGGTGTTGAACATCATTCCTTATTCTTGGTATGCATATCTCATCACTTCAATATTTCTCTATTACAAGTAAAGGTTCCCACCAATAACCTCGAGTATCCCTTTGAAGAAACTTCATTGATGCATTCATCCCATAAAAATTACACCTTTTCAAACTCATCTTTCATCAACTCTTCATTTTTTTCTTTGACTAGCTCTGTGATGCTTGGACATTCCTCCACCAACAAGGGAAGCTTAAGATCCTCTTCAAAGGTCATGAAGAATTTTTTAGATTTGGAATTTTGGCACGGGATGTCTATTATTGGGTCATTTTGTTGTTGAACAATATAATTCATTTTTCTGATGGGAAGTAACTTCTTTGTTTTACCATTTACTAGGGTGATGGCGTGTGACCAATTCAACTGCATATCTCCTCCAACATCTCGGTAGAAGATTCATCCTAAAAACATGTTGTATGATATTGGTATGTCTACTACAAGGATTCTCATTGTGATTTTCTTGTTAGGAAAATCTTCCAATGCTACCTTTGCATATTTAATTTTTTCGACAAGAGGCACTCGTTTCCTTTTCTATTTTTTATACTTTTTTTTGTAGAGATATTTTTTTTGGGTGTACTTGGGAAAATATCTCCCAAATAGAGTCATCAAAAACTATTGGTGATAAAAAATTTAGGTGGAAATATTAGGTGTCTCCACTAATGTTCATGGGGCTATGCCCCTCTGCATTGAATAGTAAAAATCCCATTATTGAATGTAACTAATCTAATCCTAATATGAATGATGTCGGTTAGATAATAGGTTGGGGATCACATAGGGATAATCTAATGAACTTATGGAAAAGTTCATGTATAGGGGTACTGAGGAGGAGATTACAACGAGTTAGGGATAGGAAGGAAATTAGGAAGGGAAATTTCTTTGCCGTGAGTAGATTATAGAGTTCACACCCAAAGATGCGAGTAGTAAAACATTAAATATAGAGAAAACACAATGAAGTTATTTAGTGAGATGGAAAAATTGAGACATTAAGTTATCGGATTCATCTATCAAAGAAAAATCTATTACATCACTATGCTTGAAAAGTGTATAAAGAAGGGATAGAAGAACAGTGAGATTTATGTAACAACCATGCTTATCATGTCAACGATAAGAGGAAACCATGTATACAAAGTTGCACACATTCATACATCTTGGAAAGTAGAAACTCTATTCCTTGATTGACATTTACACAAGTTGTACAAAGTAAGGGAAAAGAAGAAAGTGGAAGAAATTGTATCTTTATTTCATGTATATTTGTGACACAAATTCCAACAAACACAATCCAATATTGCCACAAAGTAAAAGTTTTCAAAAATGGAATTCCTTGGAATGGAGAGGCCATCCCAATTTATAACTATCTAAAATGTCCTTCCACCTACCTTATATGAATTTTCATTTCATATTCCACTTGTGACCTTTCATTTTCCATGAATTAAGAATTTCTCTTATAATTTTGAGAAAATACTTTTACAAATCTAAAATAGGTCACTTAAGTGAATAAGACAAAATACAATGATTATGCTCAATGAAGAATTAGAAAGGAGAGAGAAAGGAGAGGGGGAGAAAGGGAGAAGGAGAGGGAAGAAGATGCTTTGTAGCATGGATGAAGAACACTCCATCTCTGATGAAAATTATCTCCACTGATGAGTTGGTGAAATGCTAGTTGTGAACCTTTGAACCATGAGAAAACTCCTCCTTAACAATCTATGAAGGCTTGACATAATGATTTACACAATGCATCCCTAACAATCAACCTTGAAAATTGATTGATTAAATTATTTATCTCATTGATCTCAACTTGACCAACTTAATTCAAATCACCCAACTTATCGAGTTATGGTGATGGATCCACCTATTGTGCCTTGCAATGCTCAGTCTTACTTTCGAACACAAATGTGATTCCTTAAGAGCTTTGAGAAGGATAAAATAAATTTTTGGGCTATGAAACCATCTTGAATCCCTAAATATGATAAAAATTAGAGACATAGCTAAAAATAGAGTTAACTATAACTTTTTGCACCTGAAATTGGAACTTTCTATTTTTAGCCATCAGGATCCAGGAGCTGTTATTTTGGGAAATACTTCTTTTTGGGTTCTAAATTTCACCTTCTGATACTCTGACACATTCCATCCTCTTTTGTTGCTAATGCATTGCTATTTTTAGCAGGTTGTTTTCTCAAGATCTGCTATTTTGGGAAAATTGTCGTTTTTATCATGTTTACCATTTTACACCTTCTCTGATTGTCTGTGTGATCCAATATTTCAATACAAAATATTTACTATTTTTAGCATGAAGAAGAGAAAAAAATGCTATTTTTATAAACTGGAAAAAATGGCATTTGTTTGTGATGGGAAATACATTTTTGGATTCATCTCGTCATCACGATATTATACTCCAAATTTCACTTCGTTTCGCTCACCTGAAATTTCAGAAATAAAAAAACAAAAATTTTCCTATTGAAGCTTCGGACATGAAGCTACCATGACACAAATTAATAGATTCTTGAGTTTTTTATAGGATCTTTTTCCACCTTTGATTTCAATGAAACAAACTCCATCGGGATAGGTTTTTCCTTTAGATTTTGTGTGCAAAATTTTAGCTTCACCCACTTGCAGATTGATGGGAAATCAAAGGAGAAGAAGTTAGGGAAAAAATGGAGTTTTTATTCTATTTAATAATATAGGGAATAATTTTCTGCTTTATTATTGTCATCTTTACTACCTCTGAAAATAAGGAAGTCTGAAAAAAACCTCACTTCAATCCGTGCTCCGGATTGTGAGATATGAGCATTTCACCGTTTTGGTTCATGAAGGTTTCTGACATTGAACGTACATGATGGTGGCTAAAAACTGATTTTTGATGTTATTTCAGTCCTTTAATTTTATGAATAATGGAGGGAAGAATAAATGAGGAGGGGTAATGGAGGTTTGCAAGTTCTCTGCAACTTTCTTCTGGCAGTGAGTTTCATGGGCAACAATGGAGAAAGCTTGAAGTAGGAGAGTTAGCTTTTTACAATTTTTTCCTTTCCAAAGCTTCATGGAATTCCCAAGTGTTTGGGACATTTTGTTCAAAAAAATTCACCATTACCCTAGCTTTAAAAGTGGCGAGAGCGCGATTCGATGACGGAGGGTGCTAAGGAATGGTGCACAAGGGCTAAACTAGCTTGCTTAGGCTCGAAAAGTGTCATATGAGGGTACAAGGGTATAAAATGAGGTTGGGACAAAATTTTAGAACATGTTTCTCCAAATATTTGGTGAAATTGGTGTAAAAAAGTTCTCTACCCTCCCACTTTGGTTAGTTTCCTAACCTAGAAATTGGCTAACTGTTTGAACTCGTGCCTTGGAGAGCGACTTATCGGGACCATAACTTGTGTTCTAGGAGTAGTTTTTAATGAAATTTATATTATCTTGAATTAAAACTTCCTTCTAAATCCAATGGTTGGAATTTCAGACCTTTATTCCATCGTTTACCCCCTAAAATTTATGATTTTGTTACGGCTCCAAGGATGTACATTAGAAAAACTTGTTGGGGGCATAGTGTGCCAAGGTGTTGTGAATAATCTAATTCACCATATTTTAGAGATGGTAATTAACTTTCCTATTTTTTTACTCTTAACTCCTTTTGGAGCTCTACAATCACTTCCTAAAGCTCAGGGGTTGTTTTTACATTGTGCTCTGCCTAGGCATCCAAGACCCACTTTTGCTAAAACTGATCCAAAACTTGTGGAGCCTTCCAAAACCTTCCAAAACTGATTTAAAAATTTTCTTGGCTCTCTAGTATGCCTCCTTGATGATTTTATGCCTTCTTTTCCACTCTAGGGGACATGCACCAACTTCAAGAAGACTAGGGAGTAGCCTTTCCTAAAGCTTGCCAAAAACATATCTTGATGAATCTTGTTCTGAAAGCAATTGAAACGAATATATAACCCTAAATAACCTATGGGAACACTGCCATAACACCTTTAACTTCTTAGAGATGGGGAAGTGGGGTTGACTTAGGGATTAGGGTGACTGGGAAAGTGTTTGGAAAGGCCTACAACCAAAAGTTTCGACACTAGGGTTCATTGTCATGCTTGAAAATTGAGAATTTTTCGTGTTGCACATTTGCATGAAAACACATAATTTGACTTGGTAATTCCATACATGACTTGAGAGGAGGAGGTGCTATATTGATTTTGAGAGGTGGTTTCTTAGGCTGATCTTGAATTTCCATATAAGGAACCTTAGAAATAGTGGCATGACTCTCATTAGACATAGACGAATTAGATTTAGGAATCCATTGAGATGTAAAAACTGGAGAGGACCATGTAGCATGATGTTGTTTATTGAATGAGATAAAACCTTGACACTTAATATGTTTGATTCTTAATTGTAAGGCATAACAATCATTGTCATTATATCCATTAATTTGATGATAAATGAAAAAAAGGAGACCTTGATATTTAAACAACCAATAAGGAGGATAGTGATGAGTAGTTGAAAAGCGATCAATTGATGACTACAAAGATTAGTAAGAATTTCATGTTTCTTAGCATTGTAATCAAACATGAGAGGATCCGTTAATGGAAAGACTTGAGGCTCTTGATATGAGCACATGTAGAAGACATATAATGAGAATGAGAAGAACTAGTGTGAGCACGAGAAGCCTCCTTAATATGTTGGATTTAAGATTTTAAAGATGTAATTGTGGATTTCATAGCCTTAAATTTATCTTAAAATAAATAATTTAAAGCTTGAATAGACTTTTAAATTGATTGATTAGAATTAGAACTAATAGATTCATCAGAGAGACGATCGAAGATGGAACTAACTTCATGAAAGAAACATGTTGATAGTGAGATACATAGTCACTAGGGTTTTGTGAAGAGATTGGTGCATTTTAAGAAAATGAAGCAAGGATACTTTAGAAAGAGAATGAGCCATGAGAAAATAAAAATGAGGATCTTAAGTGTGAAAGAGTTGGGTTCACCAAATGATTAATAAAATATTCAAATAAATAGATGCCCGATACTAACTACAATACAATAGTAAATATATAAACAATGAAATAAATAATTACCCAAGTAAATTAAGTTAATGAGTATGAAACCCTATTTGCAAGGAGGATGGAAGAAGACTTATTTGTTTCATAATTAATCATGGGTTGTGTCGAAGTTCTAACCAAGTGAACAAAGAAGGATAAGTGTCACACAAAGAGTCATAAAAATGTGCGAGTTGACGATCTACCTAGACTAGGGCACCTAGAAAGGGGTAGGTGTGCATGTGGGTGCCCTATACCTAATTTTGGCACCTATGACTTATAAAAACCTAAAAACAAATCTCGACTATTCGCAAGGTGTTCTCTTTCCTTTTCCTTTGGTCGCTAGTATGTTGCACAATGATCACTAAGGTCACTAATAACCTACAATGAAATATTGACCTATAAAACCCTCAAGAGTGCATAAAATCCCAAAAATAAAAAGAATGAAAATGAGGGGTCAAAATGTCCTCAATTGTCAAACATGTGAACTTATGACTAGGCACTGTACTACATTTTAGACCCAATGTAGTTCTAGGTGTGTGTGTGTGTAAAATCATGCCCTAGGTGGCTCTTGTGCGTGTCGCACTTGGTAGCGAGAAAATAACTAGATGTAAGAAAATGTAATAGATGTGTGCATGGAATAGAATGAACTTCCCCTCATATGAAGTGTATGTAGAATAATGTAGTCCCTTTCCCTTGAATGGATGCTAGAATGGATGCTTGAATGCTCTTGAATAGCCTTTGGATATAACCTTAGGTGGTGATATCTAATGATTAGTGCTTGGTCCTTTATTATGGTCACATAACTTTATGTTTATATGATTCCCTTGCTTGAATCTTGTAATTAACCCCGAAAAGGAAAAATAACAAAAAGATAACTTGCTCGAATGACTACAAAGGACCCAAAATATGTGAAAAAAGAACAAAGATGTCAGGGGCACCTAGAGGGGATAGGGTTACCTGGCGCTAGCATCTGGTTAGGACGCCGGTGGCTAGAATCGAGAAAATGAAGGGTCATAGTTCATACTAAGAAAGAAGGTGTACATGACCAAAAGTATAAAAATATGGCCGAAAACATGTGTTAATTAGTATTTTTCTTACTTGAGAATCATATGAATAATAGTATGCAATCATGAATATATAATTACCCAAAGAGCATGATTTTGTGTCTACAAGAGGTGACAAAATAAAAATATCAATGAAATTTACGTGACACAAGAAAAATTAGATTCCAACCATTTTTGTAGTCATGGGAACCCAGTAACAAGCTCTAGTGCCTAAGCACCCCTGACCCAGTCCAAGTGCCCTATATCGGCTTTATTTGACAGATCCAAATTTTTTAGTGCATATTTATGATGGTTTTCCCTCTCTTTCCATCATCTTTCTAGTCTAGATCATTTCTAGGAAAATATTGAATCGACTAAGTCCTCTCCTCCCTCTTGTTCACTTGGGGTTTTATATTTAGTTTCTTATTTTCTTGATTCATATTACATCATAATAGTTGCACTTCATTTTTCTATCGATTCAGTTCGTACAATTAGGGTATAACATTAAATTCTATTTTTGTTAAATCATTTGGTGAACCCACATTTGAATACTCTTGGATCCTCATTTTTATTCTCTCATGGCTCCTAAGGTTTCTCAAGTCTCCTTGCATCAATTACTTCAAATGCACCCACATTGTAAAGATGCTCTCCACAAAAACCTAAACACTATGTATCTCCCTAACAATATGTGAACTTCATAAGTCAGTTCCATCTTTGATTGCCTCTTCGATGCCTCTATTATTCCTAATGTCAATCAATCCATTTACAAGTCTATTCAATATTTACATTCTTTATTTCAAGATAAAATTCAGGCTATGGAATCCATGATTACATCTCTCACATCTAAAATCCAACATCTTAAGGCCACTTCTCAATCCAATGCTAGTTCTTCTTCTACATATCCTCTTACTTCTATGTCTTCTACATGTGCTCATATCAGTGAACCCCAAGTATTTCCAATACCCACACCTCTCAAATTTTATTTCAATGTTAACCAATATGATATTATTCCTCAAATCCTCACTCATCAATTGATAAAATTTCCATCTACTCATTACTATCCTCCTTATTGGATTGAAAAATACAAAGGTGACCCATATTTCCATTATCAACAAATCAATGGACATAATGACAATGATTTCTATGATCTCAAACAAGAAATTAGACACCTTAAGCATTATGGTATCATTTCATTTTCTACCAAAAAAATTTCTCTATGTTCATCTATAATTAATACATCTCACTGGGTTCCAAAGTATGATTCATCTATATCTAATGAGCATCATGCCATCACCTCTAATGCTCCTTCTTCATTCACTCAAGAATTTCCTATATAACCCATTCCAACTAAGAAATCACCTTTCAAGTTTCGTTACCCTTTACCTCCTCCTACTAAGTCTTCTAGAGAATCAATAAATCCTAAGTAAACTCCTCTAAAAATTGGTCCAATACCTCCTCATCTCAAGTCTTCTACAATGTTATCAATCCCACATAAGTTTTGGGGTGATAATGTCAAGTGGGATCAACCACTACAATATGCCCCAAAATTAAATTAAAATTTTGTTCATCAAAATTTATTGTGAAGGTCTTTCACATTTAAGAGTGAAGCAACTGACTGATTCACCCACCCAAATTGATTTGGGTGATCCCTCTCGAGATTGGCTATCAACAACATTTACATTTGTACAATCCAATATTAAATACTGAGATCAGAATGTTAGAAAGGATATAATATCATTACATCGAATTATTAAGAGATATAGCTCTCTGAGATGTTGTAAAAGACATAGGATTGAAGTGCAAGTCTTTGGGTTAAACTTGTGTAAATTCTTAATATAGATAGTGCTTTACCAATGGATTTTTTTCCTTCAGATTTCTCCACTTAAATATGGTGTTATATGTCTCTTGTTATTGTTTATTATTTGATTTCAGCTCTTTCTCATTAAGCTATGTTATTCACTATCTATTTTAAGTTATTCATGTGTCTAATCAACTGCATATCATAATCTATAATCTTTATATTTAATGGTGGATCTATGATCATTGGATTACATTTCCCCTGTTAAATCTAACATGGTCTCAGACTGGTGATTGTGTGTGTGTAGGATCGATCTAGAAGTGTTTAACTTGAAGAGGTGAAGAAGTGTGAAGTGTATTTACAGATCTGTGACACCCTTTAAAAGTTTTGCAATCATTTTAATAAAAATAGGTTTAAAATTATAATGCCCACTCAAATACTATTTGAAATATTGGTGAAATATGGGTTAAATGGCTATTTAGATCATGTTTGAGCATTTGTATTCTTAGATATTTACTTCTACATTCGTTTCATTCATTTATGGTTTGAATCTATCTTTTGTGAGCTTATGTTAAGATTTTGTCTGTTTATAGCCATTTGGGTCATTTTTGACTTTGGATCCAAAAGATTTATTTAGATCCAGTTTGTTTGAGGCTTCTAAGTCCATTATAGCAGTAAAATCTTCATATTTTGCTAGTTTTGTCTTTGTGAAGCTTGGACCAATCATTTGGTGCCATTTGTCTTCACATTTTCCATCTTTTATTAAAATTTTCACTAGATCTGATTTTGTGAAGCCCAATCCAATCATTTTACACCACCTAGCTTCGCATTTTTATTATTTATATTGATCCTTTCAGTTTTGTGAAGTTTAGACCAATAGAATTGTTCCAAATAGCTTTGATGGCCTTTTTCATGTTTGCAAATCCATACCCACTCTTATATTTCCAAGTCACTTCAAACCGACATCCTTATGTCTTTGTGAAGCTTGGGCCAATCATTTTATGCCATATGGCTTCACCCTATTAGTATTATTTGAATTCTTTCATTTCGATATATTATTTTGACTACAAAGCTTGAGCCAATCATATTGCTCCAGCTAGCTTCACATTGTCAGTTTTTGCAAATCCTGAGCCAATCAGAAGGCTCCATCTTGCTTTTTGTGTCAATAATATTATTTATTTGATTGTCAGTTGTGAAATGCAAGCTAATAAGGTATTTACATGTGTCTTCACGTTGTTAGACTTGGATTATCTAGCCTCTATAATTTGTGAAATCTGAGACCAATAGAATTGTTCCATATTTGAATTATCTGTCTCCTTATTATCTATTTCTGAAATTTACGAAATTTGAGCCAAAAATAATTCTCCAAGTGGCTCCATATTTCTATTTATCAGTCTTCTTTTAACTTGCCTTTGACATATGTAAAGGGTAAACTAATAAAATTGCTCCAAGTATCTTTTATTTTGCACTTGTCAAATTTGCGAAATTGAGCCAATAGAATTGCTCCACATTTCACATTTGTCAGTCTTTCATTTGTGGTAGTTGTTATCCAATTAAAATTTTCCACCTTTTTGCATTTATTAGTTTTTGTTATCTAATTAAAATGCTCCACATGTCCTCGTTTTATTTAGCCATTATTGTTGCAGACTGTAAAGTGTGAACAAATAGTATTTGGACACATACATCTCATTTTTGCATTTTTCGGTCTTTGTCAATCAGTAAGGTGTGATCCATTTAAAAGGATCCACATATATTCTTTTTGACTTGTCTTTATCAAATTTGTAAAGTGTGAATCAGTTACTTTTTGACATATATTTTTATTGTGTAAGCATTTGTAAATGTTAGGGTGTCAGTAGTTGTTTTGGCTTAGCCAATAAAATTTTGACACCTGTCGTATAAATTTTTTGAACCCGAACCTTTTTTCAAGTTTGGTTTATTTTGGGGACTTTAAGCCTGCTCAAAGCTACCTATTTAAAGTTTGGAAGAAAGATGCCAAGCATCTTTTCTTGAGCCACTAAATTTTGTGACAAGTAGCTAAGTTTGACTAAGACATTGTTCACATTGTGTCAGAGTGCAAAATAGCAAATCAATTAATTTAAGAAATGTGTATGTGGTTCCTTTTTCAATTGTCTTCGACTTATTATTTTCATTACGAAATGTGCACTAATTGAAAATCAACATATATATATATATATATATATATATATATATATATTTGTTGTTGTCAGTCTTGTCATAGTATTTTGATGCATGCTTATTTTGTTTATTATCACGGACTTGAAAAGGCTTTGAATTTAATTTTTAAAGAGTTTGCATCCTCCCAAGGATCTATTTTAAAGCTGACATGTGCCTTTCTTGGTATTGTTGATCTATGCCACATGTTACCCCCTACCTTGGTTGTTTTTAACTTGTCTTTATTTGTTAAGTAGCTCATTTTGAGCTCGTATAAATCATTTTTGAGATCATGCTTTTGATTTTCTAAATAAATCATCAAGCTAATCCAACCCGACTATGTTTGAGCTCAGTTGGCTCACCTCTAAACTCGACCTCAACTAAACTCTATCAAATTGATCTTAAATTTGACCAAATCAAGCTAATTTTGATTAATTTAGAGTTGTTTGCATTCATATAGCAAATTAAAAGATCTGTAGCTAGTTTTTGTCTTTTTTTGGCTTCCTTGATTTGTTTTTTTAGTTGTATTTGTCTTCATTGTCATCTGAGCATTAAAATGGCTAGTTCTACCATTTTTTCGATGGATAAGTCTCACTACTAAATGGAACAAATTATAGAATTTAGAAAGTGTGTTTGAAATACAATTTTATGGCTAGGAATCTCTAGGATCTTGTGACTGGTGTTGAAAAATGTCCCACAGGGAGACAAACTACCCCTGAAAACTAGAAGCCCCTAATTATGTTGATTCATGATGAATTTTGGTAGTTGCATGATAATAATCAGACATCATGAACCCCTATAAAGAGTAATTAAGAAATCTTGAACCATGTCTAACCATGAACAAGTTTCTTGTCACAAAGAAAGAAAGGATTATCATAGAGGCAGAATAGAATTTGATATCATATTTTTTAATGCATCAAGTGCATTTATACATCATGAAAGTTGTACCTAGAGGTTACAAATAATATGTGCATGTTCTTGAGAATTTTTTTGTAAATCTTCCTCTCTGCCCCCTTCTGAGTATCCTAAAATCTGCAAGTTTTTTTAGTTTCCTTTTGATATAATGGATGTAGACATTGAGGGGGAGATATTTCAATCCTTGACTCTAACTAGGATTCTGTGTTAGGTTCTTTCATGAGCATGGTTTCTCTAACTATTTTTGTCGATAATGATTCTTTTTCAAAATAATGTTTTTGATTGTTAAATCATGTTTCTTGGCATAAAAATATGATCATATATGACATGTCTAAGATTAAATTTTTCTTACATGGTCATTTTCTTCTATGAATACTATGATTACTCTTGAATGATTTGATTATCTGATCAGCTCAGTTATCTATCAAGTCTTATCTTTGTATAAAAGGATTGGAATAAGATATATATGTTTGTTGATAAAAATTTTATGTGATTAAGTAAAATATTATTATATGCATATCAAATGACACTTGGGGATGCCTTTGTGTTTGTATTGGAGACGTCCAATACTGATTGCATCTAATATATATTTTACAAAGTGTAATATGTTGGAAGTATTTCAACATATTTGGTAATTGTTAAGCATAGTGATATGTTAATTGTTATACAACTAGTGTTTAACCTTTATACTTGGTTAAAAGTGAAAATATGTATGATTTCTATTATGCTTATTATGATATTTGTTGATGTTGTGTTGGATATGTAGCTAGATTTGTGTTCAAGTTTTGATGCAGCACCATCACTTGGAGTAGAAAAAGAGCCATGTGGCTAAAGAGGCTGCTGGTAGTGATACACATAGGAGCTAAAGGAAGTATTCCTCCTCTATGTGAAGGCCGATTGCTCTTGATAAAGAATCTAGTTCAACATCAGAGATTATGTTGCAGATACCTTCCCTAAGCCATTGTGTGTTGGGAACTACTACAAGTTTTGTGCCTTGTTGGGCCTATCAGAGTTTCCCTTGAGGGGGAGTGTGTATGACAATGCCACCTCTTGATGGACTATTATAAAATACCTAGGTCATATTTTAAGAGTGGATCATGACCACCCGCTTTATATGTAACAAAGTGATCCTTTAGGGATTGGTTACACATAGTTATAACACATGTGTGTATGCGAGCTATAAGTTAGTTCATTATAAACTTCCAATACTTCCTCCATTTTGTAATAAGTAAATGTGTCACTCTATGTGAAGTTACTTGTAAATCCCAGTGAAGCTTCAGTTATGGGTATGCCTTAGTTTATAAAAGGCTCCATAGTCTGATGTAAGTCTTCATATGTAAAGCACTGGTCTTAAGAATTTATGTATGGGAAGATATTCAGATTTCCCTTGTTTGCATGCTATCCTAAATCATTGTTGCTAATTCAAGGATCTATAAATCCTTTTGTAGAAAAAGGTAAATTTGGCATGTCTGATTTTTCTTCCCACTTAACATTAAGGGGAGTGTTGGGGTGATAATGTCAAGTGGGATCAGCCACTGTAGTACGCCCCAACATTAAATTAAAAGTTTGTTCATCAAACTTTATTGTGAAGGTCTTTCACATTTAAGAGTGAAGCATCTTGACCGATTCACCCACCCACATTGATTTGGGTGATCCCTCTCAGGATTGGATATCAAAACGTTTACATTTGTATAGTCTAATATTAAAGACTAAGATCAAAATGTAAGAAAGGATATAAGATCATTGTATCAAATGATCAAGAGATATAGCTCTGCAGACATTGTAAAAGATAGAGGAGTGAAGTGGAAGTGTTGGGTTAAAATTTTGTAAATTATTAATATAGACAATGCTTTACCAAGTGGAGTTTTTTCCTTTGGGTTTCTCCACTTAAATATAGTGTTATTTGTCTCTTGTTCTTGTTTATTATTTTATTTCAGCTCTTACTTATTAACCTCTGTTATTCGCCATCTATTTTAAGTTATTCTAGTGTTTAATTGACTACATATCATAATATATAATCTTTGGATTTAATGGTGTATATGTGATCAAGTGGATTAAATTTACCCTCCTAGATCTAACAATAAGCTACCACTAATTCATTTTTTCAAACAAGCTATTCCTTATATTGATGGCCAAGACACATTTCAGCTCTACTACCATGACATGGTCTTTATCATGTCACATCATAGATCTCCATCCCTCACACACTTGGGGGTATCATGATTACTTCTTCCTTCCTAACATCATCAGTGTCTATCATTTTTACTCATACGATCCGTGCTTCATGCTTACTATTTATAATAAATCTTACACATCTTATATCGTCGCACCTATAATGCGCTCTTGTGCTAAGGTTAAAACCTAATTATTGAGGGCATACTACATCCATGAACCTCACACACTACACATTTCATGCTCTGTGCTTCATGATACATTTTTCTAGAATTCCATTTACACACATCATACTACCTTATGACACACTCTATTTCCACACGGTTCATACTGATTCGCTAAGAATATAAATTTTAAATGAACCTCACCTCTTCTACATTTCATGCTCTATGCTTCATGATCTATCTTTCTAGAACACATTTTCAAAGAATTTCCTAGTGACACACTCTTGTTTTTATGGTTCATTCTCTATTATTAAGTGTTAATTTATAAATTAACCTCATCTCATACTCATACACATCCATTCAAAAAGACAATGCTCCTATCACATTCACACATTATACCATTCCATCTTACACATATGTTGGAAGAAAAATGGATTGAGAGGGGGGTGAATCAGTAATTATAAAATTTAAAATCAGATTTCAGATTACTTATTCAAAAACACATAATCACTTAACCAACCATTAATGTGTGCACACAATCAAATAACATACATGTTATACACCATAAGAAAGAGAATCAACAAAAGACACAAGATATAAGTTGGAAAACCTCAAGGAGAAGAAAAAACATTGAAAAATTTACTGATATTACTCATAACAAAGACTCAAGTGAATATTACACATCAAAATATATTTATTTAGTGTTGTGTCAACCCCACAAGGAGCACCAACCTCTAAACCCTTGTTGATATTACACAAAACAAGAGACTTTCATAAATATTACTCATCACACAATATTTTCATGAAGTATGATCACTGAAATTTTTCTGATACCATAGCTTATAATGATTCAAATATTCAGCTCCAAAATCTTCGAATTCTTGCTCAAACCCTAGGTCTTAAACTTGTACAATCTTACTCTTTCTTCACTTCTGAATGCTTCAAACTCTTGCACACATGATTTCTGATATTCCTTAACCTATAACTCTTTTTAATCACCTCAATTCACACTTCAACACCTTAAAATATCAACCACCTAGGTTGCACTTCTCACACACACTATGAACATACTAAACTAGTTCATAAAAGCACCCAAAACATGCTTTTATACGCTTTTCATCTTTCATACTTAGGCTGAGACTTTTCCCTCCATTTTTTTCAACCAATACATCTAGGAAAAATTTTAAATTTGAAATAAAACAGCTACAAGTGACCCAAGTAGGTTGTCCTAGCCAAAAACCTCATTACATGTGCCAAAAATGGCTCAAAACCCCATGGGCACAATCTTAAACATGCCCTAACATGAGTAAAATACTTTTTCATGACCAATGAACCCCTTAAATATGAGTAAAACATCATTAAAAAATCATACATAGCTGAAATTAGTATCAACCATTCAAATTATTTCGTTTGTTGTGCCGGTCTCCTTTACAATCTTCAAATCAATTGTTTCCTTTACCATTCAACACCCTAGAAAATTCATAATGAAAGCAAATGACTTATAATAAACCAAAACATGTCATATGACCACTCAAAATAAATTTTAGAAACTTTATAACGCTTATAATCATGTTATAATTCATTAAACATCTTTCACTTCAAACCACAACAATATTTTCCTTCACCAAATTAACCTGCCAAAAACAATGTTTTCAAAGGTTAGCTCATAAAATCATATATACATGCATTAAATACCTAAAAATTGGTTCATTAAATTCTAAATTAATTTTTTTCACATTACAAGTGATAGGAAGCATCACTAAATCCATCTCATGCTTCAAACAACATCAAAATTTAACAAAAACAGATGTTGTCTTCAACTGTCAAAAATATTATTTCTAAAAGAATTTCATGGAAAACATATCATATGAAATAATCATGAGGAAATAAATATATAATAGGAAATATATATGAACCTACTTTCTAACAGAGATTGAATCATCTTAGGAATCCATCTATAGCTCAAGTTATAGCCAAAACACTTGAACCTTGCTATTTGAGATCCCAAAACTACCCTTTGACCAGTCAACCTATTTGGACCTCAAATCCTCATGAACCTTAATTAAATTTATCTTAAAATTCTATGAAAATCAATAAAAACTCCCATTCATCATGAAAATCAATTTTTCATGCCACTCCTTTGGACCATGTTGTCCTATAACCTTCTTTCCTGAAACTTCTATTTCTAGGTGTGACCCACTGATCACCATGACCTCAAAATTACATTTATAGAAATAAATAAGATTTATCTACAACATAAAATAATCATATTTTATGAGTAAATAAAAAATGAGTCAAAATTCACCTTCTTCTGAAAACTGCTCTTCGTTAGGGTTTAACTAGGGTTTTCGACCTCTTTGCCTTCTTAAATTTCATTCATAAAAATGTGAGGATAAAATGGCCTCATTATTTTTGTGAAACATTATAAAATAACCTTATAATCATCCCTAAAATCCAAAATGTCCCATGCAAATCACATGATTCACAATGAGTATCTGAATTTGCACTTTGAGCTTGATTTTCACATGTTCTTCACCCTGTCTCACCTAAACTGTCATATCTTGCAAAATTCACATCATAGAACCTAAATTTTTTTAAGAGAACAATAACACATCATAATAATATTTCAAATCATCATAAATTCAATACCATTACTCAAGTTTTCCATCTAATCTCATTTTCATAGCCTTGCCTTAAGGATTCTACCCGTAGCAACTAGGGCCAACTTAAATAATGTAATAACTCATCAAGTAAACATGGGGGGTCCGCCATGCAAAACCAAACCAACCCACAATCCTGAGTGGAAAGAGAACATGGAGCTTTGGGAGTACCTACAAATCGGGGGCCTGTCGAATTTCATTGAGAGGATTCAAGGCTTCGACCAAGACATCTCCATCAAATTCGCCAAGGGTTGGAAGAACAGAATTGTCAAGTATAGTAACATGAAAATGGAAATTACAGAAGAGCTCATAGCTCAGATCACGGGTCTCAGCCTGGAAGGCACAAAATTCTTCAATAAGAAGGTCGACAGGGAGGTGGAAACCAAGAAATTTCTAGAAGAGGGAGAGAATCTTGAGTTCGTAACTGCTGGCCTCAAGGTGGAGTCGATCCCTGTACCTTTTGATGAACTTGCCAAAATGGTGGTAAGGTATGTTACCCTTGAAGGAAGATATGTGACTATTCCTCACAAGCATCTGATTTTTCTGAATCATTTTCGTAGAAATAACATTATTAGCTTTCCTCATTATCTGATCAACTCCTTGGAGAAATCTATAAGGGAAGTTCAAAATCACTCTAGGGCTGTCCCTCTGCACCAGGGCCTTATCCTCCTGATTCACCGCCACTTTTCCAGCTGCCCTCCCATGAACCCTATCCCACCTCCCTCCTTCATACCCCCACCTACCCATACTGCTCCCACTCCACCCCTGCTAAAAAGAAAGAATGATGATGTTGGCTCCAGCAAGAAAAGCAAGAAAGCTAAAATCCCTGCTTCCCAATGAGTCCTTAGGAGCCACAAGGACTTAGAACTAGCTGAAAACCTCCTGCATATTAGCATGCCTGTGGAGAAGCCCAAAGAGGAGGATTTGCTGGAGAGGGTTGACAGATTGGAGAAGGAGATTCAAGAGCTCAAAGGGGCTCTAAAAAACATGGAGAGAGCCAAGGGTAAAAGGATCCTTCAAAGTGAGGAGGAAGAGGGGGTCATTGATGAAGTCTTCAAGAAACTGCAGTCCCTTGATGGCAGATTGGGGAATGCCAAAAGCCGCAATGACTGCATTTTATCTACCCTCAAAAGCATTTATAACTTCATTGAACAACATGTCCACAGTGTTTGCAGTTTAAGTGGAATCAATGAAGACATATGGGGCCCTAAAGAGAATAGGGACATTGCAATCTCCCAAGCAGACATGAAGGACCCCTCTCAGGCCACTGCCATTGCCTTTTTCATGTCACTGCAGGCCATCAAGACCAAGATTGACAGGGCCATCAAGTAACGGGCTGTTGTGCTGCTATTTTTGGCTGCGATCTGGCTGTCCTCGGGTGGTTCTGGAGCTGTTTTTGGCGGAGCTCGTTATTCTGTTTCTCTTTTGGTTTCTTTTTGATCTTGTCTTCTTAGATCTAGATCTCTGTACGTTTTGATCCACTTTTCACCTATATTGTAATATCTGGCTGTTGAGCCTTCTTGGTTGACTGTTTTGCCCTCTCTGGGCTACTTCTCTCTTTTTTTCTATCTGGCTTTTGAGCCCTTTTGTATACAGGGTATAGTCCCTTCAAAACTATTTTGCCCTTAATAAAAAAAAACATTTGAAAAATGACCCACACATACCTTATATGGCATGATATATCTAATTACATTATTCCATGAGCTCATATAGATCCAAAACACTCTTTCACACCTCTTATCTAGCATATATCTGATGAGTACATAAATTGACTTATTATATAATCCATATGAATATCGATTTGCAACTAAATATGTTAATTAGTGCATGGGGATGTTATATATAGTTGTATCCCAAGTAAGATTGATGCATTTATCTTGTTCTTTTCTCATGTGAACTAATGACTGTAGAAATTCCCATTAACCGCCTTTATGAGTAATGTGATGATGTGTGCAGGTTGATAAAGCAAATTTTCTACTACTTTTGAGGAATTCACAGTCAAGAAGGCCGAGTCTTTTGCCACCATGCCATTCTAGAGAATTTTATCATAACAACCTACAAAAATGACCCTATTTTAAGCTTTATTATAGTATATCAAGTAAGCTTTAATGAGGTTGTTAGTTAGTTAAATATGTTGCCTATAATTGTGGAACGTTTTGTAATTGATTGTGTCTATAAGACACCTTCTTGAAACTGTTTAGTAGTTAGTAATATTAGTTTTTAGTACATTTTTATATTATCAGTTGATAGTTATTTTCAGTCTCATGTTAGAGCATGTTTTGAACTCATTTGAATCAATATAATCGATGTTGTTTTGATTAACTTTGGTGTTAATTACCTCGGTCCCGAAGGAGAGAAAGTTCCCATTCTCCCGAGGAGATTGGAGGGTTGATGTTTCGTGCATGATCATTATTCTTGATAAGTTTAAGTTTTAGTACTTTGATTTGAATGGTTATTTGAATGCAGTCTTATATTTCCTTTCTTTAGTATATTTCCTTATTGTTATTTCAATTTGTGTGTGCATTTCAATTCAGTTAAGTATTTCCTTTGAAATATTTTTATTACAACAACATTGTTTCAGTAGATTAAATGCATTTCCTGAATTTTTCTTTCCTTTCAGTAGTTTAGAACTATATTTACTTTCCATAGTGTAGAAGAGAAATAAGAGAAAAATACCAACTGAAACCCCCCAAAGAGAATTACCACAATAACTGTGTTACATACAACTTCATTGCATACAACCTAGGACACAACCCTAGTTTTAGAATGACACTCGACAATTGAATCTATTGGTTAAATGATTGGAAATTACAATAACCCATCATTTTTGCACCATTTCTTGGAAAAACCATATGAATAACAAGCCATTCTATTCATCTTATCTCGTTATGGGTGTTAGTGAAGTTAAGTTATGCAACCAGTAAGAGTCATAATCCTTGTTTACACAAGAAATATTGATGCACATGCCACGGGACGCTCAAGGGAGATTTATACCTCATAATATTTAAAGAATATATCCAAAAAAAAGCACAAGTAGGGTGCACCGAGAGTGACACGAGAATCTAATATAATTCCCGGGAATGATATTGAATAGTCTACATCATCTTATTTAGAACCTAAGCAACCTTCAGAAAATGGGAGATAATGGGAATGATGATGATAGACCCTTGGGTAGGACCTTTACTTATCCCATTTTCCTAAATGAGGATGAGGATGAACCTATGAAAAAATATCCCCATCCATTCTCCCTATCTTTCGAGGAATGTCCACAGAAGATCCAGACCAATTCTTGTTTTAATTCAAAGTCCTCTACCAAACTTATGACTATAAAACAAACAACTAGAAAGTCAAAAATTTCCTTCTAACCTCAAAGATTCTGCCATGAGGTGATTTATGGGATTTCCCTCTGACTCCATTCATTCATGGGAAAAAATGGAGACTTCATTTTTGGACAAATACTAAGACTACTATAAGGGAAGATATAGGAGGGAAGAGTTCTTTCAGATAAAGTAAAAAGAAGATGAAAATATGGAAGACTCTCTAGAAATTTTTATTTGTCCATAGAAGGAGTGGTTATGAGTTGAATACAGAAATCACTAAGATAATTTTCCTTAAAGGACTTGATGATGAAACCAAATACTCTCTCCATCTCATGGGAGGAGGTGATGTACATAAAATCTCCATGACACATATTTTTGAGTTATGTAGGAGTTACTCTAGAACAAGAGGAGGTATAAGATGAAGGAAAACATTAAAAAATGTCCTAGGCACATCAGAACTTCTAGAGGAAATGGATAACATGAATAAAAACATCTTGTCATAGTTAATCTCAACCATAGATGGGATGAAAGCTAAGAAAAATGCTAAAAAATAAATTTTTAGACAGAATCATCTTGTCCCGAGATGCGGGGAAAAAGGCATCCTTTGAAATAATGTCCTATATATATCATAGACATGTGCCGATTTGTGATGTCCTTGACCATGATACCAACCATTTACTCTCCTACCTCAACTAAAAGATATATTAAGTTCCATAAATCAAGAAAATTTAGAGGTAAAATTTGTGTAGAGATCAACTAACTAGTCTAATTATGCCCCTATACCTTCTCGAGAACCCCGGATGATGTTATGGCCTAGTCGGGATCCTCCACCAACTTTGGGACAACCTGATTAGACACCACCAAATTGGATGGTTTACCCACAACCACCACTATGGGTGCCTCCATACAACCAATAGAGATGGACACCACCAGCCAATGCACCACCATGGAAAAACCAACAATGGGCACCCCAACAAAATTCTAATTAGCCAAAGAGGTTTACACAAAAAAAAAGATTTTATACCTCCACCTCAATAAAATTATCAATAAAGGAAAGAAAAAAACTCAACTTCCAGTCAACTTGTCTCAAACCCCAAAAATCACCAAAAAAACTCCAATTAATTAGGCAAGACAAGGTGATAAAATGCGGGTAAATTCCATTAATAACATGTAACTGAGATATGGAAGAACAATGAACAATCCTCCCATAGTTATCATAGAAATACTTGAGGAAAATGAGAGGATACCAAAGGAAAGTGAGAGGATACCTGAGGAAAGTGAGGAAATTGGACATGTTCCACAAACACGAGCCACTAGGAACAATCAGGAGAAAGATAAGAATATGCATGTTGCTCCTTTTCTAGAAAGATTAAAAGAAATACATAACAAGGAAGAAACAACACTAGTTCAGGAGTTGAAAAATATGAACATTGAGGTCCCAATTATGAGAGCAATAATGGGCATTCCCAAATTAAACCAGACCATTAGAAACCATTGCATAAAAACACTAGGAAGGAAGAGGAAATACCCAAAAATAGTCAAAGTAGAAGGAAATCTAGTTGACCTTGTAGTTGGAAAGCTTCTTTCACCAAAATATGGGGATCTTGGGAGTCCATTCATTACTATTTTTGTGAATGGTCAGTCAATATCTAATGTTTTGGTGGATCTTAGTGCTTCCATCAATGTCATAACAAAAAATATCTTTAATTTTTTTGTCTTTGACAGATTGCAGCCAACCAATATTTTCTTTCAATTAGAAGATCAATCTATTGTTGTACCAGATGGAGTAATTGAGGATGTTATGGTCATGATTGAATATTTGGAGTATCTTATAGATTTAATGGTCTTGCAGCGTAAAGCTCAAAATTTTGGATACCAAGTCATCTTTAGAAGACCCTGGTTAGCTATTGTTGCTACATATATTGACTATAGGTAAGGAAAAATGACTATTTCAAATGGGCAAAAAGAGAAGAATATTTCCCTTTATCCTCCTGCCCAACCATATGTGGATGTTTGTGAATGTGTATGGGTATATTTTTTAGATACTAACAACATGAGTTCTTCTTATTTAGCCACCATTGTAGTGAAAAATCATATGGAAGAAATTTTTGAGCCATACCCAATGTCTGATGAAGATGATATTGTGGCTATAGAAACCGGAAGCGTGGCTAGAAATCCAAAGCGTGGCTATGGAAATGACTATTTTAAATTTATCGAATAACATCACCTTGGTAAGTGACATTTTTATTGGAAATTGTGAAGAGACCTATGATTACCATGAAGAAAATACAACCACTAATTTTCATTTCCCTTTAGCGAAGGTTGTATCCTTTGAAAACAAGACTATTTTTCATATGCTACATCCTCATGCCTATCCCTTGAACTCTTTGATTGTTGATACATAACTTACTATTTAGAAAGACACTAAACAAGTAATTGTTAAGATAGGAAAAGAACCGACCTTTGGTAATAAAGGACAACCAAGAGGCTAGGGTTGTAGAAATCTTAAGGGATCATTTAAAATATTTTTCTTGGGACTATACTGACATAAAAGGGATTCATCCAAGCATCTACACTCACCATATTTATACTAAGGATATTAAACCATTCAAACAGCCTCAACGAAGAATTAATCCAACACTTAGAGACATTTTCAAGAATTAAATATAAAAACTATTGAGCGTAGGATTCATCCATCCAATATCTGATAGTCATTTGGTATCACTGCTAGTTATAGTTCCCAATAACAACAGTAAGTGGAGAATTTGTATAGATTATAGGGATCTTAATAAATCTACCAAGAAATATTAGTTTCCCTTTCCATTTATTGATTAGGTTTTAGACAATTTGGTAGGTATGAAATACTTCTCCTTCTTAGATGGGTTCAACAGGTATAACCAAATCAGTATAACACTTTACGATAAGGATAATACCACCTTCACTTTTCCTTTGGGCACATTTTCATATATAGTTCTACCATTTTGAATTTGTAATGCAGATGCAACCTTTTAAAGGGAAGTTTTAGCTATTTTTTCATACCTCACCAATGACTCTGTTGTTAATATGGATGATTTTACTATCCACGGGTCTACTTTTTATGAATATTTGAGTATTCTTGAAAGAGTGTTAACTATATGTGAGCAATAACAACTTTCCTTGAGTCATGAAAAATGTTTGATAATGTTTGATGAGGGAATTTTTCTTAGGTCATCATATTTCTTCTAAGGGCATCCAAGTTGATTGTAAGAAGATAGAAGTCATTTCCAAAACCATACACCAACAAATCAAACTGATATCAAGAGTTTCCTTAGACATGCAGGATATTACAGATGGTTCATAAAATATTTTAGTAATATTTCCACACCCATGTTCTCTTTTCTCACAAAAGATTGTGTTTTAGAATGGTCTCCTCAATGTCAACAAGATTTTGAAGTTATTAGGTGGTTACTTATTTTGTAATAATTTAACTTGACTATTATTGATAAGCCTAGAAAGGCCAATGTTGTTGTTGAATTCCTTTGAGATTGAATGTTTTAAGAGAAGTGGAGGAAATCAAAGATCACTTTTTGGAAAAGTACTTGTTTTCAAAGATATCAGCTCAACCTCCACAGTTTTCTAATCTTACCAAATACCTCACTACAGGGAAGTTTCCATCTTACTTTACTAATAAAGAATGTAAAAGATTAATAAAAATAGTGCTACATAAAAATGGTGTGATGGAATTCTATTTAAATGTTGTTCTAACATGGTTATTTGTAGGTGTGTTCAAGAAGATGAAGTGTATGACACATTGTGAGCTTGTCATGATGATCTTGGAGGAGGACATTACTTAGTGAAAAGGACATATCACAATGTCCTTAGAGCTGGGTACTATTGGAATTCTCTCCAAAAATATGTTAAGAATTATGTATGTCTATGTGATGCACATCAGCAAATGGGTAAGCCTACGTTGTTTATTGAAATGTCCCTCAATCCTTAGCTAGTCTTAGGGCCATTTGAGAAGCGGGATATTGATATTGTTGGGCCTTTTGATTCCCCATCCTATGGAAAAGAGTACCTACTGGTGTGCACAAACTATATTAAAATTTGGCTCGAGGTTCAAGCATTGACATTTGCCAATGAGAATTTTGTAGTTGAAATTTTTGTACAACCAGATTATGCTCAGATGTGGATCTCCCAAAGCTATTGTATCTGATCAAGGACCTTAGTTCATGTCCAACATGATTGAATCCTTCCTAAAGATCTACCAAATAAAGAGTAGGAAATAATTTCCATGCCATCCCCAATCTAATGGGTAGGTAAAAGTGAAAAACAAAGAGATGGAGAAAATTTTAACAAACGTTGTTAATATAGATAGAAAGAATTGGGTGCCAAGGCTTCCTGAAGTAGTTTGGGCATACAACACCACCTAGAAGACAACCATTGGTTTTTCTCCATATGAACTAGTATATGGGAAGAAGCCATTGCTACTAGTATAATTTGAACTACAAACCTAGAGGACAACATTGAAGATTGGAATTGAGCTGGATGAAGCTCAATGTGAGAGAGTGATGTAACTAAATGAACTTGATGAAATGTGGATGGAGGCATAAAAAAAATTAAATTCTTCAACATTAGATAAAATCCTGGCATGATGCTCATATTAAAAATAGGAAGTTCAATGAAGGAGAATGGGTCTTACTATTTGACTCAAAGTATCAATAATTCAAAGGAAAGTTGAGAACAAGATGGTTGGGACCCTATCAAATTGAATTTTTTTATGATAATGGATCTATGAGACTGTTGCCAATTGATGGTGACAAGAGAAATCTTGTGGTGAATGGAAATAAAATGAGGATGTATCAACACCCTCAGAATAAGGAGACTTTCACCAAAGACATATTGATGTGTGAAGAAATCGATTCAGTGGAAGACTATAATTTTTCCCACTCGAATAGTTTGTTTTTAATTCAAATAAAGAAATAAGATAATAGTTTCGATCCTCTTCCCCCTATATAGTAAAAACACAAAAATGTTATATTTCATGCTTTTAATAAAGGTTAGGGATGTAAATTATTAAAATGTGCATTAATCATAATTATTATTTGAATGCAAGATGTGGAACGCCAATGGTCGTGGAGAGCTAAGATAGAAAGGTGAAGTGTATTCATCCCTTGCTATAGATATTAACTTTTTAGAACCCCCCATTGCATTTATTTAATATGAAAAATCAAAATCCCATTCCCAATGAATTTATTAAGGGTGTAAAATCAAATCTCATGATGTGAAGTGGGAGATAATGAGTAATAATGGGAAAATAAATGGCATGTGTCACATTTTTTTGAGAAGGAAAAGTGGCATGAACATTCATGATGATAGGATGGGAACCGTGTGAAGAATTGAACCTTTCCATCCCAATTAAGTACTATCAATATTTTTACCGCCATTCTTACACCGACTCAATGCTATTATGAACTCAAAATATAATTCAAGATTCCACTATTGTTGTTTCATGAAATTTCTTGATTTCTCTTACGTGAACCTTCACCATTTTTCTATAAATCCACTTAGACTAGTCTAAGTTATGGGACAGAAGAAGAAATTGGAATCAGATTCTACAAAGCCTCTCCTGCAAAATGTTTTCATCTCACAAGTCTTCTATGAATCAGGTTGGTTAGAATTTAATTGAAAATTTGAGGGTTTTGATGAAGATTTAGTTGATGAATTCTTGTTAAATTTTGAAGCAACATTCTCTCGGATAGGAAGTAAGAGAATTGAGATAAACATCCTCATTTTTAGTAATGCCTCCAAGATTTTGGGCTCAAAATTGTAACTAATGCCCCACTTAAGGATTTAATACCATTGTTTCATGATGAAGGGGAAGCTCTACCAGAAATAATCCTCACTCCCCATGGTATTCAAAAAGGTATTAAGTGGGAGAGTTTTCTTTCAGGTCATTGGAAGGAAATTTCCACATGGGTTAAAAGATAATTTATCTATGTTGGGAAAAAAAAAATGGTGCTTAGGGGTGACACATTGAAAATTATCACGCATTTGAATAAGGGTTAGACAAACCTTGAGCTAAAGGTCAATCTTCCATAATATCTTGCAAAGGTTGTCATTAAAGTGGGTCAAAAATACAAGAATGGAGGTGGTAAAGATTCCTAAAGCACCCAAGGCTCATCCAGTTAATATGTGCACATTAGGATTTTTATAGGCCTAAGAGGAAGATAGAGAAGATCAGTATAGGGAGAGTTCTAAATAAAATAAAATAAAAAGGAAGGCGCCTCCCAGTTGTTCAAATTTATGATTGAATCGACTCCTCGTCCTTCAAATTTTCTATGGAAGAATCTACAAGAAAGGATACCTAGCCCTCTGTGCCTCAACTTTTTAGGGAAAATATTACATTATCATCCCCTGCTACTATGTCATTGAGACCAAGAAGGTCTTGTACATCAAGGAAACCTGAAAATTCTCATGCTTCATTGTTTAATGAAGCCCCCATTTTGGAAGATATTTTCAAAGTTGTTACTTCGTATGCTCCTAGTGAAAAATTAAATGATGATGAATTTACAAAATCCATTCCCAAATAATAGTGCCATGATAATGATATGTCGGACATTATTGAAGCTCTGGAAACTATGTCTGTAGTCGTGGAAATACCCGTAGTGTTGGAAACCCAAACTAGAGTTCCGTAAACTACTACAATGGAGGTTGGTCTCCTGGAATCACATGAAGATAAAGTACTAAAGTAGTATAAGGATGAAATTTTTACCCTGAAAAAGAAATTAAAAGGTATGGAAAATACACAATTGTCTATGTAAAATGAAAATTTTCAGTGAACTGTGGAGAAATTTAGAGAAATAACTATCTTGAAAATAGAAGTTGATAGTTTAAAAAGGAAAATGAATATTGGGTTACAAGCATGGAATTATTTGTCTTCTTGTTGTGACCAATTGTCTCTTCAGAATAAGGAATTGGTCCAAGAAAATAAGAAAATTAAGGAAGAGGTTGAGTCAAGATCAAATGCTAAAAATAAATTGGAATCAGTTGTTGAGTCTATTTTTCCTCTAGCTTGCAAACTTCTAGCTTGTAGGAAACCCTCTTCGTTTACATTCTATTTCTTCAAGAATAGTTTTATGCATGGAAATTACAAAGGATATGTTGTGGAGAGCCCCATGAGGCTCTGGATGATTTTTTTTTATAAATTTATCAAGGAGTACTCCAGAAATAAAAATTTATTATGTGAATTCTACCTTCATAACATGTTGGTTACCAATGTCCCTGATTTCTTTATCAATTTGTCTATGGGGGATTTCAATTAAAATATTTTCAATCATTGATTAGGAACCAAATTGTATGGGGTGAGAAAACAGACCTTTTTAATCAAACAACTTGAACTATTGGTTTCTATATCAGGCCTACCCACCACAATGATGTCTCCATGAAAAATGATTTCAACTCTTCATATTATCAGGATGGCATTGAAATAAACATTAAGATATATTAGCCAAATGTGTTCAAGACTTTGAGATTTATTGTCAATAGAATTTTGGTGAAGCTCGAAAGCTTGTGACAAAAGGTGGGACACTTTGAGCTTACCATTGAAAAGAAGGGAAGTGATCTCTCCACAAAACCTCAGTTGGAGTATGAGGAGGGGAGATGCACTTGTTGAAATCATTAGGCAATTGGTAGAAAAAGGTGAAAAAATACAATAATGAATGGGTTGGCATGAAAGTAAGACCTCCCCTTGTCCTCAGTCCCATGACTACTTGGTAGAATAATGTTTCCCAATCTCATGATATTTTCAAAGCATGGGCAGATATTATCTTGGAAATCAGGGGTGCAAAGGAACAAAGAAACAATATGCAAACCAATTCGAGGAGTATGATATGGCACAAAAACTTGGACAAAGAGTAGGAAAAAGATGAGTTTGCATGAGGACATGCAAAAGGTAAAGTGCGGGGAGATGATGAGTGCATAAATTGACTTATTATATCATCCATATGACTATTGATTTGCTCCTAAATATGTTAATTAATGCATGGGGGATGTTCTAGATAGTTGTATCCTAAGTAAGATTGATGCATTTCTCTTGTTCTTATCTCATGTGAACTAATGACTATAGGAATTCCCACTAACTTCCTTTTTGAGTAATGTGATGACGTGTGCAGGTTGATAAAGCACATTCTCTACTAGTTTTGAGGAAGTCACAATTAAGAAAGGTGAGTATTTTTCCACCATGTCATTCAGAAGGATTTTCTCATAACAACCTACAAACAAGGACCCTGTTTTTAGCTATATTACAGGATGTCATTGAGATTTAATGAGGTTTTTGTTTAGTTAAATCCATTTCCTATAATTGTGGCACATTTTGTAATTGATTGTGTCTATAAGACACCTTCTTGAAACTATTTAGTAGTTAGTAATATTAGTTTTCAGTACAATTTTATATTATCAATTGGTAGTTACTTTCAGTCTCATGTTAGAGCATGTTTTGAACTCATTTGAATCAATATAATCGATGCTATTTTGAATAAATTTTGGGGTTACGTACCTCAATCCTGAAGGAGATCAAGGTCCGACTCACTTGAGGAGATTGGAAGGGTTGATGTTTTGTGCATGGTTGTTATTGTTGTTAAGTTTAAGTTCTAGTACTTTGATTTGTATGGTTACTTGAATGCAATCTTATATTTCCTTACTGTCATTTCAATTCATGTGTGCATTTATTTTCAGTTAAGTATTTAATTTGAAAGCATTATTAGTACAAAAATGTGGTTTTAGTAGATTAAATACATTTCCTCAATTCTATCTTTCCTTTCAATAGTTTAGAACTATATTTACTTTCCGTAGTGTAGAAGAGAAACAAGAGAACAAAACCAAGCTGAAACCCCCATAGAGAATTACCACAATAATTTTGATTCATATAACTTCATTACATACAACCTAGGACATAGCCCTAGTTTTAAAAGGACACCGAAAATTGAATCTATTGGTTAAATGATTGGAAATTACATCAACCCATCAATTGCTCCCAATGAGTACCTATAGCCAAGTGAAACACCTATACCTATATTATTCCACTACTGTGAGTGCACAAGAACCCTCAAATCATGCTAGTCATCATGCCAACATGCTTCCCAAACATCCAAGAAGCTCACATTATCAAGTAACACCTTCAAGGAACATGTATGGGATTGCTAGATAAATCATGCATCACTAAATCTCCTGTAGATCTGCTATATATTTGAACCATAATGTTAGAACCTCATACAACATCATGAAATCATATTACAACATCCACTTTTTCATTAATGTGGTTTTGCATTAATGAAAACACCTATTAGGCCTACATGCCAACAATCTCCCCCTTTTTCATTGATGGGAAAACATCGTGATCTTCTCCCTCTTTTTACATTAATGAAAAATGATTACCTGTAGCTTACTTATTTCACCTATCTCAACTTCATACCATCATTCTTTGGTTAGAAATATCAACCAAAGGTCTCAACTTGATCCATTTTCTTGATTTTTCCCAAAATCTGATTCTTGTCTTCTTTTTAGGCATGCAAGCAACAAGCTCCCCCTAAAAATGACACTTTCATTATCTGAAAATCATCATTACATCATGGAAAATCATAATCTATCCTTATTTGGAGTAAAAACATCATCTCCAACCTTCTAGGCATGCATATAAGTCACTTTTCACTTATAACTCAGTTTTGAGAATCTTAAGAACAACTTTAGTAGTCAAGAAATAGTGTTAACATCCCACTTATCATGCCAAAAATGCAAGTTTCATCATGACACAACATTATATCATCATTCTTGACCAAAATCCATCAATTCTAGGCCTAAATCAAGCTTAACAATGCATCTATTTGTCCTTCATACCATGTAAGCCACTGTCAGCCCTAAACAATCCTTTTAGTGCATTTTAGACCAATTTCATCATCCTCCTACAGGTTAACCATACTTTGACTCAACCAAAAGTACTCCCCCTGGGCTAAATGCCTCTATCTCTAGATCCTAGGCACAAATTTGAGCTATTAACCTTGTTACCATGTCTTAGAAACACATTCACCACTTTTAGCTATCCCTAATGCACCATTTCATTCTTCTACAGTGCATACCTTCAACAACTTGAATAAAGATGAGGTCATCACTTTCTCACCTGGAATGGTCTAGAGAACAAAAATTCATCCATCTAATAAGCTCATTCAAGCTCCCCCTAATTCTTGTAGGCCCAAGCACAGAATGAGGAACATATTTCTTGCTATAACAACATTTTCAACCACTGTTATGAGGATGAGACTATCATATGAACATCACTACACCATTTTGATGGAAAAGATATTCCTTGAGGATCTTTAAAACCTACAAACACCTACATTGAGGGCTGATTAATAGATCACCTATCCTTGATAGTAAACATAAACTATAGAAGCATTCAAAAACATTGTCTCTGGGTTACTATAGCTCTATTACAGTCATATTTTGAAGGACAAGAATAATCATAATGACTTAACTAGATCAATTCATCCATGAATGAACTATTTCATATGCATATCAACCAAATAGGGTAGACTATAGAATTGAGAAACCAAAATTCCCTTCATTTCCAAAGTGTTTTCAAGAAAACCTGAGTTCCTATAGGCGTGTTGTTGAGCAGAAAAAGTATGAAACTAAGAAGAAGGTACACAAAATATTCACACACACGTAGCAAGGAAGATTTGAAGGTACAGAAGGATAGGGAAGGAAGCATGTGCAAAAGATAGAATGAATCTGGACTTAGCCATTTTCATGGTTATGAGGTATTTTTGGATATATCATGTGGGGCACACAACTAGATGGAAACTTGCACAACACACAAATGCTACTTTTGGAAGAGCGTCTACTAATCACTTTGCATGAGTTTGAGTTAATAATAGAATTACCATTACTAGTTAACTAGAAGAGATCTATCATTAGCGTACTTGCATGTGTGTTTATTACTATAAAGGTGTATGGTTATTTTCAGCATGTGACATGTTTTGAGAATTATGTAAGTGGTGAAGGGAAAGTCCCCACCCTATGTAGTAATCTGCGTAGATTAGAGAGAGTGCTAAGTAGTGAGCTAATATGGAGTTATGTTGCTAGAACTGATGCGCGCATGAGTTATGATACTAATTATTGTAAGAAGCTTCTGTGTATTTACTGTATTTAATATAATGGAGTGTATTGGATGAATAATGGTGTCAAACGTGACTATAACTAGTTATTGCATGGATAATTTCATTATTTTTATCATTTGATTCATGATTCAGTAAGATTTAGGTATAGAATATGCTCTGTGGAAAGTTTATAATGTTTATGGATCTAAATTCATTAACTCTTCATCATGTTCACATCCTACATAAGAAAATATAAGGAGGGGCCTGGTATCTTCATGCGCTTCAGGTGAGTGCTCGTCTAGGCTGAGTGATGTGCTAGCGTGCCTATGTTATTCTTGGTAAATTCTAGGTTACATCATTGGTTCCGTTATCGAGACCTCTTTTTTAGTTGTTTTCAGGATGGTTTATGATGAATATGTACCGGTTGACCCTAGCAAGTTTTGAGGAGTGGATAAAAGATCTGGAAGAAGAGTATGCATGGATATTCAACACTAGATCTGAGTTTAATGCATGGAAGTGGGTGGAACATAATCGTATGATAATTTGTATGAGATCTTCTTTGTTATCTTTTCGGTAGAACTGCACTGTACAAGTGGTTGGTTGTTTATGAATCTAAATGAAATTGGAGGTATCACACATTTTTCTAGACACAAGAATAATTTTAGGCCTTATATGATGCTGATATAATTTGGACATGCACTTTGGATACTTGGTTCCATGGTGTTTTGAACAACTATATCCTGGAATACTCTATTTCCACTTATTCTTTCCCGAGAGGTTGCTAAGTTCCAGTTTTTATGGTATCCTAGGGGAACGTACTTGTAAAGCATTCTAATGGCAATTAAGATCTTGATGGTAACCCTAAATTTAGAGGAAAAGAAGATGGCTAGCTAAACCTCACCATGCACGGGGAAGGAATAGGATTGGTGAAAGATGGCAGACTTAGCGGCATTAAGGAAAAGAGAAGAAAGGTGGTTTAAGTACAATGAGGCATGTGAGAGGGAGATAGAGAAGCAATGCGATGTTGTAGAGTGGATGGAATTGAGGAGAGAGATGGCTCATGAAGGATTTAGAGCTCACACAGGAGGCATGGAGCCAGAGCATTAGGAACTCCCCCATCTAAGAAAACATGATAGGGAACCCTCTTCAACCTCACAAGGAAGCGTGCCAGCAGAGATGACTTGGGCCATGAGAATGCATTTGAATCTACGAAAACCTATCTCTTGTGCTTGTTTTTTTATTATCTAGTATGAAAAGTAGTTAGTAAGATAATTT
The DNA here is from genome assembly GCA_018340775.1 of Taxus wallichiana var. yunnanensis. NCBI lineage: Eukaryota > Viridiplantae > Streptophyta > Pinopsida > Cupressales > Taxaceae > Taxus > Taxus wallichiana. The sequence continues at coordinate 516,728,359 of CM031237.1, read as the reverse complement.
AGGTAGTAGGAGAGTAGGGGTAGGTTAGATAGCAAACACATCAATGATAGGAAATACGTCCTCATTGTTGTTTGGGGGTACTTTTTCAGGCACATCATCTACACATAATGTGAGTGCACATAATTTTGGACTCACTTGTGGGAGTGGTACCACTTCACAGACCATGGGGGTTCAGTTCAATACTACTCTTAGGGCATGGGGAAGTACATCTTTTGGTCCACTTCCAGCTATAGGTGGAGGATCAGGAGGTATAGGTATTTCTAGTTTTGATGGATCTAGTGTTTCTGGAGGTAGAGGGAATATAGGAGGTTCTGGGTTAGGTGGTGAAGGTCCGCACCAACCCTAGAATATTTACATGGAAATGTCTCTTCGTATCCCGAGTATAGAGGCATAGAAGATGTTGTTGAGCACGTGCACATGTGTGAATAATGTGGTGTGTAAAAAGAATCACAGATTCGGCGTAAGGAAAGCCAATTTGTGACTATATTGTAGGGACATGCACATAGTTGGTAAAGGAAGTTTGAGCAAACTTGCGTAGATTACGCAACATTAAAATATTCTTTTTGAAAATAGTTCTATATCCCCGAGTTTGAACAGAGAAGAGTATAAGCGCGTTCAAGGATATTAAACAAGGCACTACCGAGAGTGTCTAGGAGTATGATGCCTATTTAAAAACACTTTTATCTAAGATTTCCTAAGATATTCACACAATAAAAAATGCATAGTGGTTATTTGGAGGTCTAATCACACATTTTAGAAAGGAACTATCACATAAGACGTATATAGATCCACGTGAAGAACTTGAAGAAGATTTGTGTGCTAAGGAAGTTAGGAGTATAAACATTGGAGTCATCCCATTCTTAGAGGCAAAAATTATAGCTATGGCGAAGCAGTTGGAGAAACCATCGGTAAATTCAACACATGAGATGTGCACGGGGATTTGGTGTACAGATTGTGAAGTGGAAGGTCACACAAAGGATAGTTGTCCCCGCATATCAGTGCATTCATTGTTGCTAGACTGTGAGATATGTCATTTAAACCATGATGTTAGCCACTACCCATTATTACAATGCATGATAAGAAAGAATGTATCCTATTATTGTAATATTTTCCAGTCCACGACTCATAATATAGAGGATTGTAGATTGATTGGTCAGATCCATGATGTTATAGATATTGGTGTGTGACAGACAAGCATATCAGATAACTCTAAAGGAAAGAATGAGCACCAAGATCAGGATCACAATCAAGCACGCTATGATCGGAATGAGGGTGTTTTGAAGGAGGTCGTGGCAGGGGGCGTAAATACCATGGTGGATTTGGAGGCCGAGGTCGTGGTGGTGGATGAGGAAAGTTTCCTCATGAGACGTGCTTTACATGTGGATCCTAACCACTACAGGTGTAAATGTCCCTAGAATATTACATGTTCTTTCTATGGAAAGAATCATAGCTATGAGGAATGCCTGTACTTATATGAGCATATTAGTAAGCAACATAAACAGGAGAACAAAGGTGCTGAGATGGTTAGGATACGGTGCACTGTGGAAAATTAGTGGATGCCTAAGTTGACACCATAACTTGAGGCATTAACCGTAAAGATTAATACATGTGCTGAATTGGCACGTGCTAAAGAAGCATTACAAAAGAATCCTACCATCACTAAAGAGGAGGTTTTACGTGCCCGATACACAGATCATGCCCATTAGAAGGAGGTTTATCAAGACACCATGGAGGTCCTTAGAAATCTTCAAGGTGAAATACAATTTTTAAAAGTGAAATCACAGAAGATGGAAGTGAAGAAGGCAACAAAGAAGGTCCCATCTAATATTGATGACTTAAGGGAAGTGTGTAAAAATTTTTGCTAGGAGAATATAATTCTGTTGTTAGGGAATTTACTAAAGGGAAACACTACGTGCATAGGTGCGAGAATGGATAGTATATTCTCGCATCCAAATCTTTCCCCATAGCTTAGACTACAATAAGGAAATCACTCTAAATGTTATTGTTGATGGATGGCTCTTGAGTAATATATTAATTGACATAGGTGCAAAATTAAATGTGCTTACTTTAGATGAATGGGTACAGATGGGGAGACCGACATTGAAACCATCTTCTAATGTATTATTTATGGCTAACTATATTAAGGCCACTCTTATCAGAGTTTTAAAAGATGCATCCATTACTATACAGGGGCCAAGTTCACTGGGGATTTTGAGGTTTTAGCACTTGCAAAAGTAGAAAATTTCCTAGCTTTACTTAGATGTCCTTGGTGTTACATAAATAATGTTGATCTTTGGTTCAACAAGGGATATATTAGTTTTGAGAACAAGGAGGAAAGAGTTATTATCCCTTTAATGAGATGGAAAATATGTACCCTATGTTGATCCTTTGAGTGAGGAATATCTGAATAGGATTTATGTATGCGTCATTTGAGACCCAGAAGTGCTCGAGCCATCTAAAGAAGGAATCCTTCAGTGGGAAGATGCATAGTCTATTCGTGATACTACAAGTATTGCTTGTGATAATTAGGATCATGGTACTTATGATATGGTTGAATGTGAAATAAGGAGCACATTTGCGTGGAAAATAAAACCTGTTGCGTCAAGAGAATAGGTAACAACTTTGAACCTTGGTATACTAGGGAAGGGGACCCTATGGTATTCCTGCACTCCATGGAGGAACAATGGACAGAGAAATTTGAGAGGAGAAATATGTTAGCATATACCCTACATGGAGCAACAACACGCTGGTGGGTGGTTCACAGAGATAATCTTATAGAATGCAATGAGGTCAAGATCACTATAACAACTCAAGTTTTTGAAGTAATGCACCTACTCAAATCTGCACTTATCATTGTAGTCAAAGCTGGTCAGCACCACATTCAGCAGTGTGAGAGACTCTAGACAGGAGGGTAGGAAGCTTTACCACCTTCACTCTAGGTGTAACAGGTTTATTCCACTTTACAAGGTTGCGTACTCACTTGGTATGAATACGTGGAGCTACATAGAGAGACTTGAAATTGGCAAGGATTTGATTGTAGGTATGTCCGAGACTTTTGATTACTTCTCTATTAAATCTCTAGTAGAAGAGACATTAAGGGTTATAAAGTAGCTAACTATAGGAGAAAATGTAAAGGAAGAAGAACTCATTCAAGAGTTATTCAATAAAAATAACTTAGGAGCATGTTTTGCTCAAGGAATAGAGATAGATGCCACACTACTTAAGCACACTTGCTTTGAAAAAAAAAAAGGAAAGATGGTCTACATAGTGGATGATGAAGAAGTAGAAGAACTAGATCTAGATCATTTAACATGTGTGCATGAGGTTTTGGATAGCGCAAATAAGAACATGTGCACATATCATGAACTTATGAAGATAAATAAAGTGAATATTGACATGAATACTGAACCTAAGGAGGCCATAATTGGGGATTATTGGTCTGACTCTAAAGTGGAAAAAATCATAGAGTTACTACGAGATTTTCAAGACTTATTTCCTAGGGGATACCATGAATTAAAAGGCATGCATGAATCATTAGGAGAAATGAAGATAAAGCTTAAGGAAGGTGAATGTCCGATCAAGAAGAGACCCTACAGGATGAACCCCAACTTGTGTGTAAAGGTCAAAGAAGAAATTGACAAAATGTTGAAGTCTAGAATCATCAAGCCCTTGGAATAATCAAAGTGGGTTAGCCCCATGGTTATCAGTATAAATAAATATGTTTGGATCAGGATTTGTGTGGATTACAGAGAACTGAATGCTACATGTGTGATTGATTCCTTTCCTAAACCTTTCACAGATGAGATATTAGAAGGTATTGCAGGGTGCAAGATCTATTATTTTATAGATGGATTCTCTAGGTATCATTAGGTTTGGATTGCATAGGAGGATCAAGAAAAAATAACCTTCACCACTGAATGGGGAATTTTTACATATACTGTGATGCCCTTTGGTCTAAAAAACATGCCTCTTTGTATTTTCATGAATAGTTGTTCAATAATTCCTAGATTTTATTCATCTTTTCTTGCAAGTTTACTTGGATGATTGGACGGTATATGGGCTTGTTAAGGATCATTGTGAAAATTTTTGCTTAATGTTTAAAAGATGTAGACAGTTAAGAATCTCTTTGAACATCAAGAAGTGTGTATTTTCTACACCATTTGGAACTTTTTTAGGGCACATCATCTACAAGGAAGGTTTGTTGGTTGATCCAGCTAAGGTTGTAGTTATTATCGGCCTAGAAGATCCTACCAGTCAAAGTGAGGTGCGTGGATTCTTAGGTCACATTGGGTATTATAGAAAATTTATCAAAGGGTATGCTAAGGTTTCTACACCCTTGGAAGAGTTACTAAAAGAAAAAGGGACATTTTATTAGGGGAACCACAGTAGCTCAAATTTGAGACATTGAAGGAGAAACTTACTACAACTCCTTTTCTATGCTTTGCCTTGTGGGACCAAGCTGTTTCATGTATGTGTGGACGCTTCTAGAATGTCCATTAGCACAGTGTTGGCTCAGCCTTGAGAAGGTATTATAGATCATCCTATCTATTTTTCTAGTAGAAAGTTTACCCCTACAGAGTAGATCTATACAAATACTGAGTGTGAAACCTTGTTAATGGCCTATGCGCTACATAAATTCAAATAGTACATGCTAGCAACATCATTTATATTTTATACGAATCACATGGCATTGAAATACTTGGTAAATAATCCCATCTTATAGGGGCACATATGTCGATGGGTGATCTTATTCCAAGAATTTGATTTTACACTCATGGTAAAACTAGGGAAAATCAATTCTAGCCTAGACCATTTATCAAGGATACAGTTAGGATAAGATGCACAAATAATTGAAGATATGATTACGGATGCATAGTTATATAGGTTACATCACATGCCTTCCGAATTGGAGGATATTGTTAGTTTTTAATGCACATGGTGTGGCACTAGGACTAAAATCCTTAGAGAAGAAACAACTTAAAATTCATGCAAGACCTTTTATGTTGATCAGTGGCGACCTATACAATTTGGGTCGAGATAAAGTATTGCATCGATGTGTATTAGAGCATAATTGCAAAGATATCATGGAAGAGGCTCATGGTGGTATTACAAGTGGGCACTATGCAGATGATGCCATTGCATGCAAGATTCTACTCGCTGGATTATGGTGGAAGACCCTCTATAAAGATTGTAAAGCCTATTGTAAGGCATGTGATCACTACCAACGCATTGGTAAACCTAGACAAAGATATGAAATACCTTTAAGACATATTCCTAGTGTAGAGTCATTTTGAGAAATGGGCTATATACTTTGTGGTTCTTATTTCACCAACCATGCATAGGAATGGATCGTAATACATCATCACTTACACAAATTATCTAAAAAGGTAGGTAGAAGAAGCACCTACCAAGGATTATACTGAAGAGCTACAACAACCTGGTTCTTATGGGAAAATGTTCTTACAAGGTATGAATGTTCGTTGAGTTTGACCAATAATAGGGGCACACACGTTTTGAATGAGACAATCGAATTCTATTGGATGATTTCATGATTACACACAATAAGAATAAACCATATCATCCTTAGGCAAATGGGACTACTGAAGCTTTCAAAAATATTTTGAGCTAGAGATTGACAAAAAATTTTGATGTTAGAAGGAAATATTGGGATGATAAATTTTCTACCATGCTTTGGGCATATAGAACAACATACAATTAGTTGAACAAGGTCACACCCTTTCAATTGGTGTTTGGCATATAAGTAGTTCTTCCTATGGAATTCATGTTACCTTCTTTGTGTATTAAGTGAAACGAAGGTCTAACTGATGAGAAAGAATTATAAGAATGAATTGAATTTGTTATCAAGATGGATGAGATACGAGCAATAGCACGATGGAGTCAGAAGCAAGAAAAGTCTAGGCAGAAAGCATGGCATGATAGGCACATCAGGGATAAAAAGTTTGAGATTGGACAAATGATTCTTCTTTATGATTCTAAGTTTTGCGCCATCCAGGAAAACTTAAAGTACATTGGTTGGGACCGTATGTTATCACTCACATACTTGAAACATGTGCTTTCTAGTTAGAGGCACTTGATGGAATATGGTTACCCAATTACTTTAATGGGAGTAGGTTGAAGCCCTACTATAAATAAGTCTTCTTAGTGTTTGTAATAAGGATTTATTTCCATGTAGATTAGGTTTTCATTTATGTATATACTTAATTTATTTCCTTCTTAGTCAATATGCTTTGTCATTTTATTTGGTTTTTTGTGTAATAAGCACATTTTGTGCTTTGAAAGCTAATTACCATTTGCAGAATTTTTATGCATAGAGGACTACACATACCATTTTTGTGGGGTGGCTATTGACTAAATGAAGGAACGTGTACTATTCAAATTTGGATACTTGTTAGCAAGGATATTGTTTCCAAACAAGGACCATAGATGGAGATAAATGAAGGAACAAGTATAACTTTCAAAGGCCATGGAGACTACCAAGGAATTCGTAATGGCGAGGTACTCAGTGCATGAAAGTTCCCTAAAGGGAATTCCATGGCCAAAAGGTAGGAAGGTGTGCTATAATGTTATAGCTTGGGTGCAAAGATGTCTATCGCATGAGAAAGTGTGAAAATGATCAATTATTGAGAGGATTGTTGGTAGGTAAAGGAGCATTAAATGCACTAAATTTTTAAACATTTATATAAGGACACGATGCGAGTTCATTTTTAACATTGTAATCACAAAAATTTGAACAAGATACATATGAATGAACCAAGAAAAGAGTATGGAGGTGCAAAGAGTGTGAAACCCGGACATGGAGAGCAGATTTGTGTGTAGAAGAAGATTGTGTCCTCATTCGTGAAGGGTTTGAGTTAAGTAGACACATTGAGAAAGAGCTAGGGCATGTGGTTCCAAAATAGGGCACATAGATTTAATCTAGGGTTTTTATTTGTTCACCGTAGAGGACATAAAGTTTAGTTTTTAGATGGCACCAAAGAAATCACTTGTAGTAAGAGCCAAAGGAAAGAAGAAAGTGGAGGTAGTAGTTGAAATTGCTCCGATAGTAATTTCGAGAGATCTGATACTTAGAAGGTGTGATAATTTGGAAAGAGTGGGATTCTCACATCCGTATCTATAAGGTGAGTGATTAAAACTAATATATTTCTAATAAAAAGAAATAATTGGACACTTTGTTGAGTACAAAGACCAAAAATCACACAACGAGAAGATATGCTAGTATATTATGACGTTAGGGAGAAACTATTAAAACATATGGGAGTCTATCGAGTTATATGAGCTCCTGTATTTTGGTAAATATGAACCTTTATAATACTAGCTTATGATAAGAGTCCATGACGAATTATTCTATTTTGTTGGATGAAGGGTTAGAATCACATCATCCCTGATTTCAACATTGACATGATTAAAAGGCACAGGGGTAGACCTAGCTAGTGACCTGATTGATAAAGAAGCAATCATAGAGACACGGAAGGATTTGGAGTTTATGAAGGGTGCGTATGGAATGGACATTGATAAGATAGAGAATTACCCATTGATACAAGCAAAATTTGCACATTTATTGACCAAGTTGAATGATCGGGAGAGATGGTATTTGGTGAATACAATGTGGCTCCATGTCACGAGGAAGATGTCTCAGGGAGTATTCTATAACATAACAGGCTACATTGTAGAAACCATCATCGAAGAAGCATACAAAGGTGATAAAATCAGTTTTGGCGTTATCTTATTATCTCTTGTATTTATAGAAATTGGAGTGCTCGATGGGCCAAAGAACAAGATTTGGGAGTACCCCTTGGAGAAGAAGTCCCTCGTGGAGAGGTTTGAGAAGTATTTATGTAAAGGGTCAATGGGTGGACCATTTAAACAAAGGGTGGAGATGTGGTATGACCGGATCCACATGGAATTTGAAGAGGAGTGGTGCATCCCTAAGGAGTTACCATTGGTGGTGGGCAAGGCAAAGACGGTTCATGGTGTACCATAATTTCTTTATTGCTCAATTTTCTATTAGGGATAAGACTTAGAGCCTATGGTGCAAACTGTCATATGCATATGCCTTCATAGCATGCTACTTCAAGCATCATTCAACCAATTCACCGATGCATGTTGCCTAAGTTTTAATACAGATAAGGTAGACTATGACTACCACACTTTGAGGAAAACATATGTGCATCCAGGCCAGGACCATGTATATTGAAAGGCTCATCTCAGACATTATAAGCATGAAGCCTGTAAGCTTGGATATTGGGGACAAGTGGAGCCATGCTTGTATACCTTCAGCTTAATCCTAAGTTGGAGAATAACAAGTATGTAGAAAATGAGTTCACACTCCCAGGGCCACCTAAAGGTAAGCACATGGTAGAGAACGTGCCAGCCCCACAACCTACAGAAACTATAGTGGTGGATGAGGAGGAAGAAGAGTGGGAAGATAGTGGTGGCTTAGAACATAGAGGTGAAGGCAGCCCATAGATAGAATGGAGACTGAGCATGTAGGTACCCCACCTCAGGTATAAGAAGAAGAAGAGGACTTGGAAGTATTCCAAGGAGAGCACCATTTCAAGAGGGTTTTCAGAAGAACAAGGACACAAGGCATGAGAACTCCTTAGTCTGTTAGGAGGTCGCCATGAATCTCTCCTCAAAAAGAGACAATTGAGAGGAAAATGAGGAAGCTAAAGTTGAATGGGGAGGTGGAGGAGTGTACAAAGAGTGTGCCCATATCCCCTGTATAGCCAGAAGAAGTGGAAGAACCTAGGGATGAAGATATAAATGATAAAGAGGAAGGAGGGAAAGAGGCAGGAGAAACGGAACATGAAACCACTCAGAACATCAAAGATCCAACTCCAAACCTTATAGCTCAGGTACTTAAAGGGCCAAGAATGAAGTGAAAAAGTGGAGAATACAATGTTTTGCATGTGGGATATGATGAGGACACAAGTAAAATTTTCGACGCCCGATTCCGGCTCTGATGGGCCTCAAGGAGTTGTATGGATGGGAGTTGATGGACCCAAACATGGAAACCACACACACAAGGAAATAGTTGTCCTAGTGCATGAAAAATCACATGGATGAGTCCAATTTTGATTTATTGGAATATTCCTATGTGTCAAGAATAATGAAAAAGGTGTTATAGAACATGTACATAACTATCAAACCCACTATTATGTCTGACGAGTAGGTGAGTAATGCCTTAGTGAAAGTATCTACAGAGGTGGCATGAAGGAATGTAGATAAGGTTGCCACTATTAGAGTGCTACAAGAAGAAAACAAGGCCAAATATGCCAAAATAATGCATCTAAAAGGAGAGAAGGACCTAGAGCAGAAGAATAATGAGGCCTTCATCAGCATGGTAGAGGAGATCGGTGATCATGTCCTGAAAGAAAGACCATACTTGGAGTCCAAGGTACCTAAAAGGTTCCCTTCGGCTATGTATTATGTGTGTACCTTAGTTGATTTGGTGCTTGAGGATGGACCCATTCGCATGCCAACACCAAAGGAACTTGAGAAAGAAGTATAGAGAGAAAGGGCTTCAGTGGTTAGAAAAATTTCATCTTACGAGGCATTGCTCCAAACCTTGCAGGAAGAGCTAAAGAAAGTAGACCAGAATTTGAATATTTAGCCATCTCCAGAAGCAGTAATTAGAATTAGGATGATGGTAGAAGACAATGAAGTCCTAAAGGTGATGAAGGATGAGACTTTTGGGTGCGCAGAGAGATTATAACTAGTCAAACAAAAACGTGAGACCCTTGCAGTAGCCTAAGAACCCCATAAGGAAAGGTTGGATGAAATTAGGAAGCTTATAGCATAGAAGATGGATCTTATGGAAGGAAGGGTGTCTACAATGTCCAACATTGTTCTAGTATTATAGAACAAGAAGGAAGATATTACACAAGATGAGTTAGATTCTATTGCATCAAATATTACATAAAATATTGAATTCACACTAAATGATTGGAAAACCTTAGAATCTCAAATCAAATAAGAATATTGAGTTAATTCTTCCAGTTGAAACAAAGGATATTACAGGGTAAAAGTTCATTCTTTGTATAGTAATTCTTTAATTTCCTTCCATTCCCATTCTTTATTCTTTAGATATCAAAGACAACCATTTCCGAGGTGGAAATGTAATTTAGTATGGGGTAATGTTGAGTAGACAAAATATGACACTAAAAAGAAGGCACACAAAAGATTCGTGCATGGTAGCAAGGCATATTTGAAGGTGTGGAAGGATAGGAAGTAAGCACATGTAAAAGATAGAATGAATCTAGAATTAGCCATTTTTATGGTTCTGAGACTATTTTGGAGATAGCGCATGGGGAACACAACCAGATGGAAAATTGCATGACAAACAAATGCTAGATTTGGAAGAGTGTCTACTAAGTGATTTGCATGAGTTTAAGTTAATAATAGAATTACCATTTCCAGTTAACTAGAAGAGATCTATTATTAGCGCACTTGCATGTGTGTCTATTATTGTAAAGGCACATGGCTATTTTCAGCATGTGACCTATTTTGGGAATTATGTAAGTGGTGAAGGGAAATTCCCCACCCTTATAAATATGTAGTAATCTGCGTAGATTAGAGAGAGTGCTAAGTAGTGAGATAATATGGATTTATGCTACCAGAACTGATGCGCGCATGAGTTATGATACTAATTATTGTAAGAATCTTATGTGTATTTACTATATTTAATATAATGGAGCATATTGGATGAATAATGGTGTCAAACATGACTGTAACTAGTTATTGCATGGATAATTTCATTATGTTTATCATTTGATTCATGATTCTTTAAGATCTAGATCTAGAATATGCTCTATGGAAAGTTTATATTGTTTATGGATCTGAATGCATTAAATCCTCATCATGTTCACATCCTACACAAGAAACTCTAAGGAGGGGCCTGGTACCTTTGTGCACTTTGGTTGGGAAATCAGTCTAGGTGAGTGCTATGCCCGGTGTGCTTGGGTTATTCCTTGTAAATTCTAGGCTACATCACCTGTAGGTTTCTTTTTATGGAGCAAAAAACACATTTTCAAGTCTTGAAAAAATAAATACCTCTAACTTACTCCATTTTCTCTCAACACTTGTAAGACATAAGAAAACGAGTAATGCATACCTTTCTTCATGAGAATGAGCCTGGATTACTCTTCATACCTCTGTGTGTATTCAACTCTATCTCCTAGACTTGTAGGTGACCATTCATATCATAGGAGAGATGATAATCCTTCATAAGCCCTTAAAAATTGAGATCATTAGTGAATTCAATCTCAAACCATTTGATGTATTTCAAAGGTACCTCAGAGATCTAGACCTAAAAAAAATGATGAATTCATCCCAAATTTTCTTGAGAAGACAATACCCCTGTCACTTTGTACTATACCAAGAATTTCTAAGCATAAATCATGGTGAGAGACAACTCAACTTGCCTCATGATATGTTTGAGGCATGTGGAGCCTTATGAATAGAATTAAATTCTTCCATAAGCTATGAAAATGGCTAGAAAATCTTATTAATACCTGAAAAACATCTAAGAGCTAAGGTTTTAACAACAAATCCTCTTCACTGTGCATAATAGACTGACATTCCAACTTTGTTATGCAGATTTAGGATTGTAAACTTACTTTAGACCTCAAACCACTTCCATCCATTAGCTATATGAGTCTAGATTCTTAGTATAATATTTCATGATCTAACTCTTCCAATTTTTCCTCCAAAAGTAAGTTTCCATGCAAAATGCTTAGGATGATTGTGCATACCCAATTAAGGCGATGAACTAGAATTTTTTATTGTATTTATCTCATAACATATTCAAACTATTATTCACACCTTGGAACAAAATCTTCAATCATGTAGATAACCTCTTCAAATGAACATTGACCATAAACAACCATATCTTATACATGTACCTCTTCATTTTTGCTTATTGAACCCTGATTTTGAGCAATTATTTAAGACCATTTTCACCTCATGACAATACAATATAGCCTTATCATGACCAGACAAGAAAATACATGCCATCACATACACAATGATACACTATTGAAAATATTTTGACACATAAACACTATGAGCAAGATGATTAAGACCTTAAAGTAACTTCAAGACATACTTTAATACATGTAAAGATGATACAAAATCATTTATGATACTTCACACATGAACCAAACAACTTGAGACCTTATAATCAGATCATAGGAGCTACTAACAAGTGTAAGACACTAATGTAAGACTAATTGTCAATATTTTTGTACAATAATACTTACAAAGAATCAAAATAAGAATTATAAGGAGAAAACCTAAACATACCTTTTTTTTAAAGATAAAGTTTGGAAAAGGCTCCAAGGGCCATATATAAAGACATATTACATTGAAATCTCACAGCTAGTAAAAATATCTATAGAAAAAACCACCCAAATTTTTCTCAAGTTAAAATGGAATTGACTCAACCAGATTGAAACAACAAAAAACCCAATCCGAAACTAGCTAAAACCTAACCAAAATACGGAACAATTAAAAAACCACTTTGAAACTAGTTGGCAAAAAAATTCACAAAGATCCCCTCAAGCACTTTTTCCCCATGTTCTTGAGCTTGGCCCAAAATTCAACCCCTAGTTTTCAAATTAGAAATCATCAGTAGAGTTGCTAATGCTATCTTCCTCTTCTTCCTTTTTGATAGCTACCATCTTAGAAGGGCTTCAACCATATGACCAATAATGATCAAGTTTGCATCAGAATTTTTGTCACCCCGATCATATTCCTATTCTCATCTTTCACTTGATTAACCACATCCTCGAGAGCCTCAATTTTTCTGGCCAAAAAATTTATTAGGGTATTTCCCTCACACAAGCTATCCACAATACTCACATCCATGTTCTACCACACCAAAAGCGAAGAGACATCACTGCATCAAGATCCTTCTTAGCCTTCTCCTTCATAACATTAAGCTTACGCCTATCAGCAAGAGTCAAATGATCTTCCCAGTCTTCACCATACCTAAACCCAATAACTTTTGTCTCAGGAATCAGAGTTCCATCATTGAATAAAAAAATAATTAATACCTTATGCAGAGGGACCTCTATTTTCTTCTCTTGGAAATATTTCACCAAACCTTGAAGCAAATATAGAAAATAAAAAGGAATAATCATCTTTTTGCTTCATATAAAATGGTTTAGCAACATGAAATGTTGCGTATGGAGCTTCATGTACTTCCCATCGAGTGTAATATACTTCATGATGAAGAGACAAATCTCAGACCACTACCACAACAGAGAACTAGGAGCTATACTATCTTTTATGTAGCAAATGTTCTCTTCATTTTCAAGGAAAATGAAGACTTCCTCTTGAATCCTCTTTATATATTTAAAAACATTTCATCTAGCACAACCCATGTTAGTGACCCAGCCAATCAATTCCTCTTAAACTAGAAGACTAACCCAACACATTTTCACTACACTCTTATCCCAAACCTAAGTGAAATACTTTGACATATTCTCATCGAAACAATTAATACTTTGGAAAAAAGGGTAAACCCCAAATTTTGAAGATATCCCAAATGATTGTATCCCTTTCTAGAGAAGAACAAGAAGATGGCTCAACCCTAACTCTGTTACCTCCCATGATAGAAAACCAATTCAAAACCTGCAACAATAAAAAAATGCTTCCCACATAAAGCCAAATTAGAAGTAAAATAAAATATCTGAGGCCTCACACAATCGGTAATGATAGCAAGGATAACTTGGATCCAAATCCCACACTTGAAATAAATTCTACTTTTCAGCATTAAGGATGGCCCTAGTACTTTCCGATAAGTCCATCTCATCTTTCCATATATGATTATGATGAGCTCGTACACCGTAATTGGCCAATGTGTCCGCACAAGCATTAGCTTGGTGATACACATGCTTAATTTGGACATCCTCAAAATTTGATAATAAACCCCTTATATCTTCCATGATGGAATTAATATTGGCTTGATGTTTTTATTTTCCCTTCATAGCATTTATAATGTATAAAGAATCCCCTTCCACATAAATTTTCCTTATTTGGTGATGATTAGCCCACTTTAGACCATTTAACACCACATAGGCTTCAACATAATTATTGGTTTTATTGCCAATAGGAATAGCATAGGAAAGATAGAAAGAACCCTTCTCATTCCTAATAATACCACCCACACCAACTAAACCCGAGTTACTTTTTGCTGCAAACATCAACGTTTAATTTCATCCATCCATCCTTAGGATTTTCCCACTTCACATTATCCCTAATATTCTTCTTCCACAAAAAAATTTTCCGAGTGCCCTTAAAAATTCCCAAATCTTGAATGATTTCAGTTTCATAATGAGGGATACTTCTTTGTTCTTTGAATCTGATAATGGATAAATTATTGATCAAAGCCCCAACAATTACATTCCCCACTCTAATAGATTTTTATGTTTTTCCTGAAAAATCCTATTATTCCTTTCCAACCATATTCCCCACAAAAAATGAGGGAACACAAAATTCCAGGCCTTTGACAGACACAAAGAAGAAAAGGGCTAGTCCATTGCTCATACCAGTCAGCAAAAGACTCTGGTAAGACCCAAGAAACCTGAAATAATCTCAAAATATTGAAAAATAATTTTTTGAGAGTATGGACATTGGAGAAAAAGATGTTGAACAGTTTCATTATCAGATTTACACAGAATGCACCTATTTGGTATCATCATCCCTTTAGCCTGTAAGTTATCAACAGTAAGAACTTTATTTTGAATAACATGCCACAAAAATAAATTCACCTTTAGAATAAGAGTATTGTCCTAGAGAGATTCCAAGCAAGGATTTGGAGGAGGGACATTGTGAGCTACAACATAGCCAGTTATTATAGAGCATATAGCATCTATAGTCCCTACCCGAATAACAACATCTAGTTTAGGAATTGAAAAATATGCACTCCACCTAGATTAGTATTAAAATTTTGAATTGCCTCCTTGATACCCACATCTTCTCCTTCCCATTGAAGAGGTTTCCAAGACCATCCCCACTCAGTTCTATCCCAGTAATCTCTTAAAATGCTGCCCATAGAGGAAATGAAGTGATTTGCTAAATTTCTCCACTGATCCTGGTTAATAAGGGGTTCACCAGAGAGCCAACAATCTTTCCGAACTTAATCGGTTGTCATATCCTATCTCTCATTTTTTCCCTTTCATCAACAAACCCCTGCATTTACCCAAACCATTCCAAAATCATGAACCTTTGGGAGGATATCATTTGAAATAAAATATACCTGCTCAGTGAACATATATTTAGCCTTTAGAATCTTAGACCATAATCCATCATCCCACATAAGCCTCCATCCCACTTTATCCATTGATTGCAAATTCATACTTTTTATATCCTTCAAACCCAAACCACCCATACTCTTTAGAAGAGTAACCCTATCCTAGGCAACATGAGGGATCATGTCCTTAGATTCAGTACTTAATCAAAGAAACATACATTGTATCGAGTAATGATATTTCTAATCTTTACAAGCATCTTAAAAATAGACATAAGATACACTGTAGGCTCTGTAAGGAACTTTGGAGTAATTGTAATTTACCAGCCTGTGAAAGCAAAGTCCCTTTCCAAGTTGCTAATTTATTTTAAATCTAATAACAAGAGTATTCCAATTATCCAAGACCATTCTCCCCTTAAAAAGAGGCATACCCAGATAAGAACAAGGAAAATAATTTATAGGGCACTCCAAAACAAAAACAATTATGTTATGAATTTCTTTCTCAACATTCAAAAAAATAATTGAGATTTTTGAAAATTAATAAGATGACATGTGACTTCTTCAAAATCTTAAAGAATATCCCTAAAATCCATAGCTTTTGAAAAATTACTTTTCCCAACAAGAACATGTCATCCATAAACTGTTGTAGAGCAATTGGATCTAGACCATTTGAAATAATTAAACCATTAAGAATCCTCCTTTTCCTATAGTCAGCACAAAGTCTACTTAAAGTTTTTGCCACAATAATATATAGAAAAGGAGACAAAGGGTCCCCTTGTCTCAGACCCCTCCCTAAGGAGAAAAAACCCTTCAGACTTACCATTGATAAGGATAGAGTATTTAGGAGTAGAAATGCATTCCATTATCAGATTTATAAAGTGAACATGAAATCCCAACCTTTCCAAAATTATCCTTAGAAATCTCCATGACACCCTATCATATGCCTTATTCATATCAATTTTTAACAACATAGCCTCCCATTTTGAGACATCCACTGAATGGATAGTTTCATGAATAGTAATGACACTATCAAGAATCTATCTTCCTTCCACAAAGGCTCCCTGATTTGGAGATATAAAACCTTCCAACAAATATTTGATCCTGAAAGAAATTATTTTCATAATAATTTTATAGACAATGTTACATAGGCTAATAGGTCTGAAGTCTACAACTTTACCAGCCCTAGGAATCTTAGGCACAAGAGCTATAAAATTACTATTGATCTCTTTCAACAACTTACCATTCATGAAGAAATATTGGACATCTTCCTCAACATCCACATGAACAATGTCCCAAAACTCTTGAAAAAAATAAAGTAGGGAAACCATCTAGCCCAGGAGATTTTTCTCCTTCCAAATCAAAGATGACAAATTTTATCTCTTGAGGAGAAGGAATTTTAACCAACTCAGCATTTTCCTGATGAGAAATAACAGGTTGAAAAAATCTGCTATTTTTCTCTCCTTCACTAAATTTGGCTCTCTTCCTGCTGCCGATAAATCATCGAGAAAAAAATAATATGTTTTTAAAAATCTTAGACTATTTTTTCAATTTCACTCCTCTTCTGTCCTCAATTTCCAAGATAGAGTTACCATGTTTATGCATAAAGGTTGTCAAGTGAAATAATTTTGTATTCCTATCACCCTCCTTTAACCACATGACCCTTGAGTTTTGTTTCCAATACGCTTCCTCTTTTGCTTCCAAGTTATGATAATCAACCAAAAGAGATTTCTCCTTATTCCTAAGATCTTGATCTAATCCCCTAACTTCCATCACCTCCTCTAACATTTTTAAATCCTCAGCAATTTTAGATTTTTGGGAAAAAATGTTACCAAAAGTTTCCTTATTCCAAATTTTCATTCTAGCTTTGACATTCTTTAATTTAGACACCAATTTGAACATTGCTTTACCTTTTACATTAATTTTCCAGCAAGATTGGATCTCCTCCTTAATAGTAGGGTGTAATAACCACATTTTAAAAAATCTGAAAGGTCTTCCTCTCAAATCACTATTATTACCAGTTTGAAGACAAATAGGGCTATGGTCTGACCCAATTCTAGGGAAGAGTAGATAAAAAACCACCAAAAGTTGAAAACCAAGAAGGATTAATTAGAAATATATCCAAATTTATTTGAATAAGATCTTCTCCCACACACTGTTTGACCAATTAAAGTTCCCACCTATCGGCCAATGTCCACCAAATTATAGCTAACAATAAAGTCAACAAAATCTCCCATATTGTCACTGTAAACATTTGAACCACCTTTTTTATCCTCTAGACTTAAAGGAGTATTAAAATCCCCTCCTAAAATCCAATCCAAATCCTTAAATTGATAACGAAAATGCAAGATATCATCCCAAATATTTCTTCTCTCAACAATAGAATTAGGAGCATAAATATTAGAACATATCCATAAAGCACCATTCTCCTTATCTCTAAACAAAATGGCAAGATGATGAGGATAATTACAAATAATTGCTTCCCTCCCTGTCCTTTTGAATCCAAAAAGTATCAATTCCTCTAGAAGCACCTAAAGAAGACACACACTACATATCTGATCTAAACCACAACTTATTTTTTACATCAACCATTTTTTCTTTCTTCATTTTGGTTTCTTGAATCAAAAGAATATCAGGATTATGAGTTTTCCTAAAAGTAATTAGAATACTCTATTTATTGGGATTATTTAATCCCCTAATATTCCAAGAAATGAGCTTCATTTTTTCTTATTTGGAGAAATTCTCTGTTCAATAGAAATTTTCTTACTTGAATCGATTTCCTTAGCCACTTATTTTTCCCTTCGTCCCTGTTTGACATATTACCTTTTACAAAGAGCTTCCCATGATCTGACCATAAAGTGATGACATACAATGACACAAATTTCCCCCTCACCTAGATGCTTCATTTGCAATGGTATACCTTCAAGAAGTATAATGAAGGTATATAAGCTCATAGTGACCTAAAAGAAGGTCTTGAGAAGGTCCCAAGTCTTCTTGGGCACCTATAAAAATCCTTCATCCTCTCTCTTCTGATCTAACCAATAAGAAACACCTCTTCTTCCATTATCAAAAGCTCTTGATAGGACACTATTGTCTCTCCTAGGCTTCCACACTCTTCCTTGACTGTTTTTGTTCATTCTAGGCCTTTGAAGGCCACCTCCTTGCATTCTAGGTCCTTGAACTCTTTGATTCTACCTTGATAGGCCATGGTAACAGTTCTTTGCAATATGACCAGATCTATTACAATTGTAACACACAACTGAATCCTTCCTCATGTAACTCTCAACTTGTCTAGGTGGATCATTCAAGCAATGTCTAGCAACATGACCTTTCTTATGGAAATTGTAACATACCACACTCTTAGCTTTCTCACAAATACTATCCTTCCATGGATAAATATTTCTAACATACCTTCTACACTCCTTTTCCCTATGACCAAATCCATTGCATGTAAAACAATAACCATTGAAATATTTTTCATACCTTGATGCATTAGGCTGCCTAATAGGCCTTGGTTTCACATTGTCCTTCATGAGTGTCACCTTCTTCTCTTCCTTGGTGATAGGTTCACCTAATTATTTGCTTGAAACAATGTCTTCTTGCTTCACTTCCTTTCCTTTATACTCCTCTTTCAATCCCAAGCCAGTCCTATCATTTGTAGCTCTTTGTTTTCCAAGTAGGTCATCTAGATATTTTACACTTTTCTCAAAATTATGAAAGGACATAGTCTTCTTGCTAGCCTTTATTAGCTCAGCCCTAAGAAAATCTATATCCTCTTCATATTTTGAACATAAACTATCTTTATCTTGAAAATTTGAAACAAGATACTTTACCTTTTCTTATAGCAATTTGATTAAATCACTTTACTTAGAGGATTCAAGTACATATTGTTCTTCTAGCTCATGAAAGTGATTCCCATATTCCTTGATCTGAAAACTTAGATTTTTATTTTCTTTCTCAACATGTTTTAACTTCTCTTGAATGCCTTTAACATCAAATTTATCTTCCTCATCATCTTCAGTAGAAGAGCTGCAATAACCTAAAATAAAATCTCCTAACAAAGAAGATTAATTGCTAGAATACCTCATTGCTTCTTTATTCATGAATAAGGCCTCATTTCTAATGTTCTCACAATATGATTCAGATTCAAAATCTAAAACTCCACTACTAGCATCAGATATTTCATCATTTTCATTTGTATAAAATATTTTTTTATCCTTTTTGTAATCAAACCTCTTAAAGCTTTTCTTTCTCTTATCATAATTTGTGTGCTTGTTGTCATGATCACTATCAAGTTAATGTTCAACATGTTATTCATTCTCATTCTTATGAGGAAAATTAATAGAAAAATGTCCTATCTTACCACTTTTGAAACATTTGTAAGTAAGCTTACCTTTGTACCTACTAGATCCAAGTTTCAATATTCTATCCATCATAGAAAAGAGCTCTTCATCTTCAATCTCAAGAGTAGCTTCACCATATTTCACTTTATTTATTTTAGTATTCATTTCAAATTTGAATGTAATCTCTTTCATGGCTAGTTTGGGATTATCTACTCTCATCTCATAAGCAATCAAAGTACCATGAAAATCATCCATCTTCAAGGTAGTCAAATCCTTTTCTTCTTATATAGAAGATACTTTGGAATCAAACTTTGGAGTTAGTGACCTTATAACCTTTTGAAAAACCATTTCTTCTTTTACTTATTCTCCTAATCCTTTCATATTATTGACAATTTTGTCAACTCTAAGTAGATATGCAACAATGGACTCTTCATCATTCATCTTAAGAGACTCAAACTGATTTCTAAAGGTTTGAAGTTTAGCAATTATTACCTTTGAGTCACCTTCATATAAGACTTGCAATTTATCCCATGCTTCCTTCACTAATTTGTAGTACATTACCTTTCCCAACTCAGATTCTCCAAGACCCTGAATGATAGAATTAAAGGCCTTAGAATTGTGTTCATATGCATCCTTGTCTGCTTTGTCAGTAATAGGAGTGGTAGGAGGATTATAGCCATCTACCACAGTCTTCTAAACATCAAACCCTTGTATCATACTATAGGATCTCTTACTTACACTCCAAAAATAATATTTTGTTCCATAAAACATTGGTGCCTTTCCTATAACACTAACACTTGCCATTTTGTGCTTAAGAATCTCCTTTTAAGCTATTAAACTCCTTCAAAAAGGACCTAATTTGATATCAGTTGTTAGAAGAAGTATGGAATCAGAGAGGGTGGGGTGAATTAGTCCTTATAAAATGTTGAATCATATTTCAAATTACTTACTCAAAAACACATAATCAATTAAGAAACCATTAATGTGTGCACACAATCAAATACCATACATGTTATAGACCATATTCAAGAGAATCAACACAAAACACAAGATATAAGTAGGAAAAATTCAAGGGGAAGAAAAATCACTAAAAATTTGTTGATATTACTCAAAAAAAAAATAGTCAAGTGAATATTACACATCACAAGAGATTTATTTAGTGAGGAACAAACCCCACAAGGAGTATCAACACCTAAACCCTTGTTGATATTACATACAACAAGAGACTTGCATGAATATTAATCATCACACACGAATTCGGTGAAGTATGACCACTAAAATTATGCTAATACCACATTTGATAGTGATCCAAATATTCATCTCCAAACTCTTCTAAATTATTTCTCAAACCCTAGGTCTTCAATGTAAGAACTTGAAAATTCAGACCCATTTTAGTAATTTTTTTATAAAAGCATATAGACATTCCTCTATCTTACTATATAACGCAAAAAGTCATATTTAACAAAGAGAAGACATTCTTCTACATTAATAGTTAATGTAGCAAGCCTTAGCAATTTAATCCATCCTATAACATAGTGATAACCTTGTGCAAGTGTAAAGGGTTATATATCCATGATCTCTACGATTACATGTAACATTCAATTGAATGTTCATAATTAGCTTTGTTGGTTTTATCACTTTGTATTATTGAGATCTTATGATTGATCCTCCTATGTCTACGTAGAGTTCACTTCGTAACTCCATCTTGTATCTCACACTTTGTGGGATTGAGGAATCATGGTGATTAGACAATATACCCAACAAGTACATTAATTTGGCCAAAGTTTTAAATTTGTACTATGTACGCTTAGATTAGACAAGTGCAAAAATCACCTAAACTTGTCTTCCCATCACCTCACTATTTTCTCATCACAGTTATCTAGATTCATTAAGCTTAGGTGGTTGAACCTATTTAAAACTTATTTAGTTCATAACAAGTTCATTCACACAAGCTCTCGAAACCCCCAATTCCCGTTGTTGTTTACCCACAGTGGCCTATCCGCTACTTAATACATTCCGTATTGGTAGCTGAAGGGTTACTCGTAGGAAACCTACATCGTGTATTATTTGTTTGGTTTTTGTTGGTTTTAAACTCCCCTTACATATTTTATCACTTCTCAAATTTAGAAAGACTATTTTGTTATGTTAGTTTTGAAGGGTGAGGTATCAAAGAAATTATCACCCCACTCCCCATTCACCATTTCTAGGAATTATAGTATAATTTAATGAATTAATACCTTAGTCAAGTTTTCCATTAGGTCATATTAATCTCAATTAGTCCACCATAGGTTATCAAGATTTATATCCTCTTAACCGAGGTAATATTACCTTTTATAAGACTTGTACCCTATCCTTTTTTTTTAGGAAATACCTTCTCATGTATAAGATATTATGCCTTTTAAAAGAACTACCTTCCTTGTTAAATTTGCCACATTACTATTTAAGGTTTCTTAATCATGTTTGACTAGGCTTAATTATTTTATGGATTAGTTACTTATCACATTATTCTTAGTGCCATAAGTTACCAAGGAATATTTCTATCCCAATTAAGTAGATATTAAGAGATACACGTTTAGTTTCCCTAAGTCTTGAATGAGGTTAAAATCATTTCTTAGCATATGACTATATTGCATCCCTTAATTGGTTATACCATTACACCCTTAAAGTAGAAAGAAGTTAAAATTGAGAAGAATTCTTAGACATGCCTTAATCATTTGATTCATTAGCTAGACTTTATTCATTTCTTAAACTCGTAATGAAGTTATGGGTTGATAAAATTATATCTAAAGATCAGATTTAGTTATGGATTCACAAATTACTCCATTTTAACTCAATTTTATGCATGTTATTAGAGCTTATTTTACCAAATTTTAACCCAGTAAGGAAGTGAAAAGCCACCTAATATTAAGTACAACTTATAAACTCATCCCTAATCCTAAGCATTAATTAGGAGGAGTATGAGGTAGCATAAGTCCCTAAATGTGCTAAAACTACATATGAAATTTTCCTTTCTTATTTATAGTTATCTAACTCAAATTGTATACATTCCACTTTCTAAATTTAATACCTTTTTCCATATTAGTAAGCTTCTAGGTAGGAGATACACTTATAGTATCATAACAATATACATTTAAAGTGAAGGATATGTAAATATATGACTCCTTTACTTTATACAATACATTGTTCACTTTATCAAGGCCCAAATTTGAAAATTAATTACACATAAAGTAAAACAACCCTATAATTAATATGTAACAATTATCATCGCTTAAGGACTAATAGTGATACAATCAGCCCAAGGAAAATAAATTCATTTGTATGTACAAATATACAAGGATCAAATATCCATAAGAATAACATCCATACTATGTCAATCTCCACCACCAAAGTGAGATGATCTAATCAAATTTACTAAACCTACGACATTATTTTGTTTGGGGTGTCAGTTCAAAGAACTGGAAAGAAGTCAAACTACATGCCCTACTAAGTTTTTGATAAATAAGAAGATTAAATCCTTGCAAGGTGAGTGTGTCTTCTACAGTTAAGGAACTTAAATCTATCGTCCATCTCATTGCTGGCGATGGCGAAGGCGTGGGGAAAATATGTGAAGCATTCCCGAAGGACCACTTCGCATACATTCCTCCCACTTCCTCAATCACGAGTTATGTGAAGGACGAGAGATTCGGGTTCCCAAACTGTGTTGGGCCCACTATCTTGCACACAACACCATCCATCAATGAATTAAACTAAAAACATTCTAGGTAATCTTATTGTTTTGCATTCCAGATCTATACAGTTAAATGTTCATACCAAGAAATTCAATCATTTATTTTAAGCCCATAAAAAGACTAAGTACCAATTTCTGGAAAAATTTCACTAGAGTTTCCCCTTGTATTTCTTACTTTTAAAATTTTCCAGAATCAATAAAATCAAAACAAATCACATAATGAAACAAAATCTACAAAATGAAAAGGCATGTGGATCAAGTGATCCAACCCTCCGAGTCATATAATCTTGGGATAAAATAAAAGAAAGGAACTACTAATATTAAAATAAAGCCTTACCCAGCTGAGTTTCAGCTTTGCATTTTATTTTAATATCATAATCCACAATGTTCCTACATAAGGATTATTTGCATCTATAATATAAACAAAAAGGATGTAATTTCTATTTCTTCCTTTTTCATAGAACAAGTTAGTACACAGACCTTGCATAATATAACTAGAAGACAATATATTCAACGAAATTCTCTTCAAACAATGAAAACCAACAACCTACTTTCTCTTGCTATGGAAAAAAACTAAGCCATGCCATCTTATTAGAAACATGCCATTGTAACAACCATGAATATTCATACCAAGAAAACAAAATAATACCCAGTTGAGTTTTCACAAAATACTAGCAACCCATTAGCCGAATGTCTTTCAAATCAGCAATACAATCTGAGATAATGAACTGAATGCAAAGACTTAGCCAATCAAGTTTGGGTGAGGAAGTAGATCTCATTTTTTACTATAAGATCTCATAAAGGAAAGGCCAAACAAACCACAATCATTCTTTTCAAAGGTAACGAGTTTAACAATTGGTTCTTTAATATTTCCAAACACCCAACACGGCCAACAACTTATATTGAAATTAATAATGGACATAATAATGGAAAACCCCAATAGCCGATTTGCACATTCCATTACATAACCCACTGCAAATCATTTTTTAATACAAAGAAAATCTATTTGCACATTAACTGAAGAACCCATAGCAGCAAAAATGCATTTTCAGAGAGAAAATTTGATTTTCATAGTTAACTGAAGAACCCATAACAAAAAAAAATTATAGAGAAAATTTTATTTTTCAGAGAAGAATCCATAATAGAAATAACATTTTTTAATAGAGAAAATTCATTTTCACAATTAACTAAAGAACCCATAATGGAAAAAATGTTTTCTACAGAGAAAAATCAAATTTTCACAGATAACTAAAGAACCCATAACAACAAAAATGTTTTCTCCAGAGAAAAAATTGATTTACACATATAAAAACAAAGATTTCTAGCTATTCCAAAAACCAAAGGAGTATGCAAAACCCACAAAGCATATTAATCTTATTATCAAACAAAAACTAGGAGGACAACATAATAACCCTTGCCTGGTGAAATCGATTCCTAATAGTTTAATTTTCTGCCAAGAAACAGTTGAAACCCTAGTTTCTTATTATGTGCTTAAGCTTCAACTTCTCCAAAAAAACCAACACTTCCTCAATCACCTCCACCCAAATATTCGAGGGCCATAAATACTAAAATGGTTCCACAACCATATGTGGTGAGAAAAATAGTAAAAGCTCCCCATTACTGGAGCTCTCTCTCCAAGTCGACTACATGCGAAACTCCACAAAACTCCCTCTTTTCCCACTTTCTTCTCCCTTCCCAAGAAACCCTAAGTTGCATATCTCAATGTGGGTGGGGATTTGGTTAAAATGAATTTTCTTTTCATTTATTAAATTTAATCTCCCACATCCATGAGAATGTCCACTAAAGTGGATAAATTTTATTTATTAACTTTAGACCACACCTTTTTTGTCATCAAAACCGTAGAATCAAACATTACCTATCGATTCTATGGGTGTGACGATTTTCCCCAATGTTCCAAGGACGACAATAATAAAATAGGTCATAATGAAACTTATTACGTTAAATAATACCAATAGGCGGTATTTAGGTATCTGAGTACTTAATTTTTTTAATAAATTAAATACTTAGATATCTAAGTATTGTCTACCGTATTACTATTTAATTAATTGAATAACATCAATTTTCCCATTTTTCATAATTATTGGATTAATTAAATAGTCAAAAAGAAGGGAATTAAATTGAGGGATATTACATTCCTCCTGCTAAAAGGATTCATCATCCCTGATGAATACAATACCAAATTAAAATAAACTACTGAAACTTTTACCAAAAAGGCCATAATTTAACATCAAATCTTTAAAATTTTTTTATAAAGGTATCAACATGGATGTAGCAAGCCTTATTAACTAAAAATCACAATTCTTTACTAACCTCTAAACTAATAAATTGGTTTTATTTAACTGCCAACAAAATAATAACCAATATTTTATGTAATTAAATAGTTTCATCACGATTTCTTAAACAAACAAATGTGGAAAAATAGTTTTGAATTCTCAAGTTTTCCCAAGTTGTTGCATTGTCCTCTTAATATTGGTCCCACTTGGACCTTACATTGACCAATTTCTATATTTCTCAGTAACCTACATGTTTTTAACACTCTAATGGGCTCCACTATGATGATTCCGGGTTCTAGAACTTGCAGTGAGTCCTAGTTAAGTACATGTGACAAATTTGCTACATATTTTTTAATAATGAAACATGGAAAACATCATGTAACTTTGATAGTGAAGGAGGCAATGCTAGTTGGTATGCAACCGGACTAAGGGCTTCCAAAACTTCAAATGGTCAACATAGCGTGGAGAAATCTTGACAACCTTCCCAAATGTTATTGAACTCTTTTTAGGCTTAACATGAAGAAAAAATTTGTCTCCTTTCTCAAACAATCTTTCCTTCCTATGCAAATCCGCATAACTCTTTTGATGATATGTTGCTTCTTTCAAGTGTTCTCAAATTTTCTTAACTTATTTTTCCATTTCCATTAGCATTTTTGGCCCAATCACCTCTCTATCCTCTACGTTGTCCCAACTTATAGGGTGTGACACTTCCTTCCTATAAAGCCTCAAATGGTGCCATTTTTAGTGAAGAGTGATATGAGTTATTGTATGCAAACTCAACTAAAGGTAGGTATTCTTCCCACTTGTATTTTATTGATCCATGTAGTACATGTGAAGCATGTCTTCTAACACTTGGTTCACATGCTTAGTTTGACCATCCGTTTCAAATGATAAGCTGAGCTAAAGTTCAATTTAGTACCCAAACCTAAATTTAATGTTTTCCAAAATTGGGATGTCATCCTTAGATCTCGGTCAAAAATGATTGTTTCAGGGACATTGTGCAATCAAAAGATCTCATGCAAAAACCTTTAGCAAGCACTAGAGAATCATCAATAAGGTTCCCATGTATAAAGTGTGCTACTTTGGTTAACTTTTCCACTACAACCAAAATCATATCATGGCAGTTTTTAGTCATGGGAAATCCTTAAACAAAGTCCATACTAATGACTTTCCATTTGTGGTGAGGAATACTATGCAGATATAATAGTCCACGGGTGTGCATACTCCACTTTACCCTTTGACATTCTAAATAGCTAGAAACATAAGACATAATGTCCTTTTTCATTCCTTTCCAGAAATATTGTTGTTTTACATTTGGTGCTATCATTTTGGTTATTTCGGGATGACCAAAGTATGGTGCATCATGGAATTCATGCAACACATTTTGTCCTAAGATCATTTCTACCGAACATAAATTCTATTTTCAAAATGCAGAATTTTATCACTACCAAAACTAAAACTAGCGTATCTTTTATCCTTTGGGTCAACTTTTAGAGTTGCTTGCACTTGCAAAAAGTAAGGATCTACAATAGATTCTTCATGACTTCTTTAAATTTAGTGTGTAAGGTTATAACAGTTGAAATATACTTCCTATGGCTTAAGGCATCCACTACCCTATTTTCTTTTCCTTTGATATAATTGATATCAAAGTCATATTGTGATAGAAACTCCAACCATCTACATTTTCATGCATTCAAATTGGGTTGTGTGAAGATATACTTCAGCCCCAAATGGTCGGTTTTCAGCTCAAATGGTTTACCCATCAAATAGTGCCTCCAAACCTACAATGAATGAACTATTGCAGCCAATTCTAGATCATGAGGGGCATAATTATACTCATGAACTTTCATTTTTCTCCCCTCATATGCCACAACATGATCATCCTACAACAAAACCCCTCCTAGTCCTTCCTTGGATGCATCTGTAACAACTGTAAAATTTCCATTTGGATCAAGAATGGTTAGGATTGGAGAAATTGTCAAATGCTCCTTCAATTGATTAAATGCTTGCTCGCATTTATCTGTCCACACAAAAAAAATTTTCTTCTTAAGTGACGTTATTGGACCAGCCAATCTAGAAAAGTCCTTCACGAATTTCTATAGTATCCCACCAAACCCATGAAGCTTCTTACCTCGTGCACATCCTTTGGTGCTGGCCACTCTACAATGGATTTTATCTTTACAGGATCCACTGAGATCCCATTCTCATTGATTACATAGCCCAAATATTGTATCTCTTTCTAATAAAAAAAACACTTGGCCAAATTTCCATACAACTTGTTCCACCTCAAAATTCCTAACACAGTTTTTAGATGGGTTGTGTTCTTGTTCATTTATGGATTAGATGAGTATATCATCTAGGAACATGAGTACAAACTTGTTGAGATACTAGTGGAAGATATTATTCATGAGGTTCATAAATTTTTGGAGCATTAGTGAGTCTAAATGGGAGAACCATGAACTCATAATGTCGTAGTCGTATTATGAATGTTTTTTTGAATATCTTCCTCCTTGATTCACAATTGGTGATACCCCGACCGTAGGTTTATTTTAGATAATACCACAACACCTCTCATCGATCAAAGAGATCATCAATCCATGGAAAAGGGTATATTGTTCTTAATTGTTTGCCTTATTCAACATTTTATAGTCTATGCATAGTCAAAGGGTTCCATCCTTCTTCTTCACAAAGATCATTGGTGCACCCCTATGGTGACACACTAGGTCTTATTAAACCCTTTATGATAAGCTCATGCATTTGAGCCTTCAACTCAATCAACTCTATTTTTTCATGTAATAAGGTGCTTTGGACATAGGTTCAATGCCTTGGTTTTATGTCAATGGTGAATTCAAACTCCCTTTTGGAGGTAATCTAGGTAACTCTTCTGGAAAAACATCACTAAAGCGTTGAAAAATTGGTGAATCAACTAAAGGTGATTTAGTAGTTTCATCTAAATCATCAATTTTAACAACAAAGAGTGTGCAACCCTTTCTCTTCACCCTTTTTAGTTGCATGGCTGAAATATTTCTTACTGAAAACCCTCTTTTTACCCCTTGAATGGTGGTTGGTTTTCATTCATCGTCAAGGCATTTTACATATTTTTCTGCGTAGTCCACAACTTGATGTTCGGACAGCCAAATGACTCCAATAATAACATCATAGGATCCTAATGGAGCTACATAAAGGTTCAATTTAGTTGTGAAATTGGGTAATTCCAACACTGCCATAGGAAAACATTGTTCTACCTTGTGCCTAGCATTGTTTCCAAACTATATTGTCCATGTGTTTTCCATAAAACTAGCTTTTCTATGCAATTTTTGCTGCTAAAACTTTAGAAATGAAGCATTCAATTGCTCGATATCAATTAATTTTTTTACAAAATGTCCATACAACTTACTCATAACTTCCACTAGCATGGATTTCTTTTTAGCCTCATGATTACCTAGCTACATGAATTTTCTGATTTGCATTCTTTTACTAACAAGAAACTAGCTTCTTTATTCATTTGTGGGCACCATTTTGCATAGTGTGGACCCCCACAATTGAAACATCCACCTATGGGCCCTTTGTTTTCAATTTTTATGTGTTATTTGTAACCTTAAACTTCCTTGTATTCTTATTTATAGTAGGTTTATTTGTTGCATTCTTTTGGCCAAACCTAGGCTTGTTGCCCTCTCTTTTAACCCATGGTTTTTAACAAATCATGTTGAATGAGTGTTGTTAAATTTCTTATTTTTTTCCTCTCTATTAGCAGAGATTGATTTCATTTTTTCTCTTGCCTAATAGCCTTCTCAAATATTGCCTCCATAGTAGATGGACCGTGCACATCCACCTCACCCCCTATGATGGGATTGAGTCC
Organism: Taxus wallichiana var. yunnanensis; assembly: GCA_018340775.1. NCBI lineage: Eukaryota > Viridiplantae > Streptophyta > Pinopsida > Cupressales > Taxaceae > Taxus > Taxus wallichiana. The sequence goes on along the minus strand of CM031237.1, from coordinate 516,698,865 downwards.
CATAATGAACTTTTGATCTTGAACTTTTCATATTTTTGATATTGGGGAACATACTTCAACAGCCTTGTAAATCACTCCCAATATTTAGTTATGCATTGAGCTTTCCTTGCGTTAAATTTTGGAACTCGGTCATTTTTTATCAAAGTATAGCTAGGGGTAGCCAACATTGACAAAAATATATTTTAAATTTCTCCCATGATATAGAAGTAGTGTCTAGTCCCAACTCAACTTTCTTGTTATCCCACCAGGATGATGCTTCCCAAGAAAGCTAAAAATCTCCCCAGACTATTTTAGTCTCCTCGGAGAAGTCCCTTATTTCAAATTACTTCTCCATTTCACTCACCATGATTCAACCCCATCACCTAAGGTTGTTCCATCAAACTTTGGTGGAGTAATCCTCTTAATATCATGGGACAACTCTGTTGCCATCCATGCCTTTTTATTCTCATGTTGCACTTCTTCATCATGATGTTCTTAAGAGGTTCATATTCCATAATTAGCTCCTCTTGAGGAGGTTCATGATCATCGGCTACCTACTTATTCTAAAACAAGCACATGGTCTCTGGGTGTCTCAGAGAAGTTCAAGAATTTCTTATGATTGGTTGGTAGGTGGAGGGCCTTCAACATTTCCTGAGGCTTCCCCTACAATAGTTCATTTTCCTTTATGGGCCATATGTCCCTAGTAAAGGTAAAATAAGTTTATGTTAGCGAAGCAGATCAATAAGGTCCAAGAGATGGAACCTTCAACTCTAATACTAAATTAACAACCTAAAACTTTAGATTAGACCCGAGTTTAGTACAAATTTTTATTTTTTATTTTTTTTTTTATAAAGCATATAGACATTCCTTTACATTACTATATAATGTAGAAATTCAAATTATTTTGAAGAAAGAGAAGACATTCCTCTACATTACTAGTTAATGTAGCAAGTCTTAACAATTTAATCCATCCTATAACATAATGATAACCTTGTGCAGCTATAAGGGTTATATATCCCTGATCTCCACGATCACCCGTAACATTCTATTGAATGTTCATAATTAGCTTCATTGGTTTTACCACTTTGCGGTATTGAGATCTTGTGACTGATCCTCTAGTGTCTACCTAGAGTTCACTTAGTAACTCCATCTTGTATCCCACACTATGGGATTGAGGAATCATGGTGATTAGACAATGTACCCAACAAGTACATTACTTTGGCCAAAGTTTTCTAGTTGTATTATGTATGCTTAGATTAGATGAGTGCACAAAACTCATCTAAACTTGTCTTCCCATCACCTCACTATCATCTCATCACAGTTATCTAGATTCATTAAGCTTAAGTGGTTGAACCTATTTAAAACTTATTTAGTTCCTAACAAGTTCATTCACGCAATCTCCTAGAACCCCAATGTTCCATTGTTGGTTACCCATGGGTGGCCTATTTCCTTAATATATTTCGTATTGGCAGCCAAAGGGCTACTCATGGCCAACCTACATCGTGCATTGGTTGTTTGGTTTTCATTGGTTTCAAATTCCCCTTGCATATATTACTACTTATCAAATTTAGAAAGAGTATTTGTTACCTTAGTTTGGAAGGGTGAGGTACCAAAGTGATTATCACCTCGTTATCGCATTCATCCTTTATATGCATTATAGTAAAATTTAGTGAATTAATACCTTAGTCAAGTTTTCCATTAGGTCCTACTAATCTCAATTAGTCTGCCATGGGTTATCTAGATTTATATCCTCTTAATCGAGGTAATATTACCATTTATAAGACTGCACCCCTATCTTTTTTTTCTATGAAATATTGCTCATGTATAAGATCTTATGCCTTTTAAGAAGAACTACCTTCCTTGGTTAAATTTACCATGTTACTATTTAAGGTTTCTTCAACCATGTTTGACTAGGCTTAATTCCTTTATGGATTAGTTACTTATCACATTATGCTTAGTTTGATAAGTTACCAAGGCATATTTTATTCCAATTAAGTAGATATTAAGAGATACAAGTTTAGTTTCCCTAAGTCTTTGAATGAGTTTAAAATCATTTCTTAGCATATGACTATTGCATCCCTTACTTGGTTATACCATTACACCCTTAAAGTAGAAAGAATTCCAAATTGAGAAGAATGCTTGGACATGCCTTAATCATTCGATTCATTGGCTAGATTTCATTCATTTATTAAACTCATAATGAAGTTATGGGTTGATTAAATTATATCTCAAGATCAGATTTAGTTATGGATTCACTAGTTACTCCATTTTAACTCAATTTTATGCATGCTAGTTGGACCTTATTTCTACCAAATTTTAACCCATTAAGGAAGTGGAAAGTCACCTAATATTAAGCACAACTTAGAAACTTATCCCTAATCCTATACATTCATTAGGAGGAGTATGAGGTAGCATAAGTCCCTAAATGTGCTAAAACTTCATCTGAAATTTTCCTTTCATATTTATAGTTATGTAACTCAAATTGTATACATTCCACTTTGAATTTAATTATTTTTCCATCTTAGTAAGCTTCTAGGTAGGAGATGTACCTCTAGTATCATAACAATATACATTTAAAGTGAAGGATATTTAAATATATGATTCCTTTACTTTATACAATACATTGTTCACTTTCCCAAGGCCCAAATTTGATGAATAATTACACATAAATAAATCAACCCATTCATTAATATGTAACAATTATCATCCATCTTAAGGACTATTATAGATACAATCTACCCAAGGCAATTAAATTCATTTATATGTATAAATATATAAGGATCAAAGATCTGTAAATATAACATCCATACTACGTCGATCTCCACCGCCAGAGTGAGATGATCCAGTCAACTTTACTAAACTTACGACACTATTTTGTTTGGGGTGTCAGTTCAAAGAACTAGCATGAAGTTAAACTACATGCCCTACTAATTTTTTGATAAATAAGAAGATTAAATCCTTGCAAGGTGAGTGCATCTACTATAGTTAAGGAACTTAAATATACCGCCCATCCCATCGCTAGTAATGGCGAAGGCGTGGGGAAAATATGTGAAGCGCTCCCAAAGGACCACTTCACATACATTCCTCCCACTTCCTCAATCACGAGTTATGTGATGGATTGGAGATTTGTGTTCCCGAACTGTGTTGGGTCCACTATCTTGCACACACAACACCATCCATCAATGAATTAAACTAAAAACATTCTAGGTAATCTTATTGTTTTGCATTCCACATCTATATAGTTAAATGTTCATACCAAGAAAGTCAATCATTTATTTTAAGCCCATAAAAATACTAAGTAGTTATTTGAAAAACAAAATTGTGAGTTTCCCCTTGTATTTCTTCTTTTAAAATTTTCCATAATAAATTAAATCTAAAGAAAATCATGTAACGAAACAAAATCTACAAAATGAAAAGTCGTGGATCAAGTGATCCAGCCCTATGAGTCATAGAATCTGGGGATAAAATTAAAAAAAGAACTACTAATATTAAAATAAAGCCTTACCCATCTGAGGTTTAGATTTGCATTTTATTTTAATATCATAATCCATAATGTCCCTGCATAAGGATTATTTTCATCTATAATATAAACCAGAAGGCTGTAATTTATTTTTCTTTCTTTTTCATGGAAAAATTTAGTACGCAGACCTTGGATAATATAACTAGAAGAAAATATATTCAACGAAATTCTCTTCAAATAATGAAAAGAACAACCTAATTTCTCTCGCTATGGAAAAAAACTAAGCCATGCCATCTTATTAGAAATGTGTCAACCATAACAACCATGAATATTCATACCAAGAAAATAAAATATACCCAATTGAGAGTTTTCAAAATAATGGCAACCCATTAGTTGAATGTCTTCAAATCATCAATACAATCTAAGATAATGAACAGAATGTAAAGACTTAGCAAATCAAGTTTGGGTGAGGAAGTAGATCTCATTTTTCTTACTGTAAGATCTCATAAAGGAAAGACCAAACAAACCACAATCATTCTTTTCAAAGGTAACGAGTTTAACAATTGGTTCTTTAATATTTCCCAACACCCAACATGGCCAACAACTTATATTGAAATTAATAATGGACATAATAATGGAAAACCCCCAATAGCCGATTTGCACATTCCATTACATAACCCATAGTTGCAAATCATTTTGATACAAAGAAAATATATTTGCACATTAATTGAAGAAATCATATAGCAAAAAAATGTTTTTCAGAGAGAGAAAATTTGATTTTCATAGTTAATCTGAAGAACCCATAACAACAAAAACATTTTTACAAGGGAAAATTCAATTTTCATAGTTAATGAAGAACCCATAATAGAAAAAACGTTTTATACAAGAGAAAAATTCAATTTTCAAAGATAACTAAAGAACTCATAAGTAGCAGAAAGCTTGAAAAATTTTCTCCATAGAAAATTTTTATTGCACATATATAAAAAAAAATCATCTTTTCCAAAAATCAAAGGAGTATGCAAAACCCACAAGGCATATTAATCTTTTTATCAAATAAAATCCATGAGGACAATAGAATAACCCTTTCTGGTGAAATCAATTCCCAATAGTTTAATTTTCCTCCAAGCAAATTTGAAACCCTAGTTTATTATTTTTTGCTTAAGATCCAAACTTCTCCAACAAAACCAACACTTCCTCAAATCTCCTCCACCCAAATATTCGAGGGCCATAAATACTAAAATGGTTCCACAACCATATGCGGTGAGAAAACTGGTAAAATCTCCCATTACTTGAATCTCTCTTCAAGTTGACTACATGTGAAACTCCACAAAACTCCCTCTTTTCCCACTTTCTTTGTCCCTTCCCAAGAAACTCTAAGTTCCATATCTCAACGTGGGTGGGGATTTGGTTAAAATGACTTTTCTTTTCATTTATAAATTTAATCTTCAACATCCACGAGAATGTCCACTAAAGTGGATAAATTTTATTTATTACTTTATACCACACCTTTTTTTTGTCATCAAAACCATAGAATCAAACATTACCTATCAATTCTATGGGTGTGATGATTTTCCCCAATTTTCCAAGGACAACAATAATAAAATATTCCATAATGAAACTTATTACGTTAAATAATACCAATAGGCGGTATTTAGGTATCTAAGTACTTAATTTTTTTAATAAATTAAATACTTAGATATCTAAGTACTGTCTACATATTACTATTTAATTACTCAAATAACATCAATTTTTCCATTTTTTGACCTAAATTAATGATTTAAATACCACCCACCTAGGTCACACTTCTCACACACACTATGCACACACTCAACTAGTTCATAAAAGCACCCAAAACATGCTTTTTATATGCTTTTCATCTTTCAAACTTAGGCCCAAAATTTTCCCTCCATTTTCTCTACCAATAAATCAAGGAAACATTTAAAATTTGAAATATAACAGCTACAAGTGACCCAATTAGGTCGGCCTAGCCAAAAACCTCATTACATGTGCCAAAATGGCTCAAAACCCCATGGGCACAATCTTAAAAATTCCCTAACATGAGTACCATAATTTTTCATGACCCATGAACCCTTAAATATGAGTAAAAATCATTAAACATTCATACATTTTTATATTTAATATAAACTAATCAAATTATTTCATTTACTAGGCCCAATTTCCTTTATAATCTTCAAATTAATTGTTGCCTTCACCCTTCAAAGACTCTGGAAAATTCATAACGACACAAAATAACTTATACTATAATAAAACATACCATGTTACCACTGAAAATAAATTTTATAATCTATAGAACACTTCTAATCATTTTAGAATTCATGGAACATCTTTCAAATCAAAACACAACAAGATTTTTCTTTGCCAAATCAACCTACCCAAAAATCAGTTTTCAAAGATTAGATCATAAAATCAAATATACATACATTCAATAAATCCAAATGGGTTCATTAAATGAAAAATTAATCTCTATTTAAATTACATGTGATAGGAAGAATCACCTAATCAATCTCATGATTCAAACAACATCAAACTTTCAAAAAAACAGATGTTGTCTTGAACTATAAAAACTCTTCTTACCGAAAGAATTCCTTAGAAAACCATAGCATATGACCTAATCATGAGGAATTACATATTTTAATAGAAATATATCTTAATTTACTTTCCAAAAAAACTTTAATCATCTTAGGAATCCACACTGTAGCTCAAGTTATAGCCAAAACACTGAACCATGTTATTTGAGATCCCAAAACAACCCTTTGACCAATCAAACTGTTTGGACCTCAAAACCTCATGAAACTGCATGAATTTGATCTAAAACTTCTATGGAAATCTATAAAAACTCCCATACATCATGCAAAATATTTTTTCATGCCACTCCTTTGGACCATCTTGTCCTAAAACCTTCTTTCCCAGAAATTCTATTTGTAGGTGGGACCCACTCATATTCCCGACCTCAAACTTACATTTATAGAAATATCTTAGATTCCTCTACAACATAAAATCATCATATTTTATGAAGCAATCAAAATTGAGTCACAATTCACCTTCTTTTGACAATTGCTCCTAGCTAGGGTTTAACTAGGGTTTTGACCTCTTTGCCTTCTTAACATTCGTTCATAAAAACATGATGATAAAATGACCTCATTATTTTTATGAAACCTTATAAATTCATCTTATAAGAATCCCTAAATTACAAAAGGTTCCATGCAAAGTACATGATTCACAACGAGTATCTGAAGTTGCACTTTGAACTTGATTTCCACGTGTTCTTCACCCTCTCTCACCTAAATTGTCATATCTTACAAAATTCACAACATGGGCACCTAAATTTTTTTAGAGAACTATGACACATAATAATAACATAACCAATCATAAAAAATTCAATACCATTGGTCAATCTTTCCATCGAATCTCATTTGCATAGCATTTTCTTAAGGATTCTACCCGTAACAACAAGGGCCAACTAAACTAATGCAATAAATAATCAAGCAACCTATGAAATTTATCCAAATATACCTCATATGGTATGATTTATCTTATTTCATGATTCCATGGGCTCATATAGCTCCAAAACACTTTTTCACATCTCCTAGCTAGCACACCTACACCCAATGAGTACATGTAGCCAAGTGAAACACCTATACCTATATTATGCCACTTCTATGAGTGAAATATCACCCTTGATTCATGTTATTAGTCATGCCAACATGATTCCCAAACATCCAAGAAGCTCACACTGTCAAGAAACACCTTCTAGGCACCTATATGGGCTTGTTAGAGAAAACATGCATCATTGAATCTCCCTGTACTAGTTGCTAGATATATGAACCATCATGTTAGAAAATCATAAAACATCATGACATAATTTTACAACATCCACTTTTTCATTAATGTGGTTTTTCATTAATGAAAACACCTATTAGGCATACATGTCAACATCATACACAACATACTGAAATCTTAGTTGCATCTAATATTGGTTTTTATACTTAAATGTACACTTTGTTTCCCATGATAAACACATATTTAGTATGTCAATATATTTTTATATACACATGCGCATTCATTTGGTATTTATTTATGAATGCATACTTCTTATAGATCTTTACATGCAACAATTATACTTGGAAATTTACCTCTTACAAGTCCCACCAAGGCTCATAGGGGCATATACATTTACTACTATTACAAATAATAGGTTTTATTATTTCATTATTCAATATTTCCTACTCTTACTAGCACACAACTTATTCCATTGCTACATACATGCTTTGACATACTTTTTATCTTTCTAACATGGTAACGGATGCTTCTTGTGAAAAATTTTCTTTGGAGGACTATATGCGACCATGGTTATCTGTTACATGTTGATTGAAATTGTTTACTATTATATGCCATTGTTTGCAGGCTATGCCCTATGTATTGTTTTAACATTATTTATATGCTTTTGGATTCTTTGGTGCATATTTTGTTGTAAAATTGTGAGCAATTTCCCATGTATGAAACCCACTTTTCACATTCTCTCTTATATGCAAATGTGATTGTTAAACTACTTTTCTATAACATGTTTGCTTATTTTTCTAATAGCATATTTTTTTAGCATATTTTATTTCATATGCCTTAGTTTCTGCCATGCACATCCCCTCCTCCTTGCATGGATATAATTTAGTTCACCACTAGGGCCTATATTTTAGGCTGCACACTCCTATCGACATCACATGCACCCCAAATGAGGGGGACATATTTTAGGTGAATCGGTCTCCCCATACACCATCTCGAGCTACAATTTAGATATGTATAGTACATGACCAAAATAGGCTACAATTATAAAATCGGCCCAAAATATGACTTGAGTCCTAAGTATAGCACAAACACTAGTACTGGGTGCTCTTGACCTACTCTGGGCACCTATATCCTAGGGGTAGATATAATTACTTTCATAGATAAAAATAGTTCACAAAAATTTAAAGAGCATTTTTCATTGTACAAGCACAATTCTCCACCAAACAGAATGCATTCTATCTATATTACAATCGAAACAAATTCATAACTAAATTTGGTACAACTTAAAACAAAACATGATCACACCATCTGCAATGGAGTATAATTAGGAAGCGATCATGGAAGGAAAGTAACACTATACCTCTCTCCCCAACACTCTTTTTCGTGGTATGAGAAAATTCTCATACTTGGCATGAGATCACCCAAAAAACTAACTCTACACAATGGTTTAAGGATTACTTTCTATCCTTTTACACTCATGATCATGAGATGCACACTTTTTAGTTACTACTTTTACACACATTTACATACTTTTCATTATACACGAATTTGATTACTCTTTCACACTTCTTTTACAGTCCGTCCTTATTACAAAACAAGAAGAAACCCTACATCAAGTAAAACAACATGTACAACATGGTACAATACAATACGCTTCACCCCTAGGCTCAATTCCTTTTTCTTAGAGTTGGTCATTCAAACATGTACCCACCTCTCGGATATAGGAGAACCAATATGTTCGAGACAACAATGGAACTATCTCTAAGTTGTGGGACCTTACACACTTGAGATGGATCTCCGAAGAAGGATAGTTCCTTTATCTATTTCTACTACTACTGCTACTCCTAATTCTGGAAGGGAAATACCAAGCTAACAATGCCAAGGGACCAAGGATAGAAGGATAATAGAAAGTAAAACTAAACTAAAAGGAGGTGATAGAACTAGAAACAGAGGGATGAACCCTATATGTTCCAAGAAAAATGAAATGAAAAGTCATTAAAGAAGGCTAGGCACGTGTAGCACAAAATGAAATGTATTTACCAGATAAATTCCATGAAACACAACTAGAAATGGAGTTGTAAGGTATGTAAAGTGAATCACCGGACACACAAAGTAATATGAAGGAAAAAAATAAGAATACAAACACGCTAAGGAAAATAATAGCCACAAAACAAAGCTTCTATTTCTTCCAAGGATGCACAACTGTTAGTGGTGTAGGAGGATGATATCCACATGTGTGAGCCGGATATAGAGATGTGTGACTCAAAATATAGAAATATGAAGTCCTTAGAAAAATGCATAAGGATCCAAAATGTCCAACATTATAAATGATCCACGCTCTTACATTTATAAGAGTCGATGGAAGAAGAAGAGGATAAGGAATGAAAATATGATTTGAAAAATAAACCACTAGCCATCAATTCTTGTAAATCCACCATTAATCTATCAAGTGTGGTTCTCCATGTTTTTGGCATCTTGGAGAAGGAAGGAAGGTAGATTGGATCAAATCTGGGTGGTTGAGGAAATCAAATCTTCATATTAATGGCGTGATTGATGTTTTCTAATTTCTCACCTACCAGATTCACCAAGAATTTGAATTTGAATTTCTAGAAATGTAGCCCATGTCAGTAGCTATCGATTGAGACTAGGCATGCGGTGATAATAGATTTGTAGAAAAATATTGGCTGTCAGGAGATTTTCAGATATGTCTCTGCACATGCAAGACACATGTGTGTGCTAATTGATTGAGAGAATGGCCAATGTGTAAATGCTTTCTCATTTTATACCACATGTCACTTATTGATTTGTTGCAAATATTTTCTACCCTATTGGCATGCTTTGATAGGTTGCATGTGGCACACTCAAGCATGTCAAAGAATGACATGGCACAAAATGGTGCGAGAGGAGGGTGCAAAGGTATATGTGCGGAAGAATGAGGCGCGAGAGGATGATAAAAGGAATGCGCGTGTAATTTACACATGTGGAAAGGAAATGGGGAAAACAGGTGAGAGGGAAATGTATGGAATAGGTATAATCATTACAAAATGATGTGTGAAGGTGCGAGGAAAGTGCATGCGGGAATGTTAAGGAGTTAACGATTTTGGGAAGCAAAGGCCAAGGCACACATAGAAGGTGAAGCAATGCAGAGAAGGTGGAAGCGTAGAGAGTGTGTGCAAGGGGAAGATGGAAAAAGAGGAAAAGGAAAAGGAAAAGAAGGGGAGAAGACATGAAAAGGAAGGGGTGCACCTAGGGTGTGTAGGGAATCTGTAACCATGGAAGTGTGCCAAGTAAAGAAAACAAATTGTGCACAACTTGTAATGTGAAGACATATAGCTAGAATGAAGATATGAGTTATCCAAATAACTAGGAGAGTTATTATGGATAAGAATTTGGTGAATTTTGGTTCCATTTTCCTATTGATGGATGGGATGAGTAGCCTAGAGCATTCATTGGGCATGGTGTCTGCTATATAATCATGAAACTATGATCTACAACCTTATAGAACTACCCTTGAAGTCATTTTGAAACATTCGAACTCGTGATGAATCCCGCAAAACTACTAAAAATTGTTGGAAGAAGACCGACATCTTGGAAGAAAAATAAGAGCGTGCACAAAAAGCACGCGAGAAGAAAGAACTATGTACAAAAAAACAATGTGCATGTAGTGCACTTGGAGGAATTGAAACTACTATAATATTTACAAAAATATGTAGCAAGCTTAAATTGAAGGTTCAAGATAGATCCCATTTACTTGGATTGATAGCGCGTCTCCATTAAGATAAGATAACTCAAAAGCGTTAGCCTCCTTGCATGAACTAATAGTGTATGGTCCACTCCAAAGCACATAAAACTTTAAATGATGCCCTGGTTTAGATCTATCAAGCATCCCACTATATGACTAAGTCCCCAAGCTTGAAAACTTGAGGCCTTGTCTTTTTGTCAAACCACTTCTTTGTTTTTTGTTGATGTTTTTCCAACTTGATCATGGTAGAGTTTCTAGATTCTTCAAGACTAACCAGCTCTGCCATTTTGACTTCTCTTTGGTTTATGCCTTCAAATTCCATCTATTGGGCTAGTGCTAAAGAGTTCAACTCAAGCATCAAAGGAAGTGTATCCTCCTTGCCATAGAAATGCTTGTAACAAAAAAATTCATATTTCTTTATTCATTGTAATTTTATCTACCTAGAGTGTGTGCAAGACCTTTGTATGCCACTATTTTTTGATAATTTTCATTATGTGCTTCATGATCTTAATCGAGTTCTTATTTTTGATTCTTCCGGACCATTTCCATGAGGGTAGTAACTAGAAGAAGTCTTCAAATATATGCCCGGACAAAGAGCCCAATCAGTGATTTTAGTACCAAGGAAGGCCTTTGCATTATCAAAGATAATGGTAAGAGGAACACCAAACCTTGTTATTATACCTTTGAGAAATTCAAGGATGACTGACTCGAGTTGATTCCTTGAGTGCGAAAACTTATGTACATCTAGTAAAGTAATATTTAGTTGTCAAGTACCCACTTGGCGGGTTGATCATGCCTATGAATTCAAGACCCCATTGTGTAAAATTTTGATCCACTTGGATTTTTTGGAGGGGAAGTGCTGCCAATCTCTTCTTACCTATAAAGAAAGTGCATTCCTTACATTTTGTGACCCAATTGTGTGCATATGCAAACAAGGTAGGCCAAAAGATACATGCAATTATGATCTTCATTGTTGTAGTCTTGGAAGAGAAGTGTCCACCCAAGAATCCATCATGAAATTATGCCAACAATTTTTCAGTCTACGTGTCATCGATACATCTTAACAACACGCCATCAATATTTTTTTGAAGAGAAGGCCATCAATCAAAACGTAAGGAATAGATTGTAACATCATATGCCTTATTTTTACTTTGTTTAAACCAGGAGGGTATATGCCCTCAAAAAGGAATGTGATCATGTATTTCGTCAATTCACACGCACCATGATCTATATACTATTCAAGTTATGTATGTGAGAGATCCTCATTGAGAAATAATGAAGTCTTTGGTTCATCTGCGCATCTCGTAAAGCTATTTGCAAAGTGCGCTACCTCTCACTAGCTTGGTGGATTTTATATTCACATCATAATCCATGATTTTGGTCACCCATCGTGTTCTCTTCTCTCTTATTTCTTCTTCCATGATGAAGTCTCTAACATAAGAGTGGGAGACTAACACCTTGATATGATTTGTAGCGAGCATGATCTTGAATTTATTGAGCTCCTACATGATGGCGTAGACCTTTTTCTCTATGTGATTGTATCTTATTTCATATTCCTTTAGTGTCTAACTGAAGAAAGCCACTAGTTGTTCAATTCCTTGTTTATTTTCTTGTGTCAGGACATCAGCAACACTTGCATCAGCACCATAAGCATAAAGGATGAAATCCTTGGAATAATCCAGGTTGATGAGTGTTGGTGGGTAAGCAATCTCTTGATTGATTTTTTTAAATCTCTATCTTCCCTCTACTATCCATCTAAAGGCTATGTCCTTTTTGAACATTAGGGTGATGGGCCGTACCAGTCATGTAAAGTTAGGAATTAAGAACCTACCAAAATTTATCTTACTGAGGAAGGACTACAACGATTTTTCATGTGCCGGAAGGGAAAGAGCTAGGATTGGTGAAACATGCTTACGATCAATTACAATACCATCCTTTTAAACCACAAAGCCTAGAATCTTTCGTTGTGCCACTAAAAAATTTCTCTTCTTGGGGTTAAGAGATACCCCATACTTTATGCATCTCTCAAATACTTTCTCCAAGTGCACCATGTGATCCATGATTTGCTTTGAGAAGACTGTGATGTCATCCCTGCTATATCCCTTGAATGTAATATCCATGGTATGCTAAGATGTTATGCCTATGTTTAACAAACCAAAGGGCATATTTTGATATGCATATGTTCCCCACTTGGTTGTAAACATTTTTTTGAATTGATCCTCTTCCTTGACCAGGATCTGATTGAAACCTGAATACCCATCAAGCATTGAGAACCTTTGTGCACTAGCCATAGTATGAAAAATCTGCTCCATATAAGGAAAAGGATAAAGATCCTTGATTGATGCCTTGTTCAAGTCCCTGAAATCAACACAAAGTATGATTTCACCATTCTTCTTGTGCACTAGAACTAGATTCATGACCCAAGTAGAATACTTGATCAGAAATATTATATTAGCCTTAATGAGTTTAGATAACTCTTTCCTCATGAGGGGCTCTATCCTTGGATTGAATAGCCTCTTATTTTGTCTAATGGGCTTGACACTGGGATCAAGGTCAGTGGAGTGTTGATAAACACTTGAATCTAATCCTTTTATATATTCATACTCCCATGAAAATATTTCACCTGAATTTTTGTGTAAAGAAAGGAAGACCTATTTTTCATCATGTGTGCAAGCTTTACTGAGTAGCAACTCCTTTCCATGTGCAATCATGAATGGAATACAATTTTCTTTCACTACACACATATATACTTTTCTTTACCATTGAACTCATCATCAGGGATAAACATTTTCTCTAAGGTGACCAGCCCTTTAGGAAACTTATTTGACTTTAGTTGAATCACTTGGTCACCATAGCTATTATGCAAGTTAGATTACATGTTTGATGAAAACTCAACTTCATTTTGAATGAACTAGATGATCTGTGCATCACTATTAAATAATTTCCATTTGGTGTTGTTATCTGGAATAGATGGTATAATCACCATCTTGATGTGTTAAGTGTTTCCTTTGACAAATTCCTCAAGCAGGAGAGAACTACTAACTAAGCACAACCATATGGTCAACTTCCTATTTAACTTTCATAGAACTACTTATAGATTCAAAGCATCAAATCTCTTAAGTAGATACCAAACTCGTGTTTCTAAGATTTGAGAAGCTTATTCTTTTCGCAAACTTGTTGGTGACACGATGAATAACCAATTATGTATCCCCAAATATCTGCAGCACCTTAATCCCTTTCTTCTCAGTAATGAGAAGGCCATGCACCAATGCTTCATATTCTGCTACATTGTTGGAGCATGTGAATTGTAACCTATGCGTGAAGAAGAACCTATCATCATTATAATAAATGAGAATAACTTCTACCCCTGTGTCATTTCTACTTCTAGAACCATCAAAATATAACTTCCATAGACCAGGTTCAGCTTGGTCTTTCTTGAGCGCATGAAACAACACAACTTATTCTTCGAGGATGCAATAAGTACCAAGCCTAGTTTCAAAGGCTTCAAGTTATTCAACATATGGATCAAATTTATGGTGCCTCTCTACCCAGTCATCAAGTACTAGATCAGGAATAGAAGGTGGAAGAGGATGTTCTTCAGAGACTAAAACTTATTCTTCTTGGATTAAATAGTTAGCTTTGAGAGGAGATGAATCATATGACTCTACATGATAGGAAAATATAGGCTCATATTTTATGGTAAACGGCTACCATACCTTGTCTTGAGTAACATATGGGACCAATCAGAAGACAATTAACCACCCACTTTTGCAATAAAATCTCTTGATAGAAATCGGAAAACAAAGGAGGTAGGTCAATGATAGACACATCTTGAGTTATGGTGAGGCTTAGACATACATGGAGGGTTCACTTAAGGTCCTTGATGAATCCTAGGGTAGTGACAGTTGAGCCATCAAGTTGCAAGACTCCTTTAGACAAGGGGTTGTACTTAAGACCAAGGACATCAATATTTTTCTTGGGCATAACAGAAGTACTAGCACCCGAGTCTATAATGAAACTATGCACTAGGTGTTTGCCTATGATCAATGACATATAAAAGGGTGGGGTTTTAGTGAAATTACTTACTTTCTTCTCCTATGCTTGATAGATATTTCTAGAAGCACGTGGTTTTTGAACAACTAGGTCATTACATGGAAGTTGAGCTAGAGATTCATGTAACGAGTCACACCGAGATGGAATTGTCATACCATCCCTCATTGTGAAGTTTATACTTGTATTTTTCATCCGATCCACAATGTTCAATCAAAGGCCCAATGACTTGTGCATCTAGGGCACAACAATAATATTTCTTAATTGTTCAAAGCGAGGAGGCAAGGGCCTTAGTTGAAATAGAGGATTTCCCTACCAAAGGAGGGCGCGTGTTGCTTCCAAAGGAGTTTTGTGCATAACCTCATGTGCCTGGTACTTGTGCATTTTTACTACTGGATGCCTTAGCTGCCTTTTTTACTTTTGAGGATTAGCTCATGTTGCTGGAATTGTGATCTATGCACTAGACTCAAGCATTCTCTTCTTTTATCTTGTGTTGTTCATAAATTGAGTGCATGGTATATTTTTATCATCTAAAACTTGGTTGATTGTATAAAATTCCTCACAACCAAATAATACAAGATTGGATTTGGGAGGAGCTTCGGCCTTTCTTGGTTTTATACTTTAGGTACACTCATTCAAGGCTCATAGTTGGAAGCATTTTGGATCATATAGGCCTACTTATGCACAACATTAGCATAATGATATTGACTATGAGGCATGTTGCAAGGGAAACATCACTCGTAATCCTACTCCATGTTGTTCGAATAAGGACAAGTGTTTAACTTGTACCGGGCACGCGAAGAGGAGTTGTAGGAGTGACCACTTACAAAGGCAAGTGTGCATTAGAATGTCATCTATCTTTTTGTTGGTTATGTGTGTATATTTGGTTTCCATATTGATTCCACAAAGGATTATTTATTTGGATATGTGCTTGATTATAATTACTTCTATAGGCTTCGCACCTATTGCTTTTCCAATGATATGACCTTATTGGACAAGTTTCTAATTAGGGTCTTCAATTCTTCATCTTCTTTCGCTGCACTAGAAAGTAGGAGGTTGATGCAAGGTAGTGTTCTTTGCTTATGAATAGTAACATGAGAAATAAAAGGTGGGGCAATTGTGACATTTCGGAAATAAGGGTATATGTGGTCTAGGATCTAACTTTCACACCTAAATAAGACTATTTTATGCCCTTCCTATAATATTATAAGAAGATGGTAAATTTATACCTCCCATGGATTGAATCATGACTGAGATGTCACTATTAAATGCCTTTAGGTAACAGAGAAAATCATGCTCGGTTGTAGGCCTTACCACAAGAGGGATTGTGTCCCAAGTCTTCTAAAATCTGATATTGAAATCAATCATCTATTTGTTGGGTGCCCTCCTTATTGTTGTTATTTTCTCTACCAAAGATAGGTGATATGACTTGTCTTTGAAATAATTACAAAGATCTATTTATAGCTCATCCCAAGTGGTGATAGATGCAAGTCTCAAGCCTCGGTACCATTGAAGCACTTTACCTTTGAAATATGCTCTAAGCAACCTAACTGCTACATCATCATGTGTGATCAAGTAGAGTGAACACACATTTGCTATATCCTGGATATGCTTCTGAGGGGTGAATTGATTCTCACCAATAAGTATGGAATAATTTTAAGCACGTTATTTAGCATATCATGTTGCATGACCAATACCAAAGTAATTCCATTGGTGAAGTTGGCAAAGTTCCTCAATGGAGGAGGTAATTGGTGTGCCTTTTCAGTGGTGCACATCTTGTCTTGTGAGGAGTTTAATGGGAATGTTGCACTAGAGATGGAGATGCACGTGTGGGTATTCGGAATGATATATTCTCAGAGATAGCTATAGATATTCAAAGGATTATTTAGTTTTTGTAGTTTACCTTGTATGTACTCTTCTCATGAAAGGCACTTAAGATTGCTAAAACATAGATATGAAAGTTTTGGGAGTTTCCAGATGTGTTTAAATTAACCTCCAAAGGTTGAAAATACCAAGCCCACATACTAGAAATTAGAAAAGTGAAATTTAAGCTTTAAATCCTTGTCCCACTGACATGCTAGAAACAGTTGGTCATTCAAATGTGCACCCATGTCTCTCAGATTTGGGAGAACCAAGGTGTTTGAGACAACAAGGAAACCATCCGAAAGTTGTGGGACCTTGCGTGCTTGAGACAAATATCCTGGAGAAGGTTGGTTCCTATATCTATTTCTACTTCTCTATGTTACTCATAATGTTGGAAGGGAAATACTAATCTAAAAATTCTAAGGGACCAGAGATAGAATGATAATAGAAAAGAAAAATAAACTGAAAGGAGGTGATAATACTAGAAAAAGAGGGATGAACGCTATATCTGTTTTGAGTGAAAATGAAATGAAAAGGCATGAAAGAAGGCTAGGCACTGTAGCACAAATTGAAACACATTTACGAGGTCGGTTCCACAAAACACAACTAGAAATGGAGTGAAAGGGACTTAAAGTGACATAATAAACACATAGAGTAAAGGGAAGGAAAGAAAGAAGAATAAAAACATGCTAAGGTAGAGAATAGCCACAAAACAAAGCTTTTATTTCTTCCAAGGATGCACAATTTTTTATAGTGGTGCGGGAGGTCAATATCCACTTGTGTGAGCTAGATATAGTGGTTTACGACTCAAAATAAAAAAATATGAAGTCCTTAGAAAATTCCTTAGGATCTAAAATATCTAAAATTATCAATGAGCCCAAATCTTACATTTATAGAAGCGTCGATGGAAGAAGAAGAGGAGAAGGAAGGAAAATCTAGTTTGAAAACTCAATCACCATCCATCAATGCCTATATATCTCGCCATCAATCATCAAGTGTAGTTCTCCATGTCTATTTGGCATGTTGGAGAAGGAAGGAAGGAAGGTAGATTGGATCAAATCTAGGTGGTTAAGGTAATCGGATCTTCATATTAATGACATGATTGATGTTTTACAATTTCTTACCGACCAGATCCACCAAGAATTCGAATTTTAATGTGTATCGCTATAGCCCATATCAACAACTATCGATTTCAACTAGATGCACATAAATTAGAGATTTGTAGAAAAATATATGGTTTCTAGAATATTTTCAAAGTCGTCTACGCACACAAGACATGTGGCACTCACCGATTGGTGATAAAATGACCAACTATGTAAATGCTTTTTCATTTTATGCCACACCTAACTTATTGATTTGTTACAAATATTTGGCACCCTATTTGGGAACTTTGATAGGTTGTGTGTGGCACACTCAAGTGTATCAGAGAATGACATGGCACAAACTAGTGCGAGAGAAGGGTGTAAAGGTATGCACAAAAAATAATGAGGCATAGGAGGATGACAGAAAGAAGGAACACATAATAACAAATCGCATGGAGGAAATAGGGTAAATAGGTGAGAGGGAAATGTATGAAAGAGGTGTAATCATTACGAGAATGATGTGCAAGGGCGTGAGAAAATGTGTGCAGGGATGCCAAGGACTTAGCTAATTTTGGGAACTAAAGGAAAAGGATCATGTAAAAGTTAAAGCAATGCAGAGAAGGTGGAAGCATAGAGAGTACACATAAGGGGAAGATGGAACAAGGAAGAAAATGAAAAGGAAAAATAAGGGTAGAAGGCATGAAAAGAAAGGGATGCATGTAGGCCATGTAGGGAATTTGCAACCATGGAAGTTTTCCAAGTAAAGCAAATGAATTGTGCACAACCTTCAATGTTAAGACATAGATCTAGAAATAAGATATGAGTTATCCAAATAGCTAGGAGAGTTATTGTGGATAACACTTAGCTTCCATGCTTCATTTTTATCACTTCAAACTTTCACTTATCTCTCCATCATGCTATCACCATCACACTCTATAGGAATAAAAGGTACACATGTTTTAACTACTTTATGTTATTGATTATTCCCTCAATAATATAAAGTGAGAGCAAATGTAGACACAAAATCAAGTACTTGGGTAGATTTCTACATCCTAAAAGCATACTTGCATTCATATGATTCCTAATAAAGAAAACTTGTAATTGACAGCTATCTTTGGCCTCTTTTCTATCTTTCTTATTTTCTATTTGGTATTACACACTCTCTGAGACAAGTCAAGAATTTCTTGGTTTATATTTCATGACCTCGGATGCCGAGTGCCTAGCTAGGACATCAAAGACCCAGAATCCTTGTCCCCTCTCGGGTGGCCCCAACCTCTTTATACCTTACTCACTCTTATTTTTCATCTTTTATCTTTTGGGCATATCATTTTCTTATGGGTTGGACTTTTAGTTGTAAAGTATGAAATTCAACCAAGGGAATCATATAAATACAAAGCTATGTGACCAAAATAAAGGATTAAGATCAAAACATCTATTATCATCACCTAAGCTTGCATGTAAAGGAATCTAAGAGTAGTAAAGGCATCCATATAACATCCATTTAAGGGACAAGGGACTACATTTTATTCATACACTCGCATAGGAATGGGAAGTTAATTATTCCATCCACACATCTAGATACAATGTTACATCTAGCTACTACCCGCTATTAAGTGCACTTACACAAGGGAATCCTATCACATGATTATTTCACACACTCATAAGAACTACATGGATTATGAGAAATAGTGTAGTTCTTGATTGGAAGTTCACTCGGTCGGGTAACCTTCTGTGGTTGTTTTGAATCCCCATATTGTATCTTTATTTTTGGATTTGGTGTGGTATTATGGGTTTTGTAAGTGAATCTTTGTTTTGCAGGTTATAGGTACTTTGGTAGTCATATTACAAGATACAGAAACTAAAAGTAACTATCATCAACATTTGTGTGATACAAGAAAAATAAGATTATGACCACTCTCATAGTCACGGGAGCCTAGTAGCGAGAATTTGGCACTAAGGCACCCCAAACCCAAATAATGCACCCTAGTCCAGCTTAACGGCTTCAAAATTTTCATCACAAAGTTATGATGGTTTTCCCTCTTTGTTCATCATCTTTCTATTCTAGATCAGTTCTAGGAAAATTGTGAATCAGCTAAGTCCTTTCCTACTTTTCTTACACTTAGGGTTTTATATTTACTTATTTTCTTGTGTCATATTACATCATAGAATATGTACTTCATTTTTTATATTAGTTACTCTATAATTAGGTTTAACATTAAATTCTATTTTTATTAAATCAAGGGCATGGTCAAGCTAATAAAGAGCTGGAATCATAGGTTGAGAATGTGACTCAAGCCCTAAAGGATAAAGAAAATTCTTATTCCAGGTATGAAGGAAAGTTAAGATCTTTGGAATATGATTTTGAAGGTTCATCTAGTAGGTTGAAGATGTATGAAAGATTAGAAAATAATTTTTAAACTCTTGATGGAATCTAAGAGATTAAAAGAGTAGCTAGTGACAAGACACGCCTTCACTACAAAGGATAACATATAGAGAAACATGAAGATGATAGAGATGGACCTATAAAGAAAGAAAACAAGGAGATAAAGAAAACAGATGTAAGAATGTCTAACCCTATTAGATAACATAACGATATGAGGTATGGTTATTCTTTCAATGGGTATTTCTACTCTTAGAATGATTTTGGTCACAAATCTAGGGATTGCAAGAATAAGTCTTCAAAATGTGATTTATCATGGAATGGTGGAAGATCTTTCAAGGGTCAATGTTACTCATGTTGTGAGTATTTCCATAAGGTAACTGGTTGTGGTAAGATCCTTAGTGAGCATGAGCCTAGAAGTTGGAATAACATTATGTATTACAACTTCCACAAAAGGTCATATTGCAAATTTTTGTTATCAATATAACCTTCAAGGCACAACAATAGGTCCCAAGCATTCAAATAAAAAGATAAGAAGGTATTCAAATGGAATATAAATCCCAAGAGTGAATCAAGGGTGGGTATGAAAATTAAGGATGTTCATAAAATAAACAAGGGAAAGGGAATTGATTATAATCTTGGTAAGCAGAGTATGAAGTCCGATGAACCTAAGATTGAAAAAGGTATAAAATGTAGAAGGTTTGAAGGAGAAAGGATCATAGATAGTTAAAGGTGATACAAATTTAAACATGATGCCAAAAGGTGTTAACAAGACCAAGAAAGAAGCAATCCAAATTCATAAGCCAAAAAAATTCATAGAGGATTGATTAATTTATTTGAAAATGAAGATATTCATATGTGTTTAATAGGTCTTCATTCAGAAGATGAAGCTAATGGAAATGAAATCATTGTACCTAAAATTGAAAAGATATCAAAGGTAGAAAGGAAAAATATACAATCCTTGAGATATTCTGATGCTTATATACTATTTTAAGTGACCTAATTAACTTTGTGTGTCTTCTTTAGGATTTTAGAATACATTCACATGATAAAGGAAACATTCATGCTGGTTGTGAGCTCCTATAAGTTGTTTCAAATCCGATAAGGTATGTTCTATCAACCAGTCTATCATATATTGTAAATAATTCAAAATATATTTCACTTATCTTGAAGTCTTTCTATGAGTCTCAATTATGATCTTGCTATGTGAAAATTTAAGTATTTGGTTAGTTAGTTTGTAGCCATTAAGGTTCAGAATAGTTTCCTAAAAATTAAATCACCCAGTGGGGAGAATTGATTTCAAAAGGAAAGTTTTTGTATTATTTTTATGTCTCCTATATGAATGAATATTTTTTCTTGTTACATATCATTCAAATGTCTATTGTTTTTGTATTTTCAAGAAGAAATGAGTTTATCTTGTGTTCCCAAAGTTACTATCATGATTCATAAAGTTTAAGAGTTAAGAAATAAGTCATAACTCATGAAGGAGCTTAATGTACAACAAAATGAGTCCCCAATTCATAAAAATATGTGTGTAATTTGTATGTGTTCTTGGTCTGAAGGATTCAAATTTTTGTCTTAGGTCAAATAAAATTGATATCACGAGAATTATGTGTGTGAGAAACTTGAAAATTTGTCATGTGAGAGGTTTGATAAAGTTAATACCAAAATCATGTTAGTTGGTCCCTTTTTCATGGAGTGGGAATGGTATCAAATAATCTATGAAGTTTTTTTCATTTCAGGGGAGTCGGTGGGTCATCTAGCTTTGTTTGGTCTTGATATGAGTTCTATTATGATTTAGTACACATCAAGAGGGAATGGTCTTTTCATGAATTATGAAGTCCTGGTTTAGTGAAGATGGTTTCAGTTTATATTCATGACAAGAGAATTAAAGATGATCTTGATATAGAAATAGATGCTTATCTTAGGTGGAGATGATGTGGTTTCATGTGCCTTATTTCAAGGTTATCATGGTTCTTTCTTCGAAATATATTAAAAGTGTAAATTTACATCTCAAAGGAGATAAAGAGATATGTAACTTCTCTACAAAGGTTATAGATGATCTCAGATGAAGGTTACTGGTTCCAAGAAAGTATAAGACCATGAAGATACTAAAGACATTATGTGAAATAGATTTGAGCTAATAAATATTTGGTATGTGCTCACAAGTACTTCATTCGGGTTATGTTGCAGAGATTTGAGTTCTGTATAAATCCTTTGTTTGGATCAAATTATTGTCCCTTGATACTTTAAAGTCATTATCCAGTCACTATGACATAATTATAAGGTGTTAGGAATATGTATTCTAGATCTGGATTGTTGCAAGGGTTTTTATATGAAAAATATAACACGTGATCTAAGAATTTTGTTTCATAATAATTGTGTAAAGGACGAGATTCAATCTTGAATACAAATTTGAAGGAGTGTGACAACAAGACCATCAAAGACAATGAAATGATGCTTTCCATAGTTGAACTATAATAAATTTGATATGAAAATTGTATAAGGTAGTGGTAGGACCTGATAAAAATAGTAAAATTAGGTGTGAAAGAATATTACAAAAGTTGTTGAATCTTTCATGGGTCTCGCACTATGAGTTGTTTAGATTATCTTTGCACTAAGAAAAGTTATTTCTTCATTCGAGACAAGGTGTGTATTATTGATGAAGGAGACTATGCAAGTGGACCAAAAAAGATATTGTTTTAATATTAACTATTTTATATTATCTTGAAATAAACCTTGGCATCAAAATATGCTCTGTTGATATGAGATTTTATTCAAAGAAGTGTTGACCTAGGTTGTGTTAGATGAATGAACTATGCTCAATATGATTACCTTAAGAATATATGTATATGGGCATGAGTATTCTAATCAAAGTTTGAAGGTCTATGATTATGTGAATGAAGAATCAAAGTAAGTTAGGTTATTCTAGTATGATAATTTTCCCTGAATTGGGTGCAAGTTATTAACATCAAATATGTATGAAATACATAGAAACAAGGTATTGTATGATATACCACAATGATGAGCTACACATCATAAAATATGATAATTTTCTTTAAAAGGGTTTCTTAATACTTGAATAATTTTGCAAAGGTAGTGATATCTCGAAGATGATTGGTTCTTCAAGTTGAAAAAATTGAAGTGTAGAGTAACAATTGATGTTTTAATGAACTATTATAAGGTATAATAGGTTATTATGCATAGTAATGGTGAACTACATGAGTATGGTGACCTGACATGGAATTAAAATATAAGTATGATCTTCAAGCATGAGTTCAAGGTGTCAAGAAAGTCAGTAAGGAAAAATTATGGTTGTATAAATGTTTTTAGGGGAGTTGATCATGTGATCAGATCAACTAAGATTGCATACAAAATGGAAAAGTAAATTGAAAAGATGTTTGAGGATTGTGATGGAGTTCGTAATCCTTCTAAGTGATGATTTCTCAAGGTATGTAACCTCAATTTTGCATAGGTTTTTAGTGTTTGAGGGTATAAAGATAGGAGGATAATCTAAATAGTATTTCATGAGTTGTGATTAATTCTATGACATGGTGAAGTTTGACTCATTTGGAATTAATATGTGGTTTAGGGACATTGGTCCTAAATGAGGTTGTGTTATTATTGGTGGTATATTTTAGGATTACAAGCATGATATAGAAATATAATGTTATGTTTATTATGAATGAAGACAATAAAATGATGTATTAGTTTAGGGGATTTATTTAAATATCATATCAGGTCCATGGAACTCATTTGGTGTTGTTGAAGGTAAGAGAAAGAGAAAATATAGTCTGTGGGGGAGTCATAAAAGAAAGAAAGTTTGAGTTTTTGCATTATTTCCATTGTGTCTTGTTGTCATTTTTTATGTTGATTCATCATTATGATTTTTTCATAGATGTCAAAGTGGGAGAGTATGCTCACAAAAATGGAAAAGAGGTCTTGTAGGTGTGTTTATTCTTGAGGTTTCCATCAATGACAAAGGGGGATATTTATTGCCATTATGTCTTGATGTTTTCATTGATGTCAAAGAAATTGATAGAAAAGGATGTTGAGGTGTCATATCAGTCTCCATGAGGTGTAAATCAAGGTCAAGTACAAATGTTGATTGGTATTGACTAGTGTTGGTGAGTTATCATGATGTTTAGACATGGTTTTAGGCATGATTCAATCATGGATGGCCATGGGATGAGTTCTAAATTATGTCATGAGCTCATACATGGTCCTAGAGGTGTGTCAAGGGTGTCTAAATGTATGTAATAAACCATCATGTTTGGTTCATGATTTTTCATGGTTGAGTCGGGTCATTCTAGGCATATTCCTAGACCTAGAGCTTATTGTTTGGAATGGTGGCTTGAGAAATGGAGAAAGGATGTCTTGTTAAAGTACTACGGTATAATAATTTTGGTACTACATATGACATGTATGATGAGTTTCAGATCATCTCTCATAGGTATGATGATGTTTCATAGTCATTGGGAAACATGATTATAAAAACAAGTTAAGTACGCACATCTAAGTCATTGTGGATGGAGAGATTCAAAATAATTTGAGCAAGGAAGTAATTTTGTTCAGTGAGAGGATTTTTAATGATGCTTCATGACAATTTTTAGGTCTATAAGTTTAAGAAATCACAAGTAATGTGATTTTTGGTAAAACCGAGTTAAGAAGAAGAAAAACCATCTCGAATTGGAAACTTCATATGCTCACCCACTCGAACACACTTTGCATGGGAACCACAGGTTTTGGGGGATGTTTTTACATTAATATAATATTTGTTTTCAAAAATAATAAAGTGGTTTGATAGTTATATTTTTATGAACAATCGTTAAGAAGTTAAGTTGGTCAAAACCCTAGTTAAAACCCTCATAGCAAAGTGACTAGAGAAAGATGAATTTTTGGGATCCAAATGGATTGGGAAATATGGTTTTATGACTCAAGGGTGTAGATAATTTTTATGAGCTAATTTTGGGGGGGAAGAGAGAGAAAACCCTAGTTTTGTGGGTTTTTCTATTTCATGGATGAGATGGAGGTTCCAGGATGAAAAATAAATTGTTATAGAACCCTTGGGAAGTACTATAAATGGAAATAAAAATTTCAGGTTGATTTAGTGGAGAAAATTGAAGATACAATTCCTTAAATTTTCACTATTGATTTTGGCCTAAAGGGCTAAAATGATAGTTCTTGGTTTGAAGTGAGTTTGATAATTTTGCTTGTTGTTGATGCATATAATGGTGATTGATAGTTGATTAGAACTTTATATGATGTTATAATGCTCTTGGAATGGTATGGTGAAGTGTTAATCAGTTGAAGACCTATTGGCCTAGAAATCCCTAGTTGGCTTCTCAAGAAGGATTGAAGAAACAAGTGTGCTTGGTTTCTTTTATTCATATGGCATATGACTATTAATTCCTGTAAATATTGGTAAAAGTGACCTTGATGTGTTCCAAGTTTTGGTTGAGATTGGAAGAGGATTTTAAGTTGTTGGACCAAATTTATCTCGAAGACCGATTCTTGAGATCTAAAAGTGTGAATGATAAATTTCATAGATTGTCTTAGTTGAAGGCCATACACTATGAGTTGCATGAAAATGGGAGTTTTTACAAAAATAGGCTTAGAGACCTTTCCATTGGTATATGAATTGATTCATGATGATGCATTTTTATATGAGAAGATGTGCATTCTTTAGGACTAAATTTTTGGGCCTATAAGACCTAATGGGGTTTTCTTACTTTTGGCATACTTCATGATGTTTGGAATTGATGAAGTGTTCATTGAGCATGTCGGTTATTCTTGGAGGTTGTTATAATGTTGCATAATGAAGATGGATCCATGTAAAAGTTTTTAAATACATTGGATCTATTGGAACATTTGTTGGTGCATGAAGAGCTTGCTTTGAGTTAGGCTATGCATTTTGGAGCTTGTTTGTGTTGTTTTGACCCCTTTTGACCTACTTGAGTTTCTTAAGCCGATTTATATGATGTTTTTTTAAAATCTATTTTTGAGTTAGGATGACCTAAATACTTTTTCATGGCTGACCTAGGGGTGTTTTAGAGTTAAGTGATGTATATAAAGTATGTTATATTTTCTTATTATGACTAGTTGTAATGATGGGAATGTGAGAGACATATAGGAGAAGGAAGAAGATATTAGAGGGGATAAAAAATATAAGAAGAGTTATGAATACCTAAAGAATATTGAGTATCATATGTGTAAGGTAAATTGATATATTCAGCCCATGAAGAAGAGAGACTAAGCGAGTTGAAGGAGAGTTTGTTTTGAGAGGGTTTTAAGGTCGTGTGAGCTGAAGTTGAATCAATATCAGTTATGTGAGTAGAATATCATTAGTGTTCATTCATTTCAAGGTGGTTTAGTTGGTTCTTTATCACCATAGGGTTTTGTATCCTCCTTATGGGGTTAGTGCCTCACTAAACTAGGGGTTGGTACTTTACTAAACTAGTGGTTGGTGCTCCTTGCAGTTATCACTTCACTAAATTCCTTTGTTTTGAGTAATATAAGAATATTTTCAGTGGATTTTCTCCCCCTTAAGGGTTTCCCACTTGCATATGGTGTTACTTGTACTATATATATTATTTCATGCTCTTATGATTGAATGTTTCACATCTTAATAAGCTCACATGGTTATGTATGTTGAATGGACAACTTGAATGATGAATGTATGGTTTGATAAATGAAGTAAAAATTTTGTATGGATGATTCACCCACACCTCTCATTCACTATACTTATAACACTCAATATCTGGACCAAGGTATGGTTTACAACTTCTATTTTCTCATCTATTATGTGAATAAAAATTGTTAGACCTCTTCAACTTAGTATCCATATTTTCCCAAAATGTAGACCAAAATTTCTTGATAAACCATGAGTACCTATATGATACAATAGAATCATGCAAACAAAAATGAAGAAACACGTTAGAAAAAAATAATTAGGTACATCATCGACCTTGATGGTCTTCTTGTAAGGAATGCGAATACAAATTTTAGTAAATCGGTCCACTACCAAAAATATGTAGTTATGCCCTTTTTAGAAGTAGAAAAATTATCCATAAATTCCATGGAGATGTTTTCCCATGGCTAGGAAGGAACCATATGTGGGAAAAAAATTTCTCAACAACTTGAACTCTTACTCATCCATTCAACTAGGTTATTCAAGGCAATAAGTAGGATACATGTAAGTACTGACATACAGGGGATAGACTTAAAGGTTATACAACGAGTGTTAGGGTTCCATATATAGAGGGAAATAATCATTACCCTATGTCAACCATGGGTTTCCAAGGCCTGTGGTTAACATAGACAAAGGAAACCTACTAGGATATTGATGGTTGGGTGTGGAGAGGTATAGATCAATAAATAACAAAACTAAACATGCAATAGCTAAATCAAAAGTAACTAAGAACCAGATAATTGATATGAGTGCTAAGATAAATAGAATCAAGAATTCATAATACTAAGATACCATAATACAATGAAGAGGAGCTGAACTAATATATGCAAAGTCAAAAATAATGGTTAGAGAACTCACCTTGTACCTTTTAGTTGGTTGTTGATGCATCTATCTCCCTTGAGAAGAAACACAAAGAGAGAGATAGAAACATTATTATATGAAATAGGGGAAGATAATTTATGTCCTAGAATAACTATATGACTAGCCAATAGTGCAAGAAAAATCCAATAAGAGAGGTGTCTAGTCCAATCCAAGAAAAATGAAAGATGAACCAAAAGAAGAGCAATGAGATGTGAAGATGGCACAAAAGAGAAGATGAGATGGCAATTTGGATGTCTTAGATTACTTTTTTATTTTGAGTGTCAAGTGTAATGGAGATATATATAGGATTCCATCACCCATGTGTGATGTGTTTGGCCATGAGAAAATATGACACCGACATAATTTCCCACGATGATTATATTAGCCAGTGGGATGCAAAAATAAATTGATGTGTTGTGGGTTATCAAAGAGAATGAAAATGGTGCAAAATGGTAGAATGTAAGAAATATATCATGACTATGATATGCATGAGACATAAGAGGAAAATTATACCTAATGTCAACTTAGATAGGACAAAATAATAACTCTCTCCATAGACTATATCTAACTCGATAATGGTTGCGTGAATAGCCATTCCCCATTCCCCGACAGGCCCCTTAAGGCACCCCCTCAGAAATAGATGCATCAAGAAATCTTATCTACATAAGGACAATTGTTAGTAACATGTATAAAAACCATAAACCCTATGATAAGGTCAGTTATGTGCTAATGAATCTTACTTTGGATGGATGGTTTAAAGTTACTCCTTACTTTCATTTGGTTTTCCTAAACCACTTTAGAAGAAATGCGGCAGTCAATTTCCCATTTTTCTTCTCCATTCCCTTGAAAACTCGGTGAAATTGGTGATCTAGGGGAAATGTTACCATCCCTCACACCATGTTGTCATTTTTATCCTCTATAAACACTTTGAAGTGTTGATTGTGAACACCCCTATGGTTCCTCCTCTCCATTTCCTTGATCTTTTAAAGATACCCCCTTGTTGTGACCCTCCTCTAGCCTCTAATTGTACTCTCCACAAAAAAATATAAACTTGTACCAACAAACAATCCTAGTATTCCTTATTCTCCCATAGGTGAGGGTGTTGTGACACTAGGTCTCGCATGCTATGGGTGAAAAGAGCCTCGCCAACAAATATAGAATTGGAAACACAAGAAATGAACTGGATTTTCAAAATGATATTCTTACCTTGCTCAAGAAGGAGTACAAAGTATTGAGAGAGAAAATTATATGCTGCAAGATTACTATTTAAAGTGTAAATAAGGATGAGAAGCTAATGGAGGATATGGAAAAAGAATCAAAGCTATTGAAGAGGAATAAGACAAGCTCAGAAACAAACAATGTGACATCATCTCCTTGCTTAAGGGAAACATGGACATCTTATCCAATATCACTACTATGTTGGAAAGTAGCAAGGGGAAAGAAAAAGCTAAGAATAACACTCCCATCAAGGATATCAAAGACAATCTGGATACCCTCAACGTTATAGGCTGATTAGATCTATTCTGGATTGGTCTAGTTTTTGTTGTTTTTTTGTGGTAACGTTGTGGTACTACTAAGGTTTGGCTACTATTTTGTTGTGGTATTGAATTACCCCTTGTTCCTCCTTCATTGAGCTCCTTTTTTTATGCTCGATGTATTTTTTATATATTATATTTGAACATCTGGGCTTAGTCCTCTTGTATCATGGGTAGGATCCTAGTCAAAAACCATTTTCCATTAATAAACAAACATAACAAATGACACGTGTAATGGATATTGCGAAATGAAAATGAAAGGAATTTGAATATTGAGGCTGATCTCGACAGATTTTGAATAAAAAAATGATATTTATATAATAATTTTTATTGTTATTTACTTATTTTTATTTATAGAATTGAAATAACTAAGATTTGAAACTCCAAATTTGGATGAATTTTAGACAATATTACATGACTACGAGGTGGTGATTAAGGATGACGAGGAGGATCATGTGGAAACACTAGACCATGGGTAAGTCTTTACATTTAATTTTATTTAGTAAATTTTGTGCATTTTAAATATTTACATTTTAAAGAGTCGATAGATTATTAAACTTAGTCAATATTGCATCATTGGGTAGGTTAGGTTAAAATACAAGTGGGTTTGGGAGGGATTTTATTTTTATTTTGTCTTTTTTTCATTTTTGAAAAGTCAATTTTGGGTGGTCGCAACCACGATTTGGTCGATGCCATTGTCCCCCTACAATAGTAAGTTCGATGGCATTAAGATGGGGAAAAGTGAGCTAGAGGGATGATGATGTCTACTAATAAATTCAATATGGATTCGACTCGAACAATGCAAAAATATGGATTCCAAATATCTTGAAGGTAGTCATGGGAATCGTGGTGACATGTATAGTGTGACATAAGGTTGATTGAACTATCCCATTTTTATTGATAATATTATGTTGGGATGTTATGGATCAAGGTGTACTATTTAAATGGGGCACCATAATATGGGTGTAGTTGGTTCATGATTTATATAGGGTTCCATGTAGAATTCATAAATTCATGGGACACATGATTCTATTGAAAAATTGGATATACGAGAGGTTTCTATGTATAGGCCAACACGAACACTATAGGAAGTAGCTAAAGATTCCCGAGAGTGCTTCAATGGGAAAATGGGCTGGAAGTGAGGCCACTTCGAGAAATCAGACCACCACTAGCACAAACGGGTCTAGATGATGTTATATGACATCATCCCATAGGGAATGTGGATAAGTGGCCCACTTGGCGCAAAGTGGAGTCTATAGAGGATATGATGGAGGTAATGGGACAATATTTGTATTGGATAGATACATACATGTAGTAGATGAAATCTTGAGACAATTTGGATGAAAAAAACCAACAATGATATCATTTTTATCACCCTACTAGTGTCAACATACTAGAGAGATTGTAGGAGCATAGGTCCTAGTTCTAACACTATGACCTCATAGGGTATGGAAAATCATTGTACTCGGTGGAGACAATATAGATGCAGTATGGATGCTCAGATCCTACCACAAATCATAGTGGATAGTGGTTTAGAAGAGGGATCTAATAGATGGTCCAAAAACAAGGGGCCATAGGTGGGGTAGTTCCAGTGCCATAGGAGAGGGAGCTAGACATCCAAAGCACCATGGTTGAGAGAGCACAAGTTATGACAAATAGAAAAAGGGTTTTTGACACCATTTGGAGTTTAGATGGGAATGCATATGAGATAGAGGCTCAATCCATAACATAGAGGGGATGATATTAATTCCCTATAGTAGGTGATACCTTGTTGTGACAATGAGCTAGAGGAGGTATGGGAAGGCCGAGGAGACAACAAGACCATCATGGAGAGACTCGGGAAGCCATATATGATTGATAACATGTTAGTTAAATGATATTTGATAGAAAAATTGTATACTATTAGTGATGTATGTTGGATTTTTGTTTTGTAGAGAATAAGGAAGAGTGGTACTCACTAATTGAGAAAACCCACCATGAGATCCTAAACTCTATATTAGATATCTAGGATAGTACAAAGTGATGGTGGATTCTAATGACACCGTCTTCCAGAATTTGGTGCGGTGATTTATATTTCAGGCAAGGATTCCATGAAACTATATCGATATAGAGATGTGTAATAATATGTGGCTAATAAAAGTATAAATGTGATGATGCAGAGCTTACGATAGGAATAAGAATCCCTGGTACAAGAGTAAGTATCTTGCCTAACATATGCCTAGAGAGATACAAAGCAGATTACTTCATTAGAGACCCGGATGGTAAAAGAATAGGAGATGCCTCTAGAGTTTGATCTAGGAAGCATCCCTAGCTCACACAATGAGAGTAGATAACCCACCCCCATTAGCCTAAAGCATCCAAAGACCCCCACATGGGGCGAGGGTGCTTGAGTCATATTTTAAATGGGCCACAACCATTTTGTACTATTTTTGTCAATGTATAGAACTTGATTATATATATAAACACACAAACAAATACATATATATATATATATATATATATATATATATATATATACATAGGATGATTATTTTCTTATGGTATTTGGGTATTTGGGTATTTGGTGATGTGTGTGTGATGATTTATTTATCATTTTCCTACTTTTCACATGTATGTATGTGATAATACCATGGTACTTAGGAATAATGATAATTGGATAGATAGGTAAATATGATAAGAAGGGGATCGATAAGATATCCTAACTCACATGATGTGAAAAAACTAAGAGGAGGAAAAAGGACAAGATATCCAAGTAGTAGGATGCAGGGCACGAATGTTGATAAATTTGAGTAGAGAGAAAATCCTAAAAAATGATGATTTTTTTGAGATATTGGAGGTAATGTGATAAACCTAAGGGGATTGAGAGCCTAAGTGAAGATAAAGGATATTTTTGTAAAACCTAAACAAGGGCTAAGAGCCCATGCAAAGGCATGAGATAAGGACAGAATAGAAAAATAAGATGTGATCATGTTGTTTATAGGTAACTAGCCATGAGGGAAAAAAGATCATAGTGTTTTAATAATAATATTGTCAACTTGATCAAGAACATGGCTTCTAACATGGGTCATGAGGTCTTCGATAACATTTTGTGTAATGGATACTTGTTTATGGACTTCAAACTACATGGAAAATAAAGTATCATCTATGTGTCCCTCTTATCAAGTGAGGAAGCCATACCAAATACTCTCAAGAGTGGGGTGAGGCTCAGGGTATGGTGGAGACCCATATGTAGACCATGGTCCAGGTGGTCTAGGGGAATCTAGGAAGTTCTTAGAGGAATTTAACTCATTCTTCTAAGTGTGTAAAGGGGTGTCTAGGATGAGATTCTTGCTACACAATACCAAAAAGTCAACATCAATATGCACATAATACCCATGATGAGAGCATAAGATAGGAGATGAATCATAAGGCTAGAAATCCTTTTTTTGTCACCTTTGACCTTGAATTTAATCTTATTCATATGGTATCGATAGGATCTATAATAAAATATATAATGCCCAAGATCCTTGTGCCACATACAAGTATGGCTTAGTCATAAGAGAATGAGGAGCCACAAGGTCAAGAGGTAATTGGAGAGGTATTATAGCTGTAGGGGGTTAATGGGAGTGTTTGATAGGGGAACCAATTTAGTGGGTGAGGATGGTGTCAATGGATAAGTGTGTCACTCAAGAATTGAGGCACAATAAATAGAATTTTCACCCAATATATCATTGGCTTCATAGTCAAATCTGGAAACATGTGCATTTTCTTTTATCAAAGATAATTTTTTAGCCAAGTCAATGTTGGTATGTGAGAGTGTATTCGATGGAGAAATCTCTGAGTCTCAAGCACCAAAGTGAAGAAGTTTCAATAGTGTTCGGGGTTCTTCTTGTACTAAAATGAAGTTCATGTCTTGAATTATTTTGGTGCGAAGGGTTTCTTGGTAGTGCAATACTTCCCTATCTCAAATCTTGGCATAACTAGATAGATGAGGTTCATCTAAAATATATCCATAATAACAATGTGACATGGAATCATCCACCATGAAAGACTCAACTATGGTTTCGAGTTAAACCATACGATCTCGTGGGGGTTTTGATCATTATAAGATAACTATAGGAATCCAAGGATCCTTTTTACAAGGCCACAAAGAAGGCACCGATGATGATAAATAATGAGTTCAAGAAGGTAATAAGTATTGATTCTAAGGGTGAATTCATCGGGATCATCGTCATCTAATTCCAAGAGATTGGGAGGCATGTGTTATACTAACTCGGGATGACCTACATTGCTGCAAATAGTATTTATAGGATAATTAAAGCATTAATATTACCAAAAGGGATTGGTGATAATTCCTCAAGTGTGGGGAGCTTGTATGTCCCATTTTTCTAAAGTGTATCATAATTCCAAGGGTTAGTGTCCCCTTGAATCTTATAAATAGCTCCTAAAAGGAATGATAACCAGATCGTACCAAGCCAAGAACACAGATGTTAATCAAACACCACGATCAATAAGATGAAAGCAATTCGCCAGAATAACTTTACACAAAACCTTTGCAAACAAATGAGCAGCAATATCATATATTATTATGGAACTCAATGAAATACAATGAGAATGGGCCTTGCTTATATAGGCAAGGAATAACAATCTAAGAACCAGTCAAGGTCGTAGATCAAGCCATAAATCATGGAAAGAACTAGTCAAGTCCATAGATTTATGAGAGAACTAGACATCAAGGATCTAGTCAATACCATAGATCTAGGAAAGAACTAGTCAATACCATAGATCAAGGAAAGAACTATACCTAACAACTAGATAATATCTCCTAATATCTAAATAAATAAAAAGAAATATCCACACACATAAGTGGGTGAGGATAAATACAATAAAGGTAAATAATATACCTAGGTGAACATGAGCTAAGGTAAATACCTACTCTAACACCCCCCCTCAAGTGAAGCTAGGGGCCAAAATAGAAGTGGCATGTCCACAAGTATGAGTCCCGACAACTAGGCCTGATGAGGTACTCATGTACAATATATCCACGAAGAAGAAGAAGAAGAAGGAAGATGTTCTCACGAACACCCCCAAGAACAACTTCTGAAACCCCAAGCATTCCATGCAACTCAAGGTAGCGAGGTGATGCAAAAGGCTTTGTAAAGATGTCTGCAACTTCTGCTGAGTTGGAAGGTACTCCAAGCAAAGAACTCCATCCTGAATGTGCGTTGCCAAATGAAGTGGATGTGTATCTCGATATGCTTGGTCCGCTAGTGCTCAACTAGGTTGCGAGAAATGTGAATTGCACTTTGGTTGTCACACCAAAGTACAGTCGATGAATCCTGTGGGAATCCAAACTCTATCAATAACTGGCAAAGCCAAAGAATCTGCTAACTCACTATAACTACTACCCTGTACTCTGCCTCTGAAGATGAAAGTGCAATAACCTGTTGCTTTTTGCATGCCCAAACAACTAGAGAAGAACCAAGACAAAAAGATAGCTAGAAGTGGAATGCCTGTCATCAATAGAACCTACCCAATATGAATCTGTATACCCAACCAACTGAGTAGAGCCCCTAGTGTAGTGTAGGCCAAAGTGGGAAGTGCCATGCAAATAACACAAAATCCTTTTAGCAACCTGCCAGTGACTACTATGAGGAGAATGTGCAAACCGAGATACAAGCCCTACTACAAATGAAATATCAGGGTGAGTATGGGTCAAGTACATGAGACTCCCAACCAACTGCCTATACAATGTAGGATCACAAAGTGGTGTGGTACATGTGGATGTAAGAGTAACTCTAGACTAAAAAGGAGATGGACTTGGCTTGCAATCAGCCATATCAAAGTGCCTAAGAAGATCATGGGTGTACTTTTTTTGACTCAAATGAATCCTGAATATTTTTGAGAAATATGCAAACCAAGGAAATAATGCAATAGCCCAAGATCTTTCATGTCAAATTGTGTAGAAAGAGCCCTCTGAATAGTCTAAATGTGGGAAGAAGAGCTGCCAATAAGTAACAGATCATCAACATACAAGACAAGTATCACAATATCCTCACCGACATGCTAGAGATACATTGTATGATCGGAGTGGCAATGAACAAAACTAGTAGATAGAAGAAAATAATCCATCTTCTCATACCAAGCCCGAGGGGCTTGTTTGAGACCGTAGAGACCTTTGAGCCGACAAACAAGAGAAGAATCCTGAACAAATCCAGCCGGCTGCTCCATATATATTTCCTCTTTTAGATCTCCATGTAAGAAGGCACTCTTCACATCCATCTGGTATATAGGCCACCCCTGTGATGCAGCAATAGAAAGTACAAGGCGTACAAAATCCATCTTAGAAACGGGTGCAAAAGTCTCAGAGTAATCAATACCTTTGACTTGTGAAAAACCCTTTGCAACAAGACGAGCCTTATACTTGTCAATGGACCCATCAGCTGCGTATTTGGTTCGGTATACCCACTTACACCTAACCATCTTTCTTCCTTTAGGAAGAGATACCAAATCCCAAGTATGATTCTTCATCAAAGAAGAATGCTCATTGTCATTGCATCATCCCACTCGTATCCCATGATCCTTTGAAAAGATGGTGGATCCTCTCGTAAAAACGCCCGACATAAAAGTCCAGAACCTGTAGAATGTGCGTGATGATGCCTAGTGGGTGGAAGATCCTCTATGAAAGGTGTTGCCTCAGAAACTGTAGTACGATCCCACTTAGGCATAGTGACAACATCAGTGGGTATAGGATCCTCAACCGCATCTATAACCTCCTCATAAATCTCCTCAAAGAAAAGATCCTTAAGATGAGATGAAGAAGAAGGAATGGAAGAAGATAAAGAATCATGAGGAGTGAAACACTCATCAAATTGAACATGTGTTCAAAAAATAACATTATGTGTATCGGGATCTAATAGACGATAAGCTTGCATGTACTCACAATACCCTACAAATATCAAGGGTTTACTCTTCTTATCCAAAGCTTTCCTTTTCTTCTTTGGCACAAAGGCACAAGCATGGCTCCCAAAGACTCAAAAAAATGAGACATCGGCTTAGTGTTGGACCAAGCTTCCTCTGGAGTCAAATGCTCAAGTGCTCTGTGTGGTGTGCGATTCTGAATATAGTTAGCACAATTAACTACTTCTACCCAATAGATAGGAGGTATATCTCTAGAATGCATCATACAGTTAGCCATTTCCTTAAAAGTTCTATTCTTCCTTTTGCTAAGCCATTATGTTGTGGAGTATGAGGAATAGAATGTTGGTGAATAATGCCTTGAGTTTCCAAAAATTTAGAAAACTCATCGCTGAAGTACCCCCATTATCAGTATGAAGGATCTTTATGCAACTAGAAGATTGTTTCTCGACCAAAGCCTTGAAGAATTTGAAGTGTGAAAAACATCACTTTTGTACTTGAGAAAATAAACCCAAGTACGCCTCGAGAAATTATCAATAAATGTAAGTGCATACTTAGCTCCATTGAAAGATGGGGTAGGAAAAACCATCAAGTCACTATGCACAAGCTCAAGTGGTGAAGAAGCTCTCTTAGACAAATTCTTAGGAAAATGATCTTGGTGTTGTTTCCCTAATGTAAAACCATGACGAAATCCCTCAATACAAGAAACTCTAGGAAGACCATCTACCATACCATGAGTGCTCAACTCCTTCAAATATCTGTAATTGAGATGTCCAAATATTTCATGCCAAAGCTTACTTTTTGAATCTGAATGAGAAACCAATCCTGTCCCTATAGAAGAAGTGTCATCAAAATCTTCAAAGTGATATAGTCTTGAACTATGATCAACAATACCCTGAGCAAAAAGTGAAAAAGGCTCCAACAAAGTTTTTACTTCTGCCCCATGTGGTGTAAAAGTCACTATTTTCCTTGACCAAAATGAAAATTTTGATATACATAAAGAAAATTTGTAGTGATGTTAGGAACATATAGTGCATCTTGGATATTTCCACCATCAAGTTGTATATCACCTTTTCCCTCAACAGAAAGAAAGGAAAAATCTCCAACCTCAATTTTAGAAGTAGAACTCAAACCTAGAGAAACAAAAGACTCTTTGGAAGAAGTCATGTGATGAGAAGCACCAGAATCTATAACTCAATTGTCTGCAAGTGGTGACTGAGAATCTTCGAACAAAATTAAGTGCTTTTCCATGCTGATTAGAAGGAGGTGGAGTTGAGATAGAAATTTTGTGTTTCTTGATTGCATCCTCTAAGGCTTGCATTCGCTTATAACACCTATTTTCTTCATGATTACTACCCCCACAAAAAGAGCATGAATGGCTAGACTTATTCTTGGATTTAGAAGACTCCTTGGGTTTTGAGTTGTTTTCTTTGGGTTTAGGAGCATTTTGAGATGGAGAAGGTGTGGATTTGGTTTTACTGTTTGGTTTTCCCTTGCCCTTAGGATTAGATGCAACTAATTCCTTTTGAGAGGTGGAAGACTCAAGGTGAGATAATTTGGATTCTTCCCTAGTAAGTCTTTCACAAAATATTTCTAAGTTAGGCATTTTGAAGGTGTCACCTAAGGCGTCCATGCTAGAGAAAAAGGTAGAAGCAAAAATTTGGAATGGTCCTCTCAACTTGGATAGAATCAAGTAAACACACTCTTCATCTTTCTTATCTCTTCCACTCCCCTTCAACTGTGTCAACAAATGCTTGAACTTGGTAAGATAGTCTATAATTGTTGGAAAATCTTTAGGATTAAGAGAGGTGATCTCAATTTCAAGTTGCATAGCTCTCATATGATCCACCTTACCAAATAAATCCTCTAATTTCTCCCATATTTTGAAAGGAGAGTCACACTTTTCCAAATGAAATAAAAGACTGTCACTTACATAAGTTCCTATCAAACCCATACACTCATCAAATTTTCACTGGTACTGAAATTTCTCATATTCTCTAGTGAACATTGGTTGTTCTTTAGAAGTTAAAGCCCATAATCCTTTCTACTTAATTATTGTTTCCATTCTTGGTTTCCATGTGTGGTAATTATGTGTTGTTAATGGCTCAACATGAGTTAATGTAGAAGTAGATGCCATCTTAAAAAAAAATCACCAAAAGAAATGGAAGAACCAAGTAATGCAACAAGACCCCCAAGCAATGCAACAAGAGCCCCCCCAAATTTTGGCACTTTATAATGAGTGCGTGTTACAATATGGCACTTTATAATTATAGTGAAATTCTCAAAATAAATATTTCCAATGGAAAGAGCATAAAAACTATGCACTTTTGCAAAAACGGCACTCAAAACCGAGTTACCGATCAAAAGATACAAGGTTTTCAATATTATGCTCTACTATTTATTTTAGTTTCCACTAAAATAGAATAAAATGCTCTTGCCTTCACCACACAAATAAAATGAAAGGGGCTGGAGTTAAGCACCTACTAGTAGGAATCACAATCTTTAAGCCCTCATATGACCATACCATATGACCAGGGGCTAAGGATTTCAATGAACGTAAGGTGGATGAACAATGAAATGATAACTAAGATGGGATGGATGCTAATCAAATAGGACCTTCCTTCAAATTCTATAATAAACAAACAAGTACCTCAAAGTGTGTTGGTAAAAAAATTACACCTCCTTTAGGGATAGGTAGTATCAAAAAACAAGATGGGGTACTTTAAGAATGGCATACTTGGAAATTTGATGTCGCTTTTAGTCGGGTAAATGTCCTGAAAAAACTAATGAGACTAGGAATTGGAGGGTTTGGGTGACACGTACAAAAGGAATGGCCAACCTTGCTACTTTTGGTCTTGCCTTTGACCAGGGTGAGAGAACCCAAGGGTAACCTGAAACACAGTAGAAGGGATAAATATTTTACTTCTCGACTTATTTTAAAGTAATGGATAAAGATGGGATAAGCATGGCCATAGACACAACACTTTTCTTTCACAAGTTGTCACACAAAGTGAGGTGTACACTTATTTCTCCAGACACAAGTTACTATTGGTAGATAAGTTGTATCGCTACTGCATTTTCTAATAAAGGGAAAGTTTTCTTTCTCTTATACTTGTAAATAAAAGAAAAAAAATCACCTGAAAAATGACTTCTATTGTGGGATGGGACCATAAGTATATTTATGATTGGAAGGATGGGGATCAGAACTGATGGATCTTTAAAATGGAACTACTTATAGTAAGAGAAATTCATCAATTAATCATAGTTTCAATTTAAAGGAAGATTTTCATTCATTGATACTCAATTAACACAAATATTCCACACAATCCTTAAAATACTTAGCACAAAGGCTTGAGAAAATATTTCAATGAAGTATTTCTTGCTTCTGATCCCATACGCTTAAGATTCACTCAAAAGCTTATGAAAATCCATCAACAAAATGATTTTAGTAAGGATTTTATAATTGCATTCAATATTGCAAAGTAAATTCTCACATCACAATGTTGAACAAATAAGAAAAATTTACTCACCAAGACAGTAGACTAAGCGTAATTCGTAAAACCAAAAATGTAGAATTACAAAACAAAATGTGATTGATCAACTAAATGATCAATATATAAAATCCAAAATACATAAGCCAAACTCATAATTAATTTTTTTTTGTTTAAATATACCAAGTTATGGACAAGGGAACATGTAAACAAATGATCTCAATTTATACTAATGACTATACATTGTAATCATCTTAACATTTGAATTTAAAAGAGTAAAAAACTTGAAATATATTGTTAGATAATTAAGCAAAGATCAAAGTAAAAATATCTAAATTTTTTAGTTGTCATAAAAATTAACAAAACCCCCTAGTATGAGGACAAAATCTTCATACTTATAGAGTTTACTTGAATTAATTTCTCCCCAAAAACATCCTAAAGGATCCTTCAAAATCAGTTTTGTGTAATTCAAAATATTCTCAAAGGAAGTATCTTTTAACTGAAAAGATCCTTTTTTTCTCGATTGGTGCAGGTGAAGGAGGAACCATATGGTGACACATGGGAGAAAATGGAAAATATATTTTTCTATTTCTAACAAACTTTTTGTCTTTTAGAAAACTACATTTTGTTTTGAATAAATCTTCGATTCAGAATGTTTTGTGAAGGTAATTTTTTTCTGTCTTCTTTCTTCTTCTTTACTTTCTAGGGTCCTTTTCAATGGGCCAAATCACCAAGATATCCCTTATCCTATTCTTGTAAGCATCAAAACTTTCAATCATTTGTGTGACTATTTACTCACTGGACCCTGAGTGATAATGGAAAATGATTTCATGGTTCATACATGTGTCATTAAGCTCAAAAAAAAAACATTAATTTATTTATCTTCCTTGACAATTTATCAATTGCCGATTCAATTTGTGTTCATTTCTGCATGGTTGATATATTGAAAAACCCTTGGCTCCCCAGGTTTACCTAAAGCATGATTACTTGAAAGAGTAATCAAATTCTCTGTAATTTCCATTTTGATCTTTTCTCCACTATTTGTCCCAATTATTTTGTCTATCAAGGAATGAAGGTTGTCAATATAATCCATTATTTTTCTCTTAACCCATCAAGGATCTCAACAAATTTTGTCAAAGTCTCTACTCTTACTATTGCAGCTTCATAGTATTCATG
This sequence comes from Taxus wallichiana var. yunnanensis, assembly GCA_018340775.1. Taxonomy (NCBI): domain Eukaryota; kingdom Viridiplantae; phylum Streptophyta; class Pinopsida; order Cupressales; family Taxaceae; genus Taxus; species Taxus wallichiana. The sequence continues at coordinate 516,657,857 of CM031237.1, read as the reverse complement.
TTGATTTCCTACAGATTCAAGAGATACAATCCCTTCCTTAACAAAAGGTCATTACTTAAATATTTAATAAATTCCATTTTTGGCAACATATAAGTCCACATTAATTTCTCAGCTTCACATTTATCTGTTAATTCCCTGGTTGCCTCAACTTTTTCAAAAATATGGGAATAATGTTTCATAGATTCCTTGATTATTTCCTCGCCTCGGTAATAAAACTATTTTCCCATTAAATAGTAGCATCTCCTATTTTTTTCAACTCACTTACCATCCCGATATCACCTTTGGTGATATCAAGAATTTCAACCTATCCTCCTTTGTGATTTTTAGTCAATTTTCTAACCAAGTTAGACAATGCTTCATTTTAGCCTTTAAATCCTTCTTGGTTTATTTGAACTCATCAATCTTCTAGAACACTCCTACTGCCATAGAAAAATCATGTTTCATTTCTTTAGTAGAAGGCTTACCTAGTGAGATCCTAGAGACTTGAAAATCAAACAGGATGCTTCTCCTTGGGGCACATCAGCTTTAGGAGTTGCAACATCTATGAATCATTCTCCTTTCATATTCAGAGATGTCCTAAAAATAATGTTTGAATTTTTGGGTGGCCTTATTGGATTGAGGAGAGTCAATATTTGTAGATCATCATCATCCAACTATATCTCTACCTTTTTCTTCTTTGGGAGAGAACTATCTATCCATTCCCTTATGGGAGACTCATGTTCATCAAGTGATTATAAAACTAGAGTTACGTGGATGATTGTGAGGGATTTGGAAGATGAAGAAGGTGTAGAAATACTTCCTGGAGCTATATAAATTTCCTCTTTAGTTCCTGGTTCTATAAGCCCACCTTGATCTTAAATTCCATCCATAGGATCATATTGGTCTCCTATTTCTTCAACTGTCAAGATTTTTTGGTCTCCAACCTCCCTTTCTACTTGTACTGAGTCCTCACCTACTTCCCTACTAGGAGTAATGACCATCTCACAAAGTTCTTGAGGAATGACTTTAGTTGTAGGAATGTTGGCTTCAAGAATTTTTGCAATTACTTCAGTGTCCTGAGGTGTTGCTACAATGGTGACTCTAGAAGTTTCTCCTTATGTTTTCTACACTAGAATTCTCTCAGGGTGAGGTTGTGCTTCATGTTCAATAACCCACTCCTCTCATTCCGCCTCACTACTGGAGTCTACTATGAGGAAATCTTAGTATGATACTATGGATTAGTTAAGACATCGGACACGGGAACATTACCAATGGGTTGTTCCTTGATGGGTGAAGTAATGCTGGAGTTATTAGAATAGAAAAGGTTGTCATTACAAGTACAAATTTCTAAATGAGAGTAGTTGTATGAGAATGGGTGATAGCAGATGAAATGATAGGGACATAAATATCTACTATTTGTCTAGTAGTCTCTTCCTCTTCTAAATCAACCCATTCAGACACCTTAGTTTGCTTCCTCTTCCAAATATGGACTTTTTCCTCCTCCTCTGATTCCTGTAGATTAGTATTTGGTGTTTTAAATTTATGAGGTCTTTTAGGAAACCTTTCCTCCTTAGGATTTTTAGGAGTGGATTCCATTATTTTATCCTTTCCTTTGGATCCTAAAACAGATGTTGGAACAACTTGTAAGGGGGTAGCATGAACAATAGGGCCCTCAACCATACCTTTTTGAGGAATTTCTCTAGTTATTCTTATCATTTGAGGGAGGGGATTTCTAGTTCTGCTACCTTGGGAACTTACATCACCCATTATTAGCATGGACTCTAATCTCCTTGAAGGAAATTTAAGCTTTTACCTCCATGAGATATCCCTAGTGGCATAAACCTTCTTATATGGAGGAAGAACATCATTAATAAGCTTGTTATTTTTATATTCTCTTAACACTGGGGTATTTTGGTAACTTACATCCACTCCTTTTGAAAATAGCCACCTTAAAGAAAGTTATATGATATTTGCATTCTTTTCTTGATTATATTTCTTCTCATCAATGTCCCAATTAATTGGTGGTAAAGGCTGAGAAGCAATATCATTCCTAATGTATTCTTCACTAATCACATTCCCATCATCTTCTAACCCTTCAAGATCTTGGATAACCCCAAAATCAATCATCTGGGATAGTTTCATTCTTGAATGTTCTCTTTGTCTGACTTCTCTTTCATCTGCACAATTCATCCATAAATCCTCATAATGAGGTTTATGCTCTACCTGAGTAGGTACAACACTATGTAACAGATGTTTTATATCATAATGTTTTCTTTCCTCAAATCTATCTTGCATACATCTATTCATTTCTCCTTCCAATTTTTTTTCCTTCTAGATGTTTGGGCAAGTGTAATTCCCAATGATCATGGGGAACTTGATAGGGGATGTTATATGATTTTGGGAAATGAATTGGTGTACTAATAGCAATTTCTGACCAATTCCATCAATGCCCATTTATCACTTACACACCTAGGGAGCAAGTAAGGTTTCCCATCATAACCACTAACCCTAATATATGAAAAGGTCTTGAATTGTATAAAATAACACCCATATTGAGTAATAACTATCTTAACATCGAGGAAAATATCTTAGTCTCCTAGTCAAGGTGGTATAAACAAATTGTGGGTGTAAATAAATGGTTTGCAACATTTATGTAATGCATTTAAAAATTTCCATTGTTGGTGAGAAAATATTTCAGGGGACAAATTGGTGGTTATCTTGCCAACGCACCGGGATTCTAAGTCCCTATAATTAACCGATGTAGCTTCTATATGTACATGCATGAGTAAAAGTGATTTTTATCCTAGCGGGATTTTGGTCTCGGATCTAACAGGGGCACTCCATCGAACTCGGAGAAAAATCTTGCAGATATTTGCAAGGGAGGAAGTTTCTAGGAAAGGGAAAGGGAGTGAAAAATTTAGAAAAGAGAAACGAATACTACAAGTACAAAATCATAGAATTATATACACCAGCCATAAATTTCATTACATGCACTTGAATTTAGAAGAAAACAAATCCGTGATAAGGCTAAAATATGTCTCATTAATGTGTAATAAATACTCTCTTTTTACTCCCCTTTTAATCAAGTTTGTTTGCATTTCATAACTTTTGTTTGATCTAAATATAAGTTAGGATGTAATTTTCCATCTTTTGTTTGATTTAGTTCAAATGTCTAAAAACTCTATAATTCCTAACAAATTGCGTGGAAATTTGTTTTTGGAATAAACATGTCATATTTGGTTAGGATAAGCAAATTATGAAGTAACCAACACCTTTTCAAGGAAGATGGCCAAAATGCGGCTTAGCTCTGGAACTCTATCACTTAGCTCCAAAACTCTGTCACTTAGCTCTGGAACTCTATCATTTAGCTCCGAAACTTTATCACTTAGCCCCAAAACTCCATCACTTAGCTCCTAAAATTTAGCTAGTTAGTTCCGGAAGGTTTTCCTTTGGTTCTGGAACTTCACCAAAGTTCCAAAATCAATGGGAATCACCTTATTCTATCAAAATTTAGTTATAGAGAAAAGAATGGGCCTTCTGATCGAAATAGACCAACAATTTTCTATTTCTTCATACTCTAAAAATACATATGTAAGACCAACAACTGTATATCCAACTAGTTTTCTAAATTTCATATCTACTTTGGGCACTATTTCATTTTCACTAGAATCTGTAGGTGGAAAGACAACTATTGAACACTCATGACTATAAATGCATATTCAGATGGGAAATATATATAAAGAACTAAAGATAGATGTGAAGGGGGTTAGTCTTTTGTAAGACTGAAAAATTCAATAATAAGAATAGCCATTTTATTTTGAGAGCAACATATTGTGTTAACTCCTAATTCAAGGTGGAGCAAGGGCCCACTCCTCCAAGAAGAAGGATCTTCTCTTTCATTGGTATTTATATTTTCAAGTAATTTGTATAAATCTATTATTTGGAAATTTTGAAAGTACTTTTGATTCATCAATTAAAATTTGTTTTGTGGAGTTATTTATTGTCCCTGCAGGTGTTATAGTTACATTCTTATTTCCTTACAAGCATTTTAAACAACATTTTCAAAGTGTTTTTATTTCTAGACAGTGTGTTTAATTTTGTAAAGTGTGTTTATTTCCAACAGTGTGTTCAATTCTACAAGATTTGTTCATTTCAGAAATGTGTGTTTATTTCAGCAAGTTTCTTATAGTTTAGCTTTAATAAGGCTTTGGCCAAGAAATCTTAAGACACTTTAAAACCCCCAAAAAAATAAAAATAATAAGTATCTACAGTCAATTACTAGCTTGTCTAAGACTTCACTTGTTGCATATAGCTTTAGACACACCCCTGGTTTTAATATGACATCAACCATGAGTTGATTAAATGAAGGAATAACGACACCCATCAATCCACATAACAAGAATAAGAAAAATAGCATTTAATGAGCACAAAGTAAAACTAAACTCCTTAGTCAAACTAGGCTAAAATTCCTTCTTCCTTTATTGAAGCTCAAGTAGAAATTGTTCATAGTATAGAAATGGAAGAAATTTGTTATCTCTTTACTCTCTTCACAAGGATATCTCTGTCATGAATTCACAAAAATAGTTCCAAAATATAAGAAATATAATAAATCTAATAATTCTTCCAAGAATAATCTCACATGTGGAGTTTGTTACAATTTATAGAAGAGAAAGCAACTATTCATCTTCTTGATGAATTTTCAAATACTTTAATCTGAATTTAGACTGTTTATATTCTACTTAAATATTTAATTCCCTTTTATAAATGCAAGGCAACTTAAATTTTACATAATGTTTCTAAATTCACTTAAAGTTCTATTAAAAGTGCAAGCCTCAATGAAAACATATATCATTGATGCGAGATAGTGTTGGGTGAGAGGAGAAGAGAGAGAGAAAGAAGAGGAAGAAGAAGAAGAGAGAGAAAGGAAGAATTATGCAAAAGAATGAACTACCGCAATGGATTTGATCTCACTTCTTGACTGGTTTCTAGCTCACACTCCTAAGAATGCCTTTATCCCTCTAAGATCCTTACTAAAATGAGATGTTGTAGGTTCCACTTTGTTGGTATGAGGAATGTGAATGAAGGCCAAGGTATCTCGTCCATCCATTAACCAAGTTGTTGATGTCTTTACACTTCCTAAACCATGATGAATTTTTTTATGAGATAAGTGCAATAAAGGTCCACATATCTGAGAGGAAGCTAAGGGTATCCTTATTGAAGGAAAATGGGTTGCCTACCTCTTTCTTAACATATTATTAAAATGTACCAATCAATTCATCAACCATTGTGTCCTCACCCATTACAGGTACTCCAAGTTTTTGAGCTTTCCTATTTATACTATCCCGTAATTTGTATTTTTTTCCTCTTTTTCCTCAAGTTCGTGATGGCCCGATTAATTTCCTCAAACCGGATTTCTAATTCCCTTACCCATACACATGAAAAGTATTATGAAGGAGTTTCAAAAATCTTCCTGTCGATCAACTCCTAGAGATGAGTTTTGCTCATTTCATCTACTATTGGTCCCAAATGTTCCCAATAGTCCCTTTCTTTATCTAAGTCCTCCTTGAGTGCTAGTGTCCTATTTGTTGTCGCACACATGTAAGTGAAAATTTCACCAATTCTTGAAGAATTGACTTCCCTTTTAAGAAATTTATTCAATCTATTCATTGTTCACTCGCCCCTACATTGTGAACTCATGCGTCCTCCTGATGGACTCTAGATTGAAGCTACCGATGGGAATAACTTTCTTCATGGGATTTTCATGACATTTGGATCAACTACATGTTGCACATAGAATGATAGAGTTTATACATGCCACTTTAGTTTATCAATCTTCTTCTTATACTACTGTATTCCTCACCACCATGTGAGCGTAATATTGTTAATACATGTGAAAATCCCCTTCATAAGTTTCCGGTCCTAGTTGGGTCATTTTCGGTCGGTATCATCTCATCCACTGGATTGATTACCTTTTTCCAAGCTACTTCAATGTATGGATTACTGCTTCCCCCTTTGTAGAACCCTGAGGCCATATGTGTGAGATTTATTGATATTTTTTCTTTAGCCAATGAGAAAATCACCGATAGACTAGGGGCTTCAACTTGTTACACAAAGTGTGGGTGTCGGGAAAATCATTTCTTGAATCCAAGGAAACATCTCATTGAATTTGGGCTCAATGGTAAGTGCAACAACCATTCCCTTTCCTAGAGGAGGAGTGAAATATTGAATGAGAAAGTTATGGGTGTCAACAAGTGGTGACACCTCCTATGGTGACTCAAAGAATGGGTCTTGAACCATGTGTTTTTCATCCACTTGTGTTTCGCCACTATATTTTCTTCCTACATTTCTGCAATCAATTCATCCTCTCATAGTGATGTAAAGGATTCTTCTTATACCCTATATTTCTTTGGTGTCTTCTTGTGAGGAGAAGCTTCTAACTCTATGGCCTTCCTTTTTGAACTTTCTTTGGAGTGTTTACAACTAGAAGTCACCTATATGAATTTTGAAGATGATTGATAGGAGGTATGCTTCTGACTTAGAGGGATTCCTCATGATTGGATGATCATGGTTCTCTTCTTCTGAAACCAATTTATCATTCTCCTTACCACTTTCTCAGTCTACTCCTTTATATCCCCTGATTCACGAACATACTAGTTGACTGGAGGCAAGGGGGAAATCTTGACTACCACATACTTAGGATCATACATCTCTATCCCATCATCATGTAAAATATCTTCATACCAAGAGAACTTTAATTTCTTCATCTCACTGATTATCATCCTCATATGGTCCTTTTCACGCACTTCAAATTCATCAAAGCACCATTAGCCCAGTAGTCCTTGACTTGTGGCTCGTGTTGCAATTATGGGACGTAGAAAGAGTCGGATCTTCTCACATGTTAAAATAAGGCCTAGAAATGTAGGAATGAAAATTCAAATGAGTGAAAGTGGCCTCTAGATGAGATGTATCATTTGAGCTCTTACACATGAATACCCCGAGAGAGATAGGAAATTAAATCAACTTCTTCCTCCTACTTCTAAGCATGTTATTCACTTGAATTATCTGCTTATAGAGCTCAAACAATAGAATTTAGTCACTAAGGTACTTGGGAATCCTTAACGGGTCTTGGTCGAATCCAAAAAATCATAGGTAGGAGAAGGTCAAGAATTTTATGAAATAAGAGCCATATTTCTTAATAAAGGATATTGCTTATGGAGACATCCTAGCTTCCAGATCCCCTTCTAAGATTTAGAACACATACATTGTAAACGCATCTTGCACGTGAGAAAAATGTCTATGGATTTCCTCCATTACCAATTGTAGAAGCTTCTCGAACACAGGTACCTTGGTGGAAATATTATACATGAGGGCCAATCCTTTGAAATATATTGAGCTAGCGAGGAGATAGACCTAGTAATGAGTCATGTGGAACTTCTTCATCATGGGTACCTCAAGTAGTTGTAGATGGATATTATCACCGATGATCGACCCCGAAGAAATTATCTTCTTTCTTTCTATCAACGTCAAGATGAAAAGGTCCATTCAGTCTTGTAAGTCTCTTTTGCTTTCTTCTCCCATAAATCTACTAAGGAGAGTGATGACATATAAATATCCTTCTCAAAACTCACACCTTGGAAGGTTCTTGGGCATCCTTGATGGATTTATCCCTATTTTCAAACATGAACCAAGTGCGGCCCCTTACACATAGGCATCCATCATTTCCTAATCATGCAATGATTTTTTCTTTGAGATGACGATCATGCTAGGTGATGTAGGTATCTGCAGAGATAGTGAGATGATTCTAGGGCTGATGACTATCATTTTTTTCTATTTTCAGCTCGAATGGTTCATGTTTTGGGATCACAATGGTGAGAATAGGATAGGACCAACTCAATACTTTGCATACACAATAGGTGTCCCGCGGTGATGAATAAGCCACTTGTGAATATCTGATCTTCAATCTTCTTTCAGTCTTTGGTTGCCATGTGATTTCTAAGGTCATTTAGGTCCATGTACAAGACATCACCATTGTCTTCTATCTCATACTCGTAGGTAAAGGGTTGTGCAGTTTCTGCCTTTTCCACTTTTGCTTCATGTTTTCCTTAGAAAGAACAACTTACTATTTTTAGTAAGTATGAAAAAGTAACTCCCTCAAACCTTAACTGGATGTTGCGACTCTGATTTCCTCTTCTCCCTGCATTCCTCTCACCTTTTGGATCAAATTTCTATTTTGGCAGGTTCTCATGGGACCACTTATTATTTTTAGTAAGTTCTAAAAGTTGACCAAAATGCTTGTTCTAGTTAATTATTAGCTGTAGTGCATCCTTAATGTCTCTGTTTCCTTCGCAAGTTCTTCTATTGATGAATTTCCTAAAATAAAGTCCCCTATGCAAAGGACTTGATATTTTTGGAAAATAGCCTTTGGAGGTCAGATTGATGTGGATTGAAGTTTTCCTATATGGGTTTTTTTCCCAATATCACCCCTCTGAAATTTTAGACCTACTCGCTCAATAGTTTAGGAGATTTTAAACTTTTAATTTTTGACATAGATGTGCTTCGAACACGGAAGCCATTAATGGACCTCAAAAATTACAGGTATATATTTCTCCTCTATTGACAATGAAATTTATATTTTGACATGGGTTTTTTTCTCTTGTGATTTTGGGGAAATCTTGTTTCGATTTGATCTGTCACTTTGATAGGAAATCCAACTTCTTTCTCTGTTGGGCCGAAAAGAAGATTTATTTGTTGTAAATGTTTCATGGAACAAGAGGAGGGTTTGAAGGTATGTTTCTAATGGTTTTGGATAGAGGAATGAATAGAAAAAAATGGTTCATCAATCTGTGCATATGTTTACAAGATTTCTTCAAATTTCAATATCACAACAATGGGGATTTCTACTATTCTTCTTCTCTATTATTCGATTCTTCTCCTTAGCTTTATGAAATCTTCTTTTGGGACCTACATATCACCATGAGAAAGAGGATTTATTCAATTTGGTGGATATTTTTTGAGATTTGGAAATGGCGAAGGGGTGGTAGGAATTTTCAGAGGAGTTTGCAGATATGGCTATGCACGGGAATGTTAGAAGTTATAAGCGGGAAACAAGTGGAGATTTTTAAATTTTGAAATAAAGATGGGAAGGGATAAGGAAATTTTTAATTCCCTAACATCCCTCACCTAAAATTTATGTTAGGACATAAAATTCCATGTCAAGGAAGGTGAATACAAGTGGTGGAGATCCGATGACAAGGAATGAAGGCTAAAAATCACCTTTAAAGCACTGACGGGATGGAAGCTGGTCATATGGGTGATCAAAAGTCTCCTTAGGGGCTGGGAAAATTTTAAATATTTGATTTCCCTGACCTCAAAGGGATGTGAGGGACATAAAATTACATGGTGCTCCAGGTGATGACACATGGCATCGATCTGATAGTTGAGGCTTTGAGCTCCCGCAAACACCTCAGAGCTGAATTGGTGATCTTGGAGGTCATATGAGGGTCCAAAGGTCTTATAGGGGCTAGGAAAATTTTTCCATGTGTAATTTCCCTAACCTTGAGGAATGTGAGGAACACAAAATCCTGCCAGGATGATGGACCTGACACGTGTCCTCCCCAGATGTGACTAACTCCTAAACTTGCTCCAAGAGGGCAACTTGAAACAACGATAACTTGATCTCCCAATGGACTTTTTCAATGAAATTGTATATGATATTGATTGGAAATATCCTTATAACTCCAATTATGGGGATATAACATATTTATTCTTCCATTTAATTCATGAAAAATGGTATTTTTATTTTGTGCTCCATTTGTGCATGAGAAAAATGCTTTCAAACCCACTACGCCAAAGGTTTTAGAAGAACATAATTTCACCATATTGTATGGTTTGGAATTACTTCTTAAAAATGTTTTTTTTTCTCCTAACTCCATCCTAAGCTCTTGAAATCACATTCAAAAGCTCGGTGGTTGTTTTGGCACTGTGCACCGCCTAGGCCTCGTGAAACCTAATTTTAGTGAAACTACACCAAACTCTCCAAATATTTCCTAAATCTTCTGAATCACTTGCATGATTTACCAATTCCTTTTAATCACCTCCATTTTTAGTTTGGCTATTTCTGTTCCGCTCCATGGGGTTTCTACAGTCCTCGAAGGCTAGTGATAGCCCTTCCCATAAGTGCCTCGAGGCTTGCACTTTTTAATGAACTCCTAAAATCACCTAGGGGGTTGATTTGAATTTCACAAATCACCTAGGTAATTAATTAACACCAATTGGGAGGTTACTAGACCTGACTAGTTAGACCCGAGGTGCCTTGGAATGATAAAATGTGAAAAAATTGGTACAGGGTATAGTTTTCATGGTTAGAAATTGTCAATTTCCTCGTTACACATTTGCAAGAAAAATAGACGGCTCTAACTTTGGGACATAACATGGAATAAGTGCATTGAATACATGACATGGGGAATCCATAATCTCAACTTTAGACCATATTATTCATTGACCAATGCCTTATCCATCGGGTCCTTTAGAGTCATGTATAATTTACAAGAGAGGAAAATAATGAAGAAGGAAACACACACACAAAACGACAAAAAGGAAACACATAAAACCAAACAGAAGGGAAAAACACTTAATAGAAAGGGAAACACACCTAGCAATCACCTATGATACAAGGACGGGGGAAACCCACTTTCGCTGATGATAAAATTTCAGGTATTTCCCAGTGTGAGGCAATTCTAGTGGCGTTCCATCCAAATATGAGAGTATAAAAACATTCTCGCCACAAGCTTCATGAACCTAGAATGGGCCAAGCAATAATGAATTAAAATTTCCATGGCTATGTTTTGGTTCCTTTCTCTTGTCCCATAGTAGGAGGAGGTCTTCAAATTTGAATTCTCTTACTTTGGCTTTCTTGCCAAAGATCTTATTTACTTTTAAGTGGTGCTACTTGATACCGTCCACCACTCGAGTATATTTTCTTCTAGATTCTCAAGAAATAGGATCCTCTTGTCAATGGAATCCTTGTGCTATCTGTCTTCTATTCCCTGGAGGAACTTGAGAGCTAGTATCTCAACTATAATGGGAATTTCTTCTTGGACTCAGGACAACAGTTGGAATCATGACATACCTATTGCCTTCTTGGGAGTGATCTTGTCTACACACAATGCATCATACAAATTTTTGTGGCAATTCCTTTGGTTTTCATCTCATGAGCTTGTGGATGATGGTTATAATGTTCTTGTTGCTTGATTTATCCTGCCCATTTCCCTATGGATAGTAGTTTGATGAATAAGACAAAGAGTTTTTGTAGCCACAACAAAACTCATTCAACTCCCTTAAATAGAAACATGTAGCATTATCTGCTACAATGATTCTGTGGCACTCAAATGTACTATGATACTCTCCTTAATGAAGTTGCATACTATTTCATTTTTGGCTTGCTTGGCCAGAATGGCTTCCACCCATTTTTGAAGTAGTCTATCGTTGTGAGCACATAGATGTTCCCCGCACTTGAGTGAGGATTAATAACACCGATGAAATCTAGTCCCCACTGCTGAAATAGTTCTTCAATAACAACTAGCTAGAGAAGCAATGCTGCAAGTTGTGGTCTCAAAATGAATTTTTGACATGCTTCATATTTGGAAACCCATTCTTAAGTTTCTGTTAAGAGGGTGGGCCAATAATACCTTCCTCAGAGGATCTTGTGTGTAGTTACCATCACTAAGAAATGTCCACCACATACTTGGTCAAGGTATGCTTTAAGCAATTTTTCTTGTTTCTCTTTGTTTACAAATTTGAGGAAGCATCCATCAAGACCTCTCTTGTAAAGTGCATTGTTCCAGATTACAATTTTTTTTTCCTTTAGCTTGAGTTTTCTCATTTTCTTTTAATCAATATGAGAAGGGCATTCTCCATAAGTTAGGCAATAGGAAATATTAGGATACCAATCATCAATAGTGGTTAAAAAGATAACATGTGGATTATTTTAAGAATAAGTTGGGAAAGCACAATTTTCTTCACCGTGTTGAGCCTTGAGTGATTCATATTTAGCAATAAACCTACAGAAGACATTTCCTCATAAAAAATTGGAGGACTAGATCTCCAAATTATACTCTTGAATTTTTGCAACCCAGTTTCCTCTTTTAGCTTTAGGATCTTGTTGTGTCAAGATGGACTTGATTTCACTTCCGGGTATCATCACCACAGTATGAGAGTTGAGTATGAAAAATCTGAAAAAATTTATAGCCTTGGCTATGGCATAGGCATATTTCTCCAACTAGATGTAGTTTATTTCATGCTTCTTCAATGGGTATCTCATGAAAGCAATGGGTGCTTCCACACCTTCATCATTCTTTTGGACTAAAACAACAGAGAGTGTGTGTTTTGATGCATAACAATACATGATGAATTTTTCTTGAAATATGGAGACACGAGAGTCAGAGCTTTGGCAATGGATTTTTTTATTTCTTTAAAAAAATTCCTTTGTTATTCCATTTGAATTTTAATTGAGGTTTCATCATGGTAATGATGTGCTTTGTTAATTTCAGTAAACTTTGGAACAAAGCGGAGAAGTAAGTTTACCTTACCAAACAAAGAGTGGACTCCTTTCTTACTTGTGGGTAGAGAAATTTATTGAATGGCTCATACTATTTTAGGATCAATGTGTGCTCCATGTTTGTTCACAATTTTCCCCAGCAACTTGCCTTTTTTTTACTCCAAAAATGCACTTTTTTATTTTAATGATATTTCATATTTTTGACACTTTGCAAGTACCTATTCCAAGTGATGGATATGGTCTTTCTTTTTTATAAAATACCATGAGATCATCAAAATATATGATGATGCAATGTATTAAATAATCAAATACCAAATCCAATGCCATTTGAAATGTAGCTCCTACATTGATTAGGCCAAAAGGCATTCATTGTATGCAAAAGTGCCCCAAGGCATTGTGAAGGTTGTCTTGGTGTGATCCTCCTCTGCCACTTTGATTTTATTGTACCTTGAGAATCCATCAAGAAATGAAAGCATTTCAGATCCAGTGATTGCAAAATATGGTCCATGATAGGGAGAGGATAATTTTCTTTCAGTGATGCCTAGTTCAAGTTGTGGAAATCTACACATATTCTTATTTCACCATTCTTCTTCCACACCGGCACAATGTTGGCCACCCATGTTGAATGATGGATGGGAAATATAATCCTTGCATTAAGCATCTTCATTACCTCCTCTTTGATGGTATCAACAATATTTTGGTTATATGGCCTTTGTTTTTTCTGAATGGCTTGATCTCCGCTTCAAGGGAATCAAGTGATGCATTTCCTTTGGTTGGAAGGATTTGAGCTCATCATAAGAGTAGGAAAAAACATCCAAATATTTCTTGAGTAATGAAAAAACCTTCTCTTCTCCTCAGGTGAACAACACTTTCTGATATTGACCATCCTTAGCTCCTCTAGGGTGTCGATTTTTTCCTTCTCAAAACCGGTTGGGCCTTCGAGAAGATTGTTTTGCTTTCTCTTGAATGAATCTGTCATGTTTGTTAAAAAGGTCCTCCAGAGAAACTAGGCCTTTAGGAATATTGTTTCCTTTATATTTTATCACTTCTTGTTCATCAATCCCTTCTTTCTCTTATTTAGCTAACGCTTCTCGGTGTGGATTCTTGCTTCCTTCAAATAAGATATTATTGAAATTTTCCCTTTGTTCTTAGAACGCCAAGATATTATTATCATCATTGAAGACTTGCCAATGATTTGCATTATCTAGCACACTATGCCTAAAAACCATATCAATGGTTACATTATCTTTTCCAAAATAAGGATGAGGTGTTACTAGGGAAGCTGACACTACAAGGGAATCAAATTTTTCATTCTTCTCTCTTGGGATAGACTCGATGGAAAATGCATTAAAAGACTCAATGCAGTCCCATACTCTATTTATATAATGTCGGAGTCTTGGATTTTTCACTTAATATTTATGCCATAATTTCTTTACTATTACTTCCACATCACCCTTGCATCTCATCTTCTTGATTCCCATAACTTCTACCATGCCCATGCCTAATATGATAGCTTCATACTCCATTGTGTTATTCATATTATCAAATTATATCTTATAGGTAAATGGGTACAACTTGTTAGAAGGAGAGTACAACACCATGCCTCCTCCTAAACCTACAATAGAGTGAGTGTCATCAAATTCCATTGTCCAAACTTGGTCTTCTTCCTCCTCCATAAGAAGTGGAAAGTTCTCATCTTTTTCGGATGTGAGGAAGTAATTGCCTAGCCCATTGTCTTGAAATAGAATGTTTGCCTTTGGATCATCATAATTTTGTACCATGTACTTCATCTTCCTCACTGGAAATAATTTCTTCATTTCACCCTTTACTAGGATAGTTGCAGATGACCAATCCATTTTTATCTCTCCACCCAAATCTCTACAAAAGCTATCTGCTCAATAGCATCCCAAAGGATGTTGGAATGTCTGCCACTAGGATGGTGAGGAGCACTTTCTTATTTGGAAAATCATCTAGTGCTACATGCACATCTTTGATTCTTCCTACCAATGAAACTTGTTTCGATTGCATTTAATAGTAGGTGTCATTTTACTTGGTCAAGGTAAGGCCTAGGGAATTAGAAAATTTTGCTGACATCACATTATCTAAGGCTTTGTAATCTATGATCAAATTATTTAGTTGGAATCCTTTAATGAGGAGTGACAGGTAGAAAGGTTTAGCCTTATTGGTTTTGGAGGCACCGAGGGCTTGCATGTTTTGGGAAGGTGGTGTAGGTGATGTGGCGAGTAACCGTTTTGGAATTTGGATATGAGGTTATAGGATTACCACTATGGATTACATAGATGAACCTATCAAATTGGGTAGGATGCATTTGTAGGTATTCTATTTCTATGAGCTAGAATTTAGTTTTGCTTGCATGTTCTATAAAGTCAAATGGGGTTATGGTGGGAAAGGAAGAGGTTTTAGGAATGAAAAAATATTTACATGGTGAAGGTTTTGCTACTTTGGGGTTGGATTTTCCTTCATGGGTGCAGTAACTAGCTTGGAAGGAGATGGGGATGTAGGTTTTGATGGAACCTTAGATGTTTTTGTAGAAACAACATTTGAAGGAGAATTATTTTTAGCAATTTTTGAGCTGGGAGAAGGACTGGATGAATTACTTGGTATGGAAGCATGATCCTTGCTAACCAATGGGTCTAATTTTTCTTTAGCCGAATCCATCAAAGGTGGTAGTGGTGATCCTCTACTAATGATTTTATTTTGTGGAACCTCCATAGAAGAATCTTCTTTCTTCTTCTTTTCCTTCACTACAGTCATTGAAGATGAGGCACCTTTGTTAGACTATGTGAGCGAAAACTTCACATGAGAAGCTTGAAGCTTCATTATCATCATAGTCATCATCAACTATTAGGCCATTGTGTGTATCACCATCAACTTCCTCGACCTCAAGATAGTTGTTGTCATCACTCGCATTTTCTTCTTCAGGTTCTTCAATTTCCACTTCCTCCTCTAGTTCTTTGGTGCCACAGAGGAATTTACTAGTGGTGCTTTGAGAGGAATCCAAAAGGAGGTGGAGAAATCCTTGGTATATTGGGAGGATTCGATTTCCTTGGATTGTTCTGCATTGTGATCTAGGATAGTTGTTTCTTCAAGGTAACCAAGTCATTTTCCATTTTTTGGAACATTGGGTGCTGTGGTGATTTGAGCCTAAATGTTGGTTGTTTTTCTTTCTATTCGGGCCTTTCACTTTATTAGACAAAGCATTAGATCATCATTGGTTTCTATCATGGATTCCTAAGCTTCCCTCAATGTTCTTGGTTAGGTTTTTATGAGGAAGAAACCTACTTATGAAGGTAAGGAATTGATGAAGAGTCTCTTCAAATTATTTTCAGAATGCACCACATCTTCAGGAATTCTTCTTATCACCTTGTTTTATCTTACTATGAAGTTTCTAATTTATTCAGGTATTTTCTTCATCATTTGAACCAATTAGACCAAGAGATCCTAACAGTCTTTTGTGGTCTTGAACCTATGTTTGAATGCACTTCTTATATCTTCCCATCAGGTGATAGACCTCGGGGGTAGCATGTAGATCCATTTGGTAAATTTTTCTTGAAGTGAATCCAAAAATAACTAGATCGACACATATTGATGCTCAATGACCAATACAATGCAAGCGGTGATAAATGTTGCTACATGTTATTTAGGGAGTTGAGAACCATCACCAATGAATTTTGGAAAGTTTTTTCTTGAGACTTTTGGTAGCTCATGAATTGGTTGAGCAAGGGTGAGTGGGCCGGTGTTTCCACCCCATTGTACATTAGGCCTACTGTCCTCATGATCATATTATAACATTCCATTTCAAATTAGAACTTCTAACCTCTCCAAGGCTATAGTTTCTACTACTTCTTTTGCGTTTGCTTCGGCTTGAGATCTTTCAATTTATTCAATTTAAGATCTTATTTCAGCTTCAATTTTCACTTCTCTGTCTCTATCTTCTTCTTTGGTCTCTATATCATTGAAATCTTCAAGGTTCTCATTGATGTATGGAAATTCAACTTCCAAAGGATTGGTAACACTCGGGCCCCCAATGTGACTAGTTTCTTGATGAAAGGGAGACCTCTGAATTCTGAGCAACTCTTGTCTTCTTTGAATCTCTTCAAAAGTGGGATTGGGTTGTGCTCATGTCTATGTTTCTTGGTGTATCTTCTATCCTCCGAGCTTGGAAATCTATGTTCTTTGCAGTGCTATAATTTTTCTTCACCTTTCTAGTTTAAGAAAGTGTGTTCTTCTTAAAGGTAAATAAATCTTGAAGTAGTGGTGGACACTTTGTTATGCCAGATAGTGTCTCTAAAATATGAAGTAATATCCTCTTGAATATGGAAGAGAAATTTAGGTCTTTCAACAGGAGGA
This sequence comes from Taxus wallichiana var. yunnanensis, assembly GCA_018340775.1. Taxonomy (NCBI): domain Eukaryota; kingdom Viridiplantae; phylum Streptophyta; class Pinopsida; order Cupressales; family Taxaceae; genus Taxus; species Taxus wallichiana. The sequence goes on along the minus strand of CM031237.1, from coordinate 516,640,951 downwards.
TTTCCTAGAATAGCCATGATTTATAGACATGAGGCTTGTATAGCCATTCAAATTCCAAAAAAATTATTCTTTTTAAATTTAAATTTTTTTTTTTTGTATTTTTATCTTTACCTTCTGGTCATATTTAGGTGTAGATGCTGCTAAATCCTCCCCACAATGGGTGCCAAAAAATATTGGTGAGAAAAAATTTCGGGAAAAAAATTGGTGGTTATCTTGCCAAAGCTCTAGGATTCTAAGTCCCTCAACTTAACCAGTGCAACTTCTGTATGTGCATGCATGAGTAAAAAGTGAGTTTTTTCCTGGTGCCCTTTTGGTTAGGGATTCAATAGGGGCACTCCATTGATCTTGTGGAAAACTTGTAGATATCTGCAAGGGAGGAATTTTCTAGGAAAGTGGGAAAGGGAGTGAGAAAGTTAGAAAAGAGAAACTAATGTTGCAAGTAGAAAATTAGAGACTTGCATACACTAGCCATAAATTTCATTACATGCACTTGAATTTAGAAGAAAAAAATCCACATAACAACAACAAGACCAAATAGCATTTAATGAGCACAAAGTACCACTAAAATCCTTAGTCAAAAAAGGCTAAAATTCCTTCTTCCTTTATTGAAGCTCAAGAAGAAATTATACATAGCATAGAAATGGAAGACATTTTAGAGTAGGGAAAATGGAAGAAATTTGCTATATCTTTTCTCTCTTCACAAGGATATGTCTCTCATGAATTCATAAAAACATCTCCAAAATCTAAGAAGTCTAAGAAGTCATCCAAGAAGAAGCTCAAATGAGGATCTTGTTACAATTTATAGAAAAAAATGAACTCTTTATCTACCCAATGAATTTTCAAATACTTTAATATAAATTTATACTGTTCATATTCCACTTGAGTATTTAAGTCCCTTTTATAAAATCAACGTGATTGAAATTTTACATTATGTTTCTAAAGTCACTTAAAGATATATTAAAAAGAGCAAACCTCAACTAAAAAAAATAGAACATTGATGAGAGATAGCATTGCGTGATAGGAGAAGAGAGAAAGAATGAAGAGGAAGAAGAAAATGAGAGAGAGAAAGGAAGAATTATGTAGAAGAATGAGCCACTGTAGTATATTTGATCTCACTTCTTGAATGGTTTCCACCTTGAACTCCTGAGAAGGCCCTTATCCCTCCAAGATCCTTGCTGAAATGAGATGCTGCAAGTTCCACTTTTATCGGCATGAGGAATGAAAACACAACTCAAGGTATTTTTCCATCCCTTAGCTAAAAATTTTATGTCATTGCACTTCCCGAACCATGATGAATGTTTCTCTACGATAAGTGTAATAGAGTCCCAAATCTTTGAGAGGAAGTTAAGGGTACCATTAGTGAAGGAAAATGGGTTTCCTACCTCTTTCTTGACATATTCTTCAAATGGACCAATCAACTCATCAACATTTGTGTCCTCACCCATTGCAGATACTCCAAGATTTTCCTCTCGGCTCTATGATGGCCCGATTGATTTCCTCAAATCTGATTGCCAAGTCCCTCACCCATACACGTGAAAATTTTTCTCAAGGAGTTTAAATTTTTTTCCCGTTGATCAATTCCTAGTGATGAGTGGTGCTCATTTCATCTACTACTAGGCCCAAAGGTTCATTATAGTCCCTTTCTTTCTCCAATTCCTCCCGAGTTCCCATGTTCGTATGTTTTTGTACACATGTAAGCAAATTTTTTTACCGATTCTTGGAGCACTGACTTCCCTTTTTCAGAAATTGATTCGATCCATTCATTATTCACCTACCCCTACATTGTGAACTAGTGCATCCTCCGATGTAATATTGATTGAAGCTACCGATGCACACAACTTCATCCATAGGGATTTTTGTGGCATTGGGATCAACTAGATGTTGCACATAGAATGAAAAAGTTTGTACATGTTCCTTTATTTCATAAATCTTTTTCTTATACTCCTTATTCCTTTCCACCATGTGAGTGGAAGATTGTTGATACATGTGCAAATCCCCTTCATGATTTTCTAGTCCCAGTTAGATCGTGATCATCTCATAGTCAGTTGGTGTCATCTCATTCACTAGATTGATTACCTTGGTGAGCTAATTCAATGTATTGATTATTTGTTTCCCCACTGTAGAACCATGAGGTTATATGTGCAAGATTTCTTGATCTTTTTCTTTATCCAATGAGATAATCATTGATAGATCAGGGGCTTCCACTTATTAAAGAGTATGGGTATCGTGGACAATAATTTCCTGCATCTAGGAAACATTACATCAGATTTGGGCTTGATGATAGGCACACCAACCATTCTCTATCTAGAGGAGGAGGAAAATCCTAAATGAAAGAGGCATGGGTGTCAACAAGAGGTGAGACCTCCTATGGTGACTCAAAGACTAGGTCTTGAACCATGTGTTCTTCATCCACTTATGTTTCGATGCTATATTTTATTCTTGCATTTCTATGATGAATTCATTCTCTCGTAGTGACATAAATTAGTCTTATTCTACCCTAGCTTTCTTTTGCATCTTCTCGTGAGGAGAAGCTTCTAACTTTGTGGTCTTCCTTTCGAACTTTCTCTAGAGTGTTTAGAATTGGAAGTCACCTCTATGAATTTTGAAGATGACTGATGGGAGGCTTGCTTTTGACTTGGAGGAATTCCTCGTAACTAGATGATCATGAATCTCTTCTTTTGAAAAAAATTTATCATTCTCCTTATTGCTTTATTAGTCCACTCCTTTATATCCCCTGATTGAAGAACATACTAGTTCACTTGAGGCAAGGGGGCATCTTGACTACCGCATACTCTAGATCATACATCTTTGTCCCATCATCATGAAAAATATCTTCATACCAAGAGAAATTGAATTTCTTCATCTCACTAATTGTCATCCTCATATGATCCTTTTCACGCACTTCAAATTCATCAAAGCAAAATTCACCTAGTAGTCCTTGAATTTTAGCTCATGTTGTAATTCTGGGACATAGAAAGAGTCAGGATCTTCTCATATGTCGAAATTAGGCCTGGAAATGTAGGAATGCAAAGTTAAATGAGTGAAAGTGGCATAAATATGAGATGATTCATTTGAGCTCTTACACATGAATACACCAAGAGAGATAGGAAATGAAATCAAAATATTCCTCCTGCTCCTAAGCCTGTTATTCACTTGAATGACCTACCTCCAAATCTTGAACAATAAAATTTGGTCACTAAGGTAATTGGGCAGCCTTAGTGGGGCTTTTTCAAAGCCAAAGCAACTCGTAGTAGGAGAAGGTCAAGAATTGTATGAAATAAGATCCATATTTCTTAATCAAAGACCTAACTTGTGGCGACATTCTAGCTTCTAGATCCCCTTCTAGGATTTGGACCACATACATTATGAACGCATCGTTCATGTGAGTGAAATTTCTATGGCTTTCCTCCATTACCAATTGTGGAAGCTTCTTGAATGCAGGTACCTTGGCAACAATATTTTACATGAGGGCCAATCCTTTGAAAGATATTGAGCTAGCGAGGAGATAGACCAAGTAAGAAGTAATGGGGAAATTATTCATCATGGTAACTTAGAGTAGTTGTAAATGGAGATTATTTCGATGATATGCCCCTAGTCAATTCTCTACTTTCCGATGTCAACATCAAGATGAAAAGGACCATCGTGTCTTTGAAATATCTTGTTCTTGCTTCACCCATAACTCTGCTAAGGAGAGTTATGGCATTGTAATATCCTTCTCAAAAATCACACCTTGGAAGGTTATTGGGAATCCTTAAGGGATTTCTCCTTTTTTCAACCATGAACCAAGTGCAACCCTTGCACATAGGAATCCATTTTTCCCAATCATGCAAGGCTTTGTCCTTTGAGATGACGACCATGTTTGGTGATGTAGGTATCTGCAAATAAATTGAGATGGTTCTAGGGCTAATGACCACCATCACTATTTCATTGTCATCTCAGATGGTTTGTGTTTTAGGCTCATAGTGGTGAGAGAAGGCTAGGACCAACTCAAGACTTTGCACGTATTAATCGGGTGTCCTACAAAGTGGTAAACAAGCCACTTGTGAAAATTTGATCTTTAATCTTCTTTCAGTCTTTGGCTTCTATGCAAGTTCTAAGGTCATTTAGGTCCATGTACAAGACATCATTATCTCCTATCTCATACTTGCATGTGAGGGGTTGTGCCAGTTTCTGTCCCATCCACTTCTGCTTCATGTTTTCCTTATAAAGAGAAACTTACTATTTTTAGTAAGTATGGAAAAAAAACTCCCTCGAACCTCAACTGGATGTTGTGACTCTAATTTCCTCTTCTCCCCACATTCCTCTCACCTTCTAGATCAAATTTCTATTTTTGGTAGGTGCTTATGGGACCACTTACTATTTTTAGTAAGTTCCAAAATTGGACCAAAATGCCCATTCTAGTGAATTCTCAGTTGCAGTGCATCTTCAATGTCTCTGTCTCCTTTGCAAGTTCTTATGTTGATGACTTTCCCAAAATAGTAGTCCCTATGCAGAGGACCTGCTATTTTTATAAATTTGGCTTTTGGAGGTTGGATTGATGTGGAATGAAGTTTTCTGATATGGGTTTTTTCCCAATATTGCCCCTCTGAAATTTTAGACCTACCCGCTCAATAGTTTAGGAGATTTTAAACTTTTAATTTTTGACCGAAAATGCTTCTAGACACAACAACCATTAATGGACCTAAAAATTAGATGTTTGGTTTTATCCTTTGTTCATGATGAAATTTATATGTTTGATATGTGTTTTCTCCTCTTGTGCTTTCGATGAAATCTTGTTTCGATCCGATTGTCGATTTGAAGGGAAATCCATCTTCTTTCTCCATTGGGCCAAAAAGAAGATTTATTTAATGTGAATGTTTTATGAAATGTGAGGAGGGTGTGAATGTATGTTTTTTTATGGTTTTTTATAGAGTAATAAATATAAAAAAACATTTCCTCAATCCGTGCATCTGTTTGTAAGATTTCTTCAAATTTCGATTTCACAATAATGAGGATTTTTTGTTCTTTGTTTCTTGTCCTTAGCTTGATGAAATATTCTCCTAGGACCTGAGTATATCCATGAGAAAGAGTATTTATTAAATTTTTGGATCTTTTTGAGATTTTTCAATGGTGGAGTGGTGGTAGGAAGTTGCAGAGGAGTTTGCAAATATGGTTGTGCACAAGAATGTTAGAAGTTAGAAGCGAGAAGCAGGTGAGGATTTTTAAATTTTGAAATAAATATGAGAAGGGATGAGGTGAATGTTCATTTCCTTAGAATAAATTTAATAAAAGGGACATGAGGGACATAAAATTCCATGGTGAGAAAGGTGATGAGACGTGGTAGAGATTCGACGACAAGGAATGAAGGATAAAAATCAGCTTTAAAGCATTGAGGGGTTGGAAGCTGGTCATATGGGTGACCAGAAGTATCCTTAGGGGCTGGGAAATTTTTTCCATATTTTATGTCCATGAAATAAAAGGGAATTCAGGAACATAAAATTCCATGGAGCTCCAGATTGATGACACGTGGTAGCGATCTGATTGAGGCTTTGAGCTCCCACGTGCACCTAGGGTTCAATTGGCGATCCTAGGGGTCATATGAGGGTCCGAAGGTCTTATAGGGGCTAGGTGAATTTTTTCATGTGTGATATACCTTAACCTAAGTAATGTGAGGGGAAAAAATCCCACCAAGCTCTTGGAGCTGACATGTGTCCTCCCAAGAATTGACTAACTCCCGAACTCACTCCAAGAGGGCAACTTGAAAGAATGATAAATTGAGATCCCTTTGGATGTATTTGATGAAATTGTATATGATATTGAATATAAATAAACTTATGAATCTAATGGTGGGGGTATAATCTCTTGATTCTTTGATTTGTTTCTGAAAAACCATATTTTTATGTGGTTCTCCACCTATGCATGAGAAAAACTGCTTTTAAACCCATTACTCCAAAGTGTTGAGAAAAAAATAATTTCACCATATTGTAGGTATTATAATTCCCTTCTCATTGATGATTTTTTTATCCTAACTCCATCTAGAGCTCCTAGAATCACCTTCGGAAGCTCAGCGGTTGTTTTGGCATGTGCACTGCTTAGGCCTGTGAACCCTAATTTTGGTGAAACTTCCCAAACTCTCCAAATATTTCTTGAATCTTCCTAAATCACTTCCATGATGTCCCAAGGAATTTTAATCACCTTTGTGTCTAGTTTGGATTTTTTGTTCCGCTCCATGGGGTTGCTCCAGTCCTAGGAAGGCTAATGATAGCCCTTCCCACAACCTGTCTAAAGCTTACATTTTTAATGAACTCCTAAAATCACCTAGGGGAATGAATTAACACCAATTGGGAGGTTATTGGACTGACTGGGTAGACTCAAGGTTCCTCAGAATGATAAAACATGAAAAAATTGGTACATGGGTATAATTTTCATGCTCGGAAATTGTCAATTTCCTTGTTGCACATTTACAAGACAACACCAACCTCGGATGAAATATTGCATTGTCCACCCTTGAAATTCTAATCTCACCATCCATCAATAACTCTATAAAACTTCTATGAAAAGTAATATTATAAATCAAGTAAGAAGAAGGTAAAATATTCTTCCATGTCACAATTTTCTCCCTCTTGCAATCTAGGTAACTCCCATGATTTGTTCATGAATACAGTCACTTATTATCTCAGCCCATGGGAGAGGATTTTTGTTTGTAATTATGACCTGAATGAAATTATACATCCATTCCTAGAAAAAGGAAGTAGATTCAATACCCATTACTTGGATTAAAAATATAATCGCATCTCTAAATTTCTCAATAAATTCAATTCTTTTTAGCTTTTTTGTCATTAGGGGTGGAATTTCATTGATTAATCATCTAATGGGAATTCATGAACTTTTTCCATTTCTTTAAATGTAAATTCTAGTATTCCTATGTTGAATCTTTGGTAATATCCCCCTCTTCCCTTGTGGGAGGAAAACCCAACATTATGTCAAATGTCTACTCTTGAAAAGATAAAACCATATCTTCCTCCCATCCTGTTATCCCATTTTAGTGATTCCATTTAAAACGAGGATAACCATAGAAATTTTTGAAAACATTGACCAAAATACCCGTTTGAAGGGTATTTCAGGTTTTTGGGTTTCAACAACATGTAAACATGTTATTTACATGCAATATGCTCATTATTTCTGAAACACGAAACCCAATTCAACTCTCTTGCGTCGGGTTTTCAGAACTCCTAAGCATTAGAACATGCATGATCAAAAACATGTTTTATGTCACATGACCTTTAAAACCCGAAACCTAATTCAACTCCCTTGTGTCGGGTTTCGGAACCCTCAACCATCTCGACATATCAACTCCCTTATGTCGTTTTCGAGTAACCCTCAAGCATCTCGACATATCATGCTTTAAGTCAAGTTTCTGGACAATCCAAACATGATGACATGGAATTCATGCTAAGTTGTAGGGAAGTTTGCACACATGTCAAGTGAGATGTAATAAATGCAGTGGTATTTATAAATAGCTGGATTTACACGTCATTTTTACCTTTTGTGCTTTTGGTTGCGTGGATTTTTCTCTTGCATGATCCCTCGCCTTCCGAACCTGATTTGATCTTATGCTCACTTGAGTAGCGATCTATTTTCAATTATTTTTTGAATTTTTCAAGGTATTTACTCTACCTTTTACTAGTGACGTTTTATTGAAATGTTTTTTATGATGGTCTATGTATCTTCTCCTTTCTTTCCTATTTTTTTTTAGGTTTAGGGTTTAGGGTTTTTCTTTTTTGAGTGATATTCCAAAGGAAATCATTTTTAAAAATTAACCCTTAGGGTGTTAGTCTATTATATTCCTTAGAATATGACTTTTGTATTTTAAATGAAGAGAAGAAGAAGACAAAAATATTAACTATTGAAATGGTGGGAAAATTTCATGTCGGACATCTAAAAACCCGATCCCTTATTTTCAGGTTTTGCAGAGTGTTTTCCAATTTATAAGTTACGTAATGTGTTGAGTCTTAAGTCTTGCTAGACATATAACATCTTCCGACATGTATTTTCCTTTTTGTCGGGTGCCGATGATGTGTGTGACATCTAATATATTCCAACACATTCTCTCCAAAGGTGCATTGGGTTTTGCAGACATGTTGTCCGAAAAGCCTAACCTCGACATACTCGGTAGTGCATCAGTGCGTGGGGTTGTTCAACAATTTTTCAAACCTAAATGTTAAAACCAAGTGATCAAGGCATTCCTCTTCCAATACTCCTCATGTCGGATCCTGGTTCATCACAGGATAAGTTGGATAAATTAGAGAAGATGAAGTACAAATTCGGGAAGGTGGATTCTTCTTCCTACATTGATCAGAATTCTATGACATCCGAGATACATAATTGAGAAAGGTAGACATGGAAGATTTTGGAATAGATTCAAGAGTTCTTCCCAAACCTCTGGATGAAAGAAATAGTGGTAGTGGCCTCCCTCTTGCAAAGTAGGATTCCCCATGTTTGCTCGGTGCCCTTATTTTATCTTGGCATGTGCTTCAAATTATGACTCTACTTCTCGCTCAAAGTGAGAAATCGGGCAGAGAAGTTATAGTCAAGTTGGATAGAGGTTACTTGATAACCTCCTCAAATTGCCTAACTTTGAGGAATATGGAGACGTAGATCTCAAGTCAGCCCGAAATCTCGGGACAAAGACCAAGAAGATCTGTATTAAACATGTCAATAAGAAGTTCCGATCAAAGTAAAGCCTACCTATATCTAGGTTTCCAAGATTTGTTCCTAGAAGTGATTTCATTCAAGAGATCAATGATATCATTACTTTGTTGAGCCAGTTTTCAGATTTCCGAGTCAAATGTTTTCCAAGGATGGATGTACCAATTCATGGTCATCATTAAGAAGAATCAACAAGGGATAGATTGGGGGTAGTATGAAAATGGTTTTGTCTACAGATGAAAATTTACAGGAAATTTTATATATCCTCATATGTCACTTATGTAGTAGATGGTATGAGGAATTATCCTGGGTTGGACACAAAGGGTAACAAGGTAGCTAAACAGATTTATCGGTATTTTCCTTAGCTAACAAAGAAGGGGTCCACAGACAATTCGTAAGAGTAAATGATGCTTTCTTTTACAATAACATCTGCAGGATGAACCTCAAACCGAGAAAAACAAGAGTCTTTGATGAGCCATGGGATAAAGTTTCAAAATTGGGTTGTGTCTTCTTGAAATTCAAGAAGTTCACGTATCTTTGAGTGGTCATGTACCCAGGTGATTCTTTTTGATTGCCTAGATATCCAGGAGACAAGTTGGTTCGATGGAGTTGGTTAGGTAGTTGTTGGATTTTCACAAGTTCCAACAGAGTAAGCACAAAGCCACCATATCCTTCCTAATTTCTATGGAAGGTATACCGCTCAATGGTCGTAATATCCAAGAACGTAGTTCACAAGCTATAGGACAAGTTAAAGAAGCACATGAAGCTCAGAGATAGGTTCAAATTTCAAGGAGTTCTTAAGTCATATGGGACCCTTTATCTACACTTGCCTAGCATATAAGACATTTGGGTTGACCTTCGTGATGAAGTCGTTGTCTGTAAAAAGGATCATAGCAGATTAACACTTGAAGAAATTAAGACACTTGAGTTGTCGACATCCCCAAGGTATCTGCGCGATAATGAAAGTGTTCTAGATCCTTCATATGACTAATTGAATGAGGATTAATACATTTTCCCAGCTATTGATTGGTCTATTGGTGAAAAATCTTCTATTGCAGATAGATCATCTCTCGACTCTCGCACACAAGTAAGGCATGGCTCACCTCTTGGGAATGAGTTACAAAGAATATAGTGGTTCAAATTTGGTTGATTTGGAAGTGGGACCCTCTAAAAAGGAAAAGGACAAAAGTTCTCGCTAAGAAGCCTATAAAGGTAAAATTTGTCAAGAAGGGAGGAGAACAAGAAGCCCCTTCAATTACCACTCCAATTGAAATGGTGAATGTACAGAATCATAAACACCACTAGAGATAGGGAAATCTCTCTTGGAGGTAGAGGTGAGTCAACCTCGATTTCACCATTTTCGATTTCCCAATAGAAATAAGTTTATCCCTCACCTTCCAGATTTGGCTTTAGGAGCTGTACCTTCTCCTTCACAACCACTTGCACCTCCTCCTTCATAACCACTTGCACCTTCTCTTTCTCCATCTTCTTCATCAGCCATGGCCAGCATTTCCTCCTGGACTCTCACCTCTCTCTGCTAGAATTAAAGTGACTATAAATATGCCTCCTTCTACACCTCTTTTCACCGAATCCACTACCACACTTGTGAATGTTCCTATTCCACCAAAGAAGTATTCCACCACCTACAAGTTCCACCCAAACCCCTAAAATAGTAGAAACTTCCTCCTGGCATGCCTCAATGGTTTCTTGATCAGACTCTGAGGAAAAGGAAGGTGGTAGTTTCCATACCAGCCTTTGATTTTAGTTCACTCAAGGCTTCTACTGCTAAATAAGCCAAGAAACCCAAGACAGTTTCAAAGGTTTTAGTGGATGCTTTGGGGCACAAGTTTTCAAATATCTCCACTCTCGCAATTGATAAGACCAAAGAGGACATAGTGGCCTCTAACTATTAGATAACCAAGGTCGACCTAGGGAAGGTAATAGTAGAAGGAGCACAACAAGATGTATGAGATGCTATGAACGTGTTATGTCGGAAGTTAAAAGAAATAAAGGAAAGTAGGGATGAGATTAAATAGGAAGTGGAGCAGTTGATCAAGTATTACTTAAGCTCTCAAACCCCTTAAGTCAGCACCATTATCCTCTACTCCTATTGGGTTTGATTTCTCATCGGTACCCATGATTGAAAAGATTAACGAAAAGGGGAGAGTGGTTGATGAATGGACCCAAAGGCTGCTCCGCAGGAAAAGAATAAATGCAAGATACTATGGAAGTCTATCAATCTTTGGAAGATATAAATAAATATGGATGATGAGTTTTCTTGAAATTGGGAACACTGGAGTTGACTTTTGAAGCTCTCCAAACGTTGAAACAAATTCCATCCCGCATCTTGGTAGAAGAGGGCATCATCCCACATTCGGATAAAAATTTCCAGCTGACCAAAGCCATCAAATTCATAATAAATATTCTCAATGAAGCTTGTAGCAAACTGAGAGAATCAAGATACTAATTGGTCGATGGCAAGAATGACTTGGAAGAAGAGCTAGTCAAGATCTGTGAAAAAGTGTTGAGTGAAGGCTCGGGTATCCTTTATGTCGATGATCTTTATGAACAGATCCAAGAATCAATTTAGCATGAGCCAACTTATGGATTTGGTATGGAATTCATTGATAGGTTTGTAAAAATTGAGCATTCTTTGGAGACCCTGAGGAAACTCAACAAGAAATTGAAAAAGCTTCCCGACAACGCTAATGATACTTAGGAAACATGTGAAGTTCTAAGTGATCATTCCACTATCTTTGGAAGAATATAAAGATGATGATTCGACTAGGCTCAATGCAACATGTCATTTCAATCTTGAAATCGACATGTCTTTTTCATTTCGTTTTGTCGCATAGGAAGAAAAATTTGACTTGGTCTCTTGCGTAAGATTCAAGCAAAATAGAACTCTTGTTAAAGACTATTTCCTAGGGTTTATCCTATTTTCTCTCTACTCTTTTATTATAAATAAGAGATTCTTATGCATTCCAAAGGGTTGAGATTTTTGGAATATTGAGAACTATTGTGAAGAAGAAAAACTTTGCATTTTCTTTTAATCGTTTGAGGAATAGAAATCGATGTTATTTTTGCAAAATTTGTGTTGTGGGATTCATCTCTCTTAAGATATTGTTCTTATGTTTAGGATCTTAAGTTATTCTTTGTTTAGTATTCTCAATCATTTTAATTGTTTCAAATAGTACATTACATTTTTTTATCTAGAACTCGTATGATTATTTCATGATTCTGTGTTTTCTCGAAAGAAAATACGTTCTCGTTATTTCCTTTCCATTGTGTATTATTTTTTTATCCATTCTATTTCGAGAAAAAAACAATATCTTTACCTAGCATGGATATGTACTTTGGGATTTTATCCCAACCCCAATGGTTAGATTAATGTGAATATTGTACATATTACTTTTGATGTGTTTTAGATTATTAATAAATAGGCAACCTCACATATCTTTTAGGAGGGATTTAATCATATGTACTTGTGGTTGAACTTCATATTTTATCTTGACAAAATATCCAACCAACGCTTTTGGTGACTCCATTGGGGAATACGAATTGATAGTATAAAGCTTATCCTTTTGGTGTCTGGCGACTCCATATTTGTCTTATTTTCAACAAGATCTATTTTCTAGTTCAAGTTGGCGTAAAGATCTTCACAAACCAACCTAATCTCGGGGTGAAACTAATATGTTCTTTGATCTTCTTCAACAACATAAATTTAGACTTTCACCCAATAGTGTTGCATCTAGTTGGGTAAGAAGTTCTTCACCCATCTGAAGGAATCATATTCCTAAAGAACCAGAAGTCTCTGTAACTTGTCATGCATTATTCTTATTGGATATTCAGATTCTTGTTCACACTTCATTTAGAAGAATGGTAGCACAACCTGTGCCTTGGGGCACAACTATTGGTCCTCTTTCCCTTACTCCACCATTACATGACCTACCTCATGGATCACGGAAAAATATTCCTAAGTTCAATGGTGATGGAAAATAACATCCTGACGAACACATTTCCTCATTCTTTGTTGCATGTGGTGTTCTTAGGGTTGCTCATGAAGATGTCTCTATTCGACTCTTCATCGAAACATTGCATGGCGTAGCAACATAATGGTTTTACCATCTCCCAAATGCATACATTACTAACTGGACTACCATGAGATCTATATTTGAAGTAAATTTCAAACCAGCCTGAAGATTCTCATTCCTTGTTGAAACAACTTACCCACATGAAGAAAGAGCCTTATGAACCCATGTGGGACTTCATAGCCAAATTCAACAAATTGATCCACAAGATTCTGGATCTCACTATTCCTACTCTTGAAAATTAGAAATTCTTCTTTATCAACACTCAACCTTTGGATGTGAGCTTCCTGTTAAGAAGATTTTTATTCTTGATTTGGCCACCACTCAAGCTATGGCCATTGAAATAGAAGACGACCTTATTTTGGCTGCATGATTAGAAAAGAATCATCTAAGCCTAAAAATCGAGTTCTTCTCAAAGTAATATTGATCCCATGATTCGAAGAATGCTAATGACTTAATTGCTTTAAAAAAGCAAATGTCTCAACAAGTGAGCAACGTTCCGTATCGGGATATTCCTAGATAGAATTTCAATAATACTAATGGTGCTCCCACAAGAGATAGACTACGGTTGAATACTTCTCAACCGAGACCAGCTATGAAGCTTCTCCTATTAATTCTATAGTGGAGATAGTTGAGGAAGATGAAGAAGCAAAAGAACCAGATTCTCATGAAGCTTTTGAAGCTTTGGGATACGCTGATGAGTCTTATGATGATTCAGCTGGTGACTCCAACATTGGGTATTTAGAATACAAAGAATATGGATGTGAACCTGACGGTCAACCATTCATGGTCTTCACTCGATCTCAATCCCAGAATCCTAGAAAACTGGTGGAAAGCTCCAAGGAGAAGAGTAAAGATGCTCCCACGGTCATAGCTAAGAGAGGCTCTCCTATCTCAGCACAAACTGAAAAGGAGATGACTAAAAAGTAACAACTTCCTCCTATTCTCCTTCTCCTAAGGCCAGTACCACAACTTAGGCCCATGTGATCAGAAATGAACCTACCATCACTCTTTCATACACTTCTTTTGACATTATTGGCCATGTAAAAAGAAGCAAGATCTAAATGTCAGAAGTAGAATACCTGCAATCAAACCCAAAACAATTCGAGAAAATTGCCAATTTCATTAGAAGTAAGGATAATATTCCTTCACTTTCAAAAGGAATTTTTCCAAGTCCTAATCAATCTTCACCTTCTACCAATATGGCCTCTGCTTCTTCTTCAGGAAAGATCAAACTGTTTTATTTTTCCTTACTCATAAATGGATTCAAACTCAGCAATTGCATCATTGACTTAGGAGCCTCCGATAATGTGATGCCCGCAAAGGTAGCCCATGCCCTTGGACTTACTTTGACTAAATCATATGGATGGTGTTACTCCATGGAAACCAAGAAAGTCCCCTTGATTGGTCAAATCAAAGATGCACAATTTGCATTCGTCACCTTCCCGAGAGAAGAGAGTGAAAATGACCATTCTGGTTGCTGATATTCTGGCTGCTTATGGTATTCTTTTAGGAAGAGGTTTTTGTAAAGATGTTGGGGAGAGATCAACATGGACTAGACCAAGGCTAAAATCCTAGTTAATGGAGTTTCTCGCATTCTCCATCCTGAACCTCAAGCAAAGTATTTGGTCACTAAATCAGATGACCCCAAGGCTCAAATTATTTTTGAAGATGTTGGCTTGGGAAATTACTTCATGACATCAAAAGTACCAGCTGTATACGTCAAAGAAGAGAATTCTAATGCTATTTATACCCTTGAATTTTATGGGAGTTGTTCAACTACCGGATCAGAGGCTGGTGTAGTTCTTATATCTCTAGATTCTGAAATATTTCCCTTCACCTTCAAGCTGCAGTTTGATAAAACTAATAATACAACCGAGTATGAATCCCTATTATTAATATTACAAATGGCCATACTAAAGGGAATTCAAAATCTCAAGGTTCAATGATTTGTGGAGCTGATTTTTAACTGCAGACAAAAGGGATCTATCAAGTGAAAAATGATCACCTAAAGCATTATAACAATAAGGTATGGGATAACATAGAATGCTTTGATGCTTTTTCCATCAAGGTAATTTTGAGAGATCATAATGACAAAGCCGATTCTTTAGCCGTGTCTACATATCTTCTCCTTCCTCATCCACAGTTCCAATGTGACACGTACACCATTGAAATTGTATATCATCCCAGTGTTCCAGATAACTCAGCACATTGGCAAGTATTTAATGATGATCAACATATATTGTCCTTTCTGGAGAAAGATGATAAATTTAGTGAATTGTATTTTGAAGGGTTAGAATCAGCTTTTCATGAATCTGTTTCAAATTCATATCAGGAGGTTGATGGTGATTTTATTCAGCTAAAATGCAATAAGATTCCCAAGGGATTGGTTTCTCTCGAAGGCCTATTTGATAAGCATGATCGTTTTATCCAAAATAAAAGGCAAACTGAAGGCACCTCCTCATAAAAAGTAGATCAAGTTAATCTGGGCTCTCCGAATCAACCACAGATGGTGAACATCGGAAAATTTTGTTCCCTTGAGGAGAAAAAAAAAAAACTTCACTCCTAAAGAGATACATGGATGTCTTGGCCTAGTCTTATACAGATTTAAAATCCTTCAAGTCCAAAGATGTGTAACATAGCATTCCCTTGAAGCCTGAAGCTAAGCCCCATAGGTAGAAGAAAATACATTACAACCTCAAGATCTCAAGGAATATTCTTACAGAAATTCAGAAAATGTTATATGCAAGGATTATCTTCCCAATCCACCATTCTACCTAGATTTCTAACATTGTCCCCATCAAGAAGAAGAATGGCGCAATCAAGATTTGTGTGGATTTTGAAATCAATCATTCTTCGCTAAAATACAACTATCCCTCGCCTATCATGGATCAAGTGTTATAGATCGTTACTTGATCGAAATGCTATCCATGCTTGACGGATTTTCAGGATATAATCAAGTTGAGGTAGTACTTTGAGGATCAACAAAAACAACCTTCACAACCCCATGGGGGACCTTTGCTTACAGGAGGATGCCTTTCGGTTTGATCAATGCGGAGCCACCTTTTAGAGAGCTATGGAATTGGCATTCAGATATCGATGGGAAAAGTTATAATTGTATATTTGGAGGACACGACCGTTTTCTCTACAAAACGAAGTAATCATTATGATCATCTAGAGCAGGTACTCTTAAGATGTAGGCATCATGGGATTTCATTAAATCCTAAGAAGTCCATGTTTGGAGTGACAGAGGGAAAATTATTGGGTCATATTGTGACTAGAGAAGGAACCAAGATCGACCCAGAGAGGGTGAAGGCCATTCAAAGCCTTACCCTACCCACAAGAAAAACTGGAGTTCATTCCTTTTTCGGAAAGGTCAATTTCCTAAGAAGGTTCATACCTGACTTTGCTGATAAAACCAAGGATATCCTTGGGATGATGAAAGGAAAAACTCCATTTCGATGGAGTACCAAAGGGAAGATTGCATTTGATGAAGTCAAAAAGGCAATTTCTCATGCTCCTATTCTGGTATGTCCAGATTTCAAGAAATATTTCATCATGTACAACTATGCTTCCACACACACAAAGTGTCACCATCCTGATGCAGGAGAACAAAGAAGGCATTGAAGCTCCCATTGCTTTCATGAGCTGCCCATTAAAGGAACATGAACTAAAGATTTCACAGATTGAAAAGCATGCTTATGTGGTGGTATGAGTGGTGAAACATTTCAGATACTATGTGCTTAACTTTCATACCCTCGTTCTCGCTCCCGATACTACTGTTATATCTAGTTTGACTCAACAAGAGTTGGGTAGTCAATGGGGTAACCTGGATAGCTAAAGTTCAAGTTTATGACTTAGACATCAGATCTACCAAGTTTGTATGAGGAAGGGGCCTATGCCAATTGATTACGGAAAATAATGCTGAGACAGAATGTGAAAGGAACGAAGATACCTCTTCGAGTTGGCCATGGTGCTTTTTGTGAGCACAACTAACGAATGGTACACGAGATATTTCTTTCTTTCTAACTTATGATGAATGCCTCCCACATTTAAGCCAAAAGGATAAGAGGACAGTTAAGTTAATATTTTCAAGATACAACCTATGGGATAATGGAATAAACAAGAAAGGTATTGATGATTTATTCCTTCATTGTGTTGATAAATTTCAGCGAGTAAGGTTGCTAGAATCCTTCCATATTCTAGCATGTAGAAGAAATTTATCTTCTTCTCGTGACGACTTATAAGATCCTATGGTCCAGATACTATTGGCATACTCTCTTTTGAGACTCAATGAATGGGTATCCAAGTGTGAAGCTTTTCAACATTTTGTTGGTCGCCCTAAGCTAGCAGCAGCTCTTCCCGAAGCCCGTAGCGATCAAAGAACCTTTTCACCAAAGTGGCGAATTGAATTCATTGGAACGTTGAATCCTACCTATAGTTACATAAATAATTAAGTTCTCTTTGTTATAGACTACTTCACCAAGTGGGTGGAAGTTGCAAATCAAGCATGTGACCTCGAATCCATGTGAAAATTCCTTAAAGAAAATATAATTGTCGATTTGGTGTACCCAACAAAATTGTGGCTGCTAACGCCTCCAATTTATCATCACATGAGTTGACAAAATTTTGTTATGGATTTGGGATCACCCTAGCTCACTCATCTGACTATTATCCCCAAGGTAATGGTCAAGTTGAATCTAGCAACAAGAACCTAGTTACCATAATTAGAAAGCTAGTGGATGAGAACCAGAGGACATGGCACAAAGCATTGTATGATGTGTTATGGGTAGATCAGATTACTCCAAAGTGAGCTATTGGAATGTCCCCTTTCCAAGTGCTGTATGGAATTGATGCTAAAATTCCCATTTCCGTAGAACTGCCAGCCTTGTAGTTGGCCAAAGTAGTCGAAGATGAGACTTTTCAAAACTCTATTGAGAAAAGGGTAATGTACCTAGCCAGGCTGGAAGAGGAACAAAGCAAGGTGGTTGATCACATTGTAGATCATCAGAGCAAAGTAAAGAAGATATTTGATAAAAAATCAAAGCAACGTGACTTTAAAATTGGAGATCTAGTGCTTCTTTGGGATAAGAGAAGGGAGCAGAAAGGAATGCATGGAAAGTTTAATTCTTTATGGAAAGGACCTTTCAAGATTCATCAGTTGAATGGTGAAAATAGATTCTGTCTATCATACCCAGATGGAGAGTTGCTCCCTTTACCTTTTAGTGGTCACCATCTGAAGCTATTCCATCAAGTAATGTAAGATGCTCTCTTGCATTGTACATAATTTATTTTTTGTCGTGTGTTTTCTTTTGTTTTCTTTCTTTCTTTCTTTGTTTTGGTTTTCTTCTTTTGTATCCATAGCCCAATGGATAAAGATAGAAATTCTGAGTTCTCTTCCTTTATCATTTCAAATAAATTCCCCAACTGGAGCCAGCTGTTATCCAATTTTAGTGATTCCAAGTAAAACGAGGATAACCATAGAAATTTTTGAAAAAATTGACTAAAATACCCGTTTGAAGAGTATTTCAGGTTTTCAGGTTTCAACATGTAAACATGTTATTTAAATGCAAGATGCTCATTGTTTCCCGAAACCTGAAACCCAATTCAACTCCCTTGCATCGGGTTTTCAAAACTCCTGAGCATCGAAACATGCATGATCAAAAACATGTTTTATGTCACATGAACTCCAAAACCCAAAACCCGATTCAACTCCCTTGTTTCGGGTTTATGGAACCCTCAAACATCTTGACATATCAACTCCCTTGTGTCAGGTTTGTGGAACCCTCAAGCATCTCGACATATCAACTGCTTTGTGTTGGGTTTGCAGAACCCTCAAGCATCTTCACATATCAACTCCCTTGTGTCGGGTTTGCAGATACCTCAAGCATCTCGACATATCATGCTTTGTGTCGGGTTTCCAGACAATCCAAACAAGATGACATGACATTCATGCCAAGTTGTAGGGTAGTTGGCACATGTGTCAAGTGATATGTATTAAATGCGGGGTCTTTATAAATAGTTTGATTTACATGTCATTTTTACCTTTTGTGCTTTTGGTTGCGTGGATTTTTCTCCTACGTGCTCCCTCAACTACCGAACCCAATTTGATCTTGTGCTCGATTGTGCGGTCCATTTTCAATTATTTTTTGAATTCTCTGAAGGTATTTACTCTACCTTTTACTTTGGTGACGTTTTTTTGAAATGTTTTTTTATGATGGTCTATGCATCTTCTCCTTGCTTTCCTATTTTTCTTTTTAGGTTTAGGGTTTCGTGTTTTTCTTCTTTTGAGTGATATTCCAATGGAAATCATTGTTTAAAAATTCACCCTTAGGGTGTTTTTCTATTATATTCCTTAGAATATGCCTTTTTTATTTTAAAATAAGAGAAGAAGAAGAAAAAAATATTAACTATTGAAATGGCGGGAAAATTTCATGTCTGGACATCTCAAAAACCCGATCCCTTATTTTCAGGTTTTGTAGGGTGTTTTACGATTTATAAGTTCCGCAGATGTGTCAAGTATTGAGTCTTGCTAGACAATAAAATCTTCCAACATCTATTTTCCTTTGTGTCGGGTCTACCATTGTGTCCAAAATCTAATATCTTTTGACACATTCTCCAAGGTGCATCGGGTTTTGCATAGTGTCGACAAAGCCTAACCTCGACATACTCAACGGTGCATCGGGTCCGTGGGGTTTTCAACAAGCTTTCAAACCCGAGTGTTCAACCTGTAGTGATCAAGGCATTCCTCTTCTAATACTCCTCATGTGAGATCCTGGTTCATCACTAGATAAGTTAGATAAATCGGGGAAGATGAAGTTCAAATTTAGGAAGGTGGAGTTTCCTTCCTACATTGATCAGTAACTATGACATTCGGGATACGTAACTTGGAAATGTAGACATGGAAGATTTTTGGAATAGACTCAAGAGTTATTCCCAAACCACTTGGATGAAAGCAATAGCCAGCAGTGGCCTCCCTCTTGTAGCATGATTCCCCATGTCTGCTCAGTGCCCTGAGTTTATCTTGGCATGTGCATCGAATTGTGATGCTACTTCTCGTTCAGTGAGAAATCAAGTGAGAGAAATTATAGTCAAGTTGGATGGAGGTTACTTTGATAACCTCCTCAAATCACATAAATTTGAAAAGTATGGAGATGTAGATCTCAATTCAGCCCTGAAAGCCCGGGACAAAGACCAAGAAGACCTGTATTAAACATTTCAATAAGAAGTTCCCGATCAAAGCTGTTTCTGATTGTCTCTAGGTTTCCAAGATTTGTTCCTGAAGTGATTTCATTCAAGAGATCAATGATATCATTACTTTTCCGAGCTAGGTTTTCAGATTTCCGAGTCAAATGTTTTCTAAGGATGGATGTACCAATTTATGGTCATCATTAAGAAGAATCAATAGGGGGCACTGGATTGGGATAGTCTTATCGGTGACGAGATAGAATCCTAGACAAAAGTGGTTGTCTACGAGGAAAATTTTATATGTCCTCATATGTCACTTATGTAGCATCTGGTATGAGGAATTATCCTGGGTTGGACACAAAGGGGAACAAGGTAGCTGAACACATTTATCGGTATTTTCCTCATCTAACAAAGAAGGGGTCCAAGGACCAATTCGGAAGAGTAATGCGATACTTTCTTTTACGAGAAAATCTGCAAGATGAACCCAAACCGAGAGAAAAACAAGAGTATTTGATGAGGCATGGGCTGAAGTTTCAAAATGGGGTTGTGTCTTCTTGTAATTCAAGAAGTTCACATATCTTTGAGTGGTCATGTACCCGATTGATCCTTTCCAATTGCCCAGATATCCAGGAGACAAGTTGGTCCTGATGGAGTTGGTCAGTTAATTGTTGGATTTTCACAAGTTCCAACAGAGTAAGCACAAGGCCACCGTATCCTTCCCAATTTCTATTGGAAGGTATACCTACTCAATGGTGGTAAAATCCAAGAATGTAGTTCATGAGCTACAGGAAAATTTAAAGAAGCACATGAAGCCCAGAGATGGGTTTAACTTTCAAGGAGTTCTTAAGTCATATGGGACCCTCTATCTACACATGCCTAGCATAGAAGACATCTGGGTTGACCTTCGTGATGAAGTTGTTGTCGTAGAAAGGATCATAACAGATTAACACTTGAATAAATTTAGACACTCGAGCTCGCTAACATCCCAGAAGGTACTAGTGACAATGAAAGTGTTCTAGATCCTTCATATGATGGACTGAATGAGGATCAATATGTTTTCCTAGCTATTGATTGGTCTATCGGTGAAAAAGCTTCTATTGCAGATAGATCAGCTCGATTCTCACATGCAATAAGGTATGGCTCACCTCTTGGGGAATGAGTTACAAAGAATATAGTGTTTCAAAGTTGGTTGATTTGGAAGCAGGACCCTCCAAAAGGAAAAGGACAAAATTTCTACTAAGAAGCCTCTAAAGGTCAAATTTTTCAAGAAGGGAGGAGGACAAGAAGCCCCTTCAATTACCACTCCAGTTGAAATGGTGAACGTACAAGAATCACCAACACCACCAGAAATAGGGGAAATCTCCTTGGAGGTAGAGGTGAGTCAACCTCTGATTTCACCATTTGTTGATTGCCCAACATAATTAAGTTTATCCCTCACCTCCCAGGATTTGGCTTCAGGAGTTGTACATCCTCCTTCACAACCACTTGCACCTCCTCCTTCACAACCACTTCCACCTCCTCTTTCTCCATCTTCTTCATCAGCCATGGCCAAAATTTTCTCTAGACTCTCACCTCTCTCTGCTAGAACTAAAGTGACTATAGATATGCCTCCTCCTTCTACACCTCTTTTCACTGAATCCACTACCACACTTGTGGACTGTTCCCATTCCACCAAAGTAAGTCTTCCTCACTACCGTAAGTGTGACCCAAACACCTATAAAAGTATCAACTTCCTTTGGTATACCTCAATGGTTGCTTGATTAGACTCCAAGGAAAAGGAAGGTGGTAGTTCCCATACTAGCCTTTGATTTTAGTTCACTCAAGGCTTCTACTACTAAATCAGCCAAGAAACCCAAGACAGTTTCAAGGGTTTTAGTGGATGCTTTGGGGCACAAGTTTGTAGAGACCGCCACTCCCACAACCGATAAGACCCAAGAGGACATAGTGGCCTCGAATATCGATAGCGAGGGTCGACCTAGGGAAGTTAACAATAGAAGGAGCACAACAAGATGCACGTGATGCTATGAATGTGTTATGTCGAAGTTAAAAGAAACAAAGGAAATCGGGGATGAGCTTAAAGATAAAGTGGAGCAATTGGTCAAGTATTACTTAAGCTCTCAAAGCCACTTGAGTCAAAGCACCATTATACTATACTCCTATTGGGTTTGATTTATCATCGGTGCCCATGATTAAAAATATTAACGAAAAGGGGATAGTGATCGATGAATTGACCCAAAGGCTGCTCCTGCAGGGAAAAGAATAAATCCAAGATATTGTGGAAGTCTATCAATCTTTGGAAGATATAAAGAAAGATGGATGATGAGTTTTCTTCGAGAAATTGGGAACCTAGAGTTGACTTTTGAAGCTCTCCAAATGTTGAAACAAATTCCATCCCACATCTTGGTTCAAGAGGGCATCATCCCACATCCGGATAAACATTTCCAGTGACCAAAGACATTATCTTCAAAATAATATTCTCAACGAAGCTTGCAGAAAAATGAGAGTATTAAGAGACCAATTGGCTGATGGAAAGAATGACCTGGAAGAAGAGATGGTCAAGATCTATGCAAAAGTGTTGAGTGAAGGCTCGGGTATCCTACACCTGTCGATGATCTTTACAAATAGATCCAAGAATCAATTCGAGAATGAGCCAACTTATGGATTCGGTATGGAAGTCATTGTGGGTTTGTAAAAATTGAGTATTCTTTGGAGGCCCCGAGGAAACTCAACAAGAAATTAAAAAATATTCCTGGCAATGCTAGCGATACTCAGGAAACATGTGAAGTTCTTAGTGATCATTCCACTATCTTTGGATGAAAATGAATGCAAGGTATAATCTGAAAAATTCCAAGAATTTCGGAACAAACAGGCTTTGTTAGTAGAAGATAAAGATGATGATTCGGACTAGGCTCAATGCAACATGTCATTTCAATCTTGAAATCGACATGTCTTTTTTTCATTTCGTTCTGTCACATAGGAAGAAAATTTTGACTTGGTATCCTATGTGAGAGTCAAGAAAAATATAACTCTTGTTAAAAACTATTTCATAGGGTTTATCCTATTTTATCTCTACTCTTTTATTATAAATAAGGGATGCTTATGCATTCCAAAGGGTTGAAATTTTTGGAATATTGAGAACTATTGTGAAGAAGAAAAACTTTGCATTTTCTTTTAATAATTTAAGGAATAGAAATCGATGTTTTTTTGCAAACTTTGTGTTGTGGGATTCATCTCTCTTAAGATATTGTTCTTATGGTTAGGTTCTTAAGCTATTATTTGTTTAGCATTCTCAATCATTTTAATTGTTTCAAACATTACATTACATTTGTTATCTAGAACTCATATGATTATTTCGTGATCTATGTTTTCTCGAAAGAAAATACGTTCCCATCATTTCCTTTCCATTGTGTGTTATTTTTGATCCATTCTATTTCAAAAAACAACAATATCTTTACCTAGCATGGATATGGACTTTGGGATTCTATCCCAACCCCAATGGTTAGATTAATGTGAATACTATACATATTACTTTTGATGTGTTTTAGATTAGTAATAAATAGGCAGCCTCACCTATCTTTGAGGAGGGATTTAATCCCATGTACTATGGTTGAACCTCATATTTTGGCTTGAAAAAATATCCAAGCAACAGTCTTGAACCTCTCTTGTTGTAGTATTGTAATGTTGAGCACATACCCATACATGATTTTGGCATGGTATAGTAGGAGGGAAAGTAGTAGCAAGGTCCATACCACTTTGTTGGCTATTTGGGTCTTGATGTCACTTCTTTTAAGGGATTTTAACTATTTCCTAATATCTTCTAGGTCGATTGATGCAATGTTAGATTTTGTAATTCTATATAGCGGGAAATAATATTGGAACTCATTTTCACAGTCATAATTGGAGTTTCATGATTTTTTCACAATTTTGTCAAATTGCTTTTCAAAAAAACCTAGACCTTTCAAAATTGATTTTCAAAATGTCATAAAAATATAGGATTTGATGAGCTCACCTTTTATAAAAATTTTGTTCACCGCTCAAAACCTAACTTAAAAGCATTAGAACTAGATTCGATTGCTAGGGATAATTATTACTTCAGCTATCCTTCAATACCACGTGAAAATCCTTCAGATTTTTTTTTTTTAAAGTATCAAGTAGAGTAATTTATAACAAGCTACCATATTAACAACTCATAGATTCATGCATTAATGTTGAAGATTGCATTTGTGGGGAATTTTCATAATTTTCAGCTTTTTATTTCTTTTCAACCATTGCAATCTTTTCACATCCTATCATCTGTGCATCTTCCTTACATGAGTCCTTTGCATTGATGGGCTTTACTGATGTATGGCTAGTGCATTAATGAACCCCTTTTAACATTTTAATGGGCCTCGGAAGAATTTTATAAAATGATCCACAGACCATCTTTGTAACACACAAAATGTATTTCTTTCTCCACTTTAGTGTATTTTGTATGCTTAGTCCATGTATCTAAGTCTTTGATTCTTGGGATTGTTTTTTTTTAAATTTCATGTCTCAAAGAATCACAATATTTTGTTCACTTTTTGCTGGCTTCCTGACCTTCTTTTTCACATATTGCTTTCTTTTTTATTATTTTTTGAAGGGATGCAAAAGTATAAACCTGACCCAACCAACCACTGTTGACTTTGACTATAGAGTTGACACATGTCCTCCTTATGGCTTTGGAATTGCAGCTATAATTTTCACTTTACTGGGTTTAAAATGCTCAGGTGAAATAAATGCTCGTTTCCCCAATCTAATGATATCTTTACACATGTTTCCTTTTGTGGAGCAAGGATGTGTCTGCATTTTACATTGTGCTCTCACAAATATTCTTGAGAATATTTTAATGAGACTCAAGGATTATTTTGTATATTGCACATCTATATCACTTTTACAAACATTCAAGACATGCCCGATACTACGAATCCAACCTAAACATACCATGCATTTTTAGATGTTGGGGAATAAATTGCACTTCGCATAAGAACTTGGACTAAATTAGGCATAGAGAATTTTCAAGGATTTTTACATGGTTCATTGGAAACTTTCAAATGTATTTTTCTATAAAAACATGGGTAGGGATACTCAGGTTTTAGCATAAAACATTTACACACATATTCAAAACCTTTCCTAGTTCAACATTGATTTGTTTTTTAAGGTAAACGGATTCTCATATGTTACGAGACATTTAAAAACATGGAAAACAATTTTTTTTGAGGTCATATTTCAAAACATGGCGTGAGCTCAAAATAAACACCAACACAAAGTGCTTCCAAGGATCTCAATTGTCTTTCTAAATATGATATGCCATATGGTTAAACTTTCGGAATGATATTTTAAATTTCAAACATATTCTTCTCAATGGAAACAAGTGAAAGTTAGGGAATGGTTAAGATATACTATTTTGGGAAGATAAATGTATTTCTCATATTCATCTCTATGAACTTAATGGTGGAAAATGGATGTATGATATTTAAAAATTTCATTTTGGGGAAAAGGTTAGTAACTACATCAAAAACAAATCTTGGATCCAAATTCATAATGAGGATGTACCACCGGATTTATTTAATCAACTAACATGAATTCAACATATGCTAAGCATATAACATCCCTCTTAGGTGGAGAATCAGGATGAATTTATCTTGGAAAATACATTTGATGATAGGTATTCGATAAGGTTTGGTTATTTCATCCTTTTTGAAATGTAACTCTCTTAATTTAATTAGAACAACATATGGATGAAGGAAGTATCACCCAATACTAATAATTTATTTTGAATTGTTCTGCATACAACAAGATGCTGAAAATTGACAAATGGGTGAAGAGGGGCCAACACTTCCCTAGTAGATGCATTCTATGCAAAAAGTTAGAAGAAAGTACTGACCATATGTTCTTAAATTTCCTATTTTCCTTTAATTTTGAACTTATTTTTCAACTACATTGGCTTTACCGGATCTTTCCTAATTATTTAATCTCGGCTTGGAACCAATGGTTCTATCCTTCAAAAATATTGGTGATTAAAACATTATGGATCATTTCCTTCCCTCATATTATTTAGTCTATTTGGAATGCCCGTAATTCTACCATCTTTGAGGACAAAAATCCATCTCTTCCCAGAATCTTGAATGAGCTTGTTGATAATATAAGAAAAATATTACTTCCTTCAAACCACCTACAAAGATGTCTCAAAGCAAAAATGACTGTAAAATTTTAGAAAAATGGAAACTGAACATTTTTCAAATAACATTCAATAAGAGGATGTTTCTAGTAGAGATCATGTGAAATTAAATCCCCTCCTACTGGATGGCATAAGCTTAATTTAGATGGTTTCTCAAAGGGAACTCCGGGAAGATCTAGTGGTAGAGGATGTATCAAAATAGAAAAGGTTCAAATAATTATGTTATATGTTGTACCTATGGGATTCAACTCGAATTAATATTTTGAGGATATTTTTGCACTATGGGGTCTTAAGATAGTAGGGATAATTAACATCAAAAACCTAATCATTGAATGGGGCTCTCTCAACATAATAAATTTCCTCATTGGAACGAACCATGTCAACTAGAAAATTAAACACATTATTGAGGAATCCACTCATATCATCAACATCTTTCCCAATAAATTAATCTAGCATACATTATGTGAAGGTAAAAAGTGGAAGATTTGATAGAAAATATAGGTGTTAATCTTAATTATGATCAAATCTAGGGATTGGATGAAAACATTTTGCCTAATATTGAGGCATGTGTAAGAAATGAGCGATTCATTTAATCATCATGTGATAATGATTTTATTCTATTTAACCTTGGTCATTAGTGTTATAATTAATGTCAAATGGCATTGATAGAAAAGGAGTGAATGGTGAAGTGAATATCTATAAGGGACATGAAGGTTGATTGGTAGTGCCTTCTAATGATGATTGAAGATCACACGAGATTTCAAGATGGTTTCAGTGTTCTTAAATCTTGGTAAGTGGGGTAGGATTCCAATGGAGGTATGTACATGGCTGGAAAACTTGACACATGTGATCTACAGGTCATTCATGATGAATTTATCATGAGAAAGAGCTTCAAGTGAGTAACAGGTCAAACGTTGGGAGTCACAATTGTAACTAGCTCATTAAGGCCTAGTTCTAGAGCCTAATGAGGTATAGGATCTAACTACAGGTCATAGTAAGACCAAGTAAGCATGAGAGAAACCTAGGAACATTTCCTAGGGAATGTATGAACATATAAAAGGTTTTCTTTAGCTCCTCGAGGAAAATTCCAAAAGTTCACTAAAGTTAGCCTTGAGGTGACAATGTAAATCAATACAAATGATATAGGTCTGATCTATGCTATAAAAATTATGGCTAACTAACACATCAAATGTGTATATCTGTGTATTTTAGTGCTTTAAGCCAAATTTTATCAATTTTTGAAGAGGTGTGTGGAAGTTATGCAAGTTTTTCTAAAATTGGCTTGTTGAGAAATGCAAAATGAGATTCCTATCTTCTTAGCACCCAAGAAAAAATATGGAGCCTTCTTCAGATAAATCATAGAAGGAATTTTTTTAGAGAACTCCAAGCCTAAAGTATTGAATTTTTTTGAGGAAAATTGGTTAAGTTTCAGAGAAGTTATGAGCATTCTACTAACAAGTTTTATCTCTTCTCAAGATAGCTTCTTGAAGTGTTTGAGTTGAAATGAGTTATTTTGATTTATTGTCAATTTTTGAAGTGTTGCAACTACTTACAGATTAATTAGGTATTCTCCATGTGATAGTGGTGATAAGTATGGAACCCAAGCATAGTATTTCTAGTGAATTCATTTATGTCTTGCAAGTGCATTTGCATTTAACCATGTGAACTCGAAAGGTAGAGTAAAGTTACAATTCTAAAAATTGTTGTTTGGAATGGAAATTGATTCTATATCTCCTTTAGATGTCATTATTGAGCTAATGGAGAACTTATTTTATCCTTTTAGTGAGTGTTAAAGCACAAATCTCTTGTTTTCACATTGTCTTGTGTTGTCTTATCAAGAAAACAATATACAAGGGTATGTTTGATGATCATTAGTTCTTGAAATATCCCTTTCTAAAGAAATTTATTGAAATCATCATGTTCATCATAAATTATAGATGAAAAATGAATTTCTTCAATGTGGATACTAAACCATAATGAGAAAAAGTTGTGTATACACTAATAACAATGATAATATGAATGGAATTCCACTGTGCGAGTTGGAATAATCACACAAAGATGTTTTTTTGGTGTGTAAATGTGGTTTTGAGAGGAATGATAATAAAATTGTTTCAAGCCGTAATCTTAGATGATAATAACACACCACATTATATTTGTAAAAATCGAAGAGCTACAATACCATATATGGAAATCCATCATAATCCATGATGCTCAATACATTACAATAGAATGAATTGAATCATTCAATAAGAAATATGTACATATAGGAGGAGGGAAGTGTAACTAATACCTAAATCAGTGGTGAATAAATCCTCTATATAATACTAGTAGTTAAGTTAACTCTAAAATAATAGTAAGATAACTCCACATAACCGAGAAGTTGACTCAACACAACTAGTAAGCTAACTTCACACAACTAGTACACCTAAGAAAGCTAACCCAAAAGTGTAGGGATAACACAAGTGTAAGAATTATCTTGATAAATAAATAAAAGGATAAATAATAACCTACACTAACACCCTCTCGTAAGCATAGCTTAGGTGGGTGAAAAAGAAGGTGGGTCTCGGAAACAAGGCCGACGAGGTACCCATGTACAATAATCGGGAAAATTGGTCACTGCAAGGTACCAAAAACTAGTAATAACAAAGTAAAGAGGGTAAAATCCTACCGCAAGATATCCTTAGAAGCTCGGATCCAAAACTCGCATAATGTGAAGAAGTGTGGTGTGCACTATTGTCCGAATCCACCATGCAATCATAGAACTCAAAAACAATCGACACTGGGCTTCACTAGAATATCTCCATGCAAGGAGACCATCAATGAAGTGATGTTGAAAGTGAAAAAAAAACACCAAACATAATTCGATCAAACCGCTGCACCACACCCACCCATACCGCATCTTTGCACCATACCCTCCCATACTGCTGAAATGGGTGGAGTGGTGCTACAAATATGTATGAGTTGTCAAAACAATTACTCAAACACTTATCAACTAACAATGGAATGCACCGAATATATCCCCCATAAGAGATATCATGCCAACATGCCAAAAGTGTCGAAAATACAAATAAAAATCTCTCAACAAACAAGAGAGATACACTACACCTGCTAAAGAAAAATGCTCAAAACAAGAAGCATCACAATGCATAAGGTATAGAAAGTGGAACAAGAGGCCGAATGGTGGAGGAGCCATGCCTATAGAGTCCTCTCAACGAATTCCTATGTCACCACCATGAGTGATCAGATATCCACCCCAAATCAACATAGATGGATGAAGAAGATTCCTACATATGACTTGGTGCAAAATGCACAATGGGTGTAAGAAAAAGAACATCATAATGTGTGTCAGGATGATCATGTCGATGCAGCGGCTGAAATCTTAGGTTTCTCAAGCCTAAGTGAAGGTGCAAAACTCATGTGTTGCTCATGATCCTCAGAAAGAGTCAAGTGAATAAAAAATGAGCTTTGTCAATGTGTGATCCCAATGAAGTATCTGCTCTTCCACATCTATTCCTATTACAATACCACATGTTGTGTATCATACTTCTACTCAACCGCATGGATTTTTGAGAAGCATACCACTAGCTCTAATACCATGAAAGGAAAGAAAAGAAGATTTTTCCAAGCTGTGATCTTAGATGATAATAGTACACCACATTAGATTTGCAAAACAAAAGAGCTAAAATACCATATATGGAAATCCATCATAATCCATAATGCTCAATACATTACAATACAATGAATTGAATTATTCAATAAGAAATATGTACATATAGGAGGAAGGAAGTGCAACTACTACCTAAATCAGTGGTGAAGAACTCCCACTAACTGATAATGGTAGTTAAGTTAACTCTAAAAGACTAGTAAGCTAACTCCACATAACTAAGAAGCTAACTCAACACAACTAGTACACCTAAGAAAGATAACCCAACAAGTGTAGGGCTAACACAAGTGTAAGAATTATCCTAATAAATAAATAAAAGGATAAATAATAACCTACACTAACACCCTCCCATAAGCATAACTTAGGTGGGTGAAAAGAAGGTGGGCCCCAGTAACAAGGCCTGATGAGGTACCCATGTACAAAAACTAGGAAAATTGGACACCACAAGGTACCCAAAACTAGTAATAACAAAGTAGAGAGGGAAAAATATACTGCAAGATATCCTCAAAAGCTCGGCTCCAAAAAATCATACAATGCTAAAGAAGTGTGGTGCACATTGTGATCTGAATCCACTACTCGATCATAAAACTCAAAAACAACTGACAGTGGTCTTTACGAGAATAGATCCATGCAAGGATACTGTCAATGGAGTGATGTTGAAAGTGAAAAACAAGCACCAAACATAATCTAATCAACTGATACAAATAGGTGTGCCACTATCCAAGAACAACCAAGGCAACAAGGCGGACACGAGATCCAAATAAATAGGAGTGTCATGATCGAATAAAAGCCAAGGTAACAAGGCAAGGACACGAAACCCTTGAAGAACCAAAAGATCAAAACCACACCCTCCCATTTGTTGAATGAGTAGAGTGATACCACATATCGTATGAGTTTCCAAAATCAACTACTCGAACACCGACAAACTAACACTGGGATTTACCGTAATATCTCCCCCATAAGAGAGACAGTTAGCATGCCAAAAAAGTGTCAAAAATATAGATCCAAAATATCTCAAAAACAAGAGAGATATAAATGTATGTGCCCATAGATATATGAATGCAATACCTAAAAGTTTAGGATGTTGGGATCAACCAAAATTGTGTCCACAAGTGATCACAACACGCTCCCAAATTGGGCACTTTATAATTGAGTGTATGTAAATATTACAATGAGTAAAAATACCTTTTACATTTGGAATATGTGTATAAAATATCATCAATGTGTAGATCTCGAAAAAATACACAATTTCAAAAAAATGATCACCTTAATCCGAGCTACTGAGATCAAAATTTATGAGCTCTATAAGGTTTTTCTATTAAAATAATATTTTAATGTTGAGCTTTTTTAAAAAAGTACATGTGGCACATAAATTTCCAAAGGGTAAAAGAGTGCATCCACACGATACATGATTGCGACCAAAGGATAAAATCCTGCACCCAAAACCTAAAATGTCTAGAGGGTAAATCATTTCTTCTAGAGGGTACATGCCAATATCCAATGGATAAAAGAATGCACCTAGAGGGTACCGATCTGCGTCTAGTGGATAAAAGATTGCATCTAAAACTGAAATACCCAGAGGGTAAAAGAATGCATCTGAAAGGTATATTCTTATATCCAATGGATAAAAGAATGCACCCAGAGGGTACAGATCTATGTTCAGTGGATAAAAGACTGCATCCAAAATTGAAATATCTAGAGGGTAAAAGAATGCATCCGGAAGGTACACACTTATATCCAATGGATAAAAGAATGCACCCATAGGGTACAAATTTGCATCCAGATTTGACTGTCTCAAAACATGGTTGAGTTTATAGTTGATTCTAGGGTTTTGACACCTTCCAAATCCAATGCCACACTCCGTTTTACATAAAAATACATGTTGCAGAAAATTGCTAACAAATTCCAAATACATGAAAATAATAAACCCTTGTTTGCAAAGAAAAACTTACAAATGGATGTCTACATCATCTATCACTTTGATACCATGAAAGGAATGATAAGAAGATTGTTCCAAGCCACAATCTCAGATGATAATAGCACACCACATTATATTTACAAAAAAAGAAGAGCTAAAATACCATATATGGAAATCCATCATAATCCATAATGCTCAATACATTACAATAGAATGAATTGAATTATTCAATAAGAAAGATGTACATATAGGAGGAGGGAAGTGCAACTACTACCTAAATCAGTGGTGAAGAACTCCCACTAACTGATATTGGTAGTTAAGTTAACTCGAAAGACTAGTAAGCTAACTCCACATAACTGAGAAGCTAACTCAACACAACTAGTAAGCTAACTCCACACAACTAGTACACCTAAACAAGCTAACCCAACAAGTGTAGGGCTAACACAAGTGTAAGAATTATCCTGATAAATAAATAAAAGAATAAATAATAACCTACACTAGTAGTGTTAGGTGATCTAATAATTTCAATAAGGTCTCAATGATACTCCATGAAAACCTAAGGTTCATTTTAAACCCTGAAGCATTTTTTTGAATTTAAAAAGTAGAGCCTTATCAAGTTATTTAGTCACTATGCACTATTTTTGTGAGTTTTGGGAGTAAATTGGAATGTTTTAAAAGTTGAATGATTGAGGAAGATGGAAAATACTCTCACCTAGGCACAACAAATGGAATTTCATAATTTCATCAAAAAATGAGAGAGAAATCAATTTTTATGTCCCTTGGCATATAACAATGTCCAAAACCCTGGTTCTAGGGTTTGAAAGAGAAAATGGTCAAATATTGAATTATAGCCAATGGAAATTCTTAAAAAAATTAAGGTATCTTTTTGTATAGGATACACTCACTTTTCAAAAGAATTATGCAATTTAATTTTTAAACCAACGATATTTTGATGAAATTTTCCCTCAAATTCGTTCTCCAAGAGTGTGCAGCAGGGTAAGTTCAAAAATATAAAGTCCTTTGTGATTGAACCTCAAGAATTTCATTCAAAGAATATAAATGTTAAGGAACAACTAATTCATGCTTATTTTGATCAAAATTTCATTTGGAGGTAGTAAAATACTGTGGCAGTGATGTTTTGAAGACCATGATATCAATCCACTATCTCAGTTGACAGTTATCTTGCAAAGTTTGTTTCAACAAGGATTTAAAGCTATGAAATGTGTCTCTTGGAGCATCAAAAGAACCTTGACATATTTATAAATGTTTTCAAATGTCTCTTTTTTAAATATTGAATCACATAATCCTATAAATGTTATAATAAGGTGTTGTTTAGTCTTCTAGTGGAGGTGTAGATTCTTAAGTCTAAATTCCTTCATTTGAATGAACACATAGAGAATCCCAGAAGGCACGATAGTTAAAAAATTGTTTGTTCCCATTTTTTCTTGAACCATACTTGATAAAATGTTAGGAATGTGAATAGTCTTTTCAAGACCTCAATGTAAGTTTAAAAGAAAGAAAATCCAAAAACTTCAAGAAGTTGAACATTTTTCACCTCCAAGAAAGATGAGCTCGGGAAAAAGTAATATGATTTGATTAATTTTATGAGTTGATATAATTTCATAAGACCAATATTAGTTACTTAAGTCTTGAATTCAAGGTAGGAGACCATGAAACAAAATGGGTGAAGTTGAGCAAGATATAGTATGAGTAATGTTAATGTGCCAAGGTAAAAATCCAAATAATAGAGAATAAGAGTAAAAGGTGACTAAGAATGGTTGTATAATGCAAGGTAAAACATATTTATACATTATTTTCTCTCGATTGCGATAAGTTTTCATAGTACAATGGTAAATAATGATATAAAACTATGACATATCAAATATGGGGTGTGTGTGATATAGTTTTGAAGTAGCATATGGGAATGACATTGAAGATAGAATGAGAGTGAACTTAAAATTAGAGAGAAAATATGTTAAGATCCTGAAAAACAAAGACTAAGATTTGAGAATTGAGATTGTAATGATGTATAGTGAACAAGAGGAAAAGTAAGTGCACAAATGAGTCAAAAGAGATTATGATTTTTTTAGGAGATTAGATAGTAGGTGAAAGGTGAATAGGTTTTGAGTTATTGATGAAATTTTAGGTGATTGAGATGAGAAAATAGTGATCCCAATTATGATAGATTGTAGTAGACCAAATACAAGAGAAAATTTGATGTGGAAGAGTGATCAGAAGAGAGAGGAATTGAAAAGAAAATTGTGATAATCTAGTTGTCACTATCAGTTGTTTGAGACAACAAGTTTAGTGTGGAAA
Organism: Taxus wallichiana var. yunnanensis; assembly: GCA_018340775.1. Lineage (NCBI taxonomy): Eukaryota > Viridiplantae > Streptophyta > Pinopsida > Cupressales > Taxaceae > Taxus > Taxus wallichiana. The sequence goes on along the minus strand of CM031237.1, from coordinate 516,606,887 downwards.
ATATCTATAAAATTTGAAGTTACAACTTAGCATATAGTTATATCTGGTTAAATTGTGGGGATTTGTAGCTTCCCTATGAGTTGAATCTCACTAAAGGTTAGTTTTAGTTAGACAAAACTTTGGAGTTGAATCTTACAGGACAAGTAAGAACTTGTCAAATCTTGAGTAGCGGCTTGGTCAAATATTTAGAGTTGAAGCTCTAGGTTGAGTTAAAGCTCAACCATGAAATCAATGTAACATATGCAATAAATTTTTGTCCTAAGCCTAGTTTTTGGTTTCAGTGGGTTTTTTTCCCGATTTGGGTTTCCCACAATAAAATTGGTGTCTCTATGCATAATCTCTTGTTTATTGATTGTGTATGGTTTTTATGTGTTCATCATAGCTAATTTGATAAATTAAAATTGAGAAAAGACTGATTCAACCCCTCTCAGTGTCCTCATTTCCAAATATTGGTATTAGAGCATTATACTCTTGAATAATTTCTAATAGCTTGGAGTAGGTCCTTCCTGAATCATAAGCATGGTTATTTAAGCAATTCCTAGTAGCATATCAAGAGATAGGTATGTCAATGAGGATAAATTCTCATATGAAGAGGAAACTGAGGTAAATATTGAAGCAAAACTGATAAGTTCCTGGATGAATTGAAACATCAAAGGAAAAAACAAAAATTGAAGATAAAGATGAAAGAGTATGAAGACCAAATCATGATTCTTAAGGAGAGGCACAATCAAAAAATATGACAAGGGAATCAAAGATCTTGAGGAATAATTGGAGCTAGTTTCAACATCTCTCAGAGATAAAGTTAAAGAACATCTCAAAATTAGTTAAAATTTCAAATATCGAGTTGAAACCGGTGCAAAAGATCTACATGCTAAATAAGACACCTATATGAGACATGAAGAAGAGATGATATCCTTGAGATCTGAATTAGAGGAAGAAAAAAGAGACTAAAGATGTATAACAAGATAGAAAAGAGATTTGAGGCTCTAAATGAAATGTTGGACAAACAAAAGGTAACAAATGACAAAATTGGACTAGGCTTCATTAAAGAGCCTATAAAGAAGAGTGAAGATGAAAAGGATGATTCAGGTAGATAGTCAAACATGAACACAACCAAGGGGGAAAATTCAAGAAGGCCTAAACCAGTTAGGAGACCCAATGCTTTCAAGTATGAGATATTCTTTAATGGATATTACTTTTCATGTCATATGTTTAAGCATAGAGCTAGGGACTGCATGAATAAATTTGATAGATAACACCCATGGAGAAGTTATAAAACTAATTATGAGAATAATATAGTGTGTTTCAACTGTCAAGAAAAAGGGCATATTTTCAAGAATTGTTTAGAAGAACCTTCAAGTCAGTTTTGGGAAAAATAACACTTAAGAGGCATGAACATGTTAGTGTGCTACAACTACAAAAAATTTGGACACTATGTTAAAAGGTGTCATGAGTTCAAGGCTGAAAATTATGATAGGAATGATAGTTCACACCAAGCCAGAGGAAAAAGTAATGTCATGTGTTATACTTGTCACAATTTTGGGAATTTTGCAAAGAAATGCTATTACCATGAGAAATCCAAGTACAAAAACATGTATTATACCTTCAGAGGGAAAGATAAGAAATATGAAGATCATTCCTAGAAATGAGACTAAGTTAGTCATGGTTAAAATAGCTCCAAAAATAAGAAAGCTAAATGGATATACAAGGTCAAGGAAGAAAACCCAAGAGTTGAGGAAGAAAATAAGGAAAAGAAAATAGTGTGCAGATGATGCAAGCTCAAGCAAGATGCTAAGAGCTGATGATCAAGCCAAAAAGAGTGAAAGCAAGCCAAGGACCAGTCATGAAGAACACTCACTCATAGTCAGGAGAAGACAAGGAAATGAAACACACCATACATGTTTGAAAAAATATGATCTCTCAGAAATGAAGGTAGAGTATCCAACAATATATTAAAGAAGATAGATAAGGCTTGAGTGGAAAGAGAAGGAGAGAGTGATTCATCAAGCATTTTTATTATATTTTTTTAAGGAAACATCACAAGGTGGTGTGCCTTCTATAGGATTCTAGAAGGTGTGTATTAGCTGAAAGAAGCAAGATAGGATCATGAGTTAAAGAAATCATCAGTAGGTGTTAATGGAAGACCCTCCATGTTACAAATTGAATGAGCAACAAAAGGTATGGTTTCTTACTCTCTTATAGGATTCTTGAGCATATATCATTTACGTGATCTTCTTCCTAATAATGGAAATAGCCTTCACATGTGTCATATGGTCCATCAGGAATAATTCCATCAAATTCAATAAAATTATGTCATATATAATATTTATAAAGATTTGATGATATAAATGAGTCAAGACAAGATGTATATGTCTACGAAAAAGGTGTTAATATTTCAAGTGGATTCCTAGGTTGAGATCTAGTGTGTAACATTTGTACATATTCAAGAAATATGTTGTGTGCCAAACTAGAAAAATCAGTGTGTATACTAGTCAAGGATGCAAGGTGTAAATGGTATGATATGTCCTTGAAATTTTTGTTCTCAGTACTAGATGTTTCATATGGTCAATTCAGTCAAAGAAGGTCTTGCATAAGTCCTTATGGCCCAAACATAAAAAGAAATCTATTGAAAGAGTAGATTTCATGGTATGATGACTTGATATTAGAAAAGGCTATGTTTTCGACTAATTAAGCCAAAACAAGAAGAAAATTTTGTGTGTAAGTGACATTTGTGTCTCTGAGTGTTCAAGAGTCTACTCTTTGGTATGTGGATATAGTCTCAATGTATCAGTCAATATGATGGATCTCTAAGTCATAAAATTTTGTAAAAAGAACTTTGAAAGTATGTGATGCTGAAATACTATTATAAGCATGGTGGGCCTATGATGTAGCTTTAAGAGAGGTACACAAGTTAACTTGATGGATCACAGTACTACAAAGGCTTAAATGATAAGGTGCATAATGACTAGGACAAGTATTTTGTAAGAAATAGCAAGTGTGCTCACTCTTTATGAAGGCATGAAGACCTTGTTTCATGATATGTAAGTTTGATAGAGGTATGCATGTCAAGGATACTCATTGAGATTGGTATGAGAACAAGTGAGAAGGCCAAGATGGTATGGTGGTATGTTTTCTCTCTAGAAGGCCAAGATGGATCAATGCATCTCAGAGAGGTATCAAGAAGTAATAGTATCAAGAAGGTTTAAAGAAATCAGGAAGTTTTCTTATGTAAGCTACAGGTTCCCTAAGGAATATAATGTATCAAGGATATTATTAAATCATGATAAAATGGTGAAATTCTAACCTACATGTTCATTAGTCTTTTTGTAATAGTGTGTGTCAATTTTCTTTGCAATATTGAAGTCAAGAGTGAAAAATGTGTACTTGTGAAGGAAAAGGTATGTATGTGGAGTGTCTTGAAGATTATTAATCTTATGCAGTAATCCATGAAGGGTGTAAAATATTTGTATGATGTTATCAGTGTTCTCAGAAGTTGGATATTGTCTAAGTTTAGGATATGATATAGAGCCAGAGGTAATTGTATTTAGAAGCATGAAAAATAGTGAGTAGTGGTTTCTTGTAAATGTATCTCAAGAGATCTCTAAATTTTACAGGCTTGTAAGGAAAAGGAATACAATGATATGACTCGGAGGATATATTTTCTCACATACAAGACATGGGTAATTATATGAAACATTTTCTAATGTGCCATAGACTTAAGAAGTTGTATATACATGAGTGAATATGGTGAAAGATATAAAAGTATATAATGTACATCCAATCAATTTTATCAAAGAATAGACTGGTCTTCTATACAATGAATAGATCGAGATGAGTTACAAAGGTAGGGGAATCTTGATGAGCTTCTCAAATTAGGTTTATAAAGGATTGTGAAGAATGTTGAAGCTAGAATAAGAGGTATTTCTAGGTGAAATATCTTGATTAACATGAAGCTCATTCAAAAGGAGTCAAAAAATAGGTAAATAAGGTGAAAATGACTGAGATAGGTCTTTAGGGATGTGAAAAAGTAATCAAGTCTTCCTCATGAATCATTTTCAAGGTATGTGGCCTAGAATTTATATGTTCTACTAGAGTGGGGTGTCTCAAACCTAGGGGGAATTTAATGATTTGAGCATGGTGAAGTGAGATGGATGATATGGAGAGTATAGGTTCAGGGGGAGCAATGAGGCTAATTGGTGGAAACATTCACACATCTATTCTAGACATAGGTATTAGGATAATGATACTAATCTAGGGGGAAATTCTGAGGTAAGCATATGATTCTTGTAATTAATCATATGCTTGTTTTTTGTCTTGTTGAATGCATGACCCTTTGTCATATATGTCAAAGGGGGAGAGAGTGCTTTCAAAAACTAGGAAGGGTGATGTAAGTTGCTGGTGTGTGTTTTCCATCAAATGTTTATGAGTATGTTTCCATTAATGATAAAGGGGGAGATTGTTGAACCCTGGTCATTGGTGTTGTCATTGATTTCAAGTGGCGTTGATGTAAAAGGTATGAATGGTGAAGTGAGGATTTGTAAGGTGTTTGCATATGGATTTTAATGCATGCAATTGACATACAACAATATGGAAATGAATTCCCTCCTCAATGAAGGTGGGGATGACTTTATTGAAAATTAAAATTGTATTTACATCTATACATTAAAATTGTATATGGGGGTATTTTGGAACATCAATAGAAAGAAAATTGAATGAGGGATATGGAATAGAATGAATGAAAGGAATGAATGGAAGGAACATGCAATATCTAGCTAAAACTAGAGCCTAATATTGCATGAAGAAGAATGATTAATAACTAGCACAAATAAAATAGAGTTTGAGTTAGCTAAACAAGAATGAGTAAAAGGGAACACACATGAGCAAGTAGATAATCAGAGCTTGTTCATTGTGAACTAGAACAACATATTAATATAGTTGAAAATAAGATCCAAGAAAATATTTTCATGTAAGATTTAAACATATAACATCTAATGAATATAAGAACATCAAATGCTATAAGAGATAATGAATGAGACACAAAGTTCATATTTCATCAACTCAAAAATGTCTTCACAAAAGAACATAGTTTTTTTCTTGAAAAAAATCTTGCACAAAAAAATATTTTCTTCTCCTCTCTCAAATTCACCCTTACAAATGAGCCCTTGACTTCCTTTTATAACTAAAAATTTGGCTATAAAGTAGTTAGGGCTTACTTGAACATTAAATAGGGTATCTTAAGTGACTTTGAGTTTTTCAACCAAATTTATTAAAAGAAACTAAAAATAGAAATCACTTAAGTTATACAAATTTTTTCAAAAGTAGGTTTAACAATAACCCACTTAAAATACCATTTTAAAATATGACCAAAACTAGTGACTTAGCCATTGGGGTGGGGTCCTCCTATCTCAAACATATGAGAAATGGACTCTTCCCACTTCGTTAGATACCAGAAAAAATATCTTTTTATGGGCCCCTAAAATATTGGCTAATTACAAGAAGGCATGTGGGCACGCAAGGCCTATTTGAAGAAGGGTATGTAAGGAGAAAGCATGCAAGACATGGTTTTAGGAGGGTTTAGTAGAACTAGTGGTGTGCACACAAGGCAAGGAAAAGGTTTTGGGACTTATCCATATTTGGCATATCGGGAAGAACATGAGGAAAGCATGATCAGATTGCACATGCAGAGTGGATAAGGTGCCAGCTTGACAACTTGGAGCCCATGAAAGGAATATACCTTGTGATAGAAGATTCTAGAAGGTCATCATGACAAAGGATGGAGAACTCACATCTGAAGGTGCATGCTCACATGGAGGACCACTTGGACACATGGAAACCATTAAAAAACTTTAGAAAGGAATGATGATGCTTGTTGAGCCTATATATATGAGTGCCGATAGAGGAAAATAATATTTATACATATGCGAGATCGAGAGTTGAAGAGAGACGAAGCTATGCAGGAATACTATGAGAGCTCTATGGGTTGGGTTTAGAGGATATGTAGGAGTATGTTGTATCAAGGGGATGGGTTTGAATATTTTTCTTTGTACTATTAAGGGTTTAAGTCCAATTTTGATGCATGACATTGGTCTGCACTATTATATGGATCTTTGATTGCCTCAATAAATGTAATGTGGTCATCAGTCATACTTAATATGAATATATGTGGTTCCCATTTTTACTTATATCTGGATGGATTGGTTTTATATATATTTTCATCGAGTGGGTGTAAACCCCTATGCATTTCCTTTCTATTATGTTTTAGATCTATGTTTTGTAATAATTTTCTTATACGAATGAATACATTGGTCTAGAAGTCCGTTCGAGCTCTAAGATGAATGTATGGTTCATTTCCGTTCTCTTCACTTAAATTTTCTATCGTAAATAATTCATTCTAACAAAAATCACACAAAGGAGGGGCTTGATGCCCATGCGTGCTCTGTGAGAGCCCAAAGACCCACTTTGGGTGATAGGCCAACATGCACAAGATTTCCTTGTTCTTTGAAAGGCATAAAAATGACTACATGTTTGTTCCATTGTTGGGACCTATTTTTGAAATTATTGTGAGAAATGACATGCATATTTGTCTTTGTGATGTGTAATGATAGAGTGCCTGACTTTAGAAAGTGTTGAAACAAGGTTCAAGATCATGGAGGATGAGTTTTCTCAAATATTTAGCACTAAACCTAAGTTCAATGCGCGTAGTTGGGTAGAAGAGAGCCTATACCATGAGTTATATGAGACATTATTTTGTTGTTTCCCAGTAGAGCTATATGAATGGCTTTCAACATATGCATCCAGATCAAGCTAGTACTATAGATCGTGAGTGTGGACCCAAGATGACTATCGAGGTGCGCAGGATGTAGATCTGACTTGGATGTGTGCTATTGATCGGTAGTGGAAGGAGTATGCGCCAATTACACTTTAGAATACACCATTTTGATTTATTCTTTACGAGAAGTTCTTTGAGTTTGAGTTTCTAAGGGATCTTAGAGGGTCATTTTTTAGTGTTATTACTCTAGCTATGAAGATATTAGTCATTAGTTTGAGTTTAGAAGCATTCCCCATGGCCATCTAAGGTACTTAGAGCTCTAGGAGAGGAAGCTAGGGTGGAGGAAGATAGTGGACATTATGGCTAAAATGAAAGGGAGGAGAGATGACTCAAGTAATGACTAGACAACACAAGGTTGCTAGTATGATGGATGTATGGAGGTAGACATTACAATAGGGTGTTGAAGTTCACACATAGGACATGGAGCTTGAGCAGTATGTGCTACCCCATCTTGGAAAGAACAGAGAGAGGCCCCTTCAACTTCTGATGAGATTTTGTCACATGGAGAAAGAAGATCCGTCGGTGCACATCTGAACCCACCTGGTGACCAACCCCTAGCACTTGGTTTTCCAAATCAAGGGAGAAGTATTGATAACCCAGTTGGTATTGGTGGGAGTGACCGATCGGTGCCCAGGAGATATAATTTTTCATTTGGAACATCCATGGCTGCACATACCATTCTGGTGTTTAGAGGAATTTTTGGGCAAAGTGCAAGTACACAAGGTTTGGGCAACACATCTGGGAGTGGCGTTGGATACACTTCTCGCGGTGGATAAATCTCACATCCGTTGGTGGGTAGTTCAATGGAATGTTGGGGACACTAGGCGCAACCAATTCAGGCCCATTTATGGTTACAAGAGGTGGAACTAGTGTATCTAGAGGTACATGACTGGGTGCATCCAGTAGGTTTGGTGGAGGAGGAAACACCAAAGGGAACCAAGGATTTAGATCAGGAGGATAGAGGCCTTATCCACCTCCTTAGGTGTTCTTTGAAATGTCTTTACACTTGCCAGATTACCAAGGTATAGAGGATGTTACGAGAACACATGCACAAGTGTGAATTACTATGGCACATGAAGGGGATCACTACCCTGGAGTGGAAGGCAAGTCAGTTTGTAACAATGTTGCAAGGAACGCACATAGCTGGTATAGGAAGTATGAACCCTATTAGATGGTTGTAGACTACACCGCATTAAAGAATACCTTCCTAGTAGAGTTCCATATACCGAAGTTTGAGCATAAGAGCATCAACGCTTTGAAGGAGATCCAAAGAGGAACGGTAGAGAGTGTGTGAGATTATGATGAACTATTTAAAAATCTTTGTCACAAAATTGTCATATGAAATTCACCCTTCACAATATGTTCAATGGTTTTCTAGAGGTTTTATCACTCCATTTAGGAGGACATTGTCACATAAAACATTTAATGACCCGTGCGAGGCTCTAGACGTTTCCTTACGTGCTGAAGCACTTGGGAAAATTGATACTAGTGTGATCCCTTTTTTGGAGGCTCAAATCACTACTATGACCAAGTAGTTAGAGAAGTTGTCTGAAAACTATGCACATAAGACTCATAGTGGTCTTTGGTGCATGGATTTTGAAATAGAGGGGCATGCTAAGGATAGCTTCCCTCATAATTCAGTACACACCATAGCAATAGATTGTGAAATTTGTCACAAGGACCATGATGCGAGTAGATGTACTTTGTTGTAGCATGCAAGCTGGAAGAATGTGTCTTTCTACTACAAGATCTGCACCTCTACGACCCATGATACTAAGGATTGTAGGCTTATTGACCAAATCCATGAGGCCATTGATCATGGTGTGCGCTAGACCAGCCTTTCCAATAGTTCCAAGGAAGATGATCATCATTATAAAGGTCGACAGATGGAGGAACACATGGGAGAATTTTTCGTGGAGGATCTCATGGTTGGAGTAACCATGGAGGAAGGAGAAGTGAGTTCCCATAAGGAACCTACTCTAAATTTGAATCTACATAACATTAAAGGCATGAGTGTCTAGATTTATTGTAGTGCTCATGGTGTAAGAAGAATCATAAGTATGAGGAGTGCCCTAAGTTGTTTGAGCACATGAGCCAGTAGCACCGAAAGCACAAAGGCACTAGGATGGTAAGTATAAAGAAGTTCAAAACATAGTGGATGCCTAAAGTGGTGCGTGATTCGGGGTTAGAACTGTTTTGGTGACAACACAAGTAAAGGTTACGCATGCTAAGGAGGTACCATGGAAAAGGACTCTATTCTTAAGAGGAGAATTGGTTCACAGAAGTATCCAGACCCTACCCACTAGAAGGAAGTGTATCAAGAGACAATGGATGTCATTTGGAGTACAGGGAGAAATCCAATGTCTAAAGGAGTAGTCTAGGAAGTAGGAGCAAAGGAGGAATGTTGAGGCTCTGTAGAAGGACCTGGATGAGGTCAAGGAAGTGTGCAAAATGTTAAGGCAAGATAATATTATTCCCTTGCTAGGATAATGGCTACGGGAGAAGATGCCACATGCTAGGAGTAGAGTGTGAAAGGCAGGTGTTGCATGCAAACCTCCCTCCCCATATCCTTGACTATGAAAAAGAGATCACACTTGAATGTAGTTGTGGATGGTTGGTTATTGAGCAAAATATTAATTGACACGAGAGAAGAGGTCAATGTTCTTACATTGGATTCTTAACATCAAATGGAAATTTTTACATTCTGGCCATCTTCGAATGTGCTATATATGGAAAACAAAACTAAGGCAATTCCCATTGGAGTATTAAAGGATGTAGTGATCACCATTCAGGGGGCCAAGTTTACTAGAGACTTTGAAGTCTTGGTGCTCACCGAGGCTAGACAATTTTCCAACATTTCTTGGGTGCCCATGGTGTTATAATAACAATTCTGACCTAAGGTTAAACAAAGGTTATATCAGTTTTGAGAACAAGGAAGAACAGGTCATCATCACTTTGACGGATTGGAATTCAAAGTGCCTTAAACTAAGCCTTTAAGGGAAGATGTACTTGATAGAATTTATGTGCGCTCCATCGAGACCCACGATATAATTCACCCTCATGAAGGATTTATCCAATTTTGAGGATGCTCGATCTGTGAGTGATACAACAAACATGACGTGTGATAATTGGGCACATGGGACCTATGAATTAATTGGGCGACAGTTAAGGGGGTTTGTAACAAGAGTGACAAGGGCACACCCACTCAAGTTCCTAGGAGGAAATAAGTTTTCAAGTTAATCTAGAGGAGCATACCCTAAAATTTTATTCTAGGACATGGAAGCTCGGTGGAAAAGTGATGATGAGAGAAGAGGAATACTCGGTTATAACCTACATGGAACTGCATTGGTGGGATACACATTGAGACAACCTCCTAGAGTAACGTGAGGTAAGAATCACATTTTCTATAAGGTTTTCAAGAAGCAATGCACCCACTGTCATCTAAGAATATCATGGAAAAGAGCCCTCCTCACTCTACATCCAATATTGTGAAATGGATTGGATAAGAGGCGTAGAGGCCTTGCCACCATCATTATGGGTACATAAACTATATTCCACACTACAAGGTTATTCTTGTGCATGGTATATCCACTTAGAAACACACTGCCAGATGGGAAATTGGCGGGAGCTGATAGTTAATCTCATCTAAGATTTTTAATATTGAAGCACAAAACCATCTATGGATAAGGCATTGCAAGTGATCAATCACCTTACGATGGGGGATAGTGTCATGGTAGAAGATGGGCTACTTGATTTTCTAGGTGATCCCAGTTTAGAGGCATGCTTTGATAAGGATGAATCTGAGGAGGTATAACTTGAGTGCACATGCATAGAATAGGAAAATGGGAAGATGGTTTATGTCATAGATGGTGAGGAAATGGAATTTCTAGATGTTAACCACTCTATATGTACGCACAATGTTATATATAATGCCGATGAAACAATGTGTGATTAACATGAGCCCCTAAAAATGAAGAAGGTTAATATTAGGTCAGAAGCATAACCAAATGAAGCTATCATTGGAGACTATTGGTTGGAGAAGGAGGTCTCAAAGATCATTGATCTACTCTATGAGTTCCAAGATTTATTCCCACATGGGTATCATGAAATTAAAGGCATCCACCATTCTGTAGGGGAAATGAGGATAAAATTAAAGGAAGGTGCATGCACGATCTGAAAGATACCATATCAAATGAATCCCAATTTGTGCATAAGGGTCAAAGAGGAGATAGAAAAAATGATAGCGTCGTGTATCATTGAGGCTATGGTAGAGTCAGAATGGATAAGCCCAATAGTCATCAACATAAAAAAGGACGAGAGTATCACGATATGTGTTGACTACAGAGACTTGAATGTAGTATGTGTCATTGATCCCTTCCTAACCTTGTTTACTAAATAAATCTTGGAAGGAGTGGCCGAGTGGGAAGTCTACTATTTCATGGATGGGTTCTATGGTACCACTAGGTAAGGATTGCAAAGGAAGACCAAAGAAAGAAAACTTTTTCCATTTAATGAGGAAGTTTTTCCTATATATGGTCATGCCTTTTGGGTTGAAGAATTCACTGCTATGTTCTCACATATTGTAGTACAATACTTTCAAGACTTCATCCATAATTTTATTCAGGTTTATTTGGATGATTGGATGTGTATGGTCTAGTCAAAGACCATTGTGATAACTTAAGACTAATGTTTGAAAGATTTCAGCAGTTGAGAATATCCTCAACATCAAGAAGTGTGTCTTTGCTAACCCATTTGGAACCTTATTGGGACATATCATATGTAAGGAGGGCTTACTAGTAGATCTCACTAAGGTTGCAGTCATTATGGGTTTAGGGGAGCCTACTAGCCAAAGCGTTGTGTGTAGATTCCTTGGGCATACGGGTTATTATAGGAATTTCATCAAGGGATATGCCAAGATCTCCACGCCCTTGGAGGAATTTCTTAGACACAAGAGTTCCTTTCATTGGGGAGAGGCACAATAGAGGGAATTCGACACTTTGAAGGATAGGCTTGTCACAACACCCATTCTCTATTTCCCCATTTGGGATAAGCCTTTCTATGTTCATGTGGATGCCTCTTGTATAGCTGTCGGAGCAGCACTCACACAACTTGGTGAAGGTATTATTGACCATCCCTTTTGTTTTGTGAACAAAAAGTTAACATCAACAAAAAAATTTACACAACTACTAAGCGCTAAGCACTATCCATGATTTACGTGTTGCACAAGTTCAGGAAATATCTACTTGCAACACCATTTGTATTCTACACAGACCACATGGAATTAAAATACTTGGTAAAAATCATGTTCTATAAGGGAGCATATGTCGATGGGTCCTGCTATTCTAAGAATTTGAGTTCACAGTGGTTATTAAGCCGGGGAAGAGTAATTTTGGACGTGATCACTTGTCTAGAATTGACTTAGGAGAGGACACACAAAGCATTGAGTATACTATGTCGATGCGTAACTATTTAGGTTGTGGCTCGCACCCTTGGATTTGGAGGATATTGTGATGTTTCTCAAAATGGGTGTGGTGCCAGAAGGGATGAAAGCATTAGAAAGGAAGCAATTATCCATATGCACCACACCCTACATGCTAGTTAGTGGTGATTTATACAAGCTAGGATGTGATGAAGTTTTGCAATGGTGCATGCTAGAACATGAACTTCATACTATTATTGTGGAGGTGCATGGAGGAAGTGTAGGTGGAAATTATGTAGGGGCACCACTACACACAAAATATTACACGTTGGGTTATGGTGGGAGACCCTATATTAATATTGTCAAAGAGTATTGTAAGGCATGTGATCATTATCAATGCCTTGGCAAACCAAGGCAGAGGGATGAAATGCCTTTGCACCATAATCCAAGTATAGAGCAATTTAAAAAGTGGGCCATAGATTTGCTATGCCCCATTTCACCAGCCACACGTAGGACTAGATCACACTATGTAATCACTTGCATGGATTATTTGACCATATGGGCAAAAGAAGTGCTTACCAAGGACTATACAATAGCTACAAACTGCTAGATTTCTATGGGAAAATATTATTACAAGGTTGATTCTTGTTGAGCTTAACTAGTGATAGGGGTACGCATTTCCTAAATGAGACCGTTAGGATTCTGTTATCATAATTCATGGTGGCTCATCATAAGACTACCCCTTACCATCCACAAGAAAATGGGACTGCCAAGGCATTTAATAAAATATTGAGTCATACCTTGACCAAAATTTGTGACGTTGGTAGACAAGATTGGGATGATAAAGTATGAACATTTCTATGGGCGTATAGGACAACCTACAAGAGGTTGAATAAATCAACACCATTACAATTGGTGTTTGGTGCGGAGGTTGTCCTTCTCGTTGAATTCATGTTACCTTCTCTATGTATAGTGCATGTAGGAGGATTGATCGATGAACAAGTGCTACGGGAAAGGATTGAAAAATTGATGAAATGGATGAGATATGATCATTGGCTAGGTGGATTCAAAAGGTTAAAAAGGATAAACAAAAGGAATGACATGATCACCACATCAAAAGCAAAAAATTTGAGATTGGGTAGATGGTATTGTTATATGATTCCAAGTTTCCACACCATCCCAAAAAGTTGAAAGTCCTTTGTTTTGGGCCCTATATCATCTAATAAATCCTTGATTCAAGCACGTGTCAGTTGAGAGTGTTGGATGGGATGAGATCACTAGTCCATTTCAATTCAAGTTGGCTGAATCCCTACTATAAATAAGTCTTCTTGGTGTTTGTAATAAGGCAGTATTTCCAGTTAGTCTAGAATTTTCCTTTATGAAATTTCTGTCTTGTGTTTCCCTTTCTCATCATTTGTTCTATTTGTTTTATGCCTTGGGCACTGGTAACCACATTAATTTTTGAAGGTTGTGTATGCACAAATGACCGCGTGATTCTGTTTTTAGTGTGGGGTGGAGTGATGCGAAGTATAGTCCTATAATACAAGTTGAACTAGAAGTGGAATTATGTTGAATGGCTTGGTTGATGGATATAAAGTGTGTAAGGATGAAGGAAGTGCATGGAAGAAGAGGTGGATGAAAAATTTTGGTGTTAGGAGAAGACTTTAGAGAAACCACGTACAGAGGAGGAAGAAGTACAAGAACAACATTAGGTGGATAGAAAAATTTCCTTTGGTGTTGTTGACACACACATAAGATTCTTCTATTAGGATGGATTATTTATGCACCCAGAAGGTTGTAGAATATTTTGTGCAAGATTGGGCACATAAGTGAAGGCACGTAAAGCTGGCTTGGTGGAAAAATCCACATTTAGTGGTAAGTATGGTGGTAGGTAAAATAGCATTTAATGATGGAAAGAAGGAAAATCTATAAATAAGAATTTGGGCACTTTATTATTTTACCTTGTGTTTACAAAGTTAAAAGGGTTCTCACAAACTAAGGCATCCAAAAGTGATTTATGCGAAGAAAAAATTAAGAAATCTAAGAGGACGTGACTAGAGTAGATCGCAAACCAATAGGAAAGGAGTACATGGGCATGGAGGAAGTTGTTGAGAAGCACCATCTTGTGGAATAATTGTTCCAATTAGGGTTTTGCAGATAGGGCACAGTGTTAGGAGGGTTTCTTCACAAGATTAAATCTTGAGGTTGGATAAAGTGGTAGAGAAGAGCAAGGAGAAGACGTTTGAAGTGTTAATCTAACCAGAAGAATGGCACCAAAGAAAGCAACCATCTTACCTAAAAAGTATAAGGGAAAGGGAAAGGGAATAAAATGGCTGTTGTTACAAGTAAAAATGAAGAATAGTACACAGAGATGCAATACCTAGATGGGGTATTTCTAGGAAAATAATGGGAGTCTCATTTTTGGAAAATGACTGTGAGTGACTATAATCATTGCACCAACACGACAAATAAAGAAATGGATTTTCAGGAGGTTTTCCCAACAAACAAGAGGACACTAGAGGACATGCCCATAAATAACAATGAAGTAAAAGTTAAATTGGAGAAGGAAGGGTTATTGCAACTATATAAATTACCCTACTTCAGAGAACCTGAGTGCCTCTATCAATGGCTGATGGTGCGTGTTCATGAAGACCATTTTTATTTTGCAAGGCACAAGATGCACATAACTCCCTAGTTGATTTACAAGTTCACGGGAATTATCTGTGAGGGGGATAACATTGATCATGGCCTAAGAAACAAGGAGGCCATCAAGGAAACATAGCCACATATGACTACAAGAAAGGATCATGATACTTTGACATTAAAGAGATTCTAGACCCTGTGATGAGGATGGCTATGTGCTTGGTAACCAAGCTCAATGATCAAGAAAGATGGACTCAAGTGAATAAGGCATGGCTAAATGTATGCTGGAAAATATCTAAGGGGACCATCTACAACTTGTCCACTTTCATCACGGATGAAATCATTAGCAATGCACAAGAGGGTGAGAAGATACTATTTGGCAATGTCCTCAAAATTGTTTTCTCAGAGATCAGAGTGCCCGATGGACCGTAGAGGTTTGTTTGGGAGTACCCAGAAGAGGATCCCTAGCCTACGAAAATGTTCACAAAATATACTTGTGAGACCATGATAGCCACTCACAAGGTGTGCCTAGAGAAATGGTACAAGTGCATGAGGGACGCATTTGGGGTGGAATGGAGGATTCTAGATAATTTACCCATGCTTATAAAAGGAGAGGTAGAATTTTTAGTGTATCAACACTTATGCATTAGTAGATTTAGGTTGACAAATGAAACAATGAGCCCCTAGTGCAAACTTCCCTTCTCCTTCACCATACAATATTTCCAAGTGGGGGTGAATAGGTTCAAAGAGGCCAAGAGACTAAGGTTCAACCTTAGTGAGGTGGATCAAGACCATCAGAGAGCTACGCAGAAGTTAGTCTACCCCAAGAAGCATGCATACATGGAGAGATATGTCTCCCATGAGATACAAATGATGAAGCATGTAACATTGCCAGCACTTTGGAAGGGCTACATCAAGGATCTACCATCACGTAAGGCCAAAATTTGAAAAAGGAGCATACTTGGAAAATGATATATCTATCCCTGAATAACCCACATGAAGGAAGAATCCCATGCCAAAGAATAGGGAAAGAGAAGAGGTGTAGAAAGCACAAAGTGTTTAGACTACACAAGCGGTAAGTGCTTCGGAGATAATCATTAAGCCTAGTACTTATGTGCAGATAGATAAGTCCCGGTGAAAGAAAAGACTCCAGAAGAAGAAGCGTCGGAGCATGAAGAACCCATCACTCAGGAGAAGTCACCAGAGGAGGAGGAAGAGGAAGCAAAATATCCTATTAGGAAGAAGTAGAAGGTGACAGAGGAGGATGAATCAGAGGGTACAGAGAGCTTGGAGGCCTATAGAGGTGAAAGAGATGATGATGATGATGAACTTGAGGCAATTCAAGTCCCTCCCATATTTGAAGTACATGAATTGGAGGAGGAAGGAGAGGAAGAAGAAAATGAGTACATATTTTTAGGAGGGAGAATGAAAAGGAAGAGGAGGATGCTCAAGAAAAAGGGGTAAGTGAAGAAGTTACAAAAGAACAAAGGACCCCAAGCCTCACAAAGGAATAGGTAGATGAGGTCGTGGAGAAATAATTAGCAAAAATCATCGAGGACTGGTAGAGAAAGAGCTGGAATGCGGTGCTGAGACATGGTGATGAAGGAAGTAGAGGAAGTGAGCATAGAAAAGGAATATGGAGAAACTCTTGGCTATGGTGTCATTTGATGAGGTAGGTGCTTACCCTCAAACGAGGAAAATTATTTCTTGGGAATTTGAGTCCCACATCGATGAGCTAGAATTAGAAGTAAGCCAAGGGAAATAATGAAGGTACCAAAGTCAAAAGGAGACAACCCCTTGCTAAATGAACAATATCTATAAGATGAAAAAATTTGCAATGCACTGAAGAAAGTTTCGGTTGAAGTAGAATCTAGGATCTTTAGGAGGAATGATAGGGTGAAGTTCCTAGAGGCATAACTGGAGAAGAAGGAAGAAGATCTCGAGGAAAGAACCAAGGAATTAAAGTGGGAGGAAATAATTAGCACTCAACTAAGGTGTGAGTTAAAAGAAGAGAAGGAAAGGGTGTGTGAGGTTTACAAGAAAGTAGAGATGATCATAGATGCCATTTTCTTGAAGCATCCAGATCTGACACCACCAGCGTACAGAAGTATGGATCCACCCTAGAGTGCCTAGAGGAATTGACTTACATCCTCACAATGGAAAGGAAACCACTAGCCTTGGAATCTACAGAAGAGGCATCAACGTAAAAGAAAAGGAGGACAAGATGAAGGTTGTGGAAATTGTTTCTTAGTACAAGAAATTCCTCGCTGATGTGAAAGTTACCACCCAAGTCGTTGAGGCTGCCTATGACAACTGCACTAATAGAGATAGAGTGGCAAGCATTCTGGTCACCACTCATGAAGTAGAGCTCAAGGATTTCCAAGAGAAGAACAAGGGGAATAGAGTAGAATGTGACATAATTCTAGCCAAGGTTGAGAAGAAATCAAAGGCTATTGAGACCTTATGGGGCTTAATAAAAAACTGGTTGAAGGAGTTGTATCCCTAGATCACTCAAAGGATGGACGTCGTTAGAGGATTTGGGAAAACAATTGGAGGGGATCATGGAAATAATAAATACCCAAGGAGAAGGGCTAAGATTTGAAGAGGTGAGATCCCTAGTTGGTGACCTATATCAATAGGCACAAAATGAAGTCACTATCTAGAATAAGTTGGAGGTATACTTGATGAAATATTTCCCTCTCCTCTTACAGAAGTAATAATAGTTTCCCATTCTTTCATTGTTTCCCAAATTCTTCATTCCTTTATTATTTCCGCAAATTATTCAAGGACAAACATTATTTATTTATTGAGAAGATGTTCCTAAGGGAGGAGAACAAGCGTAGTGTGGGGTGATGTTGAGCCCCTAAAATATTGGCTAAGTAAAAGAAGGCACGTGGGCATGTAAGGCCTATTTGGAGAAGGGTGCGCAAGGTGAAAGCACACAGGACATGATTTTAAAATGGTTTAGTAGAACCAGTGGCACACATGTAAGGAAAATAAATTTTTTTGGGACTTACCCATATTGGGAATATCAAGAAAAACATAAGGAAATCATGACCCAACTTGTGCATACAGAGTGGATAAGGTGCCATCCTAGCAACTTAAAGCCCATAAAAGGAATATACCTTGTGATAGAAGATTCTATAAGGTCGTCATGGTAAAGGATGGAGAGCTCACATATGAAGGAGCATGCTCGATGGAGGACCACTTGGACACATGGAAACCACTCTACAACTTTATAAATCCATGGTGGTGCTTGATGAGGCTATATATATGAGCACTGTTAGAAAATAATATATATATATATATATATATATATATATATATATATGCAGAATACCGAGAGTTGAAGAGAGGCGAAGCTATGCAGAATACCGTGAGAGCTCTATGGGTTGGGTTTAGAGGATATGTAGGAGTATGTTGTATCAAGGGGATGGGTTTGAATATTTTTATTTGTATTATGAAGGGCTTAAGTCCAGTTCTGATGCATGACATTGGTCTGCACTATTATATGGATATGTGATTTCCTCAATAAATGTAATGTGGTTATCAAACATACTTAATATGAATATATGTGGTTCCATTTTTACTTATATCTGTATGGATTGGTTTTATATATATTTCATATGAGTGGGTGTAAACCCATGTGCATTTCCTTTCTGTTATGATTCAGATCTATGTTCTGTAATGATTTTCTTATCTAAATGAATACATTGGTCTAGAATCTTGTTCTAAGCTCTAAGATGAATGTATAGTTCATTTCCATTCTCTTCACTTAAAGTTTGTCCTAATTAATGCATTCTCACACAACTCACACAAAGGAGGGGCTCGGTGCCGTGCACATGCATTAGATGAGTTCCCATCACCCGCTAGGTGATATGCTAATGCACATGGGATTTCCTTGTTCTTTGAAAGGCATAAAAATGACTACACTCTTTATCCCATTAGTGAAATTAGGATCTGAACCTTCACAATGTTTCAAAAATATTTTCTTCGTCGGGAGGTTCATTTTTTCCAAGCATAGCCTCACAAAACACCTACAATTCCAAGATCATACCTGACATATCATTCAAATTGACCATCTTTGATTTAATATTCTCAAACAATTTCTTTAATTTGATGCAATGTTCAATTAAAGCTAAAGAGAAATTGATGGTGGGAGTATACATGTCTTTGAAAAATTGTGAAAATTTCTCCTCCACATGTTCTGATGAATACCTCTAATTTTTCTCATTTACAAGATCGTAAGGGATATCAACTATGAACTCCTAAATCAAGGTGAGTGAAGTGAAGGCTTCATTGCATACACTCTCATAATGGATCATAGAATCCTCGAGAAGTGTCTTTCTTTATTTGAGATGCAAATACCAATGAAAGTGTGTCCTCGAAATTCAAATTTGAGAGATCCTTCAATGGATAAAGTTGAAGATTCCATACTTGTCATCTCCTATAGACTTGGAAATATATCATTCAAATTTGATATGTTAGAAAAAAATTCCTTGAAAGAAATAATTGGATCAAGATATGCATTAATATCTTCATGGAGCTTAGCAGATATTTTTATCATATCTTTACAAAAACGAGAATCTATGAAAGCCAAGATTTAGTGACATGTCCCAATGTGTTTATTTCTTTTGAAAAAATGATATTTTTTTCATCGGGGGCAGCCACTGCATCGAGTGATGAGAAAGTGGATGATATGGGATTTATCAGATGTTGAACATAATCCACCAATTGATTTTTTTCATCCTTGAGCTAAGAGTTTTGAGATTTATATTTCTCAAGCCTCTTTAACATGATATCTATTGAATATTGATCCATCACCATGTCACTTTCCAATGTTAACTTCCTAAGTCAAAGTATAGAAACTTCATAATCAACAGATGTCATGGAATCATGTTCCTTGTAAACTTGTGGGATGGAAATATCTACAATTTTTTTTCCATAATCATCCACCATTATCTGAGAGAGTACTTTAGGATTCTTGGGAATGAAATAATTCAAAATCTTGAAAAGGGCATCAAAGTCAATGTCAATTTCCTTGACAACCCTCTTCCTTTTCTTGATCTCACAATCAACCCAAAAAGGAGTATCCTTCACCACTTCCACATACAAAATCCTGGAGTCCGAAGCAACATTCCCATTGTTCTCAACATCATTAGATTCTACAAGAATCCTTTCCATGACCTCAATCTCTAGTGAAATAACCTCTATATTGACCTCTTGTAAATTAGGGAGACTTTGAGAAATATCTTCATGAACTGTAGGTTCAGAAGTTTTCAATATCTAGACTACTTCCATTTGAGTGGACTCTTATGCGGGACAGAGAGATGAGGATTTTTGTTATGAGCTTCTGCGAACTATCAATAATGTGAGTAGAAGAATATCTACTTGAAGTGGAAAATCCTAATACAAACTCTCTTCCTTCACTAGGTCTAGGCCCTTTAGATATTTCACCTCGTGAAACCTTCTTTGGTGAAGTGGATTTTGGAAACCACTCCTTTGTTTCTTGATGTGTATGGCTAGATGAAATAGAGGTTGATTGAGAAGAAGCTTTGTTCGACTAGAGACCTCCTCAATTTGGAAATTTTTGTAATCTTGAGGTATGATCTTAGATTGATGGTAACTTTACACATTCTCTTTCATACAAGGATATGATTCTTTTGAGAATCGAGTTGATTTTCTTTATCAAGATAAAATTCATCTCTTTTGGTCCAATCAATTTGTGGCAACGGAGTAAAGGAAATTGCATCATATGAGTGATCAATAACATCTTCATCATCATCCACCAATGAATTTGGAGGGTTTTTGATGTGAAAGGCCTTGATCTAAGAAAGGGTTAGGCGAGAAAACTATCGCCTTCTCACTTCATGTCCATCTGAACAGGCAACCCAAAATTCTTCCATAGTAGGGTTATGTTGATACTTTTATCCAAGAAGCTTTTGCATATATCCATTGATATCTAACTAGAATCTCTTCACATATGTAAGAATAGTTATGGAGAAAAATATTTCTCCATGATTTTCACACTAAAGATATTTGGACACTCACATTCCCCAATTTGGATTGGGAAATGAATTCCTGAATGATGCTTGTCACTGAGAAGACAATGAACTTGGAATAGTTATCACACAAGATCCATTAATGCCCACTTGTCACTGACATACTTAGGAAGATTCCATGGAGTACCCACAAATCCACTCATGTGAATTTAGGAAAATAACTTAAATTGAATAAACCATGTTCCCCATTGGGAAATGACATCCATGACCTCTCGGAGAATCTTTCCTTTGTATTTTGATTCAAGTTTTGAATCATGCAGAAGGTGAATGCATCATTAACTCTTTTGAAATGATGAGAGATATTTTTGAAAATTAACTGTGGATAATAATGGAAGACATTATTTGATGGACCCATGACTCCTTTCATTTCTAGCCTCAAAAATAGCTTCCTTCTAGCCACCGCAATGATGTCATGTAGAAAAATCCAGTCATCTTCACTTTGATTAATTTTTGTGAAGATTATCACCGATGATGGTGGCTCAATCCAAAAATCTCTCTTGGTAAGGATGTTACAGATAAACTAATACATCCTTGGGTGAAATCCTGGAAGAGGGTAGACCAAAGAATTTACTCAAGAGAGTGATCAAGTAAAAATTCCAAGGGTGCGGAATTATTTGATTTCTCCTTTGGCTTCCTCAATTTTCTCACAAATTTATTGGATTTTTCGGCCATTATTAATTTTATAGAAAAAGGACTCGGGCATGCAAAACAATGTAAACAGTTTCAGGTCTTAGTCTCCAAACCACCATTATCACAAGAAAAATATGGCTCGTTTAATTTACAATAATAATAATTATTATTGATGTCAAATTACATTTTTTTAAAATGCCAATACAAACAAAATAATCAAAACTAAACTTTCCAAATCGGGAAACAATAATAATATTTTTTTAAAAAAATTCTCCTGATTATAATGAATTCATGCAAGATCAACTTTTAATCTTTTAAATTCACTATTTCTTCATGTTGGCATTTGAATGCATGATATTATTGAATAACACAAATTTCTTAGAGAGCTCTTGATTTATGCAAATGCATGAATTATTTTTCCTGAACACTTCCACATTGAACATATGCCTCTGCAATTCATGGCCCATTAAAAATGATTTATTTTTCCCTAAATTTTTATTCTTTCTTCTAGGCGTTGAAATTATATCAAAATGTGTTGAATTCTCCTTGTGCATGGGATGTGGTCTATCTCCTTAGTTAGGTGTGGTATTTTGGCCTATTTTAATATTTTAACTCCTCCAAACAAATGCATTGAAGACTCCTCCTTCCGGATACATGGGTATTTATTTTATTTTTCCTTGTATTTGGAATTTTACTTCTTTATTTCCTAGACAGTTGGGTGGGGATTTTGTTTGCAAAAACCTACCTAAAAATTCTTTGCCAAGGCATTGAAAACTATTTTGGACTCTTATTTCTCCTTTGGGATCCTTTGGAAAATTCTCCTTGTCTCTTTTCTTAGCTAGGCGTTGGGTTTGGTAAGTGAATGAATTTTATTCCCATGGTTGAGTGGATATTACTCTTTTTTCACTGCATGGATTAATTTGGTATTTTTGAATTCTTCTCCTCCAAAATGTGTGGGATTTAATATTTTGTTTTATTCATACATGGACTTTCCTCTCCCCTCACACGTGTGGCCTGTTTTGGCTTTTACATAGGCGTTGAAACCTGTTGTTCCTTGTTTGGCTTGTATGAATTCTTTTACTAAAACATGGTTTCTTTTCTTATTTGCAACATGAGATCTATGTTCTTCAAAAAAATAAAAAAATAAAAAAAATATACGTGGAATACTCCTTTGTTTCCTGAACATTGATCTGTTTTCTTCCACATTAGTTTTCTCTCACTTATTCTTGATTTTCCTGCAATGTTGAATGGAACGGTTTAGAAATAACATGGGAAAATTGATTGACTAAGTTAAATATGGAAAAATATTGCATTTAATCCTCCTTTACTTCTGGTGTATCACCTGAGGGATGTGATAAAATATTTCTCGAAACATTCCTTCAAAAGAAATAAGAAGAAATTGGAAACATTTATCTTTGAAGTTTCTTCGCATGACTTTTTCCAACAAGTTTGACAGAGAAATGGTTATGGGAATTAAAGAAACTTCCATGTAACTGCTTCTTTCCTCCCATTGAAATAACCAATTTCCCTTTTTTTGGGTAGTGGGCATTAATTGTCAAGAAGTATGGGAAATATCTTAATCATTTGCCTCGTGCAACAACAAAGTAGGCCGACAATTCCCATCTTATTTCCCCATGTGGGAAATTAGTATATTTTTTTCTAGTTTTCCAATCAGTTGGGTTGGTAATCAAAAGATGAAATCCCATAAGTGGGTAAAAGAAGAAATTTCCAGAAAGGAGAAATCGGGTACAAAGAGCCAATTTGGCATCCCGACGATTGGAAGTGAATTTTATTTTCCCCAAAGAATAAATAAAACCTTTTAAATTAATTTTTAATAAATATTATATTAATATTTATTTAATTAAAAACCCCCAAATTTAATCAAATTAATTTTATTGAATAAATGGGTAAGAAATTAATTAATTAATTAATTAATTATTAACGTAGTTTATGACCTGACGGGAGGATTTCACTCCGAAATGAATGAAATGAAGACAGAATGATCACCGAACATGAGGATCATGGTGAGGGTAATAAAACACTCAAAAGAATACTTTTGAAAATTTTCAAAATTTTCATGCTTATTAATTTTGTGAAGTCAAAATTAGCTAATAATAGATGGCTCTAATTAGGGACAAGGACTTCACATATACAACAAATGACCTAGACTCAAATAGTTAATGAACATGATATCAAAAATGATGATGCGTAAAACGGGATATAAAAATAGATGAAACTGAAAAAAAAGGAAGGGAAACAAACCAAAATACTAATTACCTATGTATTTATGGGGGACAACTTGTTTTCAATTTTGATAGTGCTTGAGATATTCGCATGTTGTATGAAAAAGGAAAAATAGTTACATCAAGATATGCTAAGTAATATGTGCTATCTCCATAAAAATTCTTGATTTTGAAAGGATCCAATGACTTTCAATACATGTAAGGGAGAGAGATTGAAGAGCGAGCCAAACCATTTTGATGTTAGACCAGCTCGATGCAACGGTGGAAGGAGCTTGTCTCTCCCATTAGGTTATCCCAAAAACCAAGGAAGAAGTAAGTATGGCCATCATCAGGGTGAACTCGATGCTATGTCTACTCGTTCATACTCATGGGGGTTACAAAAACTTGTGCCGAAAGCTTAGATAGACAAGCGGTGAAAGGAAAGTGATTTGAGTTGTAGGGAGATCATCACATGATAATAGTTGGAGATGAGCCCGCCATATTTGAATACTGAGGACCGTGCTTTACCAAGATCAAGTTGTGACGATATCATGTTGATCTCGGTTGGCAGAGAACTCAATGATTTATGGTGAAGGCTGACTTGGCACAAGTTAGCAGGAGACACAAAATTGGAAGATGGACATGAAGAATAGCTCAGTAGATCTTACAAGACTAACTCGGTGCATAATGAAAGCTTTAAATCAAGAAGGTCGGTTTAGTAATGAAAGGGAACCCAAAATAGCAAGACCGAGGAGAGTAGGGTGATGTGTAGTAGCTTGGTGGGCTCATGAGAAGAGTTCAAATGATTGAAGCTATGTCAACGAATGATGAGCTATTGGCTGAGTCATTCTTATGGTTGTTGTGTTAACGACAAAAGATGAGCCGGGTAAGTAAGATGAACTCGGTGGATAGATTGTGATGTTGTCTCAATGTATCGCCAAGAATGACCAAGATGAAGCCAATTTTCTTGATGGTGAGGTTGTGGTAGGGCTCGATATATTCATGAGGAATTTCAAATCTGTTAGTTGATCCATGAAATGGGAGAGAGCTCATCGACATAAGCCGTCCAAGCACGTGTTGAGGCCGAGTCACTATAAAGAGGCTTGGCTTAGTTGCGGTAGTAGGGGTTCAACTCGGTAGTGATATTTTTAAGAATTGTGGTCACAAAGTGGTGGGATCTCAACTTGGTTGCGGTGAAATATGGAGGATCTCATGACTAACTTGATGAGTTGGCTCAATGAGCCAACCACCAAGTTGTACTCATTTTTGGACCATTTCTCAATTGATCCCCCCTCCTCGAGTCAAACTGGTCAATAAGGGGTCCCACCTGAATTCAATTAATTTATTATTTTTATTTAAATATTTTAATAATAATATTTGTTATTATTATTTAAATATTCTTTTAATTAATTAAGGAGAACTAGGTCATTTGAGTATTAATGATACATGATGGCACCTTTTAAATTGGTTCAACCAACTGTGATAAATGAACCATCATGTACCTTCAAGTTAGGAATGTAATTATGACCTTTCCTCTTCTCTCTCACATATTACTCTATAAATGTAAGTTGGAGGCTCATTCCAAAGGGTTCCAACTCAGATAGGTTGGAAAAATATACATCTTAGGCAAGTGCAATTTTTCAAGAGTCCTCTCTCTTCTGCAATTTGTCCTTATGTGTTGAGAGAACTTTCAAGCCTCTTATTCAAGACTGTAATGGAAACCATTACCTCTTGTGAATGTATGATGCATTGTGCATGACATTGAATCAATAAAAGTGTGTGTTTTGTGACTAATCCTAGTCCTTTCATCCTTCTATAATTCTTTGTGCATTTTCTCATGCTTACAGTACTTTGTGCATTTCGATTGCGAGTTCTTAGAGTTCTCGTGCTTATCGAGTGGTGGAGTATTACATATAGTTGAGTTGTGGTGTTTTTTTACCCTTCTTAAGTTCATCCTTCTTCACTGGGAAACTGATATATTACTATCTGATCAAGTTTAACAAAGGGAATGCATGTCTCTTAGTCTGTGGTACTTTGTACCCTCTCTAAGTTGTAGTAGGTGAAGTTGATCTATGGTGCACACACCTTCTTCAAATTAACCCTTCCTAAGTCTAGAAAAATCCTTTATTTGATACATCACCATCCTTGGTATAGTTTCATTTCTACAAATCTCTTTCTCTAAAACCCCATGAAAATGTTAGCATACGACTAGATATCCTTTTTATCACATTAAGAGTAGTTCAACACTTAGTTTAGGAAGAGTAAGTCGGCCTTCTCCAGAGGTTCACCTTGAGCCCAAGTCCCATAGCTTGAGAGGTGATCCCATGTGTCCCAATCACACCAAATGTCTTGTTCACATTTTGGCCATTCGGAGGGTTCGATGATTTGGCAACAATAGTTTTTGGCATGCCCGATGGGACCAAGATTTGGTACTTCTCTTCTCACTTACACAAGTCAAATTACCTAGAAACTTTATATCTTTGGATTATGAATCTCAACACGTTAACTTAGGTGAAGAATTCAGACAATAGCTTCTTCAAAGCAAGGAAATTATCATCATATCAAACTTTCCTTGTCTCCTTCAAAGAGAATATGAAGAGGTGTTTCAACATCTTCATTGCAGCTCTACCTCGTAGGAGTCATTCAAATCCTTTTATGAAGGTTCACTCCACCAGGAACAATCAATATCTTACTACTATGGTATGAAACCAAGTTTTTCCCCTTTTAATGCAAGCAATACTCTTCTATTTTCTCAATGTGGCCCTATACCTATTACGACACTCAAAAGTTTACCCTTTTACATAGGGGAAACTCACATTACTCCAATGGAACATATTCTTGATGTAGCCAACATTTGTTCTCGTACATAATGTCACGAGAGGAAAATGTTGCAGTTAGACTTCTTGCTACCTCTTTTAAGGGAAAAGCACTTCAATGGTTTCGAGGGTTAAGTGTTGGTAGTATAACCACTTGGGATGAATTAGGAGAAAATATCTGTAAATAGTTTGAAGACAAGAGTGATAATCTTTCACTTTTGGAACAACTCACTACCATGAAGAGAGCTCCCCAAGAATACATGAGTGACTTCAACTTCCAATTCCACAAGACCTGGAATAGGATTTTGGCACTTGTAAAGCCTTCTACACATAATGCATTATTGTATTATTTGCGAGCCTTGAATAGCAATGTAGAAGTCTTGATCTAGTCCATGGGAGGGGCTAGATTACCTGATTCCTACGATGTTGCCATAAGAGTGGAAAATTCCTTGATTTAAGCTAGAAATATTGCTCCACGACTGCCAATGTCGTTGTCTCCAGATCTTACAAAAATCAGCCCATCATTGCTCATATTCTAGCAGCCTCTAATCAACCAACTCAGTCTACCCCTACCTCTTCAAATGATCTATTTGAAGTCAATTCATTGTTGTAAACTTTTAGAAATGATCTTTTTGTACTCAAGAGGCAATAGTTTCAATACAATCGTCCATATTAGCCACAAAATCAGTAGTATCAAGCTAACCGTCCTCCTTTTCAAGGGAACAATCAACCGCAAAATCAAGCTACAAATCAAGCTATGAATGTCAGACCTTTGAACTTTTGGAACCCTCTTACTGCTAGTTCATCTAGAGCCATTATACCTGTCTAGAATAATCTAGTTCAAGACTACGAATGGTGTTACCCTTGTTCTCAACCCCAAAATCAAAATCTTTGTCCCAATGGAGTTATTTTCTAGGCCCTTATGGTTCAAAGCGTATCCCCCTTCTGAGAAAACAAAGAACACATCTACGCAAGAAACAACAGATCAACCGTAGGCACCTGAAGAAACCACTTTGCTAAACTGGCAAGCAAAAGATTTTTGTGGGTTGAATACAGATCCCTCATCAGTGGCGGAAAACACTCATTCCAAGAAGAGAGAAATGGAACCTCAAACTTCCAAAGATGATCAAACATCCACTTCACAACCTTAGACACAAGTGGCAGTTGATAAAGATGTGGGAAAGAAACCGCTAGAAATACCTATTAGCCAAGCCGTAAGAAAATAAAGTTCATCAGGCATCATGGTACCCAACAAGAATTTTCCAAAGGAGGATCCCAATGCTCAAAGAAGCATCAAAAAAGTAGGAGAAATTCCCTTTAGCATAGTGGAACAGATGAAGAAAACCAACTTGAGCGTTACTATGTGGGATGCACTCTCAATTCCTTCTCAAAGAAACTTTTTGCAAGAGGCTCTGAATAGTTTTGGTATAACTGGTGGATCATCAAGTCATGGAGAAACAAATGCTACAAGTTTGTGTCAACCAGAAGGGAAAAGTATTCCTAAAGAAAACAAATTTCCACCATTCTATATTTCCCGATCATTGGAAACCACCTGGTGCATAATTGCATGATCGATTCTGGTGCCAGTAGCTCAATCATGCCCAAAAAAATTGCAGATGTACTAGGCATGCAATGTGTGCTAATTACGAGAGGATTTGTTTAGTTAAATGGCATAGTTGTTAAGACTAAGAGTTATTAAAGGAATTCAACTTGCCATCCATGCATGCCCAAGTTTGTCATTCACCCAAGACATATGAGTCATTAATCTTCCTCCTCTCTTCGCCATTTTCCTATCATGATATTTCACTATTAGGTTAATTATTATTTACCTAATATATTAATTATGCATCATATAACAACATTATTCAATTAATGTGTTAGGTTAATTATTATTTACCTAATATATTAATTATGCATCATATAATTAATTATTTAATTAATGTTGTTATATGGTTTTTTAACCATATTTTTCTTTTATTTCCACAGGTATAATTGTTATAATTGTTATAACAATTATGTGCTTCCCGGATGCATTTTGGAAGCTATTGTAACAATTATTATTGTATTCATATGTTGTACAATTCCTATAAGAATTGCAACACTCCATTGTATTCTTGGTTGATTGAGTTTAATAAAGATAATCAGGCTTCTCCCCTATTTCTCAATTTACATTTGGTACCAGAGTGAATTGAAGCTCCTGGCAAGGTTGGAGAAAGGGTGCAGAGGAAGGAAAAGTCTTAGAGAATAAATTTACTTCACCGGAGAGCTAGTGCTACCTCCTGCAGCTTCCCAAACCTCCCTGTAGTTTCACAATCGCTGTCCATTCTCCAAGTAAATGGAAAGCCAACTTTTTTTTCATTGAGGCTCTCTACACTAGGAAAAATTTCTTTTGGAGCATTTTCTGTTTTATAGCAATCAGATTAAAAAATTTAAAAATATATATATTTTTCCCCATTAGGGGTTTTGTCACTAAAATTGGTGACAATGTTAGTTGTAACTAACACTAGTGGTAATACTAAATTTAGAATGGATATTCATGGGTCTGCACCAAATCCACAAAACTCCTTCTCGAGTCACTGAGTTGTGCATTCAAGCAAGTTGGCGTATAGAACGGATCGAGCTCATATCAAGTTCCATTAAAGGCCGACCTGCACTAAGCTTTGCATTACCACAATTGACATTACATTGAGTTGTATATGTTTTAGATTGAGTTGTTGATTGGTGAGTTGTGGAATTTACCCATCATTTTGTTCCATCTCAAATCAACAACGTTCCTGCACAGTCAAACATACAAGGGGATCCAGGCTCCTCTCCTCTCCATTCACCATCGCCAAAGCTCCCATCGAGCTCCAAATCAGTGCACATCTCCAACCAACCTATATTCACAGCAAAAAAGTGAAGGAAACATCCCTGGTCTTATCCTCACGCAGGTTGTATGCTGAAAAAACAAAACAAAGTGGATAATCAATTAAATATGGTGGATATATATAAAAAACGTAGAAAAAAAAGAAATAGAAGTCAAAGAAGTGTATCAAAGTGGCTAGAGATAAATAAATGTTTTAGATTCATTTTTGAGCAAATGAAACCCTAATCACCCTCCTTCAAACACTCAAGCCACATGGAACTCTAGCCACGTCACATTTTTCAAAAGGTAAGTTGTTTTTACTCTTTTTTAAATACAATATACTTCTTTTCATATCACAAGTGCTCATAGAGCCTAGGCGGTTAAGTGGAACGACTTAGAAGCGGGAGGTTTGGGGTTCAAACCCCACCCCCAACACAAGATTTTGGATTTTTGAAATTTGGTGGAAAATTTGGAGAAACTACCAAATTTGGAGGAAGATTTAGCAGAAAAACCACTGCTAAACCATTTAGTTATAACTAAACAGGTCACTAAATATTTAGCGAGAAAATCCCTAATTTAGGGTAAATTTTTTTCTCCATTAAGCCAATTTTTTAATTTTAGGAAACATTTTCCAAAGGAAGAAAATCTCAAAAAATTCAGCTTGGGCCTCTTTTTAATGGTTTCCAACATTTTGGGTTGTATTGGGCTCTCGTAGGCCACTGGCTTCAGAAAACAAAAAAATTATCACGCCATTCAAATTTTTATAAATTTTTGAATGTAATGCCATGATTCATCATATTTTACTAATTTGTAGGTTACCATAGTCAACCAAAATATTGTAATTTCTTAGAAAGCGGCAAAATATTGTAATACAAAATAATAAAAATTTGTTCTATAACACTCGCAAGATCCTAGATCTCATTCACAACATTAGGTATATACGGTGCCTCCGGGAAGTGCTTACAGTAAATCCATAGTAACTACTACTACACTTAATGCCTAATATAACTACAACAATGTTGTTATGGGCATCAACCCTTTAAATCGACGGGAGTAATAAGGTCATAGTGAACACACTATGAGCCATCCCATCCATATATGAACGATTACACGACATAAATCCAGACCGAGAAGTTATCTAATTATATAAAAAAGTTACGTACGTATGATGATATTTCTTTGAGTTGGTGTTAATAATCGCATGCAGACCCCTTTCAAGATATTTTCTTGGTACAACATATTGAATTATTTCACATACATTAACTCCTCTTTCACGTACCATTGAGTATATAGAAAGGGTGAGATTCTTCCACGTACCATCGGGTATTTCAAAAGGGTGCGCATATAGAAAGGTTTGGTATATCAAAATAATGATATATAGATTGGGAGACCTTATGCCTAGAGTGATAAGAGACAAACCGTATCCGTGTTTTCTATAAAATGGGCACCAATGCCCCCAAAATTTTTCTTTTAGATTCAAAACTACCTCGAGAGGAAAAACTATGCTGCATGGAAGAAAAAAATCAAGACACATCTTGAGTTTTGAAGAGATCTGCCGCTATGAATTGTACATTGACCAGATCAACTACTAATACAACACAACAACGATAGTTTGATAAAGTAGATCAGAAGGCCAAACTCATCATCTTGTTTGGAGTGTCCGATGATGTACAACCCCATATTTGAGATGCCAAAACAGCCAAAGAAGCATGGGATAAGTTTAGCACATTATACGAGGCCAAAAAAAGAATTTTATACTAAATTTGCAGAGTCAGTTACACACATTAAAGTTCAAGCAGAATGAAAAAATAGAAGCTTTCTTAAGAAGAGTTGCAGAATTGAGGGCTTCACTTCTAGCCCTAGGAGAAGTGGTCAAAGATGATGATATCATTCCCATTGTTCTGAGAGAACTCCCTTATTCATACCATATTTTTGTAACAACACTAAACTTGTCAGATACAACAGTTAGTTTTGACAAATTGGTAAACCTACCACATAAAGAGGAAGAAATGAACAATAAGGATGATGAAGAGGAGCAGGAACTTTCTTCACATCAAAAATGGAAAGGAAAAGGTAAAGGAAAACCTAATTCCTATCAAAATTCCCAAAATCAAAATCAGTATCAAGGGGACAGACAACCAAGAAGAAACAATGTCCAATTTGTAAAAGAGGACATGACTTAAAATATTGTTGGTATAATACTTACAAGAAAGGTTTGTCAAGCAACTCTGGACCTCCACAATAAAAATCTTACAAGGGAAATTCTAACAATCATGGGAAGAAAAAGGGGAACTAGAAAAGAAGACCCCATCAACAAGGAAATATTCTTTGAGCAACAAGAATAATCAGACAATGAAGACTACTTGTTTACTCAAGTGAACCATCCATGTAATCTAGTGATGTTTGGTATGTTGATTCAGTGGCCACTTGACACATGACCAACCACATAGACCGGTTCACTTCAATGAGGGACACGCCATCGAAAAATCATGTTTTGTTGGGAGATGATGATTCATATACAGTTTAGGGGATTAGGAACATCTCTCTACCCATTGGTTCACGCAACTGTAGACTATCTAATGTCTTATATGTACCAGGGTTGACAAAGAATATTCTTTTAGTCAGTAAACTCCTTGACCACAACCTAAAAATTGACTTTGATAGTCATTCCAGAAATAAAGCATGTTTGATTTGAGATAAATCATGAGGCTCGAAAATAGTTGCAAAAGCCTCCAACGTGAGACTCATGTTCCAACTTGATTTTGTTCACAGAGATGATCAAGCACTTATGGCTAAGAACTCTACCTCAGCACATTTATGGCATAAAATACTTTGTCATGTAAGTTCCAAGTATCTCAAGAAACTTCACCGATGTAATATGGTACATGAGATACCATCTCTTGAGAAGGATGTAGACAAGTGTTCTCACTACCTTACAATAAAACAACATAGATTATCATTCCAAAAGAGTACATATCGAGCTCATGGTAAGCTTGATCTAGTTCATACTGATATTTGCATTCTGATGCAGCCGAGTCATTCAATATTTTATTACTTCATGCTTTGTGTTGATGAATATTCAAGGAAAAAGTGGATTTTTTGTCTTCGCAATAAAATTAAATCTTTTGAAACCTTCAAGAGGTTCAATGTAGCATTGAGAACGAAACTGGTCGTCACATCGGAACTCTCTACTTAGATCGAGGGGGAATTCACAAGTAATGAGTTTAAAGAATAACTACAAACTCATGGGATTCGTTTGACAAATGCCTCCTCCATAAACACCACATAAAAATGGTGTTGTTGAGAGAAGAAATCATACTATCATGGAAATGGTGCAATGCATGATCGATGAGTCTAGACTTGCAAATACATTCTAGGTAGAAGCAATAAAAAATAGTGTATTTGTTGAATAGAGTTCCCATAGTTGCTCTTAAAGGAGTAACACCATAAGAAGCATGGTCAGAGGGGAAACCATCTATTGCACACCTTAGAGTATTCAGGTGCAAATAAAAGATGCACATACCCAAGAAGAACAAAAATAAATTGGACATGAATTCACAAAAAGTCATCTTCATTGGGTACAATGAAGAGACTCTTAGGTACACATTGATGGATCCTAAGACCAGAAAAGTCTACACCAGCTGAGATGTTGATTTTTTTGAGAAGAAGGAAGTAGAGTCTCCTCCTCCAAACTTACTGGATGTAGATTTTTCACCAATTGTAAAAATTGAAGTTGATGTTCCCATAGATGATGAAAGTGAATATGGGGATGATGGTGTTGATTAGATAGAACCATGACCCATATGAATAGTTTAGCATATGCCCAAGTGGTGTACCAACACATTACGAGATGTAAGAATGGATGATCCACCAGATACATCCACCCCTAAACCACAAAATCACAGTAAAGCAAGAGAGGAAGTTAAATTTTCTTTTATGAGTAGAGTTATTGAATCTGATGAGCCCTCTACAGTTCAGGAAGCCCTATAGTCAAAATCTTGGAATTATGCCATGGATTATAAATATCAATTAGTGATGAATAATAACACTTGGCAGATTTTCGATCTTCCACAAGGGAAAAAATCCATTGGATGCAGATGGATATTTAAAAAAAAGTGTAAAGCAGATGGGACAGTGGACAATTATAAAGCAAGACTAGTAGCAAAGGGGTACACACAAAAATAAGGCATTGACTATGAGGAGACATTTTCTCCCACAGCTAAGATCAAAATGATCAGGATGATCTTTTCTCTAGCTACATAGTTTGGTTAGAAAGTCCATCAAATGGACATAAAAATTTCCTTCCTAAATAGAGATTTACAATAAGAAGTCTACATGACTAAACCTGAGGGATATGTAGTACCTAGTTAAGAAGGAAAGGTATGCAAACTTAGGAGATCTCTGTATGGCCTCAAACAAGCACCCCAAGCATGGTACATCAAGATTGATGAGCATCTCGTACAACATGGATTTGTTAGAAATCCATATGATCCCAATCTTTACCTCAAAAAGTAAGGGGGAGATTGTGATTGTCATTGTCTATGTCGATGATCTAGTCATCATTGGTAGTTTAGTGAGGATGATCAATGCAATGAATAAATATCTTAATTGATCATTCGACATGACCAATCTCGGGCTAATGCATTATTTTCTTGGATTGGAAGTATGGTAGAAAGAGAATCACATATTTTTTTTTTTTTAGATGAAATATACGAAGAAAACACTCAAGAAATTTGAGGATGATGGATTTCACACCAATAGCTACACCTATGGAGAAAAAATTACAGTTATCTCATTTAGATCCATCTCCTAAGGTAAGTGCCACTCTCTATTGGCAGTTGATTGGGAGTCTCATTTACCTGACCTACACTAGACCAGATATTAGCTTTGCAGTGAGCTATTTATCTAGGTTCATGTAGGAACCCAAAGTTTGTCATTGGAAAGCAGGAAGGTGCATCTTAATATATCTCAAAGGATTAGTGGATCTTGTTCTAGAATACAATAAGAATGATAACTTCTTCTTGACTGGATATTTGGATTAAGATCATGTTGGCAATATTAATGATAGAAAATCCACTTCACGATTTGTATTTTTATAGGATCTGGACCAATATCATGGGGAAGGAAGAAACAACACTTTGTTTCTCATTATTTAAAAGAAGTGAGTATCGTTCTACACAGGAGAACCATTTTGTGAAGTGATTTGGCTATGTCATATACCGGAAGGAATTGGAATACCACAGGACAAACTGACCACCATGTATGTTGACAATGAAGGTGTTCTCAAACTTTTTCACAATCTAGTGTTTCTTGAAATAAAAGAGAAAATTAAGGTACATGTTCATTTCATATGCGAGCATGTGTTGAAGCACAACATCCAGCTTCAATTTTTTTCAATAGCTGAACACCGAAAGCAGATATCTTCACAAATTCACTTGCATGTGACAAGTTCGAGTTGTTCAGATATTTTCTTTCCTCATCCCTTGAGACAATGCACAATTAAGGGGGGGAATGTTAGGTTAATTATTATTTACCTAATATATTAATTATGCGTCACATAATTAATTATTTAATTAATGTTTTTTTTTTATTATTGGCAAATAGTTTTTTGAAAGGGACTATACCCTTGTACAACAAGGCTCAGAAGCCAGAATAGAAAAAATAAGCACAAAGAAAAGGATCAACATCCTGATATAACAATAAGGACCAACTGCAGAACGCAGTCTGCAAAGAAGAAACAACAACCAGCAACTCAGAACAAATAAACAACTGCTGAACAATGAACAAACAACAAAGGTACAACAACACACATGGAAAGAAAACACGCAGTGATCCGGCCACAAAAATGAAAACAATGTACTCCGGCCGAACACTAACGGAGAAATCATCCAGACGAATAGCTCTCCTTCAGGGTAATTTTTTTTTTTTTTGTTAACCGTGACCCAGCCTGCTGGAGTCTCCACTGCTGAAGGAGGAGACAAAGGAGGGGTATTCTCCTTAGTCGCATATGTCCCAAATGGGACAGCCACAAACTTATTACTTTCCGTGTTACCCTCAACAACTTGAGCAATTTTCATGCTGCTAACAGTTTGATTTTCGGATAGAGGGGTTTCAAGGGCAGATTTGGATCACCCACTGTTTCCACTTTTGATTCAAGATCCCTTTTAGCATCAAAAATTAGGTGCTCTGGGAGTGCATCTTTCCACCAATTCCACTTTTCATGTTGACGTTTTTCCATCCCACAAGCAGTAGAGGTGTGTCCTAAGCCAAAACATCTTCTACATCGGAAAGGTAGACCTTCATAATCAAGAGTTTGTGACCAAGTTCGATTTTGCACTCTAAGATCTATAGTAGCAGGAAGATTTTTATCAGTGTCAAGTTCCACCAGGATCCGGGCATAGGTAGTATGGGTGTAATTAGTGGTTTGAGAATCTATAAAGAGTGTAATTCCCAAGGTATTGCCAATGGCTGTCAGACAGTCCTTACTCCAGAATTGGATAGGTAAGTGGGGTAGCCTGATCCAAACAGGTTTCCAAGAGAAAGATTCTGTGTGCGGGTTAAAGGCTGGGAACCAGGGTTTCATGACCAAATATTTAGATTGACAGGACCAGAGTTTAGAAGCAATGTTTTCTTTATCAGCTACTAAAGAGAAAGTCACAATGAAAATTCCCTTAGCACACAGATGTAAGTCTATCTTACCAGTTAAAGTTGGAGTCCAATGCTGAGAGATCCATGCGTGAAGAGTAGGAAGGCTGGGCCACATTCCCCGAATCTACAAATCAAAGCGTGCTCTTTGTGGTAAATCTCAGATGAAATAACATCTTCCCCAAATGTAATACATGGGGTAATGTCTGCAGGTTTCATGGAGGATTCCTTTCCCTTTAGAACGTCTTTGAAGGAGGATCCATGCTTATTTTCTCTGTCTAATGGTGAAATAATAGGTAAAGTACCATGTTCCAGCCCACCACAAGAAGAGCCTTCCAGCAAGGGTTTGAGAGGGCCATTGCCTGGCATATTCACAAGAGCACCCCCAGCTGGAGTTTGAAAATGATTTGTGCAGCCATCCTCGGAACCCCGGCATTAGTGAAGGCAAGATCAATCCACGAACGGGGTGAACCCACAGTCGTTCCTCCTCCAACCCGTTCTACTGGCCGATCCTTGAGTGTTTCTGTTCCAGTGCTCGCGGACCTGCGTGGATCTAGGCGTTTTCAGCTGGAAACCTTCTGGAGTTTTCCGCTGCCATTAAAAACATCTTCTATTCCCCATTTAGGGTTCGTGGGGGGTTTTTTAGTACGCGCCATTAAAACATTATTTAATTAATGTTGTTATATGGTTTTTAAACCATATTTGTCTTTTATTTCTATAGGTATAATTGTTATGATTGTTATAACAATTATGTGCTTCCCGGATGCATTTTGGAAGCTATTGTAACAATTTTTATTGTATTCATATGTTGTACAATTCCTATAAGAATTAAAACACTCCATTGTATTCTTGTTTAATTGAGTTTAATAAAGATAAGCAGGCTTCTACCCTTGTTTCTTAATTTACATTCACTGCTAAGATGGGTGGTTATCTATCAGCCGATTGGTCACATATGATTCTCAGGACTTGATACGAACAAAAGTGACTATAAGGGTAGAAGCAATCTACCATAATCATGTAGAACCCTACACTTCTAGTCCTATAAATGGGAATTACACCATCGGAGATCCGAAAAAAGATAATGTTGATCATGAATTGACCACTCTCATTGAAGAAGTCCCCGATACTGTGTTATATGAAGTAAGTGGAGATCATCAGTATGATCCCTATGCTAATGTATTGGTAGAAGAAGAATTTGGTTTTCTACTTTTGGAAGAAACAAGATTGGGTACATACTGCATTCATGAAGAAGATACAATCATACCACAACTCATCAAAACACCAAGCGATTTAGAAGGACTATGGAAATTTTTCTTTGATGGCTCGAGAAGTAAGAATGGATCTGGTGCTGGTGTTATGTTAATATCTATAGAGGAGATAAGTACTTCTCATCTTTCCAGTTGTAATTTAGTTGCACTAACAATGTTTCTGAATACGAGGCCCTTGTACAAGGAATTCAACTAGCCCAAAAGAAGGGGATCAAATCCCTTACTATTTTTGGAGACAGTGAGTTAGTTTTCCATCAAGTGACATCACATAGTGCATCCAAGAATGATCTTTTAATATCATATAATAATCGATTCTGGGACTTGATTGAATATTTCAAAGCTTTTGGAATCCATGTAGTTCCTAGAAATCAGAATCAAGATGTTGATAGGCTTGCTAAAATTGGCTCACAATACGACATACCTATTGATGTCATGAAAGAAGGGAAGTAATTTTTCAAAATGGTGGTTTGACCTATATTCCCTGATAATGTGAGTAGCTGGCAAGTGTTTGATAGTGAAAAACAAATTGTCCTTTTCCTACAAGAAGAGACGATTTTGCTGCAAGAAATCAAGATAAGTTGCAAGAGTCATATGGTGATCAAATTATACAATTGAAAAGCAACAAACTACCAAAAGGCTTAGTCACTCTGGAATCCATTTTCAATTCAGATGATCAAGCCAAAAGACAAAGCTCTAACATGGTGGTCAAAGAAGAATATTTTGAGGAAGTCGAGGTAGCGCATGAGAAGTTTCTGAAGATTGGAAAAGTGTGTACTTCAAAGAGAAAGAAGATTTCATAAAACTTTGTCAAGATTATCATGACATATTTACGTGGAGCTATAAAGACTTGCATGGTTTTGATCTAGGTATAACACAAAATACCATCGAACTGGATCCCAATGCCAAGCTAGTTCACTAGAAACAAATGCTAATTAATCAAAAAATCGAGCCACTAATGAGAAAGGAGATAACCAAACTCATTGAGGCCTATATAATTTTTCCTATGAAGCATTCCTCATGGGTAGCCAATTTGGTGCCCGTAAGGAAGAATAAGGAAGAGATT
This sequence comes from Taxus wallichiana var. yunnanensis, assembly GCA_018340775.1. Lineage (NCBI taxonomy): Eukaryota > Viridiplantae > Streptophyta > Pinopsida > Cupressales > Taxaceae > Taxus > Taxus wallichiana. The sequence continues at coordinate 516,568,445 of CM031237.1, read as the reverse complement.
TGGTTGTGTGTAAATTCTAGGTATTTGAATCATGTGTCATTAAAATACCATTACCCTCTTCCATCAATGGAGTAGATCCTTCAAACATTGGCAGGAGCTCAAAAATTTTCTTTTCTCGATGGATATTTGGGTTACAATTAAATCTTAGTCCAATAATTTAACCAATTCAAAACAACTTTCACTACCAAGTGGGGCACGTATGCCTACAAAAAATTGTTGTTTGGATTGTCCAACACTGTGGCTACCTTCCAAAGAGCCATGGATATGGAGTTTAAAGGACTAATCAAAAATATCATCTTGGTTTACCTAGATGACATAACTATATATTCTACTCATGAAAACGATCACGTCACACATTTAAGGAAGGTTTTTGTGAAGGTGTAGGGAATTTGGAGTTTCAATCAATCCCAAGAAGTGTATTTTTGCAGTGCACAAGGGAAATATGTTGGGGCATGTTGTTTTAGTGGAAGGACTATCAATCGATCTAGCCAGGATTTGTTTGATTATGTCCTTATCTCTCCCAAGTCATAAGAATGGTCTCGAAAGTCATAAACTTTGTGCGGAGATTCATCCCTCAATTCATGACATTGGCTAAACCATTGACATCCATGCTGAAGAAAAACATGCCATTCTCATGGAAAAGGAAGGACGAGAGAGCTTCAAAGCCATCAAAATGGAAATTTCTCAAGCTCCCATGCTAGTGAACCCTAGGTTTGATAAATACTTTATCCTTTATGCTTTTGTAGGTCAAGAGAGCATTTCAGGGATCCTCACCCAAAAAATGATGATCTGATGGAGAAGATAATTTATTTCTTCAGTCAATCCCTCAAAGACTATGAGCTCAAATACTCATTCATTGAAAAATAGGTCTTTGCGGTTATTCAAGATTTGAAGAAATTCAAGCACATGTTGTCAAAAATAAAATTCATTTGATGGTGTCTCATCTAGGCATCAAGGAGTTTTGTTGAACAAAGAGATGAATGAGAAGCGCGTTGGATGGATCACAAAGGTGATGGAGTATGATGTACATATCAAGGTTACCAAACTTGTCAGAGGTAAAGGTTTGTGTCAACAACTTGCTGCAGACATGGAATCAAAAGGTGATGAGGATACGATGCTCCTAAACACTGATGAGAGTGATGATCAAGTTGACTAGTTATCCAAAATGAAGAATTTCCTCTTCTCAGGAGTATATCCTATGAACATGGATAAAAATCAAAGATGGAATTTCCATCTTCAATCTATTCCATATGTTTTAGTAGATAACATTCTCTTTTGAAAGGATTTGAATGGTGTCCTCCTTCGGTGCGTAAGACCGAACAGTGTGAATAATATCTTGGAAGAGGTTCATAATAACCTATCTACAAGACATTACTCTACATGAATAACTTCTACCAAGATCATGCAAGCCTTTTACTATTGGCTGGATTTGCTCAAAGATTCCCATCTCGGCTAAGGATATATAAAGAGTGTGCATTTTTCACATGAAAGCAAGAAGTTGGCATCTCTTTCACTACATCTAATTCAAGTGGATCAACCCTTTGTTCAATGGGAGTTAGACTTCATCAGAATGATTAAGCCTCCATCTAGTGATGGGCATAAATGGGTCCTTCGTAATGCAGACTATTTTACTTGATGGACATAGGCGGTAGTATTGAAAGCGAGCAATGAGAAGGCAATTTTGGATTTTTGGAAGGTATAATGACAAGGTTGGTGTTCCTTTTATAGTCATTTTAGACAACATGATGGATTTTGTTGGTATGAATTTGAATGAATGGGCTGTTAAAAATTGGGTCTACCTCAAAACTTCATCCGATTACTATCTACAAGGAAACGGATTGGCTGAGTCTAGTAACAAAAACCTCATAAGGATCATTAAGCGCATGATGGAAACTAATAATATGACTTGGCATACACAACTTAAGACTGCCTTATGGGCATATTAGATCACACCTAAAAGGGCCATAGGGAATTCTCCTTTTATTCTTGTATATGGGAGGGAAGAAAAACTTCCACTCTCCTTGGAATTACCTTTTTGGAGTTATCTCATCAACTTCAACTTATGAAGAGTGATCCTCTGACAATAAGGTTTTCTAAACTCATGGATTTAGAGGAATTAGAGAACAAATATATGAAGAATTTGGAGCAACATCAGGCTAAGGTTAAGAAACCTTTTGACAAAAAGGCATCGCGAGGCATTTTATAGAGGAAGATCTACTCCTCAAATAGGATGAAGACATGGCCAAACCAAGAAAGCACGCCAAGTTTGACACTCTTTGGAGTGGGCCATACATCATCATGAGTTATAAAGAGGTGAATTCATTTCATTTATCTAGGCTCAATGGAGAAAAACTACCCATTCATGTGAATGGGATATATCTCAAAGTTTGTTTTTGAGAAGAATTCGACCCCCTATACAGTTTAGTTAGGTGTTTTCCTCCAAGTTCTTATGCACATTGTTGTGTGTGTTGCTATTATTTTTCTTTCCTTGTTGTTGTGTTTTTGTGTTGTTGTTGCACACTATTTCGTGATTGGAATATTTTCAAGGAGAACAAAAGTCCAAAAATTTCAAAGGAAGTTTCAAAATATCCCCAATTCCTCGGATGCTTCATTCAAAGTTCTGCAGTGTTCCATAAATCTCAAGCATTCAACATTTTCATCATACTTCATGTTTAGCATTCCAAGGAGGTCCAAGATCAGCTATGCTCAAGGGGATTTCAGGATGTATCACAGAAGATCAAATCACTTTCAGGATTCCAATATTGACTCCATGCCCAATGGATGACTTAAGGCTACTAGAATCATGCTTAGCAAGCAATCATTCCCAAAAGGTCACCAAAAATGTTATCCAATTTTGTGCACATGGAAAAATTGGAAAACAAGGTTCTATTTTGACCAAATTATGACATTGGTCCCAAGGACCCATTTATGGTCATCACGGGATAACATGATTAAAATAATTAATGAATTACATAGGTGAGCTCACCTAACATGAACAGGGGTCAAATCAAAATCCTAACTCGACTCAACTCACTCGGTTGCAACTCAGATAGGATGATTGGTGTGTATCTCGAAGATGGGAAGGGGTTGGCCTTTTTATGAAAGCATAACAAGGCAACGTCAATTCTTTCATCAACTCAATTGAGCTGTTGTAGTTAGCTCTAAAGGTAACTCGGGCTAGGTGGAGTCGCTTCAATAAAGATCCCGACTCGGTAGAGAAAAATTCACCCAAGGTAGGGGTAGGATGGCTCAGTAGTCACCCAAAGGAGCCAACTCAGCTATTAAATTATTATAAGGGACCGAGCTCACAGGAGCTCAATGAAGACTAAGCTCATGGGACCGAGATGAAGGTAGCCCGGGATCTCATGAGTGCAAGAAAGGAGCTTGACATATTTTATCACGAGGAGCTTGGTACCACCGTATAAATGAATATGAGCTCAAGATTAAATTTCAGAGGCGTCGTAATGTTGAGGTCACAAAATTTGAGCTCACCTTTTAGTTACAACCAAGTTTCCTAATGGCTCGATCGAGTTGTAGTGGATTGGGTGGAATTTTTCAAGTTCACAGAGGTGGATTACAATTCGGTTTAGGTAATAATACACTAATTTTCTTAGACATTGAAGCCAATTCAACATGGGGTGCATAGGTGAGTACAAGGAAGGAGCTAAATCGGTGGTCACAACGAACGAGTAGGAGAGTGATATGGCTCAAGTTTAAAGCTCACCTCATAGGGATTGAGATGAGTTGCGGCTTGTGGAGAAGGATGCAAGATGAGAAGGTAGGAATGATGGGAGGTTAGAGCTCGGTGTAACCTGAAGCTAAGTTTTAAAGCTTGATGAGTTCACGGATAAGCCAAGTCGAGTCAGTGTAAGAGCTCGGTAAAATTACAAGTTAATTTGACAAGAGTCGGTCAAGGAGAGATTACATGGAGGATGAGTTGGCAGACTCGCAAAGAACAATCAGGTTCATGAATTTTGGATGAGTTCACTAGGTAGAAACTAAGGTGAGTACATGGATGGTTTAGTGATCCCACTAAGTAAAGCTTGATCAAGTTTGAGTTTTAGTATGGGGAGCTCATGAGCATGAAGCTAGTTGTGGAGCTCAGTGAGTCTTGGGGTTGATACATAGTTTGGTCTAAGGCTCAGTCGCCAAGTCACGAGCTAATTTTAGGGGTCTGCGGGTTCTGAGGTTTGAATCACCAAGAATGTGGATTTTTGTGACAAATAAGCCATGCCTTGATGGTGAGATGATCCTTGGGTTCTGAGACTTAAACTTCCAAAAATGTGGGGATCATGAGAAACATTTTCATGTGGAATTTTGGTGGTGGAAATCTAACACAAGGAATCCACGTCGGGGGAGGTTCGAAGAATCATGCCAACTCTGCAGAGAAATGGGGCCGAACTACCAAAGAGTGGGATTTTTATGAAACCCATGCCAATGTAAACATGGAAAATCAATGTTCAGACTCCCAATCTGGAAAATCCATCATGAGAAAATAGTTAGGGTAAAGGTGGAATTAATATCCATTTTTATCGAGTTGTGGAGATGGTGAATCAATTGTTGAGCTATGAGAAAAGTCATCCGGTGAATTGATTTTTGTTTTAATATCCATGAAAAAGTAACACGGAGGAAATTTATCACAAATGGTTAGCAAGTTTAGCACAAGTTTCTCGGCAATTAAATGCACAATTTTTTTATCAAACATCCATGCAGAGCCTTTGACCAATTCATGAATGATCGGGGTGATGTCACCAGGTTAGTTATAAGAGATCTAGGGTAGAATGCTTTAGATGACCAACGTTGGAAAGCCCATGAAGTATAAAAGAAATGGCGAGATTGATTCTAGGCTCATGGAGTGAAGCCATTTTCTGAGATGGAAGGGAGGATCGGTTCTTGCAAACCAAGTCTGAAAGCATGTAAGGAGTTAAGATGGTCATGGTCGACCGAGTCATCAGTACATACATAAAGGATATCTTGAGCTTAGTGGCTGAACTATGGAATGGATTATTGATACAGATAGGACTCCAGGATAGGCGTAAGAGATCGAGTTGAGCTCAACACTAGAGTGATAAGGTTCAGGCCTCATTACCGAAGGGAAGAGCTCGAGAAAGTTGAGTTTCTCGGTGGCAAGTGGAATGAAGCGAGGCATAATATCAAAGAATTGTGTGAAAGCATTACAATTGGTTTGCGCATGAAGATAATGAGGTGAGTTTAAAATTTGTAGAGAAATTAATGAGGTCAGAGGTGTCTATAGGAATCAGACTCATTTTGACTCATAAACAGGCTGTAAGTATATTAGGAAGATGCGTACGAAGCAATGTAATAAGAAGAGATCGAGTAATAACTCACAGATGAAATGCCTCCAGAATATATGTCATAGGTGCTCGTAGTGAAGGTATCCATGTTAAATATTTCCTACTTGGGACCAAACAAGCCACTAAGTTAGCACCTGAGATATTCAGGATATTGAACTCGTTGTACATAGCCAAAGGGATGGATCACCGTGGAAGTAGCTCAAATTCCTATGGAAGATATATGGATGCTCATAATAGAATGTAAACTCAGTAAGTTACAAGGATCTTGAGGTATCTAGTTTCAAGCTTAGATACATTACAGGTGAGTTTGGATCTTGTCTATGTCAGAGATCAAGGAGTGTCACAGGGGTCAAGTTGACTAGCATTCGGATGAGCTCACCGGAAGCATTGAAGACATAGCGAAGGAGATCGTAAAGACTCATTCAAAGGCTTGAGTTCAAAGGATAATCTAAGCCAAGTTGGAGCTCACCGGAAGAGACCAAGTAGATCGAGACACTCATTATAGAGTGGTCGAGGTGGTGGTGAACTATCTCGGTTAATAGGGTGTGGGAATTATGGTGAACCGTTAAAGAGGAGATCAAATTTCAATACAAGTAATGGAGAGAGCTTGTGAGAGCGAGCCAAGCCGTTATGATGCTAGACCATCTTGATTCAATGGTGGAAGGAGTTTGTCTCTCCCATAAGGTGATCCAAAAATCGAGGAAGAAGTAAGTATGGCCATCATCAAGGTAAACTCGATGCTATGTCCACTCGGTCATGCTTGTGGGGGTGGCGATGAACTTGTGCCCAAAGCTTAGACAAAAAAGCGTGAAAAGGAAAGTACTTCGAGTTGCAAGGAGATCATTGCATGATAAAAGTTGGAGATGAGTCTACCATAGTCGAATACAAGGGACCATGCTACCAATATCAAGTTGTGACGAGCTCATGTTGATATCAGTTGGTAGAGAACTCAGTGATTTACGGTGAAGGCCGAGTTGGCTTGAGTTAGCAGAAGATGCAAACTTGGAAGATGGACATGAAGAATAGCTTAGTCGAGCTTGCAAGACTAACAGTGCATAATGAAAGCTTTGAATCAAGCAACTAGGTCTAGTAATGAAAGTGAGCCCAAAATAGAAGGAAAAAGCAGAGTAGGGTGATGCGTAGTAGCTTGGTGGGCTCATTAGAAGAGTTCAAACAACTGAAGCTATGTCGAAGAATGATGAGCTATTGGTCAATTCATTCTTATGATTTTCGAGCTAACGACGAAAGATGAAATGGTAAGTAAGATGAACTCGGTGCATGAATTAGGATGTTGTCTCGATGTATTGCAAGGATGATACGGGATGAAGATGATTTAATCGATGGTGATATTGTGGTAGGGCTCAATAGATTTGTGAGGAAGCTTAACTCGTTATTTGTGCCATGTAATGAGAGGGATCTCATCATACATAAGTTCTCCAAGCACATGTTGAGGACAAGTCAATGTAAAGAGGCTGGGCTCGATCGTGTGAGTAAAGAGGGGTTCAACTCGGTGGTGAGATTTTTTAAGAATCATGGTCACAGAGGTGGGATCTCAACTTGGCTGCGGTGAAAGATAGAGGAGCTCACGACCAACTCGGTGAGTTGGCTCGGTGAGCAAACCACCGAGTAGGACTCATTTTTTGACCATTTCTCAATTGAACCCCCTCCTCAAGTCAAACTAGTCAACTGGGGTCCCACTTGAATTTAATTAATTTAATATTTTTAAAAATATTTTAATAATAATATTTTTAATTATTATTTATATATTCTTTTAATTTATTAAGGATAACTATGTCAACTAAGTATTAATGATACATGATGGAACCTTCTAAAGTGGTTCAACTAATCGTAATAAATGAACCATCATGTACCTTCAAGTTAAGAATGTAATTATAGCTTTCCTCTTCTCTCTCACATATTCTTCTATGAATGTAAGTTTGAGGTTCATTCCAATGGGTTCCAATAGGTCGAGATAGGGTTTAAAGTTATACATATTAGGAAACTACAAATTTTCAAGAGTCCTCTCTCTTTTGTAAATTGTTCTTATGTGTTGAGAGAACGTTCAAGCCTCCTCTTCAAGATTGTAATGGAAACTATTTCCTCTTCTAAATGTATGATGCATTGTGCACATTATTGAATCAATAAAAGTGAGTGTTTTGTGACTAATCTCAATCCTTTCATTTTACTATACTTCTTTGTGCCTTTTCTCATGATTGTAGGTACACTGTGCAAGTTCATGTTTCTATTATAGGTTCTTTGAGTTCTGTGCTTATTGAGTGGTGGATTATTGCATGTAATTGAGTTGTGGTGTTTTTTAACCCTTCTTAATTTCATCCTTCTTCACTGGGAAATTGATATATTGCTCTGTCTGATAAAGTTTAATAGAGGGAATGCATGTCTCTTAGTTTGTGGTATTTTGTACCCTCTCTAAGTTGCAGTAGGTGAAGTTGATCTGTGGTGCACACACCCTCTTAAAATCAACCCTTCCGAGTCTAGAAACATCCTTTTTTTTGCATCACCATCCCTAGAATAGTTTCATTTCTTCAAATCTCTTTCCCTAAAACCACATGAAAATGTTAGCATAGGACTAGATATCCTTTTTATCACACTAGGAGTAGTACAAATCTTAGTTTAGGAAGAGGAAGCCATCCTTCTCCAGAGGTTCACCTTGAGCCCAAGTCCCATAGCTTGAGAGGTGATCCCATGTGTCCCAATCACACTAAACATTATATTCACATTTTGGCCATTTGGAGAGTGTAGTGATTTGGCAACAACACTTATTCTTCTTGATGGTGAACTTATGCCTTTATCCTTCAAACTAGATTTTGACTGTCTTAATAACATTGTGGAATATGAAGCACTCATGTTAGGTCTTTAAAAGGCCATAACATTAGACGTTAAATCCCTTAATATATTTAGCGAATCTCAAATAATTGTGAACCAAGTTGATAGTTTATACCATTGTTGTAATGAGGTACTTCAAAAGTAGAAACATCATGTTGACATACTTTTTACTGCCTTTAATCATTATGAACTTCAAACCACTACGCGCTACACTAAAAAATTCATAGATACCATGGCTTTCCTTGCTTCTAAAATACCTTCTTCATCTTCTGAATCAAAAATATTTTCCACAATATAAATTTTGTAATCACCCTCTTATTTATTCTAAGACGTTAACTTTTTCCGAAAAAATTGAAACCGATCCATTGTACATTTGGTATAAGAAACTATCCGATTATCTTTCCCTCTTGATTTTTCCTCTGGATCTCACTTGTAATGGCCAACAAGCCTTCCTCAAAAGTATCTCTTGCTATGAAATCAATGGGAGTATTCTCTACAAATGTGGCTTTAACGATATCCTACTAGGATGTCTTACAAGTTATGAAATCCCATACAGCATTAAGGAAGTTCATGATAGGATTTGTGGTGGTAATTTTAGTGGCATCATTGTCACTAAGTACATTCTTCACCTTGGCTACTCTTGGCCAACCCTAAAAAATACTATTGTGACTATGTTAAACGTTGTGTGAAATTTCAGCAAGACCCTAATCTTCACCATACCCCTAGTCATGCCTTACTGATTCGCGAGAGACCTTTGTCCTTTGTCCCGATGGGGTTTGGATCTAGTCAGAGAGATTAAACCTCATTCTTCTCAATGCCATCAATTGATCATTACCACAAACAAATATTAAAATAAATGGGTGGAATTTGTACCTCTTATCTCTATGAAGGACAAGAAAATTTGTGAGTTCATCAACCATCACATCATTTGTCTCTTTGGTGTTCCTCACCGCCTCATCACTGATAATGGAAAAAAATTCAAAAATAAAACCCTACGCAAACTCTATGACACCTTTTACATTCAACTCAATTTTTTTCATCTTATTATCGTAAAAAAAATGGCCAAGATGAATCAAGTAACAAAACTCTTTAAAAAATTCTTATAAAAGTATTTGATGATACTGGTAAGGATTGACACACACACATTATTTTTTCCTTATGGGCTTATCACACTAGTATTTGTACCTCCACTATCGCAACACCTTTATATTTGGTATACAATACAAAGGATGTCTTCCCTCTCAAATTTCAAATTACATCACTTTCTATATTACTCAAAGACATGCTCAATGATGACAATTTTCTCCAAGACCGTTTGGCCCAACTCCCATAAACTTTTAGCTCCTAGATGAACACTGCTTAAGTTCTCTTGATCACCTTCAAATCTATCAACAATGTATCAAACATGCCTATGATAAATGTGTTCACAAACAAACCTTCAAGGTTGGTGATCTTGTTGTGAAGGAAAATCAACATGTAACCAAAGCAAAGGAAAGTAAATGGGGAAATTTTTCTTCTAATTAGCTTAGACCCTATATTGTCACACATACCTATGGATCAAGTGTTTATCATTTATCTAATCATGAAGGTAAAACTAAACTTGATCCCCTCAATGACTTGAATCTTATACCATTATATTGTTGAATCAAGTACTATATCACCTTCGTATATTAAATTATCATCCCTTAAGCAACCTTCACCTATAATCTACCTCTTTTAAGGACCAATAACTAAACCAGAATCATGTGATTACCCGTCACTTTTCAGCCTTATCTTTAATATGAGTACCATGGCTCTACTCATGTCATGATTATCATGGATACTTTTCATCCTTTACAGGATGGAATCCCATGGTCATTCATCACTTAAAACCTCTCTTTTATAGTTAACCTTTATGTGCTATGGTTTTCCTTCATAAAAGAAGCCTATACTCCTTTATAGTCTTGTCCATGACCTAAAAGTCCAAAAAAAAGAGTTTAAAAGTAATAGATGGGATTTTCAAAATACCACTCCTTGATTCAAAATTCTTATAAATAGATGAATCCCTTAAAAATGACATCTATTTCTTTATCTTGTTGATATAAATAGGCCACTCCCTGAAGGATAGCTATAAAAAGATAGCCCAATTATACAAAGTTTATCCAAAAAAAAGACTATTTATGTAAAAAATAAATATATTATGAAGCGTCCCACATCAGTTAGCTTCATAAAGACCTCAAGAATTCATTTTATTCATCCCACATATACTTCCAAAGATTGACCAATCTATAAAAAAGCAAAAATAAAATACAAAAGTCATGAAAAATACTAGTTTTTCCTCATGGACTTGCCTATTTTGGTTTTGGGTATCTTGTAGAAGGTGCATGTTGTCTCATAACAAGGTTATGCCTTATCAAACCAATCCATCTCACCTTCCTTCCTTTCTATCCTTCTACCTACTCAAGGGATGTTAACGTAAATGCAACATTTCATGATCATGTAACTTATTTCACCCTTAGAACAGTCAATCATGCAATGCCTTACAGGGCTGAGTTCATAAGCCCATATTTGGTATTCTCACTATGGTCCTTGCCCATTATGACACATTTATCCTCTTTTACCATTCACCTCTTTTCTTACTTATTGATTTTGCTACTTTGGACTAGAAATTCAATACTTATTTTATGGGATCTCTTTTATTATCACCTACCTCAACATTACTCATCGATTTTCATCAATCTATTTTAAACATTCCACGGCCTAAACAACCTACAATCAACCATACCTAAATGACCTAGACTCAACCATGTCTAAATTACCTAGACTCAATCATACCTCAATGACTTAGACTCAATCATTCCTAAACCGACCAATCTACCCATCTACTTCATCATATATTTTCCTATCCTATGGGAGAACTACATTGGCACTGAGGCCCATTTTCGTCGGGGCTATTTAGGAAGCACTTGAGCACATGGGCCCTTAGAGGTTAGATCGACCACTCTTTTTTGAGTTGTGGAGCTCAATTACTTCAATTTAGTATGTAATATGAAACTTGCAAGAAAACATAGTAATTGACATCCGTTATAGAGGGAATGAAATCACTCACCTATGACCGACATTGGTTAGGCAAGGAGGAACTAACATCGATTACGAATAATCGATGTTATTTACCTATCTGCAGTGTTTTATTTAAATCTTGGGAATTAGATAAAATTTTAGTATTAAAGCAAATATATTGATTGTAATTACATGGCTAAGTGCCCTAAGTTTGTATATGCCTATATAAGCATGAAAGATAGGGTTTAGAAGTGTGTGTTAATGATTATTGTGAGAATAATTGTGAGAGAGAGAATTCTTGGAGAAGAAGGAGAAGCTTGAGAGAAAGAAATTATTGTACATCTGAGAGGTGTGGAAGATTGTAAATATTCAATTTTATATCTTTTGAAAGCTTTGGATAATAGATTGGTTTGTTTCTTGGTGGATGTAGCCCACACTAGGTGAACCATGTTAAATTTGGTGTTGATTTATATCTCTTGTTTTGTATATTTATTCTGGTAGAATATCCTCTTTTATTACATGTATGCTTAGATCTGATATATTATTTATACAACCTTGTGCTAACCCCAACAAATAGTATCAGAGATTTATTTGAGGGTTTTGTGTGTTGTTGTGATTTACTCATAGAGGGTTTTTGATTGAGTGGGAGCTACAACAATGGAAGAAGAAAATAAATATAAGGTAGAGAAGTTTTGACCAAAATTATTGATTATGAAAGATGCATATTGAGGATTATTTGTATCAAAGATAGTTTTACTTACCCTTGGATGAAAATTCTAGACCTAAGAAGATGACTGATGAAGAATGGAATATTCTTGATAGAAAGGCTTTAGGATCTATAAGATTGAGCCTAGAAGCATCCGTGGCTTCTAATATTACAGAAGTGACTTCTATAGTAGAATTAATAAAATATCTTGCTAATTTATGTGAAATATCTAGTGCTTCAAATAAATTTTATTTGATGAAGAAACTATTTAGTTCTAAGATGCATGAAGGTGGATTTGCATCTAGTCATTTGAATGATTTTTGATCTATTGTAAATAAGTTAAAATTGGTTGATATTTTGTTTGATGATGAAGTGAAAGAACTTTTATTCTTATGTTATTTTCTGATAGTTGGGATAACTTGGTAATGGTTGTTAGTAATACAACATTTGCTAATAATATTTTAAATTTTGATGATGTGGTTAGTATAATATTGAATGAATAAATTTAAAGGAAAAGTACAAAGAAATAATCATATGAAAATGCTTTGAATGTAGAAAGCAGAGGCGGGAAGAAGGAGAGATATAAGAGTAAGAATAATGGGAAATCAAAGTCAAGGGATGGAAAATCTAAATCCAGAGGTAAGGGAATTACCTATTAGAAATGTGGAAAGAAATGACATGTAAAGAAATATTATTGGTCAAAGGATAAAGAGAACCAACACCCAGAAAAAGGTAAAGAGTCAAATAAAGAGGCAAATATTACAACAGAGGTAATGCAAGATGCTCTTATTATTTCTTTGGATAATAAAATAGAATCATGGGTTTTAGATTTAAGAGTTTCTTTCCATGTAACCCCCGATAAGGGTTATTCTAGAAATCATGTTTAGGGTAATTTTGGACATGTTTATTTTGGTGATGATGAACCTTGCAGTATTACTAGTAAAGGGGAAGTTCATATAAAATTGTAGAATAGAAATACATGTGTATTGAAATATGTGAGGCATGTGCCAAGCCTCAAGAGGAATCTTATTTCTGCAAGGCAACTAGGTGAAGTTGGTTACATGGTTACATTCACATAGTAGAATCCTATATGTTCACCAAGGGTGCTTTTGTTATGGAAAGAGGTAAGAAGGTAGGAACGTTATATTTATCTACATGTGTTATTGATTCATTTTCTGTGTTATCTACTTTAGATTTAGATGCATGGATGTGGCATAATCGGTTGGGCCATATGAGTAAAACAGAATGAAAATATTAAAGGCTAAGGGTAAGTTATTAGATTTGAAAGATTTAGATCTTGATTTTGTGAGCATTGTATCTTTGGAAAGAAAAACATAGTGATATTTCTCAAAGTTTGGGAAACTACGAAGGAGTAGAAGTTAGAGATTGTACACTCAAATGTGTGGGGGCCAACCCACGTAGTTTCTCATGGAGGATCCCAATATTAAGTTACTTTCATTGATGATGCTACAAGAAATGTATGGGTTTATTGTATTAAACATAAATATGATGTTTTTGAGACTTTTAAAAGATGGAAAGCCCTTGTTGAGAATGAATCAAATTCAAATTTAAAGTGCCTTAGATATGACAATGGTGGTGAATAATATAGTAAGGATTTCAATGATTATTGTTTAGTGAATGGAATACATAGAGAAAGGATGGTTCTAAGAACACCACAAGAGAATGGTGTTGTAAAAAAAAATGAACAAAACAAAAATGGAACGTGCTAGAAGTATGAGGATACATGTTGGATTTTCCTTGTAATTTTAGGAAGAAGCAGTTGATACAGTTGTTTAATTGATTAAGCATGGGCCTTCAAGTTCACTAGATGGAGGAATACCATAGAAATATTGGACCATAAAAGAGGTAGATCTGTCTTTTCTTAAAGTTTTTGGTTTAGAATCTTTTGTGCATATTGATAAGGAAAATAGGAAAAAATTGGATGCAAAATCCAAGAGATGAACTTTCATTGGTTATATATCTGGTGATTTTTTATTCCTTTTTTGGGATTTAGAGAATTATAAAATTATTAGGAGTCATGATATTGAATGAAATCAAAATATAATGTATAGGGATCAAATTTTGGTACCCAAGGATGAACCGATTGAGAAGTTTGTGAATGAAAATGAGCTCTAGGATATAAAAATAATACTGACAGGGTTACACAGTAACTAGTGTTGGTTGACCCCTAAACAACATTGGTAAACTATACCAGTATTAGTTATAGAAGAGCCAAACCGACATCAGTTAGCGTAATCGGTGTAGGTTATAGGTGACCGGCATCACTCATCGTCGTAATTAGAAACAAATTTCTAGGAGGTATAGAATGAGCCTCTGGTACCAAAAACTTCTATGAGAAGGTCACAAAGGGTAATTAAACCTCCAAAAATATTTACACCTTCTCTATCTTATTTATTATTGGTGATAATGGTGAAACATGATTTTTGAAGAAGTAATGCAGGATAAGACCCACGTGCAGTGGGAGCATGGCATGGATGAGGAGATGGAATCCTTGGAACAAAACCAAACTTGGGATTTGGTTAAGTTACCAACAGGTAAGAGGACATTACAGAACAAGTGGGTTTATAGGATCAAGGAAGAAGAGGGTGGACATAAAATATACAAGGAAAGGCTTGTAGTAAAGAGATTTACACAGAAAGCAAGTATTGAATTTGGTGAAATATTTTCTCCTATTGTTAAAATGAATTCCATACATACTATATTGAGTATAGTTATAGTACATGATTTACATTTAGAGAAACTATATGTGAAGATGGATTTCCTTCATGGTGATTTGGATGAAGATATTTATATGCAGCAACCGCTTGGGTATGAAGTTAATGAAAAGGAGAAATTAGTATGCAGGTTGAAAAAGAGACTATATGGGCTCAAGAAAGATCCAAGGAAATGGTACATGAGGTTTGATAGTTTCATGCATGAGCATGGTTATTTGAGATGTGAATCTGACCATTGTGTTTATTTCAAAAATCTTGAAAATGGGAGCTATAGTATTTTTTTACTCTATGTGAATGATATGCTTATTGTAGGATCTAGTATGTAGAACATTGGTTAAGTTAAAGGAAAGCTAGCTCACACATTTTATATGAAGGATTTAGGAGATGAAAAAATAATCATTGGCATGCACATACATAGAGATAGGAAGAACAAGAAATTGTATTTGTCTTAGGAAGTTTATATCAATAAGGTGTTGGAAGTGTTTAACATATAAGATTCAAAACCGGTGAATAAACCTATGGCCGGACACTTCAAATTGAGAAAAGATCAATGTCATTAATCACATGAGGAGGTAAAATACATGATATGAGTACCATATGCTTCAGTATTTTGGATTCTCATATATGTTATGATTTGTATGAGAATAGACATTACACAGCAGTGAGAGTTGGGAGTAGATTTATGTCTAATCTAGGTAAAGAGAATTGGAAAGCAGTCTAATGGATACTCAGGTATTTGAGAGGGACATCTAACATGCAATTATGTTATGGAGGTTTGGATATTTCTTTATGTGGATTTGTTGATTTAGATATGACTGGAGATATAGATGGTAAAAGGATTAATACTAGATATATTTTCATAGTAGGTGGGACGACAATTAGTTGATTTCGAGATTGTAGAAGGTTGTGTATTTTTACTACGAAGGAAGAGTATGTTGTAGCTACAAAGGCTAGCAAGGAGACAATATGGATGATTAGGTTCATGGAATATTTGGGAAAGGAGAAATATGATTGTAAATTGTTAAGTGACAATGTCAGAGTACAATTCATTTAGAAAAGAACTTGTTATTTCATTCTATAATGAAACACATTCAGTTGAGGTATCACTTCATACGGTAGGTATTGAAGGATGGGTAGATGAAATTGGAGAAGATTCATATGAGTGAAAACCCTTCGGATATGCTAATGAATCCATTAAAAAAGAGAATTTGGAGCTACAATCCACTTCTATTGGTCTTTGAGTTTGAGACTTGAAGAGGAAGAAACAAAGCTAAGGAAGGATCTAAGAATGACGTTGTACATGTATAGTATAGTAATTTATCTTCAAGTGGGATATTGTTGAGTTATGGAGTTCAATTACTTCATTTTAGCATGTAATATGAAACTTGTAGGAAAATATAGTAACCAACATTGGTTATGGAGGGACCGGCATCGGTCACCTATGATTGGCATCGGTCAGGCAAGGAGGAAATGACATTGGTTAGGGCTAACTAGTGTCGGTTACTTGTGTGGGAGTGTTTTATTTAACTCTTGGGAATTAGATCTAATTTTAGTATTAAAGAAGATATATTGATTGTAATTGCATGGCTAAGTGCCCTAACTTTATAAATGCATATATAAGCATGAAAGCTAGGGTTTAGAAGTGTGGGTTAATGATTATTGTGAGAATAATTGTGAGAGAGAGAATTCTTGGAGAAGAAGGAGAAGCTTGAAAGAAAGAAATTATTGTACATCTGAGAGGTGTGGAAGGTTGTAAATCTTCAATTGTATATCTTGTGAACGCTTTGGATAATATATTGTCTTGTTTCTTGGTGGATGTAGCCCACATTGGGTGAACCACGTTAAATATGGTGTTTATTTATATATCCTCTTTTGTATATTTCTTCGGTAGAATATCCAATTTTATTGCATGTATGCTTAAATTTGATAGATTATCTTTACTGACCTTAGACTGACCCCAACATCTTTCCCCTAACCATTTTACCCCTTTTACACATACATCATACCCTAGTTAGTTTCCATCTACACAATAACCTAGAAATTAATGTACAAAGAAACTAAACATACATCATTTCATCATACTTACCATGATAAAAAGATACATTACCATCATACCAAAGTCATATATATTTCCATAAATATCAATCAATTACTTAGAAATTAAAACCACACCATATCAACAACACATAATTTCCATAAAAATAGTAACTTGGAAATTTTTGACTCAACCATGCCTACACCTATGACCCAACCATACCTAACACAACCTAAATGTGATCACAACAACACTTACTCATTTCACATCCCATCATGCCTAATCATCCAAGACTTAACCATGGCTCATCGACCTAGACTCTATCATGCCTAAAACTTCTATATTCAACAAATACTCCATCATGACTAAATGATCTGACTCAACCATGCCTAACTCACCTAGTTTCCATAATAACAATAATAATGGAAATAAAACCAAATGCATCATCAACTATATAATTGGAGTGTCTATGTATCAATACATATGTACACATATATAAAAAAGTATCTCAAAAAATCTAATGTACAATCTCACATCTTCAAAGACACAAAGCTATTATATATATAAAAATAAAAGGAAGTATTACATACCATTCTACATCACCCCCATATAGGGCCCTCGCCTCTACTCTCACCTATATCCTCCTCTCACCTTTTCATCCACCCACCATCATATCACTTATGACCTCATCTAGTCTTGGTGGTTGTGCACTTGTCACCTCCCTTTCGACATGTCTATGAGACCGATGACTACATGTAGTGTTAGTGTTGTAGGTTCTCACCGGCTACTTGTTGAGCCCTATACTCAAAGTGTATGATAAAACATTAATACCGGTTGTGGTCACCTGATCCGATAATACAAATCCATGTTCAGGGAATCCTTGAATTTTTCCATGGATACTATCTCGAGGAGGTGCCATCACCCTGATTCTAACCTATCCCCTACCTACACTAGGGGACCCCTGTCTTAGGAACTCGCTACTTGTATCACGGGACCCTATCCTAGTGCTCGTATAGGTGCCTGTGTGGTTATCTTCACTTGTAATGTCACAACTTGTGCCTTTGCTGCTGTTAGCTTCCCCGTAAACATGTAACTTGTGCCTGTAGCGTTGCTACCTATGCACAATCCCCTATGGGAGCTGTAAGGGAGCATGTGCCTAGGATACTATTAACCGACCTTATAGTTTAGTCACCTACCCTATTAAAGTGGTCACCTTTGTCAACAATGCTTTCACAATTGCACCCTAAAGCGATCACATGCCCCTATAATGCATCTCTCTATACTATAATAGTAGCCAATTTTGGTTGACCTAGCCATGGTGTTAATGCCTCGTAGTTGAGCTAACCACCAACATCTATACCCATCTGTCACACCAATGTCATCTATCCTCATGTCCACCATCTACTCCTTCCTTGCATGATTTTTTAGATGTGGCGGAGATAGTGGTTTCTCAACATCATTCCTATGGTACTAAGTGAATGGTGGAGGCAAATATTGTTGTATTCAATCTGAATTGATCGTATCCACGTAATTGTAACATCTTTGAAAAACTATTATCTTTCCTCTTTTGCATTGCAAGTGTTGACATGTGATTTTTCTGGATAAGGAGTGTTCCTTTGATTTTTGAAATCATGCTTGCCATGGATGAGTCATTTCTACTCTTGGATTCATTGGGATGAAATGATATTGCTTGCAAAGAATCCATTTTTGTTTTGGATAGATAAGTTGTAATCTGGTAAATGAAGTTTGCAAACTTATCTCTTTTTATTAACAAATCCTTGGATCAATTTCATTGATCTAAGGTATGTTTTAAATCTTCTTACCTGATCTTAATGGTAAACTGGCCATCAGAGGTTGGATGATACAATGGAATGAACTCTAGTATGTTTGCAAATTCTTTTATCTTCTTGAAATATTGTGCTACATTCTGTTGTATGTTATGTGCTCAGATATTTTTGAATGATCTCTTTAGGATGCTTAATGACGTTAAGTGAAATGAGGCCTACTTTAGGACTATTGAGGAACAATCTAAGTCCTAGACCTAAGAGATCTATCCTAACGGGATTCTAAACTAAGGTAGATGTACCTATTTTTCTATCTATGTCTACTTTATTCAAGATAACATCCTATCCTAAGTTACATGTTCTAAGTTGAGGGAACTAACCTAAGGTGATGCTAGGTCTATTTCTAATCTAATACCTAATACTATATGGTTGCGAAGTATGACCTATCCTAGGATGGAAATTTAACTATTATAAAGTTTGTAAACCTATGGTAAATAAGTATAAACTATCCTATGGTCATATGTTAATGGTATCTAGCCTAAAATAATGAAGTATTGAGAAGGGACCTAAGGGTTGTATGGAAAACTTGAAGTTAGGTGATGGTTCATAAGTTATTAATTTGATTTGATTTTGAATTAATGGGACAACGTACTTCCAGTTTAGGAAGAGGCATGTAAATTGGAGGAGTCTACGTGGAGTCATCACTAAAGTTTAGTAATGCATGCAAAAGTTGAATTATGATTCACCAATTTTGGATGGCGGTGGCATGGAGATATAGGCGGGAGTTTAGGAATTAATGGAATTTATGAACCTCATTTTTGGTGACAAAACCACATAGGAAACTATGCGGGTGGATTTTTGGAGGTTGTTTGGTCATTCATGCTCTCGATTTTTGCTCTACATGGAGCTATTTGGTTCTTCAAACCAATAGTTCTATTTTTAGTTTATGGCTATTTTTGATTCCCTTGGTCTATTTTCGATTCAAGGAAAGTATATGAGGCATTGGGGAAAGATATTTTTGGTTGTTGATCTTTCTTGGAGAAGAAGAAGTGTTGGAAGCTCAGCTAAAAGTCTTATTTGAATCGACAGAAGCACTATCAGGCATGATAGGCTCTATCCATTAAGATCTCTTTCTTTTCTCAAAATGTTTCATTAAAACAACTCTACTCTTATGAGATAATTGGGTTTCTGTTTTTATTCTAGTTATTTGTTTTTCTTGCTGAAGGAACCTCTATTTTCTTGGTTATGAAACCTTTGCATGATAATCTTACCATTGGATGCCTTCTCTGAATAAGTTGATGGTGAAATACACTTGGGGTTGTTTTAGACTTGAGTGTTTTTGGATTGAATCTGTATTCTAGTTTGTTTTCTCAAAAAAGGGTTTAAGTTATTTTTTCCTGGAGCTTCAAACTAGAAGTCTCTTTTGAAATTAGAAGGTGAATGAATACTCTTGTTTGATGCATCCTTGAGTTATTAAAGTTGTATCACTCCTTTGTGGTCTGTATGGGTTTTTATTTTGAATCATTTCTTGAACACGAACTTGTATGAAGGTAAGGAATGGATATCTTATTTCTTTTGTTCTAGGTAAACTGCATTGTTCAAACTGAATGTCTTTGATTGTTTTTGGAAGGTAGAAGAATACTCTCCTATGTCGTATCTTGTTTGTAGAAGTTTAAATACTCCTTTTCGGGACTATATTTGTATACTTTGATCTGTAGTATGAACTCAAACTTGTGTTAGAAAAAGAGTTAATGGGTGAAGGAGGTTTATGGAATTGTTTGTATTTTGTACTCTAAACTTGCATAAAAACCATGAAGGAATGATTTTCTCTATTTTTGTACTGCTTCAAACTTTAAAATCGATGGGAGCTGAGTCAAGTATGGTATTTTGATTAACGGCTTCAGTTTGAATACATGAGGGAAATAGAAGGAAAGGTTGACTTAAACTTTTTTTTTTGGTTTTAGTATTCTCTTTCAAAACTCTTGAAAGGACTTCTAGGTTTTATAATGGTCTTGGAATTTAACTGTGGAAACAATAGTGATGAAGTCTTCTATGTAGTTCATTTATGTTTGAGTCTTCCTTTAAAATTTTGGAAGTTGAGTTGTCGGTAGATAGTTGAAGTTATTGTTATCCAAATCCATGCCCGGTGGTTGATTTGATAACATACATCAGAATTCTTGAGTCCCAGGCAAATGGATGGATTCAGGGCAAAAATCATGTTTCTAGGGTCCCCTCAGAAATTTTTCTAACTCTCCTGTCCAGGTTGAAAAGAGCAAGCTCTGAGAAAATGTGAAAAAGTTGCAGAAAATAAGCTTGGGCCAGAAAAAATTGTGAAAATCGGCTAAGTCCTTGTCCTAGAAGCAGTTGGGACATTCGGGACACCAAGGTGTGGTTCGGCCGAAACACCTCCAGGAGGCCTGCGAAGCACTGGGACAAGTGGAACAAATATACGTGAAGGCCACGAACCGACCGGTTTGGCCGAAAAGGAAAATTTTAGCACGGGGACAATCAAAGCCGTCGGGACGTGAGAGACACGGAAAGCCGGTTCGGCCGAAGGAGAAGAAAATCGACTAACTGCTCCGGAAATTTTGGCCTTGAGGCCGCGAGCCACCTGGATCGGCCGAAATGGAGAACTTTCATACTAAGCAGTTGGGACATTTGGGCCGCGAGGACGCGAAAAGGCGAAGTGGCCGAGAGCAAAGGAAGTCATTTTAGGCGGTTCGGAAGAATTTGTCCCGCGAAGCACTAGGACATTTGGGACAAATGGACGCGTGAAAAGGACGCTTGAATCGGCGCCGGTTCGGCCAAAACGAGAAACTTCAAAGACAAGGATAGGTGAGACAAAGGGACACGCGCGGGACACGGATAGCCGAAGGAGCCGAGAGCCAATCAGATTACGCCACATGTCATCGGCCGAATGAGGGACAAGGAAGCCCATTTTGGGTGGATTAGAATTTTTTGTCCCAAACATTCTGGGACATCTGGGACAAAAAGACGCGAAGGACATGAAAAGCTGGCAGACTCGCGGACCAACCAAATCATGACACGTGTCACAAGGAGAAAAGTCCAAGTCAAAGGGCGAGGTTTCAAGATCTGACCTGAGTCAATAAAAAGAAGACACGTGTCCAATGAAGTAGGGAAGGAGAGAGAATTACGCGACCAATCAATGCATGCCACGTGTCATCCAGGTGGCAGAGCGTGGGAAAAATTTCAAAACGCATTTTCACCTGTTCCGTGCCGTAAATCTTTAGATCGACATATCTTTTGATCCAAAGCTTGGATTTGCACATTCTTTATATCAAAGGAAAGATTGTGAAATTCTCTACATGATTCCGGGGTTAATCTTGAATTTTGGTGCAGTTTGGAGAGAGAAAATTGAGAAATGGCTCCGACGCATGTTCATGGCTAGAAGTGACATTCTAGCGACCAGTTTTAATGAAGAATGGGTCACATTCTCCTGTAGTCTGGTCAAAATGACAGGGTATGGGTTTGTAAGGTCCCCCATGCCGTTTTAATGCACCTGCAGTCAAGGAGGTATGGGTTCCCATGTTTTGTACATTTTCTGTCCCTTGGGCTCGACCCTTGCACTGTAAAAGCTAGATTTGGCTCATTTCTGAAGGGGGGAACATTTCTTTGGATAGAAAGCTTCTTCTTTCACCTGTAACAAGTGATTTTTGCAAGTATCAGACCTCTTCTAAAATTGTAACAGGTTTTCTACCTTTTTGATGTTGTAATACAAGGATTTTGACAGTGGAAATGACAATACGAAGTCGTGATCGGCCATCCTCTGTTTGTGTTGCTTGTTTCATTTCAGACCTCTGATTACATCTTATCAGTATGTGCATGATGTTTTATGTTGCATTTTTATGATCTGTGTCTATCTGTAGAACAAGAAGTGTTCACCACTCCTCCTTTGGTGTATCACCTGTTAGTTTAGTTTCATTTTTGCACTTTCTATCCCTGTCTCCTTGCAGTTTAGAGTAGGATTAGGATCTGAACCTCTGTAGTTTTGCAAAATATAGATCTAAATCAGAGGATTTTGAGGAACCAGCCTCTAATCTGGAGATTCCTCTCTCAGTTTCACAAGTCCCACACTTGGAGAGAGGTTTCCATGTTGTGCAATCACACTGGATGTTAGAGTGATCACCCTAGAAGCCTGATCTGCATCCAGGGGTGCTGTGAGTCTGCAACAATAGTTTTGGCACGCCCGGTGGGACCTAAAGGTCTCATTTTTTATTGCAGCAAAGTTGATATGCATCTGCTGTAGTTTTCTTGCTTATAAGAGCTATTGTTTGCATATCTGGTGACTCCAAGTGGAAGAATCAACTGGTTTCAGCAGTGCAGGCCTGAAAACTCATGAGAAGAATCACCACAAGGTCAAGAGTTGGAGAAGAAGAAGTGCTATTTGAATACCGTAGTTATCTTTAAGAAGAAGGAAAAGAGGAAGAAGGATTCAAAGGTCCCCATCTCCACCAAACAGAACTCTCTCAACTCCTCCACCTGGTAGACCTTTCATTCAGTCAACAAGGGTTTTAAGACCAATTAGAATGGCTCTAGAACAACCCCTACGTCAAATTCATAGCAAGTCCACTTGCTCTCAATGCACAACATCCAATTCCTATTGCGCAGCCTTGAAGAAAATTCCCTACTTCACCAGAGAAAATCAGACTACTCCAGGTGATCATGTTAAAGATATTGCTAACCTTTGCGCAATCCATGAAATCAATGAAATGCAAGTGGCTGTCAAGTTACTGGCATCTTCCTTCAAGGGTAAAGCATTACAATGGTTTAGGAGCCTTGGAGCTAGTTCTATCACAAACTGGAATCAGCTGTGTATTGCACTTCACGAGCAATTTGGAGAGAAGGGAGACAACTTGTCTCTTTTGGAGCAGCTGACAACTATCAAGAGAGCCCCCAACGAGCAGCTGACTGACTTCAACTTCAGATTTCAAAGGTCTTGGGATAGGATTCCAGTGGCACAGGTCGGCCAACAGCAGAAGGTGATTTTCTATATTACCTTAAAGCTTTAAATTTTGATATTTCTATGTTGATTCAATATATGGGAGGCATAACTATCCTGCTTACTTATAGCATCGCCATTAGAGCCGAAAATTGTCTTATTCAAGCTGGTAAACTAGCTCCTAGGCCTCCCATGCCCTTGTATCCAAACTTAGAAAATCCAAGCACTAGTCAAGCACCCACTTTGGCCCCTGTTCCCACTCCTAGAAATCAGAGTTCAAATGAAGCTTCCACTTCATCCCCTAATGCTTCAAACAAACTCTAAGAGGTCATGAAACCGTTGCAAAATTTGGGAAATGAGCCGGTTACATTATCAAAAGACAAAGCAAGCTCAAAGTGCTAGACCGTATCAGCCCCAAGCTCAGCCTAATAGGTAGCCATACCAACCACAAAGACCACCTAATCTAGCTGTAAATGTGAATTAAACAAGGCCTCTTGCCAATAGACCTTTCCAGCCCTATAATCCAAATGCCATATCCGCTTCTAAGGCATTAATGCCAACACGAACAACATTGCTCGGGAATATGATTGGTGCTTTCAATGCAACGAGCCTCATAACCAATCCATGTGTTTCAATGGTGCTCTCAATCAAGCACTAATGGTGACAACTACTGGTGTGGAGGGTGAGGGCAGTCAAGGAAATAGTCAACAACAAGAAACATTCCAACAGCAATCAGCCCCAAATGACACCACATTAGTGAACTGGCAAGCAGAGGATTTCTGTGGTATGAATCAAATACCCTCTCAAAGTGTTGCAACCAACACAAGGTCAAAAAGGAGGAATTTGGGTGAATAACAACCATTAGCCCCAGCCAATCCACAACCTCCCATGGTTCCACAAGTGGTTGGCAAGCAAAGTCCCATTTCAAATGCACAAGGGCAGCCAAGAACAGCCCCCAGGCCAACTCAAATGCTAGCTGTTGCTGCCCATGTGCAAGGAGTAAATGTGCAAACCAAGGGACAACAAAGGATACTTCATCCCGTTCAAGATATCATTGATCGGATGAAGAAGATAAACGTCAACATATCAATGTGGGAATCCCTATCTATCCTGGGCCAAAGAGATCTGCTGCAAGCCTCCATGAAGGATTGGCCAATTTCTAATCAAGCGAGTTCGAGATGCAAGATAAAGTGCTTACAAATACTACTCAGTCTAAAGGAAGTCATGGAGGACAACAAGGTAAAACGTTGAAGCCCCCTCCCTTCTATGTTTCATTAATAATTGGAAATCAACTAGTACATAATTGCATGATAGACTCCGGGGCAAGTAGCTCAGTAATGCCTAAACATATAGCTGATCAGCTAGGGCTCCAGTATGAAATAACATCTAAAGGGGTAGTACAGCTAGATGGGACAGCCATAGCAACAGTTGGAGTGATTAGAAATTTGAGTCTTACCTTGCATGCATGTCCAAATGTTGTAATTTTACAAGATGTGTCAAGTGATAGATTTGCCACCACTCTTTGCCCTATGTTTATCAAGGGATTTCACACCAAAATTAGAGGCTATTTATCGCGATTGGTCACACATGTTGTTGAGAACAAGATATGGTACTAAGGTCACAATTAGGTCCGAACCAATTGCGAACTTTCATATTGAGCCTCATACTCCAAGCCAAATCAATGCCAATTGTTCAAAGCATTTGATCAAGAAGATCACCCTAGCACCGACGAGGCTAACACCAAGGTTGGAAGTATCCCGAATTTGACTCTTGATGAATGGGCAAGCAAGGTGCATGCTTTTGATCCCTACCAAGAAGTAGAAAATCTGAACTAGGAGTCTATTACATACATGAAGAAAACCAAACCTATTCCTAGCATCACCAAACCAAACCATAAAGATGACAATGAGGTATGGAAATTATTTTTCGATGGATCAAGGAGTAGGAAAGGTACAAGAGGAGGAGCTATGCTTGTTTCACCTCAAGGCATCAAATATTATTCAGCTTTTCATTTCTAGTTTTCTTGTTCAAACAACACAGCTGAATATGAGGCCTTGATTCATGGACTTCATTGGGCTAGGAAAAAGGGCATAAATAACTTGCAGGTGTTCGGGAATAGTGAGCTGATCATCCATCAAGTCAAGGGACAACATGCTACAAAGAATGACCTGTTGAAGAACTACAAGAATAGGGTATGGGACCTCATTGAGGATTTCAAAGCTTTCAACATCGTGTCCATACCCAGGAAGAAAAATGAAGCCGTGGATAGGCTCGCAGCAGTTGGAGCAACGTTTGATGTGGTTGACAACATCAAAAGGGAAAAAAAACATCCACATATCCATGTGATTGTGAGGCCAGCAGTTCTAGACAACAATACAAGTTGGAAAGTCTTCGAGAATGATCAGCAAATTGTCAATTTCCTACAAGAAGAGGCTGAATTCTCAGCTAGGAATCAGGATAGACTAGAGCAGCAGTATGGGGATCAAGTAGTGCAGTTGTGGACAAAGAAGATTCCCAAAGGTTTAGAACGTTGGAGTCTATCTTCAACCCTAACGACCAGTTCCGTAAGGAAAAGGATAACATACAGGTCAAGAGAGAAGATTCGGAGCCAATTCTAGTTGGGGAAGGCAAAACACTTCAAATTGGTAAAGTGGCCACTGAGCAGGAGAAATCATATTTCATACAGCTTTGCCAATAATTTCCAAATTTCTTCGCTTGGAGCTATGAAGACTTGAGAGGATTCAATCTGAATTTGGCACAACATACCATAGAATTGGATCCAGATGCTAAGCCCATCAGGCAAAAGCAGAGACCAGTTAACCCTCACATTGAGCCTCTAATGAAGAAAGAGCTAAATAAGCTAATAGAGGTAAGCATTATATTCCCAATCAAGCACTCAAGATGGGTTGCTAACTTGGTTCTGGTCAGGAAGAAGAGCGGAGAAATCAGGTTGTGTGTGGACTTCGAGACCTCAATAGGGCATCTCTCAAAGATCATTACCCGCTTCCTTCAATGGAACAAATATTGCAAGTAGTATCCGGTTCAGAGAGGTTTTCACTACTCGATGGCTACTCAGGGTATAATCAGGTGATGGTGAAAGAAGAAGACCAATTCAAGACAACCTTCACAACTAAATGGGGCACATATGCTTACAAGAAGATGCCATTTGGGCTGTCCAACGCTGGTGCTACCTTTCAAAGGGAAATGGACATGGCATTCAAAGGCTTGATCAACAAGATAGTGCTGGTATACCTAGATGATATCACTGTCTTCTCAAAGAATGCAGCAGACCACCTCTTTCACCTCAGGAAAGTATTTCAGAGGTGTAGAAAGTTTAGAGTATCATTGAATCCCAAAAAATGTATATTCCTGGCTCATGAGGGGAAACTTCTAGGCCATATTGTCTCGAAAGAGGGACTGACAATTGATCCAGAGAGAGTTGAAGCCATAAGAGCACTACCATTGCCAAGTCACAAGAAGGCTCTTCAAAGTTTCTTGGGAAGGATAAACTTTGTCCGCAGATTTATCCTGATTTTGCAGCCCTTGTCAAGCCCATCACCAAAATGTTAAAGAAGAGCATGGCTTTTAAGTGGACAGCAGAAGAGGCAAGGAGATTTTGAAGCAATCAAAGAAGCTATCTCTCAGCACCAACTCTCATCAACCCCGACTTCTCCAAGGATTTCATCCTCTATGCATTTGGAGGTGATGACACTATTTCGCCATTCTAGTACAATGAGAACAAAGATAATGATGAGCAGCCGATCGCCTTTTTCAGCGAGCCTAGATGATCTGCGAGGTGAGGTACTCTTTTTTATTGAAAAGCATGTACTTGCAAAGAATCGAAGCTTGAAGAAATTCAAGCATTTAGTCTCAAACAACAAAGTCCAAATTCTTTGGTCTCACATGTTGGAGTTAAGGACTTCCTCCTCAACAAGGATTTGAATGAGAAAAGGGTAGGTTGGATCACCCGTGTCATGGAATATGACATTGATATCAAGATCACCAAGCTGGTAAGAGGGAAAGGACTGTGTGAGCAGCTGGTTTTGGGGAAGCAAAAGGAAGTATGCAACGAAGAAGAGGCTGTTTTGACAGTCCAGGACAGCCATGAGCCAAGTGGCAATCAAGAAGAAGACAATGCTTCCCCCACTCCTTGCTGGACCCAAGGTATTATGCACTTCCTAGGCATAGGCCTATGCCCTCCAGAGATGAACAAGACCCAAAGGAGACACTTCAGGTTGCAGGCTGTTCCGTATGCCATTGTTGATGGAGTTTTGTTCAAGAAAGATGTGAATGGAGTGCTGCTGAGATGCATTAGCACAGGTCGATTCAAAGGGTATTAGAAGAGTTCCATGATGGACCAGCTGGTGGCCATTTTGCACCAAGAGTGACAGCTCTAAAAATCATGAAGGCTGGTTATTATTGGCCTAAAATCTTCAGTGATTGCTATGCATGGATCAAGAGGTGTAAGAATTGTGCATTCTTCATAGGAAAAGAGAGACTTGCTGCCCTTCCATTGCATCCAATCTTAGTTGACCAGCCATTCATGCAATGGGGTTTGGACTTCATTGGAGTCATTAATCCCAATTCAAGCCAAGGGCACAAATGAATTTTGATAGCCACAGACTACTTCACCCAAATGGATGATAAAGATCACTCAAAGAGGCGAATGAGTCTAGCATCTTAGAATTTTATGAGGGGATAACAACTAGATTCGGTGTACCTACTACAATAATCTCTGATAATGCATTGGCATTCATTGGATCTAGGGTGAGTGAGTGGGCTGTCAAGAACGGTATTTACCTAAGCACTTCATCGAACTATTACCCTCGGGGGTAATGGCGTGCCGAGTCTACAAACAAGAACTTGTTGAGGATCATTAGGAGGACTCTTGATGAGAATCAGAGGTCTTGGCATACCAAGCTGAAATCATCCTTATGGGCTGATAGGATCACTCCCAAAAGATCCACGGGTAACTCTCCATTTAGGCTTGTTTATGGAAGAGAGGCAATCTTTCCCATGTCACCTGGAGTTGCCAACATTGGAACTCATGAAGCAACCGGAGTTGCTTCAATTTGAGCCCATGGAGGTGAGGTATGCAGAGTTGATGGAGCTGCAAGAGATCGAAATCAGGCATCCCAAGCAATGGAAAATGATCAAGCTTTGATCAAGAAGACCTTTGATAGGAAGGCCAAAGATAGATCTTTTCAAGTTGGAGATCTAGTGTTGAAATGGGATGTGGACAGAGCAAAACCGGAAGGCATTCAAAATTTGATGCCATTTGGAGTGGCCCATGCATTGTCACAAAGTGTAAGAACAACAATGTTTTCCAATTGGCCTCACTTTGGAGGGTGAAAAACTGCATATTCCAGCTTAATGGAATCTATCTCAAGCATTTCTTCTAGAGGGAAGTTCACTACCTCTCGTAAATATTAGATTAGATTTTCTTTCCTCCAAGTGCTTGTGCACATTTTTTCGTTGTAGGTTAGTTTTGTTTTCCCTAAGTTCTTTGGCACAACTTGCTATCCATGGAGATGTTTTGCAGTCCTTGCTTTCATCAGGTGACATTCCATCTTCCTCCTTGCACATTCTGAGTCATTTGAGGTTCTAAACAGAATATTTGATGACTCCATGCCCAATGGACTACTTGAGTGCAAATGGTATCTTCTACCTAGCAGCGAGGTGTATCCCCTTGATTCACCAAATTGTTATCCAAATCCACCCCCAGGGTTGATTTGATAACATACATCATAATTCTCGAGTCCTAGGAAAATGGATGAATTTAGGGCAAAAATCATGTTTCTAGGGTCCCCTCGAAATTTTTTCTAACTCTCTGTCCAGGTTGAAAAGAGCAAGCTCTAAGAAAATGCGAAAAAGTTGCAGAAAATAAGCTTGGGCCAAAAAAATTGTGAAAATCGGCTAAGTCCTTGTCCTAGGAACAGTTGGGACATTCGGGACACCAAGGCGCGGTTCGGCCGAAATGCCTCCAGGTGGCCCGCGAAGCACTGGGACAAGTGGAACAAATGTACGTGAAGGGCGCGAACCGGCCGGTTCGGCCGAAAAGGAAAATTTTAGCACAGGGACAATCGGGCCGTCGGGACGCGAGGGACGCGGAAAGCCGGTTCGGCCGAAGGAGAAGAAAATTGACTAACTGCTCGGGACATTTGGGCCTTGAGGACGCGAACCGCCCGGATCGGCCGAAATGGAGAACTTTCGTACTAAGCAGTTGGGACATCTGGGCCGCGAGGACGCGAAGGACGTGAAAAGGCGAAGCGGCCGAGAGAAAAGGAAGCCATTTCAGGCGGTTCGGAAGAATTTGTCCCAGGCAGCACTGGGACATTTGGGACAAATGGACGCAAAGGATGTGAACCGGCCGGTTCGGCCGAAACAGGAAACTTCAGCACAAGGACAAGTGGGACAAAGGGACACGCGGGACGTGGATAGCCGAAGGAGCCGAGAGCCAATCGATTACGCCACATGTCATCGGCCGAATGAGGGACAAGGAAGCCCATTTCGAGCGGTTAGGAAGTTTTTGTCCCAAACAGTCTTGGACATCCGGGACAAAAAGACACGAAGGGCACGAAAATCCAGCAGACCCGTGGACCAACCAAATCATGACACGTGTCACAAGGAGAAAAGTCCAAGTCAAAGGGCGAGGTTTCAAGTACTGACCCGAGCCAATAAAAATAAGACATGTGTCCATTGAAGTAGGGAAGGAGAGAGAATTACGTGACCAATCAACGCATGCCACGTGTCATCCAGGTGGCAGAGCGTGGGAAAAATTTCAAAACGCATTTTCACCTGTTTCGTGCCCTAAATCTTCAGATTGACATATCTTTTGATCCAGAGCTCGGATTTGCATGTTCTTTATATCAACGGAAATCTTGTGAAATTATCTACATGATTCTGGGATTATTCTTGAATTTTGGTGTAGTCTGGAGAGATAAAATTGAGAAACGTCTCTGACGCGTGTTCATGGCCAGAAGTGACATTCTAGCGACTAGTTTTAATGCAGAATGGGTCGCATTCTCCTGTAGTCCAGTCAAAATGATAGGGTATGGGTTTGTAAGGTCCCCCATGCCGTTTTAATGCACCTACAGTCAAGGAGGGATGTGTTCCCATGTTTTGTATGTTTTTTGTCCCTTGGGCTCGACCCATGCATGTAAAAGCCAGATTTGGCTCATTTCGAAGGGGGAACATTTCTTTGGATAGCAAGCTTCTTCTTTCACCTGTAACAAGTGATTTTTTCAAGTATCAAACCTCTTCTAAAATTGTAACAGGTTTTCTACCTTTTGATGTTGTAATACAAGGATTTTGACAGTGGAAATGACAATACAGGCTCTGTGATCAGTTTTCAGTCCTCTGTTTGTGTTGCTTGTTTCATTTCAGACCTCTGATTACATCTTATCAGCTTGTGCATGATGTTTTATGTTGCATTTTTATGATCTGTGTCTATCTGCAGAACAAGAAGTGTTCACCACTCCTCCTTTGGTGTATCACCTGTTAGTTTAGTTTCATTTTTACACTTTATATCCCTGCCTCCTTGCAGTTTAGAGTAGGATTAGGATCTGAACCTCTGTAGTTTTGCAAAATATAGATCTAAATCAGAGGAGTTTGAGGAACCATCCTCTAATCTAGAGATTCATCTCTCGCAGTTTCACAAGTCCCCACACTTGGAGAGAGGTTTCCATGTTGTGCAATCACTTGGATGTTAGAGTGATCACCCTAGAAGCCCGATCGCATCCGGGGTGTTGTGAGTCCGCAACAATAGTTATGTTGTTTGAATATACTTTGGTTGTGATTATATCCAATTTGATACCATTTTTACCATTCTTAGCTCTATTCGGCTGTCTTAAGTTCGATCTTTCCATCCTTAACACTTTTAGGACTTGGATGTGAATGATAATTATCTTTTTTTCTCACATCCTTCTTGGAATGAATTAAGTAAATGATTAATGGTTGTTGTTTCTTTAAATGGTGAAACTCTTGGAAGGTTTATTCAAAGATATAGTTTTGTATGTAATCAGTCCTGTATCTTCTATACCTGATTTCTTTATCTTAAAATATTTGGGGTATGGGGAACTATCTCTATTGATTCTTTTACAACCTCATTTCTTTTGAATGAACAATAGAATCCTCTTCTGGCATAACTCCTTCTCTTCCACTCTTAGTGGTAAGCTCTCCATTTTCATTTTTAGAAAATTGTAGGGTAGGATGTTGATCCTTCTTTTCTAAAGATGCATATGGGAATTCAGTTTAACCGAATGATGAGGAAGTTGTAAACTGTTTACTCTCTAGTTTGATCTTCCTTTCTTTAGATAAACCTTGTTATAGGTTTAATAGAATCAAATGCATTACTTTTATTAAGGTAATTGAGTATTAATTGTTACTACTTTATCATACTTGTTTCAGTTAATTGATGTAAAACATTGTGGTTGGGAAATATTTTTCTAATGTAATAAGAGGCCTAATCTAAGAACCTAGGCTATATATTTTGACCTAGAATTAGGCTGCCACATCTGAATTGTGAATCTCTTAATTATTTTATTTGTTGGATGAATCATCCTATAAATGTTACTATGTTGGAATGAACTTGACCGTGCATGTTTTCTTGAAACTTTGTAAAGATGAACAAGAAGGTCTTTGTTTCTAAAAGTAACTATTTTGTTTATATAGTGAAGTTGATTTTGTATTTCAAATTCAGAAAGAATTATGAAACAATTAATTGATAGGAACTGTTATTTGAGATAAATAAGTAATTGTTTGGGTCAATACTTATCTGATATAATGCAGTGGATTAGCTGATTATATTATGATCTCTTCCTATAAAGTGAATTCAGATTTATTATTGTGCTCCTTTTATGGATGTTATTTCTTATGATTTATTTGTATGACTTCACCCGTTGTTTCATAAAAGTAGGGTTTCTTTAATGGAACAATTGGTTGAAGGAACTTCATTTTAATGCTTAGTGCTTATCATGCTCAGTTCAATGAACTGACCCGTGCTAGCAATTTTTGCAGATGGACTTTGTAGTGATAAAGGAAGGAAATAACTTGTATGATGTATTGGTTGATTTAAAGTCTGGCTCTTTTAAAAGAACTCCAATTCATTCTTGAGTTGTATTGAAAAGTAAAAGTTGTATTATTTAATGATCTTAGTATTGTTTTACATGCGGTTTGTCCGAGATGCATAGTCTTGTAAATTGTGTATTTTATCACAATGAATTGAAAATATTGGAGGTTCACTTCAAATTGTTGTGTAATTTATCTTGTACATTTATGAAGGTAGTTGGAAAACTATCTTGTTGATATTTGGCATATCTATTTGTATTCTTATTTTTGTTTTCATTTGATAAATTGGATGAAGAGAAATAGTTCAATCTCTCTCTTAATTGAAAGCAACTTTTTAAGTTGCATAAGATTACGTTCTTTATCTAAATAATATATAATGATAATGGGATCTGTATTGAATATACAATTAAACTATAGAAAGTGGGAAAGATATAAAATGATATGATAAACCCTAACACATAACCATGTAGAGAGGAAGACTCTTCCTCTCTCAAAAGAATGTAAAGTGAAATAAAGGTGTTTATGATTGTTAATCACTCAGAATTCATTTCTATGAAGTATCTCTAGTTGAACCCAAATGGGTTTTGCACCTTGTTTGAACAGTTGAGTTACATTAATTTAACCTTGGGATGTATGTTGTTCTATTTTTTTGGATAATTACTCGACATGTCATAGTTACCGAACATAAAAGAAATCACGAGTTAATGAAGTTCTTTAATATTAATTAAATCAAATATGGATGAAGAACTTAAGGGGTGTTGGATTTAGGGTTGGGTAAGGTTACCGTAATTCGAATCTTAATCCAAAATTAATTAAATGTTAATGACCTCCTAGGGGTATGTACATCATGATGAAGTAGTTCTATCAAATGTTGGCACATGCCAACTACAAAATTGTACCTGCGTGAAGACTAAGGTCTTCACAAGGATACAATGTTGCAGTTGACATGTTACAACACCCTTCCGTATTAGTTCATCTAGATCTACACACATCTAGACTTGAACTTAGTTTCTCTCTAGGCCAAGCTATCAGCTTGAGTTGGAATAGAAAGTAGCTTTCTATGACTCAGGGTACCTTATCACATTCGGTCAACTTAGGTCGGATGAGTATGCCCATATACGCTAAGTCGTTGTGAGCATCTCCATATAACAATTTATGTCGCTAGCCTGGGTTAGGGTCAAACCTTGGGCAAGTGAACCGAGAAGTCGATGAACACCATTCTATATAACGAGAAGAGTGAGGTGAAGGATGTATTCCGATTTGACGAGTATGTTGTCTAATAATAGTAACATGAAAAATATGTTGTAAATATTTGGCCAAAGCATCATAAATTTTTAGTTTCGTTATCCGATGTCACCTAGTTTAGGGAACATGATTTCGAGATGAATATTGGTAACAAATATTTAGATAGTTTCTTTAAACAGTCACTCAAGTACCCAAATTAGGGTAAGAAAACCAAGTATACATAAAATTATTCAATAATTAGAGACAAGCATGAGAGACTCGATTAGAGACCGAGTCATGCAATGAGATATTGGTAATTCACCAAGTCATTTATAGCTGCATATGGTTGTCTATTATGAGATTGATTGGCATGGTATGTGTGTTCTAAATTATGTTTTATTTAGAATATAAAACATTGTGTAAAAAAAAAACCATTTCCCTTGTTTCTAAAGTATTAAAATGGGAATGTTACATCTTGGTCTCAGAGCTAAAGGTTGTAGATCTTGGACCTATTGTGTCCATAATATGATAAAAATTAAATTTTATTAGTAACAAAAATAGTTAGAACAAAAGGAAATGTTGCAAATAATCCTCCACTCGAGGAAGGATCAACAACTTCCCAAAAACTTGACGAGATCCTTACGCCTGTTGGATATAAGAGATTGTTTGATTGTACTTGACCAACAAGTAATGGGAAATGAGGAGGAAGAAGATGTTGGTAATAATAATCATCCACCTCCTAAGGAAAATGCCAATTTGGGTGTTGATAATACCAATGTGAACATACCTGATCAACCAGAAAACAAAAAGGCTAGGTGTGCAGTTGAACTCACTAATGATATAAAAAGGATAAGTCCTCCTAAACTTGATGGCACCACATTAGGAGATGAAGCTGAGAATTGGCTTAGCAAAATAGAGAAGCACTTTGTAATAAGGAATTTCTTGGAAGAAACAAAGGCAATTTGGGGAGCATATCAACTTTCCCATGAGGCATCTTCATGGTGGGATAGCCGTAAAGTTGAGTTGAATATTGATGAAATTAATATAACTTGGGATCAATTTAAGGGATACTTTAGGAAACGTTGGCTACCAAAACTTTATTATGACCATAAAATGACTGAGTTTCATAGCTTAGCGCAAGGAAAGCTAATCAGAATCGAGTATTGGGAATGGTTTACTAAACTCCTTAAGTATGTACCTCGGTATCAAACCGACGAGAAGTTTAGGAGATGGAAATTCATCATGGGATTGAAACCCATTATAGGAGGAGAGGTGGGATGTTCACAACCCAACCATTATGGAAGGGGTTGTTGAAAAGCCATAAAGGCAGAACATAAATTAAAGGTAATTTCTGCTCATAATGAGGAAGTGAGGTAGAAAGTTCCCAACTCCTCCTCATCATCTCTTACACCTAAGAAAGGACCATGGAAGAAGTTTGGTATGAAAAGTAAGTTTTCAACTGACAATAATAAGAAAACAACAAAAAATAAGTTTGCTAGAAATCCATGAAACAACTTTGTCAAGAATAATAATAACAGACATAAGTCTTATGGAGGTCAGAATGATAACTTTAAGGCTACAAATAAATATGATCCTAAAAAGGGACCTATAGGAGGCTATTATAATTGTGGCAAGGATCATTACACAAACTAGTGTCCTTTGAAAAAGGATGATCATAATAATCAGCACAATATACACTGCAGTAGATGACAAACATGTTGAAAAATAAGTCACGCCCATAGAAGTTCAGGTAAGTTATTTGGCATACTTGTAACTATTATTTTTGATACAAGAGCTACAAAATGTTTTATTTCTAGTAAATTAACATCAAAACTAAAAATAAAATCTAGAAAAATGGATAAAACATGGACTGTACATTATGGAAACAATGTTGTTCATATAGTTAGTATGTGTCTTTTTGGGGCATTCCTTGACTTACCTAGTTTTTCCACTGAATTTGATCTTTATGTTGCTCCTTTGGGGTCTTATGATGTAATCATAGGTGTTAATTGGTTAGCTGAGCATAAAGAAAAAGTGGACTATTTTGAAAAACATATTATTTGTTAGATGATCTGTAAAAAACAACGAGAGATTCAGGGTGTGAAACATGAGATTTCAGTTAGGAAACTATCAGCTATGTAACTTAAAAAGGCCAAAAATAAAGGTTGTACCTTATATGCAGTAAAAATTTCTGAATCCGCTGAGGAAAACAATGAATTCATGGAACGATATCAAGTTGTTACGAAACTACAGTGATGTGTTTCTGGAAGAGTCACTAGATCTTCCACCCAAAATAGAATTTGATTTCATAATTGAAATCAAGCCGGAACCGAGCCTATTTCTAATCCACCTTACCGAATGAGTACTACTAAATTAGTAGATCTTAAGGCACGGTTGAAAATAAAAAATTCTAGGGGTTTTATTAGACCGAGTGTTTCACCTTGGGAGCACTTGTAATCTTTGTGAAAAATAAGGATGGAACACTTAGATTGTGCATTGATTACAAAATGTTAAATAAAGCAACAATCATGAGCAGATATCGACTCCCTAGAATTTATGATCTATTTGATCAGATGCATGGAGCATTGGTATCTTCTAAGATAGATCTTCGATCTGGATATCATCAATTACTGATTAAGGATGAGGACAATCATAAAATAGATTTTAGAACAAAGTATGGACATTATGAGTTCATAGTTTTACCCTTTGGATTAACAAATGCACCGACAACTTTTATGAATTTGATGAACAATATTTTTCAATAATAATTTGAAAAATTTGTGCTTGTATTCTTTGACAACATTCTCATATATTCTAAAAGTATTGAGGAACACCATGAGAATTTGAAGATAGTTTTGGAAATTTTGGGAAAGAGATGGTTATATCGTAAGCTATCTAAATGTTCTTTCTATGACACAAAAGTGCACTATTTGGGTCATGTTATGAGTAAGAAAGGAATTGTTGTAGATCCTTCTAAAACTGTAGTTATAACTAAGTGGCCTACACCAAAGAATGTACATGAAGTTAGAAGCTTCATGGGTCTTGTTGGTTGTAATAGAAAATTTGTAAGAGATTTTTCCAAATTTGTTGCACCAATAACTTCATTGTAGAAAAACGATAAGAAGTTTGTTTGGAATGATAAATGTGAATCTACATTTAGAACCTTGAAGGATAAGTTAACATCAGCACCTATTTTAGTTGTACTGGACCATAATGGATACTTTCTTGTTGTAATGGATGCATTTAGAAGGTATTGGAGGTATTTTTTTACAAAATGATCATGTCATAGCTTACGAAAGTAGAAAACTAAAGCTACATGAGTTGAATTATGCTCCACATGATTTCGAGATTGCTTCCATTGTTCATGCACTACAAGTTTGGAGGCATTATCTGCTTGGTAAACCTTTTGAATTAAAAACTAGTCATCTTGGGTTGAAGTATATTTTCACTCAGCCAAATCTAAATGCAAGAAAATGAAGATTGTTAGAGTTTTTGTATCAATATGATTTTGACATAAATTACATTAAAGGAAAGGAAAATAGAGTAGATGATGCTCTAAGTCATAGGAAGCACATTTCTGCTCTTATAACATTAAGAACTTAGTTTAAGGATGAAGAAAAAAGTGTTATGAAATCTGATTCCTACTTTTAGCAAGTAAAAATAGTGTTTGTTGCAGATCCAAATGATGTGAGATATAAATGTTTTCACTTTGATAATGAAGGAATCTTACAATTTGAAAATAGAGTATACATACCTTCGCTAAATGATTTAAGAAAGAAATTGTTAGTAGAATTTCACAATTCACCTTTCTCTGGACACCCTGGTATTACAAAGATGCTTGCTGATATAAAACAACAATATTTCTAGAAAGGAATGAAAAAGGATGTTATTGATTTTGTGACACATTGTTTGGAATGTCAATGTGTTAAAGCTGAACATATGCATCCAGCCGGTTTATTGTATCCTCACAACATACCGTAGTACAAATGGCAAGTAATAAGCATGGATTTTGTATAAGGGTTGCCTATGTCAAAAAATAAACATGATGTTATTTTGGTTGTTGTGGATAAACTAACAAAAGTAGCTCATTTTATTGTTGGTAATATTAAGGATGATTCTCCTATTTTGGCAAAAAGGTTTGTACATGAGATTTTCAGATTACATGGAGTACCTGAATTAATCATATCTGATAGAGATCCTAGAATGAATTCAAGGTTTTGGCAAACCCTTAATACAGCTCTAGGAACTAAGCTAAATTTCAGTTCTGCATATCATCCGGAAATGGATGGACAGACTGAAAGAGTTAATCAAGTTTTAGAGGATATGTTATGAATGTATTGTATGGATCGACAATATAAGTGGGAAGAGTACCTTCCATTAGTTGAATTTACATACAATAACACATATCATATCTCTCTTAAGATGACACCTTTCAATGCATTATACGTAAGAAAATGTAGAACCCTGTTAGTTGGGACAACATTGAGGATAGAGAGGTAATTGGACCTGAAATCCAACAT
Source organism: Taxus wallichiana var. yunnanensis (assembly GCA_018340775.1). Taxonomy (NCBI): domain Eukaryota; kingdom Viridiplantae; phylum Streptophyta; class Pinopsida; order Cupressales; family Taxaceae; genus Taxus; species Taxus wallichiana. The sequence goes on along the minus strand of CM031237.1, from coordinate 516,530,214 downwards.
TGAGGATTCATGAAGCGCTTGAAAGAAGCAACAGAGATAGGTAAAATATTTATCTTTGACGTGAAGTGGGTGGATAGGAAATTTGAACTTGGTGAGAAGGTATTTCTTTGGTTTAAACTGAAAAAGAGTTCTATAACTTTTGGAAAGGTTGCCAAGTTATCACCTTGTTTTGTGGGACCTTTTGAAAACAGTTGAAGTAATCAACCTCATAGCTTATCGTTTAGCATTACCTCCTGATTTGTCACAAATGCATGATGTTTTCCATATTTCTTTGCTTAAGAAATACGTTTCAGATTTATCACATATGTTAAATTGGAAATCCTTGTAGGTCCAAGACCCAGGAATAATCATGGTTAAACCCTTTAGAGTGCTAGAAACTCACCAGTTGCACATAAGAAATCATGAAATAAGTCAATGTAAGGTCTAGTGGGACTAGTTTAATGAAGAAAGTGCAACCTTGGAAAATCTGGAAGATATGAAAACTGATTTTCCATACTTATTTGAATAAAATTGATTCTATTGATTGATATAAATTATGATTTAATTCTTTTATAACAATAAATCTACCAATTTTGGGTAGATATTTATTTATTTTAAATAAACATCTATGTAAATGCTGATTTCGGAACTTTAAAATTATGTTATATTTTGAACATATGAAAATAAAGTTAATAAAAATGATTGTTCTTGATGTAAATTGTTTTAAGGAGATAATCATCATAATGATGATTATTTTAGAGAGGAAGCATGTAACATCTTTGACAAACTGTTATCTTTCCTCTTTTTCATTGCAAACATTGACATGTGATTTTTCTAGATAAGGAGTGTTCCTTTGATTTTTAGAAATCATGCTTTCCATGGATGAGTCATTTCTGCTCTTGGATTCATTGGGCTGAAATGATATTGCTTGCAAAGAATCCATTTTTGTTTCAGATAGATAAGTTGTAATTTGGTAAATGAAGTTTGCAAACTTATCTCTTTTTATTAACAAATCCTTGGATCAATTCCATTGATCCAAGGTATGTTTTAAATATTCTTACCTGATCTAAATGGTAAACTGACATTCAGAGGTTGGATGACATAATGGAATGAACTCTAGTATGTTTACAAATTATTTTATCTTCTTGAAATATCATGTTACATTCTGTTGTATGTTATGTGCTTAGATCTTTTTGAATGATCTCTTCAAGAAACTTAATGATATTAAGTGAAATGAGGCTTTCTTCAAGACTTTTGAGGAACAATCTAATCTAAGTCCTAGACCTAAAAGATGTATCCTAACAAGATTCTAATCTAAGGTATATGTACCTATTTTTCTATCTATGTATACTTTATTTGGGATAACATCCTATCCTAAGTTGCATGTTCTAAGTTAAGGGAACAACCTAAGGTGATGCTAGGTCTATTTCTAGAAAAATACCTAATACTATATGGTTATGAAGTATGATCTCTCATAGGATGGAAATTTATCTATTATAATGTTTGTAAACCTATGGTAAATACTTATAAACTATCCTATGGTCATAAGCTAATGCTATCTATCCTAAACTAATGAAGTATTGAAAAGGGACCTAAGGGTCGTATGGCAAAGTGGAAGTTTGGCGACGGTTCCTAAGTTATTAATTTGATTTGATTTTTGAATTAATGGGACAACGTACTGCCAGTTTAGGTAGAGGCATGTAAATTGGAGGAGTCTACATAGAGTCATCACTAAAGTTTAGTAATGCATGAAGAATTTGAATTAGGATTCACCAATTTTGGATGGCGATGACATGGAGAGATGGGAAGGATTTTGGGAATTAATGCCATTTATGAACCTCGTTTTGGAAAGCAAACCACCTAAGAAACTATGTGGGTAGATTTGTTGGAGGTTATTTGGTCATTCATGCTCTCTAATTTTTACTCTACATGGAGCTATCTGGTTCTTCAAACCAACAGTTCTATTTTCAATTTATGGTTATTTTTATTCCCTTGGTCTATTTTTGATTCAAGGAAAGTATATGAGGCATTGGGGAAAGAGATTTTTGGTTGTTGATGTTGCTTGGAGAAGAAGTGTTGGAAGCATAGCTAAAAGTCTTCTTTGGATCGGCAGAAGCACTATCATGCATGATAGGCTCTATCCATTAAGATCTCTTGATTTTCTCAAAATGTTTCATTAAATCAACTCTTCTCTTATGAGATAATTAGGTTTCCATTTCTATTTCGGTATTTTTTTATTGCTTTGAAGGAAGCTTTGTTTTCTTGATTATGAAACCTTTGCATCATAATATTACCATTGGATGCCTTCTCTGAATAAGTTGATGGAAAAATACACTTGGGGTTGTTTTAGACTTGAGTGTTTTTGATTGAATCTATATTCTGGTTTGTTTTCTCAAAAAGGGTTTAAGTAAGTTGTTTTTTCCTAGAGCTTCAAACTGGAAGTCTCTTTTGAAATTAGAAGGTGAATGAATACTCTTCTCTGATGCATCCTTGAGTTATTAAATTTGTATCACTCCTTTGTGGTCTATATGGGTTTTTATTTGAATCATTTCTTGAACACGAACTTGTATGAAGGTAAGGAATGGATATCTTGTTTCTTCTATTTTGGGTAAACCTGCATTGTTCAAACTGAATGTCTTTGATTGTTTGTGGAAGGTAGAAGAATAATCTCCTATGTCGTATCTTGTTTGTAGAATTTTAAATACTCCTTTTTGGGACTGTATTTATATACTTTGATCTGCAAGTATGAACTCAAACTTGTGTTAGAAAAAGAGTTAATGGGTGAAGGAGGTTTATGGAATCGTCTGTATTTTGTACTCTAAACTTGCATAAAAACTGTGAAGGAATGATTTTCTCTATTTCTGTACTACTGTAAACTTTAAAATTGATAGTGAGTTGAGTCAGTATGGTATTTTGATTAACGACTTCAGTTTGAATGCGTGAGGGAAATAGAAGGAAAGGTTGACTTAAACTTGTTTTTTTAGTATTCTCTTTCGAAACTCTTGAAAGGACTTCGGGTTTTATAATGGTCTTGGAATTTAACTGTGGAAACAATAGTGATGAAGTCTTCTGTGCAGTTTTTATGTTTGAGTCTTCCTTTAAAATTTTTGAAGTTGAGTTGTTGGTAGATAGTTGAAGTTATGTTGTTTGAATATACTTTGGTTGACGGTTTTCTCCAATTCGATACCATTATTACCATTCTTAGCTCTATTTGTCTGTATTAAGTTTGATCTTTCTGTCCTTAATACTTGTAGGACTTGGATGTGAGTGATAATTGTCTTTGTTTCACACATTCTTCTTAGAATGAATTAAGTAAATGATTAACGGTTGTTGTTTCTTTAAATGGTGAAACTCTTGGAAGGTTTATTCAAGATACAATTATGTATGTAATCGGTCCCTGTATTTCAAATTTAGAAAGAAATATGAAACAATTAATTTCTAGGAACCTGTTATTTGAGATAAATAACTAATTTTTGGGTCAATACTTATCTAATATAATGCAGTGGATTAGCTGATTATATTATGATCTCTTCCTATAAAGTGAATTCATATTTATTATTGTGCTCCTTTTATGGATGTTATTTCTTATGATTTATTTGTATGACTTCACCCGTTGTTTTGTAAAAGTAGGGTTTCTTTAATGGAACAATTGGTTGAAGGCACTTCATTTTAATGCTTAGTGCTTCTCATGTTCGGATTCAATGAACCGCCCTGCTTAGCAATTTTCGAGATGGACTTTGTCCGATAAAGGAAGGAAATAAATTGTATAATGTATTGGTTGATTTAAAGTTTGGCTCTTTTAAAGAGAACTCGATTCATTCTTGAGATGTATTGAAAAGGAATAGTTCTAGTCTTTAATGATCTTAGTACTATTTTTCATGCAGTTTGTCTAAGATGCATAGTCTTGTAAACTATGTATTTTATCATGATGAATTGAAAAGATTGGATGTTCACTTCAAATTGTTGTGTAATTTCTCTTGTAAATTTATGAAGGTAGTTGGAATAATATCTTGTTGATATTTGTCATAGTTGTTTGTATTCTTATTTTTGTTTTCATTTGATAAGTTGGACGAAGAGAAATAGTTCAATCTCTCTCTTAATTGAAAGCAACTTGTTAAGTTGCATAAGATTATGTTCTTTATCTAAATAATATATAATGATAATGGGATTTGTATTGAATATACAATTAAATTATAGAAAGTGTGAAAGATATAAAAGGGTATGATAAACCCTAACACATAACCATGTAGAGAGGAAGACTCTTCCTCTCTCAAAAGAATGTAAAGTGAAATAATGGTGTTTATGATCGTTAATCACTCAGACTTCATTTTCTATGAAGTCTACTCTAGTTGAACCTAAGTGGTTGTTACACCTTATTTGAATAGTTGAGTTACATTAATTTAACCTTGCGATGTATGTTGTTCTATTTTTGGATAATTTCTTGACATGTCATAGTTACCGAACATAAAAGAAATCATGAGTTAATGAAGTTCTTTAATATTAATTAAATCAAATATGGATGAAGAACTTAAGGGGTGTTGGATTTAGGGTTGGGCAAGGTTACCGTAATTCGAATCTTAATCCAAAATCAATTAAATGTTAATGAACTCCTAGGGGTATGTACATCGTGATGAAGTATTTTTGTCGGATGTTGGCACACGCCAACTACAGAACTGTACTTGCGTGAAGACTAAGTTCTTCATGAGGATACAATGTTACAGTCGACATTTTGCAACACCCTTCCACATTAGTTCATCTTGATCTACACACATCTAGACTTGAACTTAGTTTCTCTCTAGGCCAAGCTAGAAACATGAGTTGGAATAGGAAGTAGCTTTCTATGACTTAGGGTAAATTGGCACATTCGGTTGACTTAGGTTAGACAAGTATGCCCATATACCCTAAGTCATTGTAATCATCTCCTATAACAATTAATGTCACTAACACGGGTTAGGTTCAAACCTTGGGCAAGTGGACTAACAAGTCAGTGAAGACCATTCTAGATAACAGAAGAGTGAGGTGAAGGACATATTCCAATTTGATGAGTATGTCATCTAGGAATAGTAACATGAATAGTATGTTGGAAATATTTGGCCAAAGTATCGCAAACTACTGGTTATGTTGTCTGATGTCACCTAGTTTAAGGAACATGATTTTAAATGAATATTGGTAACAAATATTCAGATAGGTTCTTTAAATAGGTCACTCAATACCTAGATTAGGGTAAGAAAACCAAGTATATGTAAAAGTATTCAATACTTAGAGACAAGAATGAGAGATTGGTTAGAGACCAAGTCATGCAATGAGAGATCAGTAATTCACCGATTCATTTACAACTACATATGGTTATCTGTTATGAGATTGTTTGACATGGAATATGTGTTCTAAATTATATTTTATTTAGAACACTGAACATTGTGTATAATTTTTTTTCCCTTGTTTCTAAAGTATTAAAATGGTAATGTTACAGAATCATCTCATTCTCATCGGCATGCCTCCCTTGTATCCATTTGAGTAAATATAGGTCTTGTAACTCCTATGCCAACATATGGTCACCATAACATATCCATTATGTATAGCCCCTCCAACTATCATATATAATAGGTCACATCATGTGTTTCCTCTTCTACTCATGGATGTGCCCCTACTGTAACCCATCTCCTATATTTGGCCCTCTATCCACCATGATGTCAATATGCTATCGGTAGTCCCTATGGGTGCATAATCACTATGTGCTCATATGTCTAGCGGTGCAAAGTAGGAATGTACAAAAATGTCATATCGTTGCATCCTCTCGATAATCCTACAACTCCTATATAGTTGCACCAAATACGCTAACACCCACACAAAATAAACCCACTCCTCCATCATATCATATAACACCCCCATCAGTGCTTGGGGAAATAGGCCACCCTCTGAGTCAAGAAATGCATAGCATCTAATGGCCTCCATTATTAATATTTCTAAATAGGTCTCATGCAGATGTGCCCCATACATATCCCCATAAACAATACTAGCACTATTCTCAGTCAAGTCACCCACTTGCCTCCCAAACACTATAACTATAAGATCGGTTGTCACATCCGATGTAATTTGATATATAGGCACTCCCATAATCGGTAGCCACAAAATCTTGTACACATCCTCTAATGTGATAGTCATCTCACTAGTGGGTAGATGGAGGATATTGGTCACTTGTATCCCATCTAACAATGAGAACGACCATAAGAATATGATCTCACCTGATACACCTATATCACCTGATGCCGATAAGTCCAACATCTTATATATGAGTCCACTTATCCTCCATGATGTTGGGTCACATCCGCACCAATAATGGTGGTACCCTATCCCACATCATCAACTAGTGACGTGCTTGCATCCATACCACTCAACAATGTCAAGTACTTACCTACTTTACTCATTTCATCACCCCTACCTACCCCCATCCCACACCCACATTGCTCTACCTACCTATTCATTTCCTAACTATTTCACTAACCTATCATCCATTTTATCTAGCCTAAACAAGTCCCCATGTTCTATTTCATCACCATCCTTCCTTTACTATTTGACCTAATTTTCACCTAAACACACACCTATCCTTTCCTACATCAACCCCCTACCTCTCTTCTATCTTTGTTTACCCCATTACCTACTTACCTACCCTACTTGTTTCATATTCCCACATTACCTAACTCTTTCTCCTTCTAATTATTTCCTTTTTGGAGTCCAGTTAGTTTTCATAGTGACCGACACCGGTCACCCATTCTACCCTCTGACATCGGCCTAACTGATCAATGTCGACCATTGGCTGACTGTCGTCGGTTACTAGTTCAGATCCAAAACCAAACCCCCATGCCCTAAATTTTTGAAAAACTTAAAATACACCCTGTAATCTACCCAAATCTACCCATATTCATTTTCCAGCCTAGTTACTCTACATTACTCCCTCCCAATACCCAATTTTATCCATTTTTACCCAAAATTCAAATTTCAAATTAAAACCCCATTTCTTCATTTTTACCTTACATTTTAAACAAAAACAAACAATATGGATTGAATCCTACCTCAACACGGTTCGCCTCCTCGGGGTACCTCTGGTCTCTAAACTTGGTGGCCCTCTAGCACCTTCTCCTACCTCCACCATGCCTGAATCAAACTGTTAGCCCTCCAGCCAATCACAACGATCCAATCGATCTCATGGGTCCACTCACAAACACTCCAACTCATCTTGGATTGTAACTCTGTCAATTTCACCACATCAAATCACCAAAATCCTCTTTGCTTGTCATTTTCCAAAAATAGCAAAAGCACAAATGAATCCATAAAACATAGATTTTACCTTTTTTATCCCAAATACGACTTGACCAACATCGGTTTATCTTGACTAGTATTAGTCACGTGCCCTAGTTCATCATGGTTGTTTTATCTTGACCGTGGTGGTTGCCCCTCAACCAAGATCGGTTAGCCTCTTTGAGCCTACTATACCCCTTATCATCACATTTGATTTCCCGAAACCCTTTTCATCTTACCTAAGTCTACACCTAGCCTTATCACTCAACCTAATTGCCTAAATCACCTATCACCCAACCACCTTATAATTTGGGGCATATGCTTTCCTCTACCTTTTTCTTTTCTACATCCTTACCTATTTACCCACCTTCCCAAACATATTTGACACTCAAATTCACCTAATCATTATACCTTGCGATGACACTACTCGTGTTGACCAACCTAATGACCTTGCCTTGCCTTATATCGTGTTGTTTATCCCAACTAAATATTTTGGTGTTTTGGAACACACCTAATGCCCATTCCTAGACCTAGCCTAGTTTTGTTTTAGGACCATATCTTATACCTTGGATACTTGGGTCACATCAACCTTGTTTGGATAAACCAACCGACCTTTGATGAAGTAGAGTTTAGGAACTCTTCAACCTAGTACCTTATCACATTTTATAATGTGTGAGTGTGTTTGAATGCCCCTACCTATTACCCACACTAATATTACCATTACCTATACCCCACCTATACCTAATTTTTTTCATCACTTACACATTTATCAAACCACTCACTAACTCCATCTATCACCTCATTGGTTCCTCGTTTGAGGGGGATTACCTCCACCCATACTTGAGGTAGCCTAATATTCACTCATACCGATACAAAAACTTCTTATTTTTGTCAAAGATCGATTATCAATAGAAGTTACATGAAAAAAAGGAAAATGTAGACACCAAATTTAGGTCACAATCCCCTTAGTCCCCTTAGTCCCCTTTAATTAATTAACATAATGTTTTCACCTAACCATGACCCCTTATCCCATATTCATATTAATTTAAATACTTAAAATTGAATTAATGTTCATACTCACATTATTAATTAATTTAATTACTTTAATCAAGTTAATTTACACCTTACCTAGCCACATCACCTACACACCTCACCATGGACTTATTTCTAACTTATTAATTAACTAAGACTAAGTCTCTACTTATCTTAACCAACTGGGAATATTTAAAACCCTAAAATTAAAGTCCTATTCCTTCTCCAACAACACTCCCACTTATCTAAGTGCTAACCCTCACTCAAGACCCGGATTAGTAATCAAGTTCATCCCAAAAATATTAAAGATCAAGCTATTTTTGTAACTTCAACTGATTCTCCCTAACCAACACTAGTTTTCCCTCATCTTATGCGGGTTCTCTAACCACCATTGGTTCCTTTATATATAATTTTACAACTCTTCACCCTAGTTGTTCATTCAGTTATTGGAGTTCTATTGCAATCAAGATTGAATCTTCAATCCTTCATGTACCTAGACGATGAAAACTAAAAACCAAAGTGCAAGAAAAGCAACTAGTTCTCATTCTAGAGCATTGTAATACTTATGGGAGCACATGGGCTACACTTTGTTGATCTTTGGACCGAGCCATCTCTTCTTTGATCAACCACCAACCATATCCATTCACAGGATCCATAAAAATCAAGTCCGTGATTTTAATCATTTGTGCTTCTTCCATTGTAGATTTCTCGTTTCTTTCATTATTTCATTTCTTCATTACCCATATATCACCTCCCTCCTACCAACCCACTATTCAATCACCCTAATCTTTTTTACCCTTCTTAACCTCCTCCTTAGTATTCCCAAGTCTTCTCATCCATATTACAACCCAAAACACACTACCCTCACTCTCTATAAAATCACAGAGAGGCTAAAAACCTATTTTTTATAAGTTTACTATGTATTGTCCCTACCGACGTTGGTTCTATGAACCCCTTTTGTTTCATCCCCATACTAGCATCGGTCACCCGACCGATACTAATCTCTATGTTATTTTATACTCTCGGACCAACAAGCTTCTCACTCACCCAAAACCAACCCGAACCTCAACCAATCAGCCCTGCAGACCCTTACTAGACCTCTAATGACCTTCTTGACATGAACCAACCTTGGTTCTAATTAGATTTAGTGCTGCATTTGATATTTAGCATTGAATCTAGTGTATTTTTGTATGAGAAACCTAAATCATTACATCGAATATGATCTATTTATTTTAGTTTCTTATTAACACTAAATTGTTATTAAACAATGTATCAACAATGTCTCTAGGAAGCATCACACTTCCATGATCTAGCATACTATCGGCAATCCACTATCATATGTTATGTAATACTCTTTTGTGGTCTTGCTTTGCATCTAAAGGTATCATTTCCAGATAAAAAAAGTTCTCTATGATCAACTTGGATAATGTCAACAATGCACACATTCTACCATCTACATAATCACAGGTATTCCTCCTTAATTATTTACCTTTTATCTATTTCGTCCTAGAAATATTAAAATTACTTGTGAAATACCACCTCCTAACACATCTCCTATTACTTTAAGGGGATGTTATGAATGTAAAATATTAACTACCTATTAGCATGTAATCCTTCATTTTTGTAGATTTGTGTATATGTATTTACTTGTGAGGTTCTTCATAAAGTTTTGGATAAAATGTAAGCATAAGAATAAATACTCCAAATTCTAGAGATAACCGTGAAGAGATACGATCAACCACAAAGGGAAAAGGGAAGTCTGTGGGATAAAGGAAGAAACCGCACATAACTAAGAAATCCTCAGTAAACTAGTTAAAGCCATGAGACATGCAGAAAGCTTCAAGATACTAGAAAAATATGCATAACATTAGAAAGAGTCATGAAATATGACATATAGCCATGGATTGAAGTGAAATCGAACAAGTACGAGACCGAAGCCAACAGAGGCACGAGTCGAAGGAAGTGATTATTGGAATGTATTGATTTTTATGTATTTATTGTAATCAACCTTTTTGTATAAGGGTACATCAAACAAAACATATTTTTGAGTGTTATTTTGAGAGATTTGGTATGAGAGTTGAGATAGATTAGATAGAATGAGAGATGATGCATGTCCTTGAGAATGATGTAATTATTATTGATAAATAAATAAAGTCTAGAGTTTGGGATGAAACCTATTGCATGTTTTCCTTTATAATTTTTCTTAAATTAGATGTGGTGTATTTTCCAAGTACATCATTAACTAAGGTCAAATTTACTAAGCTTCACAAAGATACTATAGTGATTTTAGGTCAACAATATTCAAGGGTTGGGGCCCTAAAAGTGAACCCCATTTTTTTTGCAATATATACTCTAAAAATATATTTATCTTTCTCTTTTAAATGTATGAAATGTATTTTGTTTTCTATTTGGAAATGATATTATTAATTTCATACTCATTTACATAGCATTTATAAAAAAATTTACACATTTAATCCTTCACACACTTCTACTACTACAAATTGTTTGGAACAACTATAGGCATTCATTAAACATTAGCTTAATAATGTAACCAAGCTCATGGGCTTGAAAAAGGAATTTTCAATCCATACTTAAAGCACATGAGAGATGTAAAATTTAATCTTGAGCCCCAAAGCTCCACCATATAACAATTCAACCAAACATACCATTTCATACTTTGGGGTCAAACTACTTCTTAACACAGTTTCAGGAAAAAAACACACTCTAACACCGCCCTTCCTTTCCATAAGCACCTTATTTCATCCTTTCACCCATTTAATAATGCAGGACAATAACCCAACCCAACATCCTGAAAATACATCAATGCACCCACTTCCCTATAACTTAAGCTCTACAAAAACCCCATAACCTTGATGAAAGCATATAACTAGTGAATTCTTAACTTTTTAGTTGAGAAGAAGGGTTTGTAAAGAATTTTTCTTTTGAAATTCCAGAACTCAAAGTGCACATCCAAACCTGGAAATAAGAACACATATATTGGTATTGTAGTAAAATGAATCCACGATAATTATAGGCACCAACACCATCAACGGAGTTTTCCATAAATGATAAAGGGAATATTTTTGCATGTAGTGTTGTCATTGACGTCAAAAGGAGTAAAGAACATTATGGTTAATTTGTAGTGTCAGTCATTTATGTCTTATTGTGTTTGTTAGTCATGTTGAGTTTCTTGATGAGGTGAAATGGTTTTTGAGGTGTCTTGAATAGGTATGGTGGCTTGTACAAATATTGTAGTGTTTTCGTGATGTTGTGATGATGTTATGAAATGTTTTGAAGGGTCTTATAGGTGGTTGAGAGTAATGAATTCATGAGGTGGTTAGCATTGATGGTGTAAGCATGGTAAAGATGTTTGGTCAAGTGTCCTAGATAGCATACATGAAGGAGTAAGTGGTATTTCATGTATGTAGAAGCATTTTTTAGAGCATGGAGAGTATGAGGTTGAAGTTTAGAGACACTCTCAAGTGTTTTAGAATGTAGCTATGAGGTTAAGTCATGTTTTATAAGTCTACACATAGACCTATATTAAGCCATAGATAGCCAAATGAGATTATTTTGATTAGTTTCTTATCTAAGTGTGCAAAGGTGAGAATTGGGAAAAATGTAGTAGTGTGTACTAAAGGTGTGGGAAACGTTTTAGGCCATACTTTTCAAGTTTTGGAAATATATTATGTTTTTTTATCTCTACAAATTTCTTATAAAGTGAAAAACCCATCTTGAGGTGGTTTGTTTGATGATCATTGGCATGTGAGAATTATACACATGAGGATGATCTCTTTAGGAAGTTGAGGAAAGGTCCCGAGAAGGATCTCCAATAATTAGTTCAGATATTAGGGCCCCATGCTTTATGAACCATTCCTAACAAGGTAAGGAGGTCATAAACCCTCCTTAAACTCTAACAAAGCAAAGCGATGGTGAAAATAAATTTCTCTAAGTGACCCAAAATGGATTTTTGACCTTGGTTAGTTAGTGAATTTTTTAGAGTAATCCTCCATCTTTCTCTAGGTGGTATTTAGCTTTCATGATAGTGTGTGGATCCCAAATTAATTTGTACATTTTTAATAACTTATGTTTTATCCCAAGTTGTTCATTTTAACTGTTGAATAAATTGATGTTTTAGGAACATAATAAGTCATTATACATGTATATGGTGGTTTTAGATCAATTTTAAGCCCTTTGGAGGTATTAGGAAGTCTATATTGCAACACTAGATTTGGGGCAGGTTTTGATAGCTTTGGTGGTCCTAATTGCGGTGATTTTGTTTTTATCTTACAGTCCAAGTGATGGTGTTGTAATAATTTGGTGTTGAACATGAGTTCATTATATTTATATCTATGTGTCATACTTTCAATTTTGAGATTTTATGTTGGTGTTTCACGTTCATCTTTGAGGACTAGTTTTGTAGGTAACAAACCTAGTAAGGTGAGTTGTTCCAAATGGACCAATGGTAATGTTATTGCATGCAATGATGGTGTATATGTGTATAATATTATTGGAGGTTTATAGTGGACTTAAAAACATATATAAGTTGTCCTTGATTTTTTTAAAGTAATGTTAGCTCAAGAAGATTTAGTTTTGGAGAGGGGAAATTTGATTGAATTAGGTCTATATGAGTCGAATGGAGGAATGTGTCTTGTAGATGTTATTTCTGACCTAAGTGGTTTTTGTGGTTTTATTACGATGTTTTAATGTTTTAATGATGTTATTTTCCCAATAATTTCTGACCTATATGAGTTATGATGTTAAATCATGTATAAAAGCAAGTTCTTTAGGTCTATTTATGTGTGTTGAGAGAGGATCAAAAAGTGTGTGTAAGAGGGAACATTGAAGATGTCAAGTGGGTATTCGTGACCATCAATAGATGGTAGAGAAGATGTTATTAAGGTATAAAAACTAGCGAGACATGGTTTTTAAGGTCATATGACCTAATCATTTTAGTGAAGAAGTTCTTAAGTGAGTAAGGCTAGAAGGTAGTTTTAAACAAGTTTGAAGAAATGAGAGCATAATTGGTGTCATCATCAATTTTTGTGGCAACATTCTATAGTTGAAAATAATTTTTGGGTGGCTTGTTTTTTGTTAAGTCATCTACGGTGTTAGTGCATCCATACATGGTTGGTTCTCTACTAAATTTACAGTTTGGTGCTCATTATAGAGTTGGTTTCTCTACCGATACCGGGGTTGGTTCTTTTTGTGGGTTCGGTGCCTATTTAAATCTAAATGTTTGTGTTCCTTATTAGGTTTTTTCTCAAATAAATTTTAATAATTTCTATAATAAATATTTGTTTTAGTGGTTTTTTTCCCTTTAAGGGTTTCACACTTCTATCTAGTGTTCATGTGTTCCTATGTTCATTTTCTCATGTGTATGGTTGTAAAATTCTTAGCTAATTCAATTTTTTAAAGTTGAATCAAATGTGTTTAATGATAAATATATAATTAAAGTTAATTTTTTTAAGGTCTCATTGATTTTCCCCTCTAAGTGAGTGTTCTTACACCATATGGAAGATGAACCAAGAGCTAGGTGAGTATATGCAAAGATGGCACAAAAGAGATGAGAAAATGGAATTTCTAATGATCTATCTTACTTTTCTTCTGAATTTCAAATCATTGGTGTGTATATATAAGATGTTATCACCTGTAGGAGATGGCATTGGTCATGGGAAAATATAACACTGACACCATTTCCCACGAGAGATGGTGTCGGCCAAGGGTACTGATAAGAGTCAATGTGTCATAAAAATTTAAAAATTATTTGTTTTGGATCACAAATGTGGATAAACAACGTGAATTCAAGCAAGAAGTTGTGAATGTGATGTGCATGAAACTTAGGAAGACAAGGATAACTAGTGCAAAGAAAACTAAGGAAAATACCAATTAATGACACTCTCATTTTTATTTGTTTCTAACCCATAATGGTAATGTGAATAACCATTCCCTAATCCTAGTAGGCCCCTTAAAGAACCTACTATAGAAATAGATGCATCAATGAACCTTATCTCTATAAGAGATATTGTTAGTAACAAGTATCAAATATGAAAAGTAAATAATTAGGTGTATACATAAACCAAAGTTTTTATTACTACATGCCACAATAGAGAAACATGTTGTGGTCAATCGAAAAATACAATTTGTAACACTAATACTAAAATTAAGTGCCAAAAGGAATATTGAAAGGACTCTTTGAAATGAAATATACCTACTAATGCATAACTAATAGTGTCGCTCATCCTACTATGTGCAGGAATGATCCATGTTTTAAGAACCCTGAAGAAACAAAAATAAAAGGAAACACTAGAGGATATCTAGTAAAATAAGACATAAATCACTTAGATAAGGGCCTATGGTAAATATTATGTGATGTCGAGATGTCACAATGTTGGTATGGTGATAAAAATATGTAAAAATCAAAGATCATCAAAACTATGTATATAATAAGTAAAAATAAATACCATGAGATTTCAATCAAGACACAAAAAATGACATGAGTTTCGAAGGTTGGGAGTGAAAATGAGGGCCATTTGAATATTTAGGATGATCACAACCAAATTTGAATAGAAATTTGAGTTTTTTATAGTGATTTTGATATTTTATTTTATTATTATTTTTAGAATTGAGAGGATTGAGATTTGGAATTCCAAAATTGTGTGAAGTTTGATGATATGGAAGGAGTATTAGGTGGCGATTGAGGATGGTAAGGTAGAGCACACAACGGGGCACGACCACGGGTAGGTCAATGCATTAAATTTTGTTGAGTAGATTTGGTACAATTTAGTTATTTTAATTTTTGGATTTGTTAGCATTTTTTTAAAACTAGAATCATCGGGTAGGTTAGGAAAAAATGCAAGTGCGTTTGGGAGGGTTTTAATTTTTATTTTTTCATTTTGTTATATTTTGATAGTCAAATCGAGAATTTGTTGCCACAATTTATCTAGACGCCATTGTCTCCTTTGTAACATGAGAGATGATGGAATCAGGATGGGGAAAGAGTGAGCCGGAGGGTTGGTGGCATAAGGAAGGTGTTTCAAAGGCTGATGACATATTCCAAGGGGCCGACGACGTAGTAATTTGGAAGAAATAGGATACATACTTTTATTTTTCACTCCAAAAATTGATTTTTAAAAGTTTTGATATTTGCCTCTTGTCACTTTGTCGATGCGGTTAGAGTGTAAGATCCACATATCGCATAAGATAGATGTGGTATGGCTTAATGGAATGATTTCTAGATTGTCATATGAAGAGGTAACCGAATACAATGTTGGGGATTTGGGGCATCATGTACATACACAAGATACCATCGAGATATGGATTTATTAGAGATTTTTTGATAGCATCGAGACTAAGTCCAACACCTTTCGGTGGTGTACAGGTGAGAGACTATGGAGATGGCCTTGAATTTGGAGGATGTTCATGGAATTTTTTGGGTTACATATTAGTGGCACTTGTATGTATTATGATATGACACATGATATTGCAGAGAAAAGAGCATTGGCCATATGGGCTATAGGGAGTAGTAGATATGATGAGTGCATGTTTTACGTTTGACTCAACATAGTGTAGGTAGTAGGGATTCCAGGATATCCGGAAGGTGGTTATGGGGATCGTGTTGGTTTTCAAAGTATGTCATACGATAGATTGAGCCATATCATTTTTTTATTTTATTATGTAAGGATGGGGTAGATCATAGATTTTTGTTTATTTGGGCACCACCATATGGGTGCATTTGGTACATGATTTATATAGGGCACAACACGAGAGGTAAGAGGGTGTGGGACTTGTGATATTATTAATATCACTATGGATATATGAATGGTTCCCTATGCATATCTTGACAGGGACACCAGCTGCACAATGATAAAAGAGTCTCTGTGAGTAGTTTAGTGATCATAGTGGATGACATTGAGCACACTTAGAGCATACCGACACAAATATAGGTGGTTCCAAGTGATGTTACATGGAATCCCTACATAGGGAATGTGGATAATTGGCCCGATTTTCCTAGAGTAGAGTTATTTGAGGCTATGATAGAGGTGACATGTCATTATGTTTATTGGATAGAGACCCATTCATGGATCCAGGTCTCAAGGAATATTGGATGACCCATTTGAGTAGTGATACCACCTTTTTAACCTAACCATTATCGTCATTATAGAGAGGTTTTTAGATCGGGGCTAGGGTACTAACACTTCAACCCTGTAGGATATGTGAAATAGGTAGACTAGGTTGGAGACATCATTTGTGTGGTGGGGATGTTCATGGACCACCACAAGTCATAATAGTGAGTGGTTTAAAGGAGGAATTTGATATAGGATGCATATATAGGGCCACAAGCAGAGCAGATCCTAATACCATAGGAGGGGGATCTAGAATTTTTACACCATGGCTCAAAGAGCATAAGATGCAATTTCCTTAAGAAGGATAATTTACATTGATTGGGGTAAAAATGGGAGGAATAAATCATCTTGATGATGATGAGGTAGAGGTATTGGGTTCTTTGAGGAGATGGAAAGACCATCATGGAGAGACTCGAGAAACCAGAGATTGAGGACATATTAGGATGCACAGGAACTAGAGGCCATCAAAAACATAGATGTGATGTTGTAGAGTCTATTACATGCATAAAAATCCTGGTTGAAGAGCACATAGCTCTCTTATAAAATGCGTAGGGAGTTTTGGTGTAGATTATTTCACTAGATACATATCTAGCGAGAGAACAGAGATAGGATATTCGATCCGATCTAAGGTGAAATCCCTATCTCACACAACAAGAGCATCTAATATGACCCCATAAGATGAAAGTTTTCGGAGACCCCCACAAGGGGTGAGGGATGTTTAGTCATTTAGTATAATTTTTTCGTATGTATAAAACAATTTCGATATATATATATATATATATATATATATATATATATATATATATATGTATGTATGTATGTATGTATGTATGTATGTATAATATGTTCGGTATTTAGGTGATGATTCACTTATCATATTCCTACTTTCCACATGTATGTATGTAATGATACCATGGTAGTTAGGAAAATTGATAATGAGATTAGATAGGTAAATATGGTGAGGAGGGGATTAGTAAGATAGCCCAACCCATGTAATGTGAATTAGCCAAGAAGTGTAACAAGTCCAAGATGTCTAATGGTAGGATGTCATGAGTACGATTTGGTACATAAATCCAAGCAAGTCCATAGGCCTAAATAAGGATGTAAAAATACCATGGTGATCTAATCAGAAATAATGGGATACATTAGATCTAAATATACGTGAATTCAAGACCAAGACACTCCAATGGTAGGAGAAACCAAGGTGTACATGGTGATAAATCCAAGCGGAGAGAACAACCCAAGCAAGGATGTAACAAGATATTTGAGATAGTATGATAAACCCAAGGTAGGGTTGGCATCCCAAGTGAAGGAAAAAGGTGTTATGTAAAACCCGTGTGGGGAATGAGAGCCTAAGAGGAAGCTAGGGATGAGGCCAAATATGGAAACAAGGTGAAATATAGATTTTATAGATAACTAACCACAATGGGAAAAGGACCGCAATGTATGAGTAATAATGTTGTCAACTTGATTCAAAATGTTTCTTATAACATGGGTCATGAGGCATTTTATGTAATAATGCATAATAGTTACTTACCGATGAACTTTATACTATGTGGAAAATATGATATCTATCTGATCCTCCATCTCATGAGAATATCAAGACAAACAAAATCCATAGTGGGATGAGTATTAGGGTGCGGTGGTGGTCCATAAGAAATTTATGGTCTAGTTGATTGAGGGGAAGGTGGCCGATTATAAGAGGAATCAGATCCATCCTTATGATTGTGAGAATAATTTTTAGGAATGGGACACTTGCTATGCATAACCCAATAGTAAATGTTAGTGTGCACGCATGCCCATGATGAGAATAAAAGAAAGGAGCTGAAGTAGAAGGTTGTGTAATCTTTCTGGTTTTATTTTTCTTGAGCTTATCTTTGAGCCTCTTTATGTGGCATCGATAGGATATGCATTTAGAAACAACATGCCCCAAGCCTTATACCATTTTCAATATGAATCGAGTCATAGAGGAATGAGGATTCATAAGTGTAATATGTAGAAAGAGAAGTCTCGTAGGTTCAGAGGGCTAGTGAGAGTATTTGAAGAGGGTTCCAATGTAATGGGTGAGGATGGTGCAAATGGGTTGGTGTGTCACACATTCATCAAGGCACAAAAATAGGATCATCACCCATGATATCATCAACTTTGTAGTCTAAACCAAAAACACGATCATCAATTTCTATTAATGAAAATGGGCCAGCTAAATCATTTGTGACATTTGGGATTATAATGGATGGAGCAATATGAGGCTTAAGAACCAATGAAAAGAATTTTCAAATGTATTTAGAGGTTCCTCTTGAAATAGAATGACATGTATGTCATTAGTAATTTTGGTGCATAGGTTTTCTTAGTAACGCAATATTTCTCGATCATGAATATGAGCATAACTATCCAAGTGAGGGTCATCTAAACTATAAGTTTCATTGTAATATGATATGGAAGAATCCACCATAAAACATTCAATTATGGTCTCTAGTTTGATCACATACTCCCTTAGGGGCTGTGATGTTCATGAAATAATTACGAGGAACCGAGGGCTCCTTTTTATGAGGTCACAAAGAAGGATGTAATTGAAATATGATAAGTTTAGGAAGATCATAAGTGTTGATTCTAAGTGTGACTTTATCGGGATCATCATCATTCGAATCTAAGAGATTGGGATGCTTGTGCCTCACCAACTCATGATGACCAAAATTTCCATAAATAGTATGAATTGGGTAGTTAAAGCATTTCTATTCCCAAAATGGGATAAGAAATAGTTTACCAAGTGTGGGCAGCTTGTATGTCCTCTTTTTATGAAGTGTATCATAATTCCAAGGGTTAATAACCCCTTGAATCTTATAAATAGCTCCTTGGTGAGTGAGCTTCACATGGTGGCATGTAAAAGATGAAATGATGTGCATACGATGATTCAAAGGTCATCCTAGGAGAATATTATATGATAGAGGAAAATTAAAGACCATGAATTTGGTGTAGAAAATCCTAGGGAAATGATGATGGGTAACCAAATGCACCCCATAGGAAGCATCTCTTGATCGTAATACCCTTCACAAGTCATTTTCATGGACTTTAAATTTTTGATAAAATAACCAAAATCTAATGAGGCCTCACACATCCCTTCTCCCTCATCAATGAGAGCATGATTAACCATGATATGACTTATTTGATTTGAGGTGAAGAGGGGTGGATCATCCACATGAAGAAATATCTCATCCGGGATCATAAAAGCTATAGAAAAGTGAATGGAAGAATGCACATCTATAATAAGGTATGTATGAAGGGAGAGATCCTCACATTCTAATGGACACTTTCCTCCAAGACATGCAATGTAGTAATCTTCTCCAAATAAGTAGGAAAAGGAATGTTAATAGAAAATAGTGTAGTCATGAGACACTCACGATGACGAGGCAACATATGCATGAGTTCTAGGAAGGAAAATGGAGGAATAATTTGGGAAATTTATTCGCTAAGATCCCACTCACCATCACTAGACTATACAATAGGTTGAGAGTGTTGAGAGTCCTCAAAAATAGAACCAAAATGAGTAGTTGTGATTAAGAAGACTTCTAAAACTGATTTTTCTTAGGCCTTACAAGTTTTATTTACATATAGGTCGATGGTGTCTTTATATAGAGATAGAGATCTAGACACAATTGGCCATGTAAGATAATTTACATAGGGGCCAATGGCATCTAGGGGAGTTAGTATTTTTCTATGAGGAGCTTGATTCTAAGGTACATAAGGATATATGACCATATGAGTTTGAGGTTGGAATGTTACAGGATATTCTAGTTCTACATAATCTATGACACGTTTTAAATCATTAATTGCAACCATATTTTTAGGAGGGTAATCTATGTCAACTACATTGGATGTGGAATTTTATTGTTTCCTATAACTTACAAAACATCATGATTAGGCATAGGATTAGAAAATATTTTTAGCTTTTCATTATCCAAGTTAATAACTTCATGATGATATTTTTGTTGAGCCATGTCATGGGATTTGACCACTTCAATCAAACACTCGTGAGTGATGGATTAATAGTCAAGTTTGGGTCCTAAGGAAAAATGATGGCATCCATATGGAGTGCATGACGATTCTCATGTGAGTGACCCCAATCAATGGGACACCAAAAAAACTTACTCTCATCATTTGAATGAGGAATAAAATGAGAAGGACCCAATATTTTGGTAAATGGATTAGGTAAGTGACATTTTAACTCTTACTTACGTAGTGGTTGATGATATTTAGTATTTTTTTTTTTCAATATTGAAAATAATTCTATTTGAAGAAGTGACAAGAGGAAGAGTATCTGAGACTTCGTCATCCATCACATTCTTGTTCTTAGAGCATTGAAGGATTCAAAATTTCTTGTTGTCTTATGTCTTAGGAGGATATTTCTCAAATTTCCTCATGATATAGTCTTTCCTTTTAGCTTGTTCAAAGGTCTCTTCTAGGGAAGTGGGAGAAAAATACCTCACCTTGTATTGAAGGTGAGGCTCAAGGATCATAAGAAATGTTGGAAGAGGATATCATTAGGAATGTTGTGTTCTAGAAGGGTCTTCTAACATTAAATGAAAGTTTAACATGATTTAATTTATACTTTTGGAAATTGATGAAAGCATTGATATTATTTTCAGGTAGATCATGATCTTCAAATTCATTCACTAGGGTTGTTACTAGGGACTCTAGCTCAACTATAAAATTAGGAGGAAAAGTATGGTACCAGTCTAAAGTATCTATTATAAGTGTTTTGCAAGGAGTTTGATGGTAGCGCATGAATTGGTTATGATCCAATCCTTGTAAATATTACCAAAGGCCTTGATATGAAGGGTGGGATCAATAGACCCGTCGTAAGAAATAGAAGGATCAATGCCACCAATATCCATACTAGAGATATAATGTGTTAAAGGATTTTTTTACTTCTCAAAAGACTTTGGTTTGGATGGGGGTTATGTGATGGGTACCCAATTAGGAACATTTGGAAAAGGATGGGATGTGGTTCCCTAAGAGCTCATTGAAATCAGGTTGACTAATCAAGGCATGTTAGATTGCATTTGGAGAAACTCGGGACATTATAGTGGATTGTTGTTGCCTCATTTTTTCAACGAGTTGAACAATAAGGTGAGTAGTATCGGAATTAGAGGCATTTTTGGGTGAACCTACTTCAAAATATTTCCTCTTTTTCCCTATGGTCAATTGTTATAGAAATGAAGTCGAGAAGATGTTTACAGATTATATCTTCTCGATTTGTTTTTATATTGAGTAAAATAAGATAGAAATTTATGAATCTTAGGAAGTTGATCAAAAGTATCGATGTTATGATTTTTTTCTTCCTCATCCTCAAGTGGTCCATTACGGAAGGTAGAAGGCTTATTTCTAGGTTATCCTATGGCACAATAGTACATGCAATAATGAAACTTGGCTTCATGATGATATGATTTAGGAAATGTCTATACAACATAGTCAGAGGACCCCAAGCCCATATAATCCATGGTCATGTGTGATAGCATGGATGATAAAATGTTGACAATCTAAGGCTACGAGACACAACCATCCAAAAGGGTGTATAAAGGGGTCAAAGGTTTCATAAAATAGATCTGGGAAAATAGACAGGATCGACCATAAAAATAGGTCTATAGAGGGGCCAAAGGAATTCAAATGTGAGAAAAAAATAGACAGGATTTCCTAGGGAAATAGTGTCTTTGCACATAGGTATTATGGGTTTTGGATTATTAGATGAGGTCAAATTTGGAGATGTAAGGTTTTAATGAGATTTTCTTGATCAAAAAATTTGTAGGATTCATGTCAGTTCACCATAGAATGTATGTGGTCCAAATATGTGTCTCAATATCTTACACTCCTAAATAATCTATTTTACAAGGGTATCAAGGAAATGAGTGGGAAACACATATGTATTGGCATAAAAGAGGGTAGACTTAAGGGTGCTAATGTTCACACTATGATCACATATATTGAGGGTGGTAATCACTACACTAAGTCAACTTCGGGTTTTCAAGGTCACTTTGGTTGATATAGAGGAAGGAACCTTACTTGAGATATCGGTGGTTGGGTGTGGATAGGTATAGATCAATAATAATCATGCATGATATAATTTAAATGAAAATGGTGATAACCAAGGAGATGATAATGAATAAGGGTACTATGATAGCTACTATCAAGAAACATGTAGCACTAAGATAATATAGCACAATGAGAAAAGGAAATGAAATAATCTCTAAAAAATGATGAAGGGTTAGATAACTCAGTTGTACAGTAGTGTGGTTGTTGATGCATCTATCTCTCTAAAGAAGCATCAAACTGAGAAAAAATCACTATTAAGTGGATAAGGGGAACATTTTTCCTATCCTAGACTCACTCTTGGAGACCTAATAGTGCAAGCAACCACACAAGAAGAATATTATCCAATCCAATCCAAGAAAGATGAAATATGAACAAAGAGCAAGGTGAGAAAATGTGAAGATGGTGCAAAAGATATATATAATGGAATTTCAACTGATTTGTCTTCATTTTCTTCTAAATGTCAAGTGAGTGGTATATATATATGTATAAGCAGTCATCACCAGAAAGATATGAAATCAGACATGGGAAAATATATAACTGACACCATCTCCCACGGGCGATGGCATTAACCATGGGTAGTGAAAAGAGGTAATATGTTGTAAAAAGTAATAAGAGTGTGTTGTAGATCATGGATGTGGATAAAAAGGTGAAAATTGGTCGAATGAAAACAAGAAGTGAAAGTGATGTGCATGATACCTAGGAGGAGAAGTATAAATAGTGCAAATAAAACTACAAGCAAGACCAAATAGTGACACACTCTCTATGTACTCTCTATAACTCATAATGCTTACATAAATAACCATTCTCCATTCTTGGTATGTCCTTTAAGGAAATAACTCTAGAAATAGATGCATCAGTGACCCTTATGTGCACAAAATAAATTGTTAGTAACTAGTATGAAAGATGAAAAATGAAAAATTAGGTGTATATAACTATCCCTACTCATTGTGTTGACCTATCATAACAAAGTAGGAACCTTGATGTGCTCACCCAAGGTGTAGAAGAATTCAGTTCCACCATTATTAACATTATGATGAGGGAGAATAAATAGTTTAAACAATACAAGATTAATTCAATAAAACACACTAGAGTAACATAATTATTCTTAGAAAATCTAATTACTCTATAACATACTATGCTCTCTTATTTATCACCCATGACATTAATAAACATCAGTTTGTTCCTCTCTTAGACATGCTCTCTAATATTTACACTCACACCTTCATTACTTTACAATTAAAACTTTAAGGGATATATATGCTAGAGGGGACTTTCCTTCAATAATCTTACAACAAATAATCTTAGCCCTTGAGTTATTTACTACCACTTAACCATTACCTTTGGGTGGTGGAAAGGCCACATGATGCCATACCTTAACTTTTCATGACAATTCCTTCTAGCGGTTCCTCATCTATTTCTATCTATATCCTCATTCGGCTCACCATTTTGTGTCATATTTATGTTATCTTTCTCTAGTCTTCTCTACTTATTCCTACATTATCTCTATATAAGTGACCCAAACTAATAATTCCATGTCTATTTATATTTTGTATACTTTAGGTGTATTCTTCTATTCATGCATGTCTATTTTCCAATATGCCTTATCTGAATTCACCATGCTTCATGCTAAAATTTGAGTACTATGTGCCATTTTCATGTTGTTTTCTCTAGAATATCTTTTTTTTGGCTTCCCCTGTTCATCATGTATGCAGTTCTTTCCATTTATTCCTACACATTTTTTTTGAAAGTGTCTATGTAATTCATACCCAACCTTATTATGTGCTTCTTGTCTCTTTATTTTTCTACAAACATTCCATATTTTTCCTTCACACTAATCAAAGAATGATAAATAATAAAGAATGTTTTTAGATAAGGTAAATAAATTATTTTTTTGAAGGGACCAAAAATACATTTACAAAAAGAGAAGCAAGGTAACACAAGCCAACTGAAAGAGATAAAATGAAGCCAAGTCAAATAGGCTTGATATGAAGGAAACCCAAACAAATCTAGACCAAACACGGGATTCCATATTAAACTAACAATTTTTAATAGAAATACAAAAATAGTAGCCATAACTAAGATTATAAACAAGGAAAGTATAGAAAAGATCCAAAAGGTCAGCCAAAAGTTTTCCATTATTTCACCTTAGTAGTAGGGCCTTTGCTGTGAGTCCTAGCACTTGGTCTACTATATTTTTATCTGTAACTTTTCTCACCAAAATTTTGGGCCTTTTATCGGCATTGCATTTGATATCTGTATCCAAGGTATCTTCACTATCAAATATGCTCAACAAAAGCATCATGTTATGCTTACCTCCCTCGACCTTGGAAAATTTATCCTATAAGATATATATCCTTAGTTCTTGCATAAAAATATCAACGTTCAAGCCCACAATCCTCTTATTCGGACATATATTTTATGGTGAAAATATCTTACTTCATGGAAGATGTTTTTGTTAACAATGAGAATAGTTTCCTTCATAGATTCTTCCCTCATCAACCTAGCCTCCCAATCCACAAGATTCCTTTCTCTCTATTTTATCTGGAACCTTCTCCTCTTCTTTGGACCCTTTTTTAAAATTTCAAATAACATCTCGTTATCTCCTTCGTATTATCCTTCCACCTCTCTCTCCTCGGGTGCTCCATGGCAATAACAAGAGTTTTATTATCAGATTAATTTTCTTTGGTGGTCACTAATTGAGCCGAAATTAAGGGTTTTCCATTTTTGAAAACTATTAAGATCATTCTTGGGTGAAGGAAGACATCTTTTTCTCATTCTTAAAATCAGAAATGGATATATACATGGATCTGAAAAGGAAAATGGGAAAGCTCATTTTTGGATCTCTTCTCAATTAGTTAATAATGGATAAGTGATAAGAGAATATCTTCCGAATTTACCCTATAACATAAGATACTCTATAACCACAAAACCAACATCTTCCCATTGGTGAGGAGGAAAAGTGTGGGCTATACCATCGTCATACATCAAAATTCTTTCACTAGGAAAAAGTGGCTATTTCATGTTTATGCCTAGTTTTATCTTTGAAAATTTTAAGACCCTCCATAAATAACTATGTGACCTCGAGAGATGGATTCCTCAAGTAAAACTAATTTCAACCCCCTCAAATTAAAACTCCCCTCCACCCAGGTATTTCCAAATTCCACAGAGATCCGAGGGTCATTACGTTTGAGACATTGAATGTATTTTGAGAATCTTCCTCTATGCAGTTTTCCAAAGGGTGGTGTCATTTTTAAGGTGGAGAAAAATTCAGCTCTGTTCGACTCGCCACCACCCATCGGGAGTTGAACACCATGTTTTCATTTAGAAATAGCTAAACTGGAACCAATAACCTTAAACCAAGAGATTAAATGCAAAAATCCATAGTACATTTCCTTTCCCTGAAAGATGAAGGACCTTCTTATAGTGCCGAGCATGTGAAACTCAGGTACCATCATTACACATCCTCCAAAATCATATAATTATTCACCAAATTTAAAATATTATGTGAAGTTATGAGTTCCACTAGCCTTGTCAACATTTCTATCATGTTATTACTATAATTAGTAAGACCATCCACATGTTTATTACTTTCCATATAATTGTGTTGGATTTCCATGCTTTCAAATGATGTTAGAAAAACCTTAGCTTCCATGATTATATTTTTTAATATCCATCCACAATTTATATTTTCTATAAGGGCATTAATTACACTTAAGGAATATCCTTCAATAATGAGGGATTTGATATTCATAGCTATACATTGTTTTATGCCCCAAAGCATAGCCCTAGCCCTCTGCGTGATTATTTATGTGATTACCTGGGGACCCAAAAATATATCTAGCATCTCCCAAAATGATCATGTATAATGACACCATCCCTAGAAGTCCCCTCCCTCAGTTTATTCAAGCCATCAAAATTTAGTTTGAAACATCCTTTGGGTGGGCTAACCCAATTAACTCTATTTTTTTGTATGTCCCTATTTTTATCAAGGCTTTTGGGGCTGAGTCTCATACCATGTAGGATACTTCTTTCCAAGATAGGGCATAAATTATATGGATTTATCTTAATTATCTAAGCATTATCCTTAAGATTATGTCTAATTCTCTTGACAACTTTTTTTATGCTTGAAGATTTATTCTAGAATATTGTTTCTCTCAAGATAGAAGCCCCAAATAGTATGAGGTAGAGCACATTTCCAAATCTCTTTAGTAAGTTCATGTTGGAAATTAAAACACCATTATTCTGGAAGTAAAGAGACATATTAATAAATAACCATTTTTAACCTTAAAAATCAAGGACGGTAGATATGACTTGGAAATAAAAGGTGCATTCCAAAAATAGATGATTAATTGTCTCTTCTTGTTGTTTACATAAGATGTATATATTAATAATTATCATAACTCTCTTTCTTAGCTTTTCCACTATTAGGATCATTGTTTGAACCACCTCCCAAAGGAAAAAAATGATATTGGGGATAAGGTTCTTATTCCATATCTTCTTCCAATAGTTGTTTGATTCAATTTGCTCAAAGTTCAGAAGATAACTAGATTTCACCTCATACTCTCCAGAGTCCATGTTCCTCCATATCAGTTCATCTTGGGCACTTCTATGAGGTAAATGAAATTCCTTTATATTCTGATTAAGATCATCAAAGGGTTGTTGAGGTCCTAAATAGTTTGGGGGTGGAAGAATCTAAACCCATCTTCTCTCCTCATTCCAATAATTACATACCAACTCCCTGAATTCCAAGATAAAAAAATTTCTTGGGTAGCTTCATGGTTCTTCTGTTTTTAGAGATTTTTCCTTGATCCAAGGATCATCCCAAAATTTAATATTTATACCATCCCCAAGATTACATTTTTTCCCTTTAACTAACATCTTCCTAGTCTCGACAGAGGTTATTCCGAGAAAATTGATCCTCTACGGAGATCCCGCTCCGAGAAAAAACCCAAATTTTTGCAGATATTTCACTTTCAAAATATTTTTCCAAGTTCCCTCTTATTTATGTAATATCCATCCCAACTTAGTTATTAAGGATTTATTCATAATCTAGAGATTATTCAACCCAAGACCCCCTATCCTTGGGATGAGTAACCTTTTCCCAAGATATTAAAGGGATTCTTTTCTTATCTTTTGAACCTGTCCATAAGAACCTCTTTTGAATAATCTTGATATATTTCATAACTCTCACAGGATTATGAAAATGGAAATTATATAGACAACAAATCCCTGTAAACAACTTTGAAGAAGTTGAGCTTTTCCATCTTGTGTAAGAAAAGAACCTTTCCAGGATGTAATTTTTTATAGAACCTCTCAATCAATTGTTTTATCCCCCTTCTTCCATTTTTTTCCATAGAGAGGCATACTAAGGTAGTTATCTAGAAGAATTTTAGTATTACATTCTAAGATGTTAGGTAACCTAGTCTCGTTGTTCTTCCTTAATGTTGATGAAGAAAAAAAAGATCTTACGGAAGTCAACCTATTGTCCTATCACTTCTTCATAAAGTTTAGTGATATTCTTTAATGAACGTGCCTCTTGAATAGAAGCTTTCCTAAGAAGAACCATGTCATCCATAAATTTTTGTAGGCTTTGGTTAACCCCTAATTTGAGAAACAAGTGATAAAAATACAAAAATTATAAGGCCCAACATAACCCCACACAAACTTGGTTATCTTCCGTTGAGAAATGCTTCTAGTGGCCCCTCAAATAACTTTGGCACCTCATATTTGAGTATATCTTCATCCACTTACTAGTAACGTATTTCCTTATGGAAGAGGAGTTACGTTAGTTAGCTTCCCAACTAACTTAATAAAATAGAAATGTAATGTATTTTACATAAAAATCTAATTGCAATTTCTCCCTTTTTGTTTTGGCATTAGTTAAGTAGCTACTCACTTTGAAAATAATTATTCTAATTTGAGAAATTAATGTTAGAAGTTTTATTAAATTATAATATCCACTTGTTACATTATTTCATCTATTTTATATATGTTAGTTATAAACACATTAAAAATTAAAAGGGAATGAAATAGTAATTCACAAAAATGAAATCATTTGGTAAACCCGAAAAATATGATCCTTCACCTAATTTAAGATCTTTCCAACTTTCTATAGGTTATCTTTTTTATTTTAAAATGCTTGTGTAATCTTAGGGTTCAAAATTATTTGGTTTGTGTGTAATTTTTTCTTATGTGTGATCATGGATTGTTTTTAGGATTTACAGAGGCATAATGGTTACTATCCATTTAACTAGGTCTATACCACTTATGAGGATGCAAAGCATGTTACTCCATTTTCACACTCCCTTAGGGATGATGTAGTATTTGATGTTGATTTAGATCCTTCTTGTCAACCATTCACTGATCATCCTCCCCATTTCCACACATCACCTCCTATAGATACTCCTCAAGACACATTTCTAGATGACTTCCCTTAGTTCCCCCTCTTTCTACTCATGAAGACCATAAGGATAGTCTTATAGGTTGGATTAGTGACCATGAGAAAATATAATATCCTCCACATGTAGATCATGACACTAATGTTATAGATGACCTAAATTTAGTGATGATGTTAGTGTTTCTAGTGCACATACAAATGATTTTCCTTCTATTTTCACATTGATTGATGGTGTCCCTTATGTTTTTGATATATAAGAGGAAATAAAAATCACAATTATAACCATGATGATGATATGCATGATGTTTATTATTCCAATGAGTTAGATGACAATGATTTTGTTTATACACCTTTTAAA
The DNA here is from genome assembly GCA_018340775.1 of Taxus wallichiana var. yunnanensis. NCBI lineage: Eukaryota > Viridiplantae > Streptophyta > Pinopsida > Cupressales > Taxaceae > Taxus > Taxus wallichiana. Next base: position 516,500,939 of record CM031237.1, on the reverse strand, counting down.
TATAAAAATAATGAGTTTGATTGTAGAATATTAATTTTTTTAGTAATTTATGTTTTTCATAAATTTATGTTTTTGAAAATAAAAAATTGAAAGTTTATGTTTCTCATAATAAAAATTTAAAAATTTATACTATTCAAAAATTATTATTTTTCAAATATTAAAACTTTTAAAAAAATTCAACTTTTAAAAATTGTAACTTTTGAAAATTAAAAGTTTTTGGAAATTTTAAATTTTTCAAATTAGCCTTGTAATGTAAAAATTAATCATTGATGTTCTCATTGTAACCTTTTCAGATTATATATATTTGAGAATATAAATTTTTCTCCAATATTGATGAAAAAATGTGTAAGAAACTAATTTACAAAATTTAAGAAAGATCACACAAAATGTGTTCGGAGATCATAGAACCATTGTAACAAAAACTACTTTAGACTTCCAGGGAATATTTTTGTAAGTAATATATCATTAGATGAATATTAAAAACTTTCCACATGGAATGATCAAAGGTGGTCAATCTTAAAACCATGAATATAATATTTGGGAATAATGAAATCAATAGGTAAGGGATACACAACCATTTCAATTGGGTTATGAAGTAATTGAGTAGAATCCATTGTATGAGAAACAAAGATGTACTTTGTTGTATTTATAAGATTGGAGATTATAAATTATGAACATGGGGTTCAATAGTATTTGTGCTATCAATATGATACTCACTATGATTAGATGAACATATGTAGATAGATGTAGTAATGAGCATAGAAACATTATGTTTTGAGATATGAGGTACAAAAACAAATGGAGACATTATATTAGTGAGAATTCCAAAATGGGGTTCTTCATAGGATTTTTAATCTTGAGCGAGTTTGGTAGAAATAGTAATATTCAAAATAGGCTCAATGTGATGAAAATTGTTATGAAGTTATGCATAAAAGTGAGATACAAGTTTACATTTTTATTATTCCATAATTTTTTTCCTCTTTGTGGTCATAATCATAAGAATGTTCATTATGTGTTTCCAAGTCATGCAATGGTACCTCATTAGTAGGATTAAGTATAAATGGAATGTTAGAGATAGGAAATGAAGAAGAAGACATAGGGAGATGATTATTTTGAGTAGGAGGAGAAATATCAATATGCTTAATGGATTGATTTTTAAGACGATTGATATTCCCAAAGGGAGTATGAAGTTAACATGTATAAAATAAGATATGGAAATAATATAGACCAACCTAGGGAAAATGGTGTTTGAGCCAAAATTTTCTATGTAACAATAGGGTTTACTAAATTTTTACACCCTTTTTAATATTAATTATAATTTTTATTTGATAGGTTAAAAATAGATTTTGAAGGGATCCGAAACCTTGAACAAACAAAAGATAGGAAATAAAGCACAAGAGAGAAATTGTAATGCCTTTACCATGGTTGATTTATTTATTCACTTTTGTACTCAAAGTTGCAAACATTTATATGTGATTCTTGTTTGAAGAAGGTGTGCTCTTGAGAACTAAGCAATCATGTTTGTTGTAGATGATATGTTTATCTTCTAAAAATAGATACAATCCTCCCACGTCAATTGTGAATTTAAAATCAAATATTTCATTCCTTCTTATGTTGAATGTTTACTACATGTGGATAGAGGAAATTAATTCAGCCTAAACTCATTCATAGCCTATATTGCATTTGAACTTGTGCTTTAGTCTATATGATTTCTGATGTAGGATAGCTATACCTTGGATAAATTTTAGTGATCCAAGGCATGCTTTTGATTTTATGACGTCAAGGTCATTTGACCGATCTGGGAAGAATGTTGGATTTCTGAACCCAGGCTACCATAGGATCACAGGTGACATCTTCTGCACATGTCCTTCATAGTGATCCAAGAACGTCATTTTGGTTCTTCATATGGTAATGTTGAATTGGTAATTTTGATGATTATTTGGGGGACCTAATTTAATCTAAGTTCCTAAGTTTATCATCTTATCCTAAGTTAAAGATAAGGTGATTTTATATTTGGTTTTATGGATGAAGGTAATCCTAAGTCATGTTACTAGGATATTCTAAGACTAAACTAATAAACTATACCTAAGGACCTAATTTGGTTTATAAGATAATGTTATTGAACCTAAACTAATGGAATGGACTAGCCTAAAGGGGATGGCGTGGATGTCATGAGGAGGGGTTTCGGTGGCACCAGTTCCTAAGGTAATTAAAAGGTTTGAATGAGGCATTTAACACTCTGTTACCACCAATTTTGGTGAATGCATGAAAATATTGGGGTAAGCTGAGTTGTCAACTCTGCTAAATTTATTTTCATGGATTTTTAAACTTTTAGTTATAGCCAACAAGGATTTTGTGAAGGCGGGAAAGAAGGAAAGGACTAAGTCAGTCTTGTTGGCATTTAATGATCTTGACCATTTTGAAAACTACCTGGGAAATAGGAGAAGTTTGTGGAATAAATGGTTTTTGGTTTTCATTGTTTCATTTGGTTTTAGGAATTTTGTAGCTCTGCATGTGGTTTTTCTTCTTTTTGAACTTCCATTTTGAATTTGTGCATGATAAATTTCACCTTGCATGGTGGTAATGGTAGTGAAATATAACCATAGAAGTTAGAAGAGGAAGATAAAGAAAGTTTCAATGGCTAGGTTTTGGCATTTTCGTGGATTTATTGTTATAGAAGTTCGCTTGAAGGATTGAAATGAGGAAAAAGAGACAGGAGCAATACCATGTATGATAGGCCCTATCTCATTAAATATTTTGCTTTTACTTAAGTGTTTTCATTAAAATAATTCTGCTCTTTTATGAAATCATTCTGGTTTTGGTGTTTGTGTTTCTTATTCTTTCTTCATTGGTGTTTCTTGATTTGGTATCTTTTGGATGCATTTTGATGTTATGTAATTGACGATTAACATGTTTTTGGGTTTCCTTTCTTAGTAGAACAGTTGTATATGTCTTAGTTTTATATCTATCAAACTCCTTGGTTAATAAGAGAAGACTCGCATTAGTTTTCTAGGTTTGATTATTCACTTTGTTACTGACTCTTATGTATGGGATATACGCTAGTGACATGGTGAAAATATTTATGTTATTTTTGTATTGGTCATTTTTATTGTTGATAATAGTTGGAGACCAAGATTATTTAGTTGAATTATCGTGGATTTTGTACTTTTACTTTCATGGGTAACCCAACTAGTATCAAACTAGGTTAGGATTATTTATGATCACCAAAGAGCGGAACTGGAATGAATCTTGTGTTTTCCTTTGATAAACCCTTTTTGGGAGGCAGTAACTTTTGTATAAATTTTAATTAAGAAGGTATGTCTATCGAGAGTTCGGTTTGATTCTTTTTTGCTGATGAATTTAGGGATTATCCATTTTGGGCTATGTAGTTGTTGTATGTAAGATTTTGTTGATCTTATTTGAACATTTTACTTTTGTTTTAGCATTGGATGTGTGTTTTTATTTGAGGGAGACTATTTTATATGTTTTTTCTTCTTTTTTGGTAGAAGTGGTAACCCTTTTCGAGTGGACTAGTTATATTCTTTGAGACTAGATATTCTTTTCTTTTTGTTGTTGAACTAACTTGGAATGAACATCCTTTCAGATTGGATTGAGGAAAGGGTAAGGTTTAATTTGGATTTCTTGATGATATGGTTTAACTTAAGATGGTCTTGTATGATTGAGGTCTAGATAAACTATGTTTTTCTTCTTGAGAGGATGTATTCTTATTCAATTAGATACTCTCTCTTTAGGTCTATTCTAATCTTTGAATTTTTGGGTCCTTTGGAAATTCCTAGGCTATTCAATTTTAGCTTGGGTTTTCTTTCAATTTGATCTTTTTTTTCTCTCATGGAATTTTTGGTTTCGGGGAGAAGTTTGGCATTCTTTTTATTATGGAAGATCTTACTCCCCAAAACTTTGTGTTTTATCTTGGAATTTTCTTGGCCTCAATTCAGATTGATATGATTATATGACTGTTCTTTTGGGAATCTTAGGGGTCTTTTTCTATTTCTAAGCTTTTTAATCCCTTCATTCTCAATATCATTTCCTTGAGTTGATTTTATTAGTTCTTACTTGAACATTACTTCTTGTAGATTATATAATCTCTTTCTCGATTATTTAATCTTTTGGGAAAGTCTTTTGTTAATATTGTATTTGAGATGGAATAGTTTCATTAAACGAAGGTTCCTTTTGCGAAACTATTATTTACAAGTATATTTTTTTAACGTTATAGCATTTATCGTGCTCGGTTCATATGAACTAACTTGTGCTAACAATTTTACTGAGATGGATTTCGTAAAAGATGAAAGGAGAAAAAATGGTTTTTTTACTAAAGTAATCATCTCTTCATTATGATGTCTATATAGTGACATTCACTTGAAATGTACTTTTGTTGGGAAAAATAAGATGTATTAAAACTAGTTTTATGTTGATGCAATGACATTTATGTAACCCTTTGAAATACTTCCTAAGTTTAGAGAGGGGAGAACTCTATTTTTGATAAATGAATTACTTTGGTAAAAAATTTGATTTTTGATATGCTTATGAGGCCTTCATGACATAATTTTTTGTAATATTAATAGGTAATATCATTCATGATGGGGGAAATTTAGATGTACATGTGATATGTGATTACACAACTTATTAGATTTTATGATATATAAGCTTTTAGGATTAAGGATATACACTTATAGTTGATTTCATTTCACGTGAAAGAGCACAACTAAGTTGATACTCTTTGGTAGATCCTTAAACTAAAAAGGGAATAGGGTTATATTATATAAATGTATGTAGTTTATTTGTTATGCTAATGCATATATGTTCTGTTTTCATAAATAGGACATTAGTCCTTAATAAGAAAAGAAAATAATATCTTCCTTGTAAAGTAAACAAGGAGCTATGTATGAAATTTTGTTAGGTGTTTATGATTAAATCATGAGGATGATTGGTTGTGTTTACCTTAGTTGAATTCTATAAATTGAAACATGAATGTTTAAGAAGGATAATAAAAAGATTTAGACTTACAATATTATGAATTCTAAAGAAAAAAATTTCTACAAGCTTGTTATAAAGCTATGATTGTACTAAGAAGACTTAATGATCTTACCTTCATAAAATTGAATTATACATAACGATACATGAAAATCAACAAATAAGATTAATATAAATATAAGATTGAAATATGAATGATTAGGTATTTAGATTTTATCAACATACCTTCCTCTCATGTAATTTACACCTGGTAACCTTCTTGGGTTAAATTGTTCTTAGTAGACCCTTAAAAGCATTGCTATCATTAAAAATATAATATAATAATTGATTGGGTTATTAAAATAATATTTATTAAGTATGTTAGTCTTGTTGAGAAAAACTCAGTTGGATGTTACAACATAGCAACTACAGAAGAGTACCTTCATAATGACATGGGTCATTACGAGGATACTATGAGGCAACTTGTTATGCTTCAACACCCCACTTAGTTCTATTAAATTGATTTTCATAAGTGGAAGTTTGATTCATGGCTACACCCTAAACAAAAATAGAAATATGAGCTAGCATTGTTGTCAACTCATGTTGACTTAGGGTTACTAGACACACCCAATCAATGTAATTAGATGGAGTATGTCTATGGATCCTTAGTCACCATGAGTAGTATTCCACACTAGTGCATGTTAGCTTCCCTTGTTTAGTATGAAACTTTGACTCATATTTGGTTTGCAGTAGTAAAACAAGACCATTATAGATAGTAGTATAAGTGTGGTGAAGGACTTATTCCGTTCGATGAGTATTCCATATTGGAATGTAAACACATTAGAAATTTTTAAAAACTTTGGCCAAAGTATCGCAAGTTCTAGTTGCATTGTCCTATATCACCTAGTCTAAGATGTAGGATTTCAGATGAATATCTATAAAATGTATTTAGATAAGATTATTAGATAGAACACTTGGGTACCCATAAAATGGTAAAGGAACCAAGTATATATATTATATACATTATTAAGTTAACATGAGGGATTGGTTTAATACTAAGTCATGGAATGAGAGATCGGTGTCTCACCGAATCATTATAGCTACATATGGTCTTCTGTTATGAGATGGATTGGAAATGGAATGTGTATTCTAATTTATACTAATTTCGAACATATAATATTATGTTAAAAAAATCCCTTGTTTCTAAATTCTTAAAAAGTGGATGTTACAAAAACAGTGAGAAACCAAACCTAAGAAGAAACAAAGCGAGACAAGCCCAAGAGCCTCAAACATGAGGACCCAAGGGAGAAAGGGTGACACAAATAAGGTGAAAAAAATAAAATTAACCAACACCAATAAGAATCCCAGACTACCAGAGGCCAAACCCTACCAAAGGACTAAACACGGGTGAAGAAATTTAACTCTTAATGAGAATGAGGAGGAGAGAAATGTTTCAATTTTCTTGAGAACGAACTAGACACCATCCCCATCCTCAAAATCATTCTTGATAGGTTTAACATGATTTCTGAAACCAAAAGTATCAAAGATATAACTATTATAGTGTAAACCTTGCTAGAAATCAAATACTTTGAGTTTATTTGTCAAAATCCCCAAATGTGTCCTTCTTTGGAACATTTTTAATGTCCAGAACTATTTCGATATTACTAGTTGTAATGCATCCATTCATATTTTCCAAATTTTCCTCATAAAATTTCCATCATTCTTCTTCAAAGGAATATGCAAATCCACTCACAAGATTAGGGAAGACACAACCGGAATATCAGTCTATGTCTCGTATCCGAAGAGGACTCATCCTTTGACCCACTTCCCCCACTCCCACCCTTTCTTGTCACTTATTCCCCACCTATCCATCTTCCCTTCGCCCTCTTCAATATATTCACTTTCTTCATCGTACATTAGTGCTAGAAACTATCTCCAAGTAGGAAAAATATGGAAAATACTAGTGTCTAGATGTGATGCTAATATCTAGTAAGGATCTAGAGAATCATTTAATAGATAAAGCACACTTAGCTTTGTCATATCAGATATGACCTAGTTCTATATTTTAAAAATCATATAAATAAACATAAAATATAATCGACTACATCGTGTTGTGTTTTATTGTATTATAAAATATAATGACTACATCGTGTTGTGTTTTATTGTATTTAGTATGTTCCCAAAATGAATTCAATTATTTTACACCATTTTACATGTAGCATCGAGATATGGGTGTTGGAGCATTTATTTTTAGTCTAATTTCTCATTTATAACTTCAAGCTTTTAATCTTAATTAAAATGATATTTAGTTATGATTTATGGTAAAGAAATATTTTTATATTAAATTTTTATAAATAATATAATAAGTAAATAAATACGGATGTGACATAGGCCAAACTTATTTTTTCCATAGGTGTTTTGGCATTTTTCCGAGCTTAGAATTTTATCCTTTTTCAAATAAAGGAACCCAATCATGGAGACTCAAATTTATTTGAAAATATATGAAGAATTGTTTGTGTTTTATTAGATAAGATACATACATAGGATTTTAAGGATCCCATAACCAATACAACTAGGAGATAGACATGAAAGAACGAAAGGAAGAAAAAGAGAACATGGCTCAATAACCCAAAAGTATATTTTGAAAAAAAATAGAAAAACTTAGCCAAGTATAAGTAAAATGTACAAGAAAAGTATAGAAAACCATATGTCAAATTACAAAAGAAGGTTAAAAATGATAGAGTGCATAATTATGTAGAATCCTCGAGTTCGAGTAGGTAACCAATGTATCCACCATGGAAGATATTTCCAACTTCTTTCTTTTTAAAATTTCCTTCCCGATTCTCTTTCATGGCGTACTATGGGGTTCTTCCATAATTATCTTATAATTTAATTTATGTTTTTGATGAATTTTGATGGAGGAAGTACCCACTTTATTTTTATACAAACTACTAAGCACATCCTTACTTTTGGCCCACACCTTACTCACATTAGGGGTTACCTTCTTGACACCGTGGAGATTTTGAATCCTTTACCACCACTTGTTTTATCCTTCTCCCCAACTTTATTTTTCCCTTATCCACCATCACTACCAATTTTTGACACCTTTATCTTGATAGAAATAATGTAGGATTCTAATTTCATTCACATCGTCATCCATGATATTACATGTCTATTGGGTTTTTAAATCTTACATGTTAATTTTTAGAATTTAATATCTAGCTCAATGAACTTTAGATTATTTTACATTGGGGTAACATGTTTATCTTTAAAAATATTATTCTTACTACTAGATTTAGTTTGAATGGTGTATTCAAGGTCTTTAAAAACCTCCACCTCTAGGTTGGGACCCATGGACTTAGGATAAGAGGTTTCCTCCAAATTTCTTTTCTCAATGGAATGTGTCTTCTCATATGTATTGTTCTCCATATAACTCTTTGGGATATAATCCTTATCATCCTCCAAGGTGATAGTATTAATCTCAACACAAATTTTTATCCCAATAGGTTCCTTAATCACTTTCCTTGAAAGGGGGCCACCTCTCTTAAACACTAAAAAAGGAGGCCTTGATGAATAATCTCACTAGTAGGTTTATATTGAAAATCATTAATAGAAATTTTGAGAGAATTTAGGAAGAAATATGGAAGACCGATTTTATGCCATTTAAAAGGATTCATGAGAAAGAAATGGTGGGAATAAAGGAAACCATGTTTACCTTCTAATGTAGTGTATTTCATGATTTGAAGGCCAATGTAAGGCCATCTATGTGGTATTTTCATTCTTCTAAACCCATTTTTATTGATGGTTAGGTATTGATTATTAAATAAGATCTTAATCAATTCATCCCTCCTTCTCTTATCTTTATAGGATTTTTTCTCATCACACATCATACTAGTAATATTGTAGACACCTAAAATTAGCACCACTAATTCTTGTGTTGAAGTTCACTAGACCCCCTTCATTATCATATCTAATCCTTATACTAATTCATATAAAATCTACACCCCTCACCTTTATTCAATCAATTAATTAATACATTGATATTTCATATCCTAAGTCCTATACTACACCCACATATTTTTCCCATTAATTAAAAACATCAAACATCCCTCCCATCCTTACTCAATTAATTAAATATATCAACACCCCATATCCTAAGTCAAATACTCATCTTTATCCAATTAATTAATTAAATACATCAACATCAACATCATCACCATACTTATCTTGTGTAAATCCATACACTTACCACATCATATTATTCTTATGAAAATCATACATTTATCACACCACATTTAACATTTATTTTCATGTATTTATCTGTTACATTAGTCTTACAATCTGTAAAATTATATCTAAATCAAACTAAATCAGAATCAAATCATATCTAGCCTATTTTTCAACCTCCTTAACCATTCTCCACCCAAAATCATGTGCAAATTAAATTAGAAAAATCCAAAAATGAAATCTATAACCTCTTAACTATTTAATAACATTCCCATACCCGTATAACCACTTACAAACCCAAAATAAATAAAATCAAAATAAAATCTATAACCTCTCAATCATTTAACAACATTTCCAACATGTATAATCATTTTTCTAACACACTCCCTTCATTAAAACAAACAAATTTCTTGATTTGGGAGGTTGTTTCAACAAATTTCCTATATCTCCCAAATTGCCTATGAATCCCCCAATTGTCGATGATTCTCCTTTGTTGTTAGAAACCTTATAAATATGAGTTCTAGGACTTCAATTTAAAAGGATTTTCTTTTATAAAGCCCAGACTTAGCTTTCAACAGGGTATTCTTCAAAGCATCCTTAAGGTAAATTCATTATCTTATGTCCCTCTTCATCACAATAGGATCAACATATTGCTTCTCTTTCTCTTGGAGGCCATTAACACATCCCGGAGCTTAACTCAACACATCACTTGCAATTTTCTCCTATTTGTTGTCATCATCTTTGTAGTCTCATCTATTAGTACCCCAAACATCAAGAATCTTTTCCTTGGTCTTTGGATATTGAGAACACATATATAATTTGATTCAAAATCAAAAATATTCCCTTCTCAAGTAAATTTAAACATTCAAAAAATCAAACACAACATTCATGCATCCACAACATTCTTCTATCTGGTAACATCATCTTTTCAGTCTTATTCGTCAATTGAAATTAGGTAAGTACCTTTTATTTACATCATTGTCTTAATCATTTATCATTTTATATATTTTATCAACCCTATCTCAAACCTTTATTAGAATGTATAAATCCACTTAAATCAATGGTGATTCTCCGATCATCGACAATTTGGCCCAATCATCAAATATCCATGTCAGTCAAAATCATCCAAGCCTAAAGCATGTATTTTAGAGATCCATATTTTATTATCTTGTTATTATTCTACCCTGCGCAGTGTCTGTAAAATCTTATCAAGCTCCCTTGATCCATCTGTTGCACTTCATCAACTATCTAGATCGAACACATCATCCCACTTGCCTTTGTGAGTGCATATCTATCTACATCATTGCTCCTTTGATCCATATTGTGATTCATGAATTCCCTTTGGATCAGGAACCACCATCCAACCAACATATATCCTTAGACCATGTCAATCCCTTTGCCTTTACATTATTGGTTATATTGTCTATTATCATTTTATCATCTGTTATTAATTTATTTTATCATTATTCGATTAATTTCTTGAACGCGGATTGACATCCTTGCAAGGAAGTACATTGAATCTTGAGGACTAGATTTTTCTAGGATATCCACCATATATCTATCTGATCCCATCTAGTTTAGTGCCTTTGAGCACGGGTTTCTTTATAGGTAAGGATATTATACACATCTTTCAAGGAGTGCAACATTAAGCATCATTCATCCACATCCACGGGTATCACTAAACCCTATCATTCTGAGGTTGGTTAAGTTTTAATTTCTTGCTTAATAAATTAAGTTTAAGAGGTATAATTTATTCTTGACAAATATATCCTATAATTTCCTCCATCACCATAATTCTCAAGCCATGCATGATTATAAATTTTTAATTCCAATCAAGTGTAGACTATTTACAAGTGGTAGGGTCATTTTCAATAAATCTTGTCATGAAACTTATTTGGCCCCCTTTCATAGCTTTCACTAAACCTTTTGGTTGGATTTGACCTCAACATAAAAATTATTTCTAACCTATCATGTTATCCTCCCATGTACTACTTGAGTTATCATGATTCTTTTAATTTTTAGATGGTAATAAATATGGTATTCATATAAATACCTTTTCCTCTCGTATCATGGAAAATAACAACAAAGAGAGACTCCTTGTATTGAATTTCTCTCACACTCTTAAGTAATAAAGACCGTTATCACATTGATTGCCTTCCTCCCAGGACAATTTTAGCTTAACGACTTGTCTATATATTTAATAAATACTATGATTATAATTACCACCCTCCCTCTTTATTACATCATCAACCAAATCATTATTTTATAATGTGAGTGATTTGGAAATTAAGGTCCTTAATATTGGTACATTGTGTGAAGTTAGTTCTATAAACTCCAATATTAACCATAACACCGGCTGCAAATCTATTGCCTTCTCTGTAGACATGAATTGTGGGATTTTCTTTGAATTTTTTGAGAAATTATTTAGCATAATTAATTTAATTTTGGATGGACCAATAGGGTTTTGTTTTTCCAGTAAGACAATGAGGAATATTCATTGAGTTTCCTTCTATAATTTTTTTTATAATTTCATTTTCACAGACTAGGTGGATACCCTAAAGGGTCACTTTGGCTTTATCCATGTGGTTGGTGTGGACACCCATTGGTATAACATAATAATATATCAATTGACCCTTATAATATCTCATGGCCCCACCACCCCAAACTATACTAAGATTACCTTTAGTGGCCCCATCAAAATTTATTTTTATCTAAGCTTTATCGGTCTACCCCACTTTATGAGGTTATGATCTATATTCATCTTGAGAGTTTAATCGAGGGGAAAAATTACTAATATTAAATATAGAAATGTCTAAATCATTAAAATAGGGCTTATGTTTTATCAAAATCATATTCTTGTTTTATTTTATGGATTCAACAATTCTCTTAGCCACATATTCCTAACTATGCATTTTTGTTCTTAAAAATGCATTGTTTCCTACTAATTAAGGTACCCAAAATGATATGAGGTAAATCTAGTTTCCACATGAAAAAATGAATAGTTTAATGACAAGGGGATTTTATTGTTCAATAATGTTAGACAAAGATTTAGGTTTGACTGAGGAATAATAATTTTTTTGAAATGTTATCTCGAGTTGTGGAAGTAAAGGGATATTCTAATTAAATATTTTTAACCATTTCTTCATTTATTTTAAAAAGGAGCATATATTAGGGATGAAAATACCTTTCATGATAAGGTTTTCCACCATAAGGATCTTCTTCTAAGAAACTATCTAGTAAATTAATTTTTTCCTTAGGAATGCATTTCTTGATCTACATGTCCATCCCATTACCCCCTTCTCTTCCATGTCAACGTCCACAATGTAAGAAGATTTCATCTAGTACTCTCCTTTGTAATTAGCCATAAAAAATTATTCATTCTTCTTAGGGAAAAAATAATATGGGATTTTGAAGTTTGGTATTTGGATCTTTCATGTTTTTATGGAAATATCATTATCAACCTCTATATGTAGTTTTCTCTAAGATTTACAATTATTGGAATCATACAATAATATTTTATCTTTAACTAATATATACTTCCATTCAATATTAAGGGTACTAAAAATCCACAAATCAACATTATCACCATACCATTTTTATTCTATACTCAATGAGAAAAGAAAATAGGACCATTATCTAGACCAATTTCAGCGAGGTAACTATCTTCCTTTAGTCATTCAATATATTTTTGTCTAATTATTGTGTCCTAATGGTTATCCTCTTTCATGAGTATCCATCCTTATTTGGATAAAAGAGTTAGGTTCATCTTCTTAATCCTTCTTAGATCAAGAACCTTTATTGTTGGGCATGAAAATATTTTCCGATTTCATAAGAGGGAATCCAAATACACACCTTTCAAAAAGGAATTTTCTAAATTTATTGAATTTCCATAATCATGTTGGGAATTTTCAGTAGTGACATAAAATAGATAGGGATACTTTAGGGGTATTTTTTAAGTTAGATCTTACCCTCCTAAAATAATAAATTACCTTTCTAAGTTACATTTTATTTTTTGATTCTATCCAAGAGGGGTTTAAAAATTACTTCTTCATTTTACCACTAAATAATGGAACGATAAGGTAATTATAAGAAAAACTCTTTATATGACATCCCAATATTTTGGATAGTTTCAGTTGAATCTTAAATAGGATATTAATGAATAAAACAAGATTTTAGGATAGTTGATGAGTTTATCAGATATTTCTTCATAGTTTGAAATGATAATTTTAAATTCATTAGCTTAAAATATATTATATTATTCCATTAGGAAAGTTTCATTAACAAGTTATTGATGAGTAGTTTGTTCCGAGTTAGGAAAATTCTAATACCTTTAAAAATCCAAAGTTCTTACATTCATCAAGATTTTAGCCAAGGTCTCAACCAATAAAATAAAAATATAGGGGAGAGTTGGTTCCCTTGACTAAGATTCATACCAGTAGGGAAATAAAATTTAGGAGAGACATTAATCATGATAGAAAACATGGGAGAATAAATACAATCAGAGAGAATCCTTGGACTTTTAGGATGAAGTTAAAACAATCAAGAATTTTGTCTAGAAAATTCCATGGAACTTTGTGGTAGGGTTTGTTAATATAAAGCTTGATGAACATGTCTTATTTACTTGGAATAGACAATGAGTGGATTTATTTTTGAGAAATAATGATGCCATCCATGATTTTTCTTCCAAAATGAAATCTCCCTATTTTTTTACAATTAAGTTGTCCAATTATTGAATACTTTGGAGAAGAATTTTACAAATTTTTTTATAGAAGGTAGTGTAGAGGATAATTAGTTTTAAATATTTAGGTTGTTTTTTCCCAATATCTTAGGTGCAAGAACAATAAATTATTATTAACTTATTGAATATTAGTACCAAAGTAGAATAATTCCTACACTACCACCTCTAAGTCGGTGTGAACAATTTCCTAATACTACTTTGGAAGAATAGAGGGGAAAACCATCACACCCCGGAGATTTGTATCCTACCAAAGGAAAGAAAGTGAACTTGATCTCTTTCTTAGATGTAATCTTTAGAATGAAACCATTATCACTTTGGGAGATAGACTTAGTGAGGAGGAAGAGAAGATATTATTTTTAGGACTTAAAGAAGGCCCATACGAAAGAAGGTTTTTGAAATTCAAAATAAATTTAGTCTTAATATCCACTTCCTTCTTACATACCATGTCATCTTCCTCAAAAATATCAGTAATTTTGTTCACATTTCTATCCTTATATGCCTAATGGTGGAAAAACATGGTGTTTTTTTCACCTTTTTTGAGCTAAAAATAGTTGGAATTTTGTCTCCAATAAATTTATTCCTTAGGATCTAGATTATGGTAGGAACTAATAAATTCCTTTTCTTGGTTAGAAAAAATACTACTATACCCATATTTTCTAATAGATTCTTTAATTTTTCTCAGCTCCTCTTCAAAGTTTTTTTTCTAGATGAATATGGTATTAACCACTTCTTTATCCTAGATATTAAGTTTTTTTAGTGAACTTAAACTTCGTGGATAAAATAAACATTTCCAAACCAAATAATTTATCCTTCTACTGACCTTTCAAAGATTCATGAAACTCATGATGAAATTCCATATCTTCTCAAATCTAAAGGGAAGATGTTTTTTTAGTGAACTTAAACTTCGTGGATAAAATAAACCTTCCACACATTTGATGAGGTGTTAACCATGGCCTAGAAACTTGAAATTCATTCCATTGAAGAGAAGAATATGTAATTATGTAACAAGAAAATTTCATTTAAACCAAACGATACCTCTTCTTCTTCCAAAAAAAAATTATTAATCTAAAACAAAAGGATACGCCAACGTAGTAGTTTTGAAAGCCAACCCATCTCATCCATCCAACCAATCAAAGCCTTCTTCCAATCTTTCTCCTGTTCAGGATTTTTAGTTCAAATGGGAGAAACAAAAATATACTCCCATAGGAGAACCCTACTCTTTATTTTTAGAAAAACTTCTAAAATATGGAGCATTCACTCTTCCACCCACAAACCACATATTGGTTTTGACTCCTCTCATACTATTCATTTATGGTACAAAGATAATGATTACTGAAACTATCATCATGTTAGAGGTCATATTGATAAAGTAATTATATAACTTTCAAAAATATCATCCAAGAAATGTTAGATAAAAGAGATCTTGTCTTGGATAATCCTAATGCACCAGCTAATCAGAACCTTCACATCTTCAAAAGTTATTCCCAAATCACACCTTTAACTCTAATTAAACCAGTGAAACTTTGACCAATGATGGTAACATTCATGAGGTTCATTTTATTTTCAACATTATACCATCTCTTCCTACTCAATTTTCTCCTATTCCATCTATCAAGGAGATTCTTGCACAATCTCCTTCATCCACAGAGGGACTTGTTTCATCTACTCCTTTACCCACATAGGAGTACCCATTATCTCCTCCTTCACCTTCAAAGGATTCCACCATATCTACCAATGTAGTTTCCCCACTCACCTCTCAACCCGATTTAAAAATCATAATACTTAATCTTCTACCCACAAGAGAGTCATTCTTACCTTCTTCTTCACCAAAAATGAACTTACCTCATCAAACTTGTCATATCCGCTACCCATAAGGGATCCATTAACATATTCCCTTCCTATTGTGGAAATTCTCCATTCTCTTTTAAGGATCCTGTTTATTTTCTCTCATCTCTTTTACCCACAGATTATGAAGCCAACCATTTCCTTGTCTCACAAACATTTTTACAAGGATTACTACCAAATCAACATCATCCCCCCTACATCGGTGCCATTCTCATGTTTGGCCAACCACTTGGATTATGTTGACAATTCCATGCTTTGGGGATGTCTTTGACTACTTGTCTCAACTCAAATGTAGATGTTGTCTATGATACTTCCACGATCTATCCAAAGGTGTTTCAGATAACCAAACCCATCATGCCCATGCTAGTTATAGCAGCCCCTTCTTCATCACCCTCTCCCACACCTAAACCTTTACCAATAACCAAAAATTTTCCTATACCTAAAACCTTACCTACACCTATACCTTCCTCTCGCATCCAGACCCATTACCACATTAGGAGTCATGTCAACATCAAGTCTAGTCCATCCTCCTATCAAACTAGATTTAGCCACGTCATCACAAGCCATTGCGAAGACTCTTTTCCCACATAAGAAGAAGACCCAAACCCTTAGACTGCATACACCAGCTTCACCCACTAACCCTTTGTCACCTTCACCACTTCCATCTATCCTAGGTCCCCACCCATCAACCTTGGCCAAACATCCTCTTACCAGAGTAAACCAAAAGCACATCACCTACCTAGTCATGATCCTCTGTTGAACCCAAATTACCTACATAGATTACACCATCTCCATCACCTACATCCTTTCTACCTCCTATAACTATATCACTATAAGTATCCTCATCATTACCTATGTTATTCCCTTATCTTCTACTAGTACCTTCCATTGCCTCTTACTAGAACCTTCACCACACCTCCATTTTCACCTTGACTAACTCATCCCCTTCGCCATCTAACTTCCCTTCTACATAACACACTTCTTCTTCTCCTTTACTTAATAAGGTGAAACCAAATCCAAAGAACCCACTACCCTCTAAAGAGGTAGTTAAACCTACATCACCTTCAACAACTAGTTCACCTATTACATCTTTACCTAAGAAGGTACAATGCAAACCTAATACCATACTATCTACCAAACATGTGGTCAAACTTACTCAACCTCCGATTCCACCTCCAAAGTGACACCTCTCCCACCAAATTCAACCACACTTCCATCTAGACCCACACTTAGCTCACATTGTGATCCATTGACATGTGGTCTTACACCAACATCTAATCTAACCTTTTGGAAACCTTTGTCATCACATTTCCACCACTTAGACTTTACAACCCACTCAAACCTAAAATTGAAGTGTTTAACGATACCAAAATTTGTGCTTGCCATTGTGTACCAGGGAATGATGTGGAAAATTGTAAGGCCCTAAAGACTATTCTTCTCCAACTATGTCCTCTCGAAAGAAAAATTTGATGATGATGATCTTTTAGATGAGCACCCCATTCCACCTTCACCTATCAACATACATCCTCGTCCCTTACCTATTCAATAACCGTTATCTCCACCTCCACAACCATTTTATCCCCCTCCAACATTTGAGATCAATATGGTCCGTATAAGAGAGATAGCCAAACCTCGACCAAAATTCCAATGTGTTGAATTGTTTTCAAACAAAATGTATATGCCTTCACCATATTTTTTCCCATCCTGTCGTTACACCTATCACGACTCAATTTATCCTCTAACATAGATCAATATGGTTTAAATTGATACTTGATACAAAAAGGACAAAGGAAACGATAAAATAACCAGCTCATTCACTACTCTTTTATCCAATATTCCATCTACACCTACACCCAAAATCACAATCCGTGGACCCACATACCCTATTTCGACAGGTTTCCCATTATACAATGCTTAAAAATTGCACTAATCTCCTCTCAAAATATATTTATAAGACCTTGTCCAAACCTTTAAGTCTCATCAATAGGCCCTCATTGAGGTTCTACCTAATGACCATACACCTATTGCATCCATTATCACTCCTCATCATGTGTCCTATCTCACGACTTCACCCCATTCCTCTACTCCCGCTATCACTCATCAATTATCCACTCTTAGTTTTCTCGATGACGAGATCATACCTCTCCAATCGGATGATCGACCCCCACCCCTATTTATTTTAGTCTACGGTGATAATATAAATGTTTGAAGTGTTATGATTGAAGGCGGTTCCAGATAACATCATTTCCTTCCATGCGTATAACCAAATGAGCATCCCTATCAATTACATGCATAATAACCTAATCATGTTGCATTCATTTAATGATTTCATGACTTCCTTCCTCATCACCATTATTCTCCACATTCGTGTAGTCCCCATGTTATTCCTGAATTATTTTGTCTTAGAGGGGGAATTTCAATACAACATTCTACTTGGATGACCCTTGATTCATGCCATGGGTTGTGTTCCTTCAACCTTACACCATTTTTTTAAATTCAAACATGAAGTGCACAACTATATCATTCCATTCGACCCTTCACTATTCAAGACCTATAACATGTTATATCAACCCAATGATGTCCTTATACAAGTTAAGGAATCTATCACCGCTATCACTTCTTCTTCAGTTGTTTCTTAATCCACCACTTATACCGCTACATTTTCTACAACTAACTCCTATATTCTCATTGCTACCATAGCTTCTATATCGACCCATCAGTCAACCCATCTACTTCTCAAACATCCAATGCTTCTTCTTCCCAACTACTCAGTGATTCATCCATTCCCACTACCCACATATCAATTATTGATCCCTTAGAAGGTGTTTTTCAATGCCTCACTCTAGGAGTACTTCCTTTATAACATTGACACATTCCTTACTCCTCAATAGTATGGTAACCTTCACTAAAGCATCCCCACTATGATAACTTTGTAGGTGAGGTTTTCCCCTATGATCCTCCCCACCTTCGCACCAACTTAACATACGGGGTACTTGATGCTTCTACCTACTCGCCTAAGCCACCCTCCCAAACTCAACCATTTTCCTCTCGATCTCTAATCTCTCACCAACCGCTACTTCACCCACACCTTCCTCCATCATTGTGCTTGGAAGGGCTTTGGCTTTGGTTTCTATGAATAAGGCCACCATACTCTCATTCCTTGCACCACTCGTAAGTATAAAGACCATATTGGATATTGGATTTTCCAAACCACCTTCCAAGAAGGCTCAAGTCAAACTCATTAAGGATGATAAACATTCACCACCCCATTCACCAACATCACCACCTTCACCTATAGAGTCTATGGATCCATAATCCATTCCTCATATCTTTTGTTTTTTATGAACACCGTTTCCTAGGACCTATAACTTATTAGCGTGATGACAAGGCTCCATCTTCTATTTCCTTCCCGTATCCCGATATGATCGATGATGATCCACTTTGAATATTAACTTTGTTCAATGTAAAGATGATGAGTCTATTCTCACCTACCTTGGTGTGGAAGATTATTATATTCACCAATCATTACCTTATGAGACGTAAACCATGTTGAATGAATCAACCATCAAAATAAATATTCACACTTAGGATGACCCGCACATTCTAAAAATAGGCCAATATTTAGATGTTGTTGAACATGAAGCTTTCACTTCTTTCCTCTCGGGATCATAGTAACGATTTCACTTGGTCTTGCAATGATATGCTTGGTATTGACCCAAACATTATGGTCCACAATATTGTAGCCATTCCTCGATGCCAAACTCTTGAAATAAGAGCTGAAAAAATGTGTCCTCGCATAGACCTTCTTGTCAAAGAAGAATTCTAGTGTATTCGCTCGGTTTCCTTCAACCTACCCATTGATTATCCCCAATGGATTTCTAAAATGTTCTTGTCACAAAAGTGACATGGGGACTTCACATTTGCATGAATTTTCACAAACTTAACTTATCTTTCCCCAAAGAAAACTTTCCTCTACCTAGTATTGACAGACTAGTTGATCTCACTGCAAACTATGAGATGCTATCAGTTATGGATAGTTTATTGAGTTCTAACCAAATATTACTCACCCAGAAAATCAACAAAAACCACCTTCATCACTCCTTGGGGGATATTCTTCTATTTTTTCATGCCCTTTGGCCTTAAAAATGTTGGTGCTACATATTGTTGGGATATGAATTATATCTTTCATGACATTATGCATAGCATATTGGAAGATTATGTTGACGATCTTCCTGCAAAATCTAAAAATTGGGTCGAGCACCTTGATTTCCTTAAAGTTGTATTTTACCATCTCATCAAATACTACATTCTCCTTCAACCTAATATGTTTTTCTTTGTTGTTCTCTTCAAAAGCTTCTTAGTTTTATCAATTATTTACATGGCATTGAAGTTGATAATGCTAAAATCAAGGTTGTTCTTGAGATGCCTCCACCTATTAACATTTTCCAACTTTGTAGTTTGCAATCTATTCATCACTTTGTTTCTCATCTTTCTAAGTGTTTCCATCCATTTCATCATCTTCTCAAAAAGGATGTCTCCTTTGAATGATATGATCAATGCTATAAATCCTTTGACGCCTTAAAACAATACCTTCTCCAACCACCGTGTTCATTCCCCCTAAGGATGACCAACCATTTTACCTTTACATTTCTACTACTGATCATTCCATGGGTGCCATGCTCACTCATTGTGATGAGAAACACAAAGAGTAAGTGGTTTATTGTATAATACATACACTTTTAGACTACAAAACTAGATATAATCACGCAAAAAAACTCTTCTTAGCTTTAGTTTTATTCACCACTAAACTTCACCATTACCTAATCAACCAAAAACATATGTTTTCACTAATAATGACCCCTTACATTACATGTACACTAAGCCCTACCAATATTAACGTGTTACACATTGGCTCATGCTTCTTGTAGACCTAGATCTCAAATTCATCCATCAAAAATATGTCAAAGGACAAACCATTACTAACCAACTCGCAGATGCACCTCTCTCTAAAAACCAATCTTCTAACTTTGATTTCCCTAATGAATCCATCGCTACCCTCTCCTTGGATGATACCATTTACTAGATGACCTTATTCTTTGATGGTTCCAAATTTCAGCGTGGGGGTGGTGCCATAGTTATCCTCATTCCTCTTGATGGTGATCCTATGTCATTATCTTACAAACTAGATTTCGATTGTACTAACAATATTTTTTAATACAAAGCATTCGTGTTTGGTATTGAAACTACCACACCCTTATACATTAAATCAATTAATATCTTTTGTGAATCTCAACTGGTTGTGAACAAGTTAATGGTATATACTTTTTTCACAAGGAGATACTTCAAAAGTATAAGCATCATGTTGACATGTTTTTGACTACCTTTGACTATTGTGAACTTTAAACAACTCCATGTTCCACTAATAAATTTGAGACACCATGGTTTTTCTTGCTTCTCAAACCCCCACTTCACCCTCCAACTCAAAAATATTTTTCATAGTACAAAGGTTTCAATCACCTTCTTATCTAATCCAAGATGTCAACGTTGTAGGACACATTAAAACTGAATCACGTGACCTTTGGTATAATTATTTCATTGACTACCTTTCCTTTTCAATTTTTCCTCCAGATCTTACTCACAATGGCTAACTATCCTTTCTTAAAAGTGTCTCTCGCTATGTAATCATGGGTGGTCTTCTCGTATAAATGCAACTTTTACGTTATCCTCTTATGATGCCTTATGATTTCTGAAATTCCATACACCATCAAGGAAGTTCGCCAAGGATTTGTGAGGGTCACTTCATGGCTTAGTTGTCACTAAGTGCATCCTTCACCTTGGTTATTACTAGCCAACCCTAAAAACAATTTTTTTCACTATTTCAAGCATTGTGTGAAGTGTAAACAACATCCTAATCTTCATCACACCCCTAGCCACGCCTTACATGTCATACAAGACCTTTATCTTTTCTCTCAATGGGGTTTGGTTCTTGTCGGAGAGATCAACCTCATTCTTCCCAATGTCATAAATGGATTAGTACCATTACCAAATATTATACTAAATGGGTGGAATCCGTACCTCTTATTTCTATAAAAGATAAGAAAATATGTGAATTCATCAACCATCACATCATTTGTCTCTTTGGTTTTCCTCACTGCCTCATCACTAATAGTGGAAAACAATTCAAAAATAAAACCATACGAAAACTCTGTGATGCCTTCGACATTCACCTTAGTTTTTATTCACCTTATTATCCTCAAATAAATGGCCAAGATGAATCGAATAACAAAACCCTAAATAAAATTCTTATGAAAGTGGTTGGACGATACTTTGGTAAGGATTGGTACATGAATATTCACACCTCAACTTCTGCCACACCTTTCTCTTTGGTCTACGGTATAGAGGCTTTCTTTCCTCTCAAAGTAAAAATTCCATTTCTTCATATCTCACTCAAAGATATGCTCAATGATGATGATTTTTTCCAAGATCGTTTGGCACAACTTGAGTTATTAGACAATTTTGTCTAAATGCTCTCAATTAACTCTAAATCTACCAAAAACGTATCAAACGTGCCTATGATAAACATGTCCAAGAACTAACCTTCCAGGTCGGAAACCTCATCCTAAAGGAAAGTCAACATGTAACAAAAGTGGAGAAAAGTAAACAAGGAAAGTTCGCTCTTAATTATCTTGGACCCTATATCGTTACTCATGCCTATGGATCGGGTGCTTATTGTTTATCTTCACTCGAAGGTAAACCCAAATTTGAGCCCTTCAATTCCTTGAATCTTTGACCATTATATTATTGAATCAAGTCCTATTTCACCTTCTTCTATTAAACATTCAGACCTTGAGAAGCATTCACCTTCCACTCACCTCTTTAAGGATCAATGACTAACTAGGAGTCATGTGATTACCTGTCACCTTTCAGCCTTATCATCAACATGAGTACCACATCTCTAATCATGGCATGATTCTCATGGATAATTTTTATCCTTTTTAGGAAGGAATCCCATGGTCATTCATCACTTAAAACACCTCTTGCATAGTTACCCTTTACGTGCTATGGTTTTTCCTTCATAAAGGAAGCCTATACTCCTCTATAGTCTTGTCCATGACATAAAATTCCAAAGACGTTAAAAAGTAATATATGGGATTTTCAAATTCAACTCCTTGAGTCAAACTTCTAGAAAATAGATGAATCCCTCAAAAAGGACATCTATGTTTTTATCTTTCTGCTATAAATAAATTGTTCCCGACGTAAAACTATACAATTCTAGCTATCTTGCATATAATCTATAAAAAAAGAAGACTATTTCTATGAAAATAAAATTAAAATATTTTCAAGCTTCCCATATCTATCAACTTTAGAAAGACCTCAAGGAGAAATTATATTCATCCCACATAGAATTCCCACATCGACGGTCTATAAATTTTTAAAAAGAACTAGATAACTTTTTCATCATGGACTTTCCTATTCTAGTCTTAGGTATCTTGCAGAAGAGACATGTTGTCTCACACCAAGGTTATGCTAAAATAACCCATTTCACCTCACCGTATTTTATTTCTCATCTTCCACCTACTCAAGGGATGTGCCAAAAATGTGACATTTCATGGTCGTGTGACTTTCTTCACCCTTATAACAGTCAATTGTGCAACTCATGTAGGGTTTTACGTATATAAGCCAATATTTTATATAGTAGACTCATAATGGTTCTTATCAATTAGGTGGATTTTTATCTCCTCTTTTCGTTCACCTATTTTCTTACTTATTGATCCTCCTTCACAAGACCATACCTTTGACACTTACATTATAGGAATTCCTCTTCCACCAAAATCACCCACACCTATTCAACATAGATGAAAACCATGCCTATTCAACCTATACTCAATCATGCCTATTCAACCTATACTCAACCATGCATATTCAACCTATAATCAACCATTCCTAAATGATCTAGACTCAATCATTCCTAAAAACAACTGACCCATTCATCTCCCTTATCATATTATTTCATAGCTTATGGGAGAAATCTATCACTTGAATCCCCTTTTCATCGGGGATATGTAGGAAACAATTTGAGGGCATGGAAACCTTGGAGGTTATCTTGGCAACTTTTACCCCTAACCAATTTTCCCCCTTTATGTTCACATTCTACCCTAGTTAGTTTCCATTTACACAAAAACTTAGAAATTAATATATCGTAAAAACATACATACCTACCATTTTATAACATCAACCATATCATACATCAATCATTTAGAATTTCCATGATATCAATTACTTGGAAATTTGAACACAACATACATACAACACATTATTTCCATAAGATCAGTAACTTGGAAATTACCTAGACTCCACCATTCCTATACTTGACTCCACCATGCCTATACCTAGACTCCACCATGCCTATACCTAACTTCATCATGCCTATACATAGACTCCACCATGCCTATACCTAACTCCACCATGCCTATACCTGACCAAACCAAGCCTATATTTGACTCCATCATGCCTAACTCACCTAGTGCCCATGACACACAATAACAATGGGAATTGAAAAGAGTACATCATCCATCTAATAATAATCATCAACTATATAAATAGGAATGTCTATGTATCAATACATATATACATAGGGATAAATAATCAAAGTGTCTCAAAAACTCTCATATACAATCTCGCAAAATCTTCAACACGCAGGCCGGTATATATATAAATCAAAAATCATCATATAAGTATCCATGTCATGATCAATTAACCCCACCCGAGAACCTTCTCTCCACAATCACCCATCTCCTCCTCCTTTCCCTTATCTAGGCCTTATCTAGAGAACTTGTAGCCTCACCCTAACCCTATCTCTGGGGCAGATGACCCCCTGTGCTACCTAAGTTGTGAGTCCTAGACTGGTCCTCTTACTAGTTTCTTGTTGGGACATATAATCGGAATATGAGGGAAAATCAATACCTACAAAGTGGATAAATTATCCTGGTAATAGTGGGCCACATTCATGCCATCCCTAAACCTCTCCATATATATGTTCCAAGGTGGTGCCATTGACCTAACCACCACCTGTGAACTCTGCCCTACCAATAGAGGACCATGTTCTGGTGTCGTTTCCTATCCTACGAGACCTTGTCTAGGTGCCTACAATGGTACCTCTATAGCTACTTAGGCCTGTAAGGCCATGACCTATGCCTATGTGGCTGCCAAATGTCCCTATAAACTTGTAACTTATGCTTGTAACGCTACTACCTATGCACCATCCCCTGTAGGATCCTATACTTGTACTTGTTCTTGAGCCTGCGTAACCATCAACTATCCCTATAAACCTATAACCTGTGCCTATAGTGCCTCTACCTATGTATAATTCCCTATAGAAGCCTATATCTATACCTATTCCGAGCACTAAGAAATAGTCAATCTGACCCGAGTAATGTAGTCACCTACCCTATCAAAGTAACTACCTTTTCCTATGTCATTGTCAACTAAAATCATAGTAGATCCCACCTATCCTATAGGGAATCCATCTCGAACCATCATTTTGGCTAAGTCCATTTGACGGCCATGGTAGTGCTTTGCTTGTACCTCCACTACCCACCACCACTCGTATGCCACAGTGGTACCTACATCATCTAGTATCATATCCTCTCGATACCTCCTATTTTATGGGGTCTGTGGGATGGAGTGGAGATAAAGGTCTCTCCACATCATCCTGTGGTACTATGGGAAGGGTGGCAGAAAATCTGTTGTAATCCGAACTCATGTCAAAATCTATCAATCAAGATCATCTCGTGCTCACCGACACATCTGCCATATATCCACCGCACTAAATATAACTCCTATAGCTCCTCATCCATCCCTCTAAAAGTTGGAAAACTGACATACTTTTGTCAAAATATGTCCATTGGATACATGTCCTCCAAGTCCCACTTATAGTATAATATGTCATGCACTACCTCCTCCACTCAAGGATGACCACCTATGACCACCCACCTCATGTACCTTCCTCTGTCCCCCATGGTGCCAATCTGGTACTAGTAGTCCTCGTGGCCACACTACCACAATATGCTCATACACCCAACAATGTAGTAGGAACATACAACAGATGTCATAGTGTCACATCCTTTGGTAAGCCCACAACTCCCTATATAGTTGCACTAAATATGTAGGTTCCCATGTAAAGAAGACTCAATCCTTGATCATATCTCAAAATACGCCCATCATCTCTCTAGGAAACTGTCCACCCTCCGAAATAGGAAGTGTATAACACCTCATCACCACCATCATGAACACTACTAACCATGTCTCTTACGAGTGTGTAGCATACAAAGCCCCATAACTAAGATTGGTGTTATGCTCTACCGGGTCACCTGTCATCTACCCAAATACCTCAATCATCACCTCAAAGGCTCCATATTTTGATACCAAATATACTTGGCTCACCAAAAATAGGTAGCCAAAAATCTTGTATACGTCCTCCAACGTAATGGTCATCTCTCCAGTGGGTAGATGAAAGGTGTTTGTCATGGTATCCCATCTATCGATGAGTGCGACCATGATATTGTGATCTGTCAAATCTTCCTGTAATGCCTAATGCCCACAAATCTGACATCTTACATATGTGTCCACTCATCCTCAGTAATGTTGGGACGCATCTTCCCTAATAATGGTGGGACACGGTCCCACATCGTCAACTGATGCCATGCCTACATCCATACCACTCAACACTATCAAAGAATAAACTACTTTTCCCATTTCTTTACAACCTAATTACCCCACCTATCTATTTCCTAACTACTTCCCTAGCCTATCATTTCTTCTAATTTATCTTATCAAGTTCCCATAACCCATTCCATCACTGTGACCTAATCTTCCTCTATTACCCACCTATGTTTACCTATATTTACCCTCACCCACCTACTTCTCTCCCTCATCCCTCTCTGTTTCCCTTATTCATTACCTATCCACCCTCTAATTTTATTTTTTTCCCCATTTTGGCCTTCTCAACTTAACCTATTTTGACTAAGTCACTTTTCACAATGATCAAAGTCGGTCACCTTGACCAATACCGGTCACCTTGAACCAACATCGGTCAATTTTTTCCAACCGATCATGGCATAACACGGCTGGACATCAGCCATGACCTAACTGATTTTAGTCTTTTGTTCGGCTCCAAATATGAACCTCCAAATGCTTAAGTTTCTAAAAATATAAAAAAACAAGCCTAAAACTACCCAAAAACACCCAACCCCACCCATTTCAATTTTACAACCTAATTAATCTACATTGCACCTGCCCCATACCCAAATTCTTCTATTTTTAACTACATTTTGAATTTTTAATTCCCACCCAATTTTATTTCATTTTTCCTACAAATCTAATCAAAAACAAAGAGAAAGGAATGAATCCTACCTCTACTCTACTGACATCACCTCATTGGGATCACTAGTCTCTAAGCCATTGTTCCTCCCGCAAATCCTCCTATTGTCACCATGTTTGAATCAAACCCCTCGTTCTCCACCACTTGAATCCTACCAAAATATCTCGCAGGCATGCCTCTACACTGCTATAACCGCTCACCTCTCTCCAAATCAGCTTGGAATCTCACCAAACCATAGTCACTCCCATCAACAGTACAAAAATTCCTCTCTATTTGTCATTTTCACAAATGGAAAAGCATAAATGAATGATTAATTCATGGATTTAACCTTTTTATCCCAAATATGACTCTCGACCGACGTCGGTTTCCTAAATCGACATCAATCATGCACCCTAGTGCACCACGCCGATTTCTCTTGATTGACATTGGTTGGCCATGACCATGGTCGATTATCCTTTTTCACCTCATTACACCATATAACACCAACTCTACCTACTTAAAACATTTTTTTCCTAACCCAAAGTTGACCCTAACCTTGCACCTCACCCTCATGACCTTATTACCTATCACCCAACCTCATAATCAATTGGGGCATGTTTTTTCCCCTACCGTGGCCTTACCTATGGCCTTACCTAAATCACCTAACCTAACCTCGCTCATGGTGACACTCGAATTCATTTACTTGATATACCTTGCGGTCTGCTACTCATGTTGTTTAGCCTACTGACCTTACCTTGCCTAATGTCATGTTGTTTATCCCAACCTAACCTTTGGTGCCTTGGAACAAACCTATTTCCCATTCTAGTACCTTTCCTAGTTGTGTTTTAGGACCATATCCTATACCTTGGATACTTAAACCACTTCAACCTTGTTTGGATAAACCTATCGACCTTTGAAAATGTAAATTTTGTAAGCTCTTCAACCTAGTACCTTATTACATTCTATACACGTGCATGTGTTAGAATGTCACTATCTATTTCTTGACCAAAATCAACCTTACCTATGCCTAACATATCCTTATTTTCATCACATACCCATATATCAAACCACTCACCAACTTCGTTTAACATCTCATCCATTCCTAGTTTGAGTGGGATCTCCTCCACCCACACCTAAAGCAACCTAACCCTCACTCATACCTAGAACACTGAATTTTTGTTTTTGTTATAGTTTCTTATTAATACAAGATACACAAGAAAAGGGGAAAATGTAGACACCAAATTTGGGTAACAATTGGCCCCCTTCAATTAATTAATGTCACACATTTAACTAATCATGACCCCTTCATCCCATATTAATATTCATCCTCACATTATTAATTAATTTGATTATTTTAATTAAGTTAATTTCATCCTCACACCTTCACCTCATCATTGCACCTCACCCTGGACCCATTCCAGGGATTTTACCACTGATTAACAAGTCATCACTCCTAGTCTTTGAGTCGCCACTTGACCTAATTAACTAGGAATTCTTCTTAAACCTAACTTGACTTCTTCTAAGATCTTCCTACCTTATCTCATCTGAACTCTACTTCCCTAAGTGGACCCAACAAGGAAAATACGCAAAATATGGGAAAATCTACCTATTTTTGGTAAATAAGACTATTTCACCATAACCGCACCAGTTTATCCTTGGCCAATGTTTATCACCTAGAATGCCATCGGTTTTGTTATATAGAATTTTACAACCCTTTACCCAGGTTGGTCATTCAATTATTGGATCCTTATTGCATTCAAGCATGAATATTCAATCCCTCCTACATCTAGATGACAAACACACAAAACCATAGTGCAAGACAAGCAATTTGGTTCTCCTTCTAGAGTGTTGGAATACTCACGGGAGCACACATGTTGTATTGTCATGGCACTAGACCTAGGCATCTCTTCTTCAATCAACCACTAACCACTTCCACTCACAGGATCTGCAACATACCTAGTAAGTATTGTGATTTTATCATTTTTGCTTATTCAAGTATAGATATTTCATTTCTTTCGTATTTCATTCTTTCCATTACCCGTATATCACCTTCTTCCCACCAACCCACTATTCAACCATCCCAATCCTTTACACCCTTTCCAACCTCCTTTTCAGCATACATAAGTCTTCTTAACAATATTACAACCTTATCAACACCCCCTTCACTCTCTATGTAATCATAGAGAGGTTCAAACTCCTATTTTAACATTTGAACCAAATTTCCCTATTGACATCGGTTAGCCAACTAGCATCAGTATATCTCCTATACTGGCATCGGTCGATCAATCGTGCAGTCTTCGAGACTTATAATTTATCCTATAAAAATGAGTTAACAAATTCCCTAAAAAAACTCAAAAACTTTCCTAATTTCACCTAGACCTCACCTACAACCTCTGCTACACCTACAGACCCAAAACAACCCATTAATCACCAAATTTAATTCTAAATGTTACCTGTTGAGTTAAGTTAACTTTTTCATGTTAATAGGAGATACCTAAATCTTATCAACTATAATAGGAATTGTTATTTCTTGTATTAAATAGAGGATTAACAACCATTCAAGGAAGCATCACACTTCCTAGATCTAGCCTCACTAGGAATTCCTCTGACTCTTATTATTTAATACTATTTTGTGGTCTTGTTGTGTTTTTATGCAGGTTGTTCCTCCTAGCCAAAGGGAATCTCACACAATCAGCTTGGATCAAAAGTATACAACGCATGCATTATACCTTCCACCTTCACCTCAAAATTATTCCTCCTAACCTCTTACCTTATCTATTTTACGCAAAATATTCAATGAAATAGGTAGTGTATATTTATAGTGCTAGTAAAGATCCTAGAATATGTTTAGAGGTAGTTTTGATTGGATCTTTTGAGTTGGGTATACTTATTTTGGGATTCAATGCTAGAGCATGGGAGAAAATGGAATGGAAAAGATAGAATATCTCAACTTATTCAATATTATATTCCCCCTTTGTATCTTCTTCCATATTTTCTTCCCTTCTATATATATTACCTAAAAATATTGTAAAATGGTTCCTCATTAAATGCAAATAGACTATGATCTTTTGATTACTAAAGTTATGAGTGTTTGGACCTCTAGGTTTTAGTTTTACAAATGCATTAATGCCTTATATTATGGGTGTAATATATTATGTATGTTCCATATTTTAATACATCTATCATTGTGGATGACATATGATATTTTTGTGTGTTATTTTTCCTTACCTTTATACGATTCTTGTGATTTATTGTGTGAGTTATTTGCAAGATTTGGATTCTTGTGTATGATATAGAATGAGAGGGAGACTAAGATTAAAAATTTAGTTCACTATGGATTATATCTATTGTTTAACACTATTTTCCCTCTCTTCTGATCTCATATAGGAAGGGAGATGCTCTCAATTCTTGGTGTATCAACATGTTTATTTTCTACGTTTTATTTCCCTTTTTTCTCGAAAATAGTAAATTTGGGTAGAATAGTTATAGCATAAAATGGTTTATATAATAATCATATTTATCTATATGTATTCCTTAAATATCTGATTCCCCAAACCTTGAAGGAATTTTCGGTGTTTATTCTAGGAAACCATGTTGGAAATTCTAGGCATTGAGGGGGTGAATTGGTGCTTATACAAATGTTGACCCACAATTCAATATCGTTAACTTAGATATATTGAAATCAAATAATCATTCAAAAGATATAAATCAAAGAGCACACATGAAAAACATAAAATTTAATGTGGGAAACCCTTGGGAGAAAACTGAAATAAAATAACTAGTTTAGACAAAATGTCCTATAAAAGTTACATTGATTTCATGTTGATCATCCACTCAACTTGAGGCTACAACCCCAAAATTTGGTCAAGATGCCACTTAAATTTATGCAATAATATACTTTTTGGAATATACAGCTCCCAAAACTTCAACCAAGGTTCAAATTAATATTTTATAAGCTCCCACTTATAAGGAAGCATCAATCGCCTAAGTGTTGAGCATCTAATCATACTTCTTCAAAATTTTTGATCACTTCTTTTGTGTTATCTCTCATAACAAATTATGAACAATAATTCATCTCAAGTCCTTCTCTTCTCACTCTCTTTCATCTTCTACAAGTACTCATCTCAAGGCATCCCATGAAACATAAGATATCCCTCTCACACATAAGCATTTTCATGTTCACAAATTCTTTGCAAAATTGTAGTTCTTCATGCATTTAATAATTTACTATTTTCCATCACCTATACGAAACCATCAATAGAAAATACATAAAAAAATTATATCCACACAATTAGATATATTAAATAGTCAAATCAGACATACTCTCATACCCTTTTCACTTTATTTTACAACTACACTTCAACCCTACATCTTTCCAACTCATTCAAGTAGATTAAAATGACCTCAAAATAAATTGTCACGTTGTCATCATTACATATATACTTGACATAAACATTTTTGTAAGTTTTCATAACATGATTTCCTATGACCTAACATGTAAGAACTCGAGAATAGGAATACTAACCAAAAAAATTAACTCCTTTAGTTTATGACATCTCTCGCCATTTTTACTAATCGACTTCTAACGGTCATGACAGGTTCCGAATTCTTTATTTTAGCGAATACTTATCATATAAATCTTGGTAGATTTAATACCAAGTTTCCTCCCCATTAACATGCATTTCATAATTATCCTTTTGATTCATACCTTCTCCATAACTCACCATTTCAATATTAAGACTCTAATGAACTCATATTTCCAACTAAGAGCAACTTAATTCAAAATATGCGATCACGGAACAATGGTGTATGAATCATCCATTAAAATCATATTTTGTAATAAATTTCAAGACATAATATTATTATATAGGACTCCTACAACACCATGGACTTAGAGGCTCATGTCATGAATAATGTTACTTCATTCAATATCTTCATTTCAGCAAGGCACACAAACTTGATATCTCCCAAGCAACTGTCATGGAGTATCTTAATTTTCCATGAATATATACACATTAAAACCATTATAAAAACATTTATAAGTTCATTCAATATCTGAGATTTATCTTCAAGTACAATGAATCACTTCAATTACCTCTATTCATGTAATGAGGCATTGATCTTGGACAAGGAAAAATAGGCTTTTAAACTCATAATTTTAGCCTCGAAAAGTGTGCATTTTCATGAACTAAACAAATAAATGGATTCTAAAGCCATTTTATAGATATTAATCATCATTATTCAACAAATAATGGTAACAAAAATATTCATCTCAAGTTATATAGGCCAAAAACTCTTGCATTTCAGAGACACACAAAACTGGTTTCAAAACACCCAAAGACTAGTCTTGATTTTCATGACTTCAAACACTTAAATTAATATTTCATGCTTAAAAATGTGTTAGAAACTTATTAGAGGACATTTAATTCACTTCCAGGACCATCACTTGTAATAATTTTTAGGAGAAGAACACATTTACCTTTCAAACACAAAGATTGGTTTTTTTTCCTTCACCGCATTCTCATGTAGTAGGATCACAAATACAATTTTATAGTCACTTTTAAAAAAGGAATAACCAAAATGAATTAATTAACATAAATTAAATACCTCTAGAATCATTTAAAAAAATTAGCATTGGTTACTTTGAAAATTTTGTGTGTATGTTGAATTTTCCACAAAATAATTGTTTTCTTGTGGGTTCTACAAGCGTCATGAGCTCAAACCACTATGAAAATATTATCTAGTGAATTATCTAAATTCTCATATTCATACGAAAGAAAAAATATTACATTTCATAACCTAACCAAGCAGTTTTCTCCATACCAATTTGAACTAGGGTTTAGGAGGGTTTTAGACAATTCCACAAAAATGAATAAAAATTTCTTATTTCTCATCCATTTGGCCTCATAATTTTTGCAACATATTTTTATATTGATTATATTTAAAAATTTATCTTATGATTTATTTGAAGGAGGATCCAAAACCTATCTTTAATGCTAGTCAGAGAGTTATTTTGACATACCTTGTTTAACCTAGTATTGGTAAATTTGCAATATCTTGCACAAAAATCATCCTTGGGTCCTCAAATTTTAAAAAACCTTCATGAATACCTCCTCCATGATCTCAAATGTAAAAATTTCCAATTTCATTCTGTAACTTCCACTCTCATCTTATTTGGGATGTTAAATCTATTTTTCCTAAAGGGAAGTCATACCAATGACCTTGAATATGCCTCTAACTATTGAATTATGACATGTAAATTCATGTTAAGACTATTTAAACTTTCAATAAACACTTCCCATGCTTGCATTATCTTGACGCATCTTCGTTTTCTTCATACCCTCATGTTAGGTGCTTGAAATAGGCCAATTTGAGCTAGTTTACACGCAAATCCCCACCTCGATTTGTTATTCCCCATGTGGCCACTTGAACATGTCATATTATGTTTTTTATACCTTTACCATGCTTCACCAGTAGCCTCAAGCCTTTAATTCAATTTAACATGTCACTTTTCTACATACACGCAGGGTTTAGGCATTTTGAACTTAGTCTAAGAATTTCACCTCATTTTCCAATATATTAATCCTTTCTACGGTGCTATTTACACATCATATACATG
This sequence comes from Taxus wallichiana var. yunnanensis, assembly GCA_018340775.1. Lineage (NCBI taxonomy): Eukaryota > Viridiplantae > Streptophyta > Pinopsida > Cupressales > Taxaceae > Taxus > Taxus wallichiana. Next base: position 516,467,180 of record CM031237.1, on the reverse strand, counting down.
ACATCAAATGTCGACATCATCTTGGTGTTCTCTCATAGCATCACTTTACCTATAATTTTCCCTAATTGGTTAAGAAGTCAATGCTTACTTAGGTGTTCTCAAGCCTTTGGCCTGTTCTTCCTTTTCTGACTCACTCTAAGATCTCTCTCGATCTCTTACATCTTTGTCTTTAATATTCCTTTAACATAAATGAAAACTCATCATACACATCCCAAAACCTCCCCCTTTTTCATTGATAGAAAAACCTCATGATTGTTCTCCCCATTTTGCATTGATGAAGAATTTCTTGGTATTAATTCATGGATTGCTCTTACATCATCTTATTTTTCCCCATCTTGGTTGTAAAATCAACCAAAATAATCACTTAAGCTCTCTCTCTCTCTCTCTCTCTCTCTCTCTCTCTCTCTCTCTCTCTCTCTTGTTTCTCTTTTTTACTCTATTTTTGGCCTTCACCATGCATTAAATTTACTATTTCTCCCCGAGAAGATACTTTCATATCCCATGAACATGCCAAAAATATAAAATTTGAGAGAATATAAAATTCTAGCACATTAAATTTCTATATCATCTTAGACAACTCAGTTTTAGGCTTAATTCCTTCATATTGTACTTTTAAGAAAGATTTAAAGCTTAGGTCCCTAAAGTACCTTTTTAGTGGTTTTTGGAAATATTTAACCTATTGTAGAAGATCATTTCTCTCATGTAAATATCCTTTATACCTCCATAAAGGTGATATCATATATATCTCCCTAATTTTGTACATATATTTGGCCTTAAAACTTGATCTTAAGTCATATAGGTGTGTTAACATTTCTGTCATTCTTCTAAAACATAGTTTTAGTGCTCATTATCCTTGTTTTCTTAGAAAAGAGATTCACTTGGTCATCTACTTACTCCTGTTGGTGAGAAAATTTTTTTGGGGAACAAAGTGGTGGTTATCTTGCAAAGTGCTCTGGGAATCTAAGTCCCTCTCTTGAACCATTCAATGTTGTATGTGCATGCGCAAGAAAAAGTGAATTTTTCTTATGGCCTTATGGACGGGGATCCAACAGGCACACTCCACTCGACCTGCGATAAATCTAGTAATCTATTTCTAGGAAAGACTTTGTATCAAGAGTAGGAAATGGGAGTGAGAAAAGAGGTAGGAAAACTAATGTTTCAAGTAGAAAATCAGATTCCTGCACACACTAGTAAGAAATTTCATCACATGCACTAAAATTAGGAAGAAACAATACTACAAACAATAACAAGACCAAATAGTGTTTGATGAGCACGAAGTATCAGTAAACCCCTTAGTCAAAAAAGGCTCGAAAATACTTATAATTGTATTGATGTTCAAGTAGAAATTGTACATAGTATGAGAATGGAAGACATTGAGAATAGGGGAAACGTGGGTAGCTATTTTCACTCACAAGTGAGAAAAATATATGTCATGAACTTACAAGAATACAACCAGCTAGAATAATTTTAGAATTAGAACCCCTTGGAATGAAGAGCTCATGATAATTTATAGTAATCTGAATTGTCCTTTCACCTCCCTCACATGATTCTTTGTTTCCATAATCCACTCGTAACATTTCGTTTTCCATATATAAAGTATTTCTCTTATAATTTGTAGAAAATACTTTTTACAAATTAAAATAGGTCACTTAATTGAATAGGAAAAAATACAATAATGACGCATAATGAATAATTAGAATGGAGAGAGAAATAAGAGAGGGAAAGAGAGGAAGAGGGAAGACATGGAGGGGAAAACACTCCTCATGATGAAATGCTTTGAATTCCTTGATGTAGCCATGAAATTTGAGTGAATATTTCTACCACTGGTGATATTTTACATTGATGAAGATTTCTCCCTTGAATAACTTTGAATCAATTTCCCAATCTAGTGATGAATGCAAGCTCTATGATCCATGTACATCCTAGACCATATAATGAGTGTTTAGAAATATTGTTATGATGTTTACCATTACAAGCTTGAGATGAACACATATAATTCCCATGATGAACCTCCTTGAAACTTGGTTGATGAAACCTTTGACTCATTGAAATCATTCTGACCAATTCACTTTGGATCACTCGGTTCCTTAAGTGATGAATATGAATTCACATAATGTTCCTTATGATTCCTTGCTTTTCTTCTACAAACCATTTCACTGAAGATGATGCTTCTAGGACCACCGTGAATTTTTCATTCCTCCTTTTCAACTCATGAATCCATCTTATTATCCAAAAAGGAGTCCAAAAAGTGGTAAGGTGAGTGAAAGCAATTTTCCACTCTGAAATGAAAACTTTATATTTTTAGAATATGAGCATGTTCTCTGCTATTTGGGGGCATATCACATGTATTCCTCTAACTTCACCTTCTAAACTATCTACCATACTAAAACCTCCTCTGTTCCCAAGATATTGTTATTTTTAGCATATTTTTATTTTAGTAGTTTGTTATTTGGGGACCTTCCATTTCGGGAATAAGTCATTTTCTATCTTACTTTCCATTTTACACCTTTTCTAATTGTCACGTGTGATTGAAATTGTAATTCAATGGGACTCATCATTTATATAATGTGACAAAATATAACATATACTATTTTTAGTAATTGGTGAAAATAACCTTTTTTGCGATGGGAACAACTTTTTTTGAAACAACTCTTCGTCACAAACTTGTGCTCCAATTTTCATCATGATTGGCTTTCGAGAAAGCTCAAAAATGAAAAATGAAAATTTATGTCTGCTAAGAGATTTAGGTATGGAGCTACTATGGAATAATACTAATAAAAAATAATTCCTTCATATCTCAATAAACTGGCAACTTCATTATGCAAAAACTAGTTTGAGAGAAACTACATTTTTTTAAGACCCTTTCCTCCAAATTTTCGATGATTTTTTCTGTCGGATCTTTGAGAATTTGAAAATTTATTTGAAGAGGGGAAAATTTTGATAAAGAACACATCCTTCCATATCCCTAAACAATAGGGACTTCATGGCGTGAAAACTAGTTTATGTGAAACTAGATTTTTTAATGATCATTTCCTCATATTTTTGCACAACTTTGCCCACTCAAACCACGAGAAGTGAAGAGGTAGCTCTCTTCCTTTTTCACAGATTTTCATCATGTGACATGGAAGAACTCGATAAAAAATAATTCTTCCATATCTCTAAAAATTAGGTACTTCATGGCATAAAAACTAGTTCATGTGAGACTATATTTTTCAATGATCATTCCTCTCAATTTTTGTGCAATTTGCCCACTAGAACCCCGAGAAGTGGAGAGGTAACTCACCGATTTTTATTCTAGTGTGTCATGGTGGCCATTAATGGAGGTTGAAATTTACAAGTTGTGTTTTTTTCTCTGTTCATGATGAAATAATTTCCATTGCGAATTTTTTTGCTTCTTGCCTCACTGGGAAATTTATCTTCGATCTAATTGCCAATTTGACAAGAATTTGAGCTTTGTTCTTCGTGGTTCCGGAAGTGGAATTTCTTTGTAGTGAGAATTCCTTGATGAAAATGAGAGGTTTCTATATTATTTTTAATTTCCTTCAAGAGATAATAATTCAGCAACAAACGGTTTGTCAATCCATGCAATAATTTGGAAGAGCTCTTCAAATTTGGATTTCATGGTAATGGGGATTTCCACTATTCTTCTTCTTTCTTATTCATTTCTTCTTCTTAGCTCGATGAAATATTATTCTAAGAGCTATGTATCACCATGGGGTAGAGGATTTAATTTCTTTAGTGAAGCCTTCTTGAGATTTGGTAATGGCGGAGTGGTGGTGAGAAGTTAGAGAGAAAGTTACAAAGAAAATTATGCATGGAGAAGTTAGATGTTAGAAGCTAGAAGTACGAGGAATTTTTAAAATTTAAAAATTATGCACATAAAGGATTGGGCACATTTTTTCCCTTTATTTCCCTCAACTCAAAGGGATGTGAGGGACATCAATTTCTATAGAAATCAAGAAGACGACACTGGCATCGATATGACGATAGGGAGTGAGTTATCCAAAATAAACTTTAAAGCACTGAGGGGCTAGAAGTGGGTCACATGGGTGACCAAAATATCTCCTAGAGGAATGAGAACATTTTTCAAGGTTTTATGTCCTTTAACTGTGAGGGATGTGAGGGAAATAAAATTCCATAGTGGTCTTAGAGCTGACACGTGGTAGATATTCCGCTAGCAGGGGATTTGAGCTCGAAATTGCACCTGGGGCATGAACTGGTAATCCTGATGGTCGCATGGGGTTCTAGAGGTTACATAGGGGCTTGTAATACTTTTCCAAGGTTTATGTCCCTAACCCTGAGGGATTTTAAGGACACCAAATTGTGCTAAGATCCTAGAGCTGACACGTTTCCTCCCAAAATTTGGCTAACTCCCGAACTTGCTCTAAGAGGACAACTTGCGACAATGATAACTTGACCTCCCGATGGAATTTATCAGAAAAAAATATATGATCTTGATTGTAAATGGAATTTTTAATCCAATGGTCTGAGTTTCATGTCTTGATTATTCTACTTGATCCCTGAAAATTTGTACTTTTGATTTAGTACTCCACTTGTTCTGTGAAAGACTTCTTGTAAACCTCATGCTCCAAGGTGTTGCGAAGAAAATGATTTCACCATATTTTACGGCTTAGAATTATATTTCCAAAGTTTTTTTTTGTTCCTAACTCCATGTATATCTCCCAAAATCACCTTCCAAAGCTCAAGGGTTGTTTTGGCTTGTGTATTGACTAGGCCTGTGAACCCTAATTTTGGTGAAACCGCCCCAATTTCTCTCGAACCCTTCAGAATATTCTGAATAATTTCCATGATTTCTTAATACCTTTGAATCACCTCCAAATCCTCTTTGTCTCTTCTCCTCCATTGCATGGGGTTTCTCAAGCCCTAGGAAGTCCAGTGATAGCCCTTCCTAGAACCGATTATAGCTTATAACTTTTAATGAACTCCTAAAATCACCTAAGAGGAATGAATGGAATTTCACAAACAACCTAGGGATGAGATACCATTAATCGGGAGGTCACTTGGACTATCTAGATAGACCTAGGTTGTCTTGGAATGATAGGAATTAAAAAACTTAACACATGGGTATAGTTGTCATGCTCATAAATTATTGATTTCCTTATTACACATTTGCATGACAACAATTGGCTCTAGCTTTGGGACATGGCATGGACTGATTACGGTGAAGACATGGCATGTGAAATCTATAATATTAACTTTTGATCATATAATCCATTGACCAGTACCTTATCCATTAGGCCCGACGAATTCATGTACAATTTACAAGAGAGAAAGATAAGCAAAGAAGGAAACACACACACAAACCAAGAATAATGAAAGGAAACATACAACACACATGGAAAGCAAACACACACACAAAAAAGGGGAAACCACTTAGCAATCACCTAGTACAAGGTGAAGAACAACTTTCTTTTGCTAAAGCATTTTTATTCCTAAAAAGTTACCCTTAAAGAGGCAACACCGAATGATGATGTTCTAGGAAGCCGTTGACTAGTTCCAAAAATTAGCCTCATCTCTTTAGTTACTTATGAAATCCAGGTGATTTCACATTTGTATGTACACTTTGTAGGAGTGAGCCTACATGAGCTTATTGATGCTCAGGCCTTCACTTAGAAATTACATTCCCTTCATGTTCTTTTAAATTGGTTTCATAGTGTCAGTTGCCTTCCGTATTTATCCAGATAGATGATTCTTAATTAAGCATGTTATCTTTGCCCCTGTGGATGCTTTTGATTCAAATTACTTGAACATTCTAGATTCTTTTATTTCCCAGGTCTATGTTGATTGACCTCTTTTCCATGAGAAACCTCATACTTATCTTTTTTCTATAATCCACTGTGAGGCGCTTGAGTACTGATGGAAGGATTGGAAGTGACCTCATAATTGTCTTGTATGGCCATGAAATGAGTTAAGAGATCAAGAATAAAATTGGGGTCTTCCGCAACTTCCACTACATCTAACATTCCTTACACAAATATCTCCTTTGTTACTTCTGCATCACATCTTTCTATGCCTACAAAGAATCTTTATTTTTCAGCTCAAGGAAAATATCTTGAGGGATTACTTCATTATCTTGTGAATGAATGCATTCTATCAATCCTTCATCGGAGGATATTCATCTTCAAATGCCTAAAAATCCTTATTTAAATTTCTTCATTATGGAAAGAGTCTTCTTCTTCAAATGGGAAATAAAACATCCCCATTTCATGTTGCATCCTCAATCATTAGCTCAGGGGCATCATATTTCTCATATTTCTTTGTTTCAACATGGCCAACCTTCACATTTATTGAAGCTTTCAAATCAGATTCACACTTATCTTGTAGGTTCATGGATTGCATCAGGAGTTTGAGATTGAGCTCAGGATCTTTAGTTTCTTTTGCAGCTCGAGAAGTTCTTGTGCAGGTATTTGTTTTAAACCTTTCATGGGTTCATCAAAACATGGTCTTGTCTCTCTATAGATGACCTTGTTGAGGTCATCTTCATCACGAATAAGGACATAAGCTGATTTTTCTTCTTGAAATAATCAAGAACCATTTCCTCTTCTTCATGGTTTACATCATCCAAAAATTCACAGTTTCCCTCTCGTAACTCAAATCTCCTCAATGATTCTTCAAGGTCCATGCCTCTCCAGGAAGGCATGTCTAACCCAATCAAGATGGGAATATCCTCTTCCTCCTCAGTTTTCATAAATTGATTCATCCACCTACTATCTTGGTACAAAATGTTAGCTTTTGGGCTTCTAGACTTTTGTATCGTGTACCTCATCTTATTCTTGGGAAGAAATTTCTCCATGTCTCCCTTCACTAGTATGGTTGTGGATGACCAATTCATTTGAATTTTCCCTCCCAAGTCTTGACAAAGCTTCTACTCAAGTAACATTCTCGAATGAGGTTGGGATGTATGTTACCAAAATCATCACTGAAACATTTTTTTCTGGAAATCTGGTGAGATCCACTTGCGCATCTTTGACCTTTCCTACAAGTGGGACCTATTTTGACTCCAAAGAGTAACAATAACCACCGGGTGGAGTCACGATAAGTTTGAGAGAGTTGGAAACCTTCAAAGGCATCACATTGTCTAAGGCACTAGAATATATTATGTAATTTTTCACTACATATTCTCCAACAAGAAGCGAGACTTAGAAAGAATTGACCTTTTCAGTCGTGGATGTGCTTAAGGAAAGCATGTTTTGTAAGGGTGGCATAGGTGGGTTTCGAAACATGCCTTTTGAACTAGAAGTTACGACATTTGGTATTAGATTACCACATTTGATATATCGAGACAAACCTCTCAATTTTTTTAGGATGAGTCCGTAAATATTCATTTTTAGTAATTTGGACTTTGGCTTTGTTTACATATTCTATGAAATCAAAAGGAGAAGATGCGGGTGAAGGTGATGAAGGGACTACTTTTGGATTTAGGATAGGTTTGGAAGTAAGAGTAGATTTTTGGGGAATGGAGGGTATTTTGAAAGGTACACTAGGATATTTCAAAGTACTAGATTTTATAGGGGAAGATTTAGATTTAGACTTGGAAGAGGCATCAAAAGACTTACTTGGGATTGTGGGAGCCTTCTTACTTGCTACAAGATCAGGCTTCAACAATGCAGACTCCATGGAGGGTGGGAGCAGAGATCCTCGACTGATTTTTTTTTGTAGAGTCACCATAGGAGGATCTTCAGTCTTCTTTTTCTTTACAATAGTGGAGGGATATGTTCCTTTATCATACTAAGAATGAGTGAATACCACACATGAGAAACTAGGTGCATCTTCTTTGTCTTCTTCATCACCTCCAGAATACTCACAAAATCTGATTTGTGTATCATTCTTAAACTCATCACTTTCTAGGAAATCGCCACCTTTAATTTCTAGTTCAATATCCTCTTCATTTTCCTTACTCCTATAATTTTCATTGATAGGTGAGGCCTCCAAGGAAAGCCTTTGGGGTGCTCCTACAATCTGATTTCCATTGCTTATTTGAGAAGAAACTCATTCAAATATTTCCCTCTTTAATGATGTCATCTCATTTGCCAATTTTTGTAGCAATGGATTTTTTCTCTCATCTCTAGGATGTTGTGTCTTTCCCTTTGATGAATTCTTGATCTTTCTAGAGAGGATGAGATCATCATCAAGTTTAATATCCATCCTTTTTGCTTCTACAATGTTCCTTGGTTGAACTCTTTGTAGGATAAATCCTACCTCTAGTGATTGAGCATTGATGAAGAATCTCTTGACATTGTTTTCAGATGGTGAATCCTCTTCAAGTATCCTATGGAGAAACCGGTCAAAATGAGCCACAAAGTATCTCATAGTTTCATTTTATCCTTTATTTATTTGTGCCAATTGAACAAAGAGGTCTTTACAGTCCTTATTAAATCTAAATATTTCCTTGAACTTCCTTTTGATTTCATTCTAGCAAGTGATGGATTAGGTAGGTAGGAGGTAGAACCATTCCACTACTTTTTCTTGGAGAGAATCCACAAACAATCTTACAGTGACATCTTCATGTTGGACACCAAGAATCCCACATGATGTGGTGAAGGCTGATATGTTCTCTTCAGGGAGTTATTTTCCATCACCTTTGAACTTTGGAAAGTTTTTGCGGGAACTTATTGGTAGATCATGAAGAGTATTTTCAAGAAAAAGTGATCCTGTATTTATTCCCCATGGAACAATGGGTTAGGGTATTTCTACTTCATCTTCCATTTTCATTTCTAATTTTTCTTCATCTCTTACTTCTTCAAATTCTTCTTCTTTCGGGAACTCAATGCTCAATATTGATTGAAAACTAAGATAATTTGAAGGGGGTATAAACAAGAGTTTGGATAGGATTTCCAAGTGAGAATATGTATTTATTATCTCTAATTCATTCTTGTTGATTTTGCAAAGCCTTGAAATTGGAATCAACACCACCTCTCGACTTGTTCAACCTGGTGTATCTTCCTTCAGCCATGATTTGGAAATTATTGAAGTGGGAATATGAAAAGACACTATGGAATATGAAATTCCACATGTAGGAATTCATAGTGTATCCTTCAGCAATGGATTTTCATGCACTCTTTTGTTTTGGTTTTATAAAAAAATTAATTTTTGGACCTTGTGGTCATATTTTGGGTGCAAATGTTGCCAAGTATGCCCCATAGTGGATGCCAAAACTATTAGAAAGAAATTTTTTTGTGGAATAAATTGGTGGTTATCTTTCCAATGCTATGGGAATATAAGTACCTCTACTTAACTCATGCAACTACCATATGTGCATTTGTAAGTAAAAGTGGATTTTCCTGGTAGCCTTGTGGTGAGGATCCAACAGGGCACTCCAATGACCCTGCAACAAAGCTAGAAATCTCTTGCTAGGGAAGAATTTGTCTGAAGAGTGGGAAAGGGGAGTGAGAAAAGAGGTAGGAGAACTAATGTTGCAGGTAGAAAATCATATTCCTACACACACTAGTTATAAATTTCATCACATGCACTAAAATTAGGAAGAAATAATACTGTAAATAATAACAAGACCACATAATGCTTAATGAGCCTAAAGTATCAGTAAACCCCTTAGTCAAAAAGACTCAAAACTCCTTCTTCTTGTATTGATGCTCAAGAAGAAATTGTACATAATATGAGAATGGAAGACATTGAGAATAGGGGAAAAGTGGTTAACTCTTTTCACTCACAAGTGAGTAAAATATCTCTCATGAACTTACAAGAATACAACCACCTAGAAGAATTTAAAACTTATAACCCCTTCAAATGAAGAGCTCATTATAATTTATAGCAACCTGAATTTTCCTTTCACCTCCCTCACATGACTCTTTATTTCCATATTCCACTTGCGACCTTTCATTTTCCATGAATTAAGTATTTCTTTTATAATTTTAAGAAAATACTTTTACAAATTAAAATATGTCACTTAAGTGAATAGGATGAAATAAAATGATGACACATAAATATGAATTAGAATGGAGAGAGAAATAAGAGAGGGAAAGAGAGGAGAGAAGGAATGGATGGAGGAAAAAACTCCTTGTGACGAAATGCTTTGAATGCCTTGATGCAGCCATGAACTTTGAGAAAATATTTCTACCACTGGTGATATTCTACACTGATGAAGATTTCTCCCTTGAATAACTTTGAAGATCTCATTACAATTTATAGAAACCTGAATGTCCCTTTCACCTCCCTCACATGACTCTTCATTTCCATGTTCCACTTATGACCTTTCATTTTCCATGAATTAATTATTTCTCTTATAATTTTGAGAAAATAATTTTCATAAATTAAAATATTTCACTTAAGTGAATAGGATGAAATACAATGATGACGCATAATGAAGAATTAGAATGGAGAGAGAAATAAGAGAGGGAAAGAGAGGAAGAGGGAAGCGATGGAGGAAAAACACTCCTCATGATTAAATTATTTGAATGTCTTGATGCAACCATGAACTTTGAGTGAAGAATTATGCCACTTTGGTGATCTTCTACGCTAATGAATATTTCTCCTTGAATAACTTTGAATCATTTTCCCAATCTAGTGATGACCGCAAACTCTATGATGCATGGACATCCTAGACCATAGAATGAGTGTTTAGAAACACTGTTATGATGTTTACCATTGTAAGCTCGAGATGAACACATAAAATTCCCATGATAACCCTCCTTGAAACTTGGTTGATGAACCCTTTGACTCGTTGAAATCATTCTGACCAATTCACTTTAGATCACTCGGTTCCTTGAGTGATGAAGATGAATTCACTTGATGTGCCTTGTGATGCCTTGCTTTGTTTCGTAAACCATTACACTCAAGATGATGCTTCTAGGACCTCTATGAAGTTCTCATTCCTCATTTTCATCTCATGAGACTATCTCATTATCCAAAAGGTAGTCCAAAAATCAGTAAGGTGAGTGAAATCAATTTTCCACTCCAAAATGAAAAATTTCTATTTTTAGAATATAAGCCTGCACTCTGCTATTTTGGGGCATATCACATGTCTTGCTCCAACTTCACCTTTTTATCTATCTACCATATTACAACCTCCTATGTTCCTGAGATATTGCTATTTCTAGCACATTTCTATTTTTAGCAGGTTCTTCTTTGGGGACCTATCATTTTACCCCTTTTTTGATTGTCCTATGTGATCAAAATTTTAATTCAATAGGACTCATCATTTATAGCATACAAGGAATTATAACATATGCTATTTTTAGTAATTGGTTAAAACGACCTCTGTTTGTGACAAGAACAACATTTTTGGATTTGACTCTTTGTCACGAACTTGTGCTCCAATTTTCATCATGATTCACTTTCCAGAAAGCTCATAAATGAAAAATGAAAATTTATGTCTAGTAAGAGCTTTAGGTATGGAGCTACCAGGGTAGAATAATGATAAAAATTCAGTCCATATCTTGAGAAATTGGAAACTTCATCGTGTAAAAAATAGTTTGAGAGAAACTAGATTTTTTGGAGACCCTTCCCTCTGAATTTCGGATGATTTCACCCACCGGATCTTTAGGAATTTGAAAATTTCTTTAAAGAGGGAAGAATTCTGATAAAAAACACAGCCCTCCATATCCCTAAAAATAGTTACTTCATAGCAAGAAAATTATTTTATGTGAAACTAGATTTTTAACGATCCTTCCATAGAGATAGCTCACTGCCTTTTTCATATATTTTCTTCATGTGACAGGGAATAATTATGATTAAAAATCAGTCCTCCATTTCCCTAAAAAATAGGAACTTCATGGTGTAAAAATATTTCACTCGAAACTAGATTTTTCAACGATCATTCCCTTCAATTTTTGTGTGATTTTACCCACTAGAACCTTGAGAAGTGGAGAGGTAGCTCACTGATTTTTTCCACTACTGTGTCATGGCAGACATTAATGGAGCTTAAAATTTACAGGTCTGGATTTTTTCTTCGTTTATGACAAAATCAATTCCATAGCGATAGGTTTTTTCTTCTTGTCTCACTGGTGAAATTTCTCTTTGATCCGGTTGCTGGTTTGACGAGAATTTGAGCTTTGTTCTTCGTAGAGCTAGAAGTGGAGTTTCTTTGTTGTGAGCATTCCTTGCTGCAAATGGGAGGTTTTAATATGATTTTTTAATTTCCTTCAAGAGATAAGTACTCATAAATAGATGGTTTGTGAATCTGTGTGCCATTTTGGAAGATTTCTTCAAATTTTGATTTCACAACAATGGGAATTTCCAATGTTATTCTTCTCTGTTATTCATTTCTTCTTCTTATCTTGATGAAATATTATTCTGAGACCTATGTATCACCATGGGGTAGAGGATTTCATTTCTTTGGTGAAGATGGTTTGATATTTTGCAATGGTGGAGTGGTGGTGAGAAGTTGCAGAGAAAGTTACAAAGCAAGTTGTGCACGAAGGAGTTAGATGTTAGAAGTTAGAAGCAGGAGGAATTTTTAAAATCTAAAAATTATGAACAGAGAGGGATAGGCACATTTTTTTATCATGAATTCCATCACCTCAAAGGGATTTGAGGGACATCAATTTCCACAGTAAGAAATAAGATGACACGTGGCATCGATCCGACGACAAGGAGTGAGTGCTCCAAAATAAGCTTTAAAGCACTGAGGGGCTGGAAGCGGGTCACATGGGTGACCAAAAATATCTCCTAGAGGGATGGGTGAAATTTTCAAGGTTTTATTTCCCTAACCTATGAGGGATGTGAGGGACATAAAATTCCATGGTGGTCTTGGAGTTGACACATGGTGGAGATCTAATGGCAAGGGATTTGAGCTCCAAATTGCACCGAGGGTTGACCGACAATCTTGATGGTCGCATGGGGTTCCAAAGGTCACATGGGGTTGGGTGCATTTTTCCAAGGTTGATTTACATGACCCCGAGGGAGGTTATAGACACCAAATCCCACCAATATCCTAGAGATGACACGTGTCCTCGCAAAATTTGGCTAACTCCTGAACCCGCTCTAAGAGGACAACTTGCGACGATGATAACTTGAGCTCTGATGGAATTTTTCAAAAAAATTTATATTATCCTCACTAGAAATGTCATTTTAAGTCCAATGGTTAGGGTATTATGTATTTATTCTTCCATTTTATCCTTGAAAAATTGGATGTTTGATTTGGTACTCCACTTGTGCGGAGAAAAACTTCCTGGAGATCTAATGCACTAAGGTGTTGTGAAGAAAATGATTTAACTATCTTATAGGGATTGGAATTATATTTTTGTAGATGTTTCATTTTCCTCATAACTCTAAATGGATCTCCCATAATCAATTTCCGAATCTCACCGAGTTGTTTTTTGTGTACATGACTTGCAGGCCCGTGAACCCTAATTTTGGTAAAACTGCCCCAACTTGTCTCGAGCCCTTCTAGAATATTCCTAAATCATTTCCATGATGTCCCAAGACCTTTGAATCACCTTCTAATCTACTTTGTATCTTCTTCTCCATTCCATGGGGTTTCTCCAAACTTACTAGGAAGGCAAGTGATAACCCTTCCCATAGCCGAGTTTGTAGCTTGTAAATTTTAATAAACTCCTAAAATCACCTAGGGAATGAATGGAATTTCCTAAATCACCTAGGGGATGAGATAATGTTAATTTGGAGGTCACTTAGATTGACTGGATAGACCCAGGGTGTCTTGGAATGATAGGACTTGAAAAAAATTAACACAGGGGTATAGTTGTCATGCTCAGAAATTGTTGATTTCCTTGTTGCACATTTGCATGACAACACTCACCATGTCAAAATACTTTCTAACATTAGTTATCATAAATATTTCACATTTTTTACATCTAGATCATCTGATACGGAGTCATTATTAGTTATCTTTTCTCCACATAGACCTTTTTGGGGTGTAGGTCACTATTTTAGACATGTAGTATCATTCTTTGTGTTGAATACTAGCTTTCCTAGACATTACCCTTTCTTCATTGTTAGTATTAATAGTATTATTAGCATCACAATTGACAAAAAAATTTAATCTCTCCACCTTACGATTCATACACACATCAATATCATTTCATGTATAGTCTTTAGAAAATCATTTTTTTCTCTTGTAAACATTGTGGTTATCTTAGTAAGGAAATCCAAGTACATTTCCTGTAATTAATGAGTCTACCTAGTCTCCACACTTTCTCATAAATCTTGGATACTCATTCAAGGACTTCAAACTCTACTTTAATCATCATAATCGGAGTTCAAAATGACATATCTTAGAGTGAATTTCTGTACAATCTTGTTTCAATGCTCTAAGTGAGGGTCAATACTACATAGTTTTACATTTTTCATCTTAGATTATTTGATAAATCACTATTACCAGTTTGACATCATACATCATGGTGATTAGGATAAGAAACCTTGTTCACTCCTTCATCTTTACTCAACACTACTATTGCAGAACTTTCACGTGTTATTTCTTGGAGATTTTATGGATTGAACAATCTATGCATGTTTAGAACAAAGTAGACACATTTTCAATCACTCATTTATATTATCCAAGTGTGAGATGGAGTTCTTGGCACAATTTCCAATGAAATTATTTCTTTCTTACTATTTCTCCTTCTAGGCTTAGACTTTCTTATTAGCCCTTCTCAGGAAATATTTTGTTATAGAAGTTCATCCTATTGACAAATTATCATTTTAAGTACCCATTTAAACCTATATTTATTGTTCACAATGTGATAATGTCTTATTTCACAAATTTCCCTTCAAACTCCATTTTCTAATAATTTCATTAGGTCTCCTTATTAGACTCATTTGAGATTTCATATTGTCAATAATTGCTTGTTATAGAGGCACTCTCAAGGTTTGAGACTATGAAATTATGTTCTAATGGATCCTATGCTACTTTCATGAAAATTTTAAACTTCCAAGAGTTATCTTTAAACCCTTTATCAACATTTTTTAGAAAGCTGTAAGAGGTTTTCTCTATACACCGACTATGGAGAAGTTTGCAATATACTAAACCAAGGTTCATGTTAAAGCTTATGACTGATTTTATGACTTTGTATCATCATGATGGAGCATAATAATTTCAAAATAGGGTCTTTCAAGATCATGAAGTGGGGTAAAACCTCAACATTTCATTGTCTTACCCTTTAAAATAAGTTACCACATACAGATTAGGGTTCCAAGCAATGTATTGGTATTTTCTACCTTCTTTAGGGTCTCGAAAGGTATGAATACATTCTTTAAACTTTTATCAAGAATATATCTTTTATTGAGGTTAAGATAGCCATCCATGATGTGAAAATGTAGAGATCTAAATGAAACTTTGTCTACTATAGTATGTGAAACTCTTCATGAGTATACTTCAAGAACCTTAATGACTCTTGAAAAACTTCATTCTTGCACCATGACTGTTATCATTTTGTCTTGGTTTTTGAGGTTCATGTTGTATTTGAACCATATTGTCAAATCAATTATCATACAACTTATCATCTTCTACTGATCAACCATATTTCAACCGATCTCTCGAGGTTTTATCAATTTAATTTCTCTTTGACCTTATCACTATCTTGGATCACCATAATAGAGCATGATTGTTTGATTTTATCATATTCATAACTAGGTCAAGCCTAAGTTCTTCTTGAACTTATAAGGTATATGAATTTTATATGAACACACCTTAAAGTTTCTTTATATATTTAGTATGGATGTCAATGTCAACTCAAGTATCACTTTTGCAACATTTGAAGACCTTAGAACATGATTGTACACATTTAGGATTTACTTGGTTTGACACATTTTTTTCCTCTTACTAAATTGAGCCTAATTCTCATGCATGTGAGCACTTGAAAACCTTGACATACTTGTTAAAATTGATACACTTGATTATCTTGAAAACCTTTTAGCTCCACTTTGACAGACTTCTAACCTTTCGGGACTTAAATAAACTAATGATGGATCTTGACATTGTAATTTCACACCTTCCAAAGGACTCATGACCTTTTGAAGAAAATAAATACTACTTTAGATATTTTAAACTTTACATACTTACCACAACCTGAGGCAGAATAAGATATACATCAATTGAGATGAATTTCATAACTAATTTTCAATGCTCACTCTTTGCTTGATATGACACAGTTGATTGACCATTTTATTTTGAAGAATACCTTAAAACTATGTCATTTACAATTTCCCATACTTATCATAGGTGAGATCAAAATTACGACACATAATCAATTTGTTTCAAATCATGATAGATTGTCCATTTTTCACTTCAGTCTTAACAATTTTATTAAAGCCTAGGAGGGTCACCACACTATTTATTATGACACACTTAGGAGGATATTGATGATCTAGTATTGACAAGTTATACAAGGACATGAGCACACAATTTTTCAAATGAATGAACCACCATGACCTTTTACCTTCATGTGCAATACACATATCAATATTGCAAATGAACCTTTATATACACCATGAGAGATGAATCCTTGTCAACATCAGCTGGATATTACAATGCAGACCTAATAAAAAATAACATATTATTTACTTTTCTTGGTCAAACAAGAAGGAATTCAAAACCATAAATGAATACCTTTATAAGTTATATGATAGAGTAAGGATAATAATGATCTAAAATAATTTTAGAAATACCAAAATTACCTCTAGTCTTGAAGAAATAGTTTGAGCCAACATATTGTTAGTGCAAATCTACAACACCCCCTAAATGACCTTCATATCTGCAATCCAAAATTGGGTCATTTAGTGTGATTGCACAACATTGAGTTTTCTCCAAGGTGTGGGACCTTGCAAGGTGAGAAAACTCTCTAGAGAAATTTGGTTCTTACCCCTCTATTTAGGTGTATGCATGAATTTTTGTAGAGGTTCTGATTCAAAATTCCTACTCTAAAATTACCAAGGAGACAGGGTTGAGAGAAGCATGGAAAAGGGAAACAAAACTAAGCTAAAACGGTGATACACCAAAGGAGTGATGAAATTTTGTCTTGAAAATAAACACAGATCATAGAGATGTAACACCAAAGCATGCACAAATTTCTAGAATATAATGAAAGATCATAAGACAATGATAAACACATGAGAGGATTGGAGGATCATTCACAAAACATGCATTACCATTCCCAAGTTTAATACAATGCATTACAATGGTAGAGAGGAAAAAAATGTGCCACAATATCCATGGAAGGTCTGAAACTCCTCGAATTCATGTGCCAAGGGGAAGAGGGGAGTCTACAAGAACAAAATGTCCAACCCTTTACAAATGAGCCAAAACTGGCTTTTAATGATGAAGCAAAACAAAGGAAAGGTAAAAACATGGGAAAATTGATTTATGAGATCAAACACCAATAAAATCCCTTCAATCTCACCTGTAAAGTGATGGGCTTCATGGAAAAACCCATATGCCAAAGTACACTGCTTTTCAGATCCAAAAAGTGACCCATACTTCATTAATTTTGGTGGTTGAATGTCAGTTCTGTATTTTTACGTGCTAGAGATGTTTTCTAATTTTTCTCCCACCAAACTCTACAAAAAAATTTAATAGTCCATCATGTGGATAATTTCAACATCTTTCCAATGATATAAAAATGCAAAAATCGAGCTCTGGATCAAAAGATATGGCCCTCTGAAGATTTAGGGCAAAACAGCAGTAAATTAGGGAAAAATTAGGGTTCACGGGCTGAAATTTGAAATTTTTCCTCCCTTTTTGAATTGGGAAAATTCCAAAAAAATCTCCACTGGCCCAACTTGTGCTACCACGTGGCACCCTCTCATTGATCTACGGGTTCAAATGATCATTCTACCCCTTTTGCGAAATTGGAAAATTTCCAAAAATACTCGCGCCTCCGCCACTCCAGGACACGTGGCACCATCTGGTTGCTTGGTGGGGATGCACTCCACTTTTTACCTTTGTACCATTAACCACTTTGGAAAAAATTCCAAAGTCCTTCTACCACCCCAACTCCTGCCACTGATAGGACACGTGGCATCTTCTCATTGCTCGGTGGGGATGCGCTTGTATTTTTCCCTTTGACGCACTTTGACCAAATGCCGAAAAAACTCAAAGTCCTTCCACCCCCACCACTCCAACCTGACACGTGGCACCATCTCATTTCCTTGCAGGATTTCAGGCCAAAATTTTCCCTTTGCCCCTTTGACCCAAAAGGCTAAGTGCCAAAATTTTTCCCGCAGGCCCGCTTGGGAAAATTTCCCCTCCAAATTCGCCGAGCCATAACTTGCAAAATACAAGGAGTTAGGAGGACTTATTTACCTTTCTGGAAAGGGGAGAAAATTATCTATCTAATGAAGCAATACCTAGAAAATTTTGAGTGCCTAAAATGTGTAAAAATTTGACTGAGGCACAAGGAAGGAAAGAATGAAGACAAGTTAGCCAAAATAAGCAGGGGGCTTATTTTGGATAACACATACCTTTGACTCTTTTCATACTTGTAACATCTTGAATGCTTGGGTTAGTACATAATGATGGAAATGTACCTTCAAGTATGTAATAATGATTTTTCCAAGTAGTATATGCCTTCTAGAATCCCAGAGAAGGAATACCATGTTGGTTAGATCACCTAAAAAAATAGGTAGTCATCAAAGCAACATGATGAATCCATCTTCTCTATTATTTCAATAGAAGCCTTATCCATATTTTTGGATATACTACTAGACGTTCGATTCTATCTCCTAGTCTTAATCACCTGATTACATACTTTTTAAACATGTATGGTGAATTTAATTCCCTTTTCTTCTCCATAATATGAAATGATGTCCTTCATGACTTGCACTTGGCTTGCTCTCCCCTTTCTAAATATGATCAACACCTTTTTACATCTTGCTTGAGATGGTATCTCCTATAACTATATTTTTCACCTTCTTAGGTTAGTATTCACTTTATATACCTTCTTGACCTAACTTTTGACTACTTGCTTTCTCTTATGTAATGCATAGGAAGCTGATTTTCGCATCACTTGTTTGCAACGTGTCTAAGTTTATGAAAATTAAAACACCTAACATATTCTTTCTTCCATATGAGTATGAACTGATATTCCACCCATAATTAGCACTCTCATGACCATAACACTTTCTAGAAACATGTCCAATTCTGTTACAATTATAACATACTATGTGATTCATACCTCTTGAGTCTTATGTTCTCCAAAACTGAGTATCTAGTTCTTCAAGGTAGTATTGATCTATATGACCTTTCTCTTTATAGTTAAATTACACTCTATTCTTTATTATCTCATCTCTATTATCCATATATGAATGGTCATTCACGACATGCTTCTTGCATTCCTTACCTCTATGTCTGAAATTGTGACAAGAAAAACAATAACCATTAAATGTTCTTTCATACCTGGATGGAGTTAGCAGTCTAACTAATTTTGGCCTTCTTTAGTTTGTCTTCTTGATCATACTCATGTTTTCCTATTTACTTGGACCAAATGTTTCATCCTTATACTTATTCATAGGCTCGCCTTTTAAAACCTATTCTTGTATTGTCTCTTGTTGCTCTTAGAATGCTCAAAATTCCATCCAAAGCTTTATATATCTTACCCAACTTTCCATACATATACATCCTTTATTTTTCTTCTTCTAGTTCATCTCTCAAGGATATAAATTATTTTTCATGTCTCATGTAAGTGTCTTCTTTGACATTAAGATATTTTGTCACTTTATCAACTTGATACTTCAGCTCTGTATTGAGTTTCAGGTACTCTTCTTCTTTGACTTTAAGGGAGGTTGAGATCAACTCCAATTGGGCTTCAAGTTCTTTGATTTCATCTTCATATTTACACTTCTTATTTTCCTCAAAAATATTGATTTTCTCTTCATATTATTTCACCATTATCTTTAATTTGTGGTTATTTTTCATTTGGTGTTTCAATTCATCCAAGGAACTTATCAATTTTTCTTCAAGATTCACTTCAACCTCATCTTCATATACAATTTCATCTTTAATGAGATACCTATCTCTTTAGTTTCTTCCAGAGAATATTTCTACAACCATGCTTGTGTTTCAAAATGAATACCTCCAATTTGTTAGAATTGATTCAAAAGAACTAGGATCTGATACCAATTGTGGGAAATTCTAGATACTAAGAGGGGGTAAATTAGTGCTTATAAAATTTTTGACCCACAATTCTATTTCCTTAACTTGGATATAATGAAATCATAAAATTATTCACAAGCTATAAATGAAAGAGAACACATGAGAGACACATAATTTAATGTGGGAAATCATTCAAGGGAGAAAAACCCATCGAAAAAAAAGAATTAGTTTGGAAAAGAATGTCTTGTAAATTTTATATTTATTTCATGTTGAGAATCCAATCAAATTGAGGATACAACCTCAAAAGTTTTTCAATATTCCAATTAACCTTTTGCAAGAATATACTTTCTTGGAAGGTAAAGATCCCAAAAATTCAACCAAGCTTCAACTTGATCTTTTGAAAGATACCACTTATAAGGAAGCATTAAATCTCGAGTGTTGAGCATCCACTCAAAATTCTTCAAAAAAAATGATCACTTATTTTGTGTTATCTCTCACAAAAAATTATGACCACTTCTTGATCTCAACTTCTTATCTTCTAACTCTCCTTAATCTATTTTAGGTACTAATTTCAAGGATTACCCTTCAACATCAGATATCCTCTCACACATCCACATTTTTAAGCTCAAAACTACTTTGTAAAATTGTTGTTCTTCATGCATTTAATAATCTAATATTTTTCATCACCTATACTACACCTTCAACAACACATCCATCACCATATTTTATATCCACACACTCATATATATTAAATAATAAAATTAGGCATACTATCATACCATTTTCACTTAATTTTGAAAATACTCTTCAACTCCACATCTTTCTAACTCGTTCAAGTAGATCAAAACGACCTCATAAGAAACTTTCAAGTTGTCATGATTACATGTGTACTTGACATCAACATTTGTGTCAGTTTTCATAACTTTATTTACTTTGACCTAACATGTAATAACTAGAGCATAGGAATAAAAACCAACAAATTTATAACTCCCTTTCATTTTATGACATCTTTGACCTCTTTAATAACTTACTTGTAATGATCATGAAAGTTTTGATTTATTCCTTTTAGTGAGTAGAATATAACTCTTAGTATAATAAATAAAAAGTTTCCTCCAAACACACTTGTATTTAATAATTCTCCTTGTGCCTCATACCTTCTCCATAACTCTCCATTTATAGATTAATAATCTAATGAACTCGTGTTTCAAATAAGAGCAATTTGCTGAAAAAATGCGATTTTGAACAATGGTGTATGAATCATCCATTCAAATCAGATTATGCAATCAATGTAAAACTAGAATATTATTCTATAGGAATCCTTAAATAACATGTACTATGAGGATCATGTCATGGAAAAATTTACTTCATTTAATCTCTTCATTTCAGCAAGCAAGGCACACAATTTTAAAAGATCTTAAGTAGATGTCGTAGAGAGTATCTTCATTTTCCATGAATATATAAACATTCCAACCATTATAACACTTGCATAAGGTCATGTGATATATAAAATTCATCATTAAGGACAATGAATAAATTCAATCACCTCCATTCATGATATGAGGCACTGATCTTGGACAAGGACAAATATGATCTCAAACTCTAATTTTTTCCTTAAAAAATAAGCATTTTCACACACTAAATAACAAAAAATGGCTTCTAAATGCATTTTATAGATATTAATAATCCTTATTTAACTCAACATGTTATCAGTAATCTTCATCTCAAGTTATATAGGCCAAAAACTCTTGCATTTCAGAGACACACAAAACTGGTTTCAAAACACCCAAAGACTAGTCTTGATTTGCATGACTTCAAACACTTCAATTGATCTTTCATGCTCAACCAATGCATGAGAAAATTATTATAGTACCTTTAATTAAATTTTATACCATCGCTTGCAAGAAGTTTTAGAAGAATAACAAATTTTACTTTCAAACATAAAGAATGGTTTTTACCTTCATAACATTCTCAAGTGGTAAGAGCAAAAACACACATTTATCATAACATTTTACCAAAATAGTAACCTAGATGAATTCATGAATATAAATTACATACCCCCATCATCCTTCATTAAATTTTGTAGCATGGGTTACTTTGAAAAAAATTTTACACACGATTTTTCAACCAAATAGTTGTTTTTTCTTGTGGGGTCCAACAAGTTTTATGAGCTCAAACCACCACGAAAATATGCTATGATGAATTCTATACATTATCATGTTCATAAAAAAAAAAAAAAATTTCATTTTAGCGCCTAACCAATCATTTTTCTATATACCGATCTAAACTAGGGTTTAGGAGGATTTGAGACGTTCCACAAAAATGGATAGAATTTTTTCTTATTTTTTTGGATAAGGTAAAAATCGTTTGGTTTTAAGGGGACCAAAAAACATTGTACAAAAAGAAGCCGTTTCAAAAAAACCACCATAAATTGATGGATGCTAAGTTAAAAATACTTGACGGAAGAACACCACAAAATAGAGCAGACTACTATAAACCATGGAGGATAGAAATTTCTTATTTATCATCCATTTGGTCTCATAATTTTTATAGATTATTTTTATCTCTATTCTATTAAATATTTTTCTTATGATTTATCTGAAGGAGGCTCCACAATTTAGCTTAAATGGTAAGAAGTGAGAGTTCTACTTTATCATACCTTATTTAAAGCGATTTTTGTAAATTTGCAATATTGTGCACAAAACGCCTCTATAGGTCCTCAAATTTAATCCAAAACTTCATGAATACCTCCTCCATGATCTATAATGGACACTTTTTCTTGGTTCACTCTGAAACTTCTAATCCCATCTCATTTGGGCATGTTAAATCTACTTTTCCTAAAGGGTAGTCATACCAATGACCCTAAATATGACTATAACTATTTAATTTTGACATGTATATTCATGTGAGGAATATTGAAATTACCCCTAAACACTTACTATGTCTGAATTATCTTGAAATATATTGTTTTGATTCATTGCATCATGTTAGGTGCTTGAAATATGCCAATTTGAGCTAGTTTACACTACAACTCACCACCTTTGAATTGTTCTTCACCATGTGGCCCCTTGAACATGTCATATAATGTGTTTTATACCTTTACCATGCTTCACCAATATCTTAAATCCTTCACTTCACCTTTCCAGTCACTTTTCTACCTAGGCCTAGGGGTTAGGCATCCTAAACTAAGCTAGTCTGACAAATTCACCTCATGTGCCCATGTATTCATCCTTCGACCTTGTTTCCACATAATATACATGATATTAAATTATTGACATCATTCTGGTGTGATATTACATCATCACTCTTCCTATACATGTCCCCGACTACTCAAGAAGTCAATGCTTACTCACGTGTTCTCAAGCCTTTAACATGTCCTTACTTGTCAAACTCACTCAAATCTCCCTCTATCTCTATTTCATCCTAATTTTTCATTAATATTAATTAGAAATCAATGAAAAATCATCATCCACATGCCAATAAACCAACTCTCACTTGTTTCTCTTCGTATACATTTTTAGTAACCAATATTTTATGGCACAATGGATGGGATTATTTTTACATGCTTGATATATTTAATTATTTTTGAAGTAAGGATGTATATTTTTTTATTTTAAAATAATATTTGATGTATTATTAATTTTTGATAGTTTTTGAACATCCATTCCAAGCACTATGTGACTTTATTATGATTTTATTTAGAAGTACCTATCACCTTGAAAGCACATTAAAATAATTCTGAGATGAAGAATTAGTTTTCAATAAAAACATTAAAATATTACATCTATGAACCAAGAAGATATTTAAAAGTATAAATCTACAGATATCTTGAGATGTCTCGCTATCACCAAAGAACTTAATCCACTTCTCTAGCTAAAATTTCTTCAAAATCCTATAGAGTTTTCAACCTCTTGCATTCATGGACCAAAAATAAATTATTCCTTCCTTACTTTCAATAATGGTGGAAATTTAAATGTTTGGAATGATATCCTTTATTTAGATCTCAAATGCATTCCATATTTATTTCTAAAAATTAGGACAACCTTATTAATCATATGAATGATGTTGCACATGCTAGAGGAAATAGAGAGGTGACTCACTATGATTTTATTAATCAAGAAAATTTAGTTTATAGAGAAATGATAGGGATGAAATACACAAGTATTACATAGACACATATAAATGAAGTAATTGCACATGTTAAACCAACCTACATGATTCCAATAGCAATCATATGAGAATAATATTCCCAATACAAATAAAATGATAATGGTTATAACCACATAAGCATATAAAAATGTGAAACAAATAATTACCCTAGTAAATGACTAAGTCACCTAAGGTAAAACACTAATTACAATGCTGAATTACCTATATGAAATATGTTTTACCTAACATTTCCCCTTAATTTTGTATTTCCACAAGAGATAACGAGATAAACACTTTGAATAACTCAAAATTTTCACATGCATTTGAATTCATGAATATATCAATTCATTGTTGGGAAAATTGAAGTTGTATATTGTGCTTCAAAACATGCTTATGAATTAAATAAACATGTAACTCAATATGC
The DNA here is from genome assembly GCA_018340775.1 of Taxus wallichiana var. yunnanensis. NCBI lineage: Eukaryota > Viridiplantae > Streptophyta > Pinopsida > Cupressales > Taxaceae > Taxus > Taxus wallichiana. The sequence continues at coordinate 516,442,587 of CM031237.1, read as the reverse complement.
TTATTTCTCTCTTGAAACAATTGATTGTTAAGAAGTTTTAGAAAACCCCCATTTTTAACACAAGAAGTAGTGGATTTCTCCTATTGTACTCTATGACCCTCAAATATACGACCTAGCCATATCACTTCATAGAAATATCCACCTGCAGTATGATATTTGACTTATGTAAAAGAGTGAGAAAGAAATTTTTATTTCTTGCTTCCCCACGATATTGGTATAGATCCCATAAAGAATACAAATATAGAAGTGTATTTCCTATCATAAATTTTATTTGATTGATCTTAATCCTAATATCCATTCATAAAGAGATTATCATTCTTCTTATACTCTAGACCAAGATCCATAGTGCCCTTGAGATATCTCAAGATCCACCTTGTTATTTCATAATGAAAAAATTTTAGTTCCTACATGAACCAAAAAACATAGCTAACTCTAAAGTTGATATTTGGTCTAGTATATGTCAAGTAAATGAGAGTCCTAATCAAATTTCGATAGAGAGTTGCATATAATAGAGGAGATATATCTATATGAGATAACTGAAGTATCGTCTTCATGGGTATAACAATCAAAGTGTGTAATCCATCATCCATAATTTTTCGAGCATTGTATTGGTATATTTCGACTAAGAAACAAAAACATGATTCTCCTTCTATTATACTTCTAATACAAGACATTAACATGTGATCCCAAGATATGTCATGTTGAATGATAGATTACGATTTTTCTTTTTAGCATCAATCATCTTCACTATGCTACCCGTGATGATTAGATCATTGAAATATATAATAAGTATCACTATCACATATTCTCAGTTGGATTCTCATTAGTTTTAATGTACCAAGTGTTATGCCCCTAACATATACCATTTATACATCTAAGTTTGGGCTAACCTATGACTTATATAACATTTATACTTATATTCATTAATTAGTTAGTCATTAGGTATAAAATAATAATATTGAAGGGGTATGTCATTTCACAATAATACCTATATATGTGGGTGAGTAATTCTACCCATAAGTATGAATATTGTGATTTATTGTCTTATTGTAAGACTTAGGAGGCTTCCCCTCAAAGTTTAATAATAATATATTATATATTATGATATATTGCATTTATATTCAAGTAATTCCATTCCATCGGTATCGAGCATCGATCGATTTTAGAATCAACTAGTTTTTTTATCTATATCTCAAGCACAATTACAATTTTTTAGAGAATTTTTACCACGTTTGGAGATAATTATTATAAATATTCAAGTAAAACATTTAGAATTTTTTTCTTTGTTTTGTCGAGTTATTTCATATATATTATTTTTCATTAATTCAATATACAAGATGCATTTTTCGAGGTGCCTATTTAAGGCTATACAAATATTTTATAAGTCTACGTACCTTTATTTATAATACAAGTCGACAAAACCCTCAAGTTGATTCACGAAGACTTCCTCCAATAGATATATGTTCAAAAGGGACTTTTCATGTCTTTCTAATGGAATTTCTAACCAAATTTTGTAGCTAGAGAAAATATTATCCTAGTCATTTTTATCTTAGCTATGGAAGTAAATATTTCCTCTTAGTCTACACCTTCCTTCATGCATACCCCTTAACTAAAAATCACACATTGTACTTATCAATAGTGTCATATGATTTGTACTTTGTTTTTGATATCCACCAGAAACCAATGTGATTCTCTTCTAGTGGAAGATTAATAAGATGTCATGTGTTGTTATCCATCATTGACCGAGACTCAACATCCATGAAATATATCCAATTTTTTGACTGTAGGAATTCCTATAAATTATAGGGATCAATAGATTCAACAAATCTACTCATAAAATCAAAATTTACCTCCTCTCAAGATTTAGTGCAAGTTCATGGTCTAGTGGTGGATGAATCCAAAGGATCATCCAACTTAGCATCTCAAATTATGTTTTTATACCACTTAGGAATACAATGTACTATTCCTATGGGTTATGGTCATGTCGATCATCAACATTATCCCAATCATCACTATCATCATTAATGGGAACATCTTCTTACTTTTTCATATCAAGTGTGATATCTACATCAGGTGAGTCTGTATAAGGAGCCTCAACTTCCTTCTTCTAAAAGAACTCAAAATATCTATTGCTCTTTAGATCCATCAATATATACCCAATATCCTCTTCACTATAGCTAATGAAGATGAATTTATGTGATTTCATGTCCAACTTCTTTCTTTTTTGCTTGGGTATGTGCATGTTGGTTTTACACCCAAATACTCTTGGGTGTGTAATTGATGGATTCTAATTTTGACCATGCCTCATGTGGTGTTACTCCATCAAGATAAAACTAGACATTTTATTCTTTAAATACGTTACAATATTCTTTATTGTTATCCCAAATTAACCCCATGGCTAATTTGAATAGCTTACCTTTAAATTTAATTAGCAATTTTTTAAGGTTGTATGACATTTAGATGACTGTCAAATTTTAAACCTACCAAACACTAGATATTACAATTCAAAAATCCAGCCACCCAACCATTAAAATAGTTAAAACTTCCCACTAAAGGGAGTGGCTTTGTGGTGGCATTCCAATGATTTATGGGAGAAATGAGTCTTGGAGGACTCAAACTTGTGGAATAAAGAACATCGGATAAGGTTTTAATTCTAGGTGGAAATATAACAAAAGGTGGATGAGTCAACAGGAGTCAAAAGGGTAAACACATGGAAGAAAATTAAGCATTGGTGAAAGGGACACATGTCACTATTCTCAGTAACTCTTTAAAGTGATTAAGATTGATAGACCATAATTTTGAGGAATCAACCATGTTTGATAAAAATTTTGTTCTAGGTGAGAATCAAGTAGTAAAGGGATATACGATGGGAATTGAAAGAGGACACATGGTAGGAACAAAGTGGTAAAAGGGAGGAAACATGTCACCATTTTGGTGAACCTCAAGGTAGATGCTCTGATAGATGTGAGGTCAACAAAATAAACCATGGTTGATAAATCTTTTGGGTCTATGGGAGTTAAAATAAAAAATACACTATGCATGCCAACATGTAATATTCAAACTAATCCAAGACCCCCACAAATTATTACAAAGAGACACATGGAGGAAGTGACATGCAGCAAAGCATATGTGGTAGGGAAATCTCAATGAATAATCAAATGATGCCACAATTCACATTCTTGTGCATCTTGACATGAAAATTTTCAAAGGTGCATATATTTCTTTCCAATGCTCTAAATTTTATGAAATCAATACCGTTTGAAAGATATCAACTTGTAATCCATCATCAAATATAGAGAATCGATTATGGTGAGCTTTATTAGGTGAAAAAGAGGAAAATATTTTGGGTGATTAATTATAGTTACAGATGGCTCAACCACCGCTTTTGATGAAGAATGGGGCTATTTAATTCATAAAAATAAATAAGACATGTGGGAATGGGATGGAAAAGGTTCCCATGATGATTTTAACACATTTTAATGTATATTTTTTGTTTTTGAAACTCGCAAACCCATTCCTTCTCTATTTTCCCTCTTCTCTCTCTCCATTATCATATATATTGTAAAATATTTAATTTTGTAAAAATGGATCCTCTAAATTGGTGAAGTCACCATGTCAAAATGGTTGTAGGAAAAACATGAGTTAAAGGCCTCAAATTTTGGCCTTGAGGACCTCTTCTTATAATCTATAACTCTATGACCAAAACCATGACAAGTATAATAATAACCATTAAAATAAGAGCCATACCTCATTGAACTAGATTGCATAACATGGTTATACTTCTTTGAATCATCCTTCTTGGTTACCTTAAAGTTTTCTTGGGTACTAGGTCCAACAATGTTATCTTCATGCTTCTCCATATGCTCTCCTTTGAAACCTAGGTTTGTATTGTCATTAGTTTCTTATTAACTCTCCAAGATCCCATTGAGACTTTCATTACTCTTATCCACCCTTCCATACATCTTCAACATGTTGGATTATTCTTATAATTCATATTTCAAATAACTCAACTCATCTACATATCTGAGGAAAGATTCTTCTTTGTCCTTTAGGGATTTTGTCACACTATGAACTTGAGTTTCCATATTTTTGATGGCTTCACCCTGATAGACCTCCATGAAACTTATTTTATCTTGTAATCCATGGATTAGTGACTCGTATATCTAATAATTTATCTTTAATGTCACCAATGAAGTCTCAACATTAGATTATTTACCCATTGTTCTTCTCGGATCTCTTCTAAGATGTTAAACTTGATTCATAAGTACCTTTCTTTGATAGAAATTTTTATAAGCATAATGACTTAGAGGGGGTGGTGAATCAGTCATATAAAACTTTAACTTATTTTACTACAAAATTCATTAATGAGTTAAACCATCCATTTAACATGTATAACCAGTTATGTGTTTATTAGGTGTGAAACATCCACTCATAAGAACATGAAATAAAATAGAGAACACATGAACACCATATGTAAGTGATAAACCCTTAAGAGGAATATGTAACCTCTACTAATATTATTCATACCAAAGTAATCATGTGAATATTACACATCACACAATATTTGTTTAGTGAGACACAAATCCCATAAGGAGCAAAAACCCCTAGTTTCGTAGGACACCAATCCTAAAAGGAGGCTACAAACCCTAAGGTGATCAAGAAACAAATAAACCACATAGAATGGATGATTATATATGATATTTTTCTCCCACAACTTATTGTGATCTCTAATTCACCTCCACACACTTAAAACCCTCTCAAAACAAGATCTCTCCTAACTCACTCAAATATGGTCTTTCTTTGGTTGATTAGGTATGTTACCTTAAATATATGATACTAAATATTCCATATTCCTTAAAAAAATTCTCATCTATTTTCTTTACCCCACTAATCTCTTCTTCTTTCTCCTCTAGCTCTCTCACATCCCCATAGTCACTCCTAGACATAATAAGCAAATTTAACATGCTATATATACACAACTTAACTCCTAATCTCCTATAGGTAGGCCATGAATGTATAGGTTGGTCATTAAAAATCAGAAATGAATCAATAACATCATATAAAATATCCCAAAATAATGAAGGAGGTCGGTATGGGACACACCATCAAGAACAAGCACCAAGACACTCAAGTAGACCACAAGAATCTCTCCAAGATCCAATGAATGCATCATGAACTTAAAGGGGACCCTCCAGATATGTAAATACATCATCAAATCCAAAAAAATAAGGGAGATAATTTTATCATAATCAAGTAACTAAGAAACCTCTAAAACTTTAAGCATCACTATGAAACACACCAAGAAGCAAGCATGCACAACTAGTCTTCAAGCACCTAGAAACGAGTCCTAGAAAACCTATCCTAGTAAAATGCATCATCAAGGATAAATTATTATACCATTGGAAATATATATGAATATAATTTTTAGAACAACTCATTTTATCCTCCAAAACATAGCACAAGGCCTCCAACGAGATCAATATTTGAAACAAGTCCAAACTACCAAACTAGACTCAAGAATGAGTCTTGAGAGAAAAATAAAAAAACACATTCAATATATCTTACAAGAACTGAAACCACTTGGAAAAATTCATTAGGGACCTGATACAACTCTTCAATTCATCAGAAGCATATCTCATGTGGAGAAAATTGATCCAACACACTTGTTTCATCACACCTACTTAGCAAGCCTAATAGGACTAATTATGCCATTAGGGATTCAACTAAAAATTCACTCTAGATCAAATAATTTTTCAAACACATCCTGGTATTATTATATCAATTATTCAAGTCTATAAAACATTTCTCCATGATGTAAAACAATCTAACTCGACTCCAAACCAAAGGATGCTTTTAGCCCTTAAGGACAAAAGTAGTAGGGCTACTTTGAGGAGTTCTATATTTCATTATCCACTAAATTTAATTGAAATATTTCATGGCCATTTTTGGAATCTTCCAAGGATTCTAGAATAGTTCACTTTTCATCATGAAGCTTCCATCTCATCCCTGAAACTATAAATTTCCACAAAACTAGGGTTTTTCTCTCGGTTTCAGAAATAGATAGAACATTAAACCACCACCAAAATGAGATTTGGAGAATACTCTTTAACACATATGCATCAATTTTTCCTAAATAGATCATTTAGATTCCTCAAAATTAATATTTTCTATATCTCTTCTCGAGGAGGATTTTAACTACGGTTTTGACCATTTTAACTTCTTAACTATTGTTTATAAATATGGGATGACCAAATAAACTCATTATTTTTTTAAAACCACTTTATAATCCATGAGAAAACATCCCCAAATCCTCATACTCCCATTAAGCACCTACATTTGTGGGTGAGAAAAAAATATGGCCTATCAAGCTAGTGTTATATTCTAAGAGCTTGGTTTTGGAAAAACATCATAACATGCAAAAATATCATCATACCGGACTTAAAAAAATTCCACGGCACCATAGGTACCTCTTCATACATTCCTACTTACATCCATCCTCAAATATCATAAAATCTCTAGAAACTAAGACTTACGTTTCATTTATAGTCTTGTTCTCGGAAACTTGCTTTAATGAACCTTGTACATGCATTATACCTTTGAACACCGACATGAGATTCATTCCACACTTCATGTAAAAAAATCCTACAATACTTCAAAAAAACTTGCCTACTCCATATCTCATGTCACCATGCCATACACCATGCAAAAGGACTATGAATAAGCCTAGAATGAATTGACTCAACCATGAATTCTCATGTAAAAACTATGATGATCACTTACAAACACTTGGAAACCTCTCACAGATATCATGGAACATGTTAGACGTCATGAATACCTTTAACCAACTTTGGAGTACACATATTATCACCATGCCTAGTAGACCATGCTCTAAGACACCATGATTGGACACTACCAATCAACCTTCATGCTCAACTATGAATGAAACCTCATGGAGACTCATATAACACCTAAAATCCCTTTTTCATCAATAAAACCGTAGATATAATGCATAACAATCTCCCCCTTTGTAATTGATGACAAACATCTTTAGAAACATTAATGGAAACCGCAAGACCAAACACCTACAAGACCTATTTTTCATGTTTATGATGTTACTCTCCCCTTTGACATCTATGACAAAGGATACAATGGAAACACAACATGAAAAAAGAAAACTCGCAATGAAAACAATGCATGGAATAAAAATTACTTTCTTATAAGCTCCCATTTGGACTATACTTTATTTTCTTGACTTCAAAAACAATTGATGAGATACATGGACCTTAAAAATATCTCCCCTAAGACTGAATTTACCTTGGATGATTTTCTCATGCTTAACTCCCCCTGAATAATGCACTCAATATTTGCTTTAGTCCACACTACACATTTTATCAAGATTCATGACCTCGCAACACTACCGTATAACATTACGGACACTATAACATCATTTCTGATGTATCCTTAATCACATTCAACAACCATCACATGTTGGAATAATCAACATTCAAAAATTCATCAAAACTTTCACTTTCTCTCAAATCCCAAAACTAGCATTTCTCATGAAATTTTCTCTATATAAATTATTCAAATATTTAAATCACTTTACACTTGTCCTAATTCACATATCAACTATATTCATGTCCTTGAATAATACTCAACACTTCATTTTCATCCAATCAATCTTTAGACCACCATTCTTGCTACTATACCTCCTAAATTGCACTTTTGCACATAAAATCATCATTTGTATGAGTTAATCCTTACTTGGTAAACTTTTTGAGGACCCATTTATCCCAACATTCATCTTCCAAATTTCCATCCCTCAATTATTTACCCACTTATTTTTATACTCCCTTTACCATTTTTCCTTACTAGCTCAATTAGCTTTGGTTTCTTACAAATCTCCAAGTATAGAATAGTCCACTAACTTTTAGTAAATATTAAAATAATAATTAGATACCCATTTCTTCATTTTTTATTTGTTCAGGTTTTCTATACTTATATATTTACCATTTTCTCCCAACACTACTTTTCTTCTTTTAATCCCTTATTTGTTTTACACTTAGGGTTTTAAGGAAAACCTATGGTTTGTGGGATTCTAACTGTACCAACCAATACAACTTACTCCTTCACCTTTATTGGAAATGTGTAAGGTATTTTCAAATATTCCACATGCTACTAACTTTCCCACTCATAAGCTTCACAAGACTACTAATTGTCTCTATGCACTCAAAAGTTGCTTACACTCTATTTCCACCTTATCTAATCTTTGAATAATCTCATTATCCTAAATTTACTCCTAACACCATCTCTACCTTAATATTATTCATGATTTTATTCAAAAACTTGGTTAAGGTTACCTCTCACAATCTCCATTTATCCCTTGGATGATTATATGTTTTCCTTTTGATAGAATCAATGTTATCATGTTGCTTTTTAGACCTTTATTTCCATTATTTAACTCTCTAAAAAAAAAAATTAACCTATATTCACCTTATCACCATTTTCTAACAATAATGAATGGTAAAAATTTTCCATTCTCACTTCGAATTGTGTCCTTTAGCAATTAGGACTGAGAATCACTCTTATATGGATAAAATCTCCTTAACCCTTTCATTAAGATCGGTGGAAAATCCTTCAAGCCAACTCACATTCTATCAACATTTATTTATAAATGAAAAATTCTTCTCTTCACAATAGATTAGCACTTTCTTAGTGTCTTTGAAATTTCATAGTTTGGTCTCCTAAAAATTGTACATGTAAGTATTGGTTTTACATACCATACTAATTCTCATGTAAATCACCCTCACAATGCTATGTAAACTCTTTTTTTTTTAAGGTTCTCTTGAGCTTCAAAGTATGGTTTATAACATTTCCCATTGATTTCAAGGCTTATTACATAAAGGAATCTCTCTTTAACTTTTCATGACTATGCATGTTTAACTCAAGACTCTATTTCATCTTTTTTGAGTAAAATCCTTTCTCATTAATGTATTGATACTTATCATCTATATAATATCTAATTATACCTCCTTCGAGAACCCTATTAATCAAATATAGGTCTTCTTTTCAACTAAAAACATGTGATCATCCATCTTGACAAGACTAAGATAAGGTAACTTATACATTTGATTTTACTATCACGTTTTTACCATATAAAAACTCATCTAAACTCTTTGAAATTTTCCCCACATATTTTCTCCATGCTCATGATCATATGTTCAAATTCTCAAGCCATTTCATTGGTGGGTTTGCAAATTATACCAATTTTCTATTGTTTTTTTTATTATTGGTAAATAGTTTTGAAGGGACTATACCCTGTTACAAAAAGGGCTCATTAGCCTGATATGACTATGAAGATTTAACAAAAAGGATTGAAATCTAGATATAATAAAGTGTTACAAAAGTAACCAAGAGCGAGTTACAACTGACGAGAAGCAAAAAAAGGACACATACCATAACAAGACCACAAAAAGCAGCAACGTCACGGGAAAAGATCGCAAAAGAACAACATCTAAAGATACCAATTTTCTATTGTTTTAAGCCACAGGTAGGGTTTAACCCAAGAAGGAAGATTTAAAGTATTTAGAGCACAATGGTACTTTTAAAATGGATTAAGTGGAATTATAAGATTTTTCTCACCCTATTTCTCCCCGAAACATGTCTTGGTTCACAAACACTTGAAATATTCAATAAAATTGTGCCTTATTAGTCAATAAACCTGCACATTCTTACATGTATTGTATAACCTTCATTCCACAACTTATCATCATTTCATAATCAATTTAGATACTTATATTGAATATATTCACACGATTTTAAACTTTTGTAAAGAGTAAAAACAATCAAACAACAACTCTCATACGAGAAACATAATACCTTTACCTCCATGCATACTTCATTTTTGACTCCTTGAAGCACTATAGTTATTGTTTTAATCTTTCCCAAGATCGTAAAAATCTACACATACCTCCTTGAAGGTAACAACACTCATGATTTCATTATGAATTAAATTCAAACACAAAACAAAGAATACATTACTTGAAAATGGTGAAATTTCTTAATAAATATTCCTTTTAATTAAATATGTATTAGAGAAATAGATCCTTGATTTTCTTGGGTATCTTCTAGAGCCCTTTTCTTCCTTATGGACTCTTTATATCCTAATACCATCTTCTTGTATTTGAATAAATCCCTTTCAATCATAAATAATGTGAGTTAGTTAGAGTTCTAACTCACTTCCTAACCCATGGAATGACCATTCAGGTTGAGTTAGGACTTGGGTAAGCCAGTTAGATCGTGATAGGGTAGAAAATAGGTCTCAAAAACATATTATATAACATACTTTTCTAACCTTTAGGCCTAAGAAATACTAACAAGAAATATTTAAAAATTCAAATATGAGGTTTTGGAGGGAAACCTCTTATTACACACAAGATGAGTCCAAATGGACTAAATACATTACCAAAACCTCCAAATGAACTCTTGACACACCTAGAAGCTAATACAAACCAAAATTGACTATATATAATGATTCTCTGCATCATACTCCCCAAGAGGAGAGATTTGAGCTCAATTGTTTTTCTTTATTGTCTTCCAACTTCTTCTCTTTCTTGAATTCATCTTCTACCTCCTTTTTTGAGCTCTCGTCTTCTTGAATTTTTCTCTTTTCCTCTCATTCTTCATTATTAATTTTCTTGTTTACATGATTTTTGTCTTGATATTCTATTTTCCTTCTCTTTACTTCTTCAAATCTCAACCGCCTCAAGAAATCGGGTTCATCTTCATCTTCCCATATATTTCCCAAATCTGTTTTAACTTGTTCCTCATGGTTTTTGTCTTCATCTTCATCTTACGAATATTCATAAACTTTAGATCTTCTCTTTTGGTGCTTAAATTAGTCTCACCCCGTTTGTCATTGAAATTCCTCAGTTTGTGGCCTCTGTCATGTTTTCTTTCTCCTTGTATTGGTGCTTAAAGACTTTATCCTCCATTTGGTTTCCATGATCAGTCCCTTCCTTGGTTGAGGATCACTTAAAGGTCTAGAATTTTTTTCATTCCTCTGTCCATCTGAAAGAGTCTATAACTTGGGTGTAAAACTCAAGTTTTTCCTTTCCTTCCATTTTCCACAGTCATGTTTTGTTGTCCCTATCATTTTTGTCCCAAATACCTATGGAAACGTGATTGGATGTAGCTCGAAGGATCATATTTGAGCCTTATAACATTTCCAATTTCTCTATCCTTGAAGAAGGATTCATCTCTAGGCTTAAATGGTGGTTTTCCTACATTTTACGATTTGACAAATGTATTTTTCGAAGTCAAATTTACTTTCAAAGATCGATGGAAATGTATCCCTCTCGATTGGATGCAGATCGATGGGGCACTATAAAAACTCTAAGGCTTGCTTCAACCCAAAACTTGTCCACATGGATGAATGGTGCTCATTTGAAAATTATTATTTTTGTTTGACCTTCAACTTGCTTTGGGGGACACTTAGAGGTTTCCGCTACTTTTCCCAAAATTAGACAAAAATTTCATGCATTCGATCTGATTTTGGTAGACCATGGACACGTGGTGGGCTAGTGCTCATTTGAGGATCTACCTCAAGGTCTCACCTTAACAATTGTGACAGGGAGACATGTGGAGGCTTCCGTCGGCTCCGCTTTGTAATTGAACTTCTCAAAGCAATTTACTAAGGCCTGGGACACGTGGTGAGCCCGTGCTTGTTTAGGATCTCCACTCTTGGGCACCATCTCAAAGTTTCTCCATGAATACATGTGGAGGCTTCCATCAGGTCTTCCCATACTTACACTTTTCAAGCAACTTTCTAAAGGCTTGGGACATGTGGAGGGACTGCGCCTATTTGGGGTGACCCTAAGTTTTATTTTGAAGAAGCACTAGGAGGACACTTGGAGGCTTCCACTCACTCTGCCCTTTGCTTGGACTTTTCAACAGCCAAAGGAAACTATCTCGGACCCTAGACACATGGTGTCTTCCACTGAACCTTCAACTTTTAAAAAAACTCTACAATACTTAGACACGTGTTGAGTCCGCACTTGTTTGGGGTCCCTGCTTTTGGGGACCATCTCAAAATGCACCATTGAGACATGTGGAAGCTTTCATTAGCTCCTTTTTTCACTGAGACTTTTCAAAGGCCAAAAGTCATTTTTCTTGGGCCCAAGGTATGTGGAAGGCTCGCACTTGTTTGAGACTTGCCTCTATGCTTATCCTTTGTAGTTATGCCAAGGAAACACATGGATGGATGTGATATAAAGTAGAAAAGGGGCAAGATCAATGATTGTTGTGCATTTCACCTGATTTTCACCATTTCTACTCCAAGACTCCTAGAGACGTGAATATGCACTATTTTTCATCGTTCTTTGATGAATTTCCTTGTCATCTCTATCTGTAAAATGCCATTTGATGGATTCGTAACTTAATGTGTGAGTCCAAGGATTTATAGGGTCAATATTTTGAAGTTGAAGTTTCTCGGTGCTTGCAAAAAGGAATTACCAGAGGAAATGGATGTAGGGTAGAATTACAGAGGAAAAAGAGGGAAAAAGGATGAAATGATGAAAGTGAAGGCGCAAAAGGTGAAAAAGGCATTGCCTCGAGAGCAAAAAGGGATGACTTATCAAGTCCGTCTATGCAAAAGCTTTGAAAAATGATTAAAAAGGGAATTTCTCACATGATTGTAATCATAATGATTAAAAGGAATCCTGAAAAGTTGTGGCATGGAATCCTAGTAATTAGTTGAGGGCCCAAGAAATGTGATCAATTCACAATTTGTCCACCTAGCATATTTTGGATCTGAATTTGTTAAACGTCGCTGTCTTAAACAAATTGGTAATAAGAAAAGGTTTTTAAATAGGTTATTTTCCTGAGAGACCAAAGCTGAGATAACCTGTTATTTTCTTCTGTGTTATATTTTCTTTCGTTTCAAGTTGGTTGCAGATGTATAGCCATTGACATGCACTGATATTACTCTGGAATCTTTCCCCTGCCGATGAATCTAAGTAATTTTGGAATTAATTTGTGTCCAATCTCTAGCAATTTGTGTCCGCTTTTCTTTAGAATGTCCAAATAGTTTCTTTCATTCCCATTCCAATATTATATTTAAATCTTTGAGAAATCACATAGGATCTTGTCCCTGTAACAATTTAATGGTATTTGCAATTTCATTTCAAGAAGAGATTTCATCTTGGATGAGATAAACAAATTTAAAATCCATTCACTATCATTTGTTGATAAATATTGTCGTAAGTCATCAGGTGTACCTTAGGTGTGTTTAATTAGAGACTTTGGTGTTTAATTGAGTCTTTTAATCCGAGCCTTCATGTTAGAGTCTCAAATATTATGTGGAAACATGTTGATTTGGGCCTCTATTGAAGCACACCTTTTGGTTGAAGGGACATCTTAACTATTCTGAAGCTTTATGTTGTTGAATTTGTTCATTGTTGTGAAGTCCCTTCAAAGATCTGGTATAATCAACTTTATCCTTCTTCATCTCCCACCAAAATTATTTAAAAACCATTGATCCACCCTAAACTACCCCTGTTTTCCCTGTGTATCAACAAAGGAACAAAATTTACTTGCAAAAATATGTAGAACAATCAAGATTTCTTAATGTTTTCAGTAACCTTATCCTTGTGTTGAAAATATCTCCATCGTTTAGAAGTGAAAAATCTTAAGAGTTAAATCATGGAGTATTGACCATATTTTCCCAAGGTTCTCTTCATAGAATTTTTGCAAAAGAAGGATATCTCCATCTCCTTCATCAAACAAAGGTCACACTAAGGGTCCTCTCACCCTAGTCAAAGAGGCATGTCATAAATTAGTCAGGACAAGTCAAATCCTCTTAAAGTTGCTATCCATATCTCCACAAATTTGAGTAACAAAGGGCCAATTATATCTCATCCCAGCTACAAAACAACACACACTATGATTTATCTACCTCTAAGCTCCCTGTCGAATCCATGTTTCTTCTCTTCTTGAAAAGGAGAACGAATTTGGATACCAACATTATCTTTGATAGTTTTTTCATCCTCTATAAATTAAAAATTATCATATTCTTGAATAATTAGTTGTCATAGAAGTTCTTCATTTTTCAAGTCTTTTTCACTTCTTGTATTTTCAGTTTCTTCATCTTCTCTCTTAAAATTTTATTTGTTTCTAGCTTTTCATCTTTATAACCTGCATTCAAACATTCAAATAAAATATTAGAAATAAAATAGGGAAGCCTTGTAGCCTCATGATAAGCTCCATCCATGAGTGTTTCTTCTTCTTCAACCTACTACTCCACTTCATCACATTATTTCTCTTTTCCAATACAAGCTAATAAACTTGCAATCACCTCTTCCCCATATAAACTATGAGTTTCCTTATACACTATCTCTTTTTCAAATTATTATTCTTACTTTCTCATCCTCTTTTTATCTTTCTTTCACTTCCTCTCTTCTTTTGTTATCTCTTTTCTCAGTTGCTCTCTCTTCTCTTCCTCACAAGTAGCTCTATTGGCCACTTGAATCCTTTCTTCATCTCAAAAAAAAACCATAATTCTCTATCTCTCTCTCCATCCTTTATTGTAGCTTTTATCAACTCTCATGACTTTTCCACATCTCTCTTGAGCTCCTTGAGTTCTGTTCAAACCACAACTCTTTTTTCTTTCCATCTCTCTCTTCTTTTCTTCTTTTCTCTTTCTTTATTTTTCCTCTTTCATCTTCTTCATCAAATTCTCTATTTCTTCCATTTTATCCCTTGATATAATAACAAATGATGTAGTATACATCACATTCAACAACCATCATAGGTTAGAACAATCAACATTAAAAATCCATCAAAAATTTCACTTTTTCTCAAAGCCCAAAACTATCATTTCTCATCAAATTTTCTATATACAACTTAATAAAATCCCAAAATCACTTTACACCTATCCTAATTCACGTATCCACTATGTCCATGTGCTTTAATAACACTCAACACTTAATTTTCATCCAATCACTCTCTTGACCACCATTCTTTCTACTAACCCTCCTAAACTATACGTTTGAGCATAAAATCATCATTTCTATGAGTTAAGCCTTACTAGTAAAATTTTTGAGGACCCATTAATCCTAACATTCATCCTAAAAAATTTATTCCCTGAATTATTTTCCCATTTCATTTTATATTCCCCTTACCATTTTGGATTACTAGTTCAATTATCTCTTGTTTCTTACAAATCTCCAACTACATAATAGTCCACTAACTTTTAGAAAAGAATAAAATAAAAATTGGATACCCATTTCTTCATTTGTTCTTTTTGAAAATTTAGTAAACTTATCTCTTTATCGTTTTTCTCCCAACACTAATTTTTCTTCTTTTTATCCCTTTTTGTTCTACACCTAGGGTTTGTGGTTTTCTAATTTTACCAACCACTCCAGCTTATTCCTTCACCTTTATTGGACATGTGAAAGGTATTTTCTAAGCTTCCACACACTACTAATCTTCTTACAAGTTACTTTCCCACTCATAAGCTTCACAAGAATACTAATTCGCTCTATGCACTCAAAAGTTGCTCACACATTGTTTCCATATTCTCTAAGCTTTGCGTAATATCCTTCTCCTTAAGTTACTTCCAACATCATCTATCCCTTAATCTTCTTCATGATTTTATTCAAAAACTTGGTTAACGTTCCCCTCTCACAATCTCCATTTCTCCCTGGATGACTATAGATTGTCCTTTTAACTGAATCATTCTTATCCTTTTTCCTTTTATACCTTTATTTCCATGATTTAACTCTATAAAACATCTGTTAACCTATATTCACCTTATCACCATTTTCTACCAAAAGGAATGATAAATTTCCACCTTTCTCACTTCACAATTGTTCCCTTTAACAATTGGGACTAAGAATCACCCTTATATGGATAAAATCTCCTTAACCCTTACATTAAGATATTTAGATAATCCTTCAAGAAAATCACATTATATCAAGATTTATTTATAAATGATAACTTCCTCTCTTCATAATAGATTATCACTTTTTTAGTGTCTTTGAAATTTCATAGTTTGGTCTCTGAAAACTATCTATGCACTTGGTTTTACACACCATACTAATTATCTTGTAAATCACCCTCACACTACTCTATAAACTCACAATTGTTTTTAAATTTTCTCTTGTTATTCAAAGTAAGGTTTAGAACATTTCCCATTGATTTTAAGGCTTATTACATAAAGAAATCTCTCCTTAATTTTTCGTGATTGTGCATGTTCAATTCAAGATTGTATTTCACCTTTTTTGAATAAAATCCTTTCTCATTAATATGTTGATACTTCTCAGTTGTATAATCTCTACTTATACCTCCTTAATAACCCTATGAATCAAATCTAAGTCTTCATTTCAACCAAATACATGTGATCATCCATCTTGACAAGACGAGACATGGTAACCTATACATTTTCTTGTACTATCAAGTTTTTACCATATCAAAAGTAATAAAAATATTTAAAAATTTTCCCTCATATTTTTCCTGTGCTCATGATCATATGTTCAATTTTCAAGACATTTCACGTATGGGTTTGCAAATTAGACCACTTTTCCATTGTTTTTAAACCCTAGGTATGGGTTTAACATGAGAAGGAGGATTTAAAGGATTTTGAGCACAAACATACTTTTCAAATTGTTTAAGTGGAACTATAAGCTCCACCTTACCCTATTTCTCCTTGAAACATGTCTTGGTTTTCAAAAAAATTAGATATTCACAAAAACCATGCCTTATTAGTAAAAAAATCCTACATAGTCTTGCATGTATTGTATAACCTTCATTCCCCATATCCTCTTTACTTCATAATAAATTTAGATACTTATATTGAATACATTCAAACTATTTTAAACTTATGTAAAGATCTTATAAGTCTTGACCCTCTAAAGTAATTAAGCAACAACTCGCACACTTGAGAAATAGAAAACCTTTACCTCCATACATAGTTCCTTCAGGTTTTACTCCTTGATGTCTTTGTAGTTCTTGTTTTAAGCTTTCCCAAGGTCCTACAACTCTAATAAAACATCCCTTGAAGGTAAAAACACTCAAAACTTCATTATGAATTAAATTCAAACAAAAACAAAGCATGCATTACTTGAAAATAGTTAAATTTCTCAAGAAATATTATTTTTCATTAAATATGTATTAGGTACATAACTCTTTGAGCTTCTTGGGTCTCTTCTAAAGTCCTTTTATTTCTTCTCAACTCTCTATCTCTTTATACCATCTCCTATATTCGAATGCATCCCTTTGAATCATAAATAATATAGTTAGTTAGGTTTCTAACTCTCTTCCTAACCTATGGAATGACCATTCAAGTTAAGTTAGGACTTTTGGTAAGCTGATTAGACCATAATAGGGTAGATAATAGGTCTCAAAACCCTATTATATAACATAATTTTCTAACCTCTAGGACTAAAGACTACTAACAAGAAAGTTTTGAAAATTCAAATATGAGGTTCTGGGGAAACCTCTTATTACACACAAGATGAGTCCATATGGACTAAGTACATTAAAAAAACCTCCAAATGAACTCTTGACACTCTTAGAAGCTAATAAAACCAAAATTGACTATCTATAATGATTTTTCTCGCATCAATTTCTCCAACCTTGAAGAATATGAACAATATTGAATCACATTTTTACCATTTCATTCCGTTAGACTCACCTTTTTCTAGTCATCATATAGCAAAAATTGTCATTTTCTTTCTCAAAATAGACTAGTAACACCTTTTAAGACCAAGATTCATAAATATCTTCTTTAGTTAAAAATTTCCAAACTTCTTACTGCTATAAGAACATACCGAGTATATACAACACAAAATAACTACTCCCCTCACCTCATACCATCATTTTATAACAACTTATGAAAGTGTAAGGTCACATAACTTAAACTCGTGTCATGTAGAAAGGTCATAACTAATACCGTGGACGTGAATCCCTTTTTTAGTATAGAGTTCCCATGTTTCATCATATTATAAATTTTATATCATACGAATCTGATCTCCCTACATCAATACTTGATAAGCAGTCATAGCACCATGAAGCCCCATACACACATATAAATAATATGTGTTTCTCTTGATATCATGTTCCTAAACCTTGTCAACAATCTTCTCCTGGCATTAACATCACTAAATTGACTTGAGAACACAAAACAAAGAGCATTCAAACTTTCAAGAGTCTTCAACAAACTATGTTCATATTTTGACCTTCTATAAACCTATTTCCCCCTTAATCATACTGTAATTCATGTGTAAAGCTACCCTATTAAGGATATCATACCATAAAACATGAGCTTGATTTTAAAATCTACTCATTTCTTAACATAACTTTATCTTAACATTACTAATACCTTAAATTTAGTCTTTAAGACACTTCTCATCAATGGGAATGATATAATCATGAAAATCATATCTCTATCTTACCACTTTACGCTTTCTTAGAAAAAGAAACTTTGTCACCTACCCTTAAGGCTCTCAATATTCTTCATTAACCTTCATATACATCTAGTAGTAATAAATTATTTACCTTGAAATCTTTAAGAGATGAAACTTAGAGACATGCCTCATATCTAATGCATTTACACATTTTCACACTACCTTCAAGGTGCATGAACATTCTTGATACCTTATAGTCATGGATAAATGATTATAACTCTACCTTGAAAATAATAACACACTGTCTTAGATGAAGCATATTTTTTCCAAACCTTAAGACTCTTTCCTTCAACCTGTGTTCATGTTTGATGTTCTATCTCATAACAATATCTCTCTTGGTGCAACATAGTTAGAAAATCACATGCTACAAACCTCTTTTGACAAAACATGTCTTCATAAACAAATGTGTGAACAAACCCCTTAATCCTTCCCAAATACCCCTCAAATGATACTTTACTATCTCAAGAAAACACTATAAAATATTCTTAATGCCTTAAATTCTTCAAAATCATATCAACTTTGAAGCAACTTCAAACTCTACACCTTTCCTCATCAGCTACAAGTTTTGAGATTCAATAGTCAACACAGATTTATCAACATTTTGACCCTTCTTCAAATGCACATGATGTTAAAGGACCTTCAATACTCCCCCATTTATTACAAATAAACATGGAATCATGCATACATAATAGAAATCATATAAGTTTGTTGATACTTTTCAAGATAACACACACTATTACCTAGGACATGATGAATTGGGTGAGAAAAAACAAATAAACAAAATTTTCATTTTTCTTATGATGATATCAAACACCTACTCATAATAAAATCTTACAAACCAAAATATCAACATATAGACTCCTTCATGATCATTTGATTGACTATACCATGAATTTTGCATAGATATTACAATACTTCACATCATAGCATGATTGGACTCATGACATGTGACAATGGATTTGAAATAACACAAAGACCAATTATATCAATTGAAAATGGTAGAATAATGATATTCATATACACACACTCATTCATACCGACTCATATGATGCCAATGCTTTACGTTTAACTCGAAAACACAAACTCGGAAACAAGACTTCTTGAGACTCAACTATTAACATTCACACATCATGATAACACATACCATTTTGATGAATGATACTAAGAATAGAATTTTGATTCCTTCACAAGACTTAATAGACTAATTAATAGATTTTTTAAATAAACATGATTGAAACACACCTAGACAAGAACATACCATATTTTGTAGCATTTTGTATCTTCACACAACATCACGAGATCACAAAAGACAACTTTTCGACTTTGATAAAAATGATAGATGATAATGCATATTCAACACACACTCACTCTTCCTTTAGATGATGAATGTCTTATAGAATATTATAGAATACAATTCAAGAAAATTAGGACACCTAAAATGTATGTAGTCATCAAATGAGCCCAAGAAATCTATCCTCTCTATTTCTATTTTAATAATACCATTTGAGAGCGTCTCATTTTCAGGAATGATAATCTAATCTTCAAACCCTTTATCTTCTAATAGGTGATATGATAAAAACATATGGTCATATTAATTTGCAATTAGGTTTGGTCGTCCTCTATGAATTGTATTCGGTTTGACCATCCCGAAATCCTCATTGATTTTGTCAATACTTTTTGGAATCTTGATTGGATTTGATTTGTTAGGATTTATAAGGAATGTATAATAAACTAATTATAAATCCATAATATTATTGCCGAAGATTATATATTATGATGTGTAGTTAAATTAACCATAGATTTAGTTGATTATATATTACAGATTACAAAATGTAATAACAAGAGATGAAAGAAAATAACAATAAAGTAAAGAGACGGGAACACCATATTTATAGTTCAAAAACTGATGGAAAAAACCCCACCGAAATAAAGCACTTCCGTATTAATAATACTTTTACCCAACACTTCCACTTCTCTCCTCAGTCTCATATAATGATTACAAATCAATTTATCACAAAATGTACAATACAATAATTTCCAACAATGTGATATCTAATGTATCAATATGATAAAAATACATACATTAATTCATTACCAATCATAAGAGGGGTCTTGGTGAATTAGTCATGTCGTTTCACTCTTAAATATGGAAGACCGACATAATAAATTTTAATAAGTAAACTTTAAAATAATATTGGGTATAAAGTTGTGGTCCACCCAAAGAGGTATCCCCACTTGACATTATTACCCTAACAATCCCCCTTAATGTTAAGTTGGAAACATGAAAAAACATGATAACATTTGTTCCTTATGCCAAGTCACATTTTTGTACAAAAGGAATTATAATCCATAAATCAACACGTGATTTAGGATAGCAACCAAAAACACTTGTTCTGCAGGTTTGCAGTTCCGCATTGCACTAAAGCAAAGTCTTGTGGAGTTTTCAATTCTGTGGTACACTACCAAAATTTCCTATGGACTTATACAATCCATGAACAACTCTAAATGCATTGAGGATTTTAGCAAGACTATGAGACACTATGTTTCCGTTGTTTAATTTTTTTCCAAGGATTCCATAAAAGCCACAATACAAAGGAACATATATAAAAGAAATTCTAAGGACAAGTGCTTTACATATGAAGACTTATATCATATTATGGATCCTTTTATAAAAAATGTATTCCCATAACTAATTCTTCACTAGGTTTTACAAGTAAACTCACATGATGTGATCATTTACTTAAGACTCACATACAGTGATATTTTACAAAATGGAGGAAGTATCGAAGTTTACAATAAGTCATTAAGAGGTGGAATTGTCATGCACACTCCCCCTCAATGGAAACTATGATGGACCCAAAAAGACATGAAATTTTCATAACTTTACAAAACACAACAACTTTGTGAAAATATCTCGTAGTTTTATCTTCAATGGAATAAAATATGAGACCAATATCACAATTTAGGACTTTCTCTCGAATAAAGTGCATATGAACGTCGATATAATTTTTCCTTTGATGTTGAACTATATTATTTTCAAGAGTGATTCAACTCGGTTGTTACATAGAAGAGTAGTTCTTCCTGGATGCCCATATGGAGTTCATCCAACCAGTATTTTCAGCCACATGGCTTCCTTTTTGCTTTCATAACACTTCTATACTTTGCTTCAGTAGAAGAGATAGAAACTATTGGTTGTTTCTTTCGATTATAAGTGATGGCACCTTTACCCAACTTGAAAACATATAAATAATTATATTTTCTATCTATAACATCACCATCATGGTCGAATCATAATATCCAAATAATTTTGCATCATAACAAGAAGAATAATACAAACCATAATTAATTGTTCCTTTAACATATTTTAGAATTATTTTTTCCATTTTCCAATTATCCTCTAAGGATCCTACATGAATCTAGAAATAATCCTACTATATAGGAAATAATAGACATAGTAATAGTTAAAAAAATTAGCACATGAAGATTTGGGATCTAATTTCACCAACTTCAATAGGAATGATAATAGGTTACAATCAATTATGTTAAATATGATAAGTAAATTATTAACAAACTGAGATTGAGATGTAACAATATATTTAATATCCCGAAATATAACCATGCCTAAAATGATTTAGCAGACCTAAGTCAGTCATTTCAAAACATTGTTTTAATCTTTCTTTGATTCTAAAATTAAATTTTTATTACTGCTAGTAATCAAAATATTGTCAACATATAAAAATAAATGATAATATGATTATTTTCAAACTTAACAAATAAATAATTATCAAAACAACAATTAAAGAAACCAAGATCCTGAAATAAATTATTAATCTTAGCATACCAAGCTCTAGGAGCTTGTTTAAGACCATATAAGGATTTTTTTAGTTTACATACATATAGTTCCTTACTAGGTTCTTAAAATCCTTTAGGTTGATGCATGTAGATCTCTTCTATTAGGTCATTATTTAGAAATACAATTTTAACATCCATTTGGTGAATCTCCCGACCATTTTGAGTAGTTAATGCTAGAAGAGTTATAATAGTGCTCATTTTAGCTATGTGAGAAAAAGTTTCAACACATTCAAGACCAAGTTTATAAGTGAAACCATGAACTACTAACATTTCCTTAAATTTATCTATTTCATTTATAGATTTATAATTAATTTTATACAACCACGGATCTTCATTTAGAAGGAGGGACTAGTTCCCAAGTGTTATTTTTAATTAAAGCATTGTATTCATCTTTCATAGCCTTAATCCATCTATCATCTTGACTAGATTATTTGAAATATTTTGGTTCAACCTCATATAGGGTCATTAAGGCATGATAAGTATGTTGGCTACAAGTAACCTTTCTTAGGCTAACAGGATGAGAGTCTTTAACAATATTTTGAGCCCATTTAGGAATTTTGGGATGCAACATATTTTGAGATGACTCCCCCTCAATCTCCATCATATCTATATCAGGATAATCATCCTCTTGAACTTATATTTCCATATTTTTAGGAGAAGGATTATCAAGCTCTATTTTAGGAGAAATAGAGGAGGATTCACAAGAAGAATAAAAATGTCTTTTTAAGACATGAACATTCCTATTTCAAATTTTTCATGCTTCAAGGGATCATAATATCTTAAACCTTTTGTTCTATAACCATAACCAACAAAAATACAATAATAAGAGGTTAGATCTATTTTTTCCTTTAAACTTGGCAATGAAGATGAAGTAGGACTACAAAATATTATTAAGTGAGAAATGTTTGGTTTTCATTTTTTCCTTACTTCATGAGGTGTAGTTTGATGAAGAGATTTAGAAGGAAATATATTTAGGATATAGACAAAAATATTCATTATTTCTACCCATAAAATTTTAGGCACATTTATTACATGAATCATAGCCTTAGCCATCTCCAAAATAGTCATATTTTTCCTTTTCGCAATGCCATTTTACTAAGGAGAATAGGAGTTGTCAAATCTCTCTAAATCCCATGTGACATACATAACTCATCAATTTCTTTCTAACATATAGACCTCCATTATCAATTCTAATTATTTTTATTTTCATATTAAAGTAATTTTCAACAAAGGCTTTAAATTATTGAAATTTAGATAAGACATATGAATGTTTCTTAATAAAATAAGACCAAGTCATTCTAAGGAAATCATCAATTAAGCATATCAAATACAAATCTCCACTAAGAGAAGGAGATTCAAGTGGACCTATGACACACCGTGAATTAACTCTAATAAATTAGAAGAATTTGGATCATGCTTTTTGTGAAATGGTTCAACATGTTTCTTACCACGCAAGTAACTTTCACTTGTTTCATAATCAAATTTCATCTTAGGAGACAAATTAAAAGATTTAGGTGAGACATTTCATAAAAACTATTAAAATTTACATGTCCAAGCCTTTCATGCCAAAGTTGAAGATCATTTCTAGATGAAGAATAAAATCAAAATTCAAAAATAAATCCATAAAAAATATATGAGTTATTTTTCTTTATACCGAGATGTAAAAAATTACTGATTTCATCTTTCACATACCATTTATCTTACAACAATACAAATTTATAGTTTTATTTAGTTAATTGAGAGAAAGATAAAATGTTATTTTTTAACCGAGGGACCTATAAAAATTCCTAATTATTCCATTTTTCAATTTAACATTTCCATAACTTACATATATAATAATGGATTATCTCCTAGATATATATTTTCCTCACATTTTACAACATCTAAGAGGATACCAAAAATATAGGTCATGTGCCTAGAAGCACCACTATCTAGGATCCATTCATTATCATTTGAAGTTGAGAGAGTAGTATATAGGGAAATAAAATGCTCAACATTATTTACATGATTTTGATTTTGATTTCACATGACAGTTAGACTCTTTATGACAAAATTTTCCACATTTGTTTTTTTATTAGAGGTAAAAAAGGGTTGAGGGGACCCTACCCCATACAAAATATGAATATCCAACAAAAAGAGAGGCCAAGGGTATACCCATTGGAGCCCCACAAGACCAAAAACAAAACTACAAGATAGTGATCATATTATCCATACTAACAGGTCTAAGCTGTACCAAACTAATAAAGCAAGATCCGATAAAAAAACAGGGGGTATTGCCATCAAAAAGAGAAAAATCCATTCATTATTTTATCAGATCTCCCATTGTATGCATGCAACCATTCCATTCATTGACCAAGCTGGCAATGGTGGACTTCAAGACTGATAATCAGGTTCAACAATCTCCACTTTAGGCCTAGTTCCATCCTTTTCCATTTTCTTGGCTATTTCCATGGAGTGTATCATTTCTGCCAAGAGTTTAAGATGGTGAATGGTGCTCTTAACATTGAGAATGTGGACATCCCTAATCTGTAGAATGATCTCCTTCATCTTCAACATTTCTTGCTCCATAGAAAGACATCTCTCATTTACATTCTTTAATTGGTTGCTAAGGACTATGGTCGTGAGTTTGTCTACCTTCTCCTGAAGCTCCCTCAAATCAATGGACACCATGCTAATTGTGTGTCTATTGATATCTGTATGCTGATCTATAATTTTCAAACTCTTTTAGAAAAATTGATTTGACTACTGAGTCCTGAACTTTAAAAAGATTCTTTTGTGCTACTTTAAGAGTATGTAGGTTTTCTATAGCTTCTTTTGTATTACTGGAATTTTTGTCCTCGAATAAAAATAGACCTTAATTACCATCCTCTTTCCCACCTCCAATGCTAAACATGTTAACATTATCCTCGTTCAACGGTCCCCATAATCTGAGCTTACATCAATGTTCTCCTGAGGTCTTGAAGCCTCACTCTCCTTGCTCTTCTTCTTAGCATTTTCTTTGGCCAAACTTGACATAGTCCTTTTGGCCACCGATTTCCCCACTTCCTCCATGCATGTGATATCAATTTTAGCTTCAGAATTATCATTTTCCCCAAATCTTCCTGACCAGGGTTCACCAAATTAGCCCCAAAATTTTCATTTTTCCCAATGAGAGGAGTACCCAACTTTAGCATTGATTTAATTATCCCTTGGTGTAATGGATGGGTAAAAGTTCCTTTTCCAACCGTGCAATAGATTTGGCTAGAGAAATATACTGATTATTTGGAAAGTTTTAGATCCTTCCATTTCTTACATGATTAAACATTGGGAAATGATACCCATAAACAACCTTGTAACACCCTTCCAGAGTTATGTACGACATCAATAAAAAAGAAATTTCATCATATGGTGAAGGAAAATCCTCCCTAGCATAACCATTATGAAGTTGTTTAAGAGTACCCTTACCTTGCATGAAGCTATCAATCTCCAAGCTATAATCAGACTTAGGTTTGAAAATACATCTTCCTTTCGAGGGAAGCCCTGTCACTCTAGCAATAAACTTCAGAGATATAGTAAAGGAAATTTTTGAAGACAAACATGGAGTTTGTTCTAAGTTTTATCTACTTCATTACTAATATATTAATTAAAGCCATAAAAAAATTTAAAAATTAAATCAAACTTGCCTTATCCAACAACTCGAGACTCTTCCTTTTACATTTTCAGGATTTTTCGTGCTAGGCTCGATTCGCACAGATTTCCTCACATACTTCCCATGTAGCACTTCTTCCTTTTTTGATCCTGCAAATTTTTGTTCCACTATCTATTCAGGTAGCCAGTTTTACAAAATATGTATGAATGGCTCAAATTATTGATAGTATTTTCCCTTTCAATCCAATATTTGGGATGATTGTATGTTATGTTTGGCATGAGCCTAAGAATCATCATTTCCAAAGACGTCATCTTGGATGCCACCTCATCCTTATAATTCATCATTAAAAATATATGGAATTGGGATCATAATCCCCTTTTAGAGTATGAATTTTTTAATCTTTCAGGTTGGCTGATTCATCAACCACATTAAAATCTATAGCTTCTGCCCCTTATTAGAAAATATATATGCCAATCTATTTCCTTCCATATAGATTGATATTTTAGTGAAAGAAGACATTTTACTTTTTTCATTTTTAATAAATTATTCAATAGATAGAGAAGTTGTTTTTTTACCCTTCATACATGAGATGATATTCAAAGAGTCCCCTTCCACTATTAGGGACTTCAATCCTCTCTCTTCCACAAGATTGAATCCCCAATATATCGTCACTAGCTCAGTGACATGGTTATTTTATAGGCCCAAATTAAATAAGTAAGCAAGGATAAACTTACCATTTTCATAACAAAAACACCTCCTCTAGCATTTCCAGGGTTCCCTTTAACAACTTCATCAAAATTTAGTTTGATAAAACCATCCCTAGGATTATTCCATCTTACCCCTTCTCTAGGATTACTTTTCTTATGTTGGGGATCATAAGTTAAGTTCCAATTGTTGATTATGTGATTTTATCTTTCCATAAAATCCACATCTTTATTCTTTAGGATAGAGAATTTTTTCTAACAACTTGTATGCATTTGTTAAAAATCATCCTGTTGGGAAGTTTCTTACCTTTGAAAATCCTTCAATTTCATTCTTTCCAAACTTCCCACCATAGATGTCCAAGACTCATAATCCAAATATTCTTTAGACCTTGGCTTATGAATGGACATCTCCATTGAGTCCAAGCAGATTGAACCTCCTTTGGGCTTACCTAGTTAACTAAAAACAATCCAAGGATAGAAGATAGAATTTGAAAAGAAAAAAAGCAGTCCAAAAACAAATGATTTACCGTTTCCAAATTCTCTTCACATAGTGCACATCTATTTACCATATGAAACCCTCTTTTGTAAAGTTGAAAAGCTGTTAGAATATTATTTATCACCTAAGCCAACTGAAAATATTAACCTTAGGACTGATAACTTTGTTCCATATCTTGTAAGATAATAGATCTTCCTCACTTATTTACTCATCAAATAATAAAGCATAATCTGATTTGATTGAGAAGATTACTTTTTTATTCGTGCCACACTATTCTATCTTGTTCCTCACTGTTATAAGACACGTGTTTTTTTAGGAATTCATTGAGGATATCTATGTGTTCTCTAAGCTCTTGCATGTCTAATTCTAGGTACTTCCAAGTTTGAAAGCTCCAGGGTCTACCATATAATTGTTTACTTTTCTCCCATATTTTTCTTCTAACAGCTTCAAAATTTGGGGAAATTTATCTTCAAGCTTAAAGTTACCAACCCATTTGTTAGTCCAAAACAAGATTTTTGTGCCTTTTCCTATTTTCCATCTGTTTCCTTTTTCCACAAGTTCCTTCACCTAATTAATAGCTTTCCATATACTTGACCCATTGAAGGAAGCCAATTTAAAAATCCATCTCTCATCATTAGCGTCCTCCCAATACTTTTTCCTTAAAATTCTAGTCCACACCCCATCTTCATTAATTAGCCTCCATCCAATTTTGGCTAATAGGGATTTATTCATTTTAGTCCAATCTCTAAGTCCTAAACCTCCCATTTTTTGGTTTACAAACTCTTTTCCATGCCACCAATGGAATTCTATCTTTACTTTCATTTCCACTCCATAAAAATCATCTTTGAATCCTTTCAAGTTTATCCAAAATTTTCAACGGGAGTTGATAGAGGGACATCACATACACAGGAAGAATTTGGAGGAGATTTTAAGGAGAGTGATTTTCCCAGCTTGTGATAGAAGATTATCTTTCCATCCAGCTAGTTTCCTCTCAAAAATTTTAATAATAAAATTACATTCTCCACTAAGAGGTATCTTATCCCCAAGATGCATACCTAAATAAAAGGATGGTAAGGGCTTGATGTCACATTCCAAGATTTCAGAAATCTTCTTACATCAAATTTTCATAGTGTTAAGGAAAAAAATGGAGCTTTTTCTATAGTTCATCGTTTTCTGAAACCTCCATGTAGTCATCTAACATCCTTTTAAACTTCTTATATTCTGGAATTGAAGCTTCCCTACCAAAATAGTATCATCTACAAAATTCTGACGTGACACACTTTCCATGCCCCTAGCTGAAGATATTCCTTTGATTGTGCCATTACTAGTTTCCACATTGAGTCTTCTACTAAGAGCTTCTGCCATGATTATAAAAATAGAAAAGGGGATAGTGGATCCCCTTGCCTCAAACCTTGTGAGATGGGAAAGAAACCACATGGGGCCCCATTGATAAGAATGGAGAACCAAGCATTGGATATACAAGCCTTAACTAAACTCCGAAAGGAGGAGTCAAATCCAAACTTGTTGAGAATTTTATCAAGAAAAATCCATGAGACCTTGTCACAAGCCTTGGCCATATTCAATTTGAGAATAATAACATCCTTTTCTTTGATTGAATAATCTCTTTGATAGTAATGATCCCATCTTGAATTTGTCTTCCTAAAAGAAAAACCCCTTATTGTTCAAATATAATAGTTTGAAGGAACAATTATAAGTGGAGAGAAAGGATTTATGTGCATATTTGGTAGGTAGTGTTACAAATACTTATAGGCCTAAAGTCTTTAAATTCCATAGCATTACCACATTTCCAAACAAGGGATAGAAAATTAAAATTCATATCCTTAAAATTTTTCTTATGACTGAAAAATTCTTCCACTGCTTTGTAAACATCCTTTTTGATAATATCCCAAAAATTATACAAGAAGAAATCCTGAAAGCCATCCAAGCCCAGATCCTTATCTAGACTGAGATGTTTAACTGTGAATTCAACCTCCTCCATGGAAGGGATCACTAAGAGAAGTTTGTTATCTTATTCCGTTACCATGGAAGGAATGCAATTAAGGAAGTCATTCTCCTTAGCCAAGTTGGGTACACTTTGATTAGTTAGAATGTTTTAAAAAAAAGATATGGCTTCATCTTTTATTTCTTCCTTCTCTTCCAAGAGATTCCCTTCCCCTTTTCTGATTTTATTTATTCGATTGAAGCTTCTTCTCTTGAGGGTGGTCAGATGGAAGAATCTAGTGTTTTTATCCCCCTCTTTGAGCCAAGTAATTATGTATATTTGGATCCGTAAGGATTCTTACTAATCTAAGATATTGTGGTACTCTGACATAAGAATTATTTCCTTTTCATAGTCTTCCAAATCTGCTTCATATTCACTCCTTTCACTCTGCCTTTGGAATTTTTGTAAATCTGTTTTAAGTTCCACTTTCTTCTAGAATATATTCCCGAAACACTTCTTGTTCCATTTTTTAAGATTCATTTTAACATTCTACATTTTTTTGGTTAATCTATACATCGTTGTTCCCTAGACATTAAACCTCCACCATTCATTGACTAGTTATTTGAGTTCCTCACTATGAAGCCACATTTTTTCAAAATGAAAGGGGTTTTCTTTCGGTTGGATCCTTAATCATCAAATGGATTGGGTTATGATCCGACCCTATCCTTGGTAGAGAAAAGAGGGATATATCATTTTTTAACCATTCCTCCAAAGCCAAGACCCTATCCAATCTCACTTGAATAAGTTGGGATCCAACTCTTCTGTTTGACCAAGTATATTTACTTCCCTTTAGGTCTATATCAAGAAGATAAGAATTTAGAAGAAAATCATTAAAATCCTCCATTCGATAGTATACTCCTAGAAAATCCCTTTCTTTTCTGAAGCAAAATTAGGGATATTAAAGTCACCCATAACGAGCCAATCAGAGCAGTGATATGATTTTTGAAAGTTAGGAGATGATACCATAATTTTTTCCTTTCTTTGTGAAGAGTAGGGGCATAACTTTTGGAAAGGAACCATATTTTACCATTATCCAGATTTCTCATCATGACAACCATATGATTATCTCTTTTTCAATAAGATATTTCCCTCAAAAGTTGTAGGATTACACACAAATATCCCTCCAGAAGCACCATTCAAACTAAGAACAAACACCTTAGAATTTTTCCAAAAAAATGCAGAGGAGTTTAGGAAACTCTCATATTTCATTTTGGTTTCTAGAAATTCTAAAACATCTATCTTTTGTCCTTCTATCAAGTCTCTAAGTGCCCTCCATTTAGTAGGTTTTTTAATCCCTCTTCCATTCCAAGAGATGTAATTCATTTTCTAATATTGGTTTTAGTTTTCCTAAAGACCTTCAGGTCCAAACAAGTCTGCTTCCCGAGTCTATATTACTCTAAGAAGTTTTTTTCCTGATTCTAAATTATTTGGTCTACCTTGTTTACTATTTTGAGTCTCCACAATGATTGGGTTTTCTCCCTGATGAGGGTCATCAATCCTCTTCATTAATAATTTTAATCCAAGGTGGTGTCCGAAGGCTATATGCATTAAGAGAAGAAGATCTTGGAAAATAGCTCCTTTAAACACAATTCAAACTTGCATAAAATAAATTACACATGCAGAAATTTAAAGGCAAAATTGCATAAATATAAACACATTTTCATAAATAAAGCTTGCATGAAAGAAATCAAAATTTTTAAATTGAAATTTATGAATTAAAAATAACTGAAAGATAAAAACACTTGCAGGTTCACAATAGAAATTGTACTAAAGAAGAATCACATAACATGAAATAAAAATTTTACAACAAAGGAGAATGACAAAAATAAAGAAATTAACATAACTCATTGATCAATATTCCTTAGAATGAGTGGCCAGCTCATTCCTTGGAAGAGGACTTATTTCATAATTTTAATTAAAAACTTGCTAAATGATTTCACTCAGAAGATTGGAAAGAAAGAACAGATATTTATTCCTTGGGAGAAAAATTTACATATCTTAGTGTGGAAGGTTGCATTTATAATTCATGCATGTAACAAACACATTATTTTAGGAAATACAATATGATCTTCTCTTTATTTCAATCATAACAACTAATATTTCCATCTCCACAAAATATGGAGGAGATATATTATTAGACTCAAAGTCTAATCTCGTATTTTAGGAAGATTTGCTCCCAAATTTGCTCCTTGCTTTTTAATAACAAGAATCACAATGATTTTATTCTCCTACATTATTGGAAGGAGGTTTTTCTCAAAATATTATTTTGACTAAATACCTTTCCCGGATTTTCCATTTGAATTTTTTTTTTTTTTATCATGGAACTTTTGACACTTATCGACATTACACTTTTCCTTAGACTACAACTCACTAAAAGTTATATTTATCTTCATTGGTAAAACTTGTAGAAAATATGAATGAGGTTTTTGTTAAACACATTGCTATGAACAAAAAAATCTCATATTTTCCATTTGAATTTTATGTTTCTACTTGTGGAAATTTTGATGCTCAAATGATACGTTTTTTCCTCGGATCGCAAATCACTAAACGTTAGATTTATATTTATTAGTAAAACCTGTAGAAAATATAAATGTAGTTTTTATTAAACACATTGCTATAAACAAAAACCTCTCTTATATTTTCCATTTGACTTTATATTTCTATTTGTGGAAGTTTTTATGCTCAATTGATACGTTTTTTCCTTTATGCAGCTCACTAAAAGTTAGATTTCTACTTATTGGTAACACTTGTAGAAAATTTGAATGAGGACTATATTAAAAACATTTCTATGAACAAAAACCTCTCTCATATTTTCCATTAGATACTCAAATTTTTCACAATTATTCAAAAACTTTCATTCCATTTATGCATGTTCTGGAGCTAACTCCAATGGCTCTAGAGCTAACAGTACTTTATTGATGCAGGTTCTAGAGCTAACTCGAATGGTTTCACACCTAACATTACTTTTGTTATGCGGGTTCTAGAGCTAACTCCAATGGCTCGGAGCTAACTTTACTTGATTGATGTAGGTTCTAGAGCTAACGTTACTCTATTGATACAGGTTCCGGAGCTAACTCCAATTATTCTGGAACTAAATCTGCAAGTTCCATAGCTAAAACTACAAGTTTTGAAGGTAACTCTAATTATTTCAAGCTAACTAAAAATAGTTATAACTTTTGCACATGATCTTGGATTGAGATTATTCTGTTTTGAACTTGCATAATTTTTCGAGAGGAATCTAAATATGAAATCATATTTGAGTTTAAATATACCTTCCATGATCAATTCCACTTTTACTAAAACTAGCATTATCTTTCCTTTATGGCCTGTATGTACAAGACTTTGCATCATTCCTAAATGATAAATAAGATTAGTCAACGAAATAGATAACAAAATATTCATAAAGAATGAACAAGATATATATCCTATATTCTATCTTATGAAAACTATAAGTTCCAATATTACATTTAAATCCAATTTCGAAGGTAACTTGGAAGGAGAAAATATTGGTAATTTATGGCCTCATCATTACCCCAAACTTAATCTTATGCATGTCCTCATGCATTATATTATCATCTCCTCTTCTTAGATTCTTCTCCGCATTGATCTTATGCATGTATGCATTCCATATATAGTTCAAGGAAATGTTCTTATGGATCTCCTTCTACTATTTTTAATTTCCTTTCTTTTACAATAGGTTCTTATGTGGATCTCTTTATGTTGTTTTTATTTTTTTACAAAGCAATTTTTGTGTGGATCTCCTTCTATTATTTTTTATTTATTTTCTTTTACAATAAGTTCTTGTGTGGATCTTATTCTACTATTTTTGATTTATTTTCTTTTACAATAGGTTCTTGTGTGGATCTTCTTCTGTTGTTTTTAATTTCTTCTTTTATAGCAGGTTCTTGTGTGGATCTCCTTCTACTATTTTTGATTTCTTTTCTTTTATAGCAGGTTCTTGTGTGGATCTTCTTTTGTTGTTTTTATTTCTTTTCTTTTACAATAGGTTCTTGTGTGGATATCCTTCTGTTGTACCTCATATTTAAAATCAAAATGCATACCTCGTGCTTCTCCTTCTCTCCCACACCTAAGCTCATGCATGTCCTCATGCATGTTGTTTATTCATGGTTTCCCATAAATTAGACTCTAAAAGTTTGATTACAAAGAGGTGCATATATTTTCATATTTGTAAGTAGGGGAGATATGAATTTTATTTTTCATTCCTTGGAGATCTTAAAATTGGATCTAGCTATAATAAAAAAACTTACAAGAAAACTTACAAATAAAATAGTATAACAAAATAACTTGATCATACCTCTAGTTGTCCTTATCATCATATTGTTAACATGGTCAAATAGTGTCGAGAAGGAAGCCACCCGATAAAAGTTGATTTCCTTTGAAGAAGAGATGCCCTTTTTTAATCTTTAATTGGCTAGCAATCTAGTTTTCCAATCAATTTTTTTTTGCCTTTGATTGGCCAGGAAGCTGGTTTTCTAATCAAACTTTTTAATTTTTTTTTCTTTTTGCTGAAATGATAGCATTAGAAGGATTAAAGAAATTTTTATCCATCATCAGACTATATTCATCAAAGTGCATCCTGTGTAAAATAAGAAGCAATGTCTGAGATCTCATAAAAACTTCTTTGCATACTTGGTAACTCCAAGAAGATTTCTAAAAATTGTGTAGACAATTTCTAGGTCCCCAAATCCCAACTTGAATTGTGCATTATTGGAATCACCATAGTAATCTTCAAATCCCAAACTAGTGATCTTAGGAGATGGATTGTGTTATGTATCCGTGGGTCCCTCCAAAGTTGCTCCTTCATTGATATTTTGGTGCTCAAAAATATGTATGTTGGTATCAAGAAAACTCTAGAAATTCCTATGGATGTTAACATGAAAAAAAAATTGCTTGCCTTGATATTCACAATAATTGTTTTGTAATATTATACAAGCATATAGAAAAATTAAGAAATTGAAAGACATGAAAACATTTTTTTCTAATGGATAAGGTTCATGGATTGAATTTTACTATGGGATGAGAAAACTAATTTGAACGGGTGGATTTATTATGAGTGGGTTTTTATTTTGACTCTAATTAAATCCTTGAATATGGATGGAGTTAATTAGAAATGCTACCACTTCATTATTACAAAATTGATAAGCCGCTTTTGATTAAGGTTATGTGTAATAAGATCACTGAGTTGTTAGTCGATATAAGGGGAAATGGTGGTGGTTATCAAGAATGACATATGATATTTCATCAACTGGATCTACTTATATATTCAATATCATATTCTACCATTTCCAGATCTGAATTATTTATTCATACTATTATACCTTCTTAATCAAACATCACAATCATTTTATTATACATAGAGTTAGTTTGTGGGGAGGTAAATATTTACAATCTAACATTCCTAATTGTAGAAATAAAATTTTAATCTATATTCAATGAAATAAATTAATCTATTTTATGAAAGTAAAATTTAAAATAACTACCTCCAAATACTTCCTGTGACAAAATTTTCCAAGAGGTATTCTACTGTCACTAGAATATACTCTTAGAAAACACTAAATATCTTAATAACACTTTGTGTCCCCTGCAATGACACCAAATATAAGGTTTCGTCAATCATCTTCATTAATAATGTCAATCCAGGGCTAGTTTGAACGCTATATGCATTAAGAGAAGAAGATCTTGGAAAATAACTCCTTTAAACACAGATTCAAACTTGCATAGAATAAATCACACATGCAGAAATTTAAAGGCACAATTACAGAAATATAAACACATTTTCATAAATAAATCTTACATGAAAGAAATCAAACTTGCGTAAATGAAATTTATGAATTAAAAATAATTAAAAGATAAAAAGACACCTACTGAGTTCACAACAGAAATTGTACTGAAGAAGGATCACATAACATGAAATCGAAGTTTACAACAAAGGAGAATGAAAAAAATAAAGAAATTAACATAACACATTGATCCATATTCCTTGGAATGAGTGGCCAACTCATTCCTTGGAAGAGGACTTAATTCATACTTTTAATTAAAAACTTGCAGAATGATTTCACTCAGAAGATTGGAAAGAAAGAACGGATCTTTATTCCTTGGGAGAAAAATTACATATCTTAGTGTGGAAGGTTGCATTTATAATTCATGCATCTAACCAACTCATTATTTTAGGAAATACAATCTGATCTTATCTTTATTCCAATCCTAACAACTAAGATCTCCATCTCCACAAAATATGGAGAGAGATATATTATTAGAGTCAAAGTCTAATCTCACTGTTTTAGGAAGATTTTCTCCCAAATCTTCTCCATACTTTTTGGTAACAAGAATCACAATGATTTTATTCTCCTACATTATTGGAAAGAGGTTTTCCTCAAAATATTATTTTGACAAAATACCTTTCCCGGATTTTCCATTTGAATTTTTGTTTTTATTGTGGAACTTTTGACACTTGTCTAATACACTTTTCCTTAGACTACAACTCACTAAAAGTTATATTTATCTTCATTGGTAGTAGCAAATCTAAATGAGGTTTTTGTCAAACACATTGCTATGAATAAAAAAATCTCTCATATTTTCCGTTTGAATTTTATGTTTCTTCTTGTGAAAATTTTGATGCTCAAATGATACTTTTTTCCTCGGATGCATGATTCACTAAAAGTTAGATTTATATTTACTAGTAAAACCTATAACAAATATGAATGAGGTTTTTATTAAACACATTTCTATGAACAAAAACCTCTCTCATATTTTCCATTTGATTTTTCTGTTTCTATTTGTGGAACTTTTTATGCTCAACTGATACATTTTTCCTTGGATTACTGACTCACTAAAAGTTAGATTTCTCCTTATTGGTAACACCTATAGAAAATCTTAATGATGACTATATTAAAAATTTCTATGAATAAAAACCTCTCTCGATTTTCCATCACACTCTCGATTATTCATAATTCCTCAAAAACTGTCATTCCATTTATGTAGGTTCTGGAGCTAACTCCAATGGTTCTAGAGCTAACTCCAATGGTTACGGAGCTAATGTTACTTTGTATATGGAGGTTCTGGAGCTAAATCCAATAGTTCCAAAGCTAACGTTACTTTTTTAATACATGTTCCAAAGCTAACTCCAATGGTTCTAGAGCTAACGTTACTCTATTGATGCATGTTTCGTAGCTAACTCCAATTTTTCCAAAACTAAATTTGCAAGTTCCAAAACTAAATTTGCAAGTTCTAGAGCTAACTCTAATTGTTTTGGAGCTAACTAAAAATAGATATAACTTTTGCACATGATCTCGGATTGAGATGATTCTTTTTTGAACTTGCATAATTTTTTGAGAGGAATCTGGATATGAAATAATATTTGAGTTTAGATATACCATCCATGATCAATTCCACTTTTACCAGAACTAGCATTATCTTTCCTTTATGGCTGCATGCACAAGACTTTGCATCTTTCCTAAATAATCAATAGGATTAGTCAAAAAAATAGATAACAAAATATTTATAAAGAATGAACAAGATATATATCCTATATTCTATCTTAAGAAAAATATAAGTTCCAAGATTACATTTAAATCCACTTTCAAAGGTAACTTGGAAGGATAAAATAATGGTAATTTATGGCCAATTTATGGCCTCATCACTCCCCAGGGTCTTCCCCTTTACTAGATGGAGTTTCCTTGGATTACTCCCCATTTTTGCTAATAAATCCACTTCTCCTTTCCCTAAATGCATATTTTTAAAGGATTACTGATTTTTTCCATATGAAACCTTCACCAATTCCTATGTTTTATCTTACAAGTCATTATTTACATTTTTTTGAACATTCAAGATTTCATCCGTTGAAAGGTCGATCAAATCACCTATTGTTATCTTGTCTCCCATAAAAGTAGTTATTGTTTCATCTTGTTCTTGTCCAATCAATTTTTGGATTTGTTCCACCACTATTTCTTCTAGAAAAAAATCTACAATTTAATGTTCATCCTTGTGTCCATTCTCCATATTTGCATCCCTAGAGTATTTACTATTTGAGCCAACCCTATTACAGAAACAAAGACCTCTATCTTCTGGCAGATGAGGAATCTTTAGCTAGTTTTTCCTTATTTTTCTCTATGATCTTTGAATCAGACATTGACCGAGATTTGGATCTCCTTCTATTGACTACCAAAGTAAAACCATCTTCATCCTTTTTTGGTACCATTTTAGTTGTAGTTTTCAAAGGTTCCTCTCCTTTTTTGATTCTAAGAGGTTTGTTCCCTTCAATATTGGTTCTTGAAGAAGAACTTCTTGTGATTTGTTTTACTCTGCATAATACTTTTTCCCTTGTCTTCTTTTCCTTCATTCGTGGTAACAACAAAATACATCTTAGAAATCTTGTACTTACAACTCTAGGAAGAATATCCCCAACCATTGCACTTAGTGCATTTTTCTAGAGATATTTCCATTTCAATCTTTTGTTCCCACATCCCTAATCTAGACTTCAACTTGATGCTATTAGGAATATCCTAGCTTGAGATAGTGTAAATGTAAAATCTAGCACAAACAAGTCTAGTCATGTTCAGTGTCGCATTATCTATTAGCACCAATGAACCCAAGGAGTTTTCTATTCCTCTTATTATGTCCTCATGCCAAAAATCTAAAGGAAATTTTGGTAGGCGTATCCAAACAGGGAACTAATTCAGATTCTCTTTTCTGGATTAAAGTTTGGTTCCCACTTCCTGAGATACCAACCTGATTTTCCCCAAAACTAGGGACCATCTTCCAGAACCTTCTACATATCTTCTTAAATGATAAAGTTAAAAAGAAAGAACCCATTTTTACAACACTTACCTCCAGGTGTTCTTTAGGGTTCCATTTCAGTTTTATTCATCTTCTCACAACATTGATATTTTGTCTGCCTCCCACCAATTTTCTAACCAGTGCTTTGTTCTAGTTTTTTGTAGTACTATTTAAAAGGGATTCATGGATTTATAGTACAC
Source organism: Taxus wallichiana var. yunnanensis (assembly GCA_018340775.1). Lineage (NCBI taxonomy): Eukaryota > Viridiplantae > Streptophyta > Pinopsida > Cupressales > Taxaceae > Taxus > Taxus wallichiana. The sequence goes on along the minus strand of CM031237.1, from coordinate 516,404,445 downwards.
ATATTGATGCCTTCTTGATAACCTAAAGGAAAAACTTTGGGACTTTCGATGCAGTTCCATTCTTCACTCGATTTAACCATGAATTTGATGCCTTTTTATGGGTTTCATTTTCCTTGTCAGCATCTTGTCCTTGGGTCTCAATTTCGGCTACAGTTGTATCAGACTCCTTAGATCTAGATATAATTCCTTAGCCATTAGTTTCCCACCCATAAATTTTCAAAAAAAACTCCTCCCACCATGTGCCATTGAATTTCACTTTAATTTTTTTACTATTTCAAATAGAATTAGATTTAGCATTGGGTTTAAAACTTGATTTGAGGTTAAATTTTTTATTAGGATTTATATTATTCTCATTTTGAGAAGATTTATGATTTTGAGAGAACAATTATTGAGATGCAGTCTCTTTTCAATCAAAATTCTCCATTACATATTCTTCTTGAATTAAAAGAGAAGACAAAGTGTCCAAATCACATGAGATCGTTTTAATTTTGGTATTTAGAGTTAAAAATGGAGATATAATGTCTAAAATTTTCATGTAGATTGATGTGAATGATAAAATATAGTAGTTTATCTTGAAATAGTTCACGATTACATCCATCCAAATGAGATTTAATGTTTTTAACTTTATCCAGATAATTAAAATTTTTCTCATCCCCCTTTATGGGAGTTGTGAAAAATTGCCAAATTAGTTTAATTATCTTGGAAAGTTGATTGCCATCATGCATAGTTTCTAATTTTTTCCATGTATCAACACCAAATTCCATATGACCTATATACATTAAAAATTCATCTCTTGTGCTTTACAATAGGATTGATAGGGCTTCTTTTGATCTAGGGAGAAGGAGTTAAGGTTTTCGGGATTTTCTTGTCTTAGGTGGGTCATTTTTCCACTCTAGTCACAAGATCCAATAATTTTCTAGCCATGAAACATGATTTTAACCTAACTCTTAAAATAATGTAACTAGTTACATTTAATAATTGAGATTTATCCAAGAGAAACTAGAAGAAATAGCCATTTTTAATAACAACTTAGCAAAATTTGAAAAATAGAGTACAAAATATTAAAATTTCAAATAAAATAGCTTTAACTTGATGAAAAAATATCCAAACAAGATTCAAGAAGCAAGGTAAAATCCATAAAAACATAAAAACAAGCCGCAAAAGGTTGCGAAAAAAAGTTATTAAATTATCAAATTCTGAAATCTATGATAGAGAGGAGTTTTGAAACGCATGGTACAAAAAGAAATAGACACCCGCAGTCCAAAGAAAATTCATAACTCGTAATACAAATAATTTTTTTGAAAGTCATGGTATAAAGGAAATAAACACCCACAGTACAAAGAAAATGAAACCCACAATACAAAGAAAATTTGAAACCCATGATCAAAGTAGGATATGACACGTATCAAAGGTCGACACGGTCAATAGGGACATGTGTCATAATTCCATAATATTTCCAAGAAGATTAGCCCGGTGGACATGAGGTCCTTGGAATTAAAAAAGGAAGCTCTTCGGGTCTAGATATGTGAAAAAATAAGGGGAGACATGCATCGTAAATCAAAGTAAGACACGAGGGCATATGTATACCTTCCAAAAATATTTAATGCATATCCCTCTAGAAGACTTGACATCCCTATATTTTAATCAAAAGGAATAGATTATCAGGTCCACAATAGGGTTAAAAAGGTCAATGGGGTACCATACCAATCTATATAAGAAAAAATGACATTGCAAAAACAATATATACATGTATCTTTGCTAATAGTTCACACTTTGCGAGTATAATAAACAAGTCCAAGGACAATTAATAGAAAAATAAATGATTAAATCATGTGTATGTGTAGACAATTTAATGGCTCACTTTTTCACACTATAACATGATTATAAAAAGGAAAAAGAAAATGAAAAATAAAGTGCACTCATTCTATTTGTTCACAACTAACTAACTCTAACAAATACTAAAATATGTGAAAACGGTGGTTTATTCCTATTAGATAACACCACCGTCATGCTTAAAAACTGACAATGTGAAATGCGAAGATACTTGGAGAAATTCTATTGGCTCAAATTTTACAAGAAATAGAGGAAAGATAACGCAAGTATTATTTTTTGAAGAGCATGGAATGCCCTTATTCACTTGTACTTCATAATGACAATAATATCTATAAAAAAATGACACAATGAAGCTATCAGAGCTTAATAATTAGCTTAAATTTTGCAACAACTAAAATTCGTAAAAATAAAGCATTTTATTGTCGAGGTGAACTTAGAAGTAATGAACTAACCAGATCTACAGAAAGATTTTGGGTCCATAGCTAAAACCAAATACAATGGATATAAAAATGAAAAACTTAAAAAGCATTTACAAACAACATATTTATACAGTGAAAGACTAAGAACAGGTCTCAGAAACATAGCTCTATGCACACAAATGCAAAAAAAATGATCTAACCAATCAATTAACCAATATTTTAAAAATATTTGGGTGGAAATTGGAAATTTTCACCTGATTAGCTTGAATTTAAAGTGGAACAACTATGGTTTCGTGGATCTAAAAATAAAATTCAAACTGCTTCACTCCTGCAAATGAAAAGTATCTAGTTTGATCTTACACACACATAATTTCCTACTCTAATACCATGTTAGGATTTATAAGGAATTTATAATAAACTAATTATAAATCCACAATATGATTTCCAAATATTATAGATTATGATGTGTAGTTAAATTAACCATATATTTAGATGATTATATATTGCATATTACATAATGTAATAACAAGAGATGAAATAAAATAACAGTAAAGTAAATAGACACGAATAAAATATTTATAGGGGAAACCCCAAGGAAAAAACCTCACTTCTTGTATTAATAATTTCATAAATACTTTTACCCAACACTTCCACTTCTCTCCTTGGTCTCATAGAATAATTGCAAAACAACTTCTCACAAAATGTACAATCTGATAATCGAAAACAATGTGATCTCTCATGTATCAATATGGTACCAATGTATATGTTTATTCATTACCAATCCATAGAGGGATCATGGTGAATCGGTCACATCATTTCACTCTTAAATGTGGAAGACCGACATAATAAAGTTTAATAAATAAAATTTAAAATAATATGGGGTATAAAGTGGTTGTCCACGCAAAGAGGTATCCACACTTGACATTATTACCAAAACATTACTCCTCCTTTACATCCTATAAAATTTCTACCTTGTTATCATTTTCAACCTTAGAAAAATCTTCACCTTGACTGGTAGATAGATTTTAACTATTCACAATAGGACCTTGTTTAACATCCTCCTTCTTATCATGCCTTAGCTTGTCGGATGTCATACTCTACATATAAGACTTAGAATCAGTTCTCTCGACATCATTTTCTCGCATAATATCCTTGTCTATGTAAGACTCAATCTTATAACTGATCATTATCTTGAAAAATTATTATCTTTCCATTAGGGATCTTGAAACCTCTTGTTAAACCTTAGAGAATTACCTTCATATCGGTATTTAGTAATGTGACCATGTTTATAACAATTATAGATGACACCACCATTATCACTATCGACTATTAAAAACTAAGATTCTAACCATGGTTTGTTACATTTTTACCATATTTACAACAAGAATAACATTCACCATTGAAAGCACCTTCGTAACTCCATGAAAACTCATTCCTTGACAACCTCCTCTTATAATCTATAGCTCCATGACCAAAACCATGACAAGTATAGTAATATTTATTTAAATAATAGCCATGCCTCATTTCACTAGGTTTCCTAACATGGTTATAATTCTTTGAATCAACCTTCTTGGTCACCTTCAAGTTTTCTTGGGTACTTTTTTAGTAATGTTATCTTCATAGTTCTCCAAATGCTCTCCTTTAAAACCTAGGCATGTCTTGTTACTAGTTGTTCTTTGACTCTCCATGATCCCATCTAGATATTTAGTGCTCTTCTCCAATACTCCATACATATTTAACCCATTAGATTCTTCTTCTAATTGAACTTTCAAATAACTAAAATCATCTACATATCAGAGGAAATATTCTTCTTTTTCCAATAGGGATTTTTTCATACTATCAACTTGATATTACTTATATTTGATGGATTGACCATTCTCAACCTCCATACAACTAATTTTCTCTTGCAATCCATGGATTAGGGACTCATCTATCTCATACTTCTTCTTCAAGGTCACCAATGAAGTCTCAACATTAGATGATTTTCCCATTGTTCTTCTAGGATCTCCTCCAAGTGTTAAACTTACTTCACAAGGACCTTTATCGATACCAATTGTTAGAATCACGAGTAAATAAGAGAGGGGGTGAATCATTCATACAAAACTTTAATTATTCTACCATGTAATTCATTAACATTTAAATTAACCATTCAACATTCATTGCTAGTTGTGAGCTTATTAGGTGTGCAACATCCAATCATAAGAAAATGAAACAAAATAGAGAACACATGAACACCATATGTAAGTGAAAAAACATTAAGGGTAATAAAACCCATTGAAACCTATGCTAATATTTCTCATAACAAATTACTCATGTGAATATTAAACATCACACAATATTTGTTTAGTGAGACACCAATCCCACAAGGAGCACCAACCCCTAGTTTAGTAGGACACCAATCCTAAAAGGAGGCTACAACCCATAAGGTGATCAAGAACCAAATAAACCACATGAAATGTATGATCAAAGAATATATTTTTCTCCCATAACTTATTATGATCTCAAATTCAGCTCCACACTCTTCAAACCCTCTCAAAATAACATCTCTCCTAACTCGCTCAAATATGGTCCTTCTTCAGTTGATTAGATCTAATGGTCTTGCATATATGATCCTAAATATTCCTCATTCCTTCACACCTCTCATATTTGTCCTTGAACCCTCTAATATCTTCTCCCTTCTGTTATGTCTTGTTCACATCCCTATAGTCATTGCTAGTCATAATAGGCAAATATAACATGCTTTATATACATGACTTAACTCCTAATATCAATTAGGTCAGCCGTGATCATATAGGTCATTAATTATAACTCAAAAAAACATCAATAAAATCATATAAAAATCTCAAAATACCTAATTAATTTGGTAGGAGTCACACCATCAAGAAAGATCACAAAGACACTCAAGTAGACCAAAAAAGATCTTTCAACTCCCACAAATGCATCATGCAATTCACAGGCACACTACACCTATGTCAAGAGACCATAAAATCTAAAAAAATTAGGTACATCCTCTTAGCACCATAAAATATCTTAGGAACCTCTAAAAATTCAATCATGAAGCATGCTAAGAAGAAATCATGCACAACTAGGTCTTCAAGCATCCAAAAATCAGTCCTAGAAAACAAGCAATGCCTCCTAGGAAAAATAATCATCAAGGCTCAAGTAGTATACCATTGGAAAAATCTATGAATATAATTTTTGGAACAACTCATTTAATCCTGCAAAACATAGCACAAGGCCTCCAACTGGATCAATCTCTAAAACTTGTCCAAGCTATGAAACTAGACTCATAAACTAGTATTGAGAGAAACATGAACAAATATTTTTAATGAAAATTACAAGCACTAAAACCACTTTGAACATTTAATTAGTGACCTGATACCCCTCTTTAATTCATCACATGCATAGCTCATGTGGAGAAACTTGATCAACATACCTATTTCATCACACCTTCTTGGAAAGCCTAATAAGACCAATTAGGCCATTAGGGATTCAACTAAAAACATAACTCCATATAAAATTAAGGTTTCAAACACATAATGATAGGATTATATCAAATATTCAAGTCAATAAAACCCTACTCCATATTGCAAAATAATCAAACTCACGCAAACCAAAGGACTAACTTTTAGCCCTTAAGGCTAATATTAGTAGGGCTACTTTGAAGACTTCTATCTTTCAGTTTCTCGACTAAAGATACCTAAAAATTTCATAGATAGTTAGAGAATATTCAAAGTATTTTGAATAGTTCACTTTTCATCATGAAGCTTCCATCTCATCCCTAAAACTATAAATCACTACAAAACAAGCATTTTTCTCTCACGTTCTTAAAAACTAGAACATTAAACCACCACAAAAATGAGCCATGAATAATATTCTTCAACCCTCATGCATGAATTTTTCTTTACAAAATCATTTGTATTAAAAAAATCATCTTTCCATATCTCTATGCTAGGAGGGTTTTAACAAGGGTTTTAACATCCCTAACTTCTCAACAATTTTTCATAAATATGGGATGCCTTACACACTTCATATGTAGTGCAAAACAATACTACTCATGAGTTCATTATTTGAATTATTTATATCATCTATATTTTTATTGATTTGTCATTAAACACAATTAATTAGTGCATGGGGATGTTTTTAATAGTTATATCCTAGTAACTTCAATGCATTTCTCTTATTTTTGTTTCACACAACTTGTTAACCGTAGAACTTCCCACTAATCACCTTTGTGAGTGAATTATGGTGACATGTGCAGGATAATAGTGGACATTTAATGCCAATGATGGGAATGGTAATCAAAGAGTCTGAGTTTCAAACCGTTATGTAGTCATGGAAGACTTTTTCCATTTATAGCCTATAAACATGGATCTTGTTTTTAGCGATTAGTAGGATTTAATGAACTTTAATAGGGTTATTAGTGGAAGAAATTAGTGCCTACAATTTTTGAATAATTTTTAATCGACTATGTCTATAAAGACATCTCCTTGAAGAAAAATTTAGTACTTAGTTGATGTTGTTAATTTACAATACAATTTATAACGGTTAGTATCTATTTTCCGAGTTATGTACTATGTTATGGTACCTTTTTAAATCAATATATTAGATGTTATTTTGAATATCGTGTGGTGTTGATATTACCTCCATCCTGAGGAAGAGAAAGGGCCCACTCGACCAAGGTGACTAGAGGCTTTTATGTTTATGCATGCTCATGGTTTCGATAAGTTATAGTTTGAATGCAATTACTTATTTCTCTCTACTACAATCTCTATTCGGTGTGTGCTATTTCCTTTCATGTAACTTAAATTATGATTGTGTTATTTTAATTCTATAATTTCAATTCGGAGAGAGTGTGTTATTTTAATTCTATTTTATTGATTTGGTGTGTGCATTTCAATTCAAGAAAAATATTTCCTTTAACGCATTTCATCAAAGTAATATTGTTTGATGTAGTTTAGCATTACATTTTCATAGATTATAAAAGAATGGGAGAAACATAACAACCAAAACCCCCAAAAGGAACCACCAAACAAATTAGTTGCATATTGATTCATTGCATACAACCTTAGAGACACACCCCTTGTTTTATAATGACACTAACATAAGAATCTATTAGTTAAATGATTGGAGAATACAACGGCCCGTCATTTTGGAACCATTTCTAGGGAACACCATAAGCACAACATGCCATTTTATTCACCTTACATGTTATGGGTGTTAATGAAGTTAATCTATGTAACTAGTAGAAGTCCCAGTCCTTTTTTCATAACCAACCTTGATGCATAGGCCATGAGACATTCAAGGGTGATTTATACATTGTAATATCCAAAGAATATCTCCAAATAGAAGAAAATAAGGGCACGTTGAAAGTGACATTGAATCTAATACAACACTTGGAATCCCTTATAAACATTCTGAATCATCTTAGTTAGAACCATAACAACCTTTAGAAATGGGAGACAATGGGAATAATGATAACCGACCCTTGGGTAGAACCTTTACCTATGGCATTGTCTTAAATGAAGATGAGGATGTAACTATGAAAAATATCTCTCCATCCATCCTCCCTATCTTATGAGGAATGTCTATAGAGGACCCATACCAGTTATTTTTGAATTCAAAGTTCTTTGGCAAAGATATGACTACAGAATAGACAATCAAAAACTCAAACTATTTCCTTCCACCCTTAAAGACTCTGTTATGAGGTGGTTCATGGGATTATCCCTGAAATCCATTCATTCTTGGGAGAAATTGGAGACCACCATTTGGAAAAATATCAAGACTATTGCAGGGGAAGAGATAGGAAAGAAGAATTCTTTCGAGATAAAGTAAAAGGAAGATGAAAATCTGGAAGCTTATCTAGATATATTTCTCTTTCTCCATCGGAGGAGTGGTTATGAGTTACATGTAAAAATCACTAAGATAGTTTTCCTTAAGGGAATTGATGAGGAAACCAAGGACTCCCTCCATCTTATGGGAGGAGGTGACGTGCACAAACTTAGCATGAGCGAGATCATTGAGCTATGCACATGTTACTCTAGAAGGAAAAAAAAACACATACAAGACTTCCCTAGGCACCTCATAACTTCTAGAGGAAATGGATAACATTAAAAATACATCTTGTCACAATTAACATCAACCATAGATGGGCTAAAAGCTAAGACCAATGCTGCAAAATAACCTCTAGACATATACTACCCTAAATGTAGGAAGAGACATCCTTTGAGAGAGTTTCCTTTAGATGTCATAGACATGTGTTTTATTTGTGATGTCACTGATCATGATACTAACCATTTCAATTTCTTATTGTTGAAATAAATATTTAATGTCATGTCTCGGGAAAATGCGGTGGTAAATTTTTTTCGAAGGCCGAATAATCGTGTGTATGTCCTTAGACCTACTCAGAACCCCTGGATGATATCATGGCCCAATAAGAATCCTCACCATAATTTTGGACAACCTAAGTGGACACCACCAAACTGGATGGTTTATCCAAATCCACCACCTTGGATGACTCCATACAATCAACATGGTTAGACACCACCAGCCAATGCAAATCCATGGCAAAACCAATAATGGGCACCTCAACAAAATTCTAATCAACAGAGGAGGTTCCAACAACCACAACAAGCTTTAATGGCCCCACCAAAAAACTATCAAAAACATGAGCAAGGAGCAAAAACAAAAATTCCAGCCTAGCCTGTAGAAAACCCTAAAAATCAACAAATAACTTCAATTAATGAATTAGGATAAAGTGATACAATGCAGGTTAATACTATCAATAATATGTGACTAAGGTCTGGGAGAACAATGAATAATCCTCCTATTGTTATCACAAAAATACCTGAGGAAAATGAGAAAGAAGAGATACCTAAGGAAAATGAATAAAATGAACATGTTCCACAAACACAAGCCACTAGGAATGGTCAAGGAAAAGATAAGAATGCACACACAACTACTTTTCTAGAATGATTATAAGAAACTTGAACTGCAAAAGAAACAAAACTAGTTCAAGAGTTTAAAAAGATGAACATTGACATCCCACTTATAAGAGAAATAAGGGACATTCCTGAATTAAACCAGACCATTAGAGGTTAGTTTATAAAGACGCCAAGAAGAAAGAAGAAATAACCAAAAATGGTCAAAGTGGAATGAAATCTAGCTAATCTTGTCATTAGAAAGTTTATTTCACCAAAATATGGGGATCCTGGGAGTCTATTCATCACTATTTTTGTAAATGGTTAGTCAATATCTAATTTTTGGTTGATCTTGGTGCTGCCATCAATGTTATAACAAAATATATGTTCAATCGGTTTTCTTTAACAGGATTGAAGCCAACCAATATTGTTCTTCAATTGGCATATAAATCTATTGTTGTACCAGATGGAGTGATTGAGGATATGATGGTCATGGTCGAATCTTAGGAGTATCCTGTCAATTTTATGGTCTTACAACCTAAATCTTGGAAGTTGGGATATCCAGTCATCTTAGGAAGGCCCTAGTTGGCTATTTTTGCTGCATATATTGACTGTAGGTCAGAAAAAATGACTATTTTAAATGGGCAAAAATCAAATAAAATTTCATTATATCCTCCTTCTTAGCCATATGTGGAGGTTTTTGAACATGTTTGGGTAGATTATTTAGATACTAATCATTTGAGTTCCTCTTATCTTGAAACCGCTGCAGTTAAAAAACATATGGAAGAAATTTTTGAGTCATACACAATGTTTGATGAAGAGGTCACCATGGCTACGGAAATAAAAATTGAGACTATAGAAATTGGGACTAAGGCTACAAAACCATCTGTTATGAACACAACAGATAATATTACCTTGGTAAGTGAAATTTCCAATTAAAATTGTAAAGAAACCTATGCTTATCATGAGGAATGTATAGTCATTGATTTCTATTGTCCTTTAGCCAAGGTTATGTCTCTTAAAAATATGACTATTTTGCACATGCTTCATGCTCGTGTTTCTCCCTTGAATTCTTTAATTGCTGATGTAGAGCACACTATTATGAAAGATACCAAGAAATTGACTAACATAGGAAGAGAGCTATCCATTGGTAATAACTTAGAGGCCAACCAAGAGAATAGGGTTGTAGAAATTTTGAGGAATAATTCCCAATATTTTCTTGGGATTATATTGATATGAAAGGGATCCATCCAAGAATCTTCACTCACCATATCTACACCAAGGATGTTAAACCTGTGAGACAACCACAATGAATAATTAATCTAGCACTTAGAGACATAGTAAAAAATGAGATAGAAAATTACTTTGAAGGTAGGATTCATCTATCCTATATCTGATAGTTAGTGGGTATCACCACTAGTTATAGTTCCCAAGAAAAATTGTAAATGGATAATATGTGTATACTATAGGGAACTTAATAAAGCCACCAAGAAATATTACTTTCCCTACCCTTTATTGATCACATTCTTGACAATCTTGAAGGTAAGAAATATTTCTCCTTCTTGGATGGGTTTAGTGGGTATAACCAAATTAGTATTACACCTGATGATCAGGATAAAACCACCTTCACTTGTCCTTGGGGTACATTTACATATATAGTCTTCCCATTTGGGATTTGTAATGCACCTGTAACTTTCCAGAGAGTAGTTTTGGCCATTTTTGGTAATCTTAAAAATGAATGTGTTGAATTTTACATGGATGATTTCAATTTCCACATTTCCACTTTGGATGAATCTTTTAACAATCTTGAAAAATTATTAACTAGATGTGAGAAACAACAACTTTCCTTGAGTCATGAAAGATGTCTGATTATGGTTGATTAAGGAATTGTCTTAGGTCATCATATTTACTCTAAAGGAATACAGGTCAACCCCAAAAAGATTGAAGTAATTACTCAACTTGTCTACGCTAACAAATTAGGATGACATCAAGAGTTTCCTTGGGCATGCAGGGTATTATAGGTGGTTTATCAAAGAATTTAGTAAAATTTTTGTGCCTATGTTTTCCTTACTAACAAAAGATTGTGTTTTTGAATAGTCTCCTTAGTACCATAAGGTTTTCAAGATTATCAAAGAAAACTAACCACCACTCCAGTCTTGCGAGGAATCGATTCAGGCGGAGCTTTCCATATTCATAATGATGCATTTAACACAACAATGGGATTTTTTTTTTTAAAGGATGAGGAAGAAAAAATGTATGCCATTTATTTTATTAGCAAGAATCTGACCCCTACAGAGAGAAACTACACCACTACGGAAAAATAATTTTTAGCTATTGTTTACTCTCTGAATAAATTCAGACATTATATTACTAGATACAAAATATTTGTTTATACTGACCATTCATCCATAAGGTATTTGATGAATAAGCCAGTAGTGGGGGCAATATTATTAGATGGTTACTCTTGTTATAAGAATTTAACTTAACTATTATTGATAAGCTAGGAAAGACTAATGTTGTTGATTTCCTTTCAAGATTGAATGTTTCAGGAGAAGAAGAAGTAGTCTAGGATCATTTTCTAGATGAACACTTGTTTGTAATATCGACTCAGCCTCCATGGTTTTCTAATCTTGTGAATTACCTAACTACAGGGATGTTTCCAACTTACTTTACTAATAAAGAACAAAAGAGATTAGTTAAAAACAACTCAACATATAAATGGTGTAAAAAAATTTTATTTAAATGTTGTCCTCGATATGGTTCTTCATAGGTGTGTTCATGAGGATGAAGTATATGACATAATGAGATCTTGTCATGATGAGCTTGGAGGAGGAAATTACTCAATGAAGAGGAAAATTCATAAGGTCCTTGGAGTTGGATATTATTGGCCTTCTCTTCACAAGTTTTTCAAGAAGTACGTGTGGCAGTGTGATGCATGTCAAATAATAGGAAATCCTCCATTGTTCATAGAAATTCTTCTCAACCCTCAGCTAGTCTTAGGACCATTTGAGAAGTGGGGGATTGATTTCATTGAACCTTTTGATCCCCCATTATTTGGGAAATATTACCTATTGGTGTGCATTGATTATGTTACAAATTGGGATGAGGTTAAAGAATTTTCATCTACCAATGAAGATTTTGTAGCCGAATATTTTTACAATAGGATTATGTAAATATTTGACGCCCATAGAGCTATTGTATCTAATCAGGGACCTCAATTTGTGTCTAACATGATTGAGGATTTCCTAGAGATCTATTGAATCAAGCATCAGAAATCATCACCATATCACCCCCAATCCAATGGGTAGGTAGAAGTTACAAATAGAGAGCTAGATAATATCTTAACCAAAGTTGTCAATGCAGATAGAAAGAATTGGGTACCAAAACTCCTAGAAGTAGTTTGGGCCTACAATACAACTTGGAAGACCACTACTGATTTCTCCCCATATGAACTAGTGTATGGGAAGAATCCACTATTACCCATTGAGTTTGAATTTCAGACTTGGAGGACAACAATGAAAGTTGGAATCAATTTGGATGAAACATAATGTGAGAGAGTAATAAAATTGAACGAGTTGGATGAAATAAGGATGGAGGCACAACAACAAACTTATAATCTTTAACACCAAATAAAATATTGGCATGATGATCATATCAAGTAAAGTAAGTTTAATAAGGGAGATTGGGTCTTAATTTTTGACTTGAAGTATCAACAATTCAAAGGAAAGCTGAGGATGAGATGGTTGGGACCATACATGATCGAGAAAGTGTTTGATAACTGCTCTTTGAGACTATTTATGATTGATGGAGATAAAATAAATATTTTGGTGAATGGACATAGATTAAGGATGTATCAACATCCTTTGGATAAAGAATCCTTCAACAAAGATATGTTTCTATCTGTGGAAATGGATTTAATGGATGATCTTGGCTCTTCTCATTAGGAGTAGTCGTTTTTGAATTTGAATAAAGGAAAATGATTATGCTTTCGATATTCTTTCCCTTAGATTATAGATGTTTTGTTTGTTTTATGCTTTCAATAAAGGTAGGCATGTTTATTGTTAGAATGTACACTAATCACATTTTATCTATGAGCACAAGATGTGGAAATATACGAATATTGGGAAGTTGAGCTGGCAAAGGTAAGTGCACTTTACTTTGCTACAGATATTAACTTTGAAATCACTACCTAATTACATTTACTTAGAATTATTAAATCAATACACAATTTTACAAGAATTTATTTAGAATATCATTCAAAATCTTGTGACATGGAATGGGGAGTGATGAGTCATAATGAATCATAATTAACAAGGATACCACATGTGTCGAATTTCTAAGAAAAGGATGAGATGCTTTATAAGAAGGAAAAGTGGCATTATTATTCAATATGATAGGGTGTGTGTTGTACCATGCATTAAAACTTCCCATGCATACTTGGTCTTGTCAACTTTTCACACCGCCAATTTTGCACCAACCTAAGGAAATTAAAAGATTGTGGTATATTTCAAATTGTCACTCGCCAAACACTTCATGCCATTTCTTTGTGAGTTCAAACAAAAAAATTATTCTACACAACTGTCTAAATTTCTCAATTCTATGGGTAGCAAAATAAATATTAATTAGACTCTCCATACCCACTACTCTGGAATGCTGCAATTTCCTAGGTATTTTATGATGTTGGTTGGCTAGAATTTATTAGGAAATTCGAGGGCTTCAATGAAAATTTAGTTGATGAGTTTTTGATAAATTTTGAAGCCACCTACTCATGAATCGAGTGAAAAAGAATGGAAATAAGTAGCCAAGTTATTTGTGACCTATCCTATTTACTAGACTTCAATCTCAAGGTTATAACAAATAATCCTCTTAAATAACTATTGGCGAGAAAAAAATTTGGGTGGAAAAAATTGTGGATTTATTTCCAACACTTTGGGAATCTAAGTCCCTCTTGAACCGGTGCAACTGCCATACATGCATGTGCATGTGCATTTCGATCAAGGATCCTTAAGGGACACTCCACTCGACCCTCGAAAAATATTGCAGATACCTGCAAGAGAGAAATTTATCTAAAGAGCAAGAAAGGGGAGCGAGAAATTAGATAGGAGGACTAATTTTGTAGATAGAAAATCAGAATTCTGCATACATCAATTAGAATTTTTATCACATGCATTATAATTAGGAGGAAACAACTCTATGCATAACAACAAGACCAAATGGAATTTATGATCACAAATTCTCAATAAACCCCTTAGTAAAAAAAGACTCAAAACTCCTTGTATTGATTTCTTAAACCAAGTTGTACATAGTATGAGAATGGAGGAAAAAGAGAGAGTGGGGGAAAGGAAGAATTTGTTTATCTCCTTTGTTCTCTCAAGGTAGAATATACTCTTGAGCTTACAAAATTAATGACCAAACCTTTGAAATGGGAATGGTGTTACAATTTATAGAATGAGAGGTGACTTATCGTCTTCCTCATGACCCTCCATATGCCTTATTCCTAACTTTAGACTATTCATATTCCTACAAAATATTTAAGTCCCTTTTATAAAATCAAGGTGACTTAATTTACATTATGTTACTAAAGTCACTTTTAAGTGACTTAAAGACATATCAAAAATTGCAAACCCCAACAAAGAATTAGAACATTTGAAAGTGAGAGAAAGTTGGGGGAAGAGGAGAGAAAAAGAGGGAGAGAAGAAGAAGAGGAGATGTCATTCCCGATGAAGTCTGTTGATCCTCATCGATGGAAAGTGCCAAATGTAATGAAACTATGAATCTTCAAACTCCTTACACACTATGAAAATCCTTCCAATTATCTCATGAATGCTCACAAAGTTGAATGAACTAAGATGGATCTTGAATGCCTTATGAAAAATGACTAGAATGATCCTGAACAATGATTTCCCCTGAATGATTATCCTTGTACGTCCCATTGTGCCAAAACTACTCTTTGAGTGTGACTTTATATTTTTAGCAAGTGTCTGTGGGACCACTTAATATTTTTAGTAAGTTTCAAAAATATTCGTTTTGGTGAATTCTAAGTTGTAGTGCACCTCTAATGTCTTTGCCTCCTTCACAGGATCTTTTGTTGCTGACTTTCCTAAAATAGTAGTCCCTATGTAGTAGACCTACTATTTTTAGAAAGTTAGCTTCTAGGAGTTGGATTGTCATGGAATGAAGTTTTTTGATATGGGTTTTTCCCAATATCACCCCTCTAAAATTTCAGGCCAGCCTCGCTTAATAGTCCAAGAGATTTTAAACTTTCAAATTTTGGACATGGCAATGCTTCTGAACGCGGCATCCATTAATGGACCTCAAAATTGCAGGTTTAGTTTTCTCCTCCATTTTCAATGAAATAAATTTTATTATGATAGGTTTCTTCTTTTGATGCTTCATGTGTAATTCCACTTCATTTCGCCCAACGGTTTGACAGGAAATTGGATTTTTTAGTCGTTGAGCCAGAAGTAGGATTTCTTCGTTGTGGATGCTCTGTTGCATGAGAGGAGAGTTTTAAGGTTTCTTATTGATGGCCTTGGGTAGAGGAATGAAAAAAATATAACTTGTTGTTTCACGTATCCGTTTGGGATATTTCTTCAACTTCTCGTTTCATGGCCATGGATTTTTCTCTGTTTTCTCCTTCTTCTTTATGTGCTTCTCCTTCTGTGTTTGCTCCAATTTTCCTTCTAGGACCTGCATGATTTCATGGAGTGAAGGGAATTACCTATATGGTAGGTATGGTTTGAGGTTAAAAATGGAGGAATTATGGTGAGGAGTTATAGAGGAGGAGATGGAGATGTCTGTGCACACGAATGTTAGAAGCAACCAACACTTAGAAAAAAATTCAAACTTTTGAGTTAGAGTTGGGAAAAAAATTTCCCCTAATGTCCCTAACCTCAGGGATGTGAGGGAAATCACTTTTCACAATGAGAAAGATGGAAGCATGTGGCGAAAATCCAACGACATGGAAGGAGTGCTCCAAAATTGGCTTTAAATCATCGAGGGGCTAGAAATTGGTCATATGGGTGACCAAAGGACTCTCCTAGAGGTATGGGAACATTTTTCAATGTTTTGTGTCCCTAACCTTAGGTAAATGAGTAACATCAGTTTCCATGGTGGTCCTAGAGCTGACACGTGGTGCTTGATTTGATGACAGGGAATAAATGCTCCAAAAATGCACCTTGGGTTTGAAAGTCAATCATGTGGGTGACCAAAAGACTCCCCATAGGGTCTGGGTGAATTTTTCCATGAATTATTTCCCTTACCTCAGGGAAATGAGGGACATTAGTTTCCATGGTGGTCCTGGAGCTGACACGTGGTGCTTGATCTGACAGCAGGGAATAGATGTTCCAAAAATGCACATGGGGATTGAACTATTAAGTCTGGAGGTCACATGAGGGTCCCAAAGGTCACATGGGAGATGGGTGCATTTTTCAAGGGTTGGTGTATCTTACCTCAGGGATTTTGGGGACATGAAACCCCACTAGGATCCTGGTGCTGACACGTGCCCTCCCAAAAATGACTAAGTCGTGAACTGCCTTTGAAAGGGTAACTTGGAACGATGATAACTTGAGCTCTCGGTGGAATTTCTTGGTGAAATTGTATATGATCTTGACTGTAAATAGAAATTTGAATCCAATGGTGGGGATATTATGTCTTGATTCATCCATATGATCCTTGAAAACTCAGATTTTTTATTTAAGACTCCACTTGTGCCTTATAAAAACTACCTACAAATCCTATGCAAAGCAAGGCATTGTGAAAAATATGATTTCACCATAATGTAGGACTTGGAAAAATATTTCATTTGATTTTTTGTTTACTTCTAACTCGATTGAGCTCCCAGAATCTTCTTTTGAAACCCAAGAGTTTTTAGGCATGTGTACTCCAAGGCTCGTGAACCCTATTTTTACTCAAACTTCTCCAAGTATTTCGAAACTTCTCCAAACCTTCCAAAATCATTTCCTTGATGTTATAAGGTATTAAATTTACCTCCTGTTTAAGTTGGTCCTTCCATTCCACTCAAGGGGTTGATCCAGTCTAGGAAGGCCAATAATAGCCCTTCACAATACCACCAGAAGATAGCATCTTTTTCAGAACTCCCTAAAATCACCTAGGGGTTGATTTGAATTTCCTAAATCACATAGGGGAATGAATTAACATCGATTGGGATGTTACTAGACTAACTGGACAAAGTCTAGGTATCTTGGAATAACTTGAAAATTTTGACACTGGGGTATCATTTTCATGTTTGGAAGTTGTCAATTTCCCTATTGCACATTTGCATGACAACATTTGGCTCTATCTTGGGGACATGACATGTAGAATCTAGAATCTCAACTTTAGACCATATAATTCATTGACCAATGCCTTATCCATTGGGCCCTGTGAGTCATATACAACTCACAACAAGCAAAGAAAGAGATAAGAAGGAAACACATACGCACATGAAAAGGAAATGATATACACAAAGGAAGGGAAACACATGCAACATAAAGTGAAACACACCTAGTAATCACCTATGGTACAAGTTGAGGGATAACCCACTTTTACTGAAGCACTTTTCATTTCTCAAAAGTTACCTCTAAAGAGGCAACACTAAATGATGATGTTCTGCGAAACCATTGATGGGTTCCAGAAAGTACCTTCCCCTCCTTAGCTACTTATGAAAGTCAGGTTATTTCACAATTATCTATGTACTTGGTAGGAGTGAGTCCATGTGAGCTTCTTGATGCTCAAGTATTTTCTTGGAAATTCAACTACCTTCATATTCTTTGAAATTAGTTTCATATTACCAGTTTCACTCCATGTTTATCCACATAGACGATTCTCCATCAGGCATCTTATCGCCACCCCAAAGCTGATTTTCATTCAAATTACTTGAACATTTTGGATTATTTTATTTCCAGGTCTATGCTCATTGACCTCTTTTCCATGAGAAACTTCAAACTTATCATTTTCCTTTACTCCACTGTGAGGTGATTGAGTACTAACAAAAGGATTGGATGTGACCTCATACTTGTCTTGTATGTTCATGGCATGAGTGAAGAGATCAAGGATCAGCTCAGGGTCTTCCACAACTTCTACTACATCCAATATTTCTTGCATGGAGTTATGCTTCATCATTTCCTACAACTCCTCTTTGTACGCCTTTGAAGAATATTTATTTTTAGCTCAAGGAAACTATATAAAGGGATTACCTCATCATCTTGGGAATCACTGAACTCTACCAATCCTTCATCAAAAATAGCTTCATATTAAGAGGTCTCTAAACTCCTTACTTCAATTTCTTCATCATGGAAAGAGTCTTCATCTTCAAATGGGAAAGAAAATATATCCATTTTGGTATTGCAACCATCAATCATTAGCTCAAGAGTGAAATTATATGTTTCATCTTTCCTTATCTCAATATGGTCAACCTTCACATTGGTTAAGTATTCCAAATCATCTTTAAGCTTGTCTTGAAGATTTGTGGCTTGCACCGGGAGCTCAAGACCGGGCTTGGGTTACTTTGTATCTTCTATGGCTCTCATTAGTTCTTGTATGGATATTTCTTTCAAGCCTTTCATGGGCTCATCACAAGCTGATTTTTTCTCTCCATAGATGGCCTGACTAAGATCATATTCATCCCCAAATGGGAATGAGAATAACTCCTTGTCTTAGATAAGCATATAAGCTGATTTTATTTCTTTAAAATCATCAAGAACCATCTCCTCTTCCTCATGGTTTGCATCATCTAGTAATTCAGGGCTGCCCTCTTGTAACTCAAATCTCCTCAATGCTTCTTCAAAATCCAAATCTCTCTCGAGAAGGCATGTCTAGACCTATCAAGATGGGGATATCCTCTTCCTCCTCGGTTGCCATAAAGGGATTCATCTGCCTGCTATCTTGATATAAAATGTTATCTCTTAGGCTTCCATAATTTTGTACCATGTACCTCATCTTCTTCTCGAGAAGTAATTTCTCCATGTCTCCCTTCACTGGTATGGTTGCAAATGACCAATTCATCTGAATTTTCCTCCCAAATCTTGGAAAAACTTTATACTTAGTAACATTTTGAACAAGGCTGGGATGTCTACTACCAAAATCATTGTTGAAACTTTCTTGTCTGGAAATTTGGCAAGATCCACCTGTGCATCTTTTACCTTCCCTACAAGTGATACCTCTTTTGATTCCAAAGAGTAACAAGAGCCACTAGGTGGATTCATGGTAAGTTTGAGAGCCTTGGTGACCTTTAAAGGCATCACGTTGTCTGAGGCACCAAAATCTATTATGTAATTGTTTAGTACATATTCTCCAACAAGAAGGGAGATGTAGAAAGGTTCAAATTTATCAGTCTTTGATGCACTCAGAGAAAGCATGTTCTGTGATGGAGGTGTAGGTGAGTTTGGTAGTATTCCTTTAGAACTAGAAGTTACACATTGGGTGTTAAACTACCACTCCTAATATATTAGACGAACCTCTCAAATTGTTCAGGATGAGTCTGCAAATATTTAGTTTCAGTAATTTTCACTTTGGCTTTGTTTGCATATTCTATGAAGTCAAAGGGAGTAGATGTGGACAAGGGGGTGAAGGGACTGGTTTTGGAGTCTGGATAGGCTTAGGAGCATGATTTGATGTTTGGGGAATGGATGGTATTTTGAACGACACACTAGGAGATTTCAAGGTATTAGATTTTACAGGAGCAGATTTAGATTTAGAAATGGAAGAGGAATTGGAAAGCTTACTTGGAATAACATGAGTCTTCTTACTTGTTATAAGGTCAAGATTTAACAATGCAGACTTCATGGAAGATGGAAGTGGGGATCCTTGACTTATTATTTTGTTTTGCAGAGTCACCACAGGAGGATCATCAACCTTATTTTTATTCATAGTAGTGGAGGGAGATGCTCTTTTCTTGGACTAAGAACGAGTCTCACACATGAGAAACTAGGCACATCCTCTTCATCTTCTTCATCACCTCTAGAATACTCACAAAATATGATTTTTCTATTGTTCTCAAGTTCATCGATCTCTAGGAAGTTTCCACCTTCACTTTCTTGTTCAAGCTCTTCTTCACTTTCTTGAAATCTGCAATTTACGTTCATGGGTGGGGCCTCCAAGGAAAGCCTTCGGGGTGCTCCTGTAATCTAATTTTCATTTCTTCTTTGGGAAGAAACTCATTCAAATAATTCCCTTTTCAAAGATGCTATCTCATTCACCCACTTTTGCAGCAATGGATTGGTTCTCTCATCTCTAGGATGTTGGGTCTTTCCCTTTGATGGGTTCTTGATCTTTCTAGAGAGGATGAGATTGTAATCAAGTTTAATGGCCATCATTTATGCTTCTAAAATGTTCCTTGGTTGGGATTTTCATAGAAAAAATCCTACTTCTGGTGATTGAGCATTGATGAAGAATCTCTTGACATTGTTTTGAGATGGTGAATCCTCTTCAGGTATCCTACAAAGAAACCATTCGAAATAAACCATGAAGCCTCTCATGGTTTCATTTTATCCTTTCTTCATTTGAGCTAACTGCACTAGGAGGTCCTGACAGTATTCAGTTGATTTAAATCTCTCTGCAAAGGCATCCTTGATGTCATTCTAACTGTGATCGATCGGGCGGTAGGAGGTAAAACCATTCTCCTGATTTTTTTAGGGACTCCACGAATAGTGTCACAACCACATCTTCATGTTGGACACCAATAATTCCACATGATGTTGTGAAATAAGCGATGTGTTCTATAGGATGTTGTGTATTCCTTCCCCATGAAACAATGGGTTAAGGTATTTCTACTTCATATTCCATTGTTGTTTATTTTTCTTCTCTTGATTCTACATATTATTCTTCTTCTAGGAACTCAATGACCAATGGTGGTTGAAAAATGGGAGAATTTGAAGGGGGTATCAACAGGAGTCTTGACAGGATTTCCATGTGAACTATTTTAAGAGATGGATGGAGAGGAGGCTTGAGAGAAGAAGTATGGATTCTCTCTAGTTTGTTCTTGATGATTTTGTAAAGCCTTGAAATTGGAATAAACAACACCACTCAACCTGCTCAACCTAGTGTATCTTCCTTCAGCTAAATTTTGGAAAATTTTGTAGTGGGAACACGAAAGGACACCATGGAACGTGAAAATTCATATGCAAAAATCAATAGTGTATCTTTCGGAAACAGACTTTCATGAACATTTTTTTGTCAATATTTGATTTGATTTTTATTTTTAGACCTTGTGGTTGTATATTGGGTGTGGATGCTGCTACATCCCTCACGGTCGGCCCCAAAAACTGTTGGTGAGAAATTTTTTTGGGTGGACAAACTTGTGGATTTCTTACAAATGCTTTAGGAATCTAAGTCCCTCTACTTAATTGGTGCATCTATCATTTATGCATGCACATGAAAAGGTGGATTTATGTGGTGGCCTTTTAACTGGGGATCTATCACGAACACTCCATTGACCCTATGGAAAATCTTACAGATATAATGTGAGAACATTGTCTCGAACAGTATGAAAGGGGAGTGAGAAATTAGATAGGAGAACTAATGTTACGAGGTAGAAAATTGGATTCCTGCATACATCAATTAGAAGTTTTATCACATGTATTATATTTAGGAGGAAACAACTCTATGCATAACAACAAGACCAAATGGAATTTATGATCCCAAAGTCTCAATAAATCCCTTAGTCAAAAAGGCTCAAAACTCATTCTTCTTGTATTGATTTTTTAAACCAAGTTGTACATAGTATGAAAATGGAGGAAAAATAGAGAGTGGGGGAAAGGAAGAATTTGGGTATCTCCTTTGTTCTCTCAAGGTAGAATACACTCTTGAGCTTACAAAATTAATGACCAGCCCTTTGAAATGGGAATGGTGTTACAATTTATAGAATCAGAGGTGACTTATTGTCTTCCTCATGACCCTTCATATGCCTTATTCCTAACTTTAGACTATTCATATTCCTACAAAATATTTAAGTCCCTTTTATAAAATCAAGGTGAATTAATTTACATTATGTTTCTAAATTCACTTTTAAGTGACTTAAAGGCATATCAAAAATTGCAAACCCCAATGAAGAATTAGAACATTTGAAAGTGAGAGAAAGTTGGGGGGAAGAGGAGAGAGAAAGAGGGAGAGAAGAAGAAGAGGATACGTCATTCTCGATTAATTTTGTTGATCCTCATTGATGGAAACAAACAAATGGAATGAAACTCTAAATCTTCAAACTCCTTCCACACTATGAAACTCCTTCCAATTAGCTCATGAACACTCTCCAAGTTGAATGAACTAAGATGGATCTCGAATGCCCTGTGAAAAATGACTAGAATGATCTTGAACAATGATGTCCCCCTGAATGATTATCCTTGTATGTCCCATTGTGCCAAAACTACTCTTTGAGTGTGACTTTCTATTTTTAGAAAGTGTCCGTGGGACCACTTACTATTTTTATTAAGTTTCAAAATATTTTGTTCTAGTGAATTCTAAGTTGTAGTGCACCTCCATTATCTTCACCTCCTTCATAGGATCTTTTGTTGCTAACTTTCCAAAATAATAGTCCCTATGTAGTGGACCTACTATTTTTAGAAATTTGGCTTCGGGAGTTGAATTTTCATGGAACAATTTTTTTGATCTAGTTTTTTTCTATATCACCCCTCTAAAATTTTGGGCCTGCCCACTTAATAGTCTAGGAGATTTTAAACTTTCAAATTTTAGACGTGGCAGTGCTTCTAGACGTGGTAACCATTAATGGACCTCAAAATTGTAGGTATGTTTTTCTCCTCCATTTTCAATGAAATAAATTTTATTGCAATAGGTTTCTTCTTTTGATTCTTCACATGTAATTCTACTTTGTTTTGCCCAACGGTTTGACATGAAATTGGATTTTTTCTTCGTTGAGCCAGAAGTGGGATTTCTTCATTGTGGATGCTCTGTTACATGAGAGGAGAGTTTGAAGGTGTAGTCTTGATGGAATTTGGTAGAAGAATGAACAAAAAATATAACTTGTTGTTTCATGTATCTGTTTGGGATATTTCTTCAACTTCTTGTTTCATGGCCATGAAGTTTTCTCTATTTTCTCCTTCTTCTTTTTGTGCTTCTCCTCCTATGTTTGCTCAAATTTTACTTCTAGTACCTATGTGATTTCATGGAGTGAAGGGAAGTACCTCTATGGCATGTCTATTTTTAGGTTAAGAAATGGAGGAATGATGGTGAGGAGTTACAGAGGAGGAGATGGAGATGTCTATGCACATGGATGTTAGAAGCAACAAGAAGCAACCAACAGTTAGAAATTTTTTCAATTTTTTGAGTTGGATTTGGGCACAATTTTTTTTCCCTAATTTTCTTGACCTCGGGGATGTAAGGGAAATCAATTTCCATAATGATTAAGATCGTGACATGTGCGAGATATCGACGGTAGGGAATGAGTGCTCCAAAATCAGCTTTAAAGCAACGAGGGACTAGAAAATGGTCATATGGGTGACCAAAACACTCTACTAGAACGCTGGGTTATTTTTTTCACTTTTTTGTCCCTTACCTTAGGTCCATGAGGGAATTCAATTTCCATGGTTGTCCTAGAGCTGACACGTGGTGCTTGATCCGACTGACGGGGAATAGATGCTCCAAAAATGCACCTCGGGGTGAAAGTTGGTCACGTGGGTGACCAAGAGACTCCCCATAAGAGATGGGAACATTTTTACATGATTGATTGTCATGACCTCATGGAAATGAGGGCCATAAATTTCCATAGTGGTCCTAGAGCTGACACATGGCCCTTGATCCGATGGTAGGGAATAATTGCTCCAAAAATACACATGGGGGCTAAATTGCTGAGTTTGGAGGTCTCATGAGGGTACTAGAGGTCACATGGGGGCTGGGAAAAATTTTCAAGGGTTTTTTTACCTGACCTTAGGGACTTTGGGGACATGAAATCCCGCAGGCTCCTGGTGATGACATGTTTCCTCCCGAAAAATGACTAAGTCCTAAACTACCTTTGAGAGGGTAACTTGGAACGATGATAACTTGAGCTACCGGTGGAATTTCTTGGTAAAATTTTATATGATCCTGACTGGAAATGTAATT
This sequence comes from Taxus wallichiana var. yunnanensis, assembly GCA_018340775.1. Lineage (NCBI taxonomy): Eukaryota > Viridiplantae > Streptophyta > Pinopsida > Cupressales > Taxaceae > Taxus > Taxus wallichiana. Next base: position 516,380,222 of record CM031237.1, on the reverse strand, counting down.
TTGAATCCAATGGTTGGGGTATCATATCTTGATTCATCCAATAGATACTTGAAAACGTGGAGTTTTTATTTGAGACTCCACTTGTGCCTAATAAAAACTACATGCAAATACTATGCACCAAGGTGTTGTGAAAAATATGATTTCACCATCATGTAGGTATTTAAATAATATTTCTTGAGATTTTTTTTTTCACTTATAACTCCATCCAAATCTCCTGGAATCTTCTTCTAAAACCAAAAACCGCTTTAAGCTGTGTGTGTATTGCCTAGGCTCGTGAACCTTCTTTTTAATCAAACTACTCCAAGTCTTTCAAAACTTCTCCAAACCTTCCAAAATAATTTCCCTAATGTTATAAGTTAATCAATTTACATCCATTTTTAATTTTCTCTTTTTGTTTCACTCCAGGGGGGTTGTTTCAGTCCTGGGAAGGCTAACGATAGTCCTTCCCAATACTGCCAGAAGATAACATCTTTTCAGAACTCCCTAAAATCACCTAGGGGGTTGATTTGAATTTCCTAAATCACCTAGGGAATGAATTAACATTGATTAGGAGGTTCTTGGACTGACTTGATAGAGTGAGGTATCTTGGAATTATAGAACTTGAAAATTTTGACACTGGGGTATCATTGTCGTGCTTGGAAATAATCAATTTCCCTTTTGCACATTTACACGACAACAATACCTAATTCCCCTATTTCATTAGGATGGAAAAACTCTTCTAGAAGTAATCCTCACTTCATATGGTATTCAGAAGGGGATTAAGTGGGAAAGTTTTCCTAGTATTTGGAAGGAAGTTGCTAAATGGGTCAATAGGTACTTTATCTATGACAGACAACCATTTGTGCTCGAGAGGAGATTCATTGAAGATTTTAATTCATTTGAAGAAAGGCCACATAAACCCTACACTCAGGTGAATTTACCTAAATATTTAGCTGATGTGGTCATTAAAGTGGGGTAGAAATATAAAAATGGAGGTGGTAGGGCTGCATTGAAACACCCAAGGCTTATTCAATTGATTTTTTCACATCAAGTTTTCTACAAACCCAAGAGAAGGATCAAACAAATAAGTGCAGGGGAGAGTTCCAAACAAAATAAAATCAAGAAGGGACCATCTCCCATTATTCGACCTAAGATTGAGTCGGCTCCTCACCCTTCATAGGATATTTTGGAGAGACATGGTATTCAATATAGTCCATCTGTTGTGCCATAAAATTCTAAGGGTAAAAACACATTATCATTGCATTCTTCTATTTCCTTGAGGAAAAGAAGGTCTTGTGCTTTTAGATACCTAAAGTTTCTAGGCCAAAATTTTTCATGAATATTTTACCCCCAATTTTTTAGGAGAAGGAAGACTTTGGGACCTTGACTATCCCTAATGAACAATCTAAAGATGATACATTTGCAAAGTAGATATCCCTACTACATAGAGTCTGGATATTTTTGTAACACCAAAAACCAAGTCACAAGCTCGAAAATGTCTTCAACACAGATATATAGACCCCATCTCCAGAATCTATTTCCATGGAGGTTGGCGTCCAAAATCATATGAAGATAATGTAATAAGGTGTTATTTGGATGAAATTTCCTCCCTAAAGGAGAAGTTAAAAGTTATTCAAGAAACCAACTTATCTTTGCAAATGACATTTACATAGAGAATTGTAGAAAAAGTGAGGGAAATTATTGCTTTGAAGGTAGAGGTTAGAAGTCTTAAGAAACAAAGAGATATAGGCCTTAAAGTATGGGATGATTTAAATATGTTATCTCTTCAATATAAATCATTAAAAACATAAAATAAAAATCGAAAAGAGGAGATTGAGGCCAATACAAATGAGAAGAATAAGTTGGAATCTATTTTATACTCAGTTTTTCCTTTAGCTTGTAAGCTTCTAGCTTATAGGAAACCTTCTTCTATCTATAACATGTTTTTCCAAGAGTAATTCTATGCTTGGTAGTTAATGAGAATGTGTAGTCAAGAACCTCATGAAGCCCCTAATGGAAAAACCTTTTTATCAATTTATCAAAATAGTACCCCTGAGATACAAAATCAACTGTGTGAATTTTACCTCCACAACATGTTGGTCACCAATGTGCCTGATTTCTTTATTAATCTATTTATGGGAGATTTTTCAGTTGAAGGCCTTTTAGTCATTTCTTAGGAACCAAATTACATGGGGTGAACAGACATAAATTTTCAATCAAATAGCTCGCACCATAGGTTTCTACATTAGGCCTACCCACTACAATGATGTGGTCATGAGGATAATATTTTTATCTCTTTATTATCGGGATGGTGTTGGGGAAAATACTTCAAAATTTCTCTAAATTTTTACAAGATTTTGAGACTGTAGTCGCAAAGACATTTTGCGGGAAGCAAGATAGGCTTGTGATAGAAGGTGGGATACCTTAAACTTGCCATTAAAAATGAGGGAATTTATCTCCCCTCATAATCTCATTTGGTGTATGCGGAGGGGTGATGCATTGGTTACAATAATTTGGTAGTTATCTGAGAAAAGTGATAAGGAATACAATGATGAGTGGGTAGAAACACAAGTGAGGCCACCTCTTCTCCTAAATCTGATTACTACTTGGCATAATAACATTTCTTAGTCACATGATAGTTTCACATCTTGGGTGGAAGTTATTTCAAACAATCAGGGATGTAAAGGAACCAAGAAATAATATGTAAATCAGTTTGAGGAGTATGACATGGCACAACAACTTGGCCACAGAGAAGGGAAAATATGAGTTGCATAGGGACATGCAATAGGTAAAGTGTAGGGGAGATGATGAGTGCATTATTTGACTTGTTTATATCATATATGTGATTATTGATTTGTCATTAAACATGATTAATTAGTTCATGGGCATGCTTTTTATAGTTATATACTAGTAAGTACAATGAATTTCTGTTGTTATTATTTCATACAACTTGTTAACCGTATAACTTCCCCACTAATATCCTCTATCGGTGAAATGTGGTGACATGTGAAGGTTAATATTTTACATTTAATGTCAATGCTAGGAATTGTAATCAAGGAGTCTCGAGTCAAGTGTCATGCGGTCATGGAAGACTTTTTCCATTTACAACCTATAAACATGGATCTTGTTTTTAGCAGTTTCATAGGATTTAATGAACTTTAATAGGTTTTTTAGTGGAATAACTTAGTTCCTACAATATTGGCATAATGTGCAACCGACTATGTCTATACGAGACATCTCTTTTAAGAAAATTTTAGTAGTTAGTTGGTGTTGGTAATTTGCAATACAATTTATAATAGTTAGTATATATTTTCTAGTTATGTACTGAGTATGTTATGAGACCTTCTCGAATCAATATATTAGATGTTTTTTTGAATATCATGTGGTGTTGATATTACCTCCATCCCAAGGAAGAGCAAGGGCCCACTTGACCAAGGTGACTGGAGGATTTTACATTTATGCATGCTCGTGATTTCTAATAAGTTATAGTTTGAATGCAATTAATTATTTCCTTTACTACTATTTGTATTCGGTGTGTGCTATTTCCTTCCATGAAATTTCAATTCGAGTGTATCATTTGAATTATGTAATTTCAATTCGAGTGTTTGTTATTTAAATTTTGTTATATTGATTTGGTGTGTGCAGTTCAATTCCAGCAAAGTATTTCCTTTAACGCATTTCATTAGAGTAATGTTGTTTCAATATTTAATCATTACATTTCCATAGATTAATAGAGACCAAGAGAAACATAACAACCAAAACCCTCCAAAAGGATCCACCAGACAACTAAGTTGCATAAAGATTCATTACACACAACCTTGGACACACAACCCTTGTTTTTTAATGACACTAAAAGAAGAATTTGTTAGTTAACTGATTGGAGAATACAATGACACATCACCTACCATAATTTAACAAGACTTCCCTACTCTAAATATCATGTCACAGTGCCATACACCATGCGCTAGGATTATGAATAGGTCTATAATGACCCGACTCAACCATGAATTCTCATGAGCAGATGATGATGAGTAGTTATAGACACTTAGACACCTCTAACACATCTCATGGAACATATTATACCTCATGAATAATTTAACCCAAATTTTGAGTACACATATTATGACCATGCCTACTAGACCATGCTCTAAGACACCATCACAAGACACAATGATTGGATACTACCAATAAAGATTCATGCTTGACTATGAATAACACCACATGGATACTCATATGAAACCTAAACTTACTTTTCCATCAACTTTGACCTTAATGAAAACCGTATATACCATGGCTAACAAGGATTCCTATTCTTCATCTTCTTCCCTCCCTTATCACCTTAATTTTTCCACCATATTTACTTCCAATTACCCTTATCCCGCACAAACAAATATTAAATATCCTCCATTGTTTGAATTAAAAAAATCATCTAATGGCTAGATCCTTCCCTCATTTCTCAAAAGAAGATTTACAAGTGCCTAAGGCTCATGAAGAATCATTTTTAAACCATGAAGTAGTAGAGATAAACCAACAAACTAAGTGTCCAATTATTTGGTTTCATGAGGATCCATTCCTTACTAAAAAGATCACAGAGATATTTCATGGCAACAATGGTTATTATTAATTCTATCGGACAATATGATGCATATACTATAGACACTAGGATTTCATCACTTGAGGTAACCCACCTACACATCACACACACACACATTAATTCATTAAAACTATTATAATCTAAGTCAGTACCTCACCCTTGTAAAATCACATTTTTACCCACCGTAAACCTTACTTACCTACCTTAACCTCCCTAAAACCTCCTTAACAACTAATAACCCATATAAACCTATTTTTAATACCATTCTATTACTTCATAACATCCCAACCACATTACCTAACATCCCCACCCAAGAAATCCCAACTTGGAATTGATTGAAACCACTTCCACGTTATTTTCCATGAGTTTTATAAATCACCAACAATCCTAATAGATCACTAGCAATTATAAATATGAATTCAAATCATATATTTTAGGGATATATAATTATTACAATGAAACTCTATCACATTAGCAAACCATACGATGCCATAAACAACCCCTAGATTTCCTCAACACTCTTGGCAAGCCATCGATAGCAAAAAGATCTAGTATAAGCACATGTAGGTTTTTTCACTTCATTCTTACATCCTAGGTAATAAAATCATCATTTATATATGTATTCATTTAATTTATATATTGGATAAAATCCAAATCATCCATTCTAAGTCTCTGGTTTTGTCAAAGTGTCTCTTTTATTTGAATATCAACTTTTCAAAGCAAAATCTCTAATGATATGTATGATCACCTATGATCTCGTCGATCACTGTGATCCACATGAATTGTCAACTATCTTTGTGAAATTTAATATTATATAATTTATTATCCTAATCATAACTTCCATCAATTCTATTTTAATATAATTAGTTGTTTAGGAGATGTTTTTTTGTAGATGATTGTTCTAGGTCCTTTACACCCAATCACCAACATATACTATCTCCCTATTTTCCAAAACCATTCATGTGGGAGAAATTAGATATCACACACTATCTCACACTATGTTCCATTGAATTCACACTAAAATAAAATGCATCGAGAACCAACTTGAGATCATACATGAAATATAGGATAAAGAAAAGCAATTGTGGTTTAATTACTTCATAGACTTGGAGATAACCATAGATATCTCCTTGGATTCCTATCACATGGACCACGACCTCCCTATCCCTCTTAAATTCTAAAATACACCATTGTTATCATTTATCTCATCATTATCAAAATAATTAATTGTAGCAAATGAGTTGATAGCCTTTAAGGAATTCCTTTAAATTCCTTGGATCAACATTCACCGAGTAACTCATTATCATATTTATCTAATATATCTTTCTTTATTTGTCTTTTTATGCAGGTTCTCTCACTTGGTAAAAGGAGGATATTTGCAATTTATTCTTATTCCATCATCCCAATATTGTGATTTACACTACAAGCATCAATAAACCCTTGAGTATTTTGGTAAATTCAACATTCATAGCACCTAATTAAAAAAACCATAAACATCCTGGCACTCTTAGTGGGACATATTATTCCCTTTTCATTTTAGATTTCATATCTTTCATTTCCTTTGTTGTCATTTCATCTAACCTTTAAGCTTGGATTGCCTTTGCATAACTATTTCTTAAAAATAAAAATAAAAATAAAAAGGAAAAGCGATTATAGGTACACTCCTCTTTTTTCACCATTTTCTTTTAGCATTACATTTTGTGTGTCTTGTATTCATCGAATTAAAAACGTATTTTGGGATATTAAATAAAACTCATACTTTCTTTCTCATATAACTTGATTAGGAGTTAAAGGAATTGCATTCACAAAAAACTCCCTTCACACACAACCAAACCACATCAAACTTAATTTGCATCTAAACACTCCTTCCCAGTGGACCTACTTGTATTTCATCACCAAGAGGATAAGATGACTCAGTGTTTTGACCAAGTATAAAAATTGGGTGGGACGTATATCGATAAGAACTTTAATACCTTATTGCTATGGGACTGTGAAGTGAGGGGGTAGGCCCCAATACCATTCCTTGTAATGACACATACACATATCTAGGCCTCATGTACATTCAATTATATTGAGGATTCCATCCTTTAAATTACCCAAAACCATCCTTATACAACCTTCTCGATTACCTTTTTAGAAAATTTTCATGTTTCACACCTTTCTTAATTTAATCAATATAAACAAAAGAATTCCTTTTGTGACTTATTTTTAGTTTCTTTAATTAATTTTATTTATTTATTTTTCAGTGATTATTTTTTTAGTTCATGGATGTAATCAGACAACAATATCATCTACAAGACTTTGACAATATGGTGATCATTTTCAACAATCCCTTGATAATATCCAATCTCAAATTCATGAGATTCGAGGCATTATTGACCAAATTTGATATCCTTCTATGATCGATTAATAGCCCCGCATACTCAGTAGTGATCAAAGTGAGCCACATCAAAAATACTAGATATATATATTACCCAATTTTTCAATAGTAGTGATCCAGTCTTCATAGAGATTCTAGATTATACCCTAGTGCCGATGGATGACTATTTTTATTCCCAATGTGTGTTCCTCTAGAAACCCACAGTTTCGAATAATGACTGTCGTCACTAATTTCATCTTAGACACTTCTCGGATCATCAAACCTAATCACAAGCTAGTCATCTAATAAATTTTTCCCTATTCCACTACTAATGGGTTGGGAATGTCAACCCTTGCTTTATTAGTCCTTATCATCGGTTTTGACCTTAATGATGTTTTTTCGTAAGACAAAACCAATAAAAAGTCATCCTCGTCATCAATTCTTTCACAAAACTCATTATCTTCACAAAATATACAAATGAATCTCATTGTAATTCTATCCATGTAGCATATAAACTCCCACCTATGCCTCCTATGATCTTGATAGCCATCCCTCTAAGATGTCTCAATCCATCCCCTCACAACAACCCATGCCATCTATTCGGAATGAGGTCATGTCCATCCTAACATCCACACCCCTTATCAATACATGTTCTATCGCTAGTACTCACTCTTCTTCACAACATGTATCCAGTGTCCTTATCTCACAAGATTATTCTCATTATATACTTGATTATCTGGACCTTTTATCCAAAATTCTACCTACTCTCATTATATGACTCAACCATCGCAACCTCTTATCAATACTTCAATTCCTATCTAATATCAATACATTCAACCATCATAACCTTTAGTTTCCCATCCTACCTAAAACATTCCCATGAGAAATCTTCTTGAGCATTTTTTCTCACTACCCTATCATCTATACAAAAACAAAATACACATGTCCATCAAAAACCTATATCATCATCATTCAACCCCCAACAATCCTCACATAATGGTCCTTTACAAGCATTAATCAATAGAATTTATATTCTATAAACCAACATCATTGGTCCTAAGATCACCCTATCATAAGAACAAATATTTAATGAACCTATTCATCCATCAGTACTTTTCAAAGCCTATCCCCCTACACTGGGAACTACTTAAGTTCATTAAATTATACATTAAGGAGGACCCTCAACAACACATTTAAGGTTTTCATCACACATTCTACCTTATTTCATATGATCAAGAACTCATGTTGAGGACATTCCCCATGTTCTTAGCATGTTCGAGAACTAAATTGGTATAATAGTATCCCATCGCACTCACTCTTTTCCTTCACAAATATCACACAACTATTCCTAGAACACTTTTTTCATCAACATCTCTCCTAAGATATCTATTATAGGTCTCTACACTATCAAAAATATTGAAGAATAATATATCAAAAAATTAATCACCTATTGGAGGGTGTCATCAATCAACTATCCTTCTCACTCTCACAAATTGAACTAATTGAGTTGTTTCTCAATCATGCGCTAAACAAATATGATCAATGTTTTAACTTCAATCTTTCCAAAATTTTGACAAAGCCTTTACAATGGGCTGCAAGCTAGAACTTTTTTCCCTAGAAGATGGTAAATTCAAAATCTTATTAAAGAAACCAAATCTTTAGTCTTCATTAAAAACTTCTTCCAATAATGAAAAGTCTAAATGCTCAACACATTAGGTTGTCCTAAAAGATGTGTCTAAGGGTCATTCAAATTTTGAAAGCACTCAACCCCAATGTAATTATACACCCAAGTCAGATAATTCTATATAAAGGTCTTTGACAAGCTCCTATCCATGTGTATGGTCACACTCCCACCTATTTGTCCCAATGACACATCCATTTCAAAACCCTCATGGTATCGAGAAAATAAATATTGTAAATACCATCAAGTTCGGGGCCATGAAATTTAAAAATGTCATTTGTTTATAAACATCCTCCTAGATCTTATTAACAAATGTGACTTACAACATGAAAATCCCAATGTGCCATAATTAGAACTTGGATTTATTTAAACATCACTTTCCTAATCATGCCCCATCCACTAGTCAAACCTAGTCAAATTTCATAACCTCTCATCACACCATCAACATTGTTAAAGATCTCTAACCCACACCTCCAACACCTAGTGCTTCGCTATGGAAGTACCAAGTGAATCATCAAACTCATCTAGTATTTCTATCAACAAGAACTCATGCTCTTCTACATATACCAATCTGTTTCAAACCCGGTTGTACCCTCTTGAAGAGCCTTCGATAAGAAACTCATTTTGGAAATCACTAAAAGTGATTTTGATGATCACATCACCCAATATCATTTATAGAATATCAAAAATACCCTATCTAACCTACAAACCACCTATCTCTGAAAACACAAACTCTATCAAAAATCATCAAAAAAACCTCACCACAAGTTTCAAAAATTCTTCCTTCCATCTTAGGGCCTCATCATTTATTCAAATTCATATTCACTTTCACTTAATCTAAGGTCATTCCTCGATGCACACTACCACTTTGTCATTGTTTACCTCACTACAGATGATCAAGTCCAGAATAGAAAGAGCATTAAAGAAATAGATTTATCTCGGGTCAGGCGGGATTTAGTTTTGAAGTTGTTCCTTTGCAACCTTTTTATGTGACGTTGTTGTTAGTGTGAGTTATCCTATGTGTCCTCCTCTCATGTTGGAGGGTCATCTCACATGTGTTAGGTTTATGGTTTCACATGTGTCATGCACTAGGGTTACTCAACACCCTATATGTACCCCTTTTCTATTCATTTATGAGCATGCGAAGACACTCATTGTCTTTCCTCTATACAAGATTTGCTTCATTGAGCAAGTTCTTCCATTATTGATCAATTTTTTTCCTTGCTATCACTGGAGCTTTCATGATTTTGTTGGAGTGTAACTACTTCATGGTGCCTCATTTCTGATTTGATTCTCGTAAAATCTTTTCATGGTATAAGAGCTACACGACTTTCCGTCACACCAAAAGCTCGAACTGATGGTGGAGAGGGATCTCATCGTGTTAATCAATTACTACGCCAATACCCTCCTGCATGATGGAGCCAGGTATACACCCAATCAGGCCCAATGGCATATTAAGAGGAAGTGACACCGGGAATTTCCCGGGAGGTCATTCATCCCAAAACTACTCTGGGGGCGACACGCTTAACCGCCAGTATCATAGTTACATGACTTTCCGTCACACCACAAGCTCAAATTGATGGTGGAGAGGGATCTCATCATGTTAATCAGCTACTATGCCAACACCCTCCCGCATGATGGAGTCGGGTATACACCCAATTAGGCCCAACGGCATATTAAGAGGAAGTGACACCGGAAATTTCCGGGAGGTCACCCATCCCAGAACTACTCTGGGGCTGGTGCACTTAACTACCTGGCTCTGATACCAAACAATTTTCCATCACCAAAATCTTGAACTAATGGTGGAGAGGGATCTCATCGTGTTAATCAGTTGTTACACCAATACCCTCCCGCACGATGGAGCCGGGTATACACCCAATCAGGCCCAATGACATATTAAGAGGAAGTGACACTGGGAATTTCCCGAGAGGTCACCCATCCCAGAACTACTCTTGGGCGGCACACTTGGCTGTCTATATCTCGATACCAAGTAAGAGTAATAGCAACAAAAATAAATCGAGTGCACGTTTATTATTGATTCGTGAAGATCACCTTAGCCAACAAGTTTTCCATGGTCGACTTAGTTCTGCTTCATTACTTCCTTGGGATCCAGATTTCACAATCTGACTCAGGAATCTTGATTTCGCAACCTAAGTATGCTCTTGATTTGCTAGCTCGGTTTTAGATGTCCAATTACAAGTCTTCTCCTACTCCTTTTCTTTCCGGGGTTAAGTTGGTTTTAGATTGCTCTACTCCCTTAGTTGATGGTACTCTTTACCGAAAGTTAGTTGGGAGCTTGATCTACTTGACTCACACTCAACCGGATTTATCGTATGCTATTGGGATCATGTCCATATTCATGCAGAGCCACATGAGCTGGATTGGAAAGCAGCTAAATGGATCCTTCATTATGTTTGTGGCACTTATGTTGATGGAATTCACTATCATGGAGAGGTTGATATTGACTTGATTTGATTCACAAATTTTGATTGGGCTGGTGACTTAGATCATCAGAAATCTACTGCTCGCTGATTTCTCTCTTGGTTCGGGTCCTATTAGTTTGTCTAGCAAGAAGCAGAATGCAATTGCGATATCATCTACAGAGGCGAATACGAGGAGCGATTAACGCTACCACGAAGCTTATTTGGCTACTGGGGTATTACGTGAGTTTGGCATCCACTTTCGATGGCCTACCATTATCTATTGTGATAACACAAGCACTATCTCTATTTGTAGAAATCTAGTTCAGCATCAACGAACGAAGCACATTGAGATCCATATGCACTTCATACGGGAGCTTATTCATGATGGTATCATCGACATTCAGTACATTCAGATAGTTGATCAGATTGCAGACTTATTCACTAAGATGAAGTTTCTTCACTTACGGTCTCTTCTTGGGGTGAGGTCTTCTACAACTACCCATCTTCTTAAGGCTATGTAGTCATTTTCATCTTCTTCTTCTAGGAAGATTATGTTTGTATATGGGCACCTTATCAGGCCTTTAGTTGTCGGGCCCCATTGACACATCTTTCTTAGTTTTTAGGAGTGTCTTCCTCTTTCATCTGCCTCATCATAGCCGCTACCCTAACTTAGATGAAGGGGGTGTTAGTGCAAGTTATCCTATGTATCCTCCTCTCATGTTGGAGGGTCATCTCACATGGGTTAGGTTTAGGGTTTCATATGTGTCATGCACTAGGGTTACTCAGCACCCTATATGTACCCCTTTTCTATTCATTTATGAGCATGCCAAGACACTCATTGTCTTTCCTCTATGCAAGCTTTGTTTCTGTTGAGCAAGTTCTTCCATTATTGATCAATTTTTTCCTTGCTATCGCTGGAGCTTTCACGATTCTGTTGGAGTGCAACTACTTCGTGGTGCCTCATTTCGATTCGATTCTCGCAAACTCTTTTTAGTTGCTAATTTTTTGTGGTTTTGTTGCGGTCTGTGTCCCTTTTTGTTTCTAGTTGTAACCCACTCTTGGTTACTTTTGGATACAATGTTATATATGGATTTAGATCCCTTTTTGCTAAATCTTCATATTCATACCATTTTGGTGAGCCCTTTATGTAACAGGGTATAGTCCCTTCAAAACTATTTACCAATAATTAAAAAAACATTGAAACATGTCACAAAAAAATGACTTCATTAGCCCCAACTCCCATAGTATAAAATGAATTATAAATACCATAAACCTTAGCTTTGATAGGGCAATATTCTATAACCATTGAAATACTCATCTAGCTATCCATCATAAAATTACATCCTCTCAATCCATCTAGCTCTCGAGGTGGAAATCCTTTTGGTAAAATTTTGAAGCATTTTATAAGTATAATCATACTTCAAGAACTCTACCAGGGGACTATAAATCCCTCCATGATACTATTAAAATACTTGCTAATAAAGGGATTCTCCCTGCAGATATACAACATCTAAATCAAGCCGGAAAAAATCACCCAACACTTAAATCCACAACATCCAAAACACCATCGACCTTACATCAACATCCAACAAAGGAAGGCCTCTTCTAGTCAGGCCTCACTCCATAAAATAAATTTATTTCATATAACTACCAGATCCCATGCATAATACCCTAAGGCTTCATATCAAAATAGGCCCAAGGTCTCCATCTCTCTAGATCCTGAATCATCTAATCCTCCCTCCTCTTCTAAGTTAAAATTATATATCTGTTCCACTCCACACACCCAATCCACGTCCTCTGTAAAAAATACCATCATCAAAAAAATCCGTCATTCTCCCATTAATATTTCCCTTTACAAGCTTGTTTAAGCCTTTCCCAACATTAACAAGATATGATTGACACCCTTCGGTCTATGTCAGTACTATCAGATGATCCCCTGACCATTCAAAACTTGGTTGGCACCCTATTGGTGAAATAATTTATCACTTGGAAAAATTAGTTGATTTTCACTAATGCTCTAGGACTAAGTCCTTCCTGCTTATAAAAAGGGAGAATCCATTTATTTCATGCAAATAAAAAAAAATTGTGGTTATCCAATTGGTTAGGGATCCAATGGGAATACTCCACTCCACTTGTGGAAAATTATTGTAACTCTTTCAAGGGAAGAACTTGTAAGGAAGGAGAGATATTGGGATTAAGAATTTAGAGAAAGAGGGTTAATATTGCAAGTAGGTTCAAGAAGATTCTTAAAAGTATTAACCATAGCTTATGAACATAGTTTGAAATTAAAAAACTTTGATAGTTATGATTTCATCAACCCTATTTAGTGTAATTTTGGATGAGTAAATAACATTATTTAGCTGTAGGTGATATTTTGTATGGTTATGTTACCTTTGCAAGATGTTTTTACTGTCATCATAGTTATGCTTGTTGCTATAATTATGTTTGAGTTCAATAGAAATAAAGGTTGATAACAATGGCTTGTTCTTATTTGGTTGTCACTTTACTTCTCTCATCATTGTTGCACTACTTTATTGATATTAATTCCTACAACGTTGTGTAACCATTTGATTATAATGTCTCTATATGATGGCCATGTTCAATATTAATAACTCAATAGTCATCGAATGTGGTTGGAAAATAAGGTTATTGGTAATAATGGGGTCATCGACCTAGGCACATAAATTATTTGAATTTGAGCCATTATAATGGTCATTCAAACTATTTTTGTCCTCGGTGGGAAATTAGAATAGAATAAGGAAGTTATAGTTGTGATATATCTATATATATATATATATATATATATATATATATATACACACACACACACACACACACACACACATATATATATATATATACACATATACATATATATATATATACACATATACGTATATATATATATATATATATATATATACATATTTATATATAAGTGTTTTGTATGGTCATCAACCATAATTAAGTATCAATGTTTATTTTATTAAATAAATGTTGAATGGTGGCAGCTCGGTCGAGCTACCACCAGAGCTTGAGAATACATTGTGTTAGATGAGATGACCATGGCATTAGCCACCCAGCCATGTCTAAATTGATGACCTTGAAATTTTAAAAATGCCAATGGCCACTTCGCTAAGTACATGTTTGAATTTTTCAATTGGTCTTCGACCTTTCAATGGGACATCTCATTAGATCTAGTAGTGGAGGTTTGTTACCAGATTTAGCTATCAAGGAAAAGATGGAGGGGGTTGGAAAATATAGAAAAAGGAGGTAAAAACTAGAGTAGGGTACCAGTTTCATTAATGGTGATTAATCACAAACCCTATGGGTATGAGGATAAGCAAGAATATTCTTGAGGAATATACCCCAAACTTAGAGTTATTATTTTTTCTTTCCATTTTTTATGGTTGTCCTTTCACCTCACGAGATCTCCATGAATAAAATAGGGGGATCTATTTTCATGCAATCTTGTTTTGTCTCTGCATGTATTTTTAACTATTTGGGTTATCAATGGCCACTGCTATGATAAGAATGGATTCCTTTGTCGATTTGGTGATTGTTCTTGTCTAGTTTTTGAGAATACCGCAAGAGTTTTCTTGAAAGGATTCTTTCTACACACAGATGACTTCGAAAGAAACTTGAGGAGATTCTCTGTAAATTTTTATAGGCATGAAAATGTTTTTCCTCACCATATTTAATATTTATAGCATTAAGACAATTTTATCTTATATACACCCTTTAAATAATTATTTGGGTGATTTGAATGCTAGAATTTGATGGGTATTTTTGGGTGTTAACTTAAGATTAACTTGATAATTTTTTTCTCAATTTATGTCAATGAAAATAATTATATATGTGTTTTTGAGCAGGTTTGTGTGAGAACCAATTTGGGATGACTTAATAGTTTTACCCCACGAGTGGGTGGTGGTTTATTATTGATTGCATTCATTCATGGTTGATTGTTTTCTTGATTTAGTTTGATCTTTAACTCATAAAAAGTTCAATTTTATAAATGTGGATGTTGCATAATGGTGTTTTAAGTTATTTTTGTAAATCCCATTATGGGTTCGGATGGATTTATGGGAGTTATTGATCTTGGTGTGGTCTAATTGTCTTGAACGAGTTTTCCAAGTCATGAGGAAAAAGTCGTTTGATTTTATTGTATTCTAATAAAACCTAGTTCGATTTGGGCTCACACATGAATATTTATGTTTTTTTGGGAGAAATACAATCACCATGTTCAATGATAAACCTATGGTCTTTGGTATAGGTCTCTGTGAATATTTTAGGGCCGAACGACCTTTACTATACTAAAAAAGAATATATTATTCTTTGATAAAATACCCATTCGAGTATATGTTTATTTCTTTACAATATTCTATTTTAGGTTCTTGGGTTTTACCTAGCATACTTCTCATTGTTATACTCCAATTTAGATTACCTATAGATAAGCCTAATCTTGACGGGAGAAGTGATATGTAACTTGGGAGACTACTTGAATTTGTTACCAATTTAACTTTGTTTCCTATAAACATATAACCGACCACCGTATGAGTGTAAGTGGGATTGGTTAGAATTATGAGGCCTCCTAGTTGACTTGATTGTTAATTTGAATCACTTAGCATTCCAATATAGTCATTGTGACTATATGATTTTGAAATATATATAGATGGTTTGTGGTTCGGTTCATTTAAGGAAAATTTTAAAACATTAAGGTAATTCTCCTTTATTATTAATGGAAAAAGGATAATGTTATTCCATGAGGTCCTTGACTATTCCTCTCCTTGATAATAATATTATTTAATATTATACAATGGATGGATAATGAAGCTTGTATAGATTCTTTTCATAATGACTATGTGGAATTGTGTTAGTGGAATGTTCCCTTTGACTGCGTGAATAGAATCATTATATTAAATGATTGGGGATTAGTTAGTAAATTTATACATTATTAGATTTACTAGATGTGTAATGGAAATACATTTTAGGTAGAAATGGTAAGGGGCCCATCTTGTGATCATTTTGTGAACCAATGAATTATGTGTAGGTTTAGTTTTGAATTTTTATTGGTTATTCATTTGATCATGCATTTGTCAAGGTATTATACCTTCTTGTCTTCTTATGAAAGAAACATTAAATTGGTATGAAATACTAACTCATTTTTGTCTAACTCTTTATTATTATATCTATGATTATATCATTGATTGAAGAAAGGTCATATTGATATTTTAGTGTTATAAATAATAAAGATAATGTGGATGATATTTTCATGCTAGTTCTTTTGAAATGATCATTTTCTAACATTTTTTACCGATGGCATAATATAAGTGTTTCTTGATAGATGGTTTAAAAGGGCTATGTTTATTCAATATGTTGATTTTGGTTGTAATTTTTATTCATTACATGTCCTTTTTGTAAAATTGAGCTTATGTCTTTGATTTAATTGGATGAAAGGAATTAAGCCTTAAATAATTATTATATTGTTTTGGAAAAGGAATATTAATTTGTATTTAATATTGGTTGTAAATCTATAAAGAGATTCAAAGTTGATCAAATAAATTATAGTTGTACTTATTGAAAACAAAATTGTATGATTTATGTTTGGTATTAATTATTCGATTTAAGGAGTTTGAAATTTAATAATACTAATTAAGGGTCAATTATGAATTATTTATATTTGTATATTTCAGCATTAATTAGATATGTGGAATTAAGACTTCATAAAGTTAATAAGTTATAATTATTATGGATAATGAATGAGAATTATTTAATATGAGTTATACATATGATGTTAATATTTTTATGAGTATTATAACTATTTAATTCATTTAAGATACTCTTTGGATTATTATGACATGTATCGTAGATAAATAATTAATTATGGACTAAAAATAAATGAAGTAAACTATCTTAAATTTCATTAAGACACATAATTGATGAAATTAAATAACATGTGAATGAATGTGATCTATTAAAAATAATAATTTGTGGACCTTAGGATATAATTCATATGTGATAATGTGTCACCGCAATATGAATTAATTCTTGTCGTAAACCTGATTCATTTATAATGAAATAAGTTAAGAATTACGATACTCCTAATACATGGTACTTGATAGGCCAACTTCAGATGGATGTTGTAGAGAAGTGTTCATTAAATGACATAATTAATTGAATGAATACTTCCATAAAACAAGAATCATAAGTTGTCATTTGAGTTCCACTTATTTCATCTATCACAATCTATTAAATAAATGAGTTACGATTAAGTTTGCAAAAGATGCTCCTCCTACACAAACAAGTAACCTCAAGTACCAAATTATGCTAGCTATGGGAAGAAATCAGTTGTGTAATAATGAAATTTGTTACGTAAGCACTTTCTATCCCATAGGAAACCTAAGTTGGCAAAAATGCTTCTTCACATGGGTTGAACAAGTTTTGTACCTTGTGTGTAGCTTGAATTTAATTTAACTCAACTAACTAACTAAATTATGATAAATGAACTAAGTGATGTGGTAATGGGACATGTTTTGTTGACGTATGTGCCATATAGAAACTAAACATGCAATACATGAGTCTATAAATTTGTTTTAAGTAGTGTAATTTATTATATAATGTTAAGTTCACTTACTTCTAACAAAAGTGTAAGATGTCAGATGGGATTTGATTTGCTGAATTCCAGGTAGACACTTAGAAAAAAACTTGTAAATCAATGCAAAGAAGGGTACTAAATGTATAATATTTATAAAGAATCGAAAGAGTAACTTATGGTGGATCAATGGATGTAATTGACCCATAGTTTTGCACATAATACTTATTTTGATAAATTCGGACATATTCTAGTGAATTGAGACTCAAAGTATTTCAAGTTTTGGAAGAAATCTATCTTCATTTTTGGGTATATTGGATTCCATTTTTGGCTATAATGGAGTCCATTAGTAGTAATATTGGATTCCATTAGTAGTAATATCGGATTCCAATAATTTCATTATTAGACTTATTCGAGTTCCAATTTCTCTATTAACACTTATTTTACTAAATTGGGACTTATTCCAGTCCCAGTAGCTAAAAAATATACTCAATATCGGAATCTAATATTGTTATTTTTTAATTCCAAAATGTCAAATATTAGAATTATCGGCACTCCAAAATCACACATATCGGATTCCAAAATCTAACATATTGGATTCCAAAATTGAATATATTGGAATCCAAAATCACATATATTGAAATCCAAAATCACCTATATTGGAATTATATGTACTTCAAAGTCCCTTATATCAGAATCTAGAAAATCAAATATTGGAATCCATTATACAAGCTAGCATCCTCTAGGCATTATTCATGCTATGTTATAAGGGCTAGCATTCGTTGGGTATTATTTATGCTATGTTATAAGGGATAGTATCCATAGGGCATTATTTATGATATGTTATAAGGGATAGTATTTGTTGGGCATTATTTATTCTATGTTATATGGGCTACCATCCACTAGGCATTATTTATGCTATGTTATAAGGGATAACATTTTTTGGGAATTATTTATGCTATGTTATAAGGGCTAGCAACCTCCAGCCATTATTTATGCTATGTTATAAGGGATAGCGACCGATAGCCATTATTTATGCTATGTTATACGGTCTAGCTGACACTAGGCATTAGTTATGATATGTTATGTATAGAACATGTTTATGATTTATACAGGATAACATACATATTCTCTTGTCCTTCAATGGTTGCAACAAAGGCCACAACGTTGTGTTAAATTTGACACATGTTTAGACGTCTTTTATCATTTTGCTATAAGCTAGCGGTCGCTAGGCTAATGCCTTTCAAGATATGTGAGACACTTCTAGGTTAATTTACTATGATGTTATTGAACCTCACTTGTAACTACAAAATGATTAAAGATATTCGAAGAAGCTAGCAGAGGGAATCGATCCAGATGTGAAAATATAATTAAATGTATGTATTTTTACATATTTTGGTACGTATTAATTATATTTGTTGCATATTTCGATACGACTTAATTTTAAAATCTAGTTATTTTATTATGACATCATTATAGCTAAGGGAACCATAATATAACTCATAGAATAGGTAAATATCATTTCACATCATAGTACTCCAAGAATCATATATCTAAAACCTACACTTGCTCACCATAGAGAGAAAATAAAATAATAATTGTGATGGGTGTCGTTATTCCCTTCATTTAATCAACTCTTTGTTGATGTCATATTCAAACCAGGGGTGGTGTCGAAGCTATATGTAACAAGAAATCTTAGTGATCTAGTAATTAACGGTAGGTATTTGTTTTCTTTTTATATTTTCTGGGGTATTTTCTCAATGTCTTGACGATTCCTTGGCTAAAACCTTATTGAAATCAAACTATGAGAACATGCTAGAAGTAAAAATCTCTACAAAAATAGATTGTTGGATATGAGAATATGAAGAATTGGAAATATTTCAATTTTCTCTTGATTGAAAGGATTATTGATTGCTAAATCACTTTGGATGTTTTTGGAATAAATAAATTCTCATCGGTTCCAAAACTTTAGAGAAGTTCTGGAACTAAAGGAAATCATTACAGATCTAACTATGAGGATTCCGAAACTACATGCAGGATTTCCAAAACAAAGTCCAAAAGTTCTAGAACTAAGTGATGGAGTTCTAGAACTAAGTCTGAAATTTCTGGAAATAAGTTGTAGAGCTTGTAATTACGTGATGGAGTTCAGGAACTAAATCTAGAAGTTCCGAAACTGAGTTGTATTGAAACCAATGCTTTCAAAAACATACCGACTACTTGATACTTTGTTCTTTCAATTGATTGTGACCTATTTTAGTACAAAAATGAACTTCTAAAGCACTTAGTTAGGAATTATAGATTTTTTAAATGTTAGAACTATAATCATCTAAAGATGGACAATTACATCCTAACTTATATTAGATCAAACAAAAGTAACAAAATCCAATCAATCTTGATAAAAAGTAGAGTAAAATAAGATCATTTATTGTACATTAACAAGACATATTCTGACCTCATCATTTCCCCTATACTTACTTGTTTGTAAGTCCTTTTACAAAATTTACTATTCAAACCTTGGATTGTTTATTCTGCACTCCAATTGACTGCTCAGGTCAAATGGCTGAAACAAAATATCCTTGTGTTTTAGTTCGAAACACTATACCATGATCTTGATTCTACTTTCTTCTTCCGTTCTTCAAATTGAGTGGGATCTTGAGGTTCTCTTTTTTTCCAAGGGGACATGGGAGTGAGAAGAAGGGGAGGCCTTGTTATCATTCCCATCCATATGCCCCTATGCTTTTCATTGATCTAAGGGATTAGTGTGTACAAATATTTTTCTCTTTCTAGACTCTAGATCAAATTTTTGGGAGATATTACTTCCCTTCTCCTCAAGGAAATTGTAAGAAGATCCCATCTTTTCAAACATCCATCATAAATCTTCTCAAAATTTTGCACTTCATAAAAATTAAAGGCATTAATAATTCTCTGTAAACTGGCAAGATAATGTGTCTCGAACTATTTATCAAAGGCATGGGTTCTAATATTTTTAATGAAAGAAGATGGTTTACTATAATGAGTCCTCATGCGAGAGACTAGATGAGCTATCTTTCAATAAATGCTCAGAATCCCTCTACTTTCATGTAATCTGATTTTGAAGAACAGAAACAAATGCACTAAGTTGGTGTCTCCCATATACAAATTGATCATGAAGCCTGTGTTCTTTTCTAGCATAAGATTGTAGAGATAGAATTCACAGAGAATATTCTTACGCTCTACATTAGTGAAGAATAGGCTGTCATGAAATTAGATTCATCTTTTATTTCATGTGGAAGGCCACATGAAATTCTTTGTAGCTATCGTGAATGATTTATTCTTCTAGAAACATGCTATATGTAGGAGAAGGTCTCCTACATGTAAGAAATTTTTCACTCATTATGCAAACCATTTATATTTTTACAAGATTTTTAAACTTGTCTCCCTCTTATTTGTAAAACTTTTCTTCCCATTCCTTTCTTTTTTCTTTTCATCTTCCATATTGCTTCTCAAATCCTTATTGGATGTTTTGATTTCATTGAGTTCCCTACAAGTATCATCCCATAACTACTTGATTAGCCAATAAGTTAATTAGTCTATGCAGAGATTGTTGACATAATACTTTGCCTTATAGAAATTTTACATTCTTCCTCTTTATACATCATCTAATTCTTAACTCTTGCTAATTCCTCGAGTCCTATCTGTAAGTGAGTTATTAGTTCCCGATGAGCATCTCTCTCTCTGTTCCAATTTGAGTTTCAGGAAGTTCAATTCCTCATACTTTTCTTTGATAATGAGTTCTTCTCTAGAAAAGAATAGAGCATGTCTAACCTGTTGTTTCTCTTCTTTCTCTAAAATTTCTTTGGGGGTTAAGCATTCCTCTTCTACCAAAGGAAATAACCCTTTCCGTATCCACAATGTGAAATTTTCTTCTTCATGTGATATAATGTTGTTGGTTCACCCAAATCTTGAAAAACATGTTCCTCAAATATCTCATCTTCTTTTTCCATCTCAGTTTGGCTTGGTCTAGGAGGAGTCATGGCCATGCTGCCCAAAATATCAACAACTTATTTTTCCAACTTGTCTTGTTCTTTCATTTCCTCTGGAATTTATCTAGACCTCTTATGAATTCTTCTTCTTTGAGGAGCTTCAGTATGTTCAGAAATAGGTTTCCTCCTAGATCTTCTTCTAATTTTCACTTCTTGCTCTTGCCTAGGTGAACTATCACTGTCAGAGACAAATATTAGCTCTCCTGTAGCTGCTGCAGAGGAAGGAGTTTCTTTTAAAGGTACAATAGGTTTTGTAGCTTTAATTCTTCTTTTAGATCTTCTCCTTTTTGGTATGGTCTCCCCACCTATTTCCTTATTTTTCTCTATAGGGGCACCAATTTCCAAATTAGTTGTAGGAGAAAAAGGAGTTGATATTACTCTCCTGATAATAATAGGGTTTTTATTAAAATTGTTAAGAAATTTCTCCCATATTTCTTCTCCATTTTTATTTTCAAGAAAATGGTGTTGTCCCACAAAATGAACTAACCTATGATGTTTGATTGTTCCAAAACCCTAGGAATACCTCTGGTCCATTGTATGAATGGATTCAAAAAGAAACTTTGGAAAGTTTACTATGTATTCTAGTTTTGTAGCTCCATATATAAGATGTATTAGCATCTTGAACTTCTCTTCATACTTGACCCAAACTAACCATCACAAGTTAAATAATTGACTATCCAAAATGCCACTCTATCAAAGGGTTTGGGAAAGATGGCACTTTTGAACCCTTTTATTATTTTCTTAGTGTTGTAAATATATTGGGCTTCTATTTCCCCCTCTTGTAGTAAGGTTTCAACTAATTCTTGTAAGGTCCCTTGACGGGATGTCGGACATGCAAAATTGGAACACCGGATACATTACTTATTGTATTCATAGGAAAAGGAATTACAATATTTCTAACCTTTTTTTGGATTGTTCTAAATTTATAATGAATTCTCTTACCAATTCGTCATTATACTTTGAGAACTTTTTCAAGAATTCCAACCATCCTTCCTATTCAAAGACATCTGCCACTTCTTCATTTACAAGAAGTTGGGTATCATCCTCAAGTTCGACTTCTTTTTAATCCCCATGGTAAATTGGGTGATTCAGATTCATTCTTATTTGAATTATTGCTCTTCCCAGATTGGCTACATAACTCTTTTCTTAGCTACTGAGAATAGATGTGTTTAGCTACAAAACTATTTTGATTGGTCATGGAACCTATTGTGTTTAGCTGTGGAATGCAATTTTAATTCTTTTACTTCCTCCTTGAATTTTTTTCTTCTGCAACTACTTCTTCACTTTGTTTACTCCGCACAAATAATAGATCATTATAAACATGATGCCACTTTTTCTCTGCTGAAATCACCCTCATGATTACTCTCTTTTAATAATAATGTATAATAGATGACTCATCGTATTAATTTCAAATTAAATCCAATCACACATGCAAACTTTTATTCTAACCTTTAATAAGTTAAATACATAATTACCATCTTTGATGATGTGATCCCTTTGTCATGATGACTCATCATTCCTAAAAGTGAAACAAAAAGAAAATGGTTAGAAAAGATAGCTGGAATTTCAAGGAAATTCCTTTTATTTTGGATTAGCCATTTATTTGAGGAGATCAACCACCATTCTTGGTTTTTATTTGATCTCGAGAGAATTTTTTTGTGGTGAAGAGAACACCATTTACTAAGTTTCATTCCTTCCCTTTTCTTATTACTATTATTATTTATTTTTTTATTTTTGGGGGAATAGAATGCCATTTATTGGTTCTCATTTTCTTCCCTTTATTCTAGATTTATCCATATGATTATTTGATCATTTTTGAAGAACTAGGTTCTTCTATATGATCAAATTCTTCCCACTTCAATCTATCTCGAGAATTCATCCTTAGTAGGAGGCTTCCTATAAAGTTTTAGCCTATGTCCATTGACCAAAAGTGTCCTTCTACTACCATCAATGGGAAGTAATTGAATAGAACCATTGTCAAAGATCTTCTCAATCTGATAGGGTCCTAACCATATGGTTCTCAATTTTCCCTTAAATTTTTGGTACTTAGAATCAAACAGTAATGCCCAATCTCCTACCTTGAATTGCCTCTTCTTGATATGTGTGTCATGACATTGCTTTCTTTTATCTTGGATTATTTACGTATCTTTGAAGTACTTCCATCATTAACTCATCAACTCATTGAGTAGAAGAATTCTTTCCTTTTGTGTTGCATCCTACTCAATACTTATTTTAGTAGTTATCCTCAATGTTTGCAGTTCAAATTCAATGGGTAACAAGGTATTTTTCCTATAGACTAACTCATATGGTGAAAATTCTGTTGTAGTTTTCCAAGTTGTATTGTAGGCCCAAACAGCTTTAGGTAGTCTCTTTTCCCAATCTCTTCTGCCTAATTCAATTGTTTTGGTAAGGATGTTTTCCAATTCTCTATTTGTTACTTCATCTTGTCCATTTTCTTGTGGGTGATAGGGATATGACTTCCTATGATTGATATGATAATGCATTGTGAAGGATTGGATCATATTAGACATGAATTGTGGCCCCTGATCTGAAACTATACTTCTTGGTGCTCCAAACTTTACCATAATTCTATGCCAAAGGAAATCAACAATTGCTTCTTCAGTGGTATTTGTTAAAACTTGTACTTGTTCCCAGCTTTTCACATAATCAATACACACAATAATGTACTCCTTTCCTTGTGAAGGATTAAAGGGACCAAAAAAATCCAACCCCCATCTTTCACATGGTTCAATCACCACTTGAGGTTGCAGAGGAATTTCATTGGTAAAATTTGGTTATTTCATCCTTTGACATGGATGACACCATTTGATATATCTCTTCACATCCTTGTACAGAGATGGAAAATAATAGAAAGTGATAAGTATATTGTGATCTATTCTTTTCACTAAAAAGTTTCATCCACTTGGTTCATCATGACATGCCCTCAGTATGTCAAAGATTTCATCTTCTCTCACACACCTACGTAAAATCAAATTAGGACCACATTTAAACAACATTCCGTTTAACCATTTATATTGTGCACTGATTTTGATCAATTTTTTTTATTTATTTCTTAGTGGAAGAAGGAGGAAACTTCCCTATTGCAAGATAGTTTTCCATATCAAAAAACCATGGTGTATCAGCTAAAATAGAAAACAATTTTTCATTTGGAAAGTTATCCTTAACTGGATCTTGCTCCCTATAGTGTTCAGTCTTAACAAGAAATTAGCTACCACATTAGATTTCCCTATAGTATCAACTATGGTAGTATGAAATTCTTGTAAAATTAATAACCATATAATTACCCTACCTCCAACCTTTGGTTTGTTCATTAAGTACCTAATTAATGAGTGATCTATATGTACAAATGTTTTATACCTGTCATATAATGTCTAAATTTATTAATTACATAGATCACAATAAGAATTTTTTTCAAAGGTGGTAGTGTAATTTATTTCAATGGGAGTAATACTTCTACTAAGGTAATAAATAGCATACATATTTCCTTCTTCATCTTTATATCCCAAAACTACATCAATGGATTTATTTGAGGCATCTGTTTGAATGTGAAAAGGTTTTTCCCAATTAGGTCCTCTCAATATTGGGGCAGTGATTAATTTTTATTTGATTTCCTCAAAAGCATGCTCACATCTCTCATCCCAAAGAAATTCACATTCCTTGGTAAGAAATTAAACATGGGGAAAAAAATTTACTAAAATCCTTGATAAAGTGCCTATAGTATCTAGCATGCCCTAAAATTGATTTGATATCTATGGGGGTTTGAGGAATAGGTAAGTCGAAATAATTCTGATTTTTTTGGTCAACTGAATTCCTCTTTTTTAAATGTGGTGTCCCAATACAATCCCCTCATCAACCATCATCAAACATGTCTCATGACTAAGAGACAGAGATGGTGTTGCTCACATCTTGATAATAATCTATCTAAATTCCTAAAAGTATCATCAAATGTGTCTCCATGTACAATGAAATCATCCATGTATGCCTCTACAAAGACATTTGTTAGGTCTGTAAAAATGCTAATACAAATCTTTGGAAAGTTTTGGAGTGTTACATAATCTAAATGGTAATACCCTCAGTAGGCAAAGGTACGCCATGGACATGTAAAGGTAGTTTTTTCCTAATCTTTAGTAGGAACTCTGATTTGATTATATCCACTAAATCCATCTAGGAAGGAAAAGTACTACTTACCTGTAAGGTTGTCTAGGACTTGATCTATGAATGGTAGGGAAAATAATCTCTCGGTGTGGCTTTGTTTAGTTCCCTATAGTCAATTTTTTTCCATTTTCTATTAATTTTATAAACAATTACAAGAGGAGACACCCACTTTCTATCTAAGATAGGGTAGATAAAACCTACTTGTAATATTTTTTCAATTTCTTGTTTGACGATATCTCTTAAGGTTGGATTAATCCTTCTCTAAGGTTTCCTAATTGGTCTAATGTTTTCAGTATAGATGTGATGTGTGCAAATACTTGGATGGATTACTTTCATATATTTGTAGTCCCAAGAAAAATCTCTAGTATGATTTTTCAAAACATCAAACAATTTAGCTTCTTCATCATTTTTAACCAGTTGTTTATGTTAAAAATCTTACCCAGCTCAATCTCCACATGTTTGGTTCCAACATGTGATGAACTGATTTTTTGAAAGGGTTCCATTAAGGTATTTAGTGAAAATGCATGTGTTAACAACATATGATATGTAACAACATCTCCAAAAGTTCCTTGAGACATAATATTAGAAAAAGGATAGTAGGTAGGGTTATGATACTTATCTTGTTATAGGTCAAACTCCTCGTCACTGCTGCTTTCCAAAAATTCTTCACCATTTCCTGATATCATAGAAAATGAAGTTCTGATTCTTCCTCCCCCAAAGATAAATCTTATTCCTCTAGAGTGAAATCATGTACATTCACAGGGAATTTCTGTTGCTATGGTTTCAAAACTAAATGTGATGGTTACGGAACTAAATTTGATGATTATGGGACAAAGTCTATAAGTTCCGAATTAAGGCCGTAGGTTCCATAACTATTCTTGATTTATCTAAGGAAAATTTATGTTCATTAAATGGTTGTCTAATCATATCTTCTACCTCGCGTACGTGATCCTGTAACGTGATCATGGCCAAAGAAGAGAGGTTTTTCTTATTAGTATTGGGAGTATCAACCCACAATTGTTCTTGATAATCAATAGAAGGTCGTACAGAAGGATATAAGGACATTTTATTAGAATTCTTACCATTTTAGATAGTCTTATCACCTGATCTACAATCAATTAAATTAGAAATGGTAGCTAACCATGGTTTTCCCAAAATAATGGGATAACCAAGTGTTTTACCTTTTGGCTGTAATATAAGGAAATCAACTGGATATTCCCATGAATTCACCATAATTGCTACATTTTCAATAACTCCTTCTGGTTTTGCTATAAACTGATTTGCCATCTGTAATATGGTGTTAGTAGGTTGTATACTTGTTAATGGTAATGTTTTCAAAGTGTCCACTGTCATCACATTTATAGCCGCTCCCAAATCAACTAAAACATTATGTATATCTTTATTCCCTATAGAGACAGAAATAAAAGGACTTCCAGGATCTCCGTATTTGGGAAGAAAATGTTTTCCTGCTAATAAATCAACAAGTTTCCCATCTACCTTAATAGTCATAGGGTACTGCTTCTTCCTTCTAGGTCTTTTTAAACATAGCATTTTGATTAATTTTTTCAATTCTAGAATATCCTTAATTTCTTGTAACAATGGTATTTCAATATTCAATCTCCTTAGTTCTGTACCAACTTAGATTCCTTCCTTTCTATGGCTTCCTTAAATCTATCTGGAAATGGAGTCTCGGTAGAGTTGTTATCGGCTCCTTATCCTTTTCTTTTCATCCTTCTTGGGAACAATCGTACTACGGGTTTCAATTTCTTATGTCATCTCGGTGATTATAACATATGGAATCTTGATTACCTTTCTAGCTCTAGTTTAAATATCCTTACAATCCATGGCATTTAGATAACTTGATTTTTCTTATTTTGTTCCATAGAAAGGAGTTGTTTGTTTGTTTCTTAGGTTTCTTTAAATTTGTGCTAGTATTTGGTTTTGGAACACATTTTCATTTTGTGAATTTTGTGTTGGGGAACCCATTATGGCTTATTGATTCTGATTGGGATATGTCCTCCCTTGAATATAATTATTACAACTCCACCTAGGTTGTGACCAAACATTCAAGTTTCCTTGACCAGATCATGGTTTTTGGTGTTCTTAGGCATACCAAGATTGACTGACCAATCCACGAGGATTCCATGTTGGTTGAGGCATCCAAGGTGGATGTCCCCAAATTTTGGCACTTTTGAGCTATCCATGGCATTAACAAAGGGTTAGGAACCAACCTGAGCATGAACTTCCTTGGCTAGGTTGTCTTTGGAAAAAAATTAGTTCTTCGATGTGGATGGAATCTTGCTTTGTTTAAGCTGATTTTTAATAAATGGAAGAAGAGAACATACATCACTCTCATGGTCCCTACATTCAAAGATAAGGAACATTTATGTTTTATTAGGGGACAGACTCTTATTGCATGCTTCTTCCTGCATCTAGGATAATATATAGCTAATGGTTCGAGTTTTAGCATTTTCTTTAGCTTCAATCCATCCAGGTGGAAGTTAAGCGAACTAAAATGTCTATTTTGAAATTTTCCAATTCATCCATTAGTTTGTTCATATCTAGGTTTTTTTTTTTTTTTTTTTTCCTTTTCTAGGTCCACCCCTTGTTCATGAATAGCTTCTACAAATGTATTTAATATTATTCATTCTTATTTGATCAATATTTCCACCTCTATCAGATCAAGTGCCTCTCTTGATTCATCATTCGAGATCTTTCGAGAAAAATGGTTTTGCATAACTCTTCTTGTAATAAAAATCCACATCTTTTACTCACAAAAAGGAATCTGTCTAAATAATCTTCCATATTCTCATCCTCCTCCTGCTTGAATTTGAAAAATTCTTCCTTCTTATTCCTCCCTCTACGATAATCTTGATACTTTTCGAGGAAGGCAACTTCCATTTGTGCCTAAGTGGTAATAGAATTAGATGGTAATCCCATAAAACACCTCATTTCTATATCCTTTAGGGTAGATTGAAACAACTTGAGTTTTTGATTATTTGTTTTATAATCATAGTTTTGACACAATACTTTAAATTCAAATAGAAATTGGTTAGGGTCTTGGATGACATCCCTCTAAATGTGGGTGAATGTGCGGTGAAATATTTTTAATAGGTGAATAATCGTCATCTAATGGAATTGGATAAGTGAAGGTCCTATCAAGTTCTCTTTCTACTTTATGTGCCATTTATGTAGTACCTTATAGAATTTTTTCCCAATCAATATGGTATGTGATTTGTTTTGGGGAAGGTGAAAATTCAGGAGTAGGAGGATGACTACTCAATTGTGAATCAAAACTTTCTCTAAATGGGTCTTGAAATATGAACTTTTTCCAAAGAAATAATTCCAAAGGTGGAAATTCTACTTTGTGCCTAACAAGGGACAATGGTGCTTCTAATTTTTGATCAACTTCCTTATTTGATGATGATTCTTGTTCAGATATTTTTGGGAGGAATTGAGCCTTGGAGTCTCTTGGTCTACTCATAAATTTTATGATGACATAGGGAAGATCTTGAAATTACTAGATGTATGATGGCTTCTCTTGATGACACCTAATTATAAAATTTTAACTATTAGTTCCCCAACAATGGCGCCAAAATGATGGGTGTCATTATTCCCTTAATTTAATCAACTCTTTGTTGATGTCATATTCAAACTAGGGGTGGTGTCGAAGCTATATGCAACAAGAAATATTAGTGATCTAGTAATTGATGGTAGGTATTTGTTTTCTTTTTATATTTTTTGGGGGATTTTCTCAATGTCTTGAGGATTCCTTGGCTAAAACCTTATTGAAATCAAACTATGAGAATTTGCTGGAAGTAAACACTCTCTGCAAAAATAGATGTCTAGAAATAAACACACATTTGTAAAATAGAATAGATTATTGTAAGTAAACATAGGTTACATAAAAGAACACACTTGCTTTGGAAATAAACACACAATTTGATAATGCTGAAATTTTATTACAAAGAAAGAAGAATCTAATCTAGAAACACTGTAGAACAAGTATACAATGATTTCAATTTGAGTAATTAAAATCATTTACAAAATTAATAGATCCATACTATTTTCTCTTAAAATATAAATACCAATAAAACAAAGATCCTGGTTCTTGGAAGAGTGGGCCCTTAAAACAGTATTTGACAACTTAATATACTCTCAAAACAAGAATGGCTATTTTATTGATAAAATATTCTGCATTACAAAAATGTATTGTCTCTTCTTATCTCTCTATCTTTTTATGTATATATATCTATCTATATATATATTTATCTATCTACATGTTTGCATATATATACTTCTTCCATGGGTGTATTTATGCCAGCCATAGATGTCCTACCAATTCAGATAGAACCTAATCGTGCCCAAAATAGATGTTGAATTGGATCATGGTTGGATGCACTGTTATATGATAGTTATCCCTGGATCTATGAATATGAAGAATCAAAAACCTTCCAATATTCTCCTGATTGAAAGGATCATTGATTGCTAAATCACTGGCTGTTGTTGGAATAAATAAATTCTCATTGGTTCTGAAACTTTAGAGAAGTTCCAAATCTAAAGGAAATTGTTCCAGATCTAACTGTGAGGATTCCTGAGCTATATGCAGGAGTTCCAGAGTTAAGTACAAAAGTTCCAGAACTAAGTGATGGAGTTCCAAAATTAATTCCAAAAGTTCCAAAACTAAGTGGTAGAGCTTGTAACTACATAATGGAGTTCTAGAACTAAGTTTAGAAGTTCAAGAACTGAGCCATATTGAAACCAATCCTTTCAAAAACATGTCGACCACTTCATACTTGGTTATTTCAACTGATTTGACCTATTTTATTACAAAACTAAACTTCAAAGCACTTAGTTAGGAGTTATAGAGTTTTTAACATTAGACCTATAATCAACAAAATATGGAAAATTACATCCTAACTTATATTAGATCAAACAAAAGTAAAAAAATGCAATCAATATTGATAAAAAGGAGAGTAAAATAAGATAATTTATTGTATATTAACAAGACATATTATGGCCTCATCAAATTGACTTTATAGTACTTGTTACTTTCACATGATTTGATAATAAGTATGTTCGAGCCAAAGTGAGTTTGGTCTACATTGAAGAAATATTAAAATAAATGTCAAATAAATGCTTTATGTTAAGCAAAAATAAGTAAAAGACTCCC
The DNA here is from genome assembly GCA_018340775.1 of Taxus wallichiana var. yunnanensis. NCBI lineage: Eukaryota > Viridiplantae > Streptophyta > Pinopsida > Cupressales > Taxaceae > Taxus > Taxus wallichiana. The sequence goes on along the minus strand of CM031237.1, from coordinate 516,349,223 downwards.
TAGAAAGAAGGAAATATGCCTTCTTTTAAGTTTACCTTGCTTCAATATTTTTAAAAAAATTATCTTGTAGTGGACCATTCCACTCAGAGAGTAAGATTATTATTTTTACATTAAGTACAAGAGGGTTGAGGGGACCCTACACCATACATAATGAAGCTCCAAAATAGAGCATATATTTAATACTAAACCATACAAAAATATAGTCTAACCCAAAATAATCAAAACTAACAAGTACAATAAACAAACGGAAATAAAAAACACATAACTAACAACACTAAACAAAAACCTAACAAAAAAATTAACAAAAACCACTTGTTTTTTATTTTCTCCAAGTTTTCCACTAGAGTGGACCATTCCTTAGCCATTGATTCAATTTGAGTTCCCATAGTGGTTACATCAGCTTTAGATAGTTCCATTTTCCTCTTCTTCGATGTCCCCACTCTTCATATTTCATGTAGGAATTAGCTAGTTGTCCGAGAGTTTGAAGGTGTTGTAACATGCACTTGGTAGTGAGAATACTCCACTCGGTGAAGTTTTGAAGCATAACCTTAAGATGATCCAAATCATTTTTAAACTCTTACAATTTTCTTGTAGAACCTCCATAGTTCCATCCTTTATGACTTTAGACACATCCTCAACTTTCATCTTCATTGCATTCTAGCCATTGAGGATAAACTAGACATTCTTTTATTAAGATGAGTGTCACATTTCACATTTTAAGGTCTGTAATAAATTTAACAAGATCAACTCCCTCTTCTACACCACATTTTCCAAGAACTTCCATTTGGGTCTTTTCCTAGGTGTCAACTAAAACCTACCTCCTCTGTTGAATCGGTTCCCCTTTTTCAGACTTCTTAATAGCCACCACCTTCACATCGTCTTGTTTTAGGTCTTAGAGGCCCTACAATACTTCAACTTCAACCACATTTTGATTGTCCCCTTCAATTGACTTAGGGTATTTTCTAGATTCCTCATTCTCAGAATTAGTTTCATCTTCCACAACATAATCTTCAAGGGCTTTGGATAGGACATTATCCTCATCAACCATTTTATCCATATCCAAGATTTATCTCTTCACAATAGCCATAATAAAACCCTGATGCAAGGGAATATTGATTCTTCCTTTTTGTAGTGGTGTAGGGTAGCACATAGAGAACAAATTATATAGTATGGAAAACTAAAAAAATTCTCATGTCTGAGGAAATTGAGCATGGGAAGATGGTAAGCATAGATACATTTGTGGCCTCCCTTAAGAGTTATAATTTGTATTAGGTTAAGGGCCACTTCATTGAATGGGGAGGTAAGGAATTCCTAAGAAATGTGGTTTTTCCTTACCTCACAGAAATAGCTTCATTTCATCCGCTAAATCCTTTTTGGGTTTGTAGAATTTACGTCATTCCATGGGCATGCCCATAACATAAGCCATAGTGTTGATTGATAATTCAATATTTTCTCTTTGTAGAACCACATTTCCCCCATCCCTTTCTTGGTCAACTATCATGTCAATCTAAAATCCTTATTGAGCTGCTCATTGTACCCGTAAAAAATATTTAAGAAAGGGGAGAATCCCATTCGGTCGAATAGCTACATAACCTCATATTTAACATCATTGAGATCCCGAGGCTTAGTGAAAACAAAATCTTATCTCATATTTCTATTAATAGTCTAGATATCATGAAGAAAAACTCACTATTAAATGTTACGTAGACCCGACCACACAACTGCAATACCAAATACACCAAGTAGAAACATAAATCCCAAATTCCTAGAGAGGAGTAAATACACATTAGTATCCCCTTAATAGTTATAAATCTTGGTGATGATAGCATTACATGAACATTAACCACCCCTTAATAGTTATAAACCTCAATTAGGATTGCATTACAAGAACATTAACATCCCCTAAATCTAGATTCCAATAGAAGAATAAACCTTGATTATGAGAACATTAACATCTCATTAATAGTAATAAATGTGCAACGTCATTCATCATTAACCCCCCGTGTCGCCTTCTGCCATCCTTATGTACCTCAAAATAAGGGACATAAAATCACTATAGACATTTTCTGACACACTTGACATTTTAAATGACAATTAAAATTCTCCTACTCCCCTTTTCAGGAGGATATCTTTTCGTAATTGAATATAGATATGAAATAAATTAAAACTTATTTTCTAAAGGTAGAATTATGGTAAATAATTTTAAGAATAATTTGAATTTTGTTGTAATACTTTTAGTCACACTAGAATCCCAAATCCACAGAATAATTCATTGCAAATTAAAAATGTTTTCACAATATCTTTGAACATAGTGATTTTTAAGTGCCTAAAAATTTATAAATTCTTTATATACCTTAAACCGATGTGAACAATTTTTTCAAAGGACAATTTGAAGTTAAGAGGATAATATGACCTTAAAAAATCAAATTAAGAGAGTTAATACTTAATGCTCACTAGGTAATGCTAATGTAGCTTATCGAGGTAAATTAACATTAATCAAATAAGAATTCACCAAAAATAAAAAATGTTACGTACACTTTTTTATATATTAAGATATCTATTATCGTTTAAATCCTTTACTATATTATAAATTTCCTAAATATAATCACACATATTATACATATAACCATTATTAAGAAAGTCGGGCACATTATACGAAACTTGTTGTCAAATAAACTTAGGGACATATTACATAATTTTCTTTTTAAGATAGTAAAATGCTTTTGACCAGATCTATGAACCGGAGGGTTGATGGGTCCCCACCGTACAAGTATCCCATGTTTTGATTGATGAAAGGCTACATTAAAAAACTAAAAATGAGTAGGAAAGATAACGAGGCCAACATGTAACATGAATAATCAGCCATACAAAAACATAGAGTCGTGAATACAAAAAGAGTGCGAATGATAGAAATACCATGGGGTTCCACCCACCAAACATTGCAATCATCTTAAAAAGGAAAAGTACATGAAAAAAACAACCTTTAAGTACACCACATGGTCAATAAGGGGAGGGTATGGTTTTTGAGTGCGATCAGGTCTAGGGATGGCACGTTGGAGATAGATGCCCCATATTATCGATAGTTGTTTTGATAATTGTCAAAAAATTAAAGTAGGGCCAAAATTTTCAATTCTAGGGCATCGAAAATCTTTTTGTTAACCCAATAAGGTGATGGGAAAGGATTCAACTTTACAAAGAGATAAGGAAGGCATAGTGCCGGCCAGAGCTTTGACAAAACCCACATGATGATCTGGGTAAATGAAATGGAACATGACCACCACAACTACTACTTTATCTACACACAAAACTAGGAAATTGAACACAAAGATGCATGCAATATCAGATTTTAAACAAGATCTCCTGGTGCTTTGGAGATATTCCTCACCTAGGAAATTCATAATCATAGTCTTGACATTTGTGGAGTCTATGCGAGAAGACATTGCAAAGACAACTATCGGACAACTTGTAGAGATGAAATCCATTTCCCACTTGTTGTTACGCAAGAGGATGAATGGAACATAGGTAGATGTCATGAGAGGGAAGGGGAAAACAACAAATAGAAACATGAGAAAATGAATGAGGATAGGTGAAAGAAGAAACCAACAATTAAATAGTCCCACGCCTCATGTGAAGAAGGTCGACACAATAAAAAACAAATGGCGTCATCAACATTTTAACATGCATTGGCTAGAGTTTATAATGAAAAGGATTTTATAGTATATTAATTGCAATATGATACAATATTTTATCAAAAAAATAAGTGGTTTGAATGAGAGAAATCCCCAAATCAATATGCACACTATGTCAAGCCTGGTAAAAGAACAAAGCAAAAACTATAAAGGAGTATGAGGAACTCCAAAAATAAAGAATAGATTATGAATAAAGGCCACCCATGATTGATAAACACACATTATAAAAAATCAAATTACTAGAGATAGTCACACACATTATACAAAAAGGTGTTATCAATTAAATCTACCGCACCACCCTTGGAGCCAGCCAAGACAGACAATGCATATGCACAACATTTTGAATCATCAACCTTGGATATTGGCAAGTGGGGCGTTGCAGCGAGGATTTCTTCTAAGGACATTCCTGTAAATTTTGTTGAGGGTTCTTGGTTGGCAACAAATCCAAGCTTACACCACCTGTAGTACTAGAGATTGTGCTTGTTAAGGCACACTTTGGATGCTTTACTGAGATGTGCATGGTAGTGGTGTGAACCACCTTTTGGCTGTGCTTGTTGAACTTGTATTCCATGATCTTCTTCACGCCATTTTTTTCTAGCGCAATGATATTTAGAGGTGGATTATAATAATACGGTGTTCGTTATCCTCCTCTTTATGCTCCCCCCATCACACTATGTCTTAGGCCATTAATGTTTTTGTTTTATAATTTCTAGCAACCACTATGCTCTATTTGTTTCCTTAGAATAAGGTTTATAAGCATTTTACTAGTAAATTCATACATAGGTGCATGTGAAAGGTTTGTAGACATATAAAAATATATGTTGAAATGAATATATTGTAAATACATTGAAGATGAAAAATGTTGAGAAATAGATTATGACATAGGTAGGTAGAATTACAAAACTACCAAAAGTGTCATACTTTCAAGTCTAGTATTTGATAGTATCAATCATCAACATTTAGGTTTTATATGTGGATGAAAAATATAATATGTCCATCAATAAAATAATACTTTCCTTAAGTGAAGTTGGTTGAGTGCTTGAAAATGAGAATGAATTTTTTCTATAAATAATTTAAAGTTTATGTATATTTTTGCTGCCAAATTATGGAACTCAATTTGTTTTCTTATTTTCAACTTTGGGCATCAAAATAAATTGTATCTTATTTATATTTAATTTTTATTAATGTGAAGAATCCCACAATATGTAATAATATATATAAAGTTTTGAAATTTAAATATTTGTTTAACCAATAATAATATATGTCTTAGAAGTTTATATATGTCCCAAAATTTCACCTTTTTGGACCAAATTTATTTTAAATGATATCACTTGTAGCCCATGTTTCCCTTAAAGTTTTATCTTCTCTAATTCTAAATACACCAAGAAGAGTACAAGTGTCGAGCCGGAAGTGGAACAATCACAAATTCTTCTACTTTGTTATCATTTTACAAGTGTAGTAGTTTGCATTGGAATCATTAAGCCCCTATAGTTTTGACCCCAAATTCTATGGTGATTTGTATCTAAGATACAATTTTTCTTTTTCTAAACATGCCTTCCAAGACTTTCCCCAACCTCTATTGGAAAAAGTGTTCTCTAATTTTCTTAGATAGTATATTGGGAGGAAAGAGATGACATCGGAGTTTATTCTCTACCATTTTTTTTTCACATAGCCGAGGATTTGTATGGGTGGATTAGATTGCACGACATCATGGAAGCTTATGTTAAAGTAGTGTTATACATACACTCTCTTTGGAGGAAATCAATATTTTTTTATACTTGTTTTGTGTTAATGTTTCTAATAAAAAATCATTTTATGATTTCAAGGAAGCCTCCTTGGATTTGTAAATCAATAAACATAACATGTTTTTGTTTTATATAGTCTAGCATCCATTAGGATTATTTATTTGTTGTGAATAAGGTTCTATCAATTTCATAATGTCTTTAAGATTAAACCATGCATAAGCTGGGAACAAATATTTTTATTTCGGGAAGCCAACATCGACGTGCGAAACAAAAGTTTAGGAAGCTTAAGGTAGTTACTTTATTCAATTAAAATTCACAATACATTTATGGATTTCAAAGCAAAGTATATTATTAAAATGCCAATTGTGGGTTTGAACATTTATAGTGATATACACATTTTTTTTCTCCTATGACTTGACCATGTACATAATTCGGTATAGATTTTCGAATCAAACTTATAGTTTCCATAAAATATCCAATATGTTTGAGTTTTGAGATTAATTTCTTATTTGACCTCATGTGAAAAGAATCTCATGTCATCAATATAAAGTATATTTTTTCACCATAGACATTAAATTATTCGAATCCCCAAATGAAACGAAGTTAGTTTCTCACATGACCAACTAATTTTTTTATGAACATGTATTTCACCATTGTTGAATCCATAAATGATTACCATAAGGTAGTGTCAAAATATTTTGATGCAATACTTATCAAGTCAGTACCAAACTATCGTTCAAATTATTCATTATTCCCGGATCTAAATTTTGGAACCATATTATGAGGTTTTGTCGCCAATACAAAAATTCCAATCATCAAACCTTAAACTCCCAAAACTAGTGATTTCGAGGCTTCCCAATCTATAAAAACATCTCAAAATCAATGTAAGATTCTAAAAGTTATTAAAAAACAAGGCATCAAAGTATTTAATCTCAACTCAAAAACAACTTATAAAACTATAATATCATCTCAATCACGGTGAAGATATAAATTTTTCCTACTTGTAAATTTTAATCTCAACATGTAAAATAAATAGTGACCATATGACTATATGATTGAATATCATTGTAAAAAACATTTTCAAATAATTAATAGTTATATATTTTATGTTTCTTTATAAATTTTTGAATGCTCTCCACAACACTCATGCCCACGACATAGTATCTATGATATGTTTATGTAAAAATTGGTCATCAACCATATATCTTTGAAACAATTTTCTTCATTGGATTTATTCTCCACCATAAAATTTTACGGAGGGTTTCCTTTGGGCCCATTGTAATACACAATGTGTTTTACTCTAAAAATTTTGGAGATATTTTTCTGCAATTTCATCTTCTACACAACAATGTTATTTACCCAAAATAATAAATGGTTTGAATTCAATCGCTATTTTTTTTATCAAATCCTTAATCAACTTTTCAACTTTGGTGCAAGAGTGATAGCTAGACCAAAATCCCACTTCACATTTTTCTACCAGTATCTTTAAAAATTCCTTGATCCCGCCTTGCAAGTTGAGAGTCTCCTTACCAAACTTGATTGTCATGTCTTTGTGGGATTGGTTTTTCTCATAGAGAAAACCCTCCAAATCTAAAATAATTAAATAATTTGTTTGGCCAACTGCACATAAGTAATTTTTTATCAATTATCTGCAATTTGATATTACCAAATTCAAATAATCAAAATTTCATAATGTTAACACTTACTAATTAATAATTTGTCTTGGATTTCCTTGCAATCCCCCTCTACATGTTCTTGTGATGCTCATTCTATTTAATTTTTTTAATTAATTCAAAATAAAATTTATGTTGATGTAAAAAAATACGTGAAATAACTCACTTTTATACAATATTACATAGATCTAGTTATATATTAATAGAGTAGGCGTAATCCAAATGTACATAAGTAAGTAGTTTTCAATTCTTAGAAAATAAATATTAACCAATAAACCAACAATTTACTCAATTCAAAATAAATCTAATTAAAATATGCATGTTATCGATCACTATCGTAATACATATTACAAATAAACTACTTGAGATAGGTTCCTTAAATTATGAGGGTCTTATAAATGGTCTTATTTATAATTTTATATGACTACATACCATTTTCCATGAGTTCTGCGTGACGTGCCAAAAACCTCCCCATTTGGCATCAAATATGAAAAAAATAAAAGTTATTATTAAAAACATGTAAACAATGACATTTGAAAACATCTTGTATATATAAATCTATAAAACGAATATTTCCCACTCACCTTTTATAGATTCATTAGATGGATGGTCGGTGAAATCTATGGTAACAAGTTGAACAAGTTATGACATACTAATATTAACATCGTCTCCTCATTTTGTATGTGGAGAGGAAGAGATGATGTCTTCCTCTATTGTTTTGTTTCTTGCATAAATATTGTATGTATCCGTTCAAATGCATTAAACTAGTAGAATTGTTTTCAGAGTTCTTAATGAACATACCTTTTCTCAAATTATAATAGTAATGTTGTAAATACATTTCTTGATCATGTGATTCAATAATAAAAACCACAAATAGACCCGAGTCAACCAAATCTTGCACTGCAATACTACCAATGTACAACACTAAAACTAGAGAATTGTGGGAAGTGAGTTGAGCAAACATATGAGACCGAAACCCATAAGATATACCATAAAGGAAAGGATGTGTATTTCCTCGTAGGCCAATTTCACTTACAGTCATAATTTGCTGAGGAAGATGATCCATCGAATCCATTTTGATTTTCCTATATCCCCATCGTAAACATCACAATTGTGCACATCGGTTATTGTGTACATAAGAAACAAGCTCTTCAATTTTCTATTGCTGTCATAAAAGCGTAATAGACTTCCACTACTTGATTGCCCCTTATTTTTGAATTTTTGCTTGTTAGTTTTTAATGTCTCTCTTAAAATTTTTGAAGAAGCAACGGGTTCGAGGACAATAATTACACAATTTAGCATACTAGTTCCGACATTTGTAAGTAGGGCTATTATTGCATCGAAAGTGAGTATACTAGAAAAATTACATAAATGTAAGATCACACATTGTACATTGAATGGATTAGTTGATGAAATATAACATATTGCTTATTGGAGATGGAAGTGATATGCACATTGTGAGTAAAGTCTTTGGTGTCTTCCATTTCCCTCATGTAGTAGTCTATAATTGTTTGATTTGCATTAGGAGAACCTCTACCAATTCATCATCAAATTTTATTTTTGCCGATTTTTCACTTCCTCCAGGAATAGATTTTTTTTTCCTGTAGGATCTTCTCCCAAGATTACAAAAATTGGAGGTAGTGGGAATTATTCACATCATATTTTTCAACAATATTTTTTTCAAAGACATTCTCACAATACAAAATTACCTAGATATTTACTTTTAACTTATTTTAGAAAATTTTCTCTCATCTTTTACTATTTTGTAGTATGTATCTAAAATATTTTCTATGATGTCTACTTGATAGAGTGAGTTAGCCATACTCTCCCACGCTTGCACTTCATCTATTAGAATTGATATCTCCTTGTTGGTCATTCCTCTTATAGGATTCAAGTAATTTTCGTGAACCTTGCCAATGAATTTGGTTGAAAGTTATGTTGGTTATCCTTAAAATGAGAACAAGGCATCCCACCGAATTTAAATAGCTCAATGGTTGTTGTCAATTTTGTCCATATTTTCTCAGGTAAATATATACATGTCATTTTGTCATGAAGGTTCTCTATCTTAGAAACTTTGAAAATAACAAGACATTGCATCTTGAAAAACAACATTGAAATATGAAATAGTATATTTATTTTCCACTTATTACAAAATTATATTTTAAGAACAAATGCGCTAAAATTAAGTTTCCTTACCTTCAAGTTTCTTGAATTTATGTTTCCTTCTCCGAGCCTCCAAGGAAATCCTAGGGATCTCCAAATCATTCAAGCCTTGTAGATTACATCAATAAAATTGGTATCAATCGAAATTTTGTTTACATCATTTTACTGCTAGAAAATTTGAACAATGTTTTTGCAAGGAGTGTGTGAAGACATAATGCAAGCCTTTCTAAAGCTGCATCTTTGTATGTAATGACTTGTATCTATTTTCCACCAAATTTTTTTTAGGAACAAATCATATGTTGAGCGTCAAGAATGTAGAACTAAAATTCATCACTTTTCAGGTCACCTAGATCCTCGAGTTACACAAGTTCCTTTATAAAAGGTAAAAAGGGAAGAACAAGCACATCGTCGGTATATGAATAACATTAATAAATATTGAATAGAAAAGAAATTCAACATTCTCATCATCCAAAATATGTAATTGATATTGTGGAGGTGTTGAATGGAACCTAGAAACTTTAATTGGAAAAGCATCACCATTGAACAAAAATAATTTTAATTGTTTAGCATTTAAATTTTTGTTTTCTCAAATATATTGGTCACTTTCTTCAACATCAAATCTGATTTTTAATTCTTCTTAAGCACTTGAAAATTTGAATTAAATGGATCTATTTATAATTTAGACAAATAAGATCTCCTCAGCGAGGTAAATAGCTTTGCATGTTTCGGTGAAGAAAGAAAATATTTTCTATTCAAATAATGATGAACAAAAAATGTATCCCCAGTTCTATAAAAAAATTGAATACAAAATTCATGTTGTTATGAAATTCAAGGGCATTTCCACAACCTATTTTTCTGAATACAAGAAATTCCCCAAATTCCAACCATATTTAAGACAAGAGCATGCCTTATTTTATTTAGAATCCTTCATTTCCAGTTTCTTGAACAATGAAACTTCCAACTCCATGTCAAGAATAATGCACTTATTCATTTCAATGTCAATGTGCTCAACCTAAATATGCAATGTTTTCTCATCAATAAATTTTGAATTTAGTATCATTCCGACTTCACCGACAATGTCCTCATTAAAAAAATAACCAAAAATCACCATAGTAATTTTCCATGGAATGCATTTCTATAAACTAGTCATCATATATATTTTTCATATCCTCTACTCCTTTGATCAAAGGAATTCACATGAAGGGAGTGCGGCCCATGAAAGACATATTACTTGAAAAAAGGAATTAAAAAATTAATATTTCGTAAGTAATTAGAAAGGACAAATATTGTTTCTAAATAGTGAAATAGTAACGAGATGTCGTAGCTTAATGTCATTATTTTCACAGAGTAAAATTCAATAGGAATAAATATGTATTTCATAGTTATTGCAGGGCATACTTCAACCCTCCTTTAGTTATGAAAAACAAGAAATCATTAATAAAAATATGTTTTATGTGTTGCGATAAACAATTTAAATAATTAGTCACTATTAAATTTGGTTTGTTTCAAGTAGTGAATATTTTTCTATAAGTGTATACTAGTGGCTGCTAGCATCCATATATTCCCATCACTTGTAAAAACATATTTTAGCTACACTACATCATTTTGAAAACCTAGAAACCAATATGGGTGATAAAGTTTGAGAATTGAATATTTAATAATAAAAAATATTACATGTCATGATGTGTTTGGGTGTCATAATTAGGTGCCTTTTATAGTTCTCATAAGATATATCTTGTATATCATATTAATGAAATTGACTAGTATATAGGAAAATGTATAACAACCGCTAGGTTCAATTAGTAGTCGAAAGTTATGGTTTCCCAGTATCAAGCCTTAATAGTTTATTATTTTAGAATTAGTGATCGAATAACAAACAAAACATGGAAAACCTTGGCATCTGCTAGGATCCTTGTGGTAGATAATCTACCTAACTAGAGTTAGGATTAAGATTACGTGTTTGAATGTGTATTTTATTCTCTTGAATATTCTTGTGTCAGTTACATGTATTTAGAAAAGTATTAAATATTTTTAATTACGTGTATTCAGAAAAGTGGTAAATATTTTTAATTACGTGTATTCATGAAGGTGTTAAATATATATCTTTTATTTGAATATTAGTTGTCTTCTCTTGTCTTGGAACATCAAAGAAATGAAAATTCTTGGCGACCGCTAAGGTATCAATGAAAATTTTTAGCGACCACTAAGTATTTAATCAATGAAAAATTCATTGTCTACATTATCGACAAATATTAGTGTTGGAGCATAATAATAGAAGTACATATTTTAAACCTGAAGATGTATCATGTTCATCTTGGCCCTACATATTTTCATAAATTACCCGTTAAAAAAATAGTTTGTAACAATTTACTAAACATCAAAGGTGAAGATGTACACGAACCTTGCACAGGAATAAAGGATCAGAGGCCATGAAGAGAAATTTTTATTTTATGTTTGACAATTATTTGTTGATGAGAAGGCTAGCGCCACTAGCCTCTACAATATCGGGGAATCCATTTTAACGATGCAAAATATAATCTCAACAAATTATTTGTCATTGTTTATAATTATTTTGTAATAGTAGGATGATCCTGGTAGAGCCAAGTCATTTAATACATATCTTCAAGAAGGCTAGCACCTTATGTAGTTCTCATTTGATACTTTGCATATAAAACATAATCCATATATTTTTATATAAACAAAAATTCTTTCTATTTGGTAAGTGCCTTCGTTTAATGAAATGTAGGCGTCGTTGGTTAAGGTTGGTAATAAAGATAGACACATAGTTAGGATAGTTTATATCATATTAGAGGAAATGAACCAGTTATTATGAATCCTAATGTAAGAGGTTGTTAGAGAAACTTAATAATCATAAAATTTTTAAACAAAATACCCTTTAGGGGAGAGGGCTAATAGTGGTATACCCTAAGTTAAGAGGTCCACAAAATCAATTGTTTATCATATAGGATTGTTAATTTTTCACTAATATGTAATTTATATTTGTGTTAGCTTAAAGTTTTTCTTTGGAATGATCAATTGGAGGGAAAACCATATTTTGAATTGATTTAAAATAATAAATTTGAGTTACACTATAACCATGGTAGAAAACAATACTTGAATATGGGTCAAAATGCTTGAACATTGAATTTTTAATACTTGTACATGGATAATAGGTCTTACATGTCATGATGTCATTTTCTACTCTACATAATTATTATGTCAAAAATAACTAACTGATACATACTACTATGAAAACATATTTTTAAGGGATTTAAAATAAGTAATTTTGAATACAAAGGAATTTAAGGAAACTCATTACTTGAGAATAAAATCACCTTTTATGGTTTGTCTATGTGTCACCATTTCATTGGATAATTTATTGATAAGACTTTATGTGACTTACTTTATTGGCTAGTTTTTCTTTAATTTTTAAGTTGAATTCAAGAAACTAATGGTATTTTATTTCACATACCCACTCACGTTCATTGACCCATGCACGATCATTGGCTCATTTCCCTAGCACAAGTAGATAATAGTAGAATAAGTATCCTCGAAGCTTGTATGTCATTGTAGACGGAAAAAACAATGGGTGGCTAATGACTAGAAATTTAGGAAAATATTAAATGTATATTTCAGTAAGTTTAAGCCTGGAGCGTTATTTGTCCCTAGATAGTGACTCAAGTAGTAATGAATTAATTATTAGAGGTGAATCGATATTATTTCTAACGTTTTCATTAAAATGCAAACCTTGTCAGGGAAAATTAATCTTGTGTGATTAAAATTCCCTTTGTATGCTCTCATTAACTCTAGATTGGACCTAATATATTATCTATTAAGATAACTACTAAATAGGAAGATTATTTGATAATATTTGTAATAAATATGTTGATTGGTAAGACTCATCACCTTTTCCAATGCTTGTCACTATGCAGTCATTGGCTCCTTTTCCCTAACATACCCACTAACGGTCATTGGCTCATTTTCCCTAGATCATAATAGAAGAAGTTATTTTTCCCTTGTTAATGACTTGAATACTAATGAATTAATTATTGGAGGTGAATCCCATACTATTGTTAACATTTTCGAGTTAAAAGCATACCTTCTCGGGGATAATCAATGTTGTGTGATTATAATTTTGTTTGTATGTTGTCACCACTCTAGATTAGACCTTACATCTTATCTATTAAGATAACTACTAAATGGGAAGGTTTTGTGAAAAATTTAGGGACTCACCAACCATTTTGTGATAATATTTGTAATAAATATATTAATTGGCTAGACTTAGCACCTTTTCCAATAAAGGTTGATATTAAATCGATGGAAAACTTGTCTTAATTTCAAGTATGTGATGGCATATTCACTCCATATATTTATCTAAACACTACCCCTTATTTCCGCACCTTTAATTTTTTTTTTCATGAGATTTCATTTATTCTGTCATGGTCAGACCAATCTTGCCTTTCATGTAATTTTTTGTGGTTGTGGGTGAAATAGGATTCTAGACCAAAATATTGTGTCACCATTTGAAATCCATTTTTGGTTTAAATTTGAGAAAGACTGGTTGAAATTGAGGGAGTTCTTGGAGATGATTATCTTTTTATAGAGGGACGTCCAAGGGTAAATGTGGAAGTTTCATCAACATTCATTTGTCATCTTCTTATCATTCATCTGGCGAAGGATTGGGATTTAGATATGGGTCATCACTAGATCAAGACAACATATAGGGTTGGCATGGAAGTGGAAATGGAAAAAACCTTGAGTGCGTCGTGGTCCTTCATTTTTGATGCTCACTATAAACAAGAAGGTTTGGTGCATGCATACATACTTAGAGAGTTGTTTGAACAATTTAATGTCGTAAATCATTTCTTTTGTGAAGTGGACAAATAGGGTGAGACATTGTCGATGGGATGTAGGTTGATCTAATTGCTTGACCTAAATGGTATGTATTCCTCGCTGCAACAAAAAGCCTGACACATTGGGATGTTCTTCGTAGGATAGGTCATGAGGCATACGATTGGTTAAAGATATGAGTTAGTCTTTAGAAACTAACATCTTTTTGTATAACCTCCAATGGAAACTGTTTTCATGCCCGTTAAGTTTGAGGTTACAGAGATGTCATCTAATTCAAATGAATAAGTGTTTCTAGAATTTATCGGGTTGTATCTTTTTTTAATTGTTATATATTGTTTCTAGTTCCATTGTTATCTATTCATATTATACGGCTTAACCACTTGTGTTTTTTTGCATTCCCAACCACTTGTGTTTTTTTGTAGTTTCCTTGCATTTTACCAAGTTATTGCATCTCATTGTATCTGTAATGTAAAGGGAAAGGGACCCTTCAACCCTCCTTTAAATATAAAATACATGAAATCATTAGTAGAAATTTATGTTGTGTGTTGCGGTAAGTAATTTAAACAATTACTCTTTATTAAATTTGGTTTGTTTTATGTTTTCAATTTGTTGGTAGAAGTGAAGAATAGCGGCCACTAGCATCTATATATTCTAGAATATCTTTTCGTTAATGAATTAATATATATTTATAACTTTAGGATTGAGGGCCTTAATGCAAGTGAATAATTATCCTAGTAGCCGCTAATCTCAAGATTGTGTTATGTTATACCAATGCCACGAACATCAGAAAAATAAAGTAAACATCCACCCTAGTAGTCGCTAGTCTTAAAAGGTAATATTGTAACATCAAAATATAATAAAGGAGATTAGTTAGTAATTTATTCGAGTCATTATAAATTATCCTTTATGCATGGAAAAAATATCCTAAGCATTTACTAATGTCAAGACTTTGTTATGTTACACCAATTCTATTTAATAATCTTTGACATTAGTGACCACTAGGCTTAGAATATCATGGTAGGATTTTGATAAATTAATACGAAAATATAAATATAATGGTAGGATTACTTTCTCTAAGCGGGACATGGAGGTGGCCTTGGATCCTTAATATCCACCGAGCAATCCACATTTGAAGTGCCCGCTCTGTCCCGCTTGGTCCATATGAAGAAGTTTGACCCCTACCTTAGGGTGTCCCCATGGCCACTTATTGAAAGCATACAAAGTGAACTCAATAGGAATGGAACTTGGGTTGATGATTACAAATTATGATTTAATAGTTCATGATTTTTAAATATGTATATTTTATTTTAGACATTAAAATTATGTAGAGAATATATTTTTAATGATTTAAAATAAGTACTTTTGAGTAAAAAGAATTTTAAGGAAACCCATTACTTTAATATAAAATAAAATTTTGTGGGTTTTCTACATGGCACCATTTCATTGGATAATTTATTGATGAGATTTGATGTGACTTACTTTAGTGGCTATTTTATTTAATTTTTAACTTGAATTCAAGCAATGATGGTAGTTGTGAAAAAATAATTGGTGACTAATGAATAGAAATTGAGTAAACTTTTAAATGTATAAATGAATAATTTTAAGCTCTGGATCGTTATTTGTCGATGGCTAATGACTAGAATAGTAATGAATTAATTATTGGATCTGGATCTTGTATTAAAATTTCATCATTAAAATGTAGACCTTGTCAGGGAAAATCAATCTTGTGTGATTAAAATTACCTTTGTATCCTCTCATTAACTCCAAATTAGACCTTAAATCATGCCTATTAAGATATGTACTAAATAGGTAGATTTTGTGATAAGATTTGCAATAAATATCTTGATTGGTCAGACTCATCACCTTTTCCAAAAAACCTTGATATTAAATTTGTTGGCATGCTTGTATTAATTTCAAGCATGTGATGGTAGACTATTGAGAATTATCCTAGCAGTCACTAATCTAATAAAATATTCTAATCGGTGGATGTTAATAGTGCTGCAAATATTCTTTCCAATGTAGCCATCGATGGTCCCTGACGTCACATTGATTTCATGTAATCCTAAATATTGGAATGGTCTAGTAAATATCATTTCACATGAAGGGAGGAGTAGAACCTGCCTCCATCATTAATGGTGGCTCGTGTATTTTCATTTTTTAGCTGGGTGTTGGATCCTCTTTCCTCACTATTCTCTCTTCCCATTTTTGAGCAAGATAATTATTTTTTCATGGGATATCCTTTTATTCCTCTCCGCATGGAAAGTAGTGGGAATAGACCTTCTCATCGGCCATCTCCCTCATGTTTCTATAGGATGTCTTTCATTATGAATCTATTCGTGAAGATGAAGCAATTGAATGTGTTTTGGGTGACTCATTTATGTAAGATTCTAATAGGGTGCGCGATGCTTCTAATATATTTGTAACTTTTTTTCCAATTTTCTTCTACTTCACCCAGACAAGGAGGATGTCGAGGCTGTAGCAGAGTACTTCATTTATCTGGTTCACAGATGCGGCTTGTGATGAATAATTAGATTTTTGTCACATCCCAAACCCCTTTATTTTGGTATAAGAGGTTGAAAAACATGTTATCGGTCTCGGGCGTGGGGTTCATTGGCTTGAGGAGAAATACAGGAAATACTCATTCATGTTGAGAACATGTCTTCTTTCCCTTGACATGATGGCATAGATCTAAATAGTATGATCCCTTTGGATCTACCGTTGTTTGTCTCCTATTGATTCAATTATCGATCATGTTAACCAGTTCCGCACCCTATTTAGGGAGAAATTTCTTCACTTTCTTGGCAAGGCTTCTCAATGCACAAGTGAGTGGTGGGGTGGTAGCTATTTACACAACTCTTTTGGCTCATGTTCATGTTTGGTTCTATTTATTCCTAGTTTGTTTTTGCTATTTTGTCATTCTCTTAGTTTATCTCCCCTTTTTGGTGTTCCTTATTATGGGTAATTGGGTTTTTTTGTGTCACTTGGTTTTCATATTGGTTTTATATTGTATGGGTGGGTTCTTGTAACCCCCATTTCAATGCTCTGGTAAAATAATTTTAAAAAAAAAAACATATTGAACTCACTTTGGCTACTAGGCTGAAAATTTATTTTTGCGATATGTGTAATCACAAAATTCATTAAATTTTTTTATGTTACACGAAGGAGTATAATAATATTCAATCGAGGGGATACATGTAATCTATAAAATCATTTATATTGTCATGTCTTGAATATTTTTTTAATATGATTCAATGCTTTTGATAGGATCTTAGAACTTGGGGATTGATGGGATCCCACCCAATTACAAACTCAAAAGATAATCAATAAATCACACAACCTAGCAAAAGAAAACCACAAAAGATAACTAGGCTACAAGACAAGAAAACCCAACATCGACAGCGATCAAAATACCCAACCACTAACAACCAAGGATAGGAACTAGAAATTACACCTGAGAGACCAAGTTTCTTGGCTACAGAGACATTCTCCCACCCACTAAGACATCCTCCCAAGCCCCTCGAATATGAAACATGAATTCACAGAATTAAACCGCATCAAAACACATGTAAAATGTCGATGATATAATAATCCAACTTCTAGGATAAATCCTATCCCTTTCAAAAATTATTTATTACCACTTGGGAATCACCTTCATTTTCCAAAACTTCACAACCAATGTTGAATACCAATATGATACCTACCAACAAATATTGAACCTCTTCCTCATTACATGTGTCATATTTTTAAGGAAAGGACCCAACTATTATTAAACGTCCATCTGCATCTGTAATTAAACACTTCATTCTTAATAGAACCAGGTTGCCTTTTGAGGCTTCATCAAAGGTAAGTTATCAAAATGTTGGAGGGTGGAAAATTATGGATGGTAAACAATTTTATTATACTAGAGCTATGAACTAGAGTGGTGGAGGATCAATTTCTCTAAGTGGGATATGGGGGTGGGCTTGGGTCCTTAATGTTTGCCAAATGATCCACATTTAAAGCACCCCACTATGTTCTATTTGGTCCATATGGATAAGTTCAACCCCTACCCCAAGGTTTCCCCTAAGCCACTTATTGAAAGCATCTAATAAACTCAATGAGAATGGAATTTGGGTTGATGATTATAAGCTACTTGTAACTCACCAATAGCCCAAGAACTTGAGTTCATCCTATCTTTAGATATTTTTTGTCTAGTCATGTATTTGAATATCCATCAGGTCATTACGGATTGTCCCATATGAAAGGAAAAAACTATCCTAGTGGTTGCTAACCTCGATCCTCTCGTAATGTTGCAACAATTCTCATTCTAATAACATAATGAACTTAGCAGCCACTAGGCTTAAAATTAAATACATGGCGGGTGCTAGGCTTAAATTTTTGTTTAGAATTCATGCGATAGGATTCAAATATACTAGCATTCTCAGTGACAACTAGGCTTAAATTTTCATTTGGAATCATGAGTATTCATGAAAGAAATGTAGTGAGTAACCACCCTAAGTTGCATGTCATTAAAAATAGTCTTTTCAAATTGAAATACAATTATGGGGAGCATTCAAAGTGCCCGGTTATCTTCCACTTGGTCCATATGGAGAAGTTTTACCCCTATCTCAAGGTGTCCCCATGACCACTTATTGAAAGCATCCAATGAACTCAATGGGAATGGAACTTGGGTTGAGGATTACAAACTATTTGTAAATTTTTGATTGTAAATGTTTTTATCATACTAGATCTATGAAATGGAGTGGTAGAGGATCACTTTCTCTAATAAGGACATGGAGGTGGGATTGTCTCCTTAATGTCTTTTGAATGATCCACATTTGAAGTGACCTCGCTATGTTCCGCTTGGTCCATATGGAGAAGTTCAACCCCTACCTCAAGGTGTCCCCATGGTCACTTATTGAAAGCATCTAGTGAACTCAATGGGAATGGAACTTGGGTTGATGATTACAAAATATTTAAAAAATTTAGATGGTAAACACTTTTATTATATCGGATATATGAATTGGAGTGGTGGAGGAGCACTTTCTCTAAGTGAGACATGGAGGTGGCCTTGGGTTCTTAATTTCCACCGAGTGATATGCATTTGAAGTACCCCAATATGTTCCCCTGGTCTATACAGAGAAGTTTGAACCCTACCTGAAGGTGTCTGCATGGCCACTTATTGAAAGCATCTAGTGAACTCAATGGGAGTGGAACTTGGGTTGATGATTACAAACTATTTGTAAATTTTTTATGGTAAACACTTTAATTATCTTGGTGGAGGATCTTTTTCTCTAAGCGAGACATGGAGGTGGGCTTGGGTTCTTAATGTCTCCCGAGTGATCCACATTTGAAGCACCCCATTATGTTCCACTTGGTCCATATGGAGAAGTTTGAACCCTACCTTAAGGTTTCCCAATGGCAATTTATTGAAAAAATCCACTTGAACTCAATGGGAATGGAACTTAGGTTGATGATTACAAAATATTTGTAAATTTTGGATGGTAAACACTTTTATTATACTTGATATATGAACTAGAGTGGTGGAGGAGAAATTTATTTAAGCGGGACATGGAGGAGCGATTGGGTCCTTAATGTCTGCCGAATGATCCACATTCGAAGTGCCTCGCTATGTCCCACTTGGTCCATATGGAAACATTTTACCCATACCTCAAGGTGTCCCCATGACCACTTATTGAAAGCATCCAAAAAAATCAATAAGAATGGAAATTGGGTTGATGATTACAAACTACTTGTATTTCAACAAAAGCCCAAGAATTAGAGTTCATCCTATCTTGGAATATTTGTTTTCTAGTCATGAATTTGAATATTTGTCTTGTCATTACTATTTTTTTGTATACAAGACAACAACTATCATAAGCGGAAACTAACCTCAAGCCTTTGTGATGTGTAACAATGCTGATTCAATTAACATATTGAACACAATGACCACTAGGCTTAAAATTTAACATAATAGTCGTTAGGCTTAAATTTTTATTTGTAATCACGAGTATTCAAGAAAGAAATGTAGTAACAACCACCCTAGAGGTTGTCAATCATTAAAAAGTAGTATTTTAAAATTGAAATATAAATGTGGGGAGCATTGGAAGTACACGATATGTTCCACTAGGTCCATATGGAGAAGTTCGACCCTTGCCTCAAGGTGTCTCCATGACCACTTATTAAGAGCATCGAGTGAAGTCAATGGGAAAAAACTTGGGTTAATGATTATAAACTACTTGTAAGTCACCAATAGCCCAAGACCTTGAGTTCAACATGTCTTTGAATATTTGTTGTCTACTTGTGTATTTAAGTAACATGTTGAACTCGGTGGCCTTTAGGCTTAAATTTTAGTTTGGAATTCATACAATACGGTTTGAATATACTATTAATCTTAGCGGTCACTAGGATTAAATTTCCATTTAGAATCACCAGTATTCAGGAAATAAATTTAGTGAGGAACCACCCTAGTAGTCATCATTCATTGAAAATAGTTTTTAAATTTAAATATAATAATGGGGAACATGGTTAGATTTTCAATCGATTGGTTAAAATTTCCTGAATGCAAGAAACATCTATCCTAGTGGCCACTAATTTAAAGTACTTGTGATTTTCCTAGAGTTGAATATAATTATCTTCGACCGAAGCAATGGACACTAGGAATATCATGCAATAAAATTTGAATAGCGTTTTATACTCGGAGTCCATGTGGCTAAACTATTGGTGTCGAGTTTAGTTTAGTAATGATTTTTTAGTCAGGTCGTTAATCAATATCTTGAATGCAAGATAATAATTATCCTAGTGGCCACTAATCTTAAGTCATTATTATATTACACCAATGCAGTGGAATAATATACAACCTTAGAGGCTACTAGGATTCGAGTATCATATGATAGACTTGGATAACATATTGAATTCAATGACCGCATGATGCAGAAAATATCATGTGAAGACAAAAAATATTCAAAGAAAGAAAGTAAACAACAACCCTAGTGGTCGCTAGTCTTAGAAGGTCGTATTGTAACATCCAAATATAATAAAGGAGCTTAGCTATTTTTTCATTCAAGGTCATTACTAATTTTCTTGTATGCAAGAAAATAAATATCCTAGCGGCTGCTAATCTCAAGTCTTTTTTATGTTGCACCAATGTTATTTAATAATCTTCGACATTAGCAGCCACTAAGCTTCAAATTTCATGGTAGGATTATGATAAATTAATACAAAAATCTATATATAATAATGGTGCTTAGCTCATTTTTTAGGTGAGTCATCCTAGTTGTATCATATGCAAGTCAACTAGAATCTTAGTGGTCGCTAGTCTCCCTTCTTGTTTGAAAAATGTATTCGGGAAAATCTTTAACATTTTTCTTGTCTTGGAATATTTTTGCCTTGAGTTGTTTTTTAATAGTTAGGAAATGTCGTAAACATCGAGCTTAGTGACCTCTAATCTTGGAAAATGTTATTTTAAAATTTTAAAATTGTAAAATTGTTACTTTAGATTGGCTCATTTATCAAGTAAGTCATTACTAACTGTACATGAAATATATGTTTTTAAATAGAACAATTAAAATTTATATTTAATAATATTTACAAGTACATATAATGTGATTACCTTTTATTAAACATAAAAACAATTGTAAAGACAACGTATTTAATTATTTCTATGTGGGAAAACAAATATTAAAAAACTATTTATATCAATGCTGTAATCAATTAAGAATCGAATATTGAATAATTAGTCATGACTATTTATTTCATATTAAAAAATCATTAAATGATTGCCTATACTATACAAAATCAAACCATTACGATTTATAAAAAAGAATATGTGACTCATTTTTTGCTGCTAGAGATAGATGTCAATGCTTACGGGAAAAAATAGACAAAGAAGAATAGAAAATTAAAAAAACACCAGATAAATAGATAGAAGGGATGGAAAGGGAACCCATTTAATAGAAACGAAAACTTGAGCGATGTGAACAAAAAAATGGGTTTTAAGGAGTAAATATTTTAAAAGGGATTACAAAATCTTGATAATGGGCGGAAAAAAATATTTGGTCATGGGAGACAAAAATCTTCGTTCATGGGCACAAAAATATTTGGTCATGGGGTAGGAAGAAATTTTTAGTTATGGGTGGACAAAAATGTGGTTTTTATAAGAAGATGAAATGGAACTATAAAGATGCCAAAGGGAAAGGTCTGGGACTAATTACGATGTAAAAATGATAAGCTGGGTGAATACAAAGTGGTTAAGTGCCCACCATCAACTACAAGTACACATCCAATAACTTTGCTTTTGATAAATACCTATTTTGGTTGTATCTTATATTTTGACATGCTTGATAATGTATGTTTAAGCTTCAGTATTCTCACTAAAACACAAGTATCAGAGAGATTCTATCTATACCATGTTTTACTTGTCTCTTTTGATTTTTTCCTTTGTTGGCCTTCTTATCTACACTCGTGCACATGATTCATCCACTATAACTATTTTCCATCTTGTTTGTGCACCTCAAACACAATTATGATCACTACGTCACTTATCGTTTAAAAACTCTCTTGGAATCGAGCACTCAGACCAATAAATTAGTCCATTTGTGTGTTGTATTCTAATTTCAAGAGCTCCTTTTCTACGCTTACAAAATAAAATAAAAACCCTAATATATATTTTTCTGGTTTATTTAGTTTTTTTCCAAATGCATTCAACGAAATAAATTCTAAAAAATACAAAAAAAAGTGAGAATAGGAAATTTCAAAATTTGAATTTCCCGTTCTTAAAACAAAATTGCGGGATTTTGATATTTCAAATATTGTCATTCAATGCGGGAAATTCTGCATATTATACCTTGAATTAACCCGTCATTAATCTTTTCATTTATTTTGGGGCATATGGTAGGATACAGGGAAATAAAATTGTTTAATTTTACCTACTTTAGAAACAAGTGGGAAAACAAAAAGTTTATTTGCAAACAATCAGAAAACCACAAATATTAATTTAAGCATAATAAGAAACCATTTACAAAGTATAATTTAACATAAGGAAACAAAAAATTTAAATTTTATTAGAGTGATATACGCCTAGTTAATTAATAAATTTTATCGAGTGCGAATTTAATATTTTTAAAATATATTTCGCATTAATTTGGGGGATAGTGTGGGATTCAGGGAAATCAAATTTATTAATACTACCTACTTTATAAACAAGTGGGACATAAACAAAAGTTTCTTTGTGGATTAATAGAAAACGACAATTTTTAATTTCGACATAGTAAAAACCATTTCGAAAGTAGAATTGAACATTATGAAACAATTTTTTTAATTTTTAAGGAGTGATATATGCCTCATTAATTATTAATTTTTATTTAGTGTGAATTCAGTATTTTATAAACATAATTCATGTTAAATTTTGGAATAACATGGGATACGAGGAATTAAAATTTATTAATACTACCTACTTTAGAAAGCTGGTTGGACGACATCAAAATTTCTTTGTGAACTCGCAAGAAAATGACAAATATTAGTTTAAGCATAATAAAAAAATTTAGAAAATAGAAGTGAATGTTATGAAACAAAAAATATTAAATTTTAATCAAGCGATATATGCCTCATTTGTAAGTTTTTATAGAGTGTGAATTCAATATTTTTAGCTATTATTTGCATTAATTCAAAAAAATCAAATAAAATGTGGCATCTTGAAAGTTTGAATCAGTTAATTACAAAATTATATAATTGACACATTTATTAAGAAATTTTTAATTAGCGATAGAATTAACAAATATTTTTAACCTATAAAAATCCATATTATTATGGTGTAACTATAATATATTAAAATGTTTACACTTGGCATGAAATTTCTAATATATATCTTGATCGTCGATATTTTTGAGTTATTTACGCATTACTCTATAAAAATTTAAACATAATTTTACTCTACACCTGAATTTGAGAGTACCTTATAGATAGGAAAGAAAATAGTGAATGCTTTATGCTCTATTAGTATAATTTGTTTGTAACACTGAATTCAAAATAATAAATACTTAGATTTTATAGGGGATCAGGGTATTCTCTTTAGCACGTGTTAATGAACAAATTTACATGTCGTATGTTGTCTTTCTATTTGATGAGCATAAGCCTAGCGGTCGCTAGCCTCTACAACTCCTAGGTTTCATTTCCAGCAATGTAAATAAATATCTTTACAGTTTTTTATCACTAGTATTTTCATCAACTATAATCTTATCTTATTGACTATACATTTCTTCCACATCCAAGTGTGGTACTACATACCATATAAAGATTTATCAAATTCTATATTCCTCTTAAGTTATTTGTTTTTAACACATAATTTATATCGGTTCGTATCAAGTAAAATACTTAGTGACCGCTAAGCTCCATTACTTGAACAAGATCAATAAAATAGTGGTTGTGAAAGAAAATGCTTAGTGACCGCTAAGATTCAAAACTCACCAGAAGGAATGATTATGCGGAAAACAGGCTAAACAATTTCATGATAACATAGATTCTTTTTTAACAAATCATAGTAATAGATATTAGTAGTCGCTAGGCATTTTCCATTAGATACTTTGAATGCAGATGGGTGAGATATGGAAAAATTTTATTCTCGAAAGCTATGGAGGTATTTTCATAGTTGAGAAGAAAGATGATTAATAAAAATGTCTTTCAGGGTACTCATATAACACCATAGGGACTGCTAGGCACACACCTTTGCATCTTTTACTTTTTTACATAATGGTGTGCATCAATGAAAATGATTAGCAAATGCTAAGCTCCGCTAATTGACATGAGTAGATTAGCAGCCACTAGGCTCAACTAATTTTTATTTTGAATATAAAGATCAAACAACAGTTCATATTAAAACAAATGCTTAGCAATCGCTAAGATCGATTACTTACATAAAAAAATGATTTTTTGGTAGCTTGGCTAAACAATATATTATTTCAAACATAGCGCCATAATAACAAATCAAAGTAATAGATATTATTGGGCACTAGGAATTTTTGTGAAATATTTATATGAATTTTTTTGAGATATAAAAATTGTTTACTTTCAAAAGCTATGGAGGTCTTTTGAGAAAGTAATAGATTAGTGACCTCAAGGATAAATTATTTATTAATTTCAAGCATAGAGATACAGAACAATTCGTATAAAAGAAATGCCTAGTAATGGCTAAGATTGAATGCTTACAAAACATAGTGCTCTAAAATTATTTTCTATTGATAAATGAGAAATGAATAGATTAGTGGCCTCTAAGCTAAATTGTTTCTTGATTAAGAAAATAGAGATTAAAAAGTTCGCATTACAAAAAATTCTTAGTGACCACTAAGTTATGATACTTACAAAACATAGCACTTGGATAACAAATCATATGAATGGATGAAATGGCGTCGTAAGGAATTTTTTATGTCAGTTCGTATCAAATAAAATGCATAGCGATTGATAAGCTACATTATTTACTGAAAGGAGTGGCTTGGTGCTCACTTGACTATACTGTTTTTGTTTTTAAAAAATATCGACCAAATAAAAATCATTGTCTATCTATCCCAACCCACTTATTAGATCATAATAATATAAGTACATATTTTAAATGTGAAGACATATCCTCATCATCTTGTCCCTACATATTTCTAGAAATAACCCATTAAACAAAATAGTCCTAAACGTTTTACTAAAAATGGAGGAAAATATGAACACAAAGTTGTTCTTAAGAAAGAATGATCTAAGACCATGAAGAAAAATGTGTGTTTTATGATTTACAATTATTCATTGATGACAAGGTTATCACCTGCCATCCTATATATTGTTAACGAATCTATTTTTAAAAATGTAAAAAAAAATCTCAACAGGTTTGAAGTCATTATTTTAAATTATATTATATTCAATGAACTATACTTAGCAGAGCAAGTCCTTGAATACAAACCTTCTAGAAGGATGAAAAACATTTAGAATTTTTCAATTGAGAAGTGATGTTAGTTAGTGTGTATATGCAGATAGGTATTAAATTTTGAGAATTCGATTCGCAAATGCGGAAGGTGTTATTACAAAGAATGTTGAAGAGGGTATTGAGAAAATAATGTTAGTGGAAAGCATGTTGTGTATAATTTGTGTAGAAAGAATTGTCTTTAACCAACCTTGTCGATACAATATTGTATCGATCAATTTTTTCCTAATATAGTGGTTTGTATTGCCCACTATATGATTTGTATCATGAAACAAGATGAAGTATGGAATTTTTAGACTATTTTCATTAAATTTTAAGTAATGAGTTTTTTTGTTCAAGACCACATCGATATTTTTATTTCAAAGGAAAGCAATAGAAGGGAATTGTCTATCATCGAGACTTGCATAGATCTTGATGGAATTATGAATATCTGCACATTTTTGTCGGTAATTCATAGTTGAGGCTTAATTTTTTTGCTTTTCTGTCTTTTTATGTTTTGTAATCAGATGTACTCTTATAATTTTTGTCTTCCAATTTTAAACTTGTGGCTTTGGGGTGTGATTCCATACCACCAATTTTTTGGTGAATATTCTTATATCATTTTACTTGCTAATAGAATATACAATGTTATTGATAAATAAAACACACCATAAATCCCAAATTAGTAAATTAAAAGAATATGTAAAAATTAGTGAGAGTACTCGAAGAACCAAATATAAAAAAATTATTTTTAATGATTATTAATAGTTTGAAGATTAAATTGTGTAATATCTTGATAATGATTACCAAAGTTGTCCCGATGTAAGATCGTGGACCCTGATCCCACCCAATGTAAATTAATAAATGTATGAATCAATAAATTAAAGTGCAGTAACATTGTTGGTCCGTTGCTATTTAATTGAATAGTAATGAATTAAATATTGGAGGTGTCTCTCATATTATTGCTAACTCCTCCATCAAAAAAATTGTGTGAATAAAAATCATTTTCTACTCTTTCATTGATTACAAATTAGACCTTACATGTTATATATGAGGAGGCTACTAAAAAGACATATTTTATATAAAATCACATGATAAGATTGGAAATAAATATGTTTATCACCCGGACTCATCACCTTTTCCAATAAATATTGATATTAAATCCCCTAGCAATCTTGTATTAATTACAAGCATGTGATGACATAGCCACTCCATGTATTTACCGATCCTCTCCTCCTTATTTTCACACCTTTTTTCTTTATTTCACTAGCTTGAATTTTGTCTATCATGGCCTTTCCAATGTTTCCTTTCATGCAATTTTCCACGTTGGTGCATGAAATGGCATTTTATACCAAAATTTCGCATCGCCATTTGAAATCCATTTTTGAATTGAAATAGATCATGACAAGGTTTCTATTGAGGGAGTTCTTGGAGATGATTATATTTATATAGAGGGATGTCTCGAGGGTAAATGCAGAAGTTTCTTTGATGTTCATTTTTCATCTTCTTATCATACATCTGTCCAAGGATTGGGCTTTGGATATGGGTCATCATTGGATCAAGCCAGTGTATAGGGTTGGCATGGAAGCGGAAATGGAAATAACCACAAGTGCATCGTGGCCCTTTTGATTTGAGGATCATTATAAATAGGAAGGTTTTTGGATGTGGATTTTTTTTAGAGAGTTATACAAATTTTTGACATCCTAATGCAATTCATGTCTAGTGTGTCCAAATGGGGTGAGACACTAAGGGTGGGAGATAGTTCGATCTCCTTTCTTGACCTAGATGATATGTTTCCTCTACTAAAAAAAGGAATCAGAATGTTTGGATCTTCTTCTCTAGGAATTTTGTGAGGCATACCATTAGTTAAAGAGTCGGGATCTTTGTTAGAAAAGAGCATATTTTTCTTGGAACCACCTGTAGAAACCATTTTCATCTCCATTAAAGTGGAGGTTATGGAGGTGTCATCTAATTAAAATAAATAAGTGCTTCTAATATCCATTAAGCTGTAACTTTTTTTTTTGGTTATATAGCCTTATTAGTTGCATTGTTACCAAATCATTTTGTCTGTCTTACTAGTCTAGGTTTTTTTGTATTCCCAATAACTTTTTTGGCATAGGAACTTAAGCATTTTTTCACCAAAGTATTTTTGGATCATTCAGGTTTTTTAGACTGAACCTCTCATTATATCTATGATGTAAAGGGAAAGGGACCCTTCAACCCTCCTTCACTTATAAAAATCAAGAAATCATTAATAAAAGTTTTTGTTGTGTGTTACACTATCCAATTTCAAAAATTAATCGCTATTAAATTTGGTTTGTTTGAAGATGTCAATTTTTTGCTAGAAGTGAAGACTAGCAACCACTAACATCAATATATTATAGAATATCTTTCCATCAATGTAAAAAATAATCTATACAACTTTAGGATAGAGGAGCTAATAGTGGATTGATGGCTATCTTCCCATCACTTTTTAAAAAAATTGAGTTACACTACATCATTGTGGAAACTTGGAGTTCTTCACTTTTGAAATCTATGTAGGTCTTTGAGAAAGGAATAAATTTTATTTTATTTCCCTAATAATAGAAGATAATGTAAATGGCTCTATTTCTTTTACAGAAACCTCTCCTACAATAATTTGTCTAGGAAATTCTTGTCATTAAATATTTTTCATGTTTTCCTACATACAGTTGTAGATATAAACACAAATTTTCTCTATGTACCAATTCAATTTTATTTCTTATGGTTTTTGGATATCACCAATTAACTGATGCAATAAATATTAGTTATCTTTTAAATAGATTGGGTTCTAGATACATTCTTCTATTGTTATAAAAAAATGGAAAACTTGGATATGTATGATGTTGTCTAACAAAATTGTGGCCCAATGCAATGAACAACATCCATCTCAAAACTAGTAATTGTTTGCATCTATTAGGGTTCAGTACTACTATTGTGCATAATTATAGCTCTGTACCATTCAAATCATCCAAAGGTATTTACAAAAGTCTCTGCAAACAAAATGGAGCTAGGTGTTAAAACTAACATGGCAAGACATGATTTCATATTGTATAGATTATCAAACAACAAATCGAGAAAATGATATTATATTACAATTTCTTTATTGACACATCTATTTGTTGTATTTAGGTTCTCCAAGGTTGGTCATACTACACATTAACATGGATCTTCACATGAACGATGACATAATGACAAACAAAAAAATCTTAAAGAAAAATATGTAATTGGATATGGTGCTACAAGCAATATTTATAAATGTGATCTAAAGAATTATAAGCCAATTATTATAAAGAGAATGTACAGTCGCTACCCACTAAGCTTGCTTGCATTTCAAACTGATGTGGTAACAGTTCGAAGCATCAAGCATCAAAATCTTAAGAGTCTGCATGGATGTTCTCTTTTTCCACTTGGAAACCTGATGTTTTATGGTTACATGGTAAAAAGAAGTTTGTCATACATCCAACAGGGTGATTAAAATGATTATGTTATGAAGAAAAATGAATCTATACATGTTAGATTCAATTTTTTAAATAGAAGTGTCCAATCAACCTCTAACCTTCGTAGGAAAATGGATATTTGGAAAATATAACAAGTGTTTTACTAATTTTTATTTTCGTATAGGATCATCATAGAAGATTAAGATAGAATAGACTGATCGCCTAAAGATTTTTGTGGTCTTTGAAGAAGGATAACGATATCTTCATTATGACCGTAACCCACACATTGTTTATAGAGATGTGAAGACTTCTAACATTATTTTGGATTATAATTTTGATGTAAATTTGTTAGACTTTGGCATTTCCAATTGCATTTCCTTCGCCAAACACCACACCTATACATATGTTATGGGTATAATTTCTTACATTGACCCAGAATATGCAAGAACATCAAGGATAAATAAGAAATATGTAGTACACTCTTTTTTAATTCTTGCTTGTAAATACTAGTCTCTAATATGATATCACCTCCACTGTTATTTTACTCAACACTATTTTTATCCAAACTGATAGTCCCATTCCAGAGGCAATAAATGTATTCATGTTTTGTGAGAATAAAATTATCCATAAAACATGAAAATCCTCATATAATATTTACAACTGTATATTAATGAGTTTGTAACAAATTTGAAATGTATAGATAGAACCTTTCAATGCAAAGATGATGACAGATCAATTTTTTTATTTCTTGACTCAAAAAAATATAATTGTGGAACAATGAGTGTTTTGATTGATGTAAACTATAAAATAATGGTTCAATGTATCTTTGAGGGCATAAGAAAAAGTTTTTCATAAATACTTTTCTTGCATTATGTCAAGGATTATTTCATTTTCTTGTTCAAGGAAGTGACTCATTGTTTATATGGAGGATAAAACAATTTATAAGCATAAAGTCTACTATCTTTCAAAGTAATAGAATTTTTATATACTTTAACTCCCAACTTTGATGTTTGATTTTAATGATTACTCACATGTATAGTTTATAATAATAAACACTAGTGAACTTGTAAAATTTTAAAAACAATACTTGAGTTGTTACAAGGCATATTTTGGGTTGAGAATGTAATTTTATATTGAGTTACACCAGAAGTCAAAATAACACCACTAGAATTTAAGGCTAGTTTCAAATCTAAGGATATGTGTATACCAAACATTGAAAGTGTGTGCCTCACACTTTCAAAGTTTGAGATTATCACTTTGAAAGTGTGAGTGCAAGACTTTGTACTTTCAAGGTGTGAATCTCAAAATTTGAAAGTGTGCGGCTCACACTTTGAGAGCCCGTGAGGCTCACAATTTCAGAGTGCGAGGCTCAGATTCTTTGGATTGTGGGGATATCAATTTGAAAGTGTGAGGATTAGGCTTTTCATAGTGCATGTCTCACACTTACAAAGTGGCGAGGCTCTCAAACTTTCAAGATCCTATGGATCGCACTTCGAAATAATGAGACTCTCAGACTTTCAAAGTGCGAGCCTCACTTTCAAAGTGTGAGATTCACATTTTGAGAGTGCAAGGCTTGCACTTTAAAAGTGTGGGGATCGCACTTTTAGAGTGTGGGGATCACACTTAATTATAATGGGATCATGACTTATAATAGTTACAAAAATCCAACCTTACATCGATGATTTTTCAATTTTATTTAATTCAACAGGATCATGACTTATAAGAGTTAGCGGCCACTCACATTAGATCGATGCTCATGACTTGTAAGAGTTAGTGACTAATCACCCTTACATCAAGACTCATGACTTATAATATTTATATATCTCTCACCTTAGATCGATGTTCACGACTTATAAGAGTTAGTGACCACTTATCTTACATAGAAACTCATGACTTATAAGAGTTAGCATTGCTCACCTTAATAATAAAATCTCAACAAATAATAATTAGTAGTTTCTAGCCTTACATATTCTCAACATTGTAAATCTAAAAAATGGTGAAATTGGAATCCAATAATAGCCAAATTAGAATCCAATAATAGCCAACTTGTAATCCAATAATAACGATATTGGAATCAAATAATAAGCGATATTGGAATCCAATCATAGTGATATTGGAATCCGATAATAGTGAAATTGGAACTAGAATAATTCCAATAATGACAATAGTGGAATCCAATATTGCTACTAATGGATTCCAATAATAGTAATAATGGAATCCAATATATAAAAAAATGGAATCCAATATATGCAAAAATGGAGATGGATGTCTTCTAATACTTGAAATACTAAAGTCTCAATTCACTGAAATATGTCCCAATTTAGTGAAACAAGCATTTATTATTGGATTCCAATTTCACTATTAATGGATTCCAATAATGCTATTATTAGATTCCACTTTCGCAACATAAGCTGACACTACCCAATTACATAAGCCTAGTGTTTGCTATCTTATATAACCCAAGAGGTTGATAACTTACATAGCCCAAGCAATTGCAAAATTCCATAAGCTAAGTGACCACTAACTTACATATGCCAAGTAGCCGCTAACTTCAAGATAGTGCGTAAGTGATTGTTTTGATGTATGCCACATATTAATCTTAATATCATCATACATATACTATTATTCATACATACCTTATTCAAATAAATAAATATTGACGTTGAAAATCCTTCCCTAAAATTCATTGAATGGTGTTAAATTTGATAGTTGTTTAGACGTTTTTGTGATTTTAGACATAACATACTTTATAAAGCGGCACCTATGACTCACATGTCTAAAATTTGATGTCAATATTTATATACATTTATATAAATAATGCATTTGTATATATTAAGCATAGTTCAAAATATGGAATTGTCATTTATACATTTTGTATGTAGTGTATAAGTGTGAGTGATCACACTTACAAGTGCGATTGGTCGCACATCTAAGTGCAATCCTCGTGTCGAAAATCTCTCAACTCATACTTTAAGTGTGACTATCTACTGAAACTTCTAAGTGTGAGTATCGACTCACACTTCTAAGTGAAAGTCTTGACTCACACTCCTAAGTGTTGGTATCGACTCACACTTCTAGGTGCAAGTCTTGATTCACATTACTAAGTGCAATTCTTGATTCACATAGCTAAGTGTGATAAATCACATGTCAAACAATTTTTGGGTAACGGTAATTTATCAATACCGCCATTTGAAAATACAAAACAATGTTTGTTTATACCAATTATTTTATATAATTTCATTATTTTTAATATATATGTATATATATTAATGTAAATTTGTATAATATTTATAATTTATATATAAATCTATATTAATAATTGACAGTTAAATATTAAATATGTAATTCGCGTGTGACATTTATTACAAAGATTTACAAGTATTTTATTACAAATATTTGCAAGTATTTGAGTATTAATGACAATAATTTTGTAAGGCAAAATGCTAATTAATGTTGCATTTGCTTCAACATTAATTTTCCATTAATTCGAGCTATGTAAAATTCTTCATTTAAAAGTACATGTGCCATTCAAAAATGTTTTTTTTTTGGAGCATGTAATTTTTGTTAGCCATTAATCAACCATTGAATGAAAAGCAATCTAAAATCATACATGCTCCCTCTTAAATTGCGTGCACCAACGAAATTGGTGGTTGGATTAGTTTACATATAACTATAAGTAGACAATTATTGAATTTATATTTTTAACATTTGACTTTCTATTATCTCCATCATTGTGTAAGCTTATTCATTAATATAAAACTCTCACCAGCATAAGTATAAAAAAATTGTCCTCGAGTTCTAGAAACGTTTTGATGTCCTCTCCGTGCAAAAAAATTGGTATGCATTCTCACCTTCGGTCCCTCGAAAATTGAATTTTTTTGTTAATGTACAAATTTACATAGGTGATTAGGGATTATATCCATGTAAAACATTTCATATCTGATTAGGGCTTATATCCATCTAGGGATTTTGTAGATAATTAAACGAAAGAAAGTTTTTATTCACTATTTTGTAGAAGGTAGTTTTTTTATCAAATAAATAATTTTGTAATATAGTAAAATTTATTAGAGAAGTGAAAGAGGATGGAATGGAGCACATATTGATAGATAAATGATGGAGATTAATACGTAATAATATGAGAGGATGATTTACATAATTTTTAAAACCAAAAACACCTACCAAGAACTTGTTTTGGTGAGTCTTGAAAAAGAAGTCTGGTGATATGGATGGTCGATCAATTTGCAGGTAAAAAAGTGAATATCATAATTGCTTTATGGATGTGGTGGTGCATAGGAATAGAAGAGAAAATGCATTTTACAAAATTGATATTATTTTTTTGGCCTTATTTTTCTCTACAAATAGTCCTCCGCTACACATACTCAACAAAATTCAATGGCTATGACATCATTGACAATGTCAATGACAATATTTTAGAATATATTCACGATAAGAATGAGTTTCCATTAAATGTGCTAGTGTCGGATTACTGTGACCTATTTGCAATAAAATGTGATAATGCAAGAGTAGGAGAACCAAACATATTTTGGAGAACAAAAGAACAAATACAAATTTGTGAAAGGATAATTCAAGGAACAAGGAAACTCTAAGATGCTATTACTATGGAAGCAACAACTATCCTCAAAAATTTTCACAAAATGTAAATTTTCTCTATTTGTGTCATGGCTATGTGGCTTTTTGTCTTTTGTTGCCTATAGGATTTCTCTCTTCTATGCTTCAATGTCATATTCTGCCTTAAGGACCTTTTTGTAAAAGGATGCAGGTCCTTTCAAAACCCCCATATTAACCCTTATACAAAAAATTGACATATTTTTTGTACATGTGAATAATTTGTGGTGGCATAACTTAGTAGACTCTATGATGATAATATCTTACTTTATTTTTATAATTCCTATTGATCGATAATATCCGATTACTATGGTGTCACATAAGCTAGCGAATGCTAAGCTAAAAATTCTATTCTTTGACTTGTTAAATGATAGTGATCCATAAGCTCGAATTTTATATTTTGGAAGTATTAGGTTACCTTAGCGGAAATAAGCTCAATACATATTACTTAAAATTTATCCTCAATGCACCAATCGAAATAAAAGAATCTATAACTTTTCAACTTTATAATGTTTGTAATTTATTCAAATACATTTTTAAACTACAAAACTTATTTATATTTTTGTTTAATTTCTACTTAGTATTGATTTGATAAATATGAGGCCTGTTGCTGCAACATTTATTTATTCTATTTAATAAAAATCACAGTTCTATGAAAAAAAAATCACACAACTAGCACATTTTCCATCCGTGAGGCAAGAACTTGTTGCTCTGTTTTTTAATTTAAAATGTCATTAAAAAAATTACTATTAACAAGGTTTATTAAATATACGTGAACATAATGATTGGATACTTTATACATGGATTAAGGCACCCAAAAACCTTACAATAGAATGCATCATGAGCATCACCAAGATTGAACAAAAAATAAATAGGACAAAAATGGCTAAAACAGCTTATCCCAAACTATAGTCCAATAGATCAATACAATGATAAATCACAAAACATGGAGGGGAAAACATACCAAATGATACAGTCCACAAAAATTCAAACAAAATATCCAAGAGCCAATGGACTATTTAGTCTTCAAACATTTCATATTATCATCCTGATCACTCATGATAAGGATGTCATCTTCAACCTACTCTTCCTCATCAGAACTAATGAGGTGGAGATTATACCTATGAAATTTGTGTCCCTAGTCTAGCTTAACCACATGCCTATGCAACTCCAAAACCAAACTTTTTACCTCTACCATATCGGCCCTCATAGAGTTTTGGGTGATGAAAATTTTCTTAGAGGTGTCGATGCAATACAAAACACTCTTTCCATATCCATTCTAACGTCACCTAAGGCCTCCATATCCATTTCCACCCAACTCATCTTGAGAGAAATATTATCAAAATCCACATTCCATCCAATCTCCACTCTCTTTTTCCCTTTAGAAAACTCCCTTCTATATCAATTAGATAACCTACAATCCTAGTACCAAGATTGACATTCCCCTAAGGCGACTTAATCTTCTTTCTCCTCAGTTTGTTCATATGGTCCGCAAGAGTAAAATTCTCATATGAATACCTAGATTGGGCTCTAATTCCTTTTCCACCAATAGTTTTCCATTCTTAAAAATAAAAATAATTAGTCCATGGTGTATTGAGGTATCAATATTTCCCCGTGGAAAATCATGCACTAACAGAGAGTGACATAAATAAGAAAAAGGAAAGGCTCATAGAAATCTTATGCCTAAACATATCAAGCATAGTAAGATGGGGATTAAATATATTTCTATAATTCACCTCAAGAGCAATGTACCTCATAAGGTGGAGGAAAACCTGTATTCCAAATATCAAGGATGTAAAATCTAGTTATACCGTCTATCAGTAGGTAAACCATTTCTTTACCATAGAAGAAAGTCTCAATTTTGTGCTTATGTCTAGTGTGGTCTTTGAATATATTTAAGCCATGAATATCCATTCTATTCACTTGTGCTATCTAATCCTATGAAACCTAAATTTCCATGCCATAGATCACCATGTTGTCATTGTTCCATGCTTGACAAAACTCCAACACAAGATAAGGATCAAACCCCATGATTTTTGAGATGAAATTCCTAAACCCTCTAATTTTTAGAATGCACCACAAGGAGGGGTTTTAATTCATATAACTATATCTCATGGTCTTGGTTATCGAACGATGACCTCCCATAGCTTTAGTCGAATGAGATTGAAAATATAAGAAATAATGGCATAAATGAATTGTAAGAGCAAAATTAATACAAATCCTGCCATATATCTTGCACGTGCGAAGGGTATTGCTAACCATAAGTACAAGTGTGACATCCCAAAGAGGGTTCAAAACCACCATCACATCAGTACTTGATGTTATTAATGAGATTAATAACATCGGTGATATCATCTCCCCTCTCACACACTTTAAAATTAGTACCTTTAGCCCCAATTTGACAAGATAATCTAAACATTTATTACCCTTTTTAGGGGGTATGAATAATTACATTTATCAAACTCTTTCAACATTTTTCTTTAGTATCTTTAAGGATATTGCTTATGGTCCAATTATTAATTGTATCCTTTCTCACATTGTCAAGTGTTAAAATCTTATTTTGTACAGACTAACCAAAAAAACATGTTGACATTGGTGAGTAAATCCTTAATCAAAATTTTCCTCTACAAATCCTTTTCAAGACAACATATGCTCAGAAAATGAATATGTTTGGTCCAAGAACTTATATGTCAAGTGTTATACTTGAGCATTATAGTCATTTATCTCCATAAACATATGTAGGAAAAGCATTTATGTGAAAACAATTGATCTAGGATGTTTAAAAGACATCAAATTATTTTAGAAACATGTTCAATATTTTTCATTCAAACAACAACATATTATAAGTACAACATAAAAGGTATTTTTTAGTAAGTAACAAATATTTCAAATAAATATAATTTTCCTCCAATATTTACAATTCAATTCCAGTTAAGGAAGGAAGTGTTCATGTTTTTGACCTTGGGGAATAAATCCTTAGTCCAAAGTTTCCTCCATAAATCCTTTTTGCAAGACAACATATGATTTGAAAATGAATATATTTGGTCCAATGATAGATATGTTAGGTGTTATACTTAAGCATTGTAGTACTACTATTTAGAAACATGTTCAATATTTTTTCATTCTATAGTCTCAATTCCCTTATCCCCTTTGAATCCCAAGTGCTCGGCCTATAACCCAACATGATCTCATCGCTAACACAAGGCACGCACAAGTGCTTTGAGCCCTCCTCTATGTGAGCTTCGTAAGAATTATTCACCATTAATGGAGGAATGTTTGAAAAAATAGAAATACAAGCATTTACTCTACTAGATCTAAGCATAAATGCACCATGATATAAATGTAAACATTTCAATAACATAAAATAGCCATATCTGTACTATGGATAATATGAAATACACTAGGGTTTGAACCCCTAAATATAGATATTTAGAACAACCCTTCATAATTGATTAACCAAAGGCTTACAGTAGCTATATTGCATCAAAAAGGGTCATAAAAAATGAATAGATCAAGATAATAATATCCTACATTCATAAATTTTATATTACCCCCTATAACCATTACATAATCCCTTCCTACGTAAATGCACCATAACAATGCAAACATACTTGATATCTAGCCTCTAACCCCCATTCTCCATCCACCATCCACAATACCCTTGTCTAGATCCAAATACCTCCTTTAATAGAATAGGATCTCACCGATCATCACTCTGAAAGCAAGCCCACATGCCAAATGTAATCATATCCTATTATACTTGAGTTTCCAAGACATGCAGATGCTAGCTAGCCATAACAACATTCACTTTATAGCCCATAACCATAAAGATTCCCTAGAATATTATTTTCTTAAGTTCTAATCCTCCGTGTAATAACCTTTTTATCATTACGTTTATCTAAAAATTCATGTGTTTTGCATGTGATATCCTTCAACTGAAATTTATATAAGTGCTTAAACCCTTTATTAATTTCACACGCAAACTTATCTCTCGCTTATTTCACCCATGTGCTTTCCTCCATAGTGCCTTCCATGTGTGCTCACCTTCTACTTCAAGATGTAGTAATTTTCTGGGATCAACATCACCCCACACTAAATGTGTTGTCCATCCTTGGAAAACCATATGATCTCTAACAAAGAATAAAGAATGGAGGGAAAGAATAAATTATACTTAGCCTACATTAATTAACAAAAAAATTATATTTCGCTTTATACAATGATCAAGAAGTATTTATTCAAATATGCCTCAATTTTATTCCAGAATCCACCTCACTCTGTGTTTGTTATAGTAAATCCCCTATCAACATGTTTACTTCCTCAAATGATAACTCTTCATCTTTAGCCTTGATTGTATAAACAATATTTTCTATCGATTACTAAGTTCGCTCACAACGCATCCATCCTTCATGTAACCATGGGATATAATTCCTTAATTTTATTCTTAATCGATACCCTTAAGTCTTCAATTGCCTCAAACTTCTTCTCAACCTCAGTTATGATCTTGTCCCACTCCACCCTATTATTCTTGTTCTTTTCCCAAAAAGCCTTCAAGTCTGCCTCATGGGTAACAACATATATACTTGCCACCCTATCCCTACCTCATGGGTAATAACATATATACTTTCCACCCGTCCCTATCTCCAAAGTTGTCATAGAAAACCTTTGTCATGTGAACTACATATTTTATATAGGAAAGGATCTTGGAGTACCAAGTTATGGTCTTTTCAATCTTAAACTTCTCTTACTCTTTGTGTCATGAAAAACTTCTTCTACAGACTCTAGCACAAGTGGTTGTTTCTCCATTGTGATCAAGCACGTCAAATCCTCAAGGAAATGGAAAGATGAATCATATTTCTATTCAAAGAGGGGTTAAGTATGGGTTCTTGTAAATAATGGTGTTTGAAATTGTCTCAGTACCTTCTTGTAGGCCTCGAGCATTTTCACATTCTCCTCTCTCAACTCAGCCTTTAATCGGGAAATTACGACACCTTTCCTTTTATCTCCATGTCTCTCTCTATTATCTCCTTATTCTTTTCCTATAATTCCTCCTCCAATGCTGTGATTCTCTTATTCCTCTTGAATAACCTTTCTTCTACCTCTACCGATACCTTGTTGAGCATGTTACAAGCCTGTTCATCCATTAGTTGTAGGGTATGCACAAAGTGGGATTCAATTCATTATGGTTCTACGTTTCTATCAATGCATCTCGCACCAAATTCAAACGCAGGCTCATCAACATGAGATTCAAGGTCCACGACTACATCTTCCTTGTATGAATTTATGAACTATCTCACTCAAATAAATACCAACAAAATATTTGGTATGTGGACACCATGCTTTGGAAATGTGCACGTAGGACTTTGCTTGGGTCATTGACATAAGTCGTGAAGGGTCCTTGTGTAGTTGTCATGCCCTTTCCACCAGGTGTGCCTTTTGCCTTTAGGAAGCTGATCGTTAGAATATTGTCCTATCCTACACTCTCTTCCATTTTTCTCAATATTTGTTCAAGACTATGCTTTACTTTGTGCTCCATGAATTTCTCGTATAATATCTTCCACATCCTTTTCCACAGTGTCCTCCAACTTCCCTCTAGAAAATTACAGGTTCTCTTATGTATGCATATTCACCTCTTCACCTCCTTCCATATTTTGAGATCTCCCCTCAGATCCATTATTTTATTCATCAAATTCATGTACATTGTACACATGGGAATCCTAATCTTCCTCATGCTCCTCGTTATCCTCCTCGAACTCATAACACTTTATGCTCTCTATCTCCTCAAAGTATTTTTACTTCTTCTTCACTATTGAATCTTCTATCATAGGAAAGATTTCCTTCCGATGTGATTTCTCCTTCACATGGGACTTCTTCCTTCAAGTGTAAGTACTAGGGGCTGCACTTAAATCCTATGCCCCGATAAATTGAGATGTACATGTTCTCAACGCCTTTCTTGTTGGAGTTTCATTTCTTTCTCTCTTCTTGAACCATCTTCTTTCTTTTGATGAGGTCTTCTACAATTGAGACATCAATTTCAACATATGCACCCTTTTCATACTTGGGCCTCAAGTGTATATATACCCTCATTACTCTCATTCCTACAATAGGTATTGACACAAATTTTAACATGTGCATGTCATGAGAGACATAATTCTCGACATATGCTCACTTCTTGGGGTATAATAAAGTTCTCACGTAATGTGTAGTGATCCTGATCTACCTCACTTAGATCAAATCTAAATTTCTTGGCCTCCTTGAACCTGTTAACCATGCTTTGAAAGTATTGCGATGTGAAGAAAAATAGTAGCTTACACCATGGAATTTTTGTGCCATCTTTCAAAGTGAATCTGCCTATGTAGAAGTGCTAGTATATAGTGAGCTTAGCCCCACCATCCACCAAATATGGTAGTTATGTAGGGATTATCCATTATGTCCTAAATGTATCACACATTTGTTTATACCACTTCCTTAGGAACATTTTATATGTAGCAGTCATTGTATCACAAGTGTATGATTCAAACCTCTTAGCTATGGAAGGGTCCTCATCATGGTATTATTAGACATAGTTATTCCACCCATCAGGCACTCTAATCTCTAAAAATACAATGGTAAGAAGGAAATTACCATACATGATTTTATCCCCATCATGTGCGGCATCTATGATATCCTCCGCAATGAAGGCCAAGAGGTTGTAGATTGTTCCTTTTGATATCTTCCTACAAATTTTCAACCATCTCTTGTTCACTTGTGTCCATCGCTCCTGTCCATTCAGTTTGGTGAGTAGGTGCATGACCATCTTCATGGTTGGGTTGGTGATATCAAAATAGTGTGAGCCCTTCTTATACTCATATTTTGTGGTTATTTTTCCGATGTGTCCTTGTCATTTAAGTCATCATCCAATGATTCTCCTATATAGATAAACCTAGTGTATTTGGAGATCAACTAAGAAGTTAAGCACATTCTCCTCCCTGCAAAGTAAAAATAATCTTTGTGCATGCGTGACATCAGCCACTAGTATAACCTTTTAGGTTTTCTGAAATATGGCAACTCATAGAGTTGCAAAAGTCCAACCTTCTCTAATGTGGTCTTCATAGAGTGACCATACATTGGCTTATCATCCTACATCATTTTTCCTATAAGGAGAACTCATTCTAATGTCATCTCTTTCTCCATCATGCTCGTCCTATGGTTATAGTATCTTACAACCATATTTTACACGTGGGAGGCCCATTCCATCCCCATCAAAACACCATCTGGGTACTACATCTCCACATTCCACTCCTCATTAAAAATGGTTGATGGGGTGCATTTTCCTTTTCCCTTTCCCTTTCCCTTCTTTGGAAAAATGTTCACTCCTTTCCTTGGGGCCATTTTTCTCATCAAGTCCTTGTGAGTTCTTTTGTGAATCTTGCTTCAAAAGCTGCTTAGTCCCTTATCTCCACTCCTTCTGTGAAATATATTCAAAACTCATGCCCTAACTCTTCAAACCCTAACTTGGAAAAATATCCTTCCACAAGATAACATAAATTCCCATAGGTATGCATCAAAAAAACTCCTCTACGAATGCACATGTACTGGGTTCCACTCTGGTTCACAAATATGTCAATTTATCCACTTCACACGTAATTTTCTGCGAATTATTTCACAAGGATTCCCTAGTTTGCAAGATCTTCTTCAATAAACAAATGCAAGGTAAAATAAATAACTTATCCCAACCTTCTATTTATAGCTTTTTTCTTTTTCTACATTAATATTTTTTCCACCTACCACCATACTTCCACATTAAAGTCAACTTTCTCAATGGTTATCCTCCCATGTGTTGTATCTAGCACTTTTCCTTCACACACCAACTTAAATGAAAGCTCTTCAACCTTCAGCGAACAAAATTCATCGATTGCAGACTTCCTTGCATGCACTTCTAGTGCCAAGTATGTTTTCTAGTACATCTTAAACCAGGTTCTTGCTACAACCTACCTCAATTTTTGTGCACTTTTATCCATGTATGTAGTTTTTATAAATCTATGAAAGTAATATTTACCCATAATTACTTTTGATACACACGCTCCTTTGAACCCATGCATAGACTTCCAAATCTGGGCCACCAATTGACATCATTCCCACATTTTCTTCATATCACACTATTCATTGAGACTCTTCTTTACACTCTCCACCCCACACTAAATAGACATGCGATTCTCTGCACATAAAACCCATTTAAATACTAAGCTCGATACCGGTGCACAAGCATGCCCATAAGAAACAAACAAGAAGAAAAAATAAAGCCACAAAGAAAGGAAACACATATAAAGGAAAATGTATTAACGGGAATCCTTAGCTAACCGGAAATACTTGCCTTATATACAAACACACCAAATACTTATTTATAGTAGGGATTAAACCTAATCCAATTAAAATAACTTAGGAAAACCATGTCCCATCAACCGATTCAGAATCGGAAAGCACTTGAATCCAAAGTATATATTTCATAAAAAAGGCCTTAGCCAATGCACTTTGTGTTTCAAGGATGGCACAAAACTTAGAATCATATAGTAGGACCATCTGTACAACCTAAAAATTCTTGTTATTAATATGAAAGTCATGCCATGCCTTGTTCCTAGCTTTCTTCATCCACTAGCTTCACTTGGAAATGATTTTTCTTTCATCTAGCATCATAAGTTTGTGAATGTGGTCCTCTAATGCTTACTCATTAGCTAATCCTCCCGGGCATGCAATACCCAGAGAGGGTAACATGAATTCCAGGAAGAATAACTTATGTGTAAAAACCAATTGAAAAGGTGTGGCCTTGTTCAAACTTTTATAAGTCATGTGATATGCCCATAGCACTACAAATACCTTGTCATCCTATTCCCTCCTTCCGACATCACAAATCTTAGTCAATGTGTGGCTTAGTATCTTATTAAATGCCTCAGTAGTTCCATTAGCTTGAGGGTGATAGGGTGTAGTTTTTTTATGGGCCACCATGAACTCTACCAATAATATTCTAACAATTTCATTAAGAAAGTGAGTACCCCTATCACTTGTTAATCCAAATGGAAATCCATACCTACTTATTATATTCTACCATAAGAACCTATCTGCTATGCAATCCATCGTGGAGTTTCTTCTTCCCACCTTGTAAGATAGTCTATACAAGTGATAATATAATGCAAACATGTCTTGCGTGTGGTTGGGAAAATAAGGCCCACAAAGTCAATTTCCCAATTTTCAAATGAATCTACACTAACAATAGGTCTTAATGACATTTCATCTCTCCGCCCTAAATTTCCAAGGCACTGGTAATAGTCACATGCCTTGTAATATTCTATACAATCCTTGTAAACCATTTCCCACCAAAGGCCTACCAATATGATCTTACGCGTGCTCGCAGTCCTACATAGTGTCCACCTACAATGCCACCATCATATTACTCCATGATTGTAGTACGCTCATGTTCTAACACACACTAGCACAAAACCTCATCACAACCTAGTTTGTAAAGGTCTTTGCCAATCAACATATAGGTGCAATACATATGGCCAAATGCTTCTTCTCCAAATCCTTCATTTCTTTAGGCACCACACCCATTCAAAATAAGACATCAATATCCTCTAATTCAAAGGTCACACGCTATAATCTAAAAAATATTACATCTAACATTGTGTCCATAATGCTCTACGCGTTCTCTCCTGAGTTAATCTTTGATAGATGGTCAGGTCCTAAATTGCTCTTCCCTTGTTTCACGATGGCTGAAAAATAAAACTCTTGAAACAATAAGACCCATCAGCATATGTGCTCTCGCAAGACATGATTATTCACCAAGTATTTGAGTACAATATGGTCCATGTAGAAAATAAAAGGTGTTTCT
This sequence comes from Taxus wallichiana var. yunnanensis, assembly GCA_018340775.1. Taxonomy (NCBI): domain Eukaryota; kingdom Viridiplantae; phylum Streptophyta; class Pinopsida; order Cupressales; family Taxaceae; genus Taxus; species Taxus wallichiana. The sequence continues at coordinate 516,305,242 of CM031237.1, read as the reverse complement.
AAAAAATACTGCCTAAATTTGTGCAATGTGTAGATCATGCCTCGTACTCTGTGCTAGTATAATTTTGTTCTGTTGGAGTTAATTTCCTACTAGCAAAACAAAAGGGATGGTCAAAGATCCCCTCTCAAGGCTATGCTAACACTATTCCTATGGCCATACCTGATGCATCAACATCTGCATGAAATGACTTATCCCAAGATGGAAAGTGTAAAATGGGAATAGTAGTAAGTTTTTCCTTCAAGGTGTAAAAATCCACCTACTGCACCTCACCTTAATGGAATTTACCTTTATGTTTCAAAAAATCTTCCAATGGTGTGGAAATCTTGGCATATCCTTTGATAATTTTCTTGTAATATCCCATGTTCCCTAAAAATATGCACACCGCACTTTGAGTGGTAGGTTCCTCCAACCCTAAAATAACAACAACTTTGGTAGGATCTACCAATAAGCCATCCTTGCATATAATGTGACCTTGTAATGTGCCAAGTGGAGTAACAAAGAAACATATCTCAATGTTCGTGAAGATACTAAACTTCTTGCATCTCTCAAATATTAAACTTAAATTTTCATAATGATATCTTACTAACCCATACATCATCCAGTCATCTAGGTATACTTGCATATATTTGTGGATGAAGTATTGCAATGCCTATACCATGATGCACAAAAACAAAGTAGGTGCATTCTTAATCCCAAAGGGCATAACCATATAGGAAAATCTTCCCTCATCATCAAATTGGTCTTCTCTAGTCTACCTTTGCAATTATTAAGCTCGATGATATCTAGAGAATCTATCTATGAAGAATATATCTCTTGCCACGTGACACCTTCCAATATCTCCTCAATAAACGGGGTTGGAAAAGTATCTATTAACATGAAGCATTTAAATATTTTTAATCAACACATATCCTCATCCTTCCATCATTATTAATACTAATTACCATCGAGCTCACCCACTTAGATTTTGTAGTTACCTCAATGATACAGATTCTATCATCTTATCAATTTCCTCCTTAACCATAACGAGTAGATTTAGGTTCATCCCTGTATGGTCTCTTCCAAACTCGGCATGCACCTTATTTTAACTTAATCTATATTTCTCCTAAAGAGTGGTTAACTCCTTTAAGCTCATGGTACCCATGCAAGAAAAAATTGGAAGTCACGCAACAACTCAACTTATTTTGAAACCTCGTAGTCTGATTAGTAATATCCAATGACAACTTCCTTTGGCTTTTCCTCTTTACCAGTTCTTTAAATTTATTTATTTTCAAGGACACATGGTAGGTGCATGATTTCTCATCTACTTTTTCCAATACTTCATGTGTACCCTTTGTATGAGAAACATCCAGATTTCCTACTTCCTCACCATTTATCAAGTATACAAGCTTACCATTTTCTTTCTCTAGGAATGCAAGCTCAAGGTGTATCTCCTCTATCTATTTTTTTGGTTCTTCTTCTATGAAGCACACCCCCAACTCAAGTTCCCCTAACAACTCTAGTATTCATTCCTCAGCCATAATACTATCTCCTAAGGTAAGGTGCTTGATTACCAACAACACCTCATTCACCAATTGCCTAAGAGATTGATACTCAAAATTTGGGATAATATCCGACATTAAATCTTGCTAATTACCCATATGACGGTATAATTATGAATAGATATACCGAGGCACATGCACAACTCGCTAGGTGGAGTAGAACTTATCCACCCCTAGTGAAGGAGGTAAGGTTTCCAATCCTAACATCCAAGCTCTCTCACACTCCTAGACGTGGAATGACATGGACTCCTTCCCATGATAGTCGTGTATTGCAAAAGGTGCATTATTCTAGATAAACCTCATAGAGAACATGATTCTCACTTTTTGCTACTCTAGAATATTGTCTCGATGGGTCACCCACAATGCGTTGTTGTTTTGCACAAGGTATGAGTAAGAATATTCCTATTTTTTGTCTGACGGAGTCCACTTTGTACCTCCATTACATGAAAAAATATGTCGGGATTACCCTCACTAGTGTAACTTGGTAATTATTTTCCTCCCAAGCACCTAAGCGAGTGCACCCTATTGATGTGAGTCACGATACCCTTCATTTTTCTTCTGACCAACTCATAGGTCTCATGTGCCCAATTGTCACATACAATGCTAGTTGTATCACTCATGGAATGATTACATTCCCCTTTGAATGACTCCTTCTATCGATGGACTAACAACCTCAGGTTTTCTTATGGTGTGCACATAGATTTTATCCATGTCCTCTTCTCTCAAAGGCTCTATATAGGTCACATACTTCCCATCTGTAAGTGGAATAATGATGCGCTCATCTTTTTTTCTCAAATTTTATGTACCCTTTGTTAAAGCACACATAAGCGTTATTCTTATAGCACTAGAGGCACCCAAGTAAGGCTGTAAATTTATTTTCCTTGACAAGTACTAAGGATTCAAAATGCCAAAAAAATTTTACCCTTGGATGGTTATGGATGCATCCTTCAACACCTTGATGGGCATGGCCTTTTCCTATTTTCCATATATAGTACATTTGATGATGGATGTAATGGGGCCCTCCCATATTATTCCATGCATCTAAAGTGATAACATTGACCTCAACACCTATTTCAATTAGAATGTTTCTCAAGAGCCATCCATCCAAAACTACATTTAATGTAATTTCTTTGTCATATTCAATATTGTGAGAGGGAATATTAGCATGCAATACCGCCACTCGCACTCGCTTCCCCGTGTGTGGTACTTTATCTCTTAACCACTCTCCTAACATAGGGATGATATTCTCCGACAAAAATCTTACACACTTATTTGACCTCATCCATGTCCTTTTGAGGGACCTCAACATTATTTTCCTATTTAAACTTTCATGATTTCCTTTCAAACACTAAATCTATCCTTGTAGGTTTTTAATCACCTCCATGTTCTCCTGGTAAACCTCTTTCGATGAGTTGGATCAGGATATTTCCCATGTAATACCTCTTCTATTATAATGAGAGGCGTTTGCTTTGGTATCTCCTTGGCACGTAAAACTTCCACCCACATCGTTACTTAAGACATGTTTAGACTCGAGTCATGAGCCACCCTAGGCATCCACTATGGATCCACTTGCTTCAAACTCACCATCCCCACACCCTTTTCCTTCCTCTATTGTGAGAGGGATAATTAGCATGCAATATACCGCCACTCGCACTCACTTCTCGTGTGTGGTACTTTATCTCTTAACCACTCTCCTAACATAGGGATAATATTCTCCTGACACAAAATCTTACACACTTATTTGACCTCATACATGTCCTTGTGAGGGACCTCAACATTATTTTCCTATTTAAACTTTCACGATTTCCTTTCAAACACTAAATCTATCCTTGTAGGTTTCTAATCACTTCCATGTTCTCCTGGTAAACCTCTTTCGATGAGTTAGATAAGGATATTTCCCATGTAATACCACTTCTATTATAATGAGAGGTGTTTGCTTTGGTATCTCCTTGGCACATAAAACTTCCACCCACATCATTACTAAGACATGTTTAGACTCGAGTCATGAGCCACCCTAGGCATCCACTATGGATCCACTCGCTTCACACTCACCATCCCCACACCCTTTTCCTTCCTCTATTTTTGGCTCATGTGATCATATAACTTAGGTTACTCCTCATAATTATGCTTCTTCCTCCACCATGAGCACTGCATAAAATCTAAAAACTCACGCTTCTATCATTCAGTAAGTCCACAATTTTAAAATTTTCCATGAAAAAATTCACTCTTACCTCCTTAACCACCACGACATCTGAATCCTCCTCAAAAACCTCTTCCTCGACTGCCTCCATCTCCACGTCCTTGAAACTGATGACCTTAATTATTAGAGTTGTTCTTAATGCTAGTATGGTGCACACCAATATCAATGAAATCATGGATTTGGTCTATCAATTGGTAGTATTTTGTATCATGCATCGTAGATGAGAAAATATTACAATAAGAAGACACATTCTTATAGAGCACACGATGTAAAAATGGGAATATTATTAGATGTTGGGCCCAAGAATATTGACTAAGTACAAGAAGGTGAGTGGGTGCATAGGAACTATTTGAAGAAGGAAGTGCAGGTCGAAGACACGTAAGGAAGGGTTCTATCAAGGTTTACTAGAACATAGGGCACACATGTGTAAGACAAGACAGGTTTTGGGACTCGGACATGTTCAACATTCTAGGAAGAACACGAGAAAAGTATGACCCACCTATTATGTGGAATGGATAAGGTGTTATCCTGGTAGATGTATGATCAAGAATGGAATAATCCATGTATACAATGAAAGGATCAAGAAAGACATCATTGTAAAGAGTGGAGAGCTTAGATTGAAGGAAGCATGCTCCATTGGAGAACCACTTGGAAACCTTACAACTGATTTGTTATCTCTTGAAGACATGGTAGTAAAAACTAAAGATATATATAGAGATTCTCGGGTAGAAAAAAATAGGAGAGACAAAGGAGAGACACACCAAGACGAGCCTCATATAGTTTTGATAGGCGAAGCTCTGAAGGAATAATGAAGGATCCTTTGGGTTGGGATTAGGAGAACTATAGGAGTGATGGAATATTTAGAGGATGGTTCTATAACCATTTTTGTAATGTGGAGAACATATCTTAGGTCCCGATGCATGACACTCGATCTCGCATTGTTATGTTGGTCCACTATAACCTTAATGAATGTAATGTGGTTATTGAACTTGTTAAAATAAATATAAGGTTATGTTCTAAAGGATATATGTTGTTCATGAGCATAAATCCTAGTGAAACTCATTTTTTCTATGAATCAGTTCTATATTCTATTTGATACTTACCTTTTTTATTTGAATGGATGCGGTAATGTGATAACTTATCATAATCTCTTAAAATGAACATATGGTTATTTTATCTCCTACATCTAAATTTGTCATTAAGGATGTATTCTCAAAAGACTCATGTAAAGGAAGGGATCGACACCCATGCATCCCTTAGGTGAGTTCCCAAAGTGCTCATTGGGTGATAGGTTGGTGTGCATGGGATTAGACTGTTGTTTTAGGGGTATAAAAATGACTACATCTTGGTTTTGTTTCTGAGACATATTTTTGAAGTTTTTGTGAGAAATGGCATACATCTTGGTCCCTGTGATGTGTGATGACTGAACATCTTACCTTGGAAAGTGTTGAAGCATGGTTTAAGAGCACAAAGGATGAGTTTACCCAAAGATTCAACACTAGACCTGATTTTGATGCAATAGATTAGTATAAGAGAATATATACCATGACTTGTATGAGACATTCTTCTGCTATGTTATGGTAGAACTATATGAATGGCTTTCAACATATGTATCCAAATCATGCTTGTACTATAAATTGTGTGTATGGAATTAGGATTATTACCAGAGGTCAGTAGGATGCAGATATAACTTGGACAGCACTTTTGATCAATGGTGGAAAGGAGTCCCGACTAGTTATACTTTGGAATACGCCATTTCTACGTACTTTTTCCCAAAAGTTGCTGAGTTTGAGTTTCGGAGGATTCCATAGGATCATTTTTGCATGATATCCCTTTGGCTATGAATATCTTGTTCATTACCCTAAGTTTAGAAGCATTCACTATGGCCGGATAAGCTTCTCTCGAGCACTAGGTGAGGAAACTAGGGTAGAGGAAGATAGTAGAAATTGTGGCTGAAAATGAATGGGAGGAGATATGACTCAAGTATAGAAAATATCGTAAAATGGAGATGAATAGACAACATGAGGTTGTAATTTTGATGGATCTCTATATGTAGATGTTGCGGGAAGGAGTTGAGGTTCACATAGAGGAAGTGGAACCTAAGCAGTCTGTGCTACCCCATCTTGGAAAGCATGGGAGAGAAGCCCCTTCAGCTTCTAATGAGAGTTCATTGCATGGAGAATGGAGAGCCTTCAAACACATCTAAACCCACCCGGTGACCAACCCTAGTGTTTGGATTCATAGATCAATAGAGAAGTATTATTAACCTAGTTGGTATCGGTGGAAGTAATCGATCTACACCTATAAGGTATAATTTAACATTTGGGAAATCCATGGCCACGCTTGAGACCATTCCGGTATTTGAAGGAATTTTTGGACAAGGTGTAAATATGTAAGGTTTTGGTATCACATGGAAGTGGTGTGGGAAACACAAGCTGGAAGTGGGACACTATCACAAACCATCGCGTGCGGATTCAAGAGGATGTTGGGAATACTAGGCGTGACCACATGGACCTACAAGAGGAGGATCTAGTGGTATAGGAGCTGGAGGACTGGCGGACCTAGTGGATGTAGAGGATCTAGTGGGTCAAGAGGAATAGGACCTGGTGGATCTAATGGATCTGGTGGAGGATGAAACACCGGAGGGAACAAAAGCTCTAGATTAGGAGGACATGAACATCAACCACCTCCACAAGTTTTTTTGATATTTCTTCACACTTACCTGAACTACATGGGTATTGAGGATGCTAAAGATCAGGTCCAAAAGTGTGAATTACTATGGCGTGTGAAAGGTATCACTACCCCAAAGTGAAAATCAAGTCGTTTGCAACAACATTGCAAGGGCACACGCATAGTTGGTATTGAAAGTATGAACCTTATCAAATTGTGGTAGAATACACTTAATTGAAGAATTCCTTCCTAGTAGAATTCCATCTCCTTCAATTTGAACAAAAGAGTATCAACGTCTTAAAAGAGATCCAACAAGGAATGGTAGAGAGTTTATGGGATTATGACGTACGATTCAAGACTTTCTTGTCAAAACTATCCTATGACATTTACCCTTCTCAACATGGTCAATGGTTTGTTGGAGGATTGATAACACCGTTTAGAAGGGAATTATCACACAAGACTTTAACATACCCGCACGAGGCCTTGGAAGCTTCCCCTGTGTACCGAAGCTACACCTGGAAGCGTTGATACTAGTGTTAGCCCTTTTCTAGAGGCTCAAATTACTGCAATGGCCAAGCAGTTGGAGAAGTTGTCTATGAATTCAACAAATGAGGTTCGTGAGTGGTCATGGTGTATAGATTGTGAAGTAGAAGGGAATGCAAAGGATATTTTCCTCAAAATACGGTACGCATAATAATGATAGAATATGAGATTTTCTATGGGGATCATGATGCAAGTAGATGTCCTCTACTACAACACGCAATCCATAAGAATTTTTCTTTCTATTGCAATATTTGTACCTCTATGACCCATGATACCAAGGATTGAGACTGATTGACCAGATTCATGATGTTATTGATCTTGGTGTGTGCTAGACTAGTCTTGTAAGCAATTCCAAGGATGATGATCATCACTATGAAGGGTGCATAGATGGAGGAATACGTAGAAGAGTCTTTCGCGGGGATTTTGTGGTCATAGTAACTATGAAAAAGGAATAATTGAGTTTCGTGAGGAACCCGTTATAAGCGTGGGTCTATAGATAATTATAAGTATGAGTGTCCGACCTATTTCAGTTATCATGGTGCGAGATAAAAACGTAGGTATAAGGAGTTCCCAAGTTGTTTGAGCACATGATACAACAACACTTTGGAAAGACAAAGGCACTAGGATGGTCGAGTATAAAGAAGGCCAACCCACAATGGATGCCAAGAGTGGTGCATGAATTAGGATTAGAACATGTATGGGTAATAACATGAATAGAGGCTATACGTGCAAGGGAGGTGCCAAGACAGAAACTAGTTGTTAGGGAATAAGTGGTACATGGAAAATATCTAGACCCTACACATCGAAGGAATGGTATCAAGAGACTATGGATGTGATTTAAAGTTTTCAAGGGGAGATCCAATGTCGAAAGGAGAAGTCAAATTAGTTGGAGCAATGGAAGAATGCTAAGGATCCAAAGGAGGACCTAGAGGAAGTCGGGAAAGTATGTATGATGTTAAGGAAAGAGAATATTATTCCCTTGCTAGGATAATGACTCTGCAGGATAAGGTATCACACACCGAGAAAAGAGCGTGAAAGGAAGTTTTTACATGCAAACCTTCCTCCTCATAGCCTTGACTATGATAAAGAGATTACATTGAATGCAATTTTTAATGGGTGGCTTCTAAGCAATATCCTCATCGACACAAGAGCGGAGGTCAATGTTCTCACCTTAGATACATGACATAGAATGGGAAGTCCCACATTATAGCCATCTTTGAATGTGTTGTATATGGCAAAAAGACAAAGGTAATGCCCATTGGAATCTTGAAAGATGTGGTTATCACTATTCAAGGGCCAAGTTCACTAGATAATTTGTAGTCTTGGTGCTCAAAGTGAGACGGATAATTTGCCAACATTACTTGTGTACCCTTGGTGTTATAAGAAAAATGCCAACTTGTGGTTTAACAATGGGTATATCAGTTTTGATAAAAATGAAGAAAGGGTTATTATCCCTTTAACATATGGGAAATCAGCATTGTATACCGAGTCCTTAGGAGAGGAATTCCTTGATAGAATCAATGTGTGCTCCATCGAGATCCTGAGATAATTTATCCCATGGAGGGATTTATGTATTTTGAAGATTCTCAATCCTTGAGTGATACCACTAGCATGGCATGAGATGATTAGCCACATGGGACTTATGAGTTGATTGGGAAATAGTTGATAGGATTTGTAATAAGGGTAACGAATGCATGCTCGGTCAAGTGACCGGGAGGGAAGGAGTTGTTGAATTACTCTGGAGGAGCATGCCCTCGAAGTTTTCTTGTGAGAAATGAAGTCTCAATGTAATAACGAGGACAAGAGAAGGAGAATGCTTAGTTATAACCTACTTGAAACTACAATGTGCTAGTGGGATACACACCGGGAGAGCCTCCTAGAATGGTGTGAGGTAAGATTCAAATTTTTTGTAAGGTTCTCCATGAGCAACATGCCCACTATGATCTAAGAATACCATGGTAAAGAGACCGCCTCATTTCATGTCCAAGCATATGAGAAGGCCTGCATGGGAAGTTCGAAGCATTACCACCCTCATTATGGGTGCATAATTTGCATTACACCTTACAAGGTTATGCGTGCACATGGTATATTCATTCATTGATGCATCCACAAATAGGTGATTGGAAAACATTGGTGGCTAATCTCATTCAAGATTTTGAGTATAGGAGTACAAAGCCATTGGTGGATAAGGCATTACAAGTAATCAAGCACCTTACAATGGGAGATAACACTATGATGAAGATAGAATACATGAGCTACTAGGAGAACCTAGTTTAGAGACAAGTTTTGATGAAGAGGAATCAGAGAAAGTACAACTTGAGCATGCGTGCATGGAAAAGGAAAAAGGAAAAATGGTCTATGTAGTAGATGGTGAGGAAATGGAAAGTTTGGATGTTAACCATTATGAAGGTACGCGTGAAGTCATAGATAATGTTGATGAGTGAGAACACACCTACCATGAGCCCTTGAAAATAAAGAAGGTTAACATTAGGATAGAGACAAAACCTAAGGAAGCTATCATTGGTTACTATTGGTCAGAAATATAAGTTTCAAAGGTCATTGATTTGTTACGCAAGTTCTAGGATTTATTCCCTCATAGGTACCATGAACTCAAAGGCATCCACCATTCCTCGAGGAAGTTGAATATCAAGTTGAAGGAAGGTGCACGCCCAATCCAGAAGAGGCCTTATCGAATGAATTTGAATTTGTGTGTACGGGTCAAGGAAGAAATAGACAAGATGATAGCATCTGGTATCATTGAGGCTATGAATGAATCATAATGGATAAGCACAATGGTCATCATTATCAAGAATGATGGAAAAATAAGGATCTCTGTGGACTACAAGGACCTAAATGCAGTATATGTCATCAATCCTTTCCCAACCCCCTTTGCTAAAGAAATTATGGAGGAGTAGTGGAGTGCGAGGTCTATTCTTTCAAAGATGGGTTCTTAGGTTATCACCAAGTCAGGATTGAAAAGGAAGACTAGAGAAAGAAAACTTTCACCACTAAATGGGGAAGTTTTTCCTACACAGATATGCATTTTGGATTGAAGAATGTGCTTGTTGTGTTCTTGCGCATCATGATACAAGCATTTTAGGAATTTATCCATAAATTTCTTCAAGTTTACCTAGATGACTAGACTATATATGGGTTGGTAAAAGACCATTGTGACAATTTGAGGTTGATGTTTGAGAGATGCTGATAATTGAGGATATCCCTCAACATTAAGAAATGTGTCTTTGTTACTCCATTTAGAACCCTGTTAGGACATATTATATATAAATAAGGCTTATTAGTGGATCCCACCAAAGTTGTAGTTATTGTGGGATTGGAGGAGCCTACTAGTCAAAGTGCAGTGCATGGATTCCTTTGACATATGGGTTACTACAGGAAATTCATCAAGGGGTATGCCAAGATCACTGCATCCTTGGAGAGATTGCTAAATTACAAGAGTTCCTTTCATTGGGGAGAGGTGCAACAGAAGGCATTTGACACTTTGAAGGATAGGATTGTCACTATTCCCATAATGCATTTTCATTCTTGGGATAAGCCTTTCCATGTACATTTTTCTTCCTCGGGAATAACCATGGGAGTAGTACTAGCACAACCTGGTGAAGGGATTGTTGATCACCCCTTGTGTTTTGCAAGTAGGAAGTTAACACAAGTAGAACATAATTACACAACTACTGAGTGTGAGGCAATATTAATGATCTACGCACTATATAAGTTCAGAAAATACCTATTGGAAACACCATTTATATTCTATACGAACTACATGGAATTCAAATACTTGGTGAATAAGCCCATTTTGTAAGGGTGCATGTGCCATTGGGTCCTATTATTCAAGAAGTTTAAGTTCATGGTGGTTGTAAAACAAGCATAAAGTAATTCATAACCTGACCACTTATCAAGGATTAACTAAGGGGAGGACACGCAAAACATTCAAGATACCATATTAGACACACAACCTGTTTAGTTTTCATGCACCCTTAGACTTAGAATATATCACAGTATTCTTGAAAACTAGTGTGGCACCGAACGGTATGAAGGATCTGGAGAGGAAGTAGTTAGAAATATGCATTGCACCCTACATGTTGATTAGTGAATATCTATATAAGTTAGGGTGTGATGAGTTTCTGCATCGATGCGTATTGGAACATGAGCACATGGAAATTATGGAGGAAGTACATGGTGGGATTGTAGGAGGACATTATGTAGGAAATACAACCACACAGAAGATTCTACTAGTAGGGATTTGGTGGGAAACCATCTACCAAGATTTTATTGAGTTTTTCAAGGCCTATGACCATTGCCAACACCTTGGAAAACCTATAAATAGGGATGAAATGCCCTTGTAACCAATAGCCAGTGTTGAACCATTTGAAAAATGGGCAATCAAATTTGTAGGGACAATTTCACTAGCTACGTGAAGGATTGGTTTGCGGTACTTCATTACTTACACTAATTACCTGACACGATGGGTAAAGGCGGTGCCTATGAAGGATTACACTGTAGAGACAGATGCTAGATTTTTATGGGAGAACATGATCAATAGGTATGGTTCTCCTTTAACCTTAACAAGTTATAGAGGTACACATTTCTTGAATGAAATGGTCAGGATTATCTTTGCAAAATTTATGGTGGCCCATCATAGGACTACCCCTTATCACCCTCAAGCGAATGGAGTTGTTGAGGCATTTAAAAAAATAATAAGTCACGCATTGAACAAGATCTATGACGTCGAAAGAAAATATTGGTATGACAAAGTATCATCCATTATATGGGCATACAGGAAAACCTACAAGAGGTTGAACATTGCCACACTATTTCAATTGGTTTTTGGCATGGAAGATATTTTTCGGTTGAATTCATGTTACCATCATTTTGTGTAACGCGCATAGGAGGATTTGTTGATGAAAAATCACTTGAAGAGAGGATTGATAAGTTGATGCAGTTATATGAAAGGCGATCACTTGCTATATGGAGTTAGAAGATAGAAAATTCAAGACAAAAGGCATGGCATGATCATCATATCAAAAACAAGTAATTTGAGGTTGGGGAGATGGTTATGTTATATGATTCCAAGTATCTACGCCATCTTAGGAAGTTGAAAGTCCATTAGTTAGGACCTTACATAATCTTGTACATCCTTGATTCAGGCACTTGCTAGTTACAAGTGCTAGATGGGATGAGATTACTAGGTCATTTCAATGGGAGTAGGCTAAATCCCTACTATAAATAAGTCTTCTTGGTGTTTATAAATAAGGTAGTATTTCTAGTTAGCTTAGGATTTCCCTTTACACTTTTTCTTTTCTTGTGTTTCCCTTTCTCGTTGTTTGTTCCTTTCCTTTTTTTCCATTTTGTGCCTTGTGCATCGGTAACCACATTATTTTCTAAATTTGTGTATGCGTAAAGGACCACACATCTGTTTTAGTGTGGGGTGGAGCAAAGTGTAAAGTAAAAGTTGAGTGGCCCAAGTATAAGAAAGCACATGGGGAAATGGTGGATAATGAATTATGGTGTCAAGAAGGTTGTAACAAAGACCACGTATGAAGAATGAAGAGCACATGAACAACATGAGGTAGGTGAGGGAAAAAATCAAGTAAAGGAAATAAGAATTCCCTTCAGAGTTGTAGACATGCACGTAAGAGTCTTCAGTCAGATTGTATTTTTGCATGCCAAAAGGTTGTAGATGGTTTTTGTGCAAGATTGGGCACATGGGTAACGGTGTTTAAGGTTGTCCTAGTGGAAAAATATGCATTTAATGCTAAGTATGTTGATGTTTTGTATAACATTTATTGCTGGAGAGGAGCAAAAACTATAAATATGAGGTTGGGAAAGTCATTATTTTACATTTCTATTATAATGTTGAAGCACTCTTGTGAACTAGGGCATCCAAAAAAATTGTGCAAAGGAAGAAGAATCATATAAATATAAGTGTGTGACTAGGTTGGATTTGCAAACCAAAGTGGAAGGAGTACACGAGCATGGGAAGAGTTTGTTTGAAGTGTGTTGTCTCATGGAAGGGTTTTCCTAGTTACAGTTTGGCATCTAGGACACAAAAAGAGAAGGATTTCTTCATGGAGTTAATCCTTAGATTTGATAAAAGTAGTAGAGTAGAGAAATAGGAGTTAACAATTTTAACCGACAAAAAGAATGATACCAAAGAAATAGAAGGGAAAGGGCAAAGGAAAGAAAACAATTGCCATCGTTAGCTCCAATGAAGAATGGTATGTAGAAATGCAGTACCTAGATGGAGTATTGTTGGGAAAAGAGTGGGTGTCACACTTGAGACAAATGGCCGTGAGTGATTACAACCATCACACGAGCACTACAAAGAAATAAATGGTGTTGGAGCTGGTTCATCCAAATAACAAGAGGACACCAGATGGAATGCCAATATATAATGACAAGGTGAAAGTAAAGTTGGAGAAGGAAGGGTTATTGCAATTGTATGAGTTGCCTTATTTTGGAAATCTGAGTGGCTATATAAGTGGTTGATGTCACGCATACATGAAGACCACTTCTACTTTGCAGGCCACAAGATGCACATAACCCCTTAGCTTATATCCAAGTTCACTAGCTTGAATTGTGAAGGAGAATCCATAGACAACGACTTGGATGATAAGGAGGCTATCAAGGAAATTACTGAGGCTTATGACTATAAAAAGGGTTCGTGGTAATTTTACATCATAAAAATTCTAGACCTTGTTATTAGGATGGCTGCATACTTGGTCACCAAGCTTAATGATCAAGAAATATGGATGTAAGTAAACAAGGCATGGTTAAACATATGCGAATATCTCAGAAGGGAATACCTATAACTTGTCTGCCTTTATTGTGGATGAGATCATAAGTAGCATGTAGGAAGGAGAAAAGATACTATTTGGAAACATTCTCCTCACCATCATCTTCTCAGAGATTGGAGTGCCCAATGGGCCAGAGAAGTTTGTTTGGGAGTATCCAGAAGATAATCCCTCACCCATGAAAATGTTCAAGAAATATACTTGTGAAACCATGATGGTCATCCACAAGGCATGCCTAGAAAAGTGGTACAAGTGAATGCACGATGTATTTGGAGCCAAGTGGAGGATCCCTGAGCAATTTCCCACACTTGTTGGTGGAGAGATAGAATTTTTAGTTTAGAAACATTTCTAGATTGGCAGGTTTACACTAAAAAATGGGACTAAGAGCCCATTTTGCAAGCTACCCTTGTCCTTCACCACACAATACTTCCAAGCAGGGGTTAACCGGTTCAAGGAGGCCAAAAGGCTAAGGTTTGACCTTAGTGTGGTAGACCAAGACCACCATGAACTGCACCAAAAGGTTGTATACCCTAAGAAGTGTGCATATGTGGAGAAGTATGTCTCTTATGAAGTACAAATGATGAAACCGATAACGTTTCCAGTCATCGGAAGGGCTGCAACAAGGATATATTTGCACATAAGGCCTAAGTTTGAGAAAGTCAGCTATCGGATAGTGATGTCTCCATTCCGAGAAGACCCCATAGGTCGAGAAAAAGACCATGCCAAAGAAGAGGAAAAGAGAAGAGATACAGAGAAGAAAGCACCAAATTTGTAAACCACTCAATCGGTGGGTGTGCAGGAAGCAATGGTTAAGCATAACAGCTTACACGTGTATGAAGAAGTCTCTGGTTAATGAAAAGACCCCAAAAGAAGAGGCGTCGGATCGTGAAGGACCCCTCACACATGAAGAATCACCAAGGAAGACATCTCCTATTAAGGAGAAAGAGAAGGAAGAATCTCCTATACTAGAATCACTAGTTAGGAAGAAGTAAAAGGTGGTAGAAAAGGAAGACTCGGAGGAAACAAAGATCCTAGAGGCCTACATTGGTGACAAGGATGATGATGAGCCTAAGGGAGGTCAATACCATCCAGTATATAATGTACATGACTCTGAGGAGGAGGAAGATGAAGAGGAGAATGATGAGGAGGAAGCAGAAGATCAAGGCAAGGGGGTGAGCAAAGAGGTACACACAAAAACTAGGGAACCCCAAGCCTTACCAAGGAACAAGTGGAAAAATATATAGAAATCGAATTGGCGGGAATCATTAAGGATTTAGTGGAGCGGGAGTTTGAGCGAAGCAAAAATGAAATTTTGAAGGAAATAGAAGAAGAAAGTGTTGGGAAAGAATATGGCAGCATGGGTGGGAATCCCAATTTGGTAGTAAGCTTCCCAAAGGTAGTTCAAAAAGGTGGGAAGGGCATAGTGGTAGCACAAGGGAAAAGAATTGGATAAATTAATAATCTAAGCAATGTTCTAAGAACGTGTTTCAAAAGCACCGTACGAATAGAAAACTCCTAGCTATGACTTTGTTTGATGAAGAAGACACATATCCACAAACCGAAAGATGTTATATTAGGTGTTCAATTCCCACGTGGATGAACCTAAGTTTTAAGTAAGTCAAGGAGTGCTAATGAAGGTGCCAAAAACAAAAGGATTAAATCCCTTAGTGACTACTCAAAAATTATCAGATGAGTAGGTCTGCAACATGCTCAACAAATTTTCAGTTGAGATTGAGGCCAGAATTTTCGAAAGGAATGATAGAGTGAGATTCCAAGAGGAGGAATTTGAGAAGAAAACAGAGGATCTAGTTGAGAAGAGAAAGGACTTAAAAAAGAAGATCTTATTAGTGTGCGGTTAAGGAGCAAAATCAAGGAATAGAAGGAAAAGGTGTGCAAAGTCTCTAAGAAGGTGGAGATGATTACGGATGCCATTGTCTTAAAGCATCCCAACCTAGTGCTACTCGAGAAAAATATGAATCATCCTTGCATATGTCCTGGAGGATTTGACCCGCTTCCTCACAATGGAAAGGTGACCACTTACCTTAGAGACTATAGAAGAAGCATTGGTGTGCTAAGAGAGAGAAGATAATCTCAAGG
The DNA here is from genome assembly GCA_018340775.1 of Taxus wallichiana var. yunnanensis. Taxonomy (NCBI): domain Eukaryota; kingdom Viridiplantae; phylum Streptophyta; class Pinopsida; order Cupressales; family Taxaceae; genus Taxus; species Taxus wallichiana. Next base: position 516,289,385 of record CM031237.1, on the reverse strand, counting down.
TTATCGAAACCATTTCTTGATATACCAAACTCCTTGCAGACTTAAAGACCACTACACAAGTTTCGAAGCTACATATGATAATTACACCGATAGGGATAGAGCGAAAAGCATCCAGTGTCGCCGAACATGAAGCGTAACTCAAGGAATTTTAAGAGAAGAATAAGGGGAATAGGGTGGAAAGGGATAAAATCCTATCCGAGGTATAAAATAAGTCGAATCTATCAATACCTCATGAGGTTCAATCAAAATCAAGATAAAATAATTATACCCCTAGATCACACGTAGGATAGACACACTTAATGACTTGGAAAAATAAATGGAGGGTATTTTTGAGACAATGAGTGCCAAAGGGAGAACTTAAATTTTGAGGAGTGAGTTCCTAGTCGAGACCTCTTTCAGCAAGTGTAGAGTGAGGTTAACATCCTGGGAAAAGCTAAATTCATAAATAGGAAGAATTTCCCTCTCCTCCTTCAAAAATAAGCATTGTTCTCTTTCATTTTCCCCATTATTTCATTATTTCTCCCAATTCTTCATTCCTTCATTATTTTTCCCCTATTTAGAGCCCACCATTCTTTATTTATTGAAGAGAAATGTTTCGAGGATAAGGAATAGGCGTAGTGTGGGGTAATGAAAGGCCCCATAATATTGGCTAAGTATAAGAAGGCGCATGGGTGCACGTGACCTATTTAAAGAAGGGCGCATGGGTTAAAGGTGCACAGTGGTAGGAATCTAGTAGGTTTTAGCAAGACATGTGGCACACATGCATAAGACAAGATGGGTTTTGAGACTTAGCCATATTAGGCATTCCAGGTAGCACAAGAGAGAATCATGACCCACCTAGCATGTAGAGTGGATAAGGTGCCAGCCTAATAGCTGTATGGTCAAGAATGGAATATTCCATGCATGTGATGGAAGGATCCAAAAAGAAATCATTTTAACGAGTGGAGAGCTTAGATATAAGGACTCATGCTCCATTGGAGGACCACTTAGACACTTGAAAACTGATATGTTATCTCGGGAAGGCATGTTGGTGGAAACTAAAGCTATATATAGAGATACTTGGGTATAAAAAAGAGGCAACACAAAGAGAGACACACCAAGAGGAGTATCATATAGTCTTTGGATAGGTGAAGCTCTGTAGGAATAATGAAGGATCCTTTTGGTTGGGATTAAGAGAAATTTAGGAGTGATGGCATATTTAGAGGGATGGGTTTGTAACCAATTTTGTAATGTGGAGACCATAACTTAGGGTCCTAATTCATGACTCGATCTACACTTTGTTATGTTGGTCTACTACGACCTTGATGAATGTAATGTGGTTATTGAACTTATTAACATGAATATAAGGTTCTTTTCTAAAGGATATATGTTGTTCATGAGCATAAACCCTAGAGCAAATCCTTTATGTTATAAATCAGTTCTATATTATGTTTGATACTTCCCTTTTGTGATCTGAATGGATGCATTGATGTGATAACTCATCCTAATATCTTAGAATGAACACATGGTTCTTTTATTTCCTACATCTAAATCTGTCATTAAGGATGTATTCTCACAAAACTCATATAAAGGAGGGGCTCGACACCCACACATGCCTTGGGTGAGTTCCCAACACCCATTGGGTGATAGGTCGACATGCATGGGATTAGACTATTGTTCTAGGGGTATAAAAATGACTACATTGGATCATGATTTTCGTGATAGATTTCAAAATATAATGACACAAAGCATGCCATATTTCATGGGAAAGTGTCCTTTATGTGTCCTTATAACTCACAATCCATGTACCATAGTCCATCATGCGAGTCTCATGAGTAGAGTTTGTAGATAATTTATCTAACTACTTTCTCATGGCAGCAATATGTTCTTCTTAAAATGGGTTTACTCCAGTGTCAATGAATTAAATGCACAAAGCATCCTCCAAAGCCTTACGTAGATCTGTGTAAGTCTTGTGGGAAAGCACTCATCTGAAAGGTGTGATAAATCCTCTAACAAACCATTGGGCATGTTTTAAGGGATGGATATCATAAGATAACTTTGACATATGAGTTTTAAAGTAGGCATCATACTCCCACACACTCTCTGTCACACCCTATTTAATATCCTTCAATATATTGATGCTCTTTTTCTCAACCTTAGAAATGTGGAATTATGCTAAGAATTCATCATGTAATGTTGTATAATCCACAACTATCTAATGTGGGTCATACTTGGTACCGTGAGATATGCACACAACCTTAAAATGTAGTTGGCGGCTTGCTTTCCGCTCTAGGGTATTAATACCCTTAGTGCGTCATAGCAATTCACACTTGTGTACATGCTTCGCAACATCTTAAAAACACTTGTAATCGGAAAGTGAAGATACATCTCATAAAACACTTGTTGATGGTTTTATGGTTCTTATCCACTAGATCGAGGACCATGATTCCATCCTATGTTGCCTCCACCAGATCCACTAGCTCCTATTCCTATAGATTCACCAAATCCTCCTCCCATCATAGGTAAGGGGCTCGACACGGTTGCATTCTGCATACCCACCATCATGCTAAAATATGTGTCGATAGTTTGTGATGTAGAACCACTCCCATATGTGATACCCAAACTTTGTGTACCCACACCTTGCCCAAATTATGTGCCAGATAGGATGCCTCCAAACATAGGAAATTTTTGTGTTTCCATAGAAGAACTAAATGAAAAATTATATCTACTAGGTACTTCTCGAATACCAATACCAACACTAACCAGTTAACAACACTTATCTCATGAATTAGAAAATTAAGCATCAGGGTTTGGTCATGAGGTGGGATAAGATGAGTTCCTATGGCTCTCCTCCTTTCTCCATTCAAAAATATCTTACCACAAGCTGCGGGGGTTTCTCTCACATGCTTGTCAAGATGGGATAACACACGTACTACTCAAGTCCCACACCTTCCACGTAAACCTCAAATACTTCCTAAAATTTCTGCCTCCATAAGGCCATCACTCCTACAACTTTGTGTTTTCTCTCCAACTCCCTTTCTTGTGATTCATTATACTTACATCGCCTCTATTCTCTCTTTTCTTCCGCCACAAGGTATGTCATCTCAAACCATAGTACCTTCAATGCCCCACACCTAGGGAAGTTATCCAACCATAGGAAATTCCTCCATACTCAAGAGTGATGATCAAGATCTTAATAGATAATGATATAGCATGCAAGAACGATCCTCTTAGCTCCCACAAGAACTCAAAATCAGCAATCTCCAGAAAGAATAGATAGAAATCACGTATTCAATGGCATAGCTAGTCAACACTCCACTCTACCAATGATCAAAAACACAAATCCAGGCCAAATCAAAATCATGTAGCCTCTGATACTCTTCTTGGGTCCAAACATGAGGTCTATAATACCAACTCCTCCTTGATGCATATCCGACAATAATTAATACACCTATACTAGAAAACAAAAAAAGAATGTCTCATAGAGCTCATAATATAAGTTTTCTTCTACCAATTTACATACATAAAACTAAGGTCCAGTGTTAAATCATTGGTAAAACTCATCCTCCGTGATTTTAAGCCAAGTCTCAATGATGTCCAAGGTCAAGCATTTTTTCATCACACACCATTCTCACAATAGATTCAAAAGAGGTCCCGAAAGTGAAACCAAAATGTAGTCTCGTTTCCCTTATCCCCTTTAAATCAAAAGTGTGTCAGCATATCACCCAACATGTGTTGGATACTCACTCAAAGTGTGTGTAGGTGCCGATCCCCTCCTTTATGTGAGATTCGTAAGAATGCTATGCCATTAATGGAGGAATGTTTGCAGAAATAGAAATACAAGAATTTATTATATTATATCTAAGCATCAATGCATCATGATATACTTGTAAACATTACAACAACATAAGAGAACTAGATTTATACCATGGAAATATGAAACACACTAGGGTTTGAACCCATAAACACAAATATTCATAATAACCCTTCATATATTGATTAAATAGTGCTTACACTACCCATATTACATCAAAAAGGGTAGTAGTAGATGAATAGATCGGGATAATAACATCCTACATTCAAAAATCTTATATTACCCCCTAGAACCAAATCATAATATATTCGTACAAAAATACACCATAACTATGCAAACATAATCGACCTCTAGCCTCTAACCCCCCATTCTCCATCCACCATGCACAATACCATTGTTTAGATTTAAATGCCTCCTTTAATAGGATAGGATCTTGCCTTATCATCATTCCAGAAGTAAGCCCGCATGCCAAATGTCATCATATCCTACTATAATCGAGTGTCCAAGCCATGAATATGCTAGCTAGCCATAACAACCTTCACTTTACAGCCCAAAACCATAACGATTCCCCAGAATATTCTTTTCTTGAGCTCCAAGCCTCTATCAAACAACCTTTTCATCAATACACCTATCCAAAGATTCATGTATTTTACATGTGATATCCTTTAACTGAAATGTGGCTAAGTCCTTAAAGCCTTAAAACCTTTCCAACTTTCACGTATAAACTTATCTCTCTTCATGTGCCTTCACCGACACATTTTCCTCCATAGTTCCTTCCATGCGCACTCACCTTCTAATTCAGGACTTGGTCATTTTCTGGACTCGACACATTAAAAAAACATTACATATTATAAATACAACATAAAATGCATTTTTTATTAATTAAAACATCTTTTAAGCCTTCGATAAGAAGAAATTTTAACATCCACAATGCTAATCACACTTACATTCAAGTAGTTAAAAATTTCACTTCAATCCCAAACTACTATACCTTTTTTTATTATATCAATTCAATCCTCCAACCAGGTGGAAGTTCATTACAATATTAACTCTGGAGATACTAACAAAAACTAAACTCAACATGTCTTTCTTTAGCTTGTTAAATGATAGTGACTCTTTAGCTCGAAATATTATATTATTCAAATACATTTGGCCACTAAGCTCAAACTAGGGTGATATAATTTTTTGAATCCTAGTGACCACTAAAATAAAAATAATATCTTAATTAATTTTTTTGAAACTTTGAGACTGTGAATATCCAAATATTATGTTGTGGCATAAGCTAGTGGAGGCTACGGTTAAAATATCATTCAATAAATTGTTAAATGAAAGTTGCCACTATGCTCAAGTAATATAAATAACCAACAATCAACTCTACCGCAAAAAAAAATATTGATTCAAGTTAATATATATACCCACACCATTGTGAAGTCATGTAAGTGTTCAATATAAGAAGAAATTTTAACATCCACGAGGCTAGTTAAAATATGAGAAAGCATATTATGCATGGCATGTACCTATAATTATAAGTAATTATACTTGTAAGAGAAAACAAACCTAATAAGCATATTACTTTTGCCACATACCTAGTTAAAAGATGAGAAAGCATATTATTCATGTCATGTACCTGTAAATGTACCTATAATTGTGAATGTAATTGTACTTATAAGAGAACACAAACCCAATAAGCATATTATTCTTGCCACATACATGTAATTGTATCTACATTTAAATGTATCCTAGTATGAACTAAAAACACTACTCTCCATTGAAAAAATTAGACCCCAAGATGGAGAGGACTTGTGGGGATGCATTTTTTTGAGATAACACCGTCCCTATCCCATTCAATTCAAACAATGTTTTTGAAATCACCTCACCAAATATCACAAAGAAATTCCCATCACCAGTGTTTCTTATGCTCCCTATAACATCTTTGTGCTTACCCACTTTATTTCCATGTGTAGAATGAACAACCTTGGAGAACCTAAATGTAACAAATAGATGTGTCAATAATGAAATTCTAATAAGATATTGCTTTATGATTTGTTATCTGATAATCTATACTCTATGAAATCATGTCTAGTAATGTTAGTTATTTTACCTTGCTTTATTTTGTTTGCATATTATTCTTTTATAACGTATATTAACTAAATACATCTAATATAATTAAAATTCTAACCTTCAACCTCTAATAAATGCAGTAATTGCATGAAAATTAACTAAATAATGTCTCACTCGGCTAAACATCAACTAAGATTACAATAAAAGTTGTTAGGTTATGTTGAGGCATAACCTCTTTTGGCGGTGGAAAGAGGATATGATATTTGTGGGGTTTTTAGGCATCTATGGCATTCATAGATTGAGTTTTTGTGATTGGGGGCCATTTAATAATTGTTTCTAATTATGTCAAATTTCAATTAAAAATCTTGGAGACACGTGTTGAAGATTGGAATGAAGGTTCTCGACATCTCTATTTAAGCATCATCTATATCAGGCCTTTAAAAATCACTATGAGAATAACTCAATTCACTATGGGTGGCACGTTCAAATGCATTGACCCTTCTTCTGTGAAGAGGTCAAGGCCAACCCCGTATTTTGGAATATTTTGAATGAGGGTGGTGTTATTTCATATATGGAAAGAATGTCTAGTCACTATGTCCGAGTGATTAGTAGTGTGTTGGAAACCTGGAAGAAAGGAAGAGTCAAAGTGGGCAAGATAAAAAAATATTTCGACTGAGTCCATTGCAGCTGTAGTGGGGCTCCCTGCAGAGGAAGACATTTATTTTAAATGCTCACTTCAAGAGGAGATGGATGATTTCCTGTATCCTTATGAAAATCGAGACAATGTATTACTCAAGCTATGAAAGGGACTCACTTCCAACACCTTCGGATATGGTTGTTGAGAAATTGAGGAGGTACTTCACGCTGCAGTGACACTACAAAGTGATTTATGGACCTCATATATTTATTCTTGTGCATCTTTAACATGATCAAAAAGTAAAATTTTCATATTTTATGTTTCAATCACTTTGAAGGTCCCTTAAATTTTCTAGAGAAGATGAAGGTCAATTCCTATACCAAGGCATTTTGTACTTTCTCGTTAAAATTGAAGCTTCCCAAAAATAAATCCATGCTTCCCCTCTAACCCTAGAAAACAACATCATGTCCCCTCCTCTTCTACAACCAGCTCCCTCTTTCTATCACCGTCACCGCTACCCTTGTCACCCTTCCGAATTTGATTCGAGACACCAAGATCATTAGCCCTAAGTCTTTCACTCTTATCATTCCCTCATCTTCTTCATTGGTTCTTAACCCTTTAGAACCCTCAGAGAACTCTCCTAAGGTATTTGAACCACTTTTGGACTCAACATCTACTTCCTCTCCACCTCTTGTTGATGCTTCTCTAGCTTCTCCTCTCATCTCCCTAGACATTTTCATGGCTACAACCGACTCAACCTACCTGATCACGGAAGCATGTGCGGTTACCCCCCTTTTTCATGGAAGTTAGCATGAAATCTAAATTCCTGATGTGTTGTGGGATCTCTCCTATGTTTACCCTCTTTCTCCTCTGTTAGAGAAAATGGGATCCCCACTACAACTTCGGAACACCATGAGCATTTAGAGAAGATCTCACTTGACCCGCATGAGGCCATTGAATATTATGTTACACTCAGTATCTAATATCAAGGAATGGAAAAGTCACATGGACATGACCTGGATGAAAAGAAATGAAGACTTCCTAGAACACATTAAGTTAGTGGACATGTTGGTTCAAGGAATCCCTACTGCCGATGCTAAGGATGAAGCAACTACTCTCATGAATATCTATAAAATGTAATTTTCCTTTGTCCAATTTGAGAAATTTTTTTTTTTGTTTTTTTTACATACGAGATTATTCTCTTCTTATTTCACTGTAATACTTGAACGTGAGGGATTTTTTATGTAGGTATGCGGGTTATTTAGGAAAAACCCATTTTACTCTAATTATAAATAGTTTTATGTTTTGGTATATCATTGTCGCGACTAAGCTCCTAATATCTTAATGACTTTTCTTACATCTTTAAGATCGCTATGCTCCAAATTTTATGTATTAGTATAACCTAGTGGCTTCTCAGATCACAAGTATCCTACTTTATTTTGATAAAACACTGGTGACCACCAAGCTCCAAAAATTTATGGTGTGGCATAATGTACCATTGTCTAATATCAAAATATAATTCTCTTACTAGTTAGGTGCTAGCAAAAATAAAACCGGAATATTATATTGTGGGTTTAGCACCAGAAAAGTTATGAATATATGCCTCTAATTTGCTATAAGTTGTAAAATATCTTAATTATGAATTGTTAAAATCTAGTGATGAAATCATTAAATAACTTGTTGTGGCAAAACCTAGTAGCTGCGAAGATCAAAATAATATATTGTTTAAGTACCTAATGACCACTACGCTCAAACTATTTTGATTCAAATTTGCTAAATCCCAGTCACCATTAAGATCTAAATAATATGTTTAGGCGTAACCCACTAGCAGTCAAGCTAATAATATCTTATTTCTTTTTTTTAACCTAGTGAACACTAAGCACCAAATATTATGTTGTGTCATAATCTAGTGGAGGCTAAGCTCAAAATATCATTCACTAACATGTTAAATGATAACAAACACTATGATCGAAATAATATATTATGGAAGTACCTAGTCTTCGCATAGTTCAAAATATGATAATATAATTTTTTTAATCATATTGACCATAACCTCCATAAATTATGTCGTTGTTAAAAATATCTTCCTGTAATTTATCAACTGCTATAAAATATTGTAACTATGAATTATTGAACCCTAGAAAATTTAATCTCCAAATAATATGTCATGGAAAAGGATACCAGTTAAGTTCAAATTATTTGAAACCACCGGTAGTATGCAAATAATATGTGGTAGCATAACCTAGCGGGCACTAATCTCGAAATATCTTGATCCAAATCTTAAATCATAAAAAAATTCAACTTGGTTATATTGGTCTTGATTACTATAAAGATCTCTAAAGTCAATGTCTTTCTCTTATTTGTTACATACTATTGTTTTTTTAGCTCAAAATATTTATATTCTTAAGTTCTTACTTTCTTTTGATGAAACCTAGACTTGCTAAGATCCTAATATTATGTTATGGCATAACCTAGTGACCAATATGTTTAAAATATCTTAATTTAATGTATGAAAGCCTAACCATTGATAGGCTGTAAAGATTGTGTTGTGACACAAAATAGCGGGCACTATGCTCGAAATATTAATTTGAAATCTTAAAATCATACAATAAATTCAACTAATTTATATAGATCCGGATTGCTATACATTTCTCCAAAGTTAACATCGTTAATTAACTTCGAGGTCAATAAGCTCAAAATAGCTTACTTTAATTTATAAAAACATAATGAATTATAAGATTTAGTAAAAAAATTTAGATTATTCGAGGGTAACCTTTTTTACAAGAAGAGGATATGGCATTTGCGAATTTAATGGTTATTTATGAAATTGATAGATTTCATTTGTGCAATAAACAAGATTGATTAAGGGTTATATGTAAATAACATCTAAGATGGCATTGGGAATTTAAGAGTTTTTATGGGAAGTGTGATATTTATGATAAGTATATCTAATAGATGATCTTCGGTACTATCACACTTACCTCCTTTCATGAGTTGTGCATTGATGTCTTTATATCTCTTTGGATAGACATTTCAATACCCCTTTCTTATTTTTGTCTTTGGTCATTGTGCTTCCTATATCTCTGTGATGGTGACAAGGGTGTTGGTGGTTTCCTGGGTAGCATGGAGTGTAGTCCTAACAGGAATAGGTAGAGAGATATGATGGGTAAGGACATCGTGGAATCGTTTACTTCTTAGATGGATGACAAATTTTGGAACGCAACTATGTGAAATTGGCTCAAGAAGGTATGGTTGATTGTAGAGTGATTTGAAGAATAATATGATGGTGATATTTGTGAGATCATGCGCAAGCTAATGCTTGACCTGAACTAGTCCAAAGGGTAGAGGAACATTTTTGACATGGTGCAAGGTTTGGGCTAGGAAAACATATTATCCGACTCTTTGAGATATTTTATCTTACATAAATAGAATGAGAAGTTGGAAAATCATCTATTCAGCCTTCAGTATCATTTACATGCCTTGACATGGGGGATGCAGGTGATTTTGCATAACTGGAGGTAATTGCGGAAAATGAGGGTAGAGAATTCCCTACTTGTGCTAAAGTGAAAATGTTGGAATGATGTGTCGATTCATCCTCCTCCTATGATCAGAGTAAAGGGGACATGGATGTTGAGATCATCGATGAGGTGGAGCTAAGAGGATGAACAATCTAATATTTCCAGGAATCATTTTTCTTTAGTTTTTATTAAGGGCCGGAATGCTTGTCTCAGTATAGAGAAGTTTATCATTATTGTAAGTATTTATGGGTGAAGTGAAGCTGATTACACCTCTTCCCAATATTTTGGCATATATTTAGTAAGATAATTTTTTTGTAATCATTATGGCAGTCCATTGCTAGAAGAATTATCATGGACCGGTTCCTCATGTACTTTTTTGAAGACTTATCATCGAAATATCCTAGTTTAATATCTTAAAATCATAGAATGAATTCAACTAATTTATATATATCTTCTTTGTGATACATATAATTTTTGTGATATATAAGCTAACAAATTGAATACCCAAATACTATATTGTGTGCATAACCTAGTGGGCACTAAACTTGAAATATATTAATTTAAAATAACATATCATTTTTGCGATACATAACCTAGTGAATTGAATACATAAATAACATGTTGTGGAATAACCTAATGACTGCTAAGCTCTTAATACCAGTATTCACTAAGATCATATTATTATGTTTTGGTATAACCTATCTACTTGCTTTATGCTTATAATATCTTACTTTATTTTACTGAAACATAGATATTTCTAAGATCCAAATATTATTTTTTTCATAAGGAAGCATATGCTAATCTCAAAATATAATTGGGTAACTGGATAGATTATAACACCTAATAAGCTCTAAATATTACAGTGTGGAAGTACCTCATGCTGTTATCTAAAAATATTTTAATTTAATTTGTTTAATCCAACAAACCCTAAGGTCTTAATGTTATACAAAACGATATCCTTGATGAATCCTAACAGGCGCTAAGATATTCTTAGTCATAAAAAAATCAATCGCTTGACCCAAAAAAGTGTGTTTCCTAAAAATAACAAAGTGTATTTAACACGTGAGAAAAAAAAGTGATCACTTGACCCAAAAAGTGTGTTCAGCGAGAACAAAATCCACCTATTCTTGAGTCCACAAAGGAAATGAATACTTCATCTAAATAAGAATTATATCTTAGTGGTCGCTAGAGTATCCAACATTTTTCATTTAGATCATATTCAAAAAGGATTTTATATAAATGGTAAAAAATAAATCTAGAATTTATATAATAGTATACGTATAGACTTGGACTCGTTGTACCCTAGCGGCCACTAAGCTATACTTAAAGGAAAATATATCATGTTCATAATGAAGTTGTGTAAGTTTAGAATCATTTTTTTCATGTGTTACATAACTATACGTCTAGAATTCTATATTTCTTCTAAGATTTTGGCAAAATATTTTTACATTTAGGACAAGAAAAGAAACCTAGACTAGTGACCTAGAAGTTATACTACAAGTTTTTAAATACAATGCGAACTACTCATTGCACCCTAGCGACCGCTAAGCTATTCCTAGAGTGTATTCATATAGGAGAAATCATATTGAAAAGTTATAAAATATAACAAATAAATCTGGTATTTATATAATGGATACATAAATATTCATGTAAAATCATATCTTTAATATATTATATAGGTAAACCTATAGTTTTATCTACTTCTTACAAAATTGGTAGAATTATTTTACATTTACGAAAAGATATGGAAACTCGTAATTGCATATGAGAATATAAAAACAAGTTTTGTACATACGATGACATCTCCTTGTTGCATCCTAGCAGCCGTTAATATATTCTTAAAGGTAAATATATCATTTTCAAAATGAAGTTGTTTTATAAATCTAAATTGTTAATCTTTACGAATATAACAATCGGCAAAGAACAAAATTGCTCACTAGGACCAATTTTTTTGTTTTTCCTATATAAAAACAAATTATCTATGAGGTGCCAAGGAAATTGAATGATTTTTCCAAATTAGAATTATAGCCTAGCAGATGCTAGGGTATAGAAATTTTCCTATGGTAGAGTTATTCATAGAAAATAAATCATAATGAGAAGATACAAACAATAACAAATAAATCCATAATTTATATAACGGATATATAAATATATGTGCAAAATCTTCTATGTAATTCAAAATAGAATTGGGGTTTCGTCAATAGGTTGTTGAAAAAACCAATTATATCGTGGTGGCCTCAAAGCTATCTTAATTTTTGGCATAGATTAACAAGTCTCTAAAGGACGAATATATTAATTATAAAATACATATTGATTAAAATTAGATTTAATAATATTATTTTATATATAATGTGTTTAACTTCAATGTACATACCATAAAATTGATGAAGACATTACACTTGGTTAATTGTACATGGAAACATGTATATTATTGGAAATAATTATCATACAATTGAATTCTTAATATAGTTTTATAGTTTTGAATTAATATTTTTAACCTCATTTTGTTTTCCTAAAATATCTAAGTGGAAACCATGTAAAAAATGTAATATGCATTAATTAATGAGGTTTCTTTGCATCATCTTGATGAATAAAATTAAACTATTTTTGGTTTTCCTGACTAAAATAAAATTAAAAATAAGGTGACTATTCCAGAAGCTATCACTATCCTAAAAACAATCGTAAGGATGAGAATGAAAAATTCAAAATGAAAATCGCCAAAGAGAGACATAAAATGGAGGAAATTGGAAAGCATTAAATAGAGATAAATACTAGAGCAGAAAATCAATTAAAATTTCTTTCGCTAATGCACAAAAAAGTGATTTTTCATGAAGAACAAGGAGTTTGGCACGGAGATCAAAAGCAACTAAAAAGAAAGGCTTGAATGTGGAGCACGATTCAGTAGGACAAAGAAGGGCTTGTGTTAATCATGATTATACTATCGTGTAAAACATAGAAACCAATCGAATACAAAGAAACTAATAGATCCCAAAATAAAAATGGTACACCTTTACTATAAATACTTGGTTTATTAATATCTGGAATTATTTTGTGTTTTATGATGTCTTTGAAACCTCCATATACTATCTCATTCAAATAATCATCACGATTCTTTTCACAACCTCTGTTTCTATCCTCCTTCGTGTGTGTATTTTGTGTGAATCCTTTATGTGCCTCTTTTATGTGCCTTTCTTTATGACCAAGATTATAATTGCATGTAAAAAAACATGGATTCGAACACTCAACCCCGTAATCTATGGTCTGCATGTATTTTTTTATTTTGAGGACATGCTTTTCTAATTGAACAAAAAAATATGAAACCCTACTTAATGTTTCTCTAAGGTATTTAATAATTTTTTAGAACATTCCATGAAAGAAATTTCAAAAAAATAAAAAGAGTGGGATATGAAAATTTTAAATTTTTACTTTCACCCTCTAAAAGCAAAAGGGCGGGCTATTGAAATTTCAAATATATGAAAACTGTCCCCCTCTAAAATAAAAATTATGAGCTATTGAAATATAAACATAATAAAATATATATTATACAACATATAATTTAACTAAGCATAACAAAAAAATATACTAAAAAAATAGAAGAAATAAATCCTAATTCATTTTCTATAGCCTATAATAATATAAACATAATAACAAATATATTATACAACATATAATTGAACCAAACAAACAAAATAAATATATTAATATAAAAATGAAGAAATAAATCCTAATTCATTGTCTATAGCCTATAATAATATAAACATAATAACAAATATATTATACAACATATAATTGAACCAAACATAGAAAAAAATATATTAAAAAACGAAGTAATAAATCCTAAACATAGTTTTGAAGATTATTAGAATAATATACAGACATTTACGTTCCATTCTTTATCAAATTTGATTTCTACATTGTTAGATATAGTGTGTGCTAATTTAAATTAATTATCCAATTAAAATGTGCCACATGGCAAGTTCGAACAAGCTATTTGGGATACATAATAAGGCTAATGATCCAAGACTGTATGGACAATGTTACTCTATGGCTATTTTCAAAATAAGAAACGTTTGAGCCTAGGGTCTGATATGTCATTTCTGACAATAAGTAAATGAACATAATTGGTGCTAAGAATTTTCTTTATTAAGAAATGATGTGAAATATGTCTTGAAAACCATGTATCTTATGACAACTACATACTAAGCCTAGTGATCCACAACTTTACAGATAGTGTTTAAAATGAGAAGAGGTAAAGGTAGGAGCCTAGTGATCTGCTAAGCTAAACCATGATTTATTATTTTATGTATACTTTCAAAATAAGAAACTTTTGAGCCTAGGGTTTGATATGTTGTTTCGATAATAAGTAAAGGATCTTAGTGGGCACTACACATTTTCTTTGATAGGAAATTATCTAAAGTATGCGTTGAAAACCATGTATCTCATTAGAACTACATACCAAGGCCAGGGATCCAAAAATGTAATGATAGTGTTTAAAATAATAAGAGGTAAAGGTAGGAGCCTAGTGGCTGCTAAGCTAAACCGTGATTTATTATTTTATGTCTACTTTCAAACTAAGAAAACTTTTAGCCTAGGGTCTAATATGTTGTTTATGTCAATAAGTAAAGGATCTTAGCGGGTGCTACACATTTTCTTTGATAGGAAATGATGTGAAGTATGAGTTAAAAACCATGTATCTCATTGGAACTACATACCAAGGCCAGGGATCCAAAATTGTAATGATAGTGTTTAAAATGAGAAGAGGTAAAGGTAGGAGCCTAGCAACCACTAAGCTAAACCATGATTTATTATTTTATGTCTACTTTCAAAATAAGAAAATTTTGAGCCTAGGGTCTGATATGTATTTTTGTCAATAAGTAAAGGAGCTTAGTGGGTGCTACACATTTTATTTGATAGGAAATGATGTGAAGTATGATTTGAAAACCATGTATCTCATTGAAACTATATACTAAGGCTAGGGATGCAAACCTATAATTGTAGTGTTCAAAATGAGAAGAGGTAAAGGTAGGATCTTAGTAGCCACTAAGCTAAACCGTGATTTATTATTTTATGTCTACTTTCAAAATAAGAAACATTTGAGCCTAGGGTCTAATATATTGTTTCCGTCAATAAATAAATGAGCTTAGTGGGTGCTACACATTTTATGTGATAGGAAATGATGTGAAGTATGAGTTGAAAACCATGTATCTCATTGGAACTACATACAAAGGAGGTATCCAAAACTATAATGATAGTGTTGAAAATGAGAAGAGGTAAAGGTAGGAGGCTAGCAACCACTAAGATATACCATGATTTGTTGTTATTTTATGGATATTTTCAAAATAAGAAACTTTTGATACTAGGGTCTGATATTCTGTTTCTATCAATAAGTAAAGGATCCTAGTGGTTGGTAAGTATTTTTATTGTTAACAAGATAAAATACGAGTTTAAAACTATGTATTATATGAGAACTACATATTAAGGATAGCGATAAAAACAATAAAGATAGTGTTTATATTGATAAGAGGTAAATGTAGGAGCCTACCAACTGCTAAGCTATACCATTCAATTCAATAGGTTATAGTGTTCAGTCAATACGTACAAAATCTTAGCATTCGCTAAGAATTTTCTTTCATAAAAATAGATTTGAATTATATGTGTTACAATCAATAAGTCTTGTGAGTACTACATAATAGATCAAAACACATTATCGACCCAAAGCTATATATGTATGGTATTTATAATAACCAGTAGTAATGGTGGGAGCCTAGTGAATGCTAAACTAGAGAATTATCTTTTATTTTATCATTGTTGAACCTATCATCCACTATGCCCTTACTTTTGATAAGGAAAAAAAGCTTATCATTCCCTAAGCATTTTCTCCCACAAGATCTGATGTGAATTATGTGTTTTAAACAATATGCCTTATGAGAACTACGTAAGGCTTGATCCTTCATGTACCTTAATCACTCTCGAAATAAAAAAATAGGAAAAATTTACCTACCTTTAATATTGTACCTTAATCACTCTAAGAAATAACAGCACATATTACTTACAAAGAGAAAACAAAAGTGAGAAACCCTAAGTCCAAGTAAAAATAAATATGTAGGTTTTTTCCTAGTCTTCCCTTTTAGCAAGAGGTCGCAGAGTTGTAGAGGATTTAGGAAGATACACAGATCGAAGGGTTGAGGAAAAATGCCACCAAATTTAGACCCATCTTAGGTTGTGGAGGTGTTCGTCCATGTGACAGGAGGAAAATTTGGAGTGGCCTCTTCATTAGGCCCCTAAAATTGGTCCTTTGGGTCTTTCACCAAAGAAAATCAGAGAAGACATTGCAAAGGAGATTGCAAGAGATTGGAAGGGTTTGAGGGTTATCGAGAAGCTCAATGTACAAAAGCATCAAGACAAAGTTACAGTTGTTCCCAGCACAGCCTCCTTGGTGATTAAAGCTCCAAAAGTACTTGAACATGATAGGAAAAAGATAAAAAAACATAAAACATACCGGGAACATCTCATTGGATGATGTTATTGAAATTTCAAGGTCATGAAGACCCGATCCATGGAAAAACATCTTGTAGGAACTGTGAAGGATATTTTGGGTACGTGTGTTCATATCGAGTGAAATATTGATGGAAAGGATCCCAAAACTTTACAATCAAAGATCAATGAAGAGAGGTCGAGATTCCAGAGGATTGATTAGAAGGAAGAGATTTTGTTTTGGGTATGTTTTATTGAGTTTTAGTGTATTGGGTATTTGTTTATTTTTAAGGTTTGATTGGGGAACAATGGATTAAATATTTATGGGTCTTTCATTGAATAAAAAGGAGCACACCAAATTTTGTTATAGTGGGTTTCGTTGCTTATTTAATGTTTGTGTATTTTCTTGTTTAATGTACTCTGTATTTGTAGGCCTAATTTCCTTAATAAAACTGAGTTATTTTGGTAATGTTAGACTGTAAATATCAGCTAGAAGCATTAAACCAAAATAATAAGTAACATCTAATAATATATTTATTGGATAACATTTGTAATAATTTATTTTCACTTTACAAGAAAAATCTCATTTCCTATGAATTTGGGGCATGAGGCTTAACTCATTAACAAACATTCTCATAAGTGGTGGTGCAAAGGATGTAACAAGGTTGGGGTTTGGCAAGTTGGAAAATGGCCCAAATATGTGATGGCTATGTTGAGGGAAAGGGGTTCTGCTGGAAGTTGATGTAGAGGAGTCAACTTGGATTACGTAGTTTTGAGGTTTAAGGCTGATGTAAGACCATATACAATTCCATTCTAGTGAGATTTCACTACAATCAAATGAACTATAAACACAATATTGATGACAGGTTTTCAGTATCGAGAAAGCATGATGAGATCCTAGTGACCACTAAACTAGAGCATGATCTTTTATTTTATCATTGTTTTCAAATTATTAAATTGTTGAACCTAGTGTCCACTATGCCCTTACTTTTGATAAGGAAAAAATTCTTAGCATTCGCTAAGAATTTTCTCCCATAAGATCCGAAGTGAATTATGTGTTTCAAATAATATACCTTATGGGAACTACGTAAGGCTTGATCCCTCTATCTAGTATGTAGTGTATCTATTATCTCTATCAGGTACATTCTAGCCAACATGATATAATTATAATCAATAAAAAAAACTAGCAATCCAAAGTTGTACAAATAGTGTTTACAATGACCATAATGGTAGGAGCCTCACGGTCACTCAACTAGGTCGTGATTTATTGTTTTACCACAATTTTCAAAAAAATTTGTTGAAAGTAATGTATGATGTGCTATTACTTTTGATAAGTAATGAAACTAAGCATTAGGTAAATAATTTATCCGATATAAAACATTGTGAAGATGACCATACTTAAGTTTAGTAAAATTTTAATCCTTCCCATTTTTTATAGCTTGTTGTGGAATTGCCCACCAAGAGCTATGCTTAAAATATAATACTTATAGTAGTTATAGACATTTAGACATAATTAAAAAAGTATGTTTGATATACATATTTTTCACATTGTCTTATATAACAAAAATGATGAGCTATCACTAACTCCATTCTTTGTGATTTTTACTCAAATACTCTCCTCAAAATACCAAACATTAGATCTTCCAACCATTATCCTTTAAACATGTTCATTAGTCTTCTTACAGGCATCTAATCCTCACTACTACAATATGACCGATATACACATAAATCACATAGTCTTGTAAAACAAAAAATCCCAAGCTACCACAAACTCTCTTTGAAATACCAAATATTACATCTTAATGTCCTCTACGGTTTATCATTAAAAAGGTGTAAATGGCTTAAAAATTGTTTTAGGATGTTATTTTATATATTGATTAGAATTCTATCTGCCACTAAAGTGTGTATTTTTTAACGTTCCTATCATGCCATCTATAATGTTATGGCTTGTCCGGATCATATGTAATACTTTCAAAAGGTGCAAATGGTTTTGTATCTTTCAATGCATCATAATTCGATTTCAGAATTTTAGAAAATTTCTATTATTATTGATTTGATCCACAAAATATGAATTACTATAACCAGTTGAATGATACATAATATGTCCTATCGAAGCCTAGTGGTCATTAACCATTAAGTTAATTACTTTGTTATGATACATAGTAAATAACTCTAGAATTTGGTGTCTGCTAGGGTACTATTTAAATTCCTTAATAGACAATGTGAGAAAAACACTTTAAAGTTCATAAATGACCTAATTATTAATGTATTTTACTCTAAATATAGGTAAAATGTCTTCCATTGTTCGTGCTCCATTAAGAATAATTCCATTCATTGTAGGTAGTATTTATTGGAATAAAAAAGACGGGGAATGGTTTGTGGAACTTAATTTCCCTGAAAAATACCATTTCGACCTGTGGTTTTTTTGGTTATAGATGAAAATCATAAGGTAGTTTGTATTTTTCTATCATTAGAAGTTATTTATTTGGGGACACTGCATGTCTAGGTGGAATTGCTTTGAATTTGATAATAATAAGTTTCTTATTCTGGATATGGATTTGGATGTTTCTTTATTCAGGAAATGGGAAATGCATGCCTCAAAAAATAGCAAACCGTATTCTTTTTGAAATATGGTTGGAATTTGGGGATTCTAATAGATTCTAACAAAACTGGCTGTTCAAATGCAGAAGTCATTCAAAATGGTATATTTATAGTATTTATAAAATTATATAGAAATAAGAAAATATCTTATGTTTGTCATTTTTTGCATAGAAAATGTTTTCTTTCACCTCCAAAACATGCCAAGTTGTTTACTATGCTAAGGAAAACATATTTGACTAAATTGGGGGTCTGGTCAAGACATCTCTGGAGGCCCTAGTTCAATGACACGGGATAAAAGTACCTAAGGAGATTTTGGGACTCCTTTGCTGATCGATCACTTCTATATCTAGTGGTATTTGGTCAAATTAGGTTGTTTCCTTTTGTTTTGTTTCACAACTCTATTGTTGAGTAAATGACTCCTTGACTCCATCTAGTTTTGGTCTTTGGGCTAATTTTTTATAAATGGTTTATTTTTTGTTGATGGGTTCACATTGTAATATCTTTTTGTATATGGTCCTTGGAGCCTTTCCAAAACTTTATCTATCAAAAAAATTTGTATGGGTTGGAAAGGAATACTAAATCAACTGGGTCTTTTGATGCTAGTGTAATACTAGAGACATTTGATTCATAGTGCACGAGAGTAAAAGGAGACAACAAAATGAGAGAAAAATTTATACATTATTTGAGAAATAAACATCTGGATAATATTCTATTGACATCTTACAATGAATCCAATGTAATAAAAAAATTTAAATTGCATGAATCACACTACCTCCTATTGTCTATAATTTTGGGTGAAGATAGCAATCGAAAAGAAAATTTGATTCCCATATGGGAAAAAATGGCAAAATAGAAAAAGATCGTGAGGTGGAAGAAGTTATTCTGTCATGGCTCGACATAATATTAGAAAATAATGCGATGTCATTGGAAGGAAATATACCAACAAGGGTGAAATTCACATACAATTTTTCTTTTAAATGTGCATATCAATTCCAGCTACCATCGACTTCATCATCTATTCCTTTGACTAATCCTTTCAATGTTGAATGTGTGATCGCTGATTTTTGCAATTTGGCCAACGATATTTCTTTTGATGTCATAATGGAGCTTCTAACAATTATCGGAACCAGTGTGCTGGATTTTATTATTATTGTTCTAATACCAACTGGTTATTCAAAAATGTTAAGTGACATAGTATAAAGATACATGGAAAATGTTAAAGACATTAGAGTATCAATTCTAGATGGATGCTACAAACTCTACGATAGAAATGGGATATTAAAATGTTTGTATTATGTACACAATATCTTGTGTGCACAACCGTGATAATAATGATGATTATAGACAAGAGGTCATTATGGATTGGATGGAGAAAGCGCCACATAAATTGGTAAGCAAGTGAAATTTTCCTACAATAAAAAATCCATCCTTTTCTTTGCAAAACATCGTATGAGTTCGGGACTCGAGATGTTCACTTGATTTTGTTCTATAAATTCTCTAGTACTAGTGCTTTATGGAGGCGGTGTTGCACTCGTGCATTGGTGGATTCTAAACTATATGTCATTTTTATTGTTGAGATACATTGTCAAGCAATGTTTTTGAATAATTACTATTCTCATATAAAGAAAGGTTCATCTCCGAAACAACTTCAATCGGTGATTTTGTTTAATGGATTTTAACCTAAATATGATACTTATACAATTATTTTTTATGTATACAACCAAAAAGCTATAAAAATTGATGTAAAACCACTTCACCGTGACACTACACAACCAATTCAAGATGGTGATTTACTTTCAATAATTATATAAATATGTTTTATTAGCTCTATCTTCAATTGTCATGGTTTTCAATTTTTTTAATAAAGTTATATTAATTATAGTTCGATGATATATGTGAGTACGGGGCACAACGGCCATGAATATGCCATCGAGATCTAGGTATGTTAATTGTGTGAATTTATAAACAAAAACGCTAATAAGACCCAAAAATTTATAAGACAATAAATGATTATGTAGACAACCAATAAGGCCCACAAATTTATAGGAAACAATAACTAACAAACATTAGTTTATATGCTTGGCTTAGGGTCGAAGAAAAAATTTAAGGAAATCCATTTGTAAGTTACGATAATAATTTAAAATGAACTATATAGAGCTTAGCGGACTCTATGCATCCACATTCAATACAAAAATGGTTTGACTAAAAAACCTTACATTCATCAATATCTAGTTGATTTACAATTACATATTGTCTACAATGTTTCACTGATTCACTACTGCATACTGACTACTTACATTGAATTAACATTATTTTAGCTTCAACATCATCATAAACAGAACTACATATGTCTTGATCCATCTCGTACATATGTAAAGAAGCACTTGGCTAGCCTCATTAAAGGTTTTCCAGCTAAGTGTAGTTTGGCAAATGATGACATAGCCTAGCAGTCACAAATCCTCATCAATAGTTGAGAACTATTCTCCGCCAAAGGGTTGTTTGACAAATATAATCATAGCTTAGTGGGTGCTAAATTTGTATAATAATACATAGAATAATTGATATTGTACTTACCATATCACCACGAAACCACTATGTTTATCCATTTAAGTTTTCCACAACATGAAATTGATTATGAATTGATTAATGTTTATTTCAAATACATTATGCTTGCATTTTCAATAGGAATAAATAGATTATGAATTGATGATTGTTTATTTGAAATATTTCTTGCATCAACAAATCCAACAACATGTAAAGGCGGTGTAATCCAAGTTGTAATCTCAATCGGTAACTATTAGTTGTAAGCTAAAATGTTTTTATTTCAATTGGTTGTAATTGATATGCAATGCGTTGATTGTAAAAATTGTTTAGTTCCCCGCACATAGCGATAAGAGTTATTTACTTATTTTAGATATGAAGGACCTGTTATATGGGATAAACAAAACATATAATAGGAAGATGCCATTCGGAGTTCGGTATGAAAGTTGTCAACTGTGAGGTGGTTTGTCAGAATTTATAAAATTACTATCACCATACCGTGAACTCGGGGTTCTTGTCGACACTCTCATTTTTCTGATGTTAAAAATATATCAATAGGCTTCAATAAAAATATCAACCGTATTAAATCCAAGAATCACTTGGGGAAAGGAACATTGTAATATATTTGAGGGAATAGCAATAAGATACCTAGAAAAGGTTTAGAGTAGAAATGATTTTTCATATAGTTCAAAAACACTTTGTGTATTACATTAGGTGCAAGGGAACCCCTCCTAAATTTTTATGGTGTGTATGAAAAGTAGACACAAAGATTGTACAAAAGATAAATGATTGATTGCTATAATTTGTACAAAAATATCACAAATAGTGTCTCAGAATTGAATGTGATAGAGCACATAAAATACTTGGAGAAAGAAAATGCTAAATAACTATTTATCTTTTCATAATGTTGTTATGATTGTATTGCTTAACATTTTCAATAATATATACATTCATATGTTATTATGAATGTACTACGTAACTCTATTATATTATGTTGAGATTGTCAAAATATAAGTTGGGAGGATTTATATTTTCACTGATTATAAGATGAAAGTATGATTGAATAACTTCTGTGGTGAATTATCAGAAAAACTTTCCCTTGAAAATTTGTAAAATAGTATTTTTTTAACATTGTTCATAAAATAAATATAAAATTATACTATATATACTTAATTGTTTTTAAATATTTTTAATATAATTAATATATATATATATATATATATATATATATAATCTATAAAAATTGAAAGTCATATCTAAATTTTCAAGTCATATCTCGACGGTTATTTCAAAGATTTGCAACAAATAAAAACTATAAAAAAACATCTAAACGAGCGTTAAATTTAGCACCACATTGTGGCCTTTGTTGCAACCATTGAAGGACAAGAGAAGATGTTTGAGATGATATTTGTGTAATGCCCCGTTCAATGTTTCCTAGTCCCTGACCTGCCGACCTTGTTACTAATCCTGGGAGACTTGTGTGCGTGGGCTCATGTTGACCATTGTTGACCTTGGCCTAGTCTCAGTGATGTGTTAGCACCTTTCCTCTCCTTTCTCTCTCGAGTCGTTATCGACACCTTTGTGTGGGGACTATGTACTATCCTCGTTCATTGACCTAATTGAAGGAGGACCTTGTTTTCGCCTGGTAAAGCTGGGCCGATAGTCATTATCAATGTGAATAGTAATTACATTTATATATTTATAATATATAGTGATAATAATGTTATTTTAATTTAATTGACGATTGGCCTCTATTTGATAGTATTATTGTTTACCCTTTTTGTCGAGTGGGCATGTCAGTCTTGTAGTATGATTAATAATCATTTTAAGTGGTAATAATAATAATAATAAGTAAATAATAATAATAATAATAATAATGATAACAATATTATTATTTTAATTATTGATGGATGATAACTTCTTCAGTTGATCATCGATGTGTTACCAATTTTATTGTTGATTATCGATAAGTGATTTTATTCGTGTGGATTGGTCGCCTCGTTCCACGTGAGAAGACAATCTCTTGTTGTGACACCGTGGTCGGTTCGTGTCTTGCGTTTAGTTTCAAATGCCTCTAGGATAGAAGGGGAGTCTTGTTCATCTCGTTGTGTGGGTTGTTGTATGCAAAGGAAAATTTTAAAAAATAAAATAAAATAAAATAAATAATAAAATTAAAATAAAAGAACTAAAATTTAAAATAATCGTGTTTGTGGGGGTGGATTAGGGCAAGTGGAGAAGGGTAGAAAAATCTCCAAAAACTTTGCGCTAGGGTTTGGTTGCTACTTTTTGGAATGGGCGGCTGGCTTGGGACGTAGGATATGTACACAAAAAAATGAGTTTGTTGAAACGGCCTTAGAAACTTTCATGTAAACGCTTTGATTCACACAAAGCCAGACTCCACAAACATTCATCATGCGCCCAAGCCACGCCACTCACACCCACATGGAAAATAATGCAAAAATGAAGAGGATTTGTCTGCTCATTCTTTTTTATAATGCGGCCAAAGCACCCTTCCACCACGCCTGACACTGCATGGACTCCCATCGAAGTCAAAAATGCAGAGGAAATTTGCCATATGTTGCTGTTACAAGTGCCCTAGTCAATTCATTTGCAAAAACATGAATGCATGTGAACGAATAGACTAAAAGCATTGAAAAAAATGTAGTTCCATCGACTGCAATGATTTCGGGATATGCACAAATGCGTGTGTTGAAAAGGCCTTTGAAAACTTCCAAGAAAATGCATTTAGTGCCCCGGTTTGGCACGTATGCAAAATGTGAATGCATACACAACTCAGGCAAACTGTTTGAGAAAATACCTGATAGATATGTGGCCTCCTGGGTGAAAATGATAGCAGGCATGCAAAAAAATGGGTCTGTTAAAAAAAAGGGGCACATAAACTGTTTGATAAAATGCCTCAAAGAAATGTTGTCTCATGGAATGCCATGATGGCAGCATATGCACAACATGGATGTGAAGAAAAGGCCTATGATTTTCTTGACAGAATGCCTCAGAGAGATGTGGACTTATGGAACATACTCTGACCTTGTAAGCTTCATTTTTGTTTACTTAGCTTTTAGCCAGGCAGATTTAGTGCATGAGGGTTGTAAATACTTGGATGGCATGAGTGCCTCTTATAGAATCATGCCTAGAATTAATCATTATGTTTTCTTGTTTTTGATGAGCACATGAGAATGTGCAAAATGTGGAGGCACGCTTAAGGCATGTGAAGTGTTTGACTAAATGCCTTCAAAAAATCATGGTCTAATGGTTGCAAGGTTTGAGGCTACACACAAAAGGAGGAAGATCTCATCCTATCCAAACAACAACAATAAGAAACCATTTGATCATGCTCAACAAGTGGTGGGTCGAATCCAGAAGGAAGGAGGAATGTGATCAGAGTAGCGGAATGGTTTTCAAATCTATAGTTACAGATTTTGTTGATAGATGTGTATGCAAAATGGTGGAGCTGAGGACACTCATGGACTAGTTGATGAAGTGCCCAAGCACGAGACTGAACCCAAGCCTCGTGGCTTCGACCGGACTTTGTTCTTAAGGCATGGTTCTTCTTTACTTACCTCTCATAATTCTCGTGTTTTAGTTCTCTTTTGAAACTAAATAGAATTTTAAATCATTAGATTTTTAACTCAGTTAAATGTCCCTTTAACTCATTGCAAAACAATAAAGTGTCGTGTCGCAACTCTCGAAGTCCTTTTAACTCATCTACTTTAAACCATGATCTATCACCCTCACTTCGAGATGATTTGGAAAACTCTTAACCTTCTTGATCACTCCAATATCATTTATCGACCAGATGAATTTGACTCCCCATTGATAAAGTTGACCTTCTCCTTGTTTTAAATAGTTAAATTTTACAATTTTTGGAGACTCACTAAGTACCCTTCGCAACTCTAGAAACGAGATGTGAAGTTTCATTCATGTACCTTGGTATACGAGGAGTCACCTTGATTTTTGGTTTGACTCGAAATGATCATATGACATCCTTTTGACGCCCTTATAGGAGCCCTATTATATCGGTTTACAATAGTAGAGAGTTGTTAAAACTAGAAAGTTGGCTTTCGTTTTGGACCACCATTTGAAAACCGGAAGGAGAAACCACGTCCCATCTTCGCAAACCTCTAGCGTTTATACTAGACAAATGCATGGAACATTCAGTGTAGGAAAGATAACTTTTCGGGATAGTTTGGCGAAGCCATTTTGTAGGCCTCGGTCATAGTTTGACAAGGTCAAACTGAACCAATTTTGTCTTGTCACTCCAGAAAACTTGACGCCGTTTGAAAATGGTTTACTAGTTCTCAGTCCCATTGACTCTAATGAATTCTCCTTATATAGGGGAATGAGTAGGAGATGTCTCATTGCATGCTCCTCCATCAAACTTTCATTTTGGACATGGTTTTCTGGGCCCTCGAGCTAAATTTTGTCAGTTTACAACTGGGTGAACTACGACCAGTGGCCCGAGAAACTAGCCGCGA
Organism: Taxus wallichiana var. yunnanensis; assembly: GCA_018340775.1. Taxonomy (NCBI): domain Eukaryota; kingdom Viridiplantae; phylum Streptophyta; class Pinopsida; order Cupressales; family Taxaceae; genus Taxus; species Taxus wallichiana. The sequence goes on along the minus strand of CM031237.1, from coordinate 516,263,267 downwards.
AATGCAAACTGTGCGCTCTTTTTCAATTCCGTTAGTTGCTATGAATTCCGGTATATCTGGGGACACATAGAAAGTTAATCGTGATGTGCATGATCATTGGAAGATAACCTTTGGAAGTAGTTTCTTAGCCTCCGAGCCCGTTTTGTACGTTTCGTAGCTAGTGAGAAAATGTAAAAGTAGAAAGCTGCGGGACCTCGTAAGGTTGCCAAATCACCCTGAAAACGTTTAAACACACTTAAATAACTGTTTAAAACAATATAATGAAACTTGTTATGTGTATTAGAACTTTTGGCAAAATGATGTTTTCTCTCTCTTCCCTTCTCTTTCTCTCTCCTGGGTTACAAAATGAAGAAAAATGAAATGCAATGGATACATGTTCCTAGACCTTTTTATTTCGATTGCAAATTGTAATTATTATTAGATGTAAATGGGAAACTGAAATATGATAATTATGATTGTTTAGGGTGGATGCCATGTCAGCGATTTATCGCTGATATCATACTCACGTGGGTTTGTAGGATGGAAGAATGACGACGAAAAAGGTGATGTGTAATTTAATTATTATTATTGTAATTCTTATAGGTCATTGTAAAATGAATAACTGTGTAATGTAGTTTCTTGTTATCGAAAAGTTATAATTGAGATTTGTTAACATGCATGATATGCTAGTTTTAGGGATACTTAGGAAATGTACTTCTAATCACCGGTTCAATTTGATTTTTAGTTGTGTATGGCAAAAAAAAAAAGGGGGTTTGATTTATATAAAGTAAATTGAAATTGAAGTTAATATATTGTAATATTCTCTCGGTATTCAATAAATGATTAAATTAATTTATTGGGTTATCTTCTTACCTTGTAAACGTAGTAAAGAGTTATAATGGGAACACTCAACCTTAATAAAATATTAGTACATAGATTTCTGCATGTGTGATTCCTTTTTACCATATAAGAAATTTTAAGTCGTAGGATGACATTAAAACTTTGCACTCGATGAGATCCCTAGGTTAGGTAAATAAAACCCCCAGTCGGAGTTTACCATCATAGTCATTAGGTTTAGCGACATTTTCGTGAACCCATATTTAGGAATGTCATGGTCCAACCTACCCAGAGTATGCGGTTTCCTTCTAGTTTTGGTAATCATGAGAAGAATTCCCTCCCTTCAGGTCCGACACCAGGTTGAGTGTTGAAGACCGCCTTAGAAGGAACCTTAGGAGTCATTGTTCGAAGGAACGATTCAGCGGTGCTACCTTGGTTTCCATCAAAATAACATCTTGGTATTTTCTTGAATGTGGTTCATGTATAGTTACAATTCTTCCGGTCATGTACCCCTTCAAGATGCTAGTCAAATACTTATAATCTGCTGATTTCAAAACAACGCTAAGAGCGAGATCTTAGTGCGATGTAAGAGCATATTATATAAATGTTGCACATGAGATTGGAGTTTAGGACTAAGGTCAATCTGGAGTCTTTATAACTTAATTAAACTTTTTCATGCATTGCAAAGAATATAAGTTACCTTTAGTGCGACCAAACTTTGAAGAAAACAAAAGATATGTATACATAGCTATATATAAATCTTATAGGAATTCAATAAGTTTTCAAATTATAATAACAATGGTAGAGACATAAATATAGTGTGAATCAAGAAATATTTTGGTGAAAAGCTTCCCTGTATCTAAATCTTTGTCAAATCCTTTGATTGCATTTTGGACATCAAGTATCTTTCGCTTGAGTTGTAAGGGTAAGAATGTAGACATCAAATAAACATTGGAGAAGAATATTTTTACATAATAGAAGATGATTAAGTATTTTGTATGCAATTTGATTTATGCCAAATATGTATGTCAGTTATGGAAATTTATATAAAGTATAAGAAGCCAACTTGAGAAGGTCGAATTGTATTTTCAACCGCGGAATAAGCTTAAAAACGTAGGTGGAAAAACAAGAAAAATTTTCCTTGCTCGTAATGTCCTTGGAATGTTAACTTTAACCAAAAATACATTTAAGGAAATGATGTGTTGTGGGTTCGCTATTCTTGAAGCCATGTTCTTGGGTTGGGTCTTTCTAGTAACCTTCCATTGGGAAAATTATAGCGTTAGCATGCCTACATCATTTTCGTGTGTTTATGTGATTCGATGATTTTTGTGATAGTCATATGCGAGTCGAGTTCTGTACTTGAAGCCCATGTTGTGTTGTGTGTAGTGAGCAACATAAGTCAAAAAAAATTATCCTAGTATTTTACTATTGTATTTGTGTGTGTAAAGAGTGGGTACTACATATGGTATCAGAGCAGAGGTTCATGCTCTCGAACCTCTGGGACAAATTGGAGTTGTGATAATTTTGCATGATGGTGATAAATATTGGAAGAGTAATGTGATATATGTTGTTATGTGAAACTATGTCATGATTGTGACCTTATGGAAGCACATGTGGTGCATGTCACTTAGTGAAATTTTTGTCATGTTGATGTGCTTGTGATGAGAGTGTCGACTCTCATTTTCATGGATTCAATGAGTAATCCGTGTGTGATGTGACCTTGTTTTGTGTGAAAGGAATGATATTGTGAGTTGCGGAGTGTTGAAACATTTTGACCTTATGTGATGTGATGATGTGTTGATGTGTTGCGTGAAAAATTGGTGTAGAGTGAATTGAATCATATTGTGATGTCTTCACTGTGTTGTTATGAGTCGTGGGTATCACTGTGTTGTAGCGCAAAGGGATTATATGTCATAATGTTAGACATTGTTTTCCTCCTACATATAATTCATGCAATATGTGATGGTTCATGTCATGATTTAGGGGCATATGGTGAGTATGATCCCTAGTGTATAGTGATTGCACTTTGGGTGCAGGATGTGGTAATGTGATGTATCGTAACCCGTGAAGGTAATGATTGTGTTGTACCCTATATATTTATACCATGCGCAAGGCATTATGGTTGTTTGTGTGAATTATCATTGTGTTTGTGATGTAGTTATGTGTATGTTGTGAAACCTTACACTAGAGCGACCCGAGGGGATAAAATGTCAAGAGTGTATGTGTGGAGAGAGGATGCGTGGACCAGGTTTTCATAATCTTGAGCCAAGTACGAGTGAGGAAGTGGAGTCTCGTGTAGACTGAAAATCCACTTCTATATGTTTAGTATACTTTGAGCTTGCTCAGTATATTATGGGTGCACACCACCTTAGGCTCAACTTATGCAACCTTGTGTCCCCTGCTCTTTCCTATTAGATTGTTCATTGAATAATCCTATGTGATTTTGACTATGTTGATCCTTGTGGGAGTATGGAGGGATGATTCAGGCAGAGATGATGACAGTTACATTATTTGACATACTCATTTCTGGTTACATGTATATTTTCACGAGCTGAGGCTGATGTCCGAGTGCCAGCAACTCGATGAGTACCCCTTTGGTGGCGGTATGAGGCCACATAGTGATTGTGATGTGTTATTTTGTCATTATGTATTTTATTCGTAAATTAATCTTTCTCTTTTGCTGGAACTAGCCATTTTCTTGATTGACATGTTCTTATATTTTGGGCATTTATTTGATTGTTTCATTAACATTTGGATTTTGCACTAACCAAGGCTAATTAGCCATTTGTTTTTCTTGGTTTTAAAACTTTCCTTTCCTATTTGAAAGATTTGTAGCCTAGCCCAAGGCTTTTGATTTTTCCATTTGGCATTTGAATGGATTGTTGTGCTAGTTCTAATGTCATAATGTGTTGGATTAGGGTCATGGGATTAACCATGGAGTGGTTGGACCTATGGACCCACTTCATTGTATGGGGGTACGCCCCAAGGAGTTACAAATAACTAGTGGGTTGTTGAACCACGAGTTATTATGTCACTTGGGTTGGGGGTGACGGGGCTCTATGTGCCTAGGGCAATAGGGTGACCTGACCTCATTAAAAGGAGGAAGGAGACATGCCTCTATGGTTGAGTTACTGTTATTCTTTATGACACTCTATGGTTGAGTGACCTGAGATTTTGATGGGGATCTATGGTTGAGTGACCCGACTTGGTTCTAGTGCTATGTCTCTTCCTCTTTGAAGGTATATTTAGATTATCGGTGATGCTTTGGGGAGTTATATGGAGTCATATTCTACTACTTTTGGAGATATCTGGAGTGTTTCGTGATGCCTTGTGATGTGTGGAGATTGGTATAGTGAGTTATGTATACTGTGTGAGTATTCTTGACACCTGGTTATGTATGAGGCTTGACTCTCCCCTTGGTTGGTATGGATCTTTAAATATTGGATTGGAAATATGTTGTTATAGTCATGAATTGTTTTGGATCATGTGATACCCATTGTATATGTATTAGCATGTTGACTCGGTTTGTTAGTCATATGTGTGTACTAGATCTATGTCTAGGGCATGATTTTGGAAATTAATTGTGATGTGGTCTACTCATTGTCATTTCATGGTTTGGTGAAAACCTTGTGATGTGGTACGGTCGTGAAAGTATGTAAAGGTATGCTTGTGAAAATTTGGTGTTATGTATGACCCTAATAGGGTGTCATGATTATAGTTCATGATGGGAACCCACAGGAATGAATAAACCAAAACTTTACAAAAATGAAAATTTAAAGGACTTGAATTAAGGATAATGTCAATGGAAAGATATTAATGAAATAATGAATGAGAGAGAAGCGCCAATCTTCACAGAACCATGAAAGTTGAAAATTCTACCAAAGGTTTCTAAGACTACCCTGTGGCAGTGCTTTAAGTAGCTAAAATTTTAAAGCATAGGGTGTACTTTTCCCTTTACTTGTTAATGGTTGTGTACCATTTCTTCCCTCTATGTTATGTCGCATCGAGGACGATGCTTTCTTAAGGGGAGGAGAATGTAATTCCCCATTCAATGTTTCCTATTCCCTAACCTACCGAACCTTGTTACTGATCTGGGAGACTTGTGTGCATGGGCTCTCGTTGACCATTGTTGACCTTAGCCTAGTCTCAGTGATGTGTTAGCACCTTTCCTCTCCTTGCTCTCTTGAGTTGTTATCGACACCTTTGTGTGGGGATTGTGTAATGTCCTATTCGTTGACCTAATTGAAGGAGGACCTTGTTGTCACCTGGTAAAGCTGGGTCGATAGTCATTATCAATGTGAATAGTAATTACATTTATATATTTATAATATATAGTGATAATAATGTTATTTTAATTTAATTGACGATTGGTCTCTATTTGATAGTATTATTGTTTACCCTTTTTGTCGATGGGCATATCGGTCTTGTAGTATGATTAATAAGTATGATTAATAATCATTTTAAGTGGTAATAATAATAATAATAATGATAACAATATTAGTATTTTAATTATCGATGGACGATAACTTCTTCAGTTGATCATTGATGTGTTACCAAATTCATTGTTGATTATCGATAAGTGATTTTATTTGTGTGGATTGGTCACCTCGTCCGCCAGAGAAGACAATTTGTTGTGGCCTTGTGATCGGTTTGTGTCTTGTGTTGATTTGAATGCCTCGGGATAGAAGGGGATTCTTGTTCGTCTCGCTATGTGTGTGGTTTTTGTACGCAAAGGAAAATTTTAAAAAAAATAAATAAAATAATAATAATAAAAATAAAAAAAAGAACTAAAATTTAAAATAATCGTGTTTGTGGGGGTGGATTAGGGCAAGTGGAGAAGGGTGGAAAAAGCTCCAAAAACTTTGCGCTAGGGTTTGGTCGCTGCTTTTTGGAATGGGCGGTTGGCTTGGGGCGTAGGATCTGTACACAAAAAAATGAGTTTGTTGAAATGGCCTTGGAAACTTTCATGCAAACGCTTTGATTCACGTAAATCCAGACTCCAAAACATTTAGCATGCGCCCTGTGCGCCACACACTCCCGCGTGGAAAATAATGCAAAAATGAAGAGAATTTGTGTCTGCTCTTTTTGTAACGCGGCCAACACCCTTCCAGCCCACGCCCAGGCCTACGTGGGCTCCCATCAAAGTCAAAAATGTAGAGGAACTTTTCCACATGTTGTTATTGCAAGTGCCCTAGTTGATTCATTTGTAAAAACGTGAATGCATGTGAATGGCTCGACTAAAGGCATGGAAAAAAATGTAGTTCCATGGACTGCAATGATTTTGGGATATGCACAAATACGTGTGTTGAAAAGGCCTTTGAAAACTTCCAAGAAAATGCATTTAGTGCCCAGTTTGGCACGTATGCAAAATGTGAAGGCCTACACAACTCAGGAAAACTGTTTGACAAAATACATGATAGATATGTGGCCTCCTAGGTGGAAATGATAGGAGGCATGCAAAAACAGTCTGTTAAAAAAAAGGGGGCACGTAAATTGTTTGATAAAATGCCTCAAAGAAATTTTGTCTCATGGAATGCCATGATGGCAGCATATGCACAACATGGATGTGAAGAAAAGGCATGTGATTTTCTTGATAGAATGCCTCAGAGATATGTGGACTTATGGAACATACTCTGACCTTGTAAGCTTCATTTTTATTTACTTAGCTTTTAGCCAGGAAGGATTCAGTGCATGAGGGCTGTAAATACTTTGATGGCATGAGTGCCTCTTGTAGAATCATGCCTAGAATTAATCATTATGTTTTCTGGTTTTTATGAGCACATGAGAAAGTGCAAAATGTGGGGGCACGCTTAAGGCATGTGAAGTGTTTGACTAATTAAAAAAAAAATCATGGTCTAATGGTTGCAAGGTTTGAGGCTACACACAAAAGGAGGAAGATCTCATCCTATCCAAACAACAACAATAAGAAACCATTTGATCATGCTCAACAAGTGGTGGGTCGAATCCAGAAGGAAGGAGGAATGTGATCAGAGTAGCGGAATGGTTTTCAAGTCTGTAGTTACAGATTTTGTTGATAGATGTGTATGCAAAATGGTGGAGCTGAGGACACTCGTGGACTAGTTGACGAAGTGCTGAGCACGAGATTGAACCCAAGCCTGTGGCTTCGACCAGCTTCATTCTCCAGGCATGGTTCTTCTTCCCTTACCTCTCATAATTCTCATGTTTTAGTTCTCCTTTGCAACTAAATAGAATTTTAAATCATTAGATTTTTAACTCAATTAAATGTCCCTTTAACTCATTGCAAAACAATAAAGCGTCGTGTCACAACTCTCGAAGTCCTTTTAACTCATCTACTTTAAACCATGATCTATCACCCTTGCTTCGAGATGATTTGGAAAACTATTAACCTTCTTGATCACTCCAATATCATTTATCGACTAGACGAATTTGACTCCCCATTGATAAATTTGACCTTCTCCTTGTTTTAAATAGTTAAATTTTGTAATTTTTGGAGACTCACTAAGTACCCTTCGCAACTCTGGAAACGAGATGTGAAGTTTCATTCGTGTACCTTGGTATACGAGGAGTCACCGTGATTTTTGGTTTGACCTGAAATGATCATATGACATCCTTTTGACGCCCTTATAGGATCCCTGTTACAGTTGGTTTACAACAATAGAGAGTTGTTAAAACTAGAAAGTTGGCTTTTGTTTTGGACCACCATTTGAAAACCGGAAGGAGAAACCACATCCCATCTTCGTAAACCTCTAGAGTTTATACTAGAAAAATTCATGGAACATTCATTGTAGGAAAGAGAAATTTTCAGGATAGTTTGGCGAAGCCATTTTTAGGCCTCGGTCACGTTTGTGAGGTCAAACTAAACCAATTTCATCTTGTCACTCTAGAAAACTTGACGCCATTTGAAAATGGTTTACTAGTTCTCGATCCCATCGACTCTAATGAATTCTCCTTATATAGGGGAACGAGTAGGAGATGTCTCGTTGCATTCACATCCATCAAACATTCATTTTGATGCAGTTTTTACAGGCCCTCGAGCTAACTTTTGTCGGGTTTACAATTTGGGTGAACTACGACAAGTGGCCCCGGAAAACTAGCCGCAAACGCAAATCGTGCGCTCTTTTTCAATTCCGTCACTGCTATGAATTCTGTATATATCGGGGACACGTAAAAATTTAATCATGATGTGCATGATTATCGGAAGATAACCTTTGGAAGCATTTTCTTAGCCTCCGAACCCATTTTGTATGTTTCGTAGCTAGTAAGAAAATGTAAAAGTAGAAAGTCTGCGAGACCTCATAAGGTTGCCAAATCACCCGAAAACGTTTAAACACACTTAAATAACTATTTAAAACACTATAATAAATTTTTTTATGTGTATTAGAACTTTTGGCAAAATGATGTTTTCTCTCTCTTCCCTTCTCTTTCTCTCTCCTGGGTTACAAAATGAAGAAAAAATGAAATGCAATGGATACATGTTCCTAGACCTTTTTATTTCGATTGCAAATTGTAATTATTGTTAGATGTAAATGGGAAACTGAAATATGATACTTATGATTGTTTAGGGTGGATGCCATGCCAGCGATTTATCGTTGATATCATGCTCACGTGGGTTTTGCAGGATGGAACAATGACGACGAAAAAGGTGATGTGTAATTTAATTATTATTATTGTAATTCTTATAGGTCATTGTAAAATGAATAAGCGTGTAATGTAGTCTCTTGTTCTTTGAAAAGTTATAATTGAGATTTGTTAACATGCATGATATGCTAGTTTTAGGGATACTTAGGAAATGTACTTCTAATCACCAGTTCAATTTGATTTTTAGTTATGTATGGCAAAAAAAAAGGATTTTTATATATAGTAAATTGAAATTGAAGTTAATATATTGTAGTATTCTCTCGGTATTCAATAAACGATTAAATTAATTTCTTGGGTTATCTTCTTACCTTGTAAACATAGTAAAGAGTTATAATGTGAACACTCAACCTTAATAAAATATTTGTACATAGCTTTCTGCATGTGTGATTCCTTTTACCATATAAGAAATTTTAAATCGTAGGACAACCTTAAAACTTTGCACTCGATGAGATCCCTAGGTTAGGTAAATAAAACCCACGATCAAGGCGTTTACCAACATAGTCATTAGGTTTAGCGACATTTTCGTGAACCCATATTTAGGAATGTCATGGTCCAACCTACCCAGAGTATGCAGTTTCCTTCTAGTTTTGGTAATCGTGAGAAGAATGCCCTCCCTTTAGGTCTGACACCAGGTTGAGTGTTGAAGACCTCTTTAGAAGGCACCTTAGGAGTCATTTTTTGAAGGAATGATTCAGCGGTTCTACCTTTATTTCAATAAAAATAACATCTTGGTATTTTCTTGAATGTGGTTCATGTATAGTTACAATTCTTCCGGTCATGTACCCCTTCAAGATGCTATTCAAATGCTTATGTAACTCCTGATTTCAAAACAACGCTAAGAGCGAGATCTTAGTGTGATGTAAGAGCATATTATATAAATGTTGCACACAAGATTGGAGTTTAGGACTAAGGTCAATCTCGGAGTCTTTATAACTTAATTAAAAAAATTCATGCGTTGCGTTAAGAATATAAGTTACCTTGGTGCGACCAAACTTTGAGAAAAAAATATATGTATACATAGCTATATAAAATCTTATAGGAATTCAATAAGTTTTCAAATTATAATAACAATGGTAGAGACATAAATATAGTGTGAATCGAGAAATATTTTGGTGAAAATCTGCCCTGTATCTAAATCTCCGTCAAATCCTTTGATTGCGTTTTGGACATCAAGTCTCTTTTGTTTGAGTTGTAAGGGTAAGGCTGTAGACATCAAATAAACATTGGAGAAGAATATTTTTACATAATAGAATATTAATTATTTTGTATGCAATTTGATTTATGCCAAATATGTATGTCAGTTATGGAAATTTATATAAAGTATAAGAAACCAACTTGAGAAGGTCGAATTGTATTTTCAACCATGGAATAAGCTTAAGAAAACGTAGGTGGACAAACGAGAAAAAAATTTCCTTGCTCGTAATGTCTTTGGAATGTTAACTTTAACCAAAAATACATTTAAGGAAATGATGTGTTGTGGGTTCGCCGTTTCAAGCCATGTTCTTGGGGTTGGGTCTTTCTTAGTAACCTTCCATTGGGAAAAGTGTAGCGTCATCATGCCTACATCATTTTTGTGTGTCTATGTGAGTCGATGATTTTTGTGATAGTCGTATGTGAGTCGAGTTCTGTACTTGAAGCCCATGTTGTGTTGTGTGTAGTGAGCAATGTAAGTCAAAAAAAATTATCCTGGTATTTTACTATTGTATTTGTGTGTGTAAAGAGTGGGCACTACAATTTGATCAAAAACTAAATTTGAGGGAACTTATTTTTTGGTGTTTTAGTAAGAAAAAGCATAAATAATGCTTAGCGAATGCTATCCCATTTAAAACATAACCATTTTTGTATATAGCATCGCATAAATAATGGTCATGGATGATATCCCTTATAAAACAAAAACATGTTCTGTACATAAAAAATCATAAATAATATCCCGGACGCTAGCCCATATAATGGATTCCAATATTTGATTTTCTGGATTCTAATATATGGGACTTTGGAGTACATATAATTCCAATATATGTGATTTTGGATTCCAATATATGCGATATTGGAATCTAATATGTGCAATTTTGGAATCCAATATGTGTGATTTTGGAGTGTAGATAATTCCAATATTTGACATTTTGGAATCCAAAAATAGCAATATTGGATTCGATATTGGCTATATTTTTAGTTGTTGGGACTGGAATAAGTCCCAATTTAGTGAATAATAATTACATGTTTTATTTATTTTTATCTAGGAAATTTTAATTAAATGTTGCTAGATTTAAATGTTAGGATGTACATTTAAATCATTGAAGGCGAAGTTAGTTTGGGAAGATAAAATTAAAAATTCCCGTAATTTGAAGTAATGAAAAGTAGGTGTTACATTTTGGTATTAGAGTTGAAGGTTACAAATTTGGACTTAATTAGTCCCTACGCTAACTCAAATCTAAATTATTTACTAGCAAAGAACATGGTTAGAAAAAGAGGAAAGGTTGGGAATGACCAACATGTAGGTGACGAATCAGCAACAAGACAAAAATTGGGACGAGATTCTCGTTGTCATTCAAGACACGAGAAATAGGATGACTTTTCTAGAACACTAAATCCTAGGAAATGTTAGGGATCGTAAAAGTGATGGTGATGTACCATCATATGAGCATCTAAATGTTGAAAACAACATTTCTTTAAATCCTAATGCAACAAATAAAAACTCTACAAATGCTAATACAATGCTAACTCAAATGTTAATGCAAATTCACATGTAAATGTGAATGAGGTTTATCAACAAGAGAACAACATGGCATGTTTGGAAGCTGAAATTTCAAATGACATCAATAAGATCATCCCACCAACGTTTTATGGAATCACCTTGTTTGATGGAGCTAAGAATGTGATCAACAAAATGGAGAATTACTTCGCTTATTAGGAACTTTCTATAGGAAACCAATGTAGTTTGGGGAGCTTATCATCTCTCCAATGAATTATCCTCTTGGTGGGACAACCATAAAGTAGAGCTCATTATGGATGAGGAAAATCTAACATGGGATCGATTTAAGGTATACTTGAGACAACATTGGTTACCCTAGATTTATTATGATCATAATAATTACATGGTATTCCACCTGAAAAGAGAGTTTGATTTCACCATAGATATCAAACCAAGAACCAAAGAAATTTCTAATGCTCCTAATAGAATGACAGTAACATAGCTTATGGAGCTTAAAGCACAACTTCATGAAAGTTTATCTAAAGACTTGATTAGACTCAATGTCTCTCCTTGGGGAGCACCGGTCATCTTCATAAAGAGGAAAGATGGAACACTTAGGGTGTGTATTGATTATCATATACTTAGCAAATCCATAATCAAGAATAGATACCCCCTTCCTATAATTGATGAAATTTTTGACCAGATGTGTGGTGCATTGATTTAATCTAAGATTGATCTATAATCAGGTTATCACCAATTGAGAATTAAATAATAAGACATTCACAAGACATCCTTTAGGAAAAGGTATGCAAACTAAGAATTCACCGTGTTACCTTTCGGCTTACCAATGCTCTTGCAAATTTTATGAATCTAATGAATAATCTCTTTCAAGATTACTTAGAAAATTTTATTCTAGTATTCTTGGATGATATTCTCATTTATTCAAAAATAATTAATGAGCACAATGAATATCTTAGAATTATCTTGGATGTGTTAAGGAAGATGAAACTATATGGTAATCTTTCAGAGTGTTTGTTTTATCAAAACGAGGTACAATATCTTGGACATATCATAAATAATGATATAATTTCTATATACCCATTTAAATTTTTAACAATAACTAAATGTATGTCACCTAATAATGTACATGAAGCTATAATATTTATGCGGTTGGTGGATACTACAAATTTTTTTTTGAAAGACTTCTCAAAATCGCAGCTCCAATTACCTTGCTCTAGAAAAAGGACAAGAAATTTGTGGTCTAAAAAGTGTGAAAAAGCTTTAATTTTTTGAAAGTGAAATTAAATACAACAATTGTGTTAAAAGTTCCAAATCCTAATGGGAAATTTACTATAGTAATAGATACCTCTAGTGAAGGCTTAAGAGGTATTTTCTATAAAATGATTATGTAATCAAGTATAAGAGAAAAATCTCAAGGTACATGAGTTGAATTATTCTCCCCATGACTTAGATCTTACTTTCATTGTGCATGCTTTACAAATTTGGAGACATTACCCCTACGGAAAATCCCTTTGAGCTCAAAATATATCACCTCAGCTGAAATACATCTTTACACAACCAAACTTGAATGTGAGGTAGTGAAGATGGTTAGATTTATTATCACAATATGAATTTGATATCAACTATATTAAAGGTAAGAAAAACAAAGTATCATATGGGATAATTAAGTAGTAAGCATATGTCTGCCCTTGTGACTTAGAGAACCCAATTCAAAGATGACGTAAAGAAAGCAATGATGGTTGACTCTTATTATTAGTAGGTTAAATCATCACTTATTGCAATTCCCAATAATAAGAGATATAAAGGATTGATATTCGATAATGAAGGTGTCCTAAAATTTGATAATCGAGCTTACATACCCTTGGGAAATGAACTAAGGACAAAAGTGATAAAGGAATTTCACGATGCTCCCTATTCTAGACATTCTAGAGTGACTAAAATGCTTGCTGATGTAAAACAACAATATTTTTGGAAAGGGATGAAAAAGATACTATAAACTATGTATCCCATTACTTGGAATGTAAGTGAGTTAAGTCTGAATACATGCATCCAATGAGACTGGTGTACCATCATATCGTTTCATAGTATAAATGACAGGTAATCAGTATGGGTTTTGTGCAAGGGCCGCCTATGTCAAAGAATAAACATGATGTAATTCTAGTTGTAGTGGATAAATTAACAAAAGTATCTCACTTTATACTAGGGAATCTGAAAGACGATTCACCTGTGATTTCAAAAAGGTTTATGCATGATATTTTTAGATTACATGGTGTATCTGAGTTAATAATTTCAGATAAAGATCATAGGATGAAATCTCATTTTTGGAAAACCTTGAATACCGCTTTAGGGACAAATCTAAATTTTAGTTCTTCATACCATCCATAAACTTATGGACATACTTAAAGGGTAAATGTAGTAATGTAAGACATTCTCAGGATGTATCGCATGGATCAACAATACCAGTGGGAATAATACCTTCCATTGGTTGAGTGTTCCTATGATAACACTTACCATTCATCACTATAAATGGCTCCTTTTGAGGCGTTGTATGGACATAAGTGTAGAAAACCTATCATTTGGGACAATGTGGAAGTTAGGGAGGTAATAAGGCTTGAAATGTTAATAGAAATAGATCAACAAGTTAAGCTCATTCGTGAACGATTGAAAGAAGTTGTCGATAGGTAAAAAAGCTATGTTGATTTAAAGAGAGTTGATAGAAAATATGAACAAGGAGATAAATTTTTCTTATGGGTTAAGCCTAAGAAAAGTTTAATTTCATTTGGAAAAGTAGCCAAATTGTCACCTCGCTATGTTAGACCCTTTGAAATTATTAAAGTAATCAACCATGTGGCATATCGGTTAGCATTTCCTCCCACATTGTCTAAGATGCATGATGTTTTTCATCTCTTTGCTTAAAAAGTATGTATCAAATTTATCACATGTACTTAATTGGAACTCTTTATAGGTTCAGGATCTAGGTGTCATCGTATTTGAACTGTAAGGGTGCTAGAAACTTGCAAGCTACACTTGAAAAATAGAGAAATAAGTTAGTGCAAGTTCCAAAGTGGGACCAATTTTCTGAAGAAAGTACAACTTGGGAGAATCTAGATGAAATAAAAACTACTTTTTCACACCTATTTTAGTGAAAAACATAAATATTTGTTATCTGTTATTATACTTTTTATTATTCATTATTGTTTGAATGATAAAAAATCATAAATTTTTGTTGTTTCGACTTAAACTTGGTTAAATTAGGTTGTTATAACAAGTATAATATTGTTTTTATGGCTCTAAAAAATTGATGTTTCAAGTTTTAGTGGTAATGTTCCAAATATTTGATATTTAATAAGCATATTCTTATCTGATTTGGTGTAATTTATTTGAATGATAGGAATTAATCATCAGGACGATGATACTTAATGGGGGAGTATGTTACACCCTGTTATTTTCATTTTGTGTAACAACCTCAATTTAGACTTCAATACAAGGGACTTTTTTATTTTATCTTAATTCACTTCACCATGTTTCATTTTCCTAAATTAACTCAATTTAGAACTAACATTGTCTTAGTCAATCCATCCTATAACAGTAAACCTTATGTAGCTATATGAGTCGGACTAAAACCGATCCTCTCATATCCATTTAATAAAATATGTATACTAAGTATACATTGGTTTCTATCATCTTTCAAGGACATAAAAGTGTTCTAGTCTACATCACCTAGCTGGGTATTTGTTACGGATTAACCATCTAAAATCATGTAGCTTTATGATTGAGTGAAATCGACAACGCAATCACCGCTTGCATTATCTTTGCCAAGTTTTTTAAGTCATGTTTTCCATGCTTAATTTCCATGATGACATAATCATCATTTGGAATTTGTATTTCACCCTAACACTGAAAACTGTTATCTAGATTAGGACTAGATCGTGAAGATTCAATCATTTACAAGTTGTGTACGAGGCACCAACCTGGATCATCCTACATGGGTAATACCGCAACATTGGCTTAGGATGACTAAGGGAGAGTGAGTATCTCTATAATGATTTGCATCATTACAGGTCACTCACTTTCCTGTAGTCATCATAAGATGACATTGGAAACTTCACCATGTGACACTAACTCGCATTTGTACCTATGACCATACTTGCATCTTAGTGTATTATGACCTTCTCATTTAGGGGAGATTGACAAGATAACTTAACATAGCAGCTTCTCCACTGTTCTCAAATAATGACCTTGGTCATTAAGCGGTTATAGCATGGTAGTGGCCATATCGAGTAGGCCCACTAAGTTTTGCTAAATGGGAATGTCATATCTTATGAATTTAAGAATACTTAATCAAGTTAAAATGTAGCAATATCTAAGTTTCAACGGTATTGATTCAGAATAATCTGCACCTACTATCTACATGAGTAATTTCATGTACATTAATTTCATGTTTTCAATCATGCAATCATAATCATTTACATATAATAGTTGTAGATTTAGATCCCTTTACTGAAATAAATCCATAGTTTCTATTATAGTTCATAAGTAAGTATTTGGTTTAGTATAACACTTTATGGGATTAATTCCATTTGTGAAACAGAAATACATAGTACACTTAGGAAAACTTATGTATTTTTAGTTACTCATACATAAGTACTATAATCAGTTATTAAAACAATAGTGTACTTATAATTCACTAATTCCCTTAACAATGCTTACAATTTAGAATACATCAATTTTTCTCACTTAACATTGACATTCTTAGTCCTTATAAGTTTCTAGTCGTATAATCGAATAAGGAAATGAACCAACAAGTTAATTTTACGAAGCAACTCAATACTTATATACATAATGAGTACATCTTATATCTCAATATTATACCTTATTAGCACAACCTTGGTTACATAATATTACATTCACAAAATAGAGTAATCTTTCAATAACTTGGCCTATTATGGCATATTAAACCATCATGCTACTATGTAATCTTTCCTCTAGATACAACCCCATAATCATTGCATTTAAGTTGGATAGATTGTAAATGTGCATATATGCATATATATGTATTCAAGATATAATTTAATATTTATATATATATCCCATAAATCCACCATAATAGCATTATTTATTTTTGCTTGCTACATGTCATTCAATTCGTATTAGTCAAGTAGAGTCTTTAAAAGTTAATCATATGAACTCATTCGACTCAAATTCTTCACAATAGTCAAAGTATCTCATTATGGATCACATAATTTTGTATGGGTTCTATATTCATGAGGGAATTTTAACAAGAATAACATAACTTAAGCATTAAATCATATTAATCCTTTGGCAACAACTGTAGTATTTGTTTTTGTCTTGAATACATTTTTTCATGGTCTAAATTCATCCCTGTTTAACATATCAAGGACTAGTATTTAACGTAACAAAGTCATAGTAGACCCATACAGATGACCACAATAAATCAAAAGCTTAATTTCTAATACAAAAACTTTTAATTCATTTACAAACAATCAAGAACTTATTCAACTAGATACAATGTTATTTTGATTTTTAACTTCTTTCACGGTACATCACAAAACCTACAACTAAAAATTGTAATGTACAACAACATCATACATGGTCAGTCTAAATTGAATTGGCATGATAAGACATATCTCCACCTTAGTAATTTATGTTATTTAATATTCACTAAAATTAAATTGTAATCATTGAACTATAAACATCATGGTAATATGCAAAACATTAATCATCTATAAGGGTCAAATAAACCTATAATCATCACTTCATTCAACATCATTCTGCATAGCTTCCTTAATGGAAATTAAAAAATTAACAAGTTATTCAACAATATCCATTCACTTCAATAAGATATTTTTTATTATACAGGGTAAAAAAAATGGATGGTATCCCAGAGGCCAAGATCAAAAAGATAATTTCGTGAAGGCACAAAAGAGATTCAAAAAGAGGAATAGGACCACAAGGAGTTAAAAAGGATTAGCTCCATTACAAGAGCAGGTCATGAAAAAACAACTAACAGAAGAAACCTAAACCAAAACAAAAATAAACAGAGACAGTTCCCCAACATTCCTTTAAAAGTTCAAGAACGGATCCATTAGTTTTCCTTGCGATTGTTGGGGGTTTGACCTCCTTGGTCTCAGCCTTATTACTTGTCTCTATCTTCAGATTCTTCTGGGGAGGCTCCTCATCTTATTATTCCTTAGAACCTTCCCCTATCTCATCCTCCTCTTCCTCCTCCTCCTCAGAACTGGAATACCTCCTTTTCCGTTTCTCCTCTTCCACTGCTTCTAACCGAGCACCCAAATCCCAAACCAATTTTCTCCAGCCCCTTGATGTCCACCCTAATACTCTTATGGGCCATGCAGATTTTTTTGGTGGCTTCAATGCTGTCAATCATACCATTCCTAACCACCAAGTTAGTCTCTTCCATAACCTGAACCACAATCTCCAAATACTGCACTTTGTTCTTCAACATCTCAAGGTTTTTCTCATCTTCCAAAAGCACTTTGTCCTTACCCTTTGAGGGGATAGCTTCTGCTTGTCCATCCCTTCCACATTCTTCTCATCTCCCACTTTCTTAATACCCAAATTACCCTCACGCATCTTGGTGAGACATTCTACCAAAGTAATATCCTCCTCACCCTCAATTTGGGGCATAGGTTTTTTGGGGCTAGTTTACCATTTCTAAACAAGAGTAGAATGAGCCCCTCATGAATTGGGGTATCCACCTTGCCATGTTGGAAATCCTTCACCAAAGTGGTTAGAGACATGAATAAAAATAAGGGGATACTAAGCATTTTCTTGTGTCTAAACATGTTAAGGAATGACAAGTGATGAGTATAGATCTTGCGGTATTTACCTTCCAAGGTAAGATACTTCATAATATGTAAACATACCTCCCGCCACACCCTAGGGATGCATGACCAAGCAATTCCATCAGTGAAGAAATGGATTGTTTCCTTTCCCATGAAAAAGGTTTTGATTTCATGCTCATGCCTGTTCTTTTCTTTAAATTTTTAATACCGTCCATGTCCATACCAGTGATTCAAAAATGGCCTCCTCCAAAGTCTCAATTTCCATACCCGAACCACCACCTTACCATATTTCCAATCCACTTCAAACTCCATAGTTAGCAAGGGATCATGCCCTTGGAGCCGAGTGATATAATTCCTGAAGCCCCCAATCCTGAACAGATGTCATATAGACTTTTCATCCACAATACTCCCATGACTAGATGGCTCCACTCTAGTTCTATCTCCTCCCATGGTGAAAAATGTGTTTTTGCAATACTCAACCAGATGAAGCTTACAAATTTTGATGTTAGAATTTCCTTTCCAAGAATAGATAAAGCCAAACACACTCTCATAGTTTTGGAAAATGAGCCAATTAATTTCACTCACTCGGCTTAAGGTGGAGTCATTATGATTTTTCATGATGTATAATATCATTAATAGACTCGGGGATGACATCACCTTTATGTCAGACCTTGAAATCATTACAATGAACTCCCTCATTTACAAATCTATCCACATGTGTTGTCGATATGAGGGGTATGAGTGATAATAAAGGTTTCAAAACTTTTAAGATGCTCTTTAATATCATGAATAATATTACCCAAAGCCCAATTTTGGGAATTCATCTTGTTGATGGCATTTATGATGAGAAGAGAGTCCCCCTCAATTAGAATATGTTTGATTCCTTTTTCCCTTTCTATAATAACCCCCATAGAAGAGCACGAGATTCTGCCACATTATTGTTTTAAATCTCCAAAGGGCCAACATAAGCCAAGACCCAGTCACCTTCATGGTCCCTAATAATGTCACCTCCCCAGCCAAACCATAGTTACCTTTTGAGGCCCCATCAAAATTGATTTTGACTCTTCCCCTTTCCGGTTTATACCATTTAATGATAATAGAAGGAAAGTTAACCTAATCAGGGATGAAGGTGAACTATTTGAGGACTTCCTCTTCTTTTCTAGAACAATCCTTTTTAATCTTCACCTTATAGAGTTTGGATTTTTCTTTGATAGAAGAGATAAAGCAAGAATTGAGCTTTCTGATGTTATCTTTCTAGTTTCTAAAGATGAGAGCATTCCTTTCCTTCCATAATCTCTAGAGGAAGTGGGGAAGGGCCATCTTCTAGGCCATAATAAGGAAGGGGAACCTAAAAGGACAATCCCATTGCATCCAACAATCCTCAATGGAATTAAGGAAGATCCATTGCACTTTGAAAATCTCCATCACCTTAGTGAAAACCGCTTGAGAGAAGGGGCAAGAGATGAGAAGGTGGTTAACACTTTCCTCCTCTCTATTGCAAAGCACACACCTGTTGGGGAGGACCATCCCCTTTTCCTCAAATTATCCACAGTGAGGATTTTTTTCGAAAGCAGTAGCCAAAAGAAAATGTTAACTTTTGGTAAGAGGTCCTTCACCCAAATTTTACCCCAATAATATTTTTGAATAGAATCCTTGAAATTTAGGAAATAGGCAGATTTGACAGAGAAATTTCAGAATCTTCTTCCTTCCATATAATAGAATCCTCATTCTTTTGGAAAAAAGGAATATAAAAACTCTTTAATTTAGAATTGATATATCATCCTTGCGTTTTCTAAGCAATAGTATGCTCATAGTATAATAATGCAACAATGTATAGTTTTCAAAGCACATAATGTTCTTCCAAGTCCAAATAGTAATCTTACTTAGGGAATTAACTATCCCACTAAAGCTCATAATCATGCATTTTGTACATAATTAATTCCCATTCCTACTAAGTATATGGTTAAATACATATTAAAATCATAAATGAATATAACATCATTAGTAATAAGATAACTATATAACCGAATATCATACATACTATATAGAATGACTAAGTACTTAATCAGCCTTGAGTGTTCTAAGGTAATTTTCCTTCTACCTTAACTTGACCAAGACCCAAGTATCAATCCCCACTTTGTAAATAAAGTCAATATCACATAGTAGACCAACTCGATTTCACTATAATAAAGGGCACGTCGTCTCGACTCAAGGTAGGTAACTTATCATTACACATCAAAAGTTCATAACCCTTCACCATTGATCAAGTCGACTTGCAGACAATGAAAATATACAAATATAACTACCCAAATGAGGGTTACTTAATAGTTCCAAAATCTTGATTTCCAAGAGCATATAATGTAAGTGATTGCATTATCAACAACGGATTGTACTATTTGTATGTTTAAAGCCTTCCATTACCATGGTTGAATTAAACCGATAGGAATTAATAATAAAAGGAGGGTATATACAAAATATAGCTATTTAATACCTCCCAACTCTTCCATAGATCAATTGAGACTCAAAATTATTTGATTATGAGCAGAAATGAGGTAAAAGAGAACAAACACAATTTATATCATTCTATCTAAAGATCACATGTGTATCACATACTCACATCCAAGGAGTTACTACACCAAGATAAATGTAGATTTGTCCAAATATACCCCTATATGGAGTTTTTATTACGTAACAACCATGAAATTAACAACCAATACACATAATAAGAATCTCTGCAAAGGCATAATACATACTGACAGACCATGCCCTGCTATAATAAGCCATTTTTTATACTCGCATAAAGTATTAAGAAAATACCTGATAATATTAAGGAAAAACACAACCGTTACGAGGAAACCCAAATTCTTCAATGAAAGGAAAATAAGGTTTGGTTCCACAGAAATATCAATGTCATAGAAACAATAACACCCCAAAGAAAACATATACAATACTATGCACAAGGATGTACAAAAATAAATATCATTTTCTCCCAATAAACCCTAATTGTAGGGTTCAAATCATATTAACCACAATAATCTCAAGGGGGTTTCATATAACCAACACAAACACTTTTGCAAATATTTTTTTCGAGGTCATATTTCATTCTAAGATAATAAGAAATTCAAGTATGAAACCGAAATTTACTCACTGGTACATGAATCAATAACACCCAAACACTTTGTCACAATAACAATGTAAACCCAAAACCTTGAATATCAAAAAGACATTTTGTAGAGTTTAAATTCAAGTAAATACTAAATAGAAAAAGCAGCTAAGGGAGAGATAAATCAAATCATTCCTAAAATTAATAGCTTCTCTCCATTTCCAAGATTCCCCAGAAAGTGCCAACACAATCCACATTTTCAATGAATTTGAACACCTTAATTTCTTATTTTTCTTCAATTTATAACATCACGAAGATATATAATGTTTTTAAATAGTACTTCACATGCATACATTTACAAATTTGAACTCTAGTTTTAACTAGAACTCTAAAAAACCATCAATCGCATGAGATCTCTTCGTAAGACCTTTAATAAACAAAACAATCTAGAACCAAAAACAACTCTCTCGTTTTCCCAAACCTCTTGTTACATGCCCCGAGATTCGTGAGGTCTTTCAATGCAAAATTAATGTCATTAATGTTTATAAAAGCGTGTGGTTTTCCCATCATTATTCAACTGACCCATATTTTGCTATTTTTAAATTTAGCATGCCATAATGTCTTGTAAACATTCACACTAAGCTGCAGTTAGTCACAAAAATAGAAACTTTCATCTTTTTATCTCTTCAATGTAATGGTTGGTGGTACTTAAGAAATTTAATTAATAAAATAACAATGAGTACATGCTTTGAGTTGGTGGTGTGATAACTCACCATTCAACCCAAATACCAATAATTTAAACTATAGGTATTGTTTTTAAAAATTTAGGTCCTCAACTTAATCAACCTTTGATTAATCTTAAGTCCTCCAATTCGAAATAACATTGGAAATATACTCCATGGTGGTCAACTTAAATATTTTAAAGTATATATCTTGGCTTTATTTACATAAGGATAGATACATGTAGCACCTCAACCTTTTCTAGTCATATGATTATGTCCCTTAATTCTCAAGATAAAAAATTAATTATTGGCTATTAGGTTCTATGTAATCTATTCCATAGAGACATAGTTTCCCCTCAGCATGTTGGCTCTAGTCTTCACTTGTATCATTATAATTTTGGTCTGTACTTAACTAGAACTAGGATATGAAAGTATGTTAGAGCATTAAAGTAAAATCATACCATCCCAACATGCTACAAAAATGTATTTACACATAGTACATGTAAGAATACCAAATAGAATGAAATCCAACTACAGAAGCATGCCAAACCAAACACATATTTCAAAGTAAGACTGGTAAGACAGAAAATCGGTGTTACATTTTGGATGAGTATCTAATATTATTTGGTTGTAGGTGATATTTTGTATGGTTATATTACCTTTGCAATATGTTTTTACTGTAATCAAAGTTATGCTTGTTGTTCTAAATATGTTTGAGTTCATTAGACATGAAGGTTGATAACAATAGCTTGTTGCTTTATTTGGTTTTCAATTTAATTCTCTTTTCATCATTACACTATTGTATTGATATTACTTCCTACAATGTTGTACAACCATTTGACTATATGATCTTTGTATGATGAAAATGTTCAATATTACTAATTCAATGGGCATAGACCATGGTTGGAGAATAATGTTCTTGGTAATAATGGGGTCATCGACCAGAACTTAAATTATTTGAATTTAAGCCATTATAATGGTCATTCAAACTATTATTTTCCTAATCGAGAAATTAAAATAGAGTCAATAAGTTATATTTTTGATATATCTATATATGTGTGTGTGTGTGTGTGTTTTATATGGTCATCAACCATATTAAGGATCAATGTTTATTTTTATAAATAAATGTTAAATGGTGGCAGCTCGGTCAAGCTACCACCCGAGCTCAAGAATCCATCATGTTGGGTGAGCTAATCATGGCATTAACCACCTAGCCACATCTAAATTGATTGCCTTGAAATTTTAAAAAGGCCAATGAACACTTCTCTAAGTACATGTTTGAATTTTTCAACCGGTCTTTGACCATTTGATGGGCCATCTCATGAGATTGGGAAGTGAGGCTATGTTTCCGATTGAGATAGAAAGGAAAAGATGGAGGGATATTGGAAAATATAGAAAAAGGAGGGAAAAAATAGAGTTTGGTTCTAGTTTCATTAATGGTGATTAATCCCGAACCCTATGGGCATAAGGAGAAGTAAGAAGATTCTTGATTAAACTACCACACAACTTAGAGTTATTCTTTTTGTTTTCCATTTTTTATGGTTGTCCTTTCACCTTATGAGATCTACATGGAGAAAATAGGGGGAGCTATTTTCATGCAATCATATTTCAACTCTACCTATATTTTTAACTATTCAGGCTTTTAATGGCCACTTCTATGATACGAATGGATTCCTTGGTCACTTTGGTGATTGTTCTTATCTAGTTTTCAAGAAAACATGAAAAAGTGTTTTGAAAGGATTCTTGTTGCACATAGATGACTTGGAAAGGAACTTGAGGAGATTCTTTGCAAGTTTTTATGGGCATGAAAATGTTCTTCCTCCCTATCTTTAATATTTATAGCATTAAGACATTTTAATGTTATATACACCCTGCAAATAATTATTTGGGTGATTTCTATGTTGGAATTTGATGGGTATTTGTTGGTGTTAACTTAAGATCTACCCCGATAAATGTTTTCTCCATTTATGTTAGTGTGACTATTTTTATATGTGTTTCTAGGCATGTTTGTGTGAGAAAAAACCCGGGACAACTTAATATTTTTACCCCATGAGCGGGTGGTGGTTTATTATTGATTGTATTCATTCATGGTTGATTTCATTCTTTATTTAGTTTGATTTTTAACTCATAATGATTTTATTTTTATAATTGTGGATGTTCGATAATTATGTGTTAATTTAATTTTGTAAAACCCATTATGGTTTTAGATGTATTCATGGGTGTTATTCATCTTGGTTCCATTCGTTTGTCTTGAACAGTATTGGTAGGTTATGAGGTAGAATTCGTCTTATTTTATTGTATTATAAGAAAACCTAGTTAGGTTTGGGCTCACGCATGAATTTTTATGTTTCATTTGGGTGAAATGTAGTCATCATGTTCAATGATAGATCTATGGTCTTCTATCATAGGTCTCTCTGTTAATATTCTAGGGTGAACAACCTTTACTATCTTAAAAATATTATTCTTTGATAAAATACCCATTTGGGTATATGTTTATTTGTTTTCAATATTATATTTTAGGTTCTTGGGTTTTACCTAACATACTACCCATTGTTATACTTCCATTTAGATTACCTATACACAATCTTAAGCTTAACAGAGAGGTGATATGTATCCCGGGAGAATACGTGGAGTTGTTACCAGTTGAACTTTGTTTTCCTATACACATATAACTAACCACTGCATGAGTGTAAATGGGATTGTTTGGAATTATGAGGGCTCTTATTCAAATTGATTGTTAAGTCAAATCACTCGGTATTCTAATACAATCATTGTGACTATATGGTCTAGAAATATATATACATGGATTTGTGGTTTGGTTCATTTAAGGTTATTTTTTAAACATCAAGGTGATTCTCCTTGATATTAAGGGAAAATTTATAATGTTAATCCATGAGGTCCCCCGACTATTCCTTTCCTTGATTGATAATAATATTATTTAATATTATAGAATGGATGGATAGTAAAATCTATAGATTATTTTCATAATGATTGTGTGCAACTTGTGTTAGTGTAATGTTTCCTTTGACTAAGTGAATAGAATCATTATATTAAATTATTTGGGATTAGTTAGTAAAGTTATACATTAGTAGACTTAATATATGTGTAATGGAAATACCTTTTGGGTATAAATGTTAAGGGTCATGTTGGTTGCTCAAACTTGCACCCATTTCTCGAGATATTAGAAGGGCCAAGGTGTTTGAGACCACAATGGAGCCATCCCAAAGTTGTGGGACCTTGTGAGCTTGGGACGGTTCTCCGGAGAAGGTCGGTTCCTCTATCTATTTCTATCGCTACCGCTTACTCCTAGTTATGGAAGGGATAACTAAGCCAATGATGCTAAAGGACCAAGGATAGAAGAACAACATAAAGAAACTAGACTAAAAGGTGATAGTGCGGAAGGAAAGGATCAATCTCTCTCCATGAGTGGTGATGGAAACAGAGCGGGTGTGGAAGAAAAGGGTGGATGACGCACACCACGATCAACACATGAGCTCAACCGTCTCGACACGCGCAAAAAATGAACACGGGGAATGTAAGTAGAGGAATACACACAACATGCTAGAAAATGTAACAGAGAGGTGAGAATGCAATGAAAATGAGAGAGGGAAGACATGAGTTCCACAAAACATGATTTTATTACTCAAGGAATGCAAAGTCATTTACATCCACAACAGGAGGTGAGAATACATTACAGAGACCATGTCAAGGTCTGAGACCTATGGGAAGTCAGCCACCATTTTGGCATGGTGCCGTTACAACAAAAGGGATCCTTTTTACAAAGTAAAACTCTACTATTTATAGAAGAATAAGTAGAGAAGAGAAGGAGAAAGGGAGGGAAACTCAGGTTCAAATCTTCAACCACCAATAACTAGTGATAAATGTCTCAAATCCACCTACAAGGCTATCGAAGTGCTTCACCATGTTTGTTTTGTGTGTGGAATAAGGAAGAAGGAAATATTTGACGAAGTTGTGTAGTTGAGGTTGATTGGATGTGTATTGATGAACTAAAATACATTTCCCTATTTTCCACCTACTAAATCCTGCCTAAATTTGAATTTTAATATTCCAACATGTAGTTTGTGTTAGTATATTTATGACAAGTCTAAGCATGCATCGATCGAGCCATGTACCAAAAGATATGGCTATCATAAGATGTTAGAGTTGTTAGTGCACGCAAGACACATGGTGCACGCAAGTTGGCTGAAATGATGGCCAACTATTCATATGTTTCATCTTTTCTACCACATGTCATGCACTGGTTGGTTGTCTAGATTTAGCACCCTATTGGCACGCTTGATAGGTTATGTGAAGCACACTCAAGTCGAGCGAGAAGATAACATGGCACAATGATCTGCACAGAAGAAGAAGAAAGGTGTGGGAGAGAGAGGAAAGTACACAAAAGGGAAATAGAGGGGAGGAGCATGCGTAGGAGGAAGGTAGGTTTGTAAAGGTGCATGCAAGGAGTGTATGACATGATGGAAGAGAAAGTGGGCATGTTGGAGAAAGGTGCGCAAGGGGAAATAAAAGGAGATAGGAGAATGCAAAGGGACTAAGAAGGTGTGCAAGGGCATGTAGAGGAATTTCAGCTATGCT
Organism: Taxus wallichiana var. yunnanensis; assembly: GCA_018340775.1. Taxonomy (NCBI): domain Eukaryota; kingdom Viridiplantae; phylum Streptophyta; class Pinopsida; order Cupressales; family Taxaceae; genus Taxus; species Taxus wallichiana. The sequence continues at coordinate 516,236,870 of CM031237.1, read as the reverse complement.
AAGGTGTCAAAAGAAAAAACTTGAGTGTGTGCAACCTGAAATGTGAAACACCAAAGTCAAGATGAAAATATAAGTTATCCAGATAACTAGGAGAGTTATTTGGATAACATTTTTGGTGACTTTCAAGGGCCATTTGCCTATTAGATGAAGAGACTAGTAGCCTTAGAAGTCCATTGGGCATGGATTCAAGCCCTAAACTTGAAGATCTGATCTATAACTTTGAAGAACATTCCTGAAGTCACTTGAAGCTTTGTCTGAACTTTGAACTGAATCTGTTGCTCTCATATGAAGATATTCTAAATTGGATTGATGAGAGTGAAATCTTATGCACTGACCATTGGAACTTCCTCTACCAAAATTGGACTATCATCCTAGGAAGCAACAAAAGGGATGCACGGCACAATAGGAAAGGAAAGGTGCTAGAGGGAGCATGCCAAAATAGAAGCACAACATTATGTACAAAAGCTAAAAATCATACATGTCCTAAATGGAACATGTAGAGTGTGCGCAAGCACTTGTGTTACTAAAATAAAACCTAAACTAACCTACTCTAACCAGAGGTAAGGGTACTCAAGTAAAACCTACAACAGGAAGGGAGAAGTAGCTTCCCTTCCTCACAAATTGTGACCATGTAGTTGATTTGGTGCTAAACATGGTCAGAAATGAGAGTGAAAAACCACCTTACATATGGTATTTCCCTCCTCAAAGTATCAAAAACATAATATACACCTCCTAGAGTTGTTTTGTACTTGGATCTAGGAGGCGTTGCTGCGCTGAAGCTCTACCTCATGCTTTGAAGTGAGCATGATTGGTGGTAACTCCTTTTGTGGCTCTAGGCTAGCAGATATCTGATTGGGCATGGTCTGATCCTTGTAGTTTTCCTGTTACTTTGAATCTCAATCCCACATATGGGATTTTCTTGTAGACTTTCCTCCGAGGGGAAGCCCTTATAGGCTAGGATGCACAAAGCTAGGGCATGCATATTTCTACCTCTACAAGCAATTTGGTCTCCTCCAAAACCACGCCCTCTGGAGCTAATTAATTTTCCTTTGGAATAGGCACCTGTATGATTTCCTCTTCCCATTCGGAGTCACATGAGTCATGCCATTCTTCAACTATTTTGTAGTCATCGAACATGATGAATTTTTCTAGGAAAGCTGCATTGGTAGGGGTTGTTCATCTATGGTACAACTAAGAAGAGGGGACTTGGAATGAGATGGGAGGATGGGCGTAGAGGGGATGAAGGGTGCATGTAATGAAGGGACATATTCTCACGTAAGAAGGGGAATGGAAGAGAAATTAAGGTGAGATGAAAGTGAGGGAGAAGGGATGGAATTCTTAGTGGGGGTAGTGTGCAAGAAGCTAGGAACATGCATAGTGGGTGAGATGATGTAGGTTGGCGTGGAGGAGTGGGAGGGTTGTAAGATGGTAGTGCAGGGTTTCCCCATTGATAGGGTTGCCACGCACTATATTTTTGAGCCTCCATTTTTCTACCCACTTTGTAATCTAGGGAGCATCTCAGTGATAAAGTGTAACTTCTATTGGGTGTTAAACTAGACTAGAACAGGGCCGAACCATGGACAAGGGACCTTATAGCCAACTTTAGCTGCCTTTATGGAGCACTTGACTCTGAGTTGCATCATGTCCATCTCCATCTTTTGCACCTGCCTCTCAAAATCAGCTTCGACCAAAGATTTTCCACCATCATCTGCATAAACATGTTCTTTATAAACATTTTGGTTAGAAAAAAGTGGGTTGTATGCATTTTTAGGATAATAAGGTTTATTAAATTCATTTGGAGGGGGGTTTCAAAAGCGTGGGGATGGGGAAAAATAGTTCTACTACTATAAATGAGAATTCCATGAAGGGAAAGAAGTCATGATTGCACAACTTCAAAAGAGAAATGTGGAACGATGGAAAAAAAGAGAGATGAATGGAGGAATGGGGGAGACCGGTCTACACATAAGATAATGGGTGCGTTGAATCAGTGGAGTCACCAGATGTGTTGAAAAATACCTCCAAAGGCTAGATCTCAGTGATAACACATCAAAATTGTTGAGATGAAGATGTAAATATCTTCACTTTGGTCCCACTGGGCATGCCAAAAACTGTTGGTTGCTCAAACATGCACCCACGTCTCAGATCTTAGAAGGGACAAGGTGTTTGAGACCATAATGGAACCATCCCCAAGTTGTGGAACCTTGTGAGCTTGGGATGGTTCTCTGGAGAAGGCCGGTTCCTCTATCTATTTATATTGCTATTACTACTCCTAGTGCTAGAAGGGAGAACTAAGATAATGATGCCAAGGGACCAAGGATAGAAAGAAAACCTAAAGGAACTACACTAAAAGGTGATAGCTCCGAGAAGGAAAGGGTCGATCTCTCTCCATGAGTGGTGATGGAAATAGAGTGGGCACGGGAGAAAAGGGAGGATGACACGCACCACGATCAACACACGAGATTTGCCTTCTGGCACGCGCAAAATATGAACATGAGAACTACAAGCAGAGGAATATGTACAACATGCTAGAAAATGTAACAGAGAGGTGATAATGCAATGAAAATGAGAGAGGGAAGATAGGAGTTCCACAAAACATGATTTTATTGCTCAAGGAATGCACAATCATTTACATCCATGACAGGAGGCAAGAATACATTACAGAGACCATGTCAAGGTATGAGACCCATGGGAAGTTGGCCACCATTTTGACATGGTGCCATTACAACAAAAAGGGATCCTTTTTACAAAGCAGAACTCGCTATTTACGTAAGAAGGAGAGAAGAGAAGGAGAAAGGGAGGGAAACTCAGGTTCAAATATTCAACCACTAATAACCAATAATATATGCTCGAAAATCCACCTACAAGGTGTTAGAAGTGCTTCCCCATGTCCATTTTGCATGTGGAAGAAGGAAGAAGGAAAGATCTGATGAATTCGGTAGTTGAGGTCGATTGGATGTGTATTGATGAGCTGAAAGATGTTTCCCTATTTTTCACATACTAAATCACACCTAAATTTGAATTTGAATACTCCAACGTGTAGCTTGTGTCACCTACTTTTTTGACAATTCTAGGCATGTGTCAATTTGAGCCCTATAGCAAAAGATACATCTTTCAGAAGATGTCGAGCCTTTGGCGCACACAAGACATGTGGCATGTTCAAAGTTGGCTGAAATGATGGCCAACTGTTCATATGTTTTTTCTTTTCTACCATGTGTCATGCATTGGTTGGTTGTCTAGATTTGGCACCCTATTGGCATGCTTGATAGAGGAGGAAGGTAGGTTTGTAAAGGTGAACGCAAGGAGTGCATGGCATGATGGAAGAGAAAGCGGGTGTGCTAAAGAAAGGTGTAAAAGGGGAAATAGAAGGAGATAGGAGAATGAAAAGGGAACAAGAAGGTGCACAAGGGTGCATAGAGGACCTGCAACTATGCCAAGGTGTCAAAAGAAAAATGGAGTGCGCGTAACCTGAAATGTGAAAAACCGAGTCAAGATGAAAATGTAAGTTATCCAGATAACTAGAGAGTAATTTGGATAACATGACCCATCTTGTGATTGTTTTGTGAACCAATGAATTATATATATGTTTAGTTTTGAATTATGTATTGGTTATTCATTTGATCATGCATTTTTTAAGGTATTATACCTTATTTTTTTCTTATGAAAGAAACATTAAATTGGTATGAAATGATAACTCCTTTTCTATTTAAATCTTGATGATTATATGCTTGATTGAAGAAAGGTCATATTGATGTTTTAGTGTTATAAATAGTAAAGATGAGGTGGATGGTCTTTTCATGCCAGTTCTTTCGAACAATCGATCATTTTTAACATTTTTACAAATGATTCTTGGTGGATGGTTTAAAAATACTCTATTGATTTTTTGTTACAAGTTATATTCATTACATGTTCTATTTGTAAAAGCGAGCTTATTCTTGTTGATTTAATTTGATGAAAGGCATTCAACCTTTAAAATTTATTATATTATTTTGGAAAAGGAATAATAATTTATATTTAATATTGGTTGTAAATCTATAAAGAGATTCAAAGTTTATCAAATAAATTATTATTGTACTTATTGAAATTAACATTGTATGATTTATGTTTGGTATTAATCATTCTAATTTAAGGAGCTTGAAATATCATAATATTTATTAAGGATCAATTATGAATTAGTTATATTTGTGTAATTCAGCATTAATTAGATATGTGGAATCAAGACTGCATAAAGTTAATAAGTTATAACTACTATGGATAATGAATGCGAATTATTTAATATGAGTTATACGCATGATGTTAATACTATTATGAGGATTATAACTATTTCATTTGTGTAAGATACTCTTTGGATTAGTACAACAATATCGTAGATAAATAATTAATTATGGATTGCGAAGCAACGTAATAAACTATCTTAAATTGCATTAAGAAACATAATTGATGAAAGTAAATAACTTGGGAATGAATGTGATCTATTAGCAATACTAATTTATGGACCTTAGGATCGAATTCATATGTGATAATGTGTCGTTGAGATATGAAGTAAAAAATTTCATAAAATTGATTTATTTTAATGAAATAAGTTAAGAATAATGAAACTCCTAATACTTGGTACTCAAAGCAAGCCAACTTCGGATCATTGTTGAGAGAAGTTTTCATTGAATGATGCAGTCATTCAGTGAATACAACCATACAATAAGAATACTAAGTTTTCATTGATTTCCACGATTATGGCTATTGTAATCCATTAAAGAACTAAGTTACGATTACATTGTGAAATATCCTCCTCCGCACGAGCAAGTCACCTTGATACTAACTTATGTTGGCTATAGGGAAGAAATTGGTTGTGTAACAACATAAGTCATTACGTAAGCACTTTCTCTCCCATAGGAAACCTAAGTGGCATGCACGTATTTATTTGCATAGGTTGAATAGGTTACGTACCTTATGTGTAGCTTGAATTTAATTTAACTCAACTAACTAATTCAATTTTGATAACTATACCAGGTGATGTGGTGATGTGACATGTTTTTGTTGATGTATGTGTTGTCTAAAAACTTAGCATGTAATGCACGAATCTAATACTTTAGCCTAAGTAGTGTAAATTATTACAATGTCAAGTTCACGTAGTTCTAACTGAAGTGTGAGATTTCAGATGGGATTCGATTGTATGAATTCTAGGTAGACACTACGAACAACACTTGTACATCAAGCTCGAGAAGGTTACTAAATGTATATTCTATATACTGAGACTCAAAATAGTAACCTATCAGGGATTGATGGATCTAATTTACACATAGTTATGCAAATTTTATGTTTATTTATTATCTAGTGAATTGTCATTAAATGTTATTGGATTTAAATGTTAGGATGTACATTTAAATCATTGAAGGTAGGAGTTATTTTGGGAAGATAAAAAAATTCCTATAATTTAGAGTAATAAAAATTAGGTGTTATAATGGAAAAATAAAATGAACCATGAACATAAAATCTCATTCATTCATTCATCAAAATATTTTACACGCTTCTTGGTTTTGTAAGATTTACATGTTCACAAAGTTTTAATTGAGAGAGAGAGAGAGAGGAAACATAGAGAAGGGAAATATATAAAATTCTATCTTTGCTTGTTTTTTGTATCTATCTACTCATGAATTCACAAAATTGAAAACCCCTTGAAATGAGGAAGTCATTACAATATATATTTTTCAAAATGAATCTTCACCTACCCCCACATGAAGTTTCATTAAAATTTACAACATGTGACGTTTTCCATTCCTAGGAAATAAATTGAGTCCCTTTTTATTAATTAGAGGAGACTCGTTACAAAATACAACAATAGATCACATTTTAATGAATAAAAAAAATTTAAATTAAATCCCCAATGAAGAATTATAACATGAAAGAGGAGAGGACGGGGTGGAGAAGAGAGAAAGGAGAGGAAATAACTACTTATTTAGAGATGATGCACTTGCCAATAGAGACTCATATTTTGATGGAATTTTAGAGTGTCTCTGGGAAGATATCAATCCCTTTAAACTCCTTATTGTAATGAGACGCCACCGACGGAACCACCTTCTCATCTTGAGGAATGCGTACAAAAATCTAATATTTAAGCCAATTCTTAAAGGTAGAATTGATATTCTTGTACTTCATGAACTATGCCTAATGCTACTTTGTGGTGTTAGATATAATATCTCTTATCTTGCAAAGGGACTCCAAGTGTTTCTTTGTTGAAATAAAATGGATCTCGGCCTCCTCTTTAACCAACTAGTCAAATGGTTTTAATAGATCATCCACTAAAGTGTTTTCATCCACCATGGGTACTCCAAGTTTATGTACTTCCGCATTGATATCTTCTTACATATTTTAAGTACACTCCTCATACAATTCCAATTCATCAAGAACATGATTTAACATCTTGTATCGAGTGACAAGAGTTCTAGACCACACTTGAGATAAATGTTTGGTGTAGAGCTGAATATATTTTTGTTTACTATTATGGAAGAGTTAACTTTCCACATTTCAATCGCCAATGGAAATAACAGTCCCATTTCTCCATCTCATTTTCAATTTCATATCTGGTCATCCTCACCTTTATGGTAGTTACAATCTCATATTCAAACAATTAAATAATCTTAGGAAGAAACATCTTAACCTTTTAAAGAATCATGTTCACCCACTTATCATTTTCCATTCCCTACATTTTGAAACCTTGAGTCTTTCGATAGATTCTGGATCAAATATACTAATGGGAGTAACTTTTTTTTTAATTATTATTATTGGCAAATAGTTTTTTGAAAGGGACTATACCCTTGAGTACAAAATATGGCCTAGGAGCTAGAATAGGAATGAGAACCAGAGAGAAAAGGATCAGAATCCAAATATGACAATGAAGCTCAAAGTAGCCAAAAAATAGCTACCCAAACGAGATAAAACAACAAAAATACTGCAAAAAAGCAGTATAGAGACCGCAAAAAAATAGCATAATAACAAACAGGAACAACTAAAGCATCTACAAATACTTTTTTGGCTACTTTGTCAATGCTGGTCTTGATATTCTTTCAGGAGTGGAACGTACCCAAAGTTGTCATGTGGCGGCGTCGGTATAATCCAGCTGCTCAATGGTCCTTTTGCTTTCCTTATTGTTACCCCAAAGAGTTGCCGGAACATTGCTGAGGTTGGAGACACTTTTGACATGTTTCTCAATGAACTCCTCAATCACCCTAAAGATGGCCATGTTGTAATCACGTCGAGTTTTGGCCTTCCCTAAACAGGAATCTAAGGAGTTCAACTTCTTGTAGATATCATCAATCTGGCTACTATCAATCTCCACCTCCTCCTCCTTTTTCCTCTTGCCTTTCTGTTTAGCCAAGTTCTTAACCTCATCCTTCAGCAGTTTCATATCAGCCTCTAAGGCATCCAGCCTTTTTGAAGAGCTTTCCATATGCACATCCCGGGGACTGGCACTGCTGATATTCAGAAGGTCATGTGCAATTTCAATTTCATGAGGCCCCTTCTCCACAGCAAGAGTCTCAAGGTTAAGCTTTCTAGAAGCCCTGGTAACTGATCTGTTCGAGGTGGAGGTGAATTGGGGGTGGGAGAAGCAGTAGGGGGAATGGAAGAAGAAGCTTGGACAGCCCGCAGGGGGTGACAAAGAAGTGTGGGGGGAAGAGAAAGGAGAAAAAAGGTGGCAGCAGCAGAACCTGGCAGAGGAGGAACCGAGCTAGGAGAGGATGGGAGACCAGGATACTTAATGGGAGTAACTTAATCAGATGGAAGAGATGAAATTTCATTTGCATCCATGAATTTTTTTCACATACAAGGTGAGGGTTCTTATATGGCCTTTCAGTTAAAATTTCTCCTCATACTCTTCGCTTTCTAAGAAGAAGGTGAGTGGATGATTATTTGAATAGGTGGGTATCGCCCTCATGCATTTCCAGTCTTAGATGAATGGTGATCATTTCATAGTGAGACAGATTCATCTCACTAACTCGGCTTGATTACCTTTGGTAGAGTACCTCCACGTCGATTTCTTGAACTATCACTAAAGAAGTGGGAAGCAACTTGAGATAACATTCCTTTCTTAATTTTCACCATTTGATGGATATGTATTGAAAATATGGAACTAGTACTTGTTGAACCATACGGGTTTCTCCTCCTATCATATCTTGCACCCATGGGAAAATTTTAGATACTTTAGGATCAATATTAGGCATGATTGTTGTATATGGATCTGAGTTAGATTGAACATATTTCATTGGTGGATCGACATAGCTGCAGAGGAAGAGATACTTTGATATTGCTAATGGATTGATGACTGAATTGAGTCAATTTATCCTTGTTCCAAACCTTCTACAAGATATTTTGTTCTTGTTTCCTTTTTATGTAATATTCTATCCTGTGGAGCCTTAGATTCCAATGAATTATTTTTGAGATCTATCTTGAGTGAGGAGTTTGAAATTTTCTTATTTTTTCTTAAAGAGGAAAGGTGGAATGCTTTTATTTTGATATTTGGGAGACCTTCCAATTCTATTATGGAAATTTTATTCTTTTTAAACCATTGTTTGGATCACTAGATTACTTCTTTTGTTCACTCATTTATGTCTCCTCATTCACAAATTATTTAATAGAATTATTGGAGGGTGAGGCCTTAAAAATTAATACTCAAGGTAATAAATTTTAGTGCCATCATCCTCGGTTCCATCCTTGTACCAATAAAAATTGAATTTTCTTATCTTCCCAATTGTCATTCTCATATTATCATGTTCCTTAACCTTTGAGTCATCTCGATAAATTCACCCAATAGTCCTTAATTTTGGGAACATGATACAAATCAAGAAGGTGGAATGTTCCTGGGTTGCTCCAAATGTTAAAATATTCCCTTAGTGTGTATGACAAGAGTTTCAAAGGAGTGAATTCAAGTTCCAAGTTTGCAGCATCATTAGCATTTTTATAGGAGAATATCTTGATAAAGCTAAGCCATGAAACACTTTTCTTCTTACAATTCTTGTACTTGTCATTTATGTGAGAAAACTATCTACACAAATTGAACATCATGATATTATTGTTGAGATACATTGGAAGCTTACATGGAGTGAGTTCAAATCCAAATACTTTGATGCATGAAAAAATTGAGAAATACTTGAATAAATACCCATACTTCTTGACCGAATTAGAAACTTTTGAATATATCCTTGATTCAAGATTTTCCTCCAGCAATTTTATGAAAAATATAGTGAAATCATTCTTCACTCTTACAAAATTATGATTACAATCCTTTAGGGTCAATTGCAGATACTTATCATAGGTAGGGAACTTATAAGAAATATTTTGAATGAGGGCCAAACCTATGAATGGTATTTTTCTCACGAGAGTGTAGACCAAGTAAGATATCATTGAAAACTTCTTCGTAGGTGAAAACTAGAGAAATTGCTAATGGATGTTTTCAGCAGTTAGGGTTCATGAGATGCTACTTTAGGAAAAGTGTTATTTTCTTGAATTCAATTTTATGTAACCCTTAAAATGTTAATAAAAATTTCATTTATAATTCTTGATGATTTTTGACAAAGATATATTTTTGGAAAGTTTTTATTATGTTTTGATTTTTTTAGAAAAAATTGTCTAGTTTGTCATCTTCAAGTGTTCTCTGAGAGCACCGATCTAAGGAAGTTTTCTAGTTTTAGTAAGTTGATATTTTTATTTAGTGAGGGTACTAGATACTTAACTATTTTTGAAAATATCAATTATACACCTATGATTGCATTGAAAATTCCTTTACTAGATTCAAATTTCTCCTAGGACTCTATGCTCCAAAATTCACCTCAACTCGTCTTTTAGAATGCTTAGAAACTAAAAAATAAGCTTCTAGAGCATGAAACTAGGGTTTTATGCCATTAAAAAAATGACATAATATTTTTTTGTTAAAACCTTCTTGAAGGCACCTAGGAAAAATAACTGAGAAAATTTCATCTGATTTAACTTACAAGTTTGAAATCTATGAATTATTCCTTATTTTGGTGTTTATGACAAGCCTGGAGAAATTTCGACAAGATTTCTAGTAAAATTCAGGTTTTTAGAGTTATGAATCATAAATAATGTAGGTGTGGTGAAATAATTAGGTGAGGATAGGTTATTTCATGTTTTTAAAACTCATGATAGCATTTTTGCTTCACGGGAGAGGTAGTAGCAAGTATACACAGTAAAAATACTTAGTAAAATTTTAGGTTTTTTATTATCTTGGAATTGGGTGAATTTTATTTTCCCCTGTATCCCCTTGGGTTAGGGATAGGAATGGAAAAAAAATTACCCTCATGTGGACTTGACAAGTTGTGCAACGCAATTATATGATGAGGGAAGAAGGAAAAACAAACACTTATCACAAAAGTGACAAACCACGGGTCACAGGAGGAATCATGGAAGGGGATATAGTACGGTGAATTATTTTGTCCCATCTTTTGATTTGGGATAGGAATAAGAGGGATAAAAAAATGTTCCCTATCCTGGTGATGAAAATTGACACAATATCATTTAGTGAGGAGGTAAGAGGGAAGATCTTGCTTAAGCACCGCATAGCTTATTTTTGTCACATGAGAAACCAAAGCTAGGACTAGATTGGGGAACATTTTATTTTCTCCTCTATTCCTTGGGATAAGGATAGGAGAAAAAATTTCCCTACTCTAGTGATGACAAGTGGCATAACTTCATTGCACAATGGGAGGGGCTAAACGAAGGTAGTTAAGCCCTTGAGAGAACTTAGCAAGGTCATGTGAAGAAATTGAGGGAAAATTTTGGGTGGGGAACATTTTTATATCCCCTTGGGATAGGGACAGGAGGAAAAAATGTTCCTCAACCTAGAGGTGACATGTGTCCTCTTGAAAAATTGGCTAAGTATATGAAACATACCTCACAAGAGATAAACTTGACGAAGTTTCCAAAGCTCCAATAATAATTTTTTGATGAAACCTTATATCATTTTAACTCCCAAGGCCTTACAAATACTATGAAATGGATCTCAAATTCCGTTTTTCTTGAAATTCTCTAAAATAGCTCTTTTTTCCTTGGGACAACAAGGTGTGTCTTCTAAAATTCAACTTCCCGAGAGAGACTTGAGTCTTGTAAAATATTTAAAAATTCCATCATGTAGATTGTTAAACCATATTTTCAATGAATACTTGTATGACTCCTAACTTCTTACAGAGATCCTAAAATCTTCTTTTGAAGCTTAGGTACCATTTTAGACTGCAAGCTCCTTAACTATGAAAAAACCCTCTTTTACTTCAACATATCCTTGAACCTCCAAAACATTCCTAAATCATCCTAAATAATTTCCATCACTCTCTAAAATCTTCAACAACACTCATGGAGGATTTTTAGATTTTTGATCTAGCCCAGAAGATACACACCTATCAAGAAAAGGATGAAAATAGTCTTCCTAGGCTTAAAAGAGATTTCACCATTGAAAGTAATTTATTAAAAGAACTGAATGACCTTATTACAATGTTTCAAACATTTAGGTAAGGTTTTGATAGCACATATGAGTATCCATAATAGTAGGATAAGGATTACATAAAGGGTAGAGTGATATGAAGAATTTTTTAGGAGGGTTTTCAAGAAATGTTTTGACATTAGGGTTAAGTTTTCATGTTTCAAGTTTGAATTTTTCCTTTACAAAAATACATAACAAAAGTTTTCTCTCACTTTTCATCTTATTATAGATCAAACGATGTGAGTACAAGATAATTATGGACCCTAGAATCTTAGGATACAGTAAGGACAAGTGACTTATCCATTAGGAAAACACACACAACAGGAAAGGGAAACACACAACCTAAATTCACCTATGGTACATGGGGACAACCCACTTTCACTGTTTATACAATTTCAAGTATTTCCCACTGCGAGGTAATTCTAAATAGGTACCATCTAGATATGAGAGATAGAAATTATTTTCTCCGCAAGCTTCCCAGATCTAGAATGGTCCTAGCCACAAAGAGTCAAAATTTCTATGACTTCCTTTTGGCTCTCTCTTTTTATCCCATAATAAGACAAGATCACCAATTTGGAAATATCTTGCCTTATCCTTTTTATCAAAAATATTCTTCACTTTCAACTGATGTTCCTTGATTTGATCAACCACCTTCAACCTATATTCACTGAGATTCTCAAGATATAAATTTTTTTACCCAGAGAATCATGGAATTATCCATTTTCAATTACCCCGACCAATTGAAGAGCACGCAATTTGAATGGGAGAAGAATATTGATGTTGATTCCATAAATAAATTGGAATGCTGACATACCACTTACCTTTTTTGGAGTGATCTTGTCTTCCCACAATGCACCATAAAGCTTCTTATGAAAATTCCTATGATTTTGATCCACCAACTTATGGACAATCCTTATAATATCTTTGTTTCTAGATTCAACCAAACCATTCACTTACGGGTAATATTATGAAACATGTGAAAGTGAGACTACATAGCCATAAAAAAACTCATTCAAATCCATTGATGAAAATTTTGTTGCATTATCAACCACAATATTCTAAGGAATTCCAAAATGGATTATGATGTTCTATTTGATGAAGTTACATATCATTTTGGTGTTTGCTTGTTTGACCAGGATGACCTCTACCCATTTGGTGAAGTAGGCTATGGTTGTGAGCACGTAGGAATGACCCACACTCAAGTGAGGATTGAGAACACCTATTAAATATAGGTCCCATTGTTGGTATGGCTCCTCAATGACCACTAGTTGAAGAGGGAGTTAATAAAGTTGTGATCTTTCTATGAATTATTGATAAGGCTCACACTTTAAAACCCATTTTTGAGCATATTTTCAATGGGTTTTCTTCCGATTGAGGGTATCCCACTTATATCTTGTGTCATTGTGTACTACTTCATGGTTTTTTATCTTATGGATGGATGTTACATATTGTTAAACTCACATTAATGGATGATTTAATGTTAATGGTGCATACTATTTAATATTAAATTGTTTAAGGGCTTAAAGAATTGATTCACTACCATTTTATTATGATTCCAATAATTGATATCGAGAAAGTCATTTTGGAGAATTTTTATCTCTTGAAAGGAGATTCTCTTGGATAAAAACTTTGGTTGATCAGAATGGGAGAATATTTTTGCCATATAAAATTCATAAGTTCAATGGAACTATGTCCTGTGGAGATTCACAATAAAGGTATATCTAAGTTCACTTGTTTATGAAGTTGGTGTTGGGAAATTGATATATCAAAATCAATGGAATAAATTGCTAAGGATATCTAGTTTGTATCTTTCAAATAATGTATGAGTACCATGGTTGTGGATTATGTTTTAGCTAAGGAGATATGGAATAAGTTGGAATATTTATTTAAGGATAACATCCCTTCCGGTAGTAGTGAAATTGATGAGGTCAGTGAGTACAAAAGGCATGGATTAGAGACTGAAGGTAATGATTAACGAACTTGAAGAAATAAAGGATTTTACTTAGCTTAATACTCATATTGGATTACCTACTTCTAGTCTCAATACTAAAGAGGATGAGTGTCTCAAGTTTGATATGGACATTAATACTTTACAATAATAACTTGACCTAGCTTCAAGAAAAATTAAAATGTCTCAAAAGTTTGAAAAGAGTACAAGAAATTTATATGATTTTTTGAGTAGCCAAATACATTATAGTGACAATTTAGGATTGGCTTTCAAATAAGTATCAAATAAGGATGAAAATATTTTGAAATCAACTCAAGAATCTTCTAAGGAAAATGAGAACCTCAAAGGTAAGGAGGTTGTGAAAAATGATGTTGTTTCAAGCAATAAGACTACTATTTCAGTTAATGACTAGATCAAGAAAAATTTGAAGACCAATCCAATTAGGTAACCAAATGCCTCAAGTTATCAAAGTTCATTTAATGGTTATTTTTTTACTTGTAATGGATTTTTCACGAGGCTAAATAGTGTAGGATATTTATTAAGGATGAACATCCATGGAGAGATAGTAGGAGTGAGAAATCAAAGAATGTGACATGATACAATTTTCATGAGAAAGGTCACATTGCAAGGTATTGTTTATATAAACCCTAAAATCATATGTAGGTAAATGAAGCTAGTAGAGGTAAGAGTAAAGTTGTGTGTTTTAATTGTAATGAAGTGGGTCACATAGCTAGATATTGTCAACATGAATCACCTAGAAATTTTTTTGAGAGATGGAGCTTCTCAAGGTAAGATTCATTTTATTTTATTCAAATGCAACAATGTTGGTCATATTTCAAGATACTTGGATGGCGGAAAGATACCTATAAGATAAAGGAAGAAGTCGAGTCTAGTCATGATGAGAATTATAATGCTACTAGTGAGACAAATACTCAAAAGGATATTTTTCTAATAAATAATTAAAGGTTCATCAATTAAATAAGATGATACAAGATCTTGGTATCCTCTCCCATGAGGACTTGGGTTATTTTCTTTGTTAGACACAAGAAGAAGTACAGGTTCCTCCATTATGCTTCATGGAGTCATCTTTCACAAGATTGAAGCATGTGAAGGTGTGTAAATGTTGTCTATTGCTTTATTTCATCTTGGTTATGGTATTAGTCAAATGGTCTATGGAATTAATTGATTTCTTCTATGGATACAAAATATCCTTAGCACATGCATCTGACTATTACCCTCAAGTAATGGTTAAGTCAAATATAGTAACAAGAACCTTGTGAAAATTATGTAGAAGTTGATAGATAAAAATTAGAGAAATTAGCACAAGAAGCTATATGATACACTATGGTCTTATTGGATCACTTCGAAAAGGCAATTGTTATGTCTCCATTTCAGATCCTATATGGAATAAATGTAGAAGTTCCAATCATTGTAGAGTTATCGACATTACAATTGATCAAAGTAGTGGAAGATGGTGAGTTCCAAGACTCACTTGATAAAATAATTTTGTACTTGGAAAATATATGTGAAGATAGGGTGTTGGTGGTTGATCAGATAAGAGACCATCAATTTAAAGTAAATAAATCTTTGACAAAAAGGTGAGGAAGAGAAATTTTTAGATTCACGATCTTTTCCTATTGTGAGATAAGAGGAGAGAACCAAATAGAAGTCACAAAAAGTTTGATTCATTATGGCTTGTCCCATTTTAGATACAGAACACATGTGGGGAGAAAAATTTCCAACTATCTTATCTAGATGACACTCATAATTTCCTTAGAGTGGGAAATATCTAAAACTATACAAACAGTGAAATTGGATTGTCCCCGCATACCATAGGTGAAAATAGATTTGTGTGTATATTTTCTTTGATGAAGTTATATACAATATCTGAAATGGCTTGCTTGACCAGTATGGCCTTCTCCCACTTAGTGAAGTATTCCATTCCTATAAGCACAAAGTTATGATCTGCACTTGAGTGGGGATTTAGAGAATCGATGAAATATAGAACCAATTAATGGAAGGGATCTTCAATCACCTCCTCGGTGAGTGAGTGCAACAGGGTTGTGGTCTTCACATAAATTATTTCCAAGGTTCACACTTAAATACCCATTATTTTGAAGGATCTTTTATACGATTACCATGGTGAAGAAATATCCATTACGGGTTTGATTATGATAGGCCTTTAGAAACTTCTCTTATTTTCCTTGTCAACAAAACTTTGGAAACACCCATTAAGGGCTCTCTTATACATTACGTGGTCCCAAATAACATATATCGCAGCTTTGATCTTGAGTTTTCTTTGTTTCTTGTAATCCATTTGTTTCATACAATCATTGTAATGAGAGGAAATTAGCAATATCATTGTACCACTCATTAGTGGTATTCAAACAAATTAACTAAGGAAAATATTCGCTTAAGTACTTGAAGCATTGGAATTCATATTTTTCCTATTGGATCATAATAGATTCATCTTCATCCATTAACATGCATAATCCATTTCCTCTAACCAAATTATATAGCCTTATCTCAAGGTCATACTCTTGAATTTTTGATACCCAGTTACCTCTTTTTGCTCTGAGGTCTTATTGAGTCAAGATAGATTTTATAGCTGATCCCAAAACCATCACAATGGTGTGAGAGTTTAGGATGTAGAATCTAAAATAATTTAATGCCTTGACCTCAACATAACATGGTAGAGTATCATATCTCATTATTCTTTAATTTAAATCTCATGAAGGAAATAGGGGACTCGATCCCCTCTTCATTCTTCTAAACTAAAATGGCTGAAATAGTGTGCTTAGATTCATAACAATACACAATGAAATATTTATTGAAGTTAGGACATACCTAGGTTAGAGCTTTGGATATGGCCTTCTTGATATTATTAAAAGCTTCATTTCTTTCCTTAATCAACTTGAAAATATCTTGGGACCTCATCATATTTGTAATATGTTTGCTAAACTAATAAATGTATAGAAAAAATGGTGAAGAAATTTGACCTTACCAAAGAAGGAATGAACTCTTGACTTGTTTGTGGGAAAGGAGAGTTTTTGAATGGGTTGCATTATTTTCAAGTCAATCTTTGTTTCTTCTTTGTTCCTTCAGTCACTCCAAATATTTACTTCTTTGGATTTAATGATATGCCATGTTCTTGACACCTTAGCAAGACATGATCAAGGTGTGTCAAATGTTCTCTCCTCTTATTAGAGAATACTATGAGATCATAAAGATAAATGATGATAAATTTATTCTTCAAATCCTTAAAATCAAAGTCCATTTCTCTCTAAAAAAATGTCCCTAGCATTTATGAGATCAAATGGACTCGACTATAAGCAAAGTTTCCCACGGAGTTGTTAAAGAAGTTTTATATTGATATTCTCAAGCCACTTCAATTTGACTTTAGCAGATAATCCATCCAAAGATAAAAATAATTTATGAACTTTTAAGTTATTATAGAACCCAATCCATGATTGGGAATGGATAACTATCCTTTAGCGAATCTTGGTTCAAATTCTTGAAGTCTACAAAAATCCGTATTTCTCTGATTTTCTTCCGGAAGGGGACAATGTTTTCCACCCATGTGGAGTAGTGGATTAGGAAAACAATTATTTCCTTCAACATTTTTAAAACTTCCTCTTGGATTGTTTCAACAATCTTGGGATTTTAATGCCTTTCATTTTGTTGGAATGTCTTTCCTTAAATCTTGAGATGTATAGAGTGTTGCATCTCTTTTGGTTTAAAATATTTCAGCTCATCATATGAATATGCCAAAAAATTTAATACTTTTAAACAATGAAATAAAGTTTCTATCTTCCTCCGGTGAGAAAACCTTTCCTATATTCACAAACCAAGCTTTCTTCTCCATTCCAATATTTACCTTCTCAAAATTAGCAGTGATCTTAGGATATTCCTTAGCTCTATCTTTCAAAAATATATCATGTCTATCAAATAATTCTTCAAGTGATACTATGCCCTTAGGAATATTATTACCATTTAGATTGATAACTTCATCATAATCAACCTATTTAGATTCACCTTTTCCTTCCTTTGAATTTGACTCGCGGATGAAGAAGTAAATAATTTTAAAAAAATATTGTTAAAATTATCATGTTACTCCAAGAAATACCTAATATGGTCATCATTATTGAACACTTTCTAATGGTTGAAATTTTATAGATAAGGTAATAAGATTTGGTTTCTAAGGGACCCAAAAAACCCTTTACACAAAATAAAGTAGAGGGAAAAATCCCAACAAAAGGGAACCAAAAGCACTAAGTCAAATAGGCTTGACCAACAGTTTCCACAAAATAGAACATACCACACCTGATCAAGTACTTAAAAAATATTTGACAAGACTTAAAAAATCCAAATACTTATACCTCTAATGGAGAAATATCAAAAAACACACAGAAAAAGAAACACAAAGAAGAGGGTAGTAACAGTCAGCCATCAATCCATCTTGCTCGAGAGATTTTAATTTGGTTCTCATGCTTGGGCCCACTTCCCTATCCCATTTTCACTTGATGATGAATATTTTAAGGATGTTCTCATTTTTCTTTTCCTCCATCTCCCGATCTCTTCATCATCTAAGCCACTCATCTCAAGTCACATCTTACCCTCATCCAACTCTACAATAATTTTAACAATATAATCTTGAAGAATTGAAATCCTTTGTTCCTACATGATTAACTCAACTTTCAGTTCTCTAATTATTTTATTTTGAGTTTTAATTTTCCTATGACAAAATTTGACTTCTTACACCAAGTTTTTATTAACCACTAGGATGGTGTCAACAAAGTGGATTCAGCTATGAGGTTGTGGGCTTCGTAGTCGATAGTATATTTATCTCTTTCCTATTGTCACAAGTACTCTCATCCCTTCCAGTGTCACCCTTTTTCATATAACAACGGATTTATTTAATACCAAAAAAACTTCTAGTTTCCCGCCATTTTATCTTTGTTTCATGTGATCCGCATAGGTTTCATTATCATAATCATCTTCCCTTTTGTCTAAAGGTTGCGGTGAAATCAAAAAATTTCCATTCTTTAAAAGCAGTAATATTAAGTCATAATGGAGATGGGTA
This sequence comes from Taxus wallichiana var. yunnanensis, assembly GCA_018340775.1. Taxonomy (NCBI): domain Eukaryota; kingdom Viridiplantae; phylum Streptophyta; class Pinopsida; order Cupressales; family Taxaceae; genus Taxus; species Taxus wallichiana. Next base: position 516,218,357 of record CM031237.1, on the reverse strand, counting down.
TTCGTATTTTCATTTTGGTAGTCACCTATAGAGGAAGTTAGGGACCTCAGGAGAAAAAATGGGAATCTCATCTCCTAATTTCTTCTCATAAAATTCAGAATGGATAGGTGGTAAGAAAATATCTTCCTAAATTTACCTTCAAGTGTGAGGTACTTCATAACCACAAGAAAAACATCATCCCAATGATCTCAAAAACAAGCTCTCACTATTCCATCATCATACATTAGGAAATATTTCCCAAGACCCAAAACAATTGAAATTTCATGTTTTCTTCTAGATTTTTCCTTAAAAAATTTGTGGCCATCGATAGACATACCAATCACTTTGGAAATGGTCTCCTTGATGACAAAAATTTCAGCTCCCCTACCTATCACATAATATCTTGTATTCATTAATAAATTTTCTTATATTATTCTATGATATGTATTCTTTCTACCAACTCATCTTTTCTGTTAATTCATTACCATGATTTCCCAGACTTTATGTTGTCTTTTTCACATTTCTAAACGCATGTTACATCTCCACCCTATTGAAAGAGGTAATCAAATTCTTGGCTTCCTTAATTATATTATTAATCTTCCATCCTATACCTCCGTTATTTTTATTTCATTGATCACACATAAGGAGTCCCCTTCAATTATCAAATTTTGTATGTTCATGGTTCCACTTAGCTTTAAACCCCAAAGCATAGCCATAGCCTCGGCATGATTATTGGAATGATTTCCCCGGCCCAACATACACCATGATAAATTCTCCCTTATGGTCCCATATTATCCCTACCCCCAACACGCCTCCCTAATCCACGGTAGAGCCATCAAAGTTTAGTTTGCACCATCCTGTAGGTGGAATTTTCCATTTAACCTTTTTTCATCCTCCCCTTCTTTGTTGTTACTCTCATTTGTGATGCTAAGATTTAAGTGGTTTGAAATAAAAATTTCTGAATCTGAGGGAGGTTTTTTCGAATTACTTTTGATGAGTTAAATAGTTTACTTAGGGATTTGGTTGATTTTCCTCACTTCCTTCTTGAAGCTAGATCCTGATTTTAGAATATCCTATTATTTCTTTCTATCCATATTCTCCAAAGTGTATGTGGGAGGGAAAATTTCCATAGTTCCTTGAAAATATCATGATGATAAATGGACATCCACTATTCTAGGTAGATTTGAGACATCCCTTGGGAGAATCATTTGCATTTTAAACATATCAAGCATAGTTGAAAAAACCTAAAAAGCATAAGGACATTCCAAAAATAGATGGTTGGCATTTTATTATTGGTTTTTTTCTAAGGATACACCTATTTATGATTATTATGTCTCTTTTCCTTAGCTTATCAATAGTAAGAATTTTTTAGGACATCTTCCTTAAATAAAAGGTTGATTTTGGGTATAATATTTTTATTCCAGAATTTCCTTCAGTAATCATTAGCCTCAACTATGTCAAAGTTACACAGATAGCCAGATTTAACTTCAGAATTCTCAGATTCCATATTCCTCTATATTAATTCATCTTGTCTTAGTTTTAGATGGATATGGAAGAACTTAAGCTCATTATTGAGTATCTCAAATGGAAGGAGAGGGCCATTGGAGTTTTTTTTGGGTATAATCTATTTCCAATTACTCTCTTCTCTCTAGTAGTCACACACCCTCTCTCCAATCTCCATTTTATTAAACTGGAAGTGATCTCTCTAGGGATATTCATTTTTTAAGGTTTGATTTCTTATCCAAGGTTAATCCCAGAATTTGATATTCATACCATTCCCTAGATTCCACTTAATCCCTCTAGTCAGTAGCTCTCTAGTTTGAAAAATATTGTTCCAAAAAATAGATCCCTTAGGTATATATTTATTAGTGAAAAAACCTAAAGTGCTTCCAAAATTATGTAAATATTTCACTTTCAAGATTTCAACCCATATGCCTTCTACTTTATGAAATTTCTGTCATATTTTAGCAATGAGTGCCTTATTCATCATTTTAATATTTTTCCATCCAAGGCCACCTATTTCTTTGGGTTTTGTCACATTCTCCCAGGCTATCAAAGGTATCCTATATTTGACCTCATTCCCGGCATAAAAACCTTATCGTATACCCTCAATAACCTTTCTAATTTTGATGGGCATGGTAAAAATAGACATGGTGTATGTGGCCATTCCCTACATCAAAATTTGAAGCAATTCAGATTTTATGGCCTATGTTAGTAATGAGCCCTTCTAGGATGCTATTTTTTTGTGAAAAAAATCAATAATTTTATTTTAGCTTGTGACATCCATTTTACAACCACACAAGGGAATTCCCAAATAACTATCAAAAATATTATTTATGTTTCATTCCAGTCTAGTGGTTAGTCTATGTTATTTTTGTTCAATAACATTGTTGAAGAAACACGAACTCTTCTAGAAGTTCAATTTTTGACATGAGACCTCGTCATACTTATTTTTTATGGATTTGAAAGAAAGGACTTCTTGGATGAATTCTTTTCCCAAAAGAATCATGTCATCCACAAATTGTTGGAGGCATTGGTTCTCAACATGATTAGAAACCTTGAATCCCTCAGTTATTCATCCATTTATAGATTTAGAACACATCATTATCAAGGCTTGTACCACTATGATATAGAGGAAGAGTGATAATGGATCACCCTCCCTTAGTCACATCTCATCCTTGAAGAAACCATGAGGTTTTCCGTTTATAATGACTGAGAAAATAGAGGTAGTGGTGAAATATTAGATCAATTTGATAAATTGATTATCAAACCCAAATTTTAAAGAAGCTTGAATAGAAATTTCCATAAAACCCTATCATATTCCTTTTACATATCCAATTTTATAATCATTGCTTTTCTTTTGTATTTTTAAACTAAGTGAATGGTTTCATGTATGAATATGATGTTAACCATAATTTTTCTTCCTGGAATGAAGGCTCCTAATTGGGGGATATGAAATTATTGAGAACCTCCCTCATTTGAAAATCCATAATCTTTGAGATTAATTTGTAAACTATGTTGCAAAGGATAATGGGCTTGAAGTCACCAAGGTCTTTTGCTCCCGATTTTTGGAATCATGGTTATGAATTATTTGTATTATTAGGAACACTTAGCTTACATATCATCTCAATAGTTCATTGTCAAAGGAAGGGTGTGGTATTGATAAATATTATGAAACTTCAAGAGAATCATATTTTTCATTTCATTGGGAACAACTTCTATAGAGAAAGCATTAATGGATTGAATGAAATCCCACACTTCATTCGTATAATTTTTGAGTTGTTGGTTCTTCACTTGGTATTGATTTCAGAGTTGTTCAATGATTACTTATGCATCTCCAAGGAATTTCAAGCTCTTAATTCCCATGGAATCGATATGTCTATGCCTAAGAGAAAAAGTTCATATTCCACAATAATTTTGGTATTGTCAAATTGAAGCTTAAAAAACAAAGGAAACAATTCACTTGATGGGGAAATAAAAACCACACCGGCTTTGAGCTTATAATGTAATGGCTTTCATCAAAATACATAGTATAGAGATTTTCCTCATCTTCCTATGAGGTACGAGGCACATCATCATGTCCTCCAAAAGTCATAAAGTAGTTCTTGTATCCACTATCCCGATAAAGAATATCAGCTATAGGATCTTCTATTTTTTTCATTGTATACTTCATATTTCTCATCTACAAAAAAATTTCATTCGGCCCTTAACTAGAATATTTTTAAAGACCAATCCATTTGAATTTATCCTCCCGGTCTCTATAGAAACTTCTACTCAATAACATCTCGTATGAGGCTGGAATATTCTCCACTAAGATAGTCAATAAGACTTTCTTTTTAGGAAAATCACCTAAAGAAACACGGGAATCTTTTATTCTTCCCAAAAGTGTGAATTATTTAGTTTACATAGAATAAAAGTTACCTTTATCCCATGTTAGGGTGATACCAAAGGCATTAACTACTTTAATTAGCATTACATTATTAGAAGTACTAGAGTTTATGATACAATTATTCAATTGATATCCTCTAACAAGATAAATATATAATGGTTCAATATTTATAGATTTGGATGCACTTAGTTCTAGCATTTAATGAGATGATAGGGAAGGAGGATTTGGTATTAACCACTTGGAAGAGGTTATGATAGTATTATGATTTTGGTTACTACCTTTGATAAACCGAGTAGTTATTGTTTAGGATCGCTTTGCAAATATTCGACTCAAAATTTTTGACTTTAGACCATTTTATATGGTCTATGATATCAAAATAGGAGAAAGTAGATAAATATGAGGTGGTGGAATATTTAGGTAGAAAAGGAGACACTTTGCTTTGGAAGCAAGGGATACTTTGGCAATATAGGTAGGCTTAGGAAGTACATCAGGCTTATTAGATACCTCAAAAGTCTTACTAGAAACATTTAATGGTTTAGAAGTAGCATCAAGAGGCTTAGAATAAAAAATATTTAACAAAGGTAAGCTTCTTATACTTGATTAAGTTGAGGTATTCTTAGATTCCATGAGATCTAGATTTTCTTTAGTAGATTCCATAGAAAGTGGAAGTGCAACTCCTCTATTGATTATATTTTTAGATAGATTTGCCACGTAATAATTTTTGTCTTTCTTCTTCTTTGGAGTAATAGTGGAAGAAATTTAATTTTGGGATCGAGAATAGGTGAACACCACACAAGATAAGCTTTGTGTATCATCCTTAGATGATTATTCAAAGTACCCAATCTCAGCATCATCAACATCTTCAATTTCAAGTCCATTCTCTTCTACTTCATCATTTGTTTTCTCTACAATCTCTTCCTCATCATCATCATGTATATCACAAGTTGGGTTAATAGGGAGACTCTAGAGAAAGTATTTGTGGAGGTGCTGTAATTATTTTTCTATTTTGAAAATTACTCTTCCTTTGGAGCATGCCTCAAAGGAATTTATGTAATTTTTAAAGTCCAATCAGATCATTTGTTAATTTTTGAACCAAGGGGTCCATCGAGGTATTATAATAAATTTGATCTTTTTCCTTCATAAGATCTTTTTTATCTTCCCTAACATGATCAAATCATATTTGACCTCATTTGTGAGATTTTGTACCTCATATTTATCACTTGGTTGATTTATTCTCAAAATTAAGCTCGCCTCGTAAAGTTGAGCATTTGTGAAGAATATTAACTTGTTTTCCTCTACAAAGTTAGGAAGATTCAAGAATTTTATAGAGGATTTTGTTAATTTTTATTAGTAATTCCCTCATTGGTTTAAAAGGATCCTTCTTTAGTTGAGGCCATTGGGCTAAAAGGGCATGATAATATTCGATAGTCTTGAATCTAGTTTCAAACTTGATCTTCGTGTCATTCCTGTTAGTAGAACCAGTTCATGGCCACATCTTGCAAAGATTACACAAATAGATTAAGCGGACACATATTTGTATCCTACTCCTAACACTCCAAAATCAGTAATTAAATTTGTAATGTGTTCATTTGGGTGTTGTTTCCCATCACACTAGTTTGACTCATTACCTCAATTTTTGTTGTGGGATAAACCAACTAGGTGTAGGACCTCCCTATTGACAGGATTCCTAAAACTAGGTTTTCTAGCTTACCATTTATGTAGTTTATCCTTTATAGTCTATAATTTCTCATCCATTATTTGACATCTTCCTTAAAACTCATCTTTAGGTATGTAGCTTATCCTTGAGACTATGCATACTCTTGCTCTTTAATGACTACATGATTTGATGAATGACCATATTGATTTACATTTGGCTCATAGGGGTACAAATTTCCAATCTTATTTTGACCATAAAAATGATATGGAGGTGTGCTATAACATCTTGAAGAATATTTTTCAAGATTGGAGGTGGATATGAATGGTACTACTACTCCAAAAGAGAATTTCAGTAAGGAAATGAAGTCATGGTTGCACAACTTCATGGGAAAGAGAAAATTAAATGACCGTAAAAAGGAAAAGATCTTCGATCAAGAAATGGGTTGTTTAGATCGGTGGAGTCACCAGATATGCTTAAAATACTCTAAAGGTTGAAATATCACCAAGATAACATCAAACCTGGTGAAATGAAATGTAAATTAATATTTGGTAATGAAACACTGTAGAATATGACTCTAAATCTGGCCCCACTAGGTGTGAAAAAAGCTATTTATTTAGCAGAAGTGCACCCTTGTGAGGATTGGTATATTTTTTATTCTCTCTCTCCTCACTTCTATGGATACACAATGGAAAAACCTCATGGGTTGTGGGTATCCCAAATGTGAGGTGAATCTATAGATTTAATGGATTGGTTACCTTTTAGTCAATTACTAGCTAAAACTGATGGGGATAAAGGTTAGAAAGAAATATTGAATAAAAAGGGGGTGATACACTAGATATTGTTAGAGACTACTGATATAGAGATACACACACATAGATAATCAAAGGAGGGGCATGCACCACTTCGGGAAGAGTGTTGTGTGGATCCTTGCACGTAGGTACTTACGTGCCTTTAATATTAGATGCCTTACCTACATCTATTTACTTTTAAAGATAAACCCTGCATGATAGGAACTAAAGGTTTCACACATAAATCCAACATTATCTTCTTTTACCTTGTGTTGTCAGCAACTTCAGCATGTGGTCTGTCAGGAATATCTACAACTTGATTGATTACAAAGAAGACCTTAGCACCAGATAATACCATGTTGGTCTCTGGAGGAACTTCAAGTGTTTCTTGGTTTTCTACTTCACCTACACTGATGGAAGGCTCGTAGTTAGAATTACTATGGATCAGATAAACCTATAAGCACATGGCATTAGCACAATGGTATTGACTATAAGGCATATTGTAAGGAAGGCACCATTTTGAATCTTGTCCTATATTGTTTTGAACTAGAACTAGTGCTTGACTTGTGTTGGGCACTAGAAGAGGTTATGTGGGAGGAATAACTTATATTGGAAGATACGCATTGATATGCCATCTATAATTTTGTTTATTTTTCCCATATATCTGATTTGTATATTGATTTATAAAGTGCTAATGGATCTTATTACACCCTTGATTATAACTATTTTTTAAGGCTTACGCTTGCTACTTCTCTAAAGATATAAGTTTATTGGATAAGTTCCTAATCAGGGCCATCATTTCTTCATCTTCCTTATACTACATGGGAGAATAGGATGTGGATGCATTGGGTTGAGTGTTCGACTTGGGAACATGAGAAACAGAAGGTTGGGGCAACTAATACATTTATGGGAATAAGGGCATATACGGTATAGGGGCTAACTTTCCCACACGGATGAGGCTTCTTTTCTACCCGTTTTGTAATATTATAAGCGGTAGGTAAGGTTTTACCTCCCATGGACTGAATCATGATTAAAATGGCACTATTTAAGGCCCTTAGATAGTACAATAAAGCATACTAGGCTTTAGGCCTTACCACTTAAGGGATTATATCGCAAGTCTTCTGAAACTTGATATTGAAATCAGTCATTTGTTCATTGGGCACCCTCTTTATTGTAGTCAGTTGCTCCACCAGTGATAGATGATCTAACTTGTCTTCAAAATAATTGTATATAGATATTCCAAGATCATCTCAGGTGGCAATAAATGTGTGGCTTAAAACTTCGTACTACTAAAGAGATTTCCCTTTAAATGAGGATGTAAGTAGCCTGAATGCTACATCATCATGCATGATCAGATAGACATAAAACACATTTGCTACATCCTAGATGTGCTCAATAGGGATGAATTGATTCTCAACAAGTAAAGTATGGAATAATTTTGAGCACGGCTACCGGCATATCATGTTGTGAATTAAGAACAAGAGGGATTCCTCCGGTGAAGTTGGGAAATTTTCTTGAATGAGGAGGTGGTTGTAGTGTCATAGAAGCTTGTATAGGTCTACTAAGAGGTGCATTAGAAAGTACATGACACATTGGAGATGGAGATACACATGTGGTACATTTGTTATGTGTTTTTCTTGGAAAATTATGGAGATACCCAAAAATTCTTCATCTTTTGTGCTCTATCTCATATGCATTTTTCTCATAAAAGACACTCAAGACTAATGAAAATAATAGATCGGAAGTGTTTGGATTCTCTGGATGTGTTGAAATGAGCCTCTAATGGTTGGAAATCACTAAGCCACACACTAGAACTTAGAAATGATGAAATTTAAGCTTTTAATACTGGTTCTAACGGATGTGTTAAAAATTGTTAGAGCTCAAACATGCACTGTCTCGGATCAAGTTAAAATGAGTCCGTGAGGAAATAATGGGATTGTCTCCAAGTTGTGGGAACTTGCACGCTTGAGATAGACCTATGAAGAAGAATAGTTCCTCTACTTATTCCTATTGATATTGTTAATCCTAATTCTAGAAGGAAATCCTAATCTAAAACATGCCAAGGGACTAGGGATAGAATGATAACATGAAAATGAAAACTAAAATAAGGAATGCGAGAGCACTGGAAAAAGTGGAATGAACAAAATCTATTTTGAGTGGAAGTGAAAGGGAATGCATGAAGAGAGGCCGAGGCACATGTAGCACAGATAAAAATGTACTCACACAATCGATTCCATGGGGCACAATAAGAAAATAGAAATGCAAGGGACGTGAAAGTAGCACACCAAGCATAGAGCATAAGGGAAAGGGAAGAAAGAAGAACACACACATTAAGGTAGAGAATAGCCACAAAACGATGCTTCTATTTCTTCCAAATATGCACAATCTATTATATTGGTGTATGAGGTCGATGTCCACATGCAAAGACTATATCTAAAGTCCTATAACTCAAAATATAAAGATATAAAATCCTTAGTTAACACTAGAGGATCCAAAAATTCCCAACCCCTTACAATGAGTCAAGTTATTTTTTTATAGATGGATTGATGAGAGAAAAAGAGGAAAAGGAGGATAAATATGATTTTGAAAAATCAACCACCAACAACCAAAGAATGAATTCTGCTAATTTTTCAAATGCACTTCTCCATGTCTATTAGGTGTATGGGAGAAGAAAGGGGCAAGATTTGAATAAAATTGGGTTGTTGGAGCAATCAAATCTTGCATTAATGGTGGGAGAGATGTTTTCTAGTTTCTCACCTATCCAATCCTGCTAAAATTTGATCTTGAGTGATTTGGAATGTGACCCACATTATCAACTATCAAATAAGACAAACCACACCCTAATTTTAGCTTTATAGCGGAATTTATGATGATTTAAATTCTGCAGGTCTCTCTATCATGTAATGCCATGTGGCACTATGAGAATGGCTTTAAAGGATAGCCTCGCATCAATTCAATTGCCTCTTCCACACATCGAGCAATTTTTTTTCACCGGTATTTGGAACCCAATTGGTGTAATTTGATTGGTTGTGTGTAGCACACTCAATTTTTGACAATCCATGGGGTATAGGAACTAGCACAGGAAGAAGGTACGAAAACACGCGCAGGGGAAAGAAGTGCATAAGAAGAAAGTAGAAAGAGGAAAGTAAAAGTGATCCGCGTAGGAGAAATGGAAGGAATACCTATGGGAGGAATGTATGGAATAGAAACAATCATTGCAATATAATGTGTGGAAACATGGAAGGGGGTGTGGAATCTAGGGACTTAGGTCATTTGGGAAGCAAATATTAGGTGTGCGCAAAGTGTGCGTGAGATTTTGGGAGGAATTCAAATACACCGAGAGTGGGTACGAGGAAAGATGGGAATGATATAGGAAAATAATGGGAAATGAAATACACAACATAAATGGAGAGTGTGAAAGGATGTGAAAGGAACAAGAGTGAAGGAAACATGCCAAGAGAATAATTGAATTGCACACAACTTGAAATGTAGAATCTTAGAACCAGAATGGAAATATAAGTTTTCAAAATAACTAGGTGAATCATTTTGGATATCATTAAGAAAAGGTGTAAATTGATAGGGATTTCTGGAGATTCAAGGGAATCATTAGAGATCAGGTAGAATCATGGGCGATTAAGGTAATCGCTAGTGACTACTATAGAAATGATAAATTTTTCTAATATGATAAACAAAGCTTCAAAAAAATGATTTTTGGTTATTTTTTTTGTCTAGATGAAATTTAAATGGTGAAATAATACAAATAAATACCTTTACTTGAGAAATAAGGTTGATGGTTGTCTCTAAACATCAAACAGAGATCGATGGAAGTGTATGAGAAACTATTGGGTCTTCGAGAAGTGATTAGTGAAAAATCTATCAAAATGATGTACTTGTGAGATCTTGAAACTAATGTAGGTCCTTGATGATCTCTTGAATTAATTAAAATCACCTTGGAGTAAAAATTGAAGTGTAGGCACAAGTAGAATGTTTTTAAATATCCCTAAGAAAGGATTAAATACTCGTATTTATAATCACTAGCAATTGGTTAGGATCACCAGCCGATCTAGGTTTTCAAAGAAAATGTTTGGGAAGTGGCTAAAACCAATCCCAAATATTTATTCCAGGTAAATAATTAGGTTAAATGGTTAGGAAGGTTATGGATGAGTTTTGGGGGTTGGGATTTGATAATAAAATATATTTGAGTTGTTTTAAAATGGTTAAGGTGGATTCAAATTGGTTATGTGGTTTAGAATGTGTAAATAGTAATTCTATAAGAGTGTAACATTTTTTTTATCAAGTTGTGTTAAGTTTTACTTAGGATAATGGTTTTTAGATAGGTTTTAAATTAAATAATGTGTATTTAAAAATAAGTAGGTGGGTTGATGAAAACCAAGTGTCTAAATTTTCCTCTTTTTTCAATGGTTCGTGATAACCAAATTTTTGGATAAAAATGGGGTGAGATAAAGTTTTCCTTTTGTTTGGATGGGTGACCCCCATCAAACTAGGGGTGATTGCAATGTAGTGCAAGAATCACTACTTTTATTTGAGTTGATTGGATAGGTTTGACATGTGTGCATTTCATTTGAAGTTTCCCAAGATGAGGTATCGAAACAAGATGGATATCACTGTAGAATCAAATGATAGAGGAACCAAAGGGTTTTCATCCTATAGAAGTATGATTTGTAGGGATAACTAAAATAATTTAGATCCAAGTGATAGGAGAACCAAAGGTTTCATGGCCTATAGATGTATGGCTTACCGATGTTGAAAATGAGTTTTTGTGATGAATGATCAATTTTGAGGTCTTCAAAATGAGGTTCACTGATGAATTATGTAATAACATGGTTGAAATTTACTGTCAATTTTTAAAAATTATATTTGAATTATAGAAAAGGATGGATTGATAGGTATTAAGATGAATCACTTTGGTGATCATGGTAAATCTACAACGATTACGGGAATTATCAATGATTATAGGAATCATCGGCGATTCCTATGAAGATTAATTAGGGACTATAAATTATTGATGTGCTTAAGAAAAGGCTCATTTGAGATTGATTTTTGTGATATTAGACAACTCATTTGAGTGATAAAAGTGATAAGTGAGAAATGTAAGTGGCGGGACCATCCAAATGACGAGGAGGTCGACGCAAGTAGAGGTATGTACCTTAATTTTTTTTTGTTTCGTGTACTTCTGTTAACTTTTGATTTTTTATTTAAAAATGTTATACGAGATCATGTTTTTGAAATCGTAATGATTTCTAATGATTCTATGGATCACCAAAGATTTAAATAGATCCCGATGCGGGAGCATCATTCTCATGGTTTGGAGAGTGCAATAAAGGTTGAATAAGCCTATGAATATGCAAGGATTGTAAAAATTTCTATCTCCATCTTATTATTGTTCAAGTCCAAATTTAAATGTATATTGTCATAGTGTTGGGCCTCGAATATTAGGTAATTACAATAAGGCATGTGGGTTTGCGGGACCTATATGAAGAAGGAGCGTTGGGTAAAGGTGCATGGGACAAGGGTTTTAGGAGGGTTTAGTAAAACCCACGGTGCACATACTAGGAAAAGAAAAGGGTTTCAGGACTTAGCCATATTCAACATTCCTAGAAGCACATGAGAAAAGTGTGACCTGACTAAGAATGTAGAGTGGATAAGGTGCTAGCTTGGAAACTTGGTGGTCAAGGAAGGAATATTCCATGTGATGGAAGGATCCATAAAGACATCATTGCAGAGAGTGGAGAGCTCATATGGGAAGAATCATGCTCCATTGAAGGACCACATGGAAACTTGACAAACGATCTATTACTTCGAGGAAGGCATGGCGATGGATACTATAGCTATATATAGAGATGCTTGGGTAGAAGAAAGGGAATTATTTGCAAGAAAAGTGTGTGGTCACTAACATCACATAGCGATCAAGAGGCAAAGCTCTGTAAAAATAGTAATGGGTTGTATGGATTCTCATTAGAAGGACTATAGGAGAGATGACATATCTAGAGGGATGGTTCTATGATCATTTTTATAACATGGGAAGCATAGTTAGGATTTGATGCATGAATATTATATGTATTGATACATTAGTCTATTACGGCCTTAAGGAATGTAATATGGTTATTGAACTAAGTTATAAAGAGGAATATACAGCTTTTTTCTAAATATACATTGCTCATTGGTGTAAACCCTAGTGCATCTTCTTTATATTATGAAACATATCATTATTTGTTTGATATTTCTCTTGTTACTGAATGGATGCATTAAAATAATAACACATACTAATCTCTCAAGTATAAATGCATGGTTCTTTTCCTCTTTGCATCTAAGTCTCTATCATAAGTAATGTATTCTCACAAGACTCACATAAAGGAGGGACTCGCGCCCATGTGTGCCTCGGGTGAGTGCCATGCACCCGGCCCAGGTGATAGGTCGGAATGCATGGGGTTATATTATTTTTCTAAGGTCTTAAAAATGACTACACATAGTAAAAGTGAAATCATTGTAGCCAAGGGTAATAGGTCAAGTTGACAAGGTAGGAGTGGTTAAATAGGTGTAAATGAGTTCTTATGAGTCCGATAAGATCATGAAGACCATAAAAATTGGTGTACAATGAGTTGTGAGGTGTTTTTAGACAAATATTATCCACATTCTCTATGTTTAGAACATAGTTGAGGCTTCTTAGGGTGACTGGTCTATTTAGAAGCTAGTTGAGATTCTTAGGGAGCTAGAATAGGGATGTAAAAACATAATGAATTGAAAGCATGTAACAAGTTGTAGAAGGATAGACATTATTTGTATGGAGTTTGATAATGAAGAATGTGTCCTTTATTCAATGAAATTGATTGTTTATAGTGGAATGTGCTAAGAATTGTGCAAGGACAACGAGCTCCTAACCCTTGATCAATGAAATTTGCATTAAAAACGTCTAGCTGTTAAGATGAAAATTTTATGCACGTATAAAGGATCATGTTCATATTTTTTATAAGCCTTGAAGTTGTGAAATTTTATTTTTATGGTAATTTGATTGGTCATGGGCTCAATTTAGTTTTTTCCTATCTTTTGATTAAATTGATGAATTTGAAAAACAAAATCTATTTACCTCAATCATGGAATGGAAAAGAAAGCCTCAAAATCTTGTGTTGATTGGTTGTGCACAATTAGAGATATCATTAATAGTTATATCTAGTTCTAATGGAGCTATAACGATTACATGTTTTACAATAAAAAGAAGGGTTGATGTCAAGTACTCAATTATAACGACCCTCGATTGGGTATAGATGTGATATTAGGTTAAAATCATGAGTCTTAAGGAGATTAGAGGTAAGTGCATAAATTAAATGCCTTTATTTTTGTAAATACTGACTATACATAGCTTTTTAGGATTATACCAAGCTACTTAGAAGACCATTAAAGGAGTAAGTTGGGTAAATAAAGAAGGAACCAATACATGCAAGTTTATAGACATCTAAACCATGGTGAATTATTCCAATATAACATGGATACAAGGTATGAGATATTTTCAATTAAATTATAGGTCTTAAATTTCCAAGAAGAAGGCTATATGGACCTTGAGGAGTGTATGGAAGGAACAATTTGAAGGTTTGTTGCTAGGTAAAACAACAAGGAGATTAAATTTTTATGTTTATACTTTCCAAGGTTTAACCAAGTATAAATGATTCCCTATCTTATTTTCAATACACTTCATTATGTGATGCAAGCATGCCTTGAGGGTTCCAAGGGCATTTGTGTTGATGATAACAAGAAAATTGGTTGTATCATGAAACAGTCTTAGATGATGAGGCTTGGACATATTTATGACCTTGAATTCTATTATTCCCATTTTCTAAATATTGTAACAAGTACCTTTTATACCTAGTAACGAATGGAATGAGCTTAGGGGACTAAATTTTCCCTTATCATGAAACAAGACATGTTTTAAACAAGATTGGTGCATGATGTGGCATTTCGTGAACATGGAAAAAGGGGTGAGATATATTGGAGGTAAATAAACACCTCTTTGGTTGGTATTAGGTAAACTCTTTCTTGGTTCCTTCAAGATACTAACCATGCCAATGTACACAATTCTTAGTATTCCAAGCATGAGAGTAGAGAGTTAATTTGTAGGGAAAATTGAAGACATCCAGACGAGCTCATTATGACTTGGCATTAAGAGGTATTTTTTGATTTTTATGGATTATGAGGGATAATATAAGTGAAGTAAGTGAGAAAAACCTATGGAAGTGAAAAGGGTATAATGTATTAAGTCCATGAAGGAGAACCACCAAATAGAATCCATTTGGTGGTGATGAGTAAGTTATTATAAGTAAGAGTGTGGGTATGAATTGGAGGCCAAAATAGGGAAGAGGATGATGAGGAGTATTAAGTATGCATGAAGGCTCATGAAGGATAGTGAAGTATTGAAGATGCATTTAGAATGGTTGATAGCTCATTCAAGAAACAAGCTAAGCTAAGGAAATATTTACTCCATTGAAGTAGTTGTTACTAATATAGAGATAGGGGTATTCATAATGTGAATGGTATCGAAACGATAGCTAGAGAAGTTTGAGTTCATGCACATGAACATGAAATTGGTCATTGAGGAGGAAATTTGAGCTAAGAGGTGCATCATTTTTTGTATCAGAGCAGGTCTCTGATTTGATTTGTTAATAAGAATATAGATGTTGTGTAAATGTTGAATTTTGTTTGTTTGTGATAATTATTGTATGGTAACTGATGCAAGGTTATAGGTAGGTGAAGGAAGAGGAAGAGAAGTATGAATAAGAAAAGTCCAAGAAAGAAACTACAACTAGCGGGAAGAAGAATAAGCCAAGGAAGTTAACATAAAGGCCATTATAGCTACACAGTTAAAGGTTGTGAGAAAGAGGAAGAGGTAGCTAGATATCCAAGAAGAAGCTTGGATAAGAGAGAGAAAGAAGGATATAATACAAGGTGATAGAGAGACTTGGATGAGAGAGAGACCATGGAAACAAGTAATGTTTTTGTTGCAAGTAGTGAAAGAAATAAGAGCAGAAGAAGAGAAAAAGAGGAAAGAGATGACCAGAGAAAAGGAGATAGCTGAAATAAGGAGGAATATTGAACTCCTTGAGAAAGAGATAGTAGTTGTAGGAGAAGTCTTAGCTGGCATATGGTATAACTAAGTTGAAAGCATACATGATGAGATGATGGATGCACAGGAAGAGCTAAGCTTCATGAGTGAATCATGTGAAGATTCTTGTAGAGATGAGACAGAGCATGAGTATGAAGACTTCATGGAAGAAAATAATGATTGGTCCAGTGAATATGAGGAAGAACCTAAAATATAAGAGAATAAGGATGATGATTAGTCCATTCAGATGACATTTTGAATGCTAATGTTATGTTTAAGTCTGATTTTGTAGGTTTAGATGACATCCTTTCCAAGGAATCCATAAAGGATTAAATATCAAATAAAGATTTCAAGATAGGATGAAAACGAAGGATGAATTTGAAAGTATTCAGGAATTAAGGCATGCAATAAGAAGAAGGAAAGAAAGAGAAAATAATGAGAATAAAAGACCTTGCAAAAGAATATAGATATATAGTGCCCAAGTGGCTTAAGAATTCAACACCTAAACAAACATATGAAGGTCACGGAGGTGCAATAATATTCCAAGGAGATGCATATGGAAGTAAGAATACTAAGGAACCAATTATTGTTCAAAGAAGTTACTAAAAGAAGAAGTTAGATGCCATTCCAAGTAAGGTACAAGAAGTACAACATAAAGGAAAATTCATTGACCCAAATGCATCATATGATGATACATTGAGAATGATTAGTAACAACAATGATGAATGTTTGATTGAATTTTGTAAAGAGAAGATAGTATGGACTAATGTGGAAGTAGGTGAATGCTCTTATGGAGGTCAAAATAAGAGAATGGAAGAAAATGGAAACTTCTTGAAAGAAGTACAACAATGTCTACATGTTGGACCTAAGTTTGATGAATGTCAAGAAGATATAGATGAATTCTTGTTACAAGAAGAGCTAAAGGTGATAGAATAAATGTATGTAGACACAAGCCAACCCAAAGGTGAAGAATTGATGGAGGCATGAAATAATGTTAAAGATCACCACAAGTTGATGAGGATGAAGAGGTAAAATATGAAAATTTGAAATCATATTTTGTTTATTTTGATGATAGTGTGAATGATGCAAACCTTGCTCAAGAGATGTTACATTTTGAACAAGAGGAAAATGAATTTGTTTATGCAAGTATGGAGAAATTACAAGATGAATTGAGTGCATTGGAATGTGTTATACTCCATGACTGTCCTAAACTAGCTGAGATGGAGAAATTGGATGAATGGAAGAAGGAAAATGAGTCTCAAGGAGGGATGATAATGAAAGAATAAGCAAATGCAACAGTTGTGAGAGAAAATTGGAATGAAAGGAACATTGACAAGCCTAGAAATGAATAAATGCAAGGAAAAAACAGGGATAAAAATACCAACTTGGAATTGATCAATGAAAAAAAAAAAGAGAAGAGGAGGAGCAACATCATGAAGAGGCTTCAAAGATTCAAAATTTTGTGTCTAAGGTTGTTTCTAGTGTTGTGCATGCAAATATAGTAGATGCTAAGGTGAATGAAGCCCAAAGTTATATGAGAAAACTCTCGTAAACAAGAGAACAAGTTGATCTTGAAGATATGAATGAAGATGAACTAGAAATATGGAGCTTAGTGAATGTCAAGAAGATAAGAAGAGGAAAATACAAGAAGAGACAAAGAAGTAAGAAAATGAGGTATAAAGAGTATAAACGTAAGATGCAAAAGAAAGCATGGACAAGAAGAATATGGGACCTAGGTACAAGTCAAGGAGAAAGAAAGAGATGAAGACTCATGAGCAGGAGCTCATGAAATCTTTCAAGATGGATAGCCTAATGTAGGAGCATCATCCTCATTATTTGGAGAGTGCAATAAAGGTTGAATAAGCCTATGAAAGGAACTGAGCATATGCAAGGATTTTCAAAGTTTTCTATCTCCATATTATTATTGTTCAAGTCCAAATTTGAATGTATATTGTCATAGTAAAAGTGAAAGCATTGTAACCAAGGGTAATAGGTCAAGTTGACTAGGTAAGAGTGGTTAAATAGGTGTATATGAGTTTTTATGAGTTTGATAAGGTCATGAAGACCATAAAAGGAGGTGTGTAACAATTGTGAGTTAATATTAGATGAATATTATCCATATTTTATATTTTTAGAACAAGGTTGAGGCTTCTTAGGGTGACTTGGTCTATTTAGAAGCTAGTTGAGCTTCTTAGGGAGCTAGAATAGGGATGAAAAAACATAATGAATGGAAAAAATCGATGGAGAAATCATGTAACAAGTTGTAGAAGGATAAACACTATATGTATGAATTTTGAAAATGAATAATTTATCTTTATTTCAATGAAATCACTTGTTTATAGTGGAATGTGGTAAGAAGCGTGAAAGGGCGGTGAGATCCTAACCCTTGATCAATGAAACTTGCCTAAAAAAATGTTTGACTGTTAAGATGAAAATTTTCTACATGTACCAAGGATCATGTTCATATTTTTATAAGCCCTTAAGTTGCGAAATTTTATTTTTATGGTAATTTGATTGGTCATGGGATTAATTTAGGGATTTTCCTATCTTTGATTAAATTGATGAATTTGAAAAAATAATTATATTTACCTAAGTCATGGCATGGAAAAGAAACCGTCAAAATCTCAAGTTGATTGGCTATGCATAGTTGGAGATATCATTAATAGTTATATCAAGCTCTAATGGAGCTATAACAATGTACATGTTTTGCAAGAAAATGGAAAGGTTGTTGTAAGTACTCAATTATCATGACCCTAGACTAGGTATAGATGTAATATTAGGTTCAAATCATGGGTCTTAAGGATATCGAGAGGTAATTTCATAAATTAACTTCCTTCATTTTGTAAACACCGACCGTCTGAGAGATTTCTAGGATGTACTAAGCTACTTGAAGACCAATAAAGGAGTAATTTGGTAAATAAAGAAGGAACCATTATATGAAATTTTATAGACATCAAAACCATGGTAAATAATTCAAATGGAATGTGGATACAGGGTATGAGAGATTTCAAATTGCATTACAGGTCTTAAATTACCAAGAAGAAGGCTATATGGAGCTTGAGGAAGTGTATGGAACAAGAAATTTGAAGCTTGTTGATAGGAAAACAACATGGAGATTAAATATTTATGTTGATGGCTTTCCATGGTCTTACGAGTATAAATGACTCCCTGTCTTATTTTTAATATACTTAATTTTGTAATGCAAGCATGCCTTGAGGGTTCCAAGGAATATGTGTTGGTGATTATAAGAAAATGGGTTATAGCATGAAGCAGTCTTAGATGAAGAGGCTTGGACATATTTATGATCTTGAATTCAATTATTCCCATTTCCTCAAGATTACAAAAACTAGCTTCTACACCTAGTAACTAATGGAATGAGCTTAGGGGACTAAATTTTCTCTTAGCATGAAACAAGAAATTTTTGAACAATATTGGTGCATGATGTGGAATTTCATGAACATGGACGAGAGGGGGTGAGATAGATTGGATCCAAATTGGCACCCATTTGGTTTTTATTAGATAAATTATTTCTTGGTGCCTTCAATATACTAACCATGCCAATGTAGACAATTCTTAGTATTGCAAGCATGATAGTAGAGAGCCAATTTGCAGGGGACAGATTAAAGACATCTAGATGAGCTCAAGATAAATTGGAATTATGAGGTCTTGTGTCATTTTTATGTATTATGAGGGATAATATAAATTATGTAAGTGAGAAAACCCTAGGGAAGTGAAATAGGTATAAGGTATTAAGTCTGGGAAGGAGAACCACCAAATATAATCCATTTGGTGGTGATGAGTAAGCTATTATAAGTAAGAGTGTAGATATGAATTAGAAGCGAAGCAGACAGAGGATGATGAGGAGTATTAAGTATGAATGAAGGAACATGAAGGATAGTGAAGTATTGAAGATGCATTTAGAAGGGTGAGGGACCATTTAGGAAATAAAATAAGCTAAGGAAATATGTACTCCATTGAAGTAGTTACTAATATAGAGATAGGGGTATCCATAATATGAAGGGTATCAAAAAAGATAGATAGAGAAGTATGAGGTCATGCAAATGAACATGAAATTGGTCATTAAGGAGGAAATTTGAGCTAATAAGTGCCTCAAATCTCTAGAAATCCATCCGAATTTTTAGCGATCAAATTTTTGATATCAATTTGATGAAATTTTGATGTGAATGTGTTCTAATAGATGTATTTATGTATTTTTGATGCAGGTGAAGGATAAGTTGACTATCAGAGATAGGATTCTAGTGATTCTAACAGAGGTGAGGGAAGATATGTCATATAATGATTGGAAATATGTGGAGGTGGGTTTTATGGGGATCCGTGACTATAGACGCATCTATAGACATTAGGGGTTATTTTTGGCATTGATGGAGAGGTGGGATCCTACCACCTGTACTTTCTGGTTACCAATGGGTGAGATTGTCATCACCCTACAATATTTTCATAGGATTACTCGATGTCCCACACATGGAGAGTGTATTTATTATATTGATGATACCGAGAGGGAGGAGGTCATGAGGAGATTCTATGGAGATGATGTTTATGATGTGAGATATATTATGGGTGGATTCTATTACCACTCCTAATATTTTTAGAAAGAGAGGGTTTTACATGGATTCTTTGTTAGTATAAATTCACAAACACCCACGGATGTTGATCGATTTCTAGGTTGATCATACTAGCATCAGTGTGATTGCACAACATTGAATCCTCTCTCCAAGTGTGGGACTTGCAAAAATGAGAAAGGAATCTCCAGAGAAGGCTGGTTCCTCTTCCTAAACTACCTGCCACAAGCTATTCCAGTGCAGGCAAGCTAATCTAATCCTAATCTAACCTCCAAGGAGATAGGGAGAGAGAGAAAAGAGAAAAAAAGAACAAAAGCCTACACTAAAACGGTGATACACCAGAGAAGGAAAATGTTGAACATCTATCAAAACTGCTATGAACACAGCTCCAACCTTGCAATGAACATTTAAACGTGCACAAATACCTGCAATGAAGAAAGGCAAGAAGAAAACAAGCAAAAAAATGAGCAAGGATGGACATATGCATCACAAAAACATTTTTTGTTGCTCTAGAAGTTTGCAGAGAACATCATTTTAATGGTAAAAGGTGAAAAATTCCATTACAAAGTAGGGGAGGGGGTTCAAAATCCATTTTCAACCCTGGGGAAGAAAATAAAGGAGAGAAGAGTAGAAAAGATGAACAACACTTTGAAAAATGAGCCAAATCTGGCTTTTACAATGCATGGGTCGAGCCCAAGAGAGAGAAAATGCATAAAAACGTGGGAGCCATTCCTCATTGAATTAAGATGCATTAAAACAACATGGGCGTCCTTAAAGACCCATGCCCTGACATTTTTGGCCATGCTGGAGAACAATGCGACCCATTTTGCATTAAAACTGGTTGTTGAAACGTCATTTCTGGCCATTACCATGTGCCATAGACGTTTCTTGATTTTTCTCTCTCCAAACTAAACCAAAATTCAAAAAAGACCACGGAATCATGTAGATGATTTCACCATCTTTCCATTGATATAAAGAACGTGAAAATCTAAGCCTTGGATCGAAAGTTATGGCCATTTGAAGTTTTAGGGCAAAAACAGGCCCAAAACGGATCGACGGGAATTTTTTTTGAATTTTACCTCTTTTTTGCATTTTGGAAAAAGAAAAAATTAATTTTCCCCACACTCCACCACTTGGATGACACATGTCAAGCCCTGATTGGCCACAAGCTTCCATTCGGTGGTGGGGGCAGCGGGCCAAAACTCACCCTTTGGACTTTCGGCAAAACATTTTGCCAAAAATTCTAATTTTTTGCCCCGCTCTGCTGGGTCAATGGTGAAGACACGTGGTGAGATTTGATTCGTCCACGGGCCTCCTTTCAAAATTTTACCTTGTGCCAAACACTTAGCAATTTTTTCAACTTTCTTCCCCTTCTGACACGTGGCACGTTCTGATTCATCCGCGGGCCTCCTTGTCTCTTTGCGGCCTTTTCGTCTTTTCGCGTCTCACGTGCCCCTCGCGTACTTTTGGCCCAGCTGTCCTGGACTTCACAGGAAAAATATCTCCGAACCGCCTGAAATAACTGCCCTATTTATGGCCCTTTCACCTTTTCACATCTCACACGTCCCTCGCATACTTTTGGCCCAGTTGTCCTGGACTGCCTGGGACAAATATCTCCGACCACTTTGAAATCAGATCGTCTTCGGCAAACCGCCGATTGCGGCCCCACGCGTACCTTTGTCCCGGCTGTCCCAAACCGCGTTAAACAGAGACTTAGGCAATTTTTCCTCTGTTTTCGGCCATTTCGGCTTTTCGCGTCCCTCGCGTCCCGGTGTCCCAATTGTCCCGCGGACCGCCTGGGACAAAAATGTCCGACTTAGCCAATTTTCTTACTTTTCTCAGCCCCAAGTTTGGTACGACGAACCTCAAGACGACCCGAAATGCTTTAAAATAGTCCTGCAACCTTATTTTTTGCATTTTTCTATTTTTTCTAACTCGTTGGGATTTCTTCTTGGATGGGAGAGTTAGAGAGAAGCCGAGGGGGTCCCAAAAAACATGATTTCGGGCCTTGAATCAATCTACTTGCTCGGGACTGAAGAATTTGATGCATGTTGTCAAAAATTACCTTGAGGGGTGAATTTTGGATAACAATTACTATGATGAAGACGAGGATCACTTATTTAATTTTTCCCAACTCTAGTGGTGGTCGGGCCATAGATGATGATTGGTGTTATTGTATAGATAATGGAGCATCGTACAATCTTTGGATGGGCCCTGATTTTTTAACACATACGTATAGGAGCTATGGGCTTGGTGTATTCAAAGGAGATATAGGATATACATTTATTTTCTATTATAGTGTTAGGCCTTCAAACATATTTCCATGACTTTTCCTCATGGTTTACCATGGGGAGGTGTAGATTTGATTTGAAGATTAGCTTGTTTTCTAAGATGACACACTTATGTAGGGTAGTTTGTATTGGTTTTCTAGTATGTCAAGGACTAGAGAGGGTGATCAATGCCACTAAATAGGAGCTATGGGTTCAAGGTTGATAGGGAGGAGAGTGAAATCTGCTAGTTTTAGTTGTGTCGGGTGATAGTTTGGTCTAATATAGGATGTGCTTGTGAATCTTATTTTTATAGACATGAGGACATGGATGTGGATTCCCCAAGGAAGTGATTAGAGCACATTTTCATATGCTTGATGAGGAGGGAGCCATGGGTATCAATGAGCATGAAGGTGTGGTACCCATAGATGATGTTGGTGTGATTCTTTGGTTATAGGGCATGGTAGACTAGGGATTATTACACGTGGGAGAGAGATCTTATAGTTCATAGGGTTAAGAGAGTATGGACCTGAGTGCAGGGGGAAAATGATGAGGGTGAGGAGAAAAAAATTGGTGATAGAGAATCCCTTGAGGCTACGATTTCATGATTAATGGCCGAGAAGGCTGCAGTGGAAGGGAACATGATGGTCCGAGGGAAGAGAGGGCTATCTTGGTGATAGAGAGGGATGGATTGAGGAATGAGTGAGATGGATTGAGAACAGAGTTCGATATCCTTAGCCAATAGTTGCACTTCGGATACATCCGATTGAGACACATATAGATATCACTAAGAGACCCCGAAAGGGATCCACGAAATTACAGGGGACATTGGTGTTAGGTACCGAGTTGACAACACAAGCTCATTATAAAATTCAGATGGGACTACCTTGTTTGGTTATCCTAGCTCACTAATAGTCTATACAATAGGATCTAGCATATTATGAGGACTTAGTTGTATAGAACTTTCTGTTGGACTTTGATATGTTGGGCATCTAGTTTAACAAGGAGAAGGTACTAGTATTAGTGGAGCGAGTGTGGGATAGCCACCTTGGAGTTTAGAGGAGGAGATGGTGATGGAACTATGGGAGCTCAAAGGGTTGGAGGTCAAGATGCTCGGGGAGCATAGTTTGTTGTAGTTATTTCTTTACGGGTGGCCATTTTATTGGATAGTCATGATGAATTGTATGTTTTGATATAGATGATACTGTATGAAGCCTTGATTTTTTGATGTATAGATTTTTATATACAAATTTTGGGGGAATCCATGTGATTTTATAGAGACATTTGGATATGATGATTATATGTATGATGATGGGTTTGATTTATGATTAATGTGTTAATTTTTATATTTATGTGATGTGATTTGTTTATGATTGCATTTGATTTGATGGATGTTTTAATATTATTAGCATGTGTTATAATTAGATTGATGTCTTGGTTAAACATTGATATGTATGTGTCACTTTAATGTGATCAAAATATGTAAAAAAATTTCTAACTCTTGAATAAGAATAAAACATATAAGGATTGTTTTATACTTGAATTTTATACATACGTGATGGGAATAAATATGGTGAAGGCACTCTCAATTTTTTTCCTTATAGAAAAATTTAACATGCGACTAACAATGGGTGGTCACACATAGGATATTGAGTATAGATAGAAGTGATAAGTGTACCCTCATAGAACATGGGAAGGGTTAACACATGTAGGCTATGTTGGAGAGAGTATCTTCTCCTCACGAATAGTTTTATAAAAAGATACCCCATCTATTTATTTTTGTAGTGCCCACTTCCCTTTAACACCTTTTGATACTGATTTTGATATTGTTGATTACATTATGGACATTATTATGATTTTGGTTTAGTATGATGTTAGCTATTTAATCACGGATTATTGTAATCTTGATTTGTTTATGATGCACGATGATTATTAGAGACACTCATATGTGGATGATATACTATTTGACATGTGATTTTGGATATTGTGAGTAGACTTAGAAGTGGACATTTTATGATGATGATATAGTTGTTACTTTGATGTTGTTGATATAAATTGTAAGTGATTTTGTTAAATTGCTTTGATGATTGTTGTTTTCACATATTTAGATGATTTTGTTATTATATTTATATCATGTTGGATGTTTTGATATATCCACGAGGCTGAAGGAGGTATTTTTGTTTTGCGGGTTAAAAATCACAACAAACATCGGGGATTGGAGACCAACCATAATGGAATTCTAAGTGACTTCAACAAGGTCACCATGGCATCTTGTTTTATTGTGTTGTGTTTATTTGTGGTTAGGGATTCCCATGGGGGATCACCTTTAAATGTGACAATGGGTTTTTGTATTTTCTATGTGGTCCCTTTTTATTATTGTTGTATGTATTTTATTAGTGATGTGTCCCTTTCTTTTATTTAATTATGTTGTGGAGAATTAATGTTTGTAATCTTATTGTTAAAAATAAATAAATCAATCAATCAAATTGGGATATAAGAAAGTAATTATAAGAGTTGTTGGATTTTGTGTTAAATGTGTAAGGGATGTGTAAGTATGTGTAAGAGTTGTGTAAGTCAGATTTTGGAGTATGAAACACTCCACCTCCTTGGAAATTCGAATTTGTCCTTGGAGGCTTATGGGACAAGTAAAAATTGTTCCATGCCTCTTAAAGCTATTTACCAACCATACCTATGGTTGGAGGGTTAGTTTTGGCCCTTTTTAATGCATTTGTATTAATCATGTTGCATGTTTTAATTGAACTTTCTTCATGTTTTAAATTTGCAGTCCTTTGGGGTGTGGGCTTTTGGAGTGTGAAAGTAAATTTGTCATATTTTCACCCACCTCTTTATTATGATTGGGAGAATGAAATTTTGTCTTGTGTGATTGGATTTGAGGATGTGTGATGTGGCATTCTACATAGATCCACATCATCCTCTTCTCTTCCCTCTTCTATAAAATTCAAACTCTTTTCTTGTTTTGGGTTGTTGAATCATTTTGCAAACTTCTTTGGGGTGTATTTTTTTTTTTGGAGCTCTTGTGAATTTTGGAGAAGATTGGAGATAATTTCATACTTGGCATTGCTATTTTTGGTGTGTTCTTGGAATTGAAGCTTGCTATTTGGAAATAAAATCTACGATGGAGAGGTTGGAGCTGAGTTCTTCTTTTATGATTGTTATTTCTTTTGTGTATGAATGAATGGTGTATTTTTTGTGTTTTGTTGGTGTTTGGGTATTGCCATAGGTATGGTGTAGGAGAAGGCTATGGGGAATCCATGTGGGGGCATAAGGGAATTCTAATTTTTGAGGAGTTTGGGTTTGCGATCAACCATGGAAAAGAAATAGCTTTCATTTCTTACTTTGTGGGGGAATAAGGAAATCTATGGGGGGCATAAGGAGGGATTGTGGGGGCATAAGGATATGTGTGGTGAAATTTATTGGTGGTTTGCTACAGGTGGATGCCCAATTCCCATTGGGAGGCATAAAAGCTTCCCCATAGTCTTTTCTCCTTTGGCTTGCATCATCAAGCCCGATTTCTGTTTGAATGTTGTCAAATGTAGTTATAAACTGAATTCTTGTGTTGAATTGTGTTTTAATTTGAATATGCATGTTGAAATAATTTCGTGTGTGTTGTGGAACCTTGTTGTTTCCATGGGTTGAATCAAACATTTTTATTGTTTTGTGGCTGGGGCTAGGGGGATAATGATGAAGGATGGCTTATCCTTTCATTGGATATCTTGGTTGGGTGGAGAGCATTGCCTTTCCCCCACTTTTGTTGTGATAAAATTGGAAGAAAAAGGAAAATTGCTTGTTGTTGTTCTCGCAATAGAAGAAGACAAATTTTCCAAAGTACCTTGTGAAATATATTTCATTGTAACCTTTCCCACTTTGATGTGGATGAAATTTTAATGTATTTTGTGAAGAAAATATGTATGTAATTGGTTATGAAAGTTGCATATTCGAATTGTGAAAGATATTTATATTTTGTTCTATACATTTGAAAGAAAGAGCGTGAAATTTACTTATTGCATTCAAGGAATGGAAGAATATAAAGATATATTTCTTTTAGAATTAATAAATAATTGCAAGACCTTTCCTCATTTGCATTGTTGATTCAAATTGGAATATCAGATTGTGATTGAAATCCCTGTTTAGAAAAATGTAATGAAAGAATTACATATTAAGAATTAAATTCTTGTTTCTTTTGGAAATTTATTAAATTAGAAATCAGACTATACATTATAGCTTTTAAATGGTCTGATTTGAAACAACTAAATGCCTTGGACTAGCATAGAAATTAATTTCCACACTTGAATGATGAAATTGATAAACTGATTCTCTAGAAATGGATCTTTGTTGTAAATTTTAAAACTAACAAATATCTAATTAAAATGCACATGATTCGAGCCTACACATAATAATCAACTTGGAAACATTAAAATTTAGAATGCTACATTATCAAAGAACTCATTTTGACATAAAAAGTTAAGAATTTTTTTTAAAACATTGCAAAATCGGGCCTAAACCTTTTCACAGTCATTTTCTGTCAATTGTTGGAAAAATGCAAATTGGAAATCAAACAAGTGAAATTATTTTCTTAAGAAATCCTAATTCCTTTCGAGAACAATCCTAAATTTTTGTTTGTCATGTTGAGTGAAGGAGGAGACCAAATTGATTAACTTTTGTAAGTTTAAATTTATCAGTTGACTATTTAAAATCCTGCAGAGGCCATTTTCATAAAAATTACCTCTCAAACTTTATCAAAATGAAGAATTGATGATTTCTATGCAAAGAGAGCATTGAGATCTTTCCATAAAGTCCTTGTTTTCCAAAAACTGAGATTTCTAACAAAATTTATGACCCCATGAAGTTTTCCTACCTTGGTGGCAAAATTTGGAAAATTTTTCTGGCGGGCCCACGAACCAAAAATTCCCATTAAAAAAAAGTCCTTAGAAAAAATTAAAAAAAAATCTTGGGGAAAATTTTTAAAATTTCCTCCACCGGCCCACAACCAATCAGAGGTTGCCACGTGTCCTCACGGGGCAACGATGGAGGTACGACATCATTTTTGTCCTTGGGCCTTTTTAAAAATTTAGAAAATTTTACCTTTCTTCCCGCTCGGCCCACAATCCCGCATCCATCGGGTACTGCCACATGGCAACATGGGGTGATAGCAGGGGGCGAAACCTCGTGACCCTTTTCCTTTTGAAATTTTCATTTTGGGATTTTTAGTGTTTCCTCCCGCGGTCCCACACTCCCACCTAGCCTCGAGAAGACCCCACCACGGACACGCGGACCCTACCATCAAACTTCTCCCTTTTTCCTCCCTTGCTGAAATCTCCCAAACTCTTCCACCACAACTCCCTTCCCTCATTCCTCCCCGCTCAACTATTTGAGTGCCACATGTCCCCGAACCCACAAACACAGACGCATTTTGGTTTTTCCTCCTGCGTAAGAATAAAAGATCAAAACTGCCCCGCGAGCCACTAACCTAGAAAATGGGCTTCCTTCCCCACTTGACACGTGTCCCTTTTGGGAAAATTTGACTCGCAAGGTCCAGCCGGCCCATAAGCTGGAGATTTACAAGGAGTTAGGAGGACTTATTTATATTGTTGGAATGGTGAGAAAAATTCCTATCAATGGGAGTGATTTAGGGAAATTTTGAAGGCTTTAAGTATGAGAAAAATAAAGTTAAAACTCGAACACTGTTAGAGAGTGGGTATGGTGATAATTTACCCCTTAAACCTAATCGAAACTTATAACTCTAAAATTTGGACCTTGTAACCTCTAATAAGTGTTAATAGAAGAAAAGTATGTTCTCATAGATTAAACCTATTCGAAACCTATTAGTGTCATTTGTTGTCTTACTGACACTGGTTGTGGACACTTTTGATAAAAACAAAATTATTCCATAATTTTTTTGACTAACCCTAGGTTGTTTCTTGGGTCTCAAGTGGGTTGTTTTAACGGGAATCACACTTGGTATCGAGCTTGATGGTTCAAAAGCTTGGACCATTGGGCACACTAGAAACCTTGGGACATGAAACTTAAACCTAGCACATTTTTAAATCTAGAAAACAACTTGGTTTAGAAATTGTATATTGGAGTAAACATGAAATTGAATAAATCTTAGAAAAATGAACTAAATCTTGCTTTTGTGTCATGCGGGAGGCACAAATAGGGCGGGGAATTTTCACATAGACTCGAGACTTACCACCACCACCACCACCGAATTAGAGTGTAGCGGCCATCCTACCCCGATTTTGTAGACTTTTCGGGATGTCAATGCGCTCTATGCGAGAGGATTAGGTGGAGGACATGCGATCGATCATGAAAGAGCCCCTTCCATCGAGGGTTAGGTATCTCCTCAACCAAAGCAAGGAGCATAGAGGAGATAAATCCCATGTAGAGTCACCAAGGCGAGAGTCACCACAGAGGGGACATGGTGACCATGTTTCAAAGCACAGAGAGAGGTCTTGGAGCCCTAGGCTTAGGGATGAGCACACGAGAAAGACCTAGAGGCCGTTAGACCACGATTCTGAGATCACATTTGGGAGATCCTAAAGCTTTGAACCTCACATTACTCGGGTGACACGGGTGGATTTTAGGAAGAGGCCTAACTAGTGAGCTTGATCGGTTCTTTACAAGATTTTTCCTTGTTCTAGAAACACGAAGGCTCATGTTGCGATCCATCTACCGAGGGATGGATTAGGAGTATGGTGGAGGACAGAGGAGTAAAAGCTCCATGTAGATTATGAGACAGTGACACAGGAGATATTTGAGGAGACATTCGGAGTAGGTATTTGTCATGGAGGTTCATACAGTAGAGGATCGATGAGTTCCATGACCTCCGACAAGCATCTATTTCAGTAGCAGAGTATGAGAGTAGATTTATGGATCTACTCCAGTATGTTAAGTCTATGCAAGATGACCAGTGTGGATTCACGGAGTTCATCGGGGCCTAAATTTAGATATTGGAGGTGCAATATGGATCCACTACCCACAGACATAAATGAGGCCATCGAGAAGGCCTATATATTAGAGGAGACTTGGGAAAGACCCAGAGGCTGGAGACTAAGTCTAGATCAGCATATATCAAATGCGGGATAGTAGACCGAAGGGTCAAGATCCATGCCACAGACTTCCGGGAACCTACTAGAGGTACTACTCATTGGGTAGGATTAGGAGGATGTTTTGGTTGTGGAGTTACGAGGACATTTTGGAGAGACTACCCACATAACCCTAACAACAAGTGTAAGACATAGATCTCGAGCCTACGGTTGGTGACATGGGACATAGCCATAGAATTTATGCAGTGGTTGAGAACCGTCGGGTAGAGCATCGAGCATAGTAATTGAGACCATAGATAGCATTGGTGGTATTCCTACCTTTGTATTGTTTGATTCTAGTTCTTATGATTCTTTCATTGCACCATCTTTAGTAGAGCGATGCAGGCTGGTGGCAGTTAGGTAGGGTCTTAGTTGGGATGTTGAGATGGCTTCTGGAGACAAGATCTCTGTAGACTCCTTAGTTAAGGAGTGTGTAGTGAATTTGGGACCTTTCACCACTACGTTAGATCTCTGTATCCTTTCTTTGGGCTCGTATGGAGTCATTTTAGGTATGGATTGGCTATCTACACATAGGGCCAGGATGGATTGTTACCATAAGACTATATCTTGTGCAAATGATTTGGGAGTTGAGTTAGTGATTTCAGGGGTCAAGAGACCCATTTCTATTCACACCATCTCCACTATGCAGCTTAAGGGGTGTGTGCGACGAGGTTGTCGGATGTATGTTGTTAAATTCAATGATAGATCATAGGATGGGTCTAATGGACCATCACTAAATGATCATACCATTTTAAAAGAGTTTTGAGATGTCTTTCTAGGGGAGCTATCGGGGTTACCAACCCCACTTGAGATTTATTTTCATATAGATCTAGTTCTGGAGTAGAACCTATCTCACGAGAACCTTATCAGATGACCACCCCAAAGCTATATGAGCTCAAGATGTAGCTTGAGGGCCTTTAAGAGAAATGCCTTATCTATCCTAGTGTATCCCCTTGGAGTGCACTTTGGTGATCTTGGTGAAGAAGAAGGATGGATCCTTATGGTTGTGTATTGATTCTTGCCCAAATTTGAAAAAGGTGACGATCAAGAATCATCATCCCCTTCCACGTATTGATGGCTTGTTTGATTAGATGAAGGAGCCATGTTTTTCTCTAAGATTGATCTTAAGTCAGGTACCATCGCTAAGGATTTTGGAGGTGGCGATTCATTAGAACACCTTCGTATGATATATGGGCACTATGAGTTCACGGTGGTGCCTTTTGGTTTAACTAATGCCCCCACAATTTTCATGAGTTTGATGAATGGGGTATTCAGGACCTTCTTATACTACTTCATGCTCATCTTCCTAGATGAAATTTTGATTTACTCACGTACGCGTGAGGAGCATGAGGTACCTTTGCCGAGGTTCTTTGAGGTGTCTTTGTGAGTGCGACTTTATGGGAACTAGGAGAAGTGTGCATTATTTCAAAAAGAGGTGTAGTACTTGGGACATATCATTTTGGGAAGGTATCACCATCGATCCTTCCAATATTAGAGCCATTATGGATTTTCTGAACCCACTATAGTTACCAAGGTGTGCATCTTCATGGGATTAACAGGTACTATAGGAGATTTGTTCGGGACTTCTCTCGGATTGTGCCCTATCACTTCCCTTCAGAGGAAAGGGAAGAAGTTTTTTTGATTGAAAAGATGTGAGTAGTATTTCAGGACACTTTGAAGGATTGCCTCACGACATCACCCATTCTTGCGGTGTTAGATCCACATGGTGAGTTCTTTGTTTACACGAGATGCATCTTTAGCAGGCTTGGATGTTTGTTGATGAAAGAGGGTAGAGTAGTGGCTTTTGAGTCTTGCAAACTCAAAGATCACGAGCTTAATTATCTAACCCATGATCTTGAGCTTTCGGTAGTCATGCATGCCTTGGTTTGATGGAGGAACTTTCTTCTTGGTAGGATATTCACACTCAGGATAGATCATTTGAGTCTTCAACACATCTTCATGTAGCCTAATCTCAACGCTCATCAGCGGCATTGAATGGAGTTGATTTTTGAGTATGTTATGGAGATCGAGCATGTAAAGGGGAAGGATAATGTGGTATAAAACACTCTCAGTAGATGGAGACATGTGGCTATGGCCACATTAGTGAGCATAGATTTGCAGAGCAGGATCCTTGAGCAGCTTCCTCTTGACAACTTCTACATTGTAGTACGGGCATAGATCAAGTCTCAGAGACCCCTTGAGGGGAAGTTTGATGGGTTTTCCTTAGAGACAGATGGTCTTCTTAGGAACAGAGGCTGGATATATGTTCCTAGAGATGGAGGCTTGAGGCAAGACATCTTGGTAGAGGCACATCGTGCACCTTATTCAACCCATCCGGAGTGAAGAAGATGGATGCCACCTTGAGATAGTTGTATTATTGGAGAGGAATTTTTAGATATGTGGCCCAATTTGTGTCATGATTTTTAGAGTGCCAAAGAGTTAAGGCCGAGCATCAACATCCAACTGGTCTTCTTTATCCTCATGTTATACTAGAATGGAAGTGGAACACCATTTCCATGGATTTCATTATTGGGCTACCAATGTCAAGATATCACCACGACGCCATTATGGTCACGGTTGATAAATTGAAAAAAGTGGCTCACTTTTCTCTGGTGAAGACCACTTATACAGCTAGAGTAGTGGCACAAGTATATTTGGATGAGATTGTCAGGTTGCACGGGATTCCACGGAAGATCATTTGTGACCACAATCCTTTTTACACTTCCCATTTCTGGACTACCATGTAGTATGTCCTCGGGACAAGATTCAACTTCAGCACAACATATCACCCCGATACAGATGGAAAGATGGGTGAATAAAATTTTAGATGACATGCTCAGGATGTATGTGATGGATCAACAGTCTAAATGGGAAGAGTACCTATACTTAGTGGAGTTTTCCTACAATAATAGTTTTTAGAGTTCTATAGGCATGACTCCTTTTCAGGATTTGTATGGTAGAGAGTGCAGGATACCTCTTAGCTAGGAAAGGATAGAAGATAGGTTTTCTCTTGGACTAGCTCTTTTATAGGACATGGAGCAGCAGGTGGTGTTGATCAGGTAGAGATTGTAGGAGGCACAAGATAGCCAAAAGAAGTATGCAAATCAGCATAGGATCGACCATAGTTTTAATGTGGGCATGAAGGTATTACTTCATGTCAGGCCACACAAGAACCCTATCCATTATGGAAAAGGTTCTAAGTTAGCTGCTAGATTCATTGGTCCTTTTGAGATCTTGGAGTGTATCGGCCCTTTGGCCTACCGTCTAACATTGCCACCAAACTTGTCTCACATATATGATGTTTTCACGTTTTGGTTCTTAAAAGATATATTGAAGACCCTTATCATGTGTTGGATTGGACATCATTACAGGTGTAGGATCAGGGGTAGGTGATGGTGGAGCCTGTTTACATCCTAGATCGTAGGACCCTAGGCCTTCAAGGTAGAGAGGTTGATCGGGTTCAGTACAGTGGGACAGATATGATGAGACTACAGCTACATGGGAGGAGGCTACTTCATTACGAGTTTAGTTTCCACATTTGTTTCAGTGACTTCTAGGAGGAATTTGAGTCTAAGGGGAGGGGATGTAGTGCCCACTTCCCTTTGACACCTTTTGATACTATTTTTGATATTTTTGATTACATTATGGACATTATTATGATTTTGATTTAGTATGATGTTAGTTATTTAATCATGGATTATTGTGATCTTGATTTGGTTATGATGCATGATGATTATTAGAGACACTCATATGTGGATGATGATATACTATTTGACATGTGATTTTGGATATTGTGAGTAGACTTAGAAATGGAAATTTTATGATGATGATATAGTTGTTACTTTGATGTTGTTGATATAAATTGTAAGTGATTTTGTTAAATTACTTTGATGATTGTTATGATTCACATATTTAGATGATTTTGTGATTATATTTATATCATTTTGGATGTTCGATATGGCCATGAGGTGAAGGAGGTATTTGTGTTTTGCGGGTTAAAAATCACAACAAACATCGGTGGATTGGAGACCAACCACAATAGAATTCTAGGTGAATTCAACAAGGTCACCATGGAAACTTGTTTATTTGTGTTGTTTTTATCTGTGGTTAGGGATTCCCATGGGGGGGATCACCTTTAAATGTGACCATGGGTTTTGTGTATTTTCTATGTCGTCCCTTTTTATTATTGTTGTATGTATTTTATTAGTGATGTGTCCCTTTCTTTTATTTAATTATGTTGTGGAGAGTTAATGTGAGTAATATTATTATTAAAAATAAATAAATCAAATTGGGATATGAGAAATTAATTATAAAAGTTGTTGGATTTTTATTAAATGTGTAAGGGATGTGTAAGTATGTGTAAGAGTTATGTAAGTCAGATTTTGGAGTATGAAACACTCCACCTCCTTGGAAATTCGAATTTGTCCTTGGAGGCTATTTTGGAGGCTTGTGGGACAAGTAAAACTTGTCCCATGCCTTTTAAAGCTGTTTACCAACCATACCTATGGTTGGAGGGTTGATTTTAGCCCTTTTTAATGCATTTGTATTAATCATGTTGCATGTTTTAATTGCACTTTCTTCATGTTTTAAATTTGTAGTCCTTTGGCATGTGGGATTTTGGAGAGTGCAATTAAATTTGTCATATTTTCACCCACCTCTTTATTGTGCTTGGGAGAATGAAATTTTTCTTTTGTGATTGGAGTTGAGGATGTGTGATGTGACATCCTAGATGGATCCACATCATCCTCTTCTCTTCCCTCTTCTATAAAATTCAAACTCTTTACTTGTTTTAGGTTATTGGATCATTTTGCAAACTTCTTTGGGGCATATTTTTTTCTATTTTGAGATCTTGTGGATTTTGAGAAGATTGGAGATAATTTCATACTTGGCATTATTGTTTTTAGACTGTGTTCTTGGCATTGAAGCTTGCTATTTGGAAACAAAAGCTACCATGGAGAGGTAGGACTGAGATCTTCTTTTATGACTGTTATTTCTTTTGTGTATGAATGAATGGTACATGTTTTTGTGTTTTGTTAGTTGTTAGGGTAGACTACCATAGGTATGGTGTAGGAGAAGGCTATGGGGAATCCATGTCGGGGGAATAAGGAGGGATTATGGGGGCATAAGGATATGTGTGGTGAAATTTATTGGTGGTTTGTTATAGGTGGACGCCTTGATTCCCATTGGGAGGCATAAGCAGCTTCCCCCATAATCCTTGATCCTTTGGCTTGCATGATCAAGCCTGAGTTATGTTTGAATATTGTCAAATGCAATTGTAAACTATTATCTTGTGTTGAACTGTGTTTTAATTTTAATATGCATGTTGAAAGAATGATGTGTGTTTTTTGGAAGATAGTTGTTTCCATGGGTTAAATCACACCTTTTATTATTTTATGGTTGGGGCTCAGGGGCCAATGATGAAGGATGGCTTATCCTTTCATTGGATGTCTTGGTTAGGTGGAGAGCATTACCTTTCCCCAACTTTTGTTGTTATCAAATTGGAAGAAAAAGGAAACTTGCATGTTCTTTGTTATAGAAAGCGAAGAAGACAGATTTGCAATCCCTTGTGAAATTTATGTCATTACAACCTTTTCCACTTTTATGTGGATGAAATTTTAATGTATTTTGTTAAGAAAAGATGTATGTAATTGGTTATGAAAGTTTCATATTCGAATTGTGAAAGATATTTATATTTTGTTGCAGTACATTTGAAAGAAAGAGAGTGAAATTTTCTTATTGCATTCAAGGAATGGAAGAATATAAAGATTTATTTCTTTTAGAATTGATAAGGAATTACAAGACCTTTCCTCATTTGCATTGTGGATTCAAATTGGAATATCAGATTTTGATTGAAATCCTCGTTTAGAAAAATGTAAAAGAAAGAAATACGTATGAAGAATTATATTACTTTGTCTCTTTTGGAAATGTATTAAATTAGAAATCGGATTGTACATTCTAGCTTTTAAATTGTCTTATTTAAAACAATTAAATGCCTTGGACTAGCATAGAAATTAATTTACACACTTGAATGATGAAATTGATAAACTGATTTTCTAGAAATGGATCTATGTTGTAAATTTTAAAATTGAAAAATATCTAATTAAAATGCATAGTTTGAACTGCACATAATAATCAACTTGGAAACATTAAAATTTAGCATGCTACATTATCAAAGAACTCATTTTGATAGAAAAACTTAAGAGAACAATTTAAAACATTGCAAAATCAGGCCTAAACTTTTTCACGGTCATTTTTTTGTCAATTGTTGGAAAAATGCAAATTACAAATCAAACAAGTGAAATTAACTTCTTGAAACATCCTAAATCCTTCCTAGAACAATCCTCCATGTTTTTTTGGCATGTTGATTGAAGGAGGAGACCAAATTAAATAAATTTTGTAAGTTAAAATTTACCATTATTACATTTAAAATCCTACAGGTAGTTTTCATAAAAATGACCCCTCAAACTTTATCAAAATGTAAAATTGATTATTCATGTACAAAGAGGGCATTAATATCTTTCGAGAAAGTCCTTGTTTTCCCAAAGCTGAGATTTCTAGCAAAATTTATGACCTTCCTAAGTTTTCCTACCTTGGCGGGAAAAATAGGGAAAATTTTCCTTGGTGGGCCTGTGGCCCAAAAAATTCCCGTTAAAAAAAATCCTTATAATTTTTTTTGAAAAATTCTTGGTGAAAATTTTTAAAATTTCCTTCGCCGGCTCTTAGCCAATCAGAGGTTGCCATGTGTCCTCATAGGGAAATGGCGAGAGGTGCGGCATCGAGTTTTTCCTTGGGCCTTTTAAAAAAATTTGGAATTTTTTTCCTTTTTTCCCTGTCGGCCGCAATCTCACATCCATCAGGTACTACCACGTGGCAGCATGGGGTGATAGCGAAGGGGGCGGAACCCTTGTGACCCTTTTCCTTTTGAAATTTTTATTTTATACTTTTCTTTTTGTTTCCTCTTGTGGCCCCACGCTGCACCATGCCTCGAGAGAAGACCCTTTCGTGGACATGTAGACCCCGCGTCAAACTTCTCCCTTTTTCCTCCCTCAAAGCAAAATCTCCCAAACTCTTCCACCACCGCACCCTTCCCTCATTCCTCCCCCACTTGGCTAGTTGAGCACCACATGTCCCTGACGAACTCATAGGTGCACGGACGCATTTTGGTTTTTCCTCTCACACAAAAATAAAATCTCAACACCACCCCGTGACTCGCCAACCTAGAAAATGGGCTTCCTTCACCACTCAACACATGTCCCTTTTGGGGAAATTTGACTCCCAAGGCCCGTCATCCCATAACCGGAGATTTACAAGGAGTTAGGAGGACTTCTTTATATTGTTGGAAAGGTGAGAAAATTTCCTATTCAATGAGAGTGATTTAGGGAAATTTTTACTTGTGTTAAGTGTGAGAAAAATCAAGTTGAAATTATGATCCTGTTAGAGAGTGGGTATGGTGATAATTTACCCCTTGAACCTAACTGAAACTTCTAACTCTAAAATTTGGACCTTGTAAACTTTGATAAGTGTTAATAGAAGAAAATTATGTTCTAGTAGATTAAACCTTTTCCGAAACTTGTTAGTGTCAATAGTTGTCTTACTGCAACTTTGGTTGTGGACACTTCTAATCGGAAAAAATTATTCCATAATTTTCCGACTAACCCTAGGTTGTTTCTTGGGTCTCAAGTGGGTTGTTTTAATGGGCATCACAATTTGGTTTTTTGATGCAAAGTGATCGATGTGGGAAGTTAACATTGATGGGAAAGTTGATCGATTTGGGAAGCATCTTTACATTGGTAGCCATAATTTAAGGAAGTGGTCTATTATTTGATTTATTTTTTTTGTAGTTATCCTTCGAGGGATCAGTCTACTTTTTGATATAATTTTTTTAATTTTTGATAGTTATCCTTCGAGGGACCGTCATGTATTTTTATAGGATGCATCCATAGATATTTTGACTTTCCTTTAATTGAGTGAAAACCCTAATAGACTTTTTTAAGGAGGGTAGAATAAACATGTACACAAACTACATTTGTGTGCCCCATGACATGTCTTTGATTGGTAAACAAGATGGATTGATGTAATGATTGTGGGGTTCCTATGAAGGAGGAACTTGTCAAAATTGAAATATGTGATGAGCGAGTTGTGGTGCTCATATTTAAGGATTTTAGGATAGTGATGGAAAACCACATACTTTTAAATCATTACGTTGTTAAGTTGGTAGGTTTGATGATGAAATAAGACATTCGATATGACTACTATAATGAGACTCAAGATGTTAAGAGTAGAAAGGCCACAATTGCAATACATTCAGAGGTTATTTTTAGGTGTAACTTCAAGGAGGCTAAAAATATTCTCTAGATCCATACTTGGGAGTGATAACGTATAGAATGATCCAGTTAGGAGATAATTTTCCATGTTTAATTCTTTTTAGAGTATTGAAATTTTTATTTTATTTTTGGATGAGATCACATATATTAAATTCAAAATTTTAATATGTTTTTTATACATGTATTTTATGTGTGGTTGATAGAAATGATGATGTTCAAGAAATGTTAATAATTTTTCACCTAGAAATTCTAACTATGCTAGATGATCTTGTCGATAGTCTTCATCGGGATGAAATCTCTAAGACACACACAAAGTGATGGGATCTAAAAGTAAAGGGATAGAACTACCTCAGAGCTATAGACTAGTGACAAGGGTGTATCACCTATAGGAGTATGGATGCTAGTTTGATAAGTCCAAAGAGAAAATGAAATTTGGAGATGACAGTTCCTACCGCTTTGTCAACTATTTTCATGAGGATATTTTTAATTGTTCTATTAGAAGATTCATCTTATCTATTTTCTTAAGGATATTATGGTGATGAAAAGATAAGTTTTACGTTGAACGTGTCACAAAATTTCTTAACATCCTTATTTTTGAATGATTTTCCATTATCAATGATGATTTTGTAAGGCATACCAAAGTGGCATATGATATGTTGATAGATGAAATCAAAACTTTTTTTAATTTTTATAATTTAAGGTAATATCATCAACCCATTTTTTAAAGTATTCAATGGCTGTGATTATAGAATGATGTTGATGTGAGGAGTGAGGATTGATAGTGCCAATGAGGTCTAATTCCCGTTGCGATAAATTCCATAAGTCTTGAGATGGTTATGAGGATTGAATATCCCTTTTTCACTTGATGATGAATATTTTAAGGATGTTCTCATTTTTCTTTTCCTCCATCTCCCCGATCTCTTCATCATCTAAGCTACTCATCTCAAGTCGCATCTTACCCTCATCCAACTCTACAATAATTTTAACAATATAATATTGAAGAATTGAAATCCTTTGTTCCTACATGATTAACTCAACTTTCAGTTCTCTAATTATTTTATTTTGAGTTTTAATTTTCCTATGACAAACTTTGACTTCTTACACCAAGTTTTTAGTAACCACTAGGATGGTGTCAATAGTGGATTCAGCTATGAGGTTGTGGGCTTCGTAGTCAACAGTATATTTATCTCTTTCACTATTGTCGGTACTCTCATCCCTTCCGGTGTCACCCTTTTTCATATAACAACGGATTTATTTAATACCAAAAAACTTCTAGTTTCCGCCATTTTATCTTTGTTTCATGTGATCGCATAGGTTTCATTATCATAATCATCTTCCTTTTGTCTAAAGGTTGCGGTGAAATCAAAAAAATTCCATTCTTTAAAAGCAAGTAATATTAAGTCATAATGGAGATGGGTATTCGTATTTTCATTTTGGTAGTCACCTATAGAGGAAGTTAGGGACCTCAGGAGAAAAAATGGGAAGCTCATCTCCTAATTTCTTCTCATAAAATTCAGAATTGATAGGTGGTAATAAAATATCTTCCTAAATTTACCTCCAAGTATGAGGTACTTCATAACCACAAGAAAAACATCATCCCAATGATCTCAAAAAAATCTCTCACTATTCCATCATCATACATTAGGAAATATTTCCCAAGACCCAAACAATTGAAATTTCATGTTTTCTTCTAGATTTTTAATTAAAAAATTTGTGGCTATCGATAGACATACCAATCACTTTGGAAATGGTCTCCTTGGTGACAAAAATTTCAGCTCCCCTACCTATCACATAATATCTTGTCTTCATTAATCAATTTTTTTATATTATTCTAAGGTATGTATTCTTTCTACCAACTCATCTTTTCTATTAATTCATTACCACGATTTTCCGGACTTTATGTTGTCTTTTTCACATTTCTAAACGCATGTTACATCTCCACCCTATTGAGAGAGGTAATCAAATTCTTGGCTTCCTTAATGATATTATTAAGCTTCCATCCTATGCCTCCATTATGTTTGAGTGCATTGATCACGCATAAGGAATCCCCTTCAATTATCAAATTTTGTATGTTCATGGTGCCACTTAGCTTTAAACCCCAAAAGCATAGCCATAGCCTTGGTATGATTATTGGAATGATTTCCCACTGGCCCAACATACACCATGAAAAATTCTCCCTTAAGGTCCCATATTATCCCTACCCCCAACACGCCCTCCCTAATCCTGGTAGAGCCATCAAAGTTTAGTTTGCACCATCTTGTAGGTGGAATTTTCCATTTAACCTTTTTTTCATCCTCCCCTTCTTTTTTGTTAATCTCATTTGTGATGTTAAGATTTAAGTGGTTTGAAATAAAAATTTCTGAATCGAGGGAGGTTTTTCTGAATTACTTTTGATGAGTTAAATAGTTTACTTAGGGATTTGGTTGATTTTCCTCACTTCCTTCTTGAAGCTAGATCCCTGATTTTAGGATATCCTATTATTTCTTTCTATCCATATTCTCCAAAGTGTATGTGTGAGGGAAAATTTCTATAGTTCCTTGAAAATATCATGATGATAAATGGACATCCACTATTCTGGTAGATTTGAGACATCCCTAGGGAGAATCATCTGCATTTTAAACATATCAAGCATAGTTGAAAAAACCTAAAAGCGTAAGGACATTCCAAAAATAGATGGTTGGCATTTTATTATTGGTTTTTTTCTAAGGATACACCTATTTATGATTATTATGTCTCTTTTCCTTAGCTTATCAATAGCAAGAATTTTTAGGACATCTTCCTTAAATAAAAGGTTGATTTTGGGTATAATATTTTTATTCGAATTTCCTTCAAGTAATCATTAGCCTCAACTATGTCAAAGTTACACGATAGCAGATTTAACTTCGAGAATTCTCGATTCCATATTCCTCTATATTAATTCATCTTGTCTTAGTTTTAGATGGATATGGAAGAACTTAAGCTCATTATTGAGTATCTCAAATGGAAGGAGAGGGCCATTGGAGTTTTTTTGGGTATAATCTATTTCAATTACTCTCTTCTCTCTAGTAGTCACACACCCTCTCTCCAATCTCCCTTTTATAAAACTGGAAGTGATCTCTCCAGGGATCTTCATTTTTAAGGATTGATTTTTGATCCAAGGTTACTCCATAATTTTATATTCATACCATTCCCTAGATTCCACTTGATCCCTCTAGTCAGTAGCTCTCTAGTTTGAAAAATATTGTTCCAAAAAAATAGATCCCATAGTTATATATTTATTAGTAAAAAAACCTAAAGTGCTTCCAAAATTATGTAAATATTTCACTTTCAAGATTTCAACCCATATGCCTTCTACTTTATGAAATTTCTGTCATATTTTAGCAATGATTGCCTTATTCATCATTTTCATATTTTTCAATCCAAGGCCACCTATTTCTTTGGGTTTTGTCACATTCTCCCAGGCTATCAAAGGTATCCTATATTTGACCTCATTCCCTGGCATAAAAACCTTATTTGTATACCCTCAATAACCTTTCTAATTTTGATGGGCATGGTAAAAATAGACATGGTGTATGTGGCCATTCCTGCATCAAAATTTGAAGCAATTCAGATTTTATGGCCTATGTTAGTAATGAGCCCTTCTAGGATGCTATTTTTTTGTGAAAAAATTCAATAATTTTATTTTATCTTGTGACATCCATTTTACAACCACACAAGAGAATTCCCAAATAGCTATCAAAAATATTATTTATGTTTCATTCCAGTCTAGTGGTTAGTCTATGTTATTTTTGTTCAATAACATTGTTGAAGAAACACGAACTCTTCTAGAAGTTCAATTTTGACATGAGACCTCGTCATACTTATTTTTATGGATTTGAAAGAAAGGACTTCTTGGATGAATTCTTTTCCCAAAAGAACCATGTCATCCACAAATTGTTGGAGGCATTGGTTCTCAACATCATTAGAAACCTTGAATCCTCAGTTATTCATCCATTTATAGATTTAGAACACATCATTATCAAGGCTTGTACCACTATGATATAGAGGAAGGGTGATAATGGATCACCCTACCTTAGTCCCCTCTCATCCTTGAAGAAACCATGAGGTTTTCCATTTATAATGACTGAGAACATAGAGGTAGTGGTGCAATATTGGATCAATTTGATGAATTGGTTATCAAAGCCCAAATTTTAAAGAAGCTTGAATAGAAATTTCCATAAAACCTCGTCATAATCCTTTTGCATATCCAATTTTATAATCATTGCTTCTCTTTTGGATTTTTCAACTAAGTGAATGGTTTCATGTATGGATATGATGTTAACCATAATTTTTCTTCCTAGAATGAAGGCTCCCTAATTGGGGGATATGAAATTATTGAGAACCTCCCTCATTTGAAAATCCATAATCTTTGAGATTAATTTGTAAACTATGTTGCAAAGGATAATGGGCTTGAAGTCACCAAGGTCTTTTGCTCCCGATTTTTTTGGAATCATGGTTATGAATTGTTTGTATTATTAGGAACACTTAGCTTACATATCATCTCAATAGTTCATTGTCAAAGGAAGGGTGTGGTATTGATAAATATTATGAAACTTCAAGAGAATCATATTTTTCATTTCATTGGGAACAACTTCTATAGAGAAAGCATTAATGGATTGAATGAAATCCCACACTTCATTCGTATAATTTTTGAGTTGTTGGTTCTTCACTTGGTATTGATTTCAGAGTTGTTTAATGATTACTTATGCATCTCCAAGGAATTTCAAGCTCTTAATTCCCATGGACTCAGATATGTCTATGCCTAAGAGAAAAAGTTCATATTCCACAATATTTTTGGTATTCTCAAATTGAAGCTTAAAAGAAAAAGGAAACAATTCACTTGATGGGGAAATAAAAACCACACATGGAG
This sequence comes from Taxus wallichiana var. yunnanensis, assembly GCA_018340775.1. Lineage (NCBI taxonomy): Eukaryota > Viridiplantae > Streptophyta > Pinopsida > Cupressales > Taxaceae > Taxus > Taxus wallichiana. The sequence goes on along the minus strand of CM031237.1, from coordinate 516,175,767 downwards.
CTTTAGAGCTTATAATGTAATGTCTTTCATAAAAATACATAGTATAGAGATTTTCCTCATCTTCCTCTGAGATAAGAGGCACATCATCATCTCCTCCGGAAGTCATAAAGTAGTTCTTGTGTCCACTATCCTGATAAAGAATATCAACTCTAGGATCTTCTAATTTTTTCACTGTATACTTCATCATTCTCACCTATAAAAAAATTTTTCATTCGGCCCTTGACTAGAATATTTGCTAAAGACCAGTCCATTTGAATTTATCCTCCCAAGTCTCTATAGAAACTTCTACTCAATAACATCTCGTATGAGGTTGGAATGTTCGCCACTAAGATAGTCAATAAGACTTTCTTGTTAGGAAAATCAGCTAAAGAAACTTGGGAATCTTTTATTCTTCCCACAAGTGAGAATTATTTAGTTTACATAGAATAAAAGTTACCTTTATCCCATGTTAGGGTGATACCAAAGGCATTAACTACTTTAATTAGCATTACATTATTAGAAGTACTAGAGTTTATGATACAATTATTCAATTGATATCCTCTAACAAGATAAATATATAATGGTTCAATATTTATAGATTTGGATGCACTTAGTTCTAGCATGTAATGAGATGATAGGGAAGGAGGAGTTGGTATTAACCACTTGGAAGAGGTTATGATAGTATTAGGATTTTGGTTACTACCTTTGATAAACCAGAGTAGTTATTGTTTAGGATCGCTTTGCAAATATTCTCGACTCAAAATTTTTGACTTTAGACCATTTAATATGGTCTATGATATCAAAATAGGAGAAAGTAGATAAATATGAGGTGGTGGAATCTTTAGGTAGAAAAGGAGACATCGCTTTGGAAGCAAAGGATACTTTGGCAATATAGGTAGGCTTAGGAAGTACATCGGGCTTATTAGATACCTCAAAAGTCTTACTAGAAACATTTAATGGTTTACAAGTAGCATCAATAGGCTTAGAATAAAATATATTTAACAAAGGTAAGCTTCTTATACTTGATTAAGTTGAGGTATTCTTAGATTCCATGAGATCTAGATTTTCTTTAGTAGATTCCATAGAAAGTGGAAGTGCAACTCCTCTATTGATTATATTTTTAGATAGATTTGCCACGTAATAATTTTTTCTTTCTTCTTCTTTGGAGTAACATGGAAGAAATTTAATTTTGGGATCGAGAATAGGTGAACACCACACAAGATAAGATTTTTGTATCATCCTTAGATGATTATTCAAAGTACCCAATCTCAACATCATCAACATCTTCAATTTCAAGTCCATTCTCTTCTACTTCATCATTTGTTTTCTCTACAATCTCTTCCTCATCATCATCATGTATATCACAAGTTGGGTTAATAGGGGAGACTCTAGAGAAAGTATTTGTGGAGGTGCTGTAATTACTTTTCTATTTTGAAAATTACTCTTCCTTTGGAGCATGCCTCAAAGGAATTTATGTAATTTTTTAAAGTGCAATCAGATCATTTGTTAATTTTTGAACCAAGGGGTCCATCGAGGTATTATAATAAATTTGATCTTTTTCCTTCATAAGATATTTTTTTATCTTCCCTAACATGATCAAGTCATATTTGACCTCGACTGTGAGATTTTGTACCTCATATTTATCGCTTGGTTGATTTATTCTCAAAATTAAGCTCGCCTCAGAAAGTTGAGCATTTGTGAAGAATATTAACTTGTTTTCCTCTACAGGTTAGGAAGATTCAAGAATTTTATAGAGGATTTTGTTAATTTTTATTAGTAATTCCCTCATTGGTTTAAAAGGATCCTTCTTTAGTTGAGGCCATTGGGCCAAAAGGGCATGATAATATTCGATAGTCTTGAATCTAGTTTCAAACTTGGTCTTCGTGTCATTCTGTTAGTAGAACCAGTTCATGGCCACATCTTGCAAAGATTACACAAATAGATTAATCGACACATATTTGTATCCTACTCCTAACACTCCAAAATCAGTAATTAAATTTGTAATGTGTTCATTTGGGTGTTGTTTCCCATCACACTAGTTTGACTCATTACCTCAATTTTTGTTGTGGGATAAACCAACTAGGTGTAGGACCTCCCTATTGACAGGGATTCTTAAAACTAGGTTTTCTAGCTTACCATTTATGTAGTTTATCCTTTAGAGTCTATAATTTCTCATCCATTATTTGACATCTTCCTTAAAACTCATCTTTAGGTATGTATTTTAAACTTGAGACTATGCATACTCTTGCTCTTTAATGACTACATGATTTGATGAATGACCATATTGATTTACATTTGGCTCATAGGGGTACAAATTTCCAATCTGATTTTGACCATAAAACTGATTTGGAGGTGTGTTATAACAGCTTGAAGAATAATTTTTCAAGATTGGAGGTGGATATGAATGGCACTACTGCTACAAATGAGAATTCCAGCAAGGAAATGAAGTCATGGTTGCACAACTTCATGGGAAAAGAAAATTAAATGACTGTGTAAAAAGGAAAAGATCTTACGATCAAGAAAATGGGTTGTTTAGATTAGTGGAGTCACCAGATATGCTTAAAATACTCTAAAGGTTGAAATATCACCAAGATAACATCAAACCGTGAAATGAAATGTAAATTAATATTTGGTAATGGAACACCTATAGAATATGACTCTAAATCTGGCCCCACTAGGTGTGAAAAAACCGTTATTTAGCGAAGTGCACCCTTGTGAGGATTGGTATATTTTTATTCTCTCTCTCCTCACTTCTATGGATATACAATGGAAACACCTCATGGGTTGTGGGTATCCCAAATGTGAGGTGAATCTCTAGATTTAAAGGGTTGGTTACCTTTTAGTCAATTACTATCTAAAGCGATGGGGATAAAGGTTAGAAAGAAATATTGAATAAAAGGGTGTGATACACTAGATATTGTTAGAGACTACTAATATAGAGATATAAACACATAGATAATCAAAGGAAAACTTACATGAACAGCAGAATCTTGGGTGAAATTTCAAGGAAAATTAATAGAAATCTGCTAAGGGATAAATCAAAATATACATATTTCAATAGGCATGCACACTAAAATAACACACAATGGCTAATTTCTTACAAAAATTCCAGATAACATAAAAAAATTAACTTAAAAGACTCAGGGAAAACACAAGAATCAACTATCTTAATGCACAAAATTGTAAAGAATCTTTGGAAAGGAAAAACACTTTATTGATAGTGTACACTTTTTAGAAAGAATTTCAAGAAATTTGTTACATTAACCAAACTCTCTAATGATTAAAAATAACAATATATATAAGAAAATGAAGTGGAGCTAAATTTCTCATCAACTTCAGTTACAACATCAGTCAAGACCCACTTAGAGATAATTCCAATGCAAGCTGACATGCAGAAAATAAAGATAACTTCGAGAAACAGTCTAAGTTGATTATCCTTGAACAAAATGATTAAAAATAATCAGTCTCTAAAATTATCCTTATAAATAATTTTAAAAATAATATTTTCCCATACATTCTATATGTTTCTATGCAAAATTATCTATTTTTTTCCTTCATAGTCAAATTTTTCATGACTCTAATTTAGCTAATATTTGAAAATAGGGTTGAGATTATTTTATCCTCTTTTATCCTATCATAATCCATCAATTTATTATTTTATTGGTGCCAACATGAATATTAGGACAATAGATTTCCAACGAGACAAATTTTATTGAAATTTGGAGCTGTAGATCGAAATATATGGCCATTTGAAAATTTTCATGTCGGGATGAAAAGGAGAGTGATGTGTTGAAGATTTTAATTGTCTTAGGGATTAAGTTTACTTATGTTTTTACTTCCTAAACTTTTACCATGTGTTCACCTCTGGTTGAATCATGGAATTAGGTTTAAATTCCTTTAGAAATGTGAGCTAATACTAAATTGTCATTATGCTTTAGAATTTTTGGTGTCGAGACCTCTTTTTACCTTCATTATGAAGTACAAACCAATGAGAAGGCTACATTATCCTTCACAATGTAATTTTTTAAAAATATACCTATCAAATCACGAATTACGAACCAATAAGAACATTCCATGCTTCTCGCTTTTCATAATTTCTTTATTTCTTGATGAAAATTGTGAATCATGAGCATATAAGAAACATCCATCTTCTCTTTGAAATTTGCTATGTCAGAATTTTGACTTTCTAGCCTCAAGTCAAACTATGAAAAGTGATCTAATGAGAAATCTCCACATAGATTCACCTTTTATCTTTCAAGTTTGGCCCTTGAATGTGTAAAATTTACTGGACCCGACACCTTTATGAAACTAATTTATTTTGTAAACTTTAGGTCCACAAAATGGATTTACCTTGAAATTCCCTGAAATGATGACACATGTCCATGATTTGATGGTTGATCCAAAGTGCCACATGGTCCTACTGATGCTTGGTGTTGAATTTGATGTCCAAATGAACGTCACACAACCTTTTGGCTTGTCTTTGTCTCATGGCTTTCCAAATTGTTGCACAAAATTACGGATTCAACCCTTTGTATTGTGGATTTTAGAAATTTAACCCTCTAATGAATTAGGTTAATCTCCCATGGGTTTTTTAAATTCTAATAGCCACTTCTTCGTAACGGGTAAATTGATGACCATTTGAACTTATTTTTCCCTTAAAAAGGATAAGTCCATTTTAAAAGATTGATCTATGCTCTGTCAAGAAATGTTTTGAGTGAAGAAATTTTAAAACAAGACCTCCACAATTATTTTCCTCAACTCCTACAATACATTCAGATAATTCATTCTTAGGAACCTATTTTTTCTCATAATACTTCTTTCAACCTCATCGTTTTTATAAAAACCCGAGTCGAGTTGAAACTAGAAAATCTTTCCTTTTGGTTGGTTTCATGATTTATAATGAATGACATTATTTTTCAAGACTATAGAAGATGTGTATTGATTGAAAAGAAGATAGAATATTTGAATCTCTATCGTTCTTCCATTCACGACCTATTTGTCTTTACCAATGATCTACAACATTAAAAGCAAAAGTTTTGAGTTGATCTCTTGCACTTATACGAGAAGTGTCAACATTTCTAGTGATTATGTGTGGTTAGCTACCTACTAGCTGAAATGATCTAGTGCCTTGATGCATCCATTAGGAATGGATTCAAATCCTAAAACAACCTTTGCCTTAAAACTAGGTTTTTACCTTTCTAAAAAAACCAAAAAAATTAGGAAGAACCAAATCTTGTGCATGAAATACAATCATGGAAAATAAAAATTTTTGCAAGAGTGTGTAAGCACTTATTGAATTGAAAACCTACCTACCCTACTCTAACCAACTGAAAAGTGAAGATAAAAAATCTTGAGATGGGAATAGAGAAATAGCTTCCTTTTATGAAAATTTGAGGCCATGAGTTCAATTTGAAAATTAGATCACATGATAATATTGAAAATATGATCTGTACCTTTAAATTCCTCAAAATATTAATCCAAAATATGAAGAATACTTCTACCAGATCTGAAATTTATTCTAGGAGGTATGTGGTTTGACTTTTGATAACATGAAGATCAGCTTTGTGCTCTTAATCTTATCTTGCACATCCATAGTGAGTTGTTTGCAAAGCATGTTACCTCTAACAAGATTTATGGCTTTGATAGTAACATCATATTACATGATTTTGGTCACCCATCATGTTCTATTTACATTGATTTCTTCTCCCATTATGAATTCTATAACACTTAAGTGATAAAATATCACCTTGATGTGGTTTGTGGTGAGCATGATTTTGAATTTTTTTGAGGGTGTGCATGATGGCATATACTTGTTTCTATGTGTGAAATTATTTCAATTCATAATCCTTGAGTTTCTAAATTAAGAAATTCATTAGCTTCTCTAGTCCTTATTCATTTTCCTTTGTTAAGACATCAACAACACTCACATCAACTCCATAAGTGTAAAGGATGTAATCCTTTGAGTATTTTGGGTTGATGAGTGTTGGCACACAAGAAATTTATTACTTGATCTTGTTGAATATTTCCTTTCCTTCTACTATCCACTTGAAGGTTGTATCCTTCATTAGTATGAGGGTGAAGGGCCTTATTAATCCAACAAAATTTAGGAATGAATCTCGTAATAAAGTTAATTTTTCCTAGGAAGGACTATAAGGATTTATTATGCGCTAGTAGAGAAAGAGCCAAGATGGTTGAAAGGAACTCAAGATCAATTATTATGCCATCCTTTGAGACCATGTGGACAAAAATATTACCATGTGTCATTAAAAATTACACTTCTTGGGGTTAAGAGACACCCCAAACTTCCCGCATCTCTATAACACTTTCTCTAGGTGCGCCATGTGATCCACACTATGCTTTGAAAAGATAGTTATGTCATATAGGTAAACCAAAATGATCTCATTAATATAACCTTTAAAGAAAATGTCCATGGGGTGCTGAAATATTACACCTATGTTTGTGAGACCAAAGAGAATATTTTGATATGCATATGTTCCCCATTTAGTTATAAACACCATTTTGTATTGATCATCTTCCTTGACTAGGATCTAATTGAAACCAAAATACCCATCCAACATAGAAAATATTTGTGCATCATCCACTGTCTATAGAATCTACTCCATGGATGGAAAATAATAATGATCCATCAAGGATGCCTTGTTCAAATCTCTGAAATCTACACAAGTCTAATTTCACCATTCTTCTTACATACTTGAATAAGATTTGCGACCTAGGTAAAATATTTGATGGGAAATATTATTTTATCCTTAATGAATTTAGATAAATATTTTCTCATGAGGGGATCTATCCTTGGATTGACTGGCCTCTATTTTTTCTAGTTGTCTTGTTGTTACAATCAAGTTCAATGGAGTGTTGAGAAACACTTGGATCAAATCCTTTTAGGTCCTCATACTCACATGAAAATATGTCACTATATTTATGACAAAGAAAGATGAAAGATTTATTTTCATCATGCATGAAATCTTTACTCAAAAATAGTTCTTTACCATGCACAATAGTGACCGAGGATCAGTCTTCTTGCATTGTGCACATATATGTTTCTTCACCCTTAAAATCATCATCAGGGATGAATATTTTTCTAAGGTAACCATTCCTTTAGTCAACTTATTTATATTTAGCTGGATCACTTTGACCCCATAGTTTTCATGTAAGTCATCTTGCATGCTTAAAAAAACTTAGCTTCATTCTAAATGAACTAGACAAATCTATGCATCATTGTAAAACACTTTCTGCTAGTTTTGTTTATCTAGAATGGATTATCTTATTGCTATCTTAACATGTTCCGTGTTTCCTTGAAAAAATCCTCTACAAGGAAAATTGTGAACCTAGTGCGGTCATCGATCAACTTCTTTATCCATCTTCCTTGGCACCTCTTGTATATTTAGAGCATCAAAGCTCTCAAGGAAGTCCCAAACTCGTGTCTATAATATTTGAGAATATTATTCTTTATCACACATTTATTTGTAACTGGTGGATAACCAATTATGTGTCCCCAAATATTTGTAGTGCCCTAATTTCTTTTTCTCAACTATAAGAAGACCATGCACCAATGCTTCATAGTCTACTACATTATTTGAACATGTGAATTTCAACCTATGTGTGAATAATAATTTCACATCCTTGGGAGAAAAGAGAACAACCCACACCATTTCTACTTACGAATCCATGAAAGTATAACTTCCCTGAGCTAGAATCTTCTTCATTTTTATTTAGTGCATGTGGTAACATAGATTATTCTTCCAGGATGCGGTATGTACCAAGCTCGATTTCAAAATCTTTAAGTTCTTTAGCATATGGATAAAAAAATTTGTGTCTTTCTATCCACTCATCTAGCACTAACTTAGGTAGAGGAGGAGGGACATGATGCTCTTTAGAGACTAAAAATTGTTCTTCTTGGATTAGGAAATTATTTTGGAGAGGGGATAGATCATATGACTAACCATGATAGGAAATTAATTAGCTCATCCTGTATGGTAAACAGTGTACCATACCTTGTTCTTAATAACATATGAGACCAATCAAAAGACAAGTAACCACCCACTTTAGTAATAAAATCCATTGAAAAACATAAGGAAAACAGAGAGGGTAGGTCAAGGATTGACACATCTTGATTCATAATGAGAATTGGACATGCTTTGAGGGTCAAATAAATTTCCTTGATGAAACCCAAGGTGGTGATAGTAGATCCACCAAGCTATAGGACTCCTTTGGACAAATAGGTATGCTTAAGGACTAGGACATCAGTAATTTTCTTAGGCATGATAGAAGTGTTAGTACCTTAGTCAATCATACGATTGTGCATGAGGTGTTTACTTATGAGCGGGGACATATAAAAGGGATGGTTTTGAAAGCCTTACTTACTTGCTTCTCCTCTGCATCACAAATATTGACAACAACACACATTTTTGGATAGCTAGATTAGCATTTGGGAGCTGGGACCGATTTTCATGCAATAGATCGTCTTTGAGATTGAATTGCTAGGCATCCCAAAGTATGACATTCAAATTTTTCTTCTTCATCTAGTCCACAATGTTGAATGGAAGGCTTGTGACTTATGCATTTAGGGAACAATATCATCCTTTCTTACTTTTTAGGCACGGTGCAGGGGCCTTAGCTTGTGTAGAGGTTTGAACTAACAAAGGAGGGGCATGCACCACTTCGGGAAGAGTGTTGTGTGGATCCTTGCGCGTAGGTACTTACATGCCTTTAATATTAGATGCCTTACCTACATCTATTTACTTTTAAAGATCAACCTGCATGACAGAACTAAAGGTTTCACACATAAATCCAACATTATCTTCTTTTACCTTGTGTTGTCAAAGCAACTTCAGCATGTGGTCCGCACAGAATATCTGACTTGATTGATTGCAAAGAAGACCTTAGCACGAGATAATACCATGTTGGTCTCGGAGGAACTTCAAGTGTTTCTTGGTTTTCTACTTCACCTACATTGATGGAAGGCTTGTAGTTAGAATTACTATGGATCGAGATAAACCTATAAGCACATGGCATTAGCACAAAGTGGTATTGACTATAAGGCATATTGCAAGGAAAGCACCATTTTGAATCTTGTGCCATATTGTTTTGAACTAGAACTAGTGCTTGACTTGTGTTGGGCACTAGAAGAGGTTATGTAGGAGGAATAACTTATATTGGAAGATACGCATTGATATGCCATCTATAATTTTGTTTATTTTTCCCATATATCTGATTTGTATATTGATTTCTGAAGTGCTAATGGATCTTATTACACCCTTGATTATAACTATTTTAAAGGCTTGCGCTTGCTACTTCTCTAAAGATATAACTTTATTGGATAAGTTCCTAATCAGGGCCTTCATTTCTTCATCTTCCTTCTACTACATGGGAGAATAGGATGTGGATGCAGTGGGTTGTGTGTTCTACTTGGGAACATGAGAAATGAAGGTTGGGGCACCTGAGACATTTATGGGAATAAGGGCATATACGGTATAGGGGCTAACTTTCCCACCTAGATGAGGCTATTTTTCTACCCGTTTTGTAATATTATAGCGGTAGGTAAGGTTTTACCTCCCATGGACTGAATCATGACTAAAATGTCACTATTTAAGGCCCTTAGATAGTACAATAAAGCATACTAGGCTTTAGGCCTTACCACTTGAGGATTATATCCCAAGTCTTCTGAAACTTGATATTGAAATCAGTCATTTGTTCATTGGGCACCCTCTTTATTGTAGTCAATTGCTCCACCAGTGATAGATGATCTAACTTGTCTTCAAAATAATTGTATATAGATATTCCAAGATCATCTCAGGTGGTAATAGATGTGTGGCTTAAAACTTCGTACTACTAAAGATATTTCCCTTTAAATGAGGATGTAAGCGGCTTACTGAATGCTACATCATCATGCATGTTCGATAGACATAACACACATTTGCTACATCCTAGATGTGCTCAATAGGGATGAATTGATTCTCAACAGTAAAGTATGGAATAATTTTGAGCACGGCTACTGGCATATCATGTTGTGAATTAAGAACAAGAGGGATTCCTCCGGTGAAGTTGGGAAATTTTCTTGAACGAGGAGGTGGTTGTAGTGTCATAGAAGCTTGTATAGGTCTACTAAGAGGTTCATTAGAAAGTACATGACACATTGGAGATGGAGATACACATGTGGTACATTTGTTATGTGTTTTTCTTGGAAAATTATGGAGATACCCAAAAATTCTTCATCTTTTGTGCTCTATCTCATATGCATTTTTCTCATAAAAGACACTCAAGACTAATGAAAATAGTAGATCTGGAAGTGTTTGGATTCTCTGGATGTGTTGAAATGAGCCTCTAATGGTTGGAAATCACTAAGCCACACACTAGAACTTAGAAATGATGAAATTTAAGCTTTTAATACTGGTTCTAATGGATGTGTTAAAAATTGTTAGAGCTCAAACATGCACCTGTCTCGATTAGGTTAAAATGAGTCGGTGAGGAAATAATGGGATTGTCTCCAAGTTGTGGGAACTTGCACGCTTGAGATAGACCTATGAAGAAGAAGAGTTCCTCTACTTATTCCTATTGATATTGTTAATCCTAATTCTAGAAGAGAAATCCTAATCTAAAACATGCCAAGGGACTAGGGATAGAAGGATAACATGAAAATGGAAAACTAAAATAAGGAATGCGATAGCACTGGAAAAAGTGGGATGAAAAAAATCTATTTTGAGTGGAAGTGAAAGGGAATGCATGAAGAGAGGCCAGGCACATGTAGCATGAGATAAAAATGTACTCACACAATCGATTCCATGAGGCACAATAAGAAAATAGAAATGCAAGGGACGTGAAAGTAGCACACCAAGCATAGAGCATAAGGGAAAGGGAAGAAAGAAGAACACACACATTAAGGTAGAGAATAGCCACAAAAAGATGCTTCTATTTCTTCCAAATATGCACAATCTATTATATTGGTGTATGAGGTCGATGTCCACATGCAAAGACTATATCTAAAGTCCTATAACTCAAAATATAAAGATATAAAATCCTTAGTTAACACTAGAGGATCCAAAAATTCCCAACCCTTTACAATGAGTCAAGTTATTTTTTTATAGATGGATTGATGAGAGAAAAAGAGGAAAAGGAGGATAAATATGATTTTGAAAAATCAACCACCAACAACCAGCAAGAATGAATTCCTGCTAATTTTTCAAATGCACTTCTCCATGTCTATTAGGCGTATGGGAGAAGAAAGGGGGGAGATTTGAATAAAATTGGGTTGTTGGAGCAATCAAATCTTGCATTAATGGTGGGAGAGATGTTTTCTAGTTTCTCACCTATCCAATCTGCTAAAATTTGAGCTTGAGTGATTTGGAATGTGACCCACATTATCAACTATCAAATAAGACAAACCACACCCTAATTTGAGCTTTATAGCAAAATTTATGATGATTTAAAGTCTGCAGTCTCTCTATCATGTAATGCCATGTGGCACTATGAGAATGGCTTTAAAGGATAGCCTATCGCATCAATTCAATTGCCTCTTCCACACATCGAGCCATTTTTTTCACCGGTATTTGGAACCCAATTGGTGTAATTTGATTGGTTGTGTGTAGCACACTCAATTTTGACAATCCATGTGGTATAGGAACTAGCACGTAAGAAGGTGTGAAAACACGCGCAGGGGAAAGAAGTGCAAAAGAAAAAGTAGAAAGAGGAAAGTAAAAGTGATCCGCGTAGGAGAAATGGAAGGAATACCTATGGGAGGAATGTATGGAATAGAAACAATCATTGCAATATAATGTGTGGAAACATGGAAGGGGGTGTGGAATCTAGGACTTAGCTCATTTGGGAAGCAAATATTAGGTGTGCGCAAAGTGTGCGTGAGATTTTGGGAGGAATTCAAATACACCGAGAGTGGGTACGAGGAAAGATGGGAATGATATAGGAAAATAATGGGAAATGAAATACACAACATAAATGGAGAGTGTGAAAGGATGCGAAAGGAACAAGAGTGAAGGAAACGTGCAAGAGAATAATTGAATTGCACACAACTTGAAATGTAGAATCTTAGAACCAGAATGGAAATATAAGTTTTCAAAATAACTAGGTGAATCATTTTGGATAACATTAAGAAAAGGTGTAAATTGATAGGGATTTCTGGAGATTCAAGGAATCATTGGAGATCAGGTAGAATCATGGGCGATTAAGGTAATCACTAGTGAATACTATAGAAATGATAAATTTTTCTAATATGATAAACAAAGCTTCAAAAAAATGATTTTTGGTTATTTTTTTGTCTAGATGAAATGTAAATGGTGAAATAATACAAATAAATACCTTTACTTGAGAAATAAGGTTGATGGTTGTCTCTAAACATCAAACAGATCGATGGAAGTGTATGAGAAACTATTGGGTCTTCGAGAAGTGATTAGTGAAAAATCTATCAAAATGATGTACTTGTGAGATCTTGAAACTAATGTAGGTCCTTGATGATCTCTTGAATTAATTAAAATCACCTTGGAGTAAAAATTGAAGTGTAGGCACAAGTAGAATGTTTTTAAAGATCCCTAAGAAAGGATTAAATACTCGTATTTATAATCACTAGCAATTGATTAGATCACTTTGGCGATCTAGGTTTTTCAAAGAAAATGTTTGGGAAGTGGCTAAAACCAATCCCAAATATTTATTCCAGGTAAATAATCAGGTTAAATGGTTAGGGGAAGGTTATGGATGAGTTTTGGAGGTTGGGATTTGATAAGAAAATATATTTGAGTTGTTTTAAAATGGTTAAGGTGGATTCAAATTGGTTATGTGGTTTAGAATGTGTAAATAGTAATTCTATAAGAGTGTAACATTTTTTTATGAAGTTGTTTTAAGTTTTACTTAGGATAATGGTTTTTAGATAGGTTTTAAATTAAATAATGTGTATTTAAAAATAAGTAGGTGGGTTGATGAAAACCAAGTGTCTAAATTTTCCTCTTTTTTCAATGGTTCGTGATAACCAAATTTTTGGATAAAAATGGGGTGAGATAAAGTTTTCCTTTTTTTTTGGATGGGTGACCCCATTGGCTGGGGGTGATTGCAATGTAGTGCAAGAATCACTACTTTTATTTGAGTTGATTGGATAGGTTTGACATGTTTGCATTTCATTTGAAGTTTCCCAAGATGAGGTATCGAAACAAGATGGATATCACTGTAGAATCAAGTGATAGGGGAACCAAAGGGTTTTCATCCTATAGAAGTATGATTTGTAGGGATAACTAAAATAATTTAGATCCAAGTGATAAGAGAACCAAAGGGTTCATGGCCTATAGATGTATGGCTTACCGATGTTGAAAATGAGTTTTTGTGATGAATGATCAATTTTGAGGTCTTCAAAATGAGGTTCACCGATGAATTATGTAATAACATGGTTGAAATTTCTGTCAATTTTTAAAAATTATATTTGAATTATAGAAAAGGATGGATTGATAGGTATTAAGATGAATCTTTGGTGATCATGGTAAATCTACAATGATTACAGGAATTATCAATGATTATAGGAATCATCGGCGATTCCTATGAAGATTAATTAGGGACTATAAATTATTGATGTGCTTAAGAAAAGGCTCATTTGAGATTGATTTTTGTGATATTAGACAACTCATTTGAGTGATAAAAGTGATAAGTGAGAAATGTAAGTGGCAGGACCATCCAAATGACGAGAGGAGGCCGACGCAAGTAGAGGTATGTACCTTAATTTTTTTGTTTCGTGTACTTCGTTAACTTTTGATTTTTTTATTTAAAAATGTTGTACAAGATCATGTTTTTGAAATCGTAATGATTTCTAATGATTCTATGGATCACCAAAGATTTAAATAGATCCTGATGCAGGAGCATCATTCTCATGGTTTGGAGAGTGCAATAAAGGTTGAATAAGCCTATGAATATGCAAGGATTGTAAAAATTTCTATCTCCATCTTATTATTGTTCAAGTCCAAATTTAAATGTATATTGTCATAGTGTTGGGCCTCGAGAATATTAGGTAATTACAATAAGGCATGTGGGTTTGCGGGACCTATATGAAGAAGGAACGTTGGGTGAAGGTGCATGGGACAAGGGTTTTAGGAGGGTTTAGTAAAACCCACGGTGCACATACTAGGAAAAGGAAAGGGTTTCAGGACTTAGCCATATTCAACATTCCTAGTAGCACATGAGAAAATTATGACCTGACTAAGTATGCGGAGTGGATAAGGTGCTAGATTGGAAACTTGGTGGTCAAGGAAGGAATATTCCATGTGATGGAAGGATCCATATAGACATCATTGCAGAGAGTGGAGAGCTCATATGGAAAGAAACATACTCCATTGAAGGACCACATGGAAACTTGACAAACGATCTATTACTTCAGGAAGGCATGGCGATGGATACTATAGCTATATATAGAGATCTTTGGGGGTAGAAGAAAGGAATTATTTCCAAGAAAAGTGTGTGGTCACTAACATCACATAGTGATTCAAGAGGCAAATCTCTGTAAAAATAGTAATGGGTTGTATGGATTCTCATTAGAAGGACTATAGGAGAGATGACATATCTAGAGGGATGGTTCTATGATCATTTTTATAACATGGGAAGCATAGTTAGGATTTCTGATGCATGAATATTATATGTATTGATACATTAGTCTATTACGGCCTTAAGGAATGTAATATGGTTATTGAACTAAGTTATAAAGAGGAATATACGGTTTTTTTCTAAATATACATTGCTCATTGGTGTAAACCCTAGTGCATCTTCTTTATATTATGAAACATATCTGTTATTTGTTTGATATTTCTCTTGTTACCTGAATGGATGCATTAAAATAATAACACATACTAAGCTCTCAGTATAAATGCATGGTTATTTTCCTCTTTGCATCTAAGTCTCTATCATAAGTAATGTATTCTCACAAGACTCACATAAAGGAGGGACTCGACGCCCATGTGTGCCTCGGGTGAGTGCCATGCACCATTGGGTGATAGGTCGGAATGCATGGGGTTATATTATTTTTCTAAGGTCTTAAAAATGACTACACATAGTAAAAGTGAAATCATTGTAGCAAGGGTAATAGGTCAAGTTGACTAGGTAGGAGTGGTTAAATAGGTGTAAATGAGTTCTTATGAGTCTGATAAGGTCATGAAGACCATAAAAATTGGTGTACAATGAGTTATGAGGTGTTTTTAGACAAATATTATCCACATTCTCTATGTTTAGAACATAGTTGAGGCTTCTTCGGGTGACTGGTCTATTTAGAAGCTAGTTGAGATTCTTAGGGAGCTAGAATAGGGATGTAAAAACATAATGAATTGAAAGCATGTAACAAGTTGTAGAAGGATAGCCATTATTTGTATGGAGTTTGATAATGAAGAATGTGTCCTTTTTCAATGAAATTGATTGTTTATAGTGGAATGTGCTAAGAATTGTGCAAGGACAACAAGCTCCTAACCCTTGATCAATGAAATTTGCATTAAAAATTTCTAATCTGTTAAGATGAAAATTTTATGCACGTCAAAGGATCATGTTCATATTTTTATAAGCCTTGAAGTTGTGAAATTTTATTTTTATGGTAATTTGATTGGTCATGGGCTCAATTTAGGTTTTTTCCTATCTTTTGATTAAATTGATGAATTTGAAAAACAAAATCTATTTACCTCAGTCATGGAATGGAAAAGAAAGCCTCAAAATCTTGTGTTGATTGGTTGTGCACAATTAGAGATATCATTAATAGTTATATCTAGCTCTAATGGAGCTATATGATTACATGCTTTACAATAAAAAAAAGAAGGGTTGATGTCGAGTACTCAATTATAATGACCCTAGGTTGGGTATAGATGTGATATTAGGTTAAAATCATGAGTCTTGAGGAGATTAGAGGTAAGTGCATAAATTAAATGCCTTTATTTTTGTAAATACTAACTATACATAGCTTTTTAGGATTATACCAAGCTACTTAGAAGACCATTAAAGGAGTAAGTTGGGTAAATAAAGAAGGAACCAATACATGCAAGTTTATAGACATCTAAACCATGGTGAATTATTCCAATATAACATGGATACAAGGTATGAGATATTTTCAATTAAATTATAGGTCTTAAATTTCCAAGAA
This sequence comes from Taxus wallichiana var. yunnanensis, assembly GCA_018340775.1. Lineage (NCBI taxonomy): Eukaryota > Viridiplantae > Streptophyta > Pinopsida > Cupressales > Taxaceae > Taxus > Taxus wallichiana. The sequence continues at coordinate 516,159,671 of CM031237.1, read as the reverse complement.
GAAGGCTATATGGACCTTGGGGCGGTGTATGGAAGGAACAATTTGAAGGTTTGTTGCTAGGTAAAACAACAAGGAGATTAAATTTTTATGTTTATACCTTTCCAAGGTTTAACCAAGTATAAATGATTCCCTATCTTATTTTCAATACACTTCATTATGTGATGCAAGCATGCCTTGAGGGTTCAAGGAATTTGTGTTGATGATAACAAGAAAATTGGTTGTATCATGAAACAGTCTTAGATGATGAGGCTTGGACATATTTATGACCTTGAATTCTATTATTCCCATTTTCTCAATATTGTAACAAGTACCTTTTATACCTAGTAACTAATGGAATGAGCTTATGGGACTAAATTTTCCCTTAGCATGAAACGAGACATGTTTTAAACAAGATTGGTGCATGATGTGGCATTTCGTGAACATGGAAAAAAGGGGTGAGATATATTGGAGGTAAATAAACACCTCTTTGGTTGGTATTAGGTAAACTCTTTCTTGGTTCCTTCAAGATACTAACCATGCCAATGTACACAATTCTTAGTATTCCAAGCATGAGAGTAGAGAGTTAATTTGTAGGGAAAATTGAAGACATCAGACAGAGCTCATTATGACTTGGCATTAAGAGGTATTTTTGATTTTTATGGATTATGAGGGATAATATAAGTGAAGTAAGTGAGAAAAACCTATGGAAGTGAAAAGGGTATAATGTATTAAGTCCATGAAGGAGAACCACCAAATAGAATCCATTTGGCGGTGATGAGTAAGTTATTATAAGTAAGAGTGCGGATATGAATTGGAGGCCAAAATAGGCAAGAGGATGATGAGGAGTATTAAGTATGCATGAAGGCTCATGAAGGATAGTGAAGTATTGAAGATGCATTTAGAATGGTTGATAGCTCATTCAAGAAACAAGCTAAGCTAAGGAAATATTTACTCCATAGAAGTAGTTGTTACTAATATAGAGATAGGGGTATTCATAATGTGAATGGTATCAGAAGCGATAGCTAGAGAAGTTTGAGTTCATTCACATGAACATGAAATTTGTCATTGAGGATGAAATTTGAGCTAAGAGGTGCATCATTTTTGTATCGAGAGAAGGTCTCGATTTGATTTGTTAATAAGAATATAGATGTTGTGTAAATGTTGAATTTTGTTTGTTTGTGATAATTATTGTATGGTAAGTGATGCAAGGTTATAGGTAGGTGAAGGAAGAGGAAGAGAAGTATGAATAAGAAAAGTCCAAGAAAGAAACTACAACTAGCAGGAAGAAGAATAAGCCAAGGAAGTTAACATAAAGGCCATTATAGCTTACACGGTTAAAGGTTGTGAGAAAGAGGAAGATGTGGCTAGATATCCAAGAAGAAGCTTGGATAAGAGAGAGAAAGAAGGATATAATACAAGGTGATAGAGAGACTTGGATGAGAGAGAGACCATGGAAACAAGTAATGTTTTTGTTGTAAGTAGTGAAAGAAATAAGAGTGGAAGAAGAGAAAAAGAGGAAAGAGATGACCAGAGAAAAGGAGATAGCTGAAATAAGGAGGAATATTGAGCTCCTTGAGAAAGAGATAGTAGTTGTAGGAGAAGTCTTAGCTGGCATATGGTATAAATAAGTTGAAAGCATACATGATGAGATGATGGATGCACAGGAAGAGCTAAGCTTCATGAGTGAATCATGTGAAGATTCTTGTAGAGATGAGACAAAGAATGAGTATGAAGACTTCATGAAAGAAGATAATGAGTGGTCCAGTGAATATGAGGAAGAACCTAAAATATAAGAGAATAAGGATGATGATTAGTCCATTCAGATGACATTTTTGAATGCTAATGTTATGTTTAAGTCTGATTTTGTAGGTTTAGATGACATCCTTTCCAAGGAATCCATAAAGGATTAAATATCAAATAGAGATTTCAGGATAGGATGAAAACGAAGGATGCATTTGAAAGTATTCGGGAATTAAGGCATGCAATAAGCAAAAGGAAAGAAAGAGAAAATAATGAGAATAAAAGACCTTGCAAAAGAATATGGATATATAGTGCCCAAGTGGCTTAAGAAGACAACACCTAAATAAACATATGAAGGTCAAGGAGGTGCAAGAATATTTCAAGGAGATGCATATGGAAGTAAAAATGCTAAGGAACCAATTATTGTTCCAAGAAGTTGTTGGAAGAAGAAGTTGGATGCCATTCCAAGTGAGGTACAAGAAGTAAAACATAAAGGTAAATTCATTGATTTAAATGCATCAAATGATGATACATTGAGCATGATTAGTGACAACAATGATGAATGTATGATTGAATTTTGTAAAGAGAAGATAGTATGGACTAATGTGGAAGTAGGTGAATGCTCTTATGGAGGTCAAAATGAGAGAATGGAAGGAAATGGAAACTTCTTGAAAGAAGTATAACAATGTCTACATGTTGGACCTAAGTTTGATGAATGTTAAGGAGATATAGATGAATTCTTGTTACAAGAAGAGCTAAAGGTGATAGAATAAATGTATGTAGACACAAGCCAACCCAAAGGTGAAGAATTGATGGAGGCATGAAATAATGTTAAAGATCAGTCACAAGGTGATGAGGATGAAAAGGTAAAACATGGACATTTGAAATTATATTTTGTTTATTTTGATGATAGTGTAAATGATGCAAACCTTGCTCAAGAGATGTTACATTTTGAACAAGAGGAAACTGAATTTGTTTATGTAAGTTTGGAGAAATTACAAGATGAATTGAGTGCATTGGAATGTGTTATACTCCATGACTGTCCTAAACTATCTGAGATGGAGAAATTGGATGAATGGAAGAAGGAAAATGAGTCTCAAGGAGGGATGATAATGAAAGAAGAAGCAAATGCAACAGTTGTGAGAGAAAATTGGAATGAAAGGAACATTGAAAAGCCTAGAAATGAATAAATGTAAGGAAAAACAGGATAAAAATACCAACTTGGAATTGATCAATGAAAAAAACAAAAAGAGAAGAGGAGGAGCAACATCATGAAGAGGCTTCAAAGATTCAAAATTTTGTGTCTAAGGTTGTTTCTAGTGTTGTGCATGCAAATATAGTATATGCTAAGGTGAATGAAGCCCAAAGTTATATGAGAAAACTCTTGTAAACAAGAGAACAAGTTGATCTTGAAGATATGAATGAAGATGAACTAGCAATATGGAGCTTAGTGAATGTCAAGAAGATAAGAAGAGGAAAATACAAGAAGAGACAAAGAAGTAAGAAAATGAGGTATAAAGAGTATAAACGTAAGATGCAAAAGAAAGCATGGAAAAGAAGAATATGGGACCCAGTGTACAAGTTAAGGAGAAAGAAAGAGATGAAGATTCATGAGCAGGAGCTCATGAAATATTTCAAGATGGATAGCCTAATGTAGGAGCATCATCCTCACTATTTGGAGAGTGAAATAAAGTTTGAATAAGCCTATCAAAGGAAATGAGAATATGAAAGGATTTTCAAAGTTTTCTATATCCATATTATTATTTTTCAAGTCCAAATTTGAATGTATGTTGTCATAGTAAAAGTGAAATCATTGTAACCAAGTGTAATAGGTCAAGTTTATTAGGTAAGAGTGGTTAAATATGTGTATATGAGTTTTTATGAGTCTAATAAGGTCATGAAGACCATAAAAGGAGGTGTGTAACGAATTGTGAGTTAATATTAGATGAATATTATCCATATTTTATATTTTTAGAACAAGGTTGAGGCTTCTTAGGGTGACTTGGTCTATTTAGAAGCCGATTGAGCTTCTTAGGGAGTTAGAATAGGGATGAAAAAACATAATGAATGGAAAAAATCGATGGAGAAATCATGTAACAAGTTGTAGAAGGATAAACACTATATGTATGAATTTTGAAAATGAATAATTTATCTTTTTTTCAATGAAATCGCTTGTTTATAGTGGAATGTGGTAAGAACTGTGAAAGGGTAGTGAGATCCTAACCCTTGATCAATGAAACTTGCCTAAAAAATGTTTGATTGTTAAGATGAAAATTTTCTACATGTACCAAGGATCATGTTCATATTTTTATAAGCCCTTAAGTTGTGAAATTTTATTTTTATGGTAATTTGATTGGTCATGGGATTAATTTAGGGATTTTCCTATCTTCGATTAAATTGATGAATTTGAAAAAAATAATTATATTTACCTAAGTCATGGCATGGAAAAGAAACCCTCAAAATCTCAAGTTGACTGGTTATGCATAATTGGAGATATCATTAATAGTTGTATCAAGCTCTAATGGAGCTATAACAATGTACATGTTTTGCAAGAAAATAGAAAGGTTGTTGTAAGTACTCAATTATCATGACCCTAGACTAGGTATAGATGTAATATTAGGTTCAAATCATGGGTCTTAAGGATATCGAGGTAATTTCATAAATTAACTTCCTTCATTTTTGTAAACACTGACTGTACAAAGATTTCTAGGACTGTACTAAGCTACTTGAAGACCAATAAAGGAGTAATTTGGTAAATAAAGAAGGAACCATTATATGAAATTTTATAGACATCAAAACCATGGTAAATAATTCAAATGGGATGTGGATACAGGTATGAGAGATTTCAAATTGCATTACAGTCTTAAATTACCAAGAAGAAGGCTATATGGAGCTTGGAGAAGTGTATGGAACAAGAAATTTGAAGCTTGTTGATAGGGAAAACAACATGGAGATTAAATATTTATGTTGATGGCTTTCCATGGTCTTACTAGGTATAAATGATTCCCTGTCTTAATTGTAATATACTTAATTTTGTAATGCAAGCATGCCTTGAGGGTTCCAAGGAATATGTGTTGGTGATTATAAGAAAATGGGTTATAGCATGAAACAGTCTTAGATGAAGAGGCTTGGACATATTTATGATCTTGAATTCAATTATTCCCATTTCCTCAAGATTATAACAACTAGCTTTTACACCTAGTAACTAATGGAATGAGCTTAGGGGACTAAATTTTCTCTTAGCATGAAACAAGAAATTTTTGAACAATATTGGTGCATGATGTGGAATTTCATGAACATGGACAGAGGGGGTGAGATAGATTGGATCAAAATTGGCACCAATTTGGTTTTATTAGGTAAATTATTTCTTGGTGCCTTCAATATACTAACCATGCCAATGTAGATAATTCTTAGTATTGCAAGCATGATAGTAGAGAGCCAATTTGCGGGGATGATTGAAGACATCTAGATGAGCTCAAGATAACTTGGAATTATGAGGGATAATATAAGTTATGTAAGTGAGAAAACCCTAGGGAAGTGAAATAGGTATAAGGTATTAAGTCCTGGGAAGGATAACCACCAAATATAATCCATTTGGTTGTGATGAGTAAGCTATTATAAGTAGAGTGTAGATATGAATTAGAAGCGAGAACAAGACAGAGAGGATGATGAGGAGTATTAAGTATGAATGAAGGAACATGAAGGATAGTGAAGTATTGAAGATGCATTTAGAAGGGCTGAGGGACCATTTAGGAAATAAGATAAGCTAAGGAAATATGTACTCCATTGAAGAAGTAGTTACTAATATAGAGATAGGGGTATCCATAATATGAAGGGTATCAAAAAGATAGATAGAGAAGTATGAGGTCATGCAAATGAACATGAAATTGGTCATTGAGGAGGAAATTTGAGATAATAAGTGCCTCAAATCTCTAGAAATCCATCTGAATTTTTAGCGATCAAATTTTTTGATATCAATTTGATGAAATTTTGATGTGAATGTGTTCTAATAGATGTATTTATGTATTTTTGATGCGAGATGAAGGCTAAGTTGATGATCGAGTTATGATTCTAGTGATTCTAACAGAGGTGAGGGAAGATATGTCATATAATGATTGGAAATATGTGGAGGAGGTGGGTTTTATGGGGATCCGTGACTATAGACGCATCTATAGACATTAGGGGTTATTTTTGGCATTGATGGAGAGGTGGGATCCTACCACCTATACTTTATGGTTACCAATGGGTGAGATTGTCATCACCCTACAATATTTTCATAGGATTACTCGATTTCCCACACATGGAGAGTGTATTTATTATATTGATGATACCGAGAGGGAGGAGGTCATGAGGAGATTATATGGAGATGATGTTTATGATGTGAGATATATTATGGGTGGATTCTATTACCACTCCTTATATTTTTCAGAAAGAGAGGGTTTTACATGGATTACTGTTAGTACAATATCACAGCACCCCCGGATGTTGATCAGATTTCTAGGTTGATCATACTAGCATCCAGTGTGATTGCACAACATTGAATCCTTTCTCCAAGTGTGGGACTTGCAAAAATGAGAAAGGAATCTCCAGAGAAGGCTGGTTCCTCTTCCTAAACTACCTGCCACAAGCTATTCCAGTGCAGGCAAGCTAATCTAATCCTAATCTAACCTCCAAGGAGATAGGGAGAGAGAGAAAAGAGAAAAAAGAACAAAAGCCTACACTAAAACGGTGATACACCAGAGAAGGAAAATGCTGAACATCTATCAAAACTGCTATGAACACAGCTCCAACCTTGCAATGAACATTTAAACATGCACAAATACCTGCAATGAAGAGAGGCAAGAAGAAAACAAGCAAAAAAATGAGCAAGGATGGACAGATGCATCACAAAACACGTTTTTGTTGCTCCAGAAGTTTGCACAGAACATCATTTTAATGGTAAAAGGAAAAAAATTCCATTACAAAGCAAGGAGGAGGTTCAAACTCCATTTTCAACCCTAGGGAAGAAAAGAAAGGAGAGAAGAGTAGAAAAGATGAACAACACTTTGAAAAATGAGCCAAATCTGGCTTTTACAATGCATGGGTCGAGCCCAGGAGAGAGAAAATGTGTAAAAACGTGGGAGCCATTCCTCATTGAATGAAGATGCATTAAAACAACATGGGCATCCTTACAGACCCATGCCCTGACATTTTTGGCCATGCTGGAGAACAATGCGACCCATTTTGCATTAAAACTGGTTGTTGAAACGTCATTTCTGGCCATTACCATGTGCCATAGACGTTTCTTGATTTTTCTCTCTCAAACTGAACCAAAATTCAAAAATGACCATGGAATCATGTAGATAATTTCACCATATTTCCATTGATATAAAGAACGTGAAAATCTAAGCTCTGGATCGAAAGTTATGGCAATTTGAAGTTTTAGGGCAAAAACAGGCCCAAAACGGATCGACGGGAAATTTTTTTGAATTTTACCTCTTTTTTGCATTTTGGAAAAAAAAAAAAATTTCCCCACACTCCGCCACTTGGATGACACATGTTAGGCCTTGATTGGTCGCAAGATTCCATTTGATGGTGGGGGCAGTGGGCCAAAACTCGCCCTTTGGACTTTCGGCAAAACATTTTGCCAAAAATTCTAATTTTTTGCTCGCTCCGCTGGGTCGATGGTGAAGACACGTGGTGAGATTTGATTCGTCCACGGGCCTCCTTTAAAAATTTTACCTTGTGCCAAACACTTAGCAATTTTTCAACTTTCTTCCCCTTCTGACACGTGGCACGTTCTGATTCATCCGCGGGCCTCCTTGTCTCTTTTGCACCTTTTCGCCTTTTCGCGTCTCACGCGTCCCTCGCGTACTTTTGGCCCAAATTTGTCTGGACTACCAGGGAAAATATCTCGAACCGCCTGAAATAGCTGTCCTATTTATGGACCTTTCGCCTTTTCACATCTCACGCGTCCCTCGTATAATTTTGGCCCGGTGTCCCGGGATCGCACTGGGACAAATATCTCCAACCGCCCGAAATAGATGTCTTTTTGGCAAACCGGCCGATTTGCGTCCCACACGTACCTTTGTCCCAGTTGTCCCAAACCGCGTGAAACAGAGACTTAGGCAAATTTTCCTGTTTTCGGCCATTTCGGCTTTCGCGTCCCTCGTGTCCCGATGTCCCAACTGTCCTGCGGACCGCCTGGGACAAAAATGTCTGACTTAGCCGATTTTCTTGCTTTTCTCAGCCCCAAGCTTGGTACGACGAACCTCAGTACGACCCGAAATTCTTTAAAACAGTCCTGCAACCTTATTTTTTGCATTTTTCCATTTTTTCTAACTCGTTGGGATTTCTTCTTGGATGGGAGAGTTAGAGAGAAGCTGAGGGGGCCCCAAAAACATGATTTCGGGCCTTGAATCAATCTACTTGCTCGAGACTGAAGAATTTGATGCATGTTATCAAAATTACCTTGAGGGTGAATTTTGGATAACAATTACTATGATGAAGACGAGGATCACTTATTTAATTTTTCCCAACTCTAGTGGTGGTCAGTTTCCATAGATGATGATTGGTGTTATTGTATGAGATAATGGAGCATCGTACAATCTTTGGATGGGCCCCGATTTTTTAACACATACGTACGGGGAGCTATGGGCTTGGTGTATTCAAAGGAGATATAGGATATACATTTATTTTCTATTATAGTGTTAGGCCTTCAAACATATTTCCATGACTTTTCCTCATGGTTTACCATGGGGAGGTGTAGATTTGATTCGAAGATTAGCTTGTTTTCTAAGACGACACACTTATGTAGGGTAGTTTGTATTGGTTTTCTAGTATGTCAAGGACTAGAGAGGGTGATCAATTCCACTAAATAGGAGCTATGGGTTCAAGGTTGATAGGGAGGAGAGTGAAATCTGGCTAGTTTTAGTTGTGTCGGGTGATAGTTTGGTCTAATATAGGATGTGCTTGTGAATCTTATTTTTATAGACATGAGGACATGGATGTGGATTCCCCAAGGAAGTGATTAGAGCACATTTTCATATGCTTGATGAGGAGGGAGCCATGGGTATCAATGAGCATGAAGGTGTGGTACCCATAGATGATGTTGGTGTGATTGTTGGTTATAGGGCATGGTAGACTAGGGATTATTACACGTGGGAGAGAGATCTTATAGTTCATAGGGTTAAGAGAGTATGGACCTGAGTGCAGGGGGAAAATGATGAGGGTGAGGAGAAAAAAATTGGTGATAGAGAATCCCTTGAGGCTACGATTTCATGATTAATGGCCGAGAAGGCTGCGGTGGAAGGGGAGCATGATGGTGCGAGGGAAGAGAGGGCTATCTTGGTGATAGAGAGGGATGGATTCAGGAATGAGTGAGATGCATTGAGAACGAGTTCGATATCCTTAGCCAATAGTTGGCAATGGATACATCGATTGAGACACATATAGACATCACTAAGAGACCACGAAAGGGATCTTGAAATTACGAGGGACATTGGTGTTAGGTACCGAGTTAACAACACAAGCTCATTATAAAATTCAGATGGGACTACCTTGTTTGGTAATCCTAGCTCACTAATAGTCTATACAATATAGGATCTAGCATATTATGAGGACTTAGTTGTATAGAACTTGCTCTGCTAGACTTTGATATGTGGGGCATCTAGTTTAACAAGGAGAAGGTACTAGTATTAGTGGAGCGAGTGTGGGATAGCCACCTTGGAGTTTAGAGGGAGGAGATGGTGATGGAACTATGGGAGCTCAAAGGGTTGGAAGTCAAGATGCTCAGGGGAGCATAGTTTGTTGTAGTTATTTCTTTACGGGTGGCCATTTTATTGGATAGTCATGATGAATTGTATGTTTTGATATAGACAGATCTGTATGAAGCCTTGATTTTTGATGTATAGATTTTTATATACAAATTTTGGGGGAATCCATGTGATTTTATAGAGACATTTGGAAATGATTATTATATGTATGATGATGGGTTTGATTTATGATTAATGTGTTAATTTTTTATATTTATGTGATGTGATTTGTTTATGGTTGCATTTGATTTGATGGATGTTTTAATATTATTAGCATGTGTTATAATTAGATTGATGTCTTGGTTAAACATTGATATTTATGTGTGATTTTAATGTGATCAAAATATGTCAAAAAAATTTCTAACTCTTAAATAAGAATAAAACATAGAAGGATTTTTTTATACTGTATTTGATACATACGTGATGGGAATAAATATGGTGAAGGCACTCTCAATTTTTTTCCTTATAGAAAAAGTTAACATGCGACTAACAATAGGTAGTCACATGTAGGATCTTGAGTATAGATGGAAGTGAGAAGTGTACCTTCCTAGAACATGGGAAGGGTTAACACATGTAGGCTATGTTGGAGAGAGTATCTTCTCCTACGAATAGTTTTATAAAAAGATACCCCATCTATTTATTTTTGTAGTGCCCACTTCCCTTTAACACCTTTTGATACTGATTTTGATATTGTTGATTACATTATGGACATTATTATGATTTTGGTTTAGTATGATGTTAGCTATTTAATCACGGATTATTATGATCTTGATTTGTTTATGATGCACGATGATTATTAGAGACACTCATATGTGGATGATATACTATTTGACATGTGATTTTGGATATTGTGAGTAGACTTAGAAATGGACATTTTATGATGATGATATAGTTGTTACTTTGATGTTGTTGATATAAATTGTAAGTGATTTTGTTAAATTGCTTTGATGTTGTTGTGATTCACATATTTAGATGATTTTGTTATTATATTTATATCATGTTGGATGTTTTGATATAGCCACGAGGCTGAAGGAGGTATTTTTGTTTTGCAGGTTAAAAATCACAACAAACATCGGGGGATTGGAGACCAACCATAATGGAATTCTAGGTGAATTCAACAAGGTCACCATGGCAACTTGTTTTATTGTGTTGTGTTTATTTGTTGTTAGGGATTCCCATGGGGGATCACCTTTAAATGTGACAATGGGTTTTGTTTATTTTCTATGTGGTCCCTTTTTATTATTGTTGTATGTATTTTATTAGTGATGTGTCCCTTTCTTTTATTTAATTAAATTGTGGAGAATTAATGTGAGTAATCTTATTGTTAAAAATAAATAAATAAATCAATCAAATTGGGATATGAGAAAGTAATTATAAGAGTTGTTGGATTTTGTATTAAATATGTAAGGGATGTGTAAGTATGTGTAAGAGTTGTGTAAGTCAGATTTTGGAGTATGAAACACTCCACCTCCTTGGAAATTCGAATTTGTCCTTGGAGGCTTATGGGACAAGTAAAACTTGTCCCATGCCTCTTAAAGCTATTTACCAACCATACCTATGGTTGGAGGGTTGATTTTAGCCCTTTTTAATGCATTTGTATTAATCATGTTGCATGTTTTAATTGCACTTTCTTCATGTTTTAAATTTGCAGTCCTTTGGGGTGTGGGCTTTTGGAGTGTGCAAGTAAATTTGTCATATTTTCACCCACCTCTTTATTGTGCTTGGGAGAATGAAATTTTGTCTTTTGTGATTGGATTTGAGGATGTGTGATGTGGCATCCTACATGGATCCACATCATCCTCTTCTCTTCCCTCTTCTATAAAATTCAAAATCTTTTCTTGTTTTGGGTTGTTGAATCATTTTACAAACTTCTTTGGGGTGTATTTTTTTATTTTTGGAGCTCTTGTGAATTTTGGAGAAGATTGGAGATAATTTCATACTTGGAATTGCTATTTTGGACTGTGTTCTTGGAATTGAAGCTTGCTATTTGGAAATAAAAGCTACCATGGAGAGGTAGGAGCTGAGTTCTTCTTTTATGATTGTTATTTCTTTTGTGTATGAATGAATGGTGTATTTTTTTGTGTTTTGTTGGCTGTTTGGGTAGACCGCCATAGGTATGGTGTAGGATAAGGCTATGGGGAATCCATGTGGGGGTATAAGGGAATTCCAATGGCATCATATTTTTGAGGAGTTTGGGTTTGCGATCCACCATGGAAAAGAAATAGCTTTCATTTCTTACTTTGTGGGGGAATAAGGAAATCTATGGGGGCATAAGGAGGGATTGTGGGGGCATAAGGATATCTGTGGTGAAATTTATTGGTGGTTTGCTGGGTGGATGCCCAATTCCCATTGGGAGGCATAAGAAGCTTCGCCCATAGTCTTTTCTCTTTTGGCTTGCATGATCAAGCCTGATTTCTTTTGAATGTTGTCAAATGTAGTTATAAACTAAATTCTTGTGTTGAATTGTGTTTTAATTTGAATATGCATGTTGAAATAATTTCGTGTGTGTTGTGGAACCTTGTTGTTTCCATGGGTTGAATCAAACATTTTTATTGTTTTGTGGTGGGGCTAGGGGGCTAATGATGAAGGATGGATTATCCTTTCATTGGATGTCTTGGTTGGGTGGAGAGTGTTGCCTTTCCCCCACTTTTGTTGTGATTAAATTGGAAGAAAAAGGAAACTTGCATGTTGTTGTTCTGGAGTAGAAGAAGACAATTTTTCCAGTACCTTGTGAAATTTATTTCATTGTAACCTTTCCCACTTTGATGTGGATGAAATTGTAATGTATTTTGTGAAGAAAATATGTATGTAATTGGTTATGAAAGTTTCATATTTGAATTGTGAAAGATATTTATATTTTGTTCTATACATTTGAAAGAAAGAGAGTGAAATCTACTTATTGCATTCAAGGAATGGAAGAATGTAAAGATATATTTCTTTTAGAATTAATAAATAATTGCAAGACCTTTCCTCGTTTGCATTGTTGATTTAAATTGGAATATCATATTGTGATTGAAATCCCGTTTAGAAAAATGTAATGAAAGAATTACATATTAAGAATTAAATTCTTGTTTCTTTTGGAAATTTATTAAATTAGAAATCAGACTGTACATTATAGCTTTTAAATGGTCTGATTTAAAACAACTAAATGCCTTGGACTAGAATAGAAATTAATTTCCACACTTGAATGATGAAATTGATAAACAGATTCTCTAGAAATGGATCTTTGTTGTAAATTTTAAAACTAACAAATATCTAATTAAAATGCACATGATTCGAAGTCTGCCTGCACATAATAATCAACTTGGAAACATTAAAATTTAGAATGCTACATTATCAAAGAACTCATTTTGACATAAAAAGTTAAGAATTTTTTTAAAACATTGCAAAATCGGGCCTAAACCTTTTCAAAGTCATTTTCATCAATTGTTGGAAAAATACAAATTGGAAATCAAATAAGTGAAATTATCTTCTTAAGACATCCTAATTCCTTTCGAGAACAATCCTAAATTTTTGTTTGTCATGTTGAGTGAAGGAGGAGACCAAATTGATTAACTTTTGTAAGTTTAAATTTATCGATTGACTATTTAAAATCCTGCAGCCATTTTCATAAAAATTACCTCTCAAACTTTATCAAAATGAAGAATTGATGATTTCTATGCAAAGAGAGCATTGAGATCTTTCCATAAAGTCCTTGTTTTCCCAAAGCTGAGATTTCTAGCAAAATTTATGACCCCATGAATTTTTCCTACCTTGGTGGCAAAATTTGGAAAATTTTCCCTGGCGGGCCCACGAACCAAAAAATTCCCATTAAAAAAAAGTCCTTAGAAAAAATTTAAAAAAATTCTTGGGGAAAATTTTTAAAATTTCCTCCACCGGCCCACAACAATCGAGAGGTTGCCACGTGTCCTCACGGGGCAACGATGGAGGAAATACGACATCATTTTTGTCCTTGGGCCTTTTTAAAAAATTTAGAAAATTTTACCTTTCTTCCCCGCGGCCCACAATCCCGCATCCATCGGGTACTACCACATGGCAACATGGGGTGATAGCGGAGGGGGCAGAAACCTCGTGACCCTTTTCCTTTTGAAATTTTCATTTTAGGATTTTTTTAGTGTTTCCTCCCGTGGTCCCACACTCCCACCTAGCCTCGAGAAGACCCTACCACGGACACGCGGACCCCCCGTCAAACTTCTCCCTTTTTCCTCCCTTGCTAAAATCTCCTAAACTCTTCCACCACAACTCCCTTCCCTCATTCCTCCCCACTCAACTATTTGAGTGCCACATGTCCCCGATTTAACCCACTGGCGCACGAGACGCATTTTGGTTTTTCCTCCTGCGCAAGAATAAAATATCAAAACTGCCCCGCGAGCCGCTAACCTAGAAAATGGGCTTCCTTCCCCACTTGACACGTGTCCCTTTTGGGAAAATTTGACTCGCAAGGTCTGTCGGCCCATAACTGGAGTTTTACAAGGAGTTAGGAGGACTTATTTATATTGTTGGAAAGGTGAGAAAATTTCCTATCCAATGGGAGTGATTTAGGGAAATTTTGAATGCGTTAAGTATGAGAAAAATAAAGTTAAAACTCTGAACCTGTTAGAGAGTGGGTATGGTGATAATTTACCCCTTAAACCTAATTGAAACTTCTAACTCTAAAATTTGGACCTTGTAACCTCTAATAAGTGTTAATAGAAGAAATGTATGTTCTCATAGATTAAACCTATTCTGAAACCTATTAGTGTCAATTGTTGTCTTGCAACCTGGTTGTGGACACTTCTGATAAAAAAAAATTATTCCATAATTTTTTTGACTAACCCTAGGTTGTTTCTTGGGTCTTAAGTGGGTTGTTTTAACGGGAATCACACTTGGTATCAGAGCAGTGGTTCAAAAGCTTGGACCATTGGGCACACTAGAAACCTTGGGACATGAAACTTAAACCTAGCACATTTTTAAATCTAGAAAACAACTTGGTTTAGAAATTGTATATTGGAGTAAACATGAAATTGAATAAAACTTAGAAAAATGAACTAAATCTTGCTTTGAGTCGTGCGGCAGAGGCACAAACAAGGTGGGGGGAATTTTCACATAGACTCAGACTTACCACCACCACCACCACCGAATTAGAGTGTAGCAACCATCCTACCCTAGATTTTGTAGACTTTTCAGGATGTCAATGCTGCTCTATGTAGAGGATTAAGTGGAGGACATGCGATCGATCATGAAAGAGCCCCTTCCATCGAGGGTCGGGTATCTCCTCAACCCAAAGGAGGAGCATAGAGGAGGGAAATCCCATGTAGAGTCGGCCAAGGCAGAGTCACCACAGAGGGGACATGGTGACCATGTTTCAAAGCACGAGAGAGAGGTCTTGGAGCCCTAGGCTTAGGGATGAGCACACAGAAAGACCTAGAGGCCGTTAGACCACGATTCTGAGATCAAATTTGGGAGATCCTAAAGCTTTGAACCTCACATTACTCGGGTGACACGGGTGGATTTTAGGAAGAGGCCTAACTAGTGAGCTTGAGCGGTTGCTACAAGATTTTTCCTTGTTCTAGAAACACGAAGGCTCATGTTGCGATCCATCTACTGAGGGATGGATCAGGAGTATGGTGGAGGACAGAGGAGTAAAATCTCCATGTAGATTATGATATAGTGACACGGGAGATGTTTGAGGAGACATTCAAGAGTAGGTATTTGTCATGGAGGTTCATACGATGACAGGATCGATGAGTTCCATGACCTCCGACAAGCATCTATTTGATAGCAGAGTATGAGAGTATATTTATGGATCTACTCCAAAGTATGTTGAGTCATGAGGAGATGACCAGTGTGGATTCACAGGTTCATCTGGGGCCTAAATTTAGATATTGGAGGTGCAATATGGATCCACTACCCACAGACATTAGCTGAGGCCATCGAGAAGGCCTATATATTAGAGGAGACTTGGGGAAGACCCGGTGAGGCTGGGAGACTCGAGTCTAGATCAGCATACATCAAATGCGGGATAGTAGACCGAAGGGGTCAATACCTCTTCCTCGTGGTGGATAGGGTTTATCCCAGTCATCCTTTAGGCCATAACAATAGTAGTCCCACCCACCTCACATACCTCCACAGAGAGCTGATGCATAGAGAGTTCAGAGTATGGGGCCTCCTCCTAAGGGTCCCATCAAGACATAGGGTGGACCTATAGCTCATTCAATGAGAACTTTCCAGCAGAGACCTCAATAGACTACAGCCGAATCATCAAGATCCATGCCACAGACTTCCAGGGAACCTACTAGAGGTGCTACTCATTGGGGAGGATTAGGAGGATGTTTTGGTTGTGGAGTTACTGGACATTTTTGGAGAGACTACCCACATAACCCTAACAACAAGGGTAAGACATATATCTCCGAGCCTACGAGTTGGTGACATGAGACATAGCCATAGGATTTATGTAGTGGTTGAGAACCGTCAGGTAGAGCATCAGAGCATAGTAATTGAGACCATAGGTAGCATTGGTGGTATTCCTACCTCTGTATTGTTTGATTCTAGTTCTTCTGATTCTTTCATTGCACCATCTTTAGTAGAGTGATGCAGGCTGGTGGCAGTTAGGTAGGGTCTTAGTTGGGATGTTGAGATGGCTTCTGGAGCCAAGATCTCTGTAGACTCCTTAGTTAAGGAGTGTGTAGTGGATTTGGGACCTTTCACCACTACCTTAGATCTCTGTATCCTTCCTTTGGGCTCGTATGGAGTCATTTTAGGTATGGATTGGTTATCTACACACAGGGCCAGGATGGATTGTTACCACAAGACTATATCTTGTGCAGATGATTTGGGAGTTGAGTTAGTGATTTCAGGGGTCAAGAGACCCATTTCTATTCACACCATCTCCACTATGCAGCTTAAGCGGTGTGTGCGACGGGGTTGTCAGATGTATGTTGTTAAATTCAATGACAGATCATAGGATGGGTCTAATGGACCATCACTAAATGATCATACCATTTTAAAAGAGTTTTCGAGATGTCTTTCTAGGGAGCTATTGGCATTACCAACCCCACTTGAGATTTATTTTCATATAGATCTAGTTCCCGGAGTAGAACCTATCTCACGAGAACCTTATCGATGACCACCCCAAAGCTCTATGAGCTCAAGATGTAGCTTGAGGGCCTTTCGGAGAAATGCCTTATCTATCCTAGTGTATCCCCTTGGAGTGTCTTGGTGATCTTGGTGAAGAAGAAGGATGGATCCTTACGGTTATGTATTGATTACTACTACCAATTTGAAAAAGGTGACGATCAAGAATCATCATCCCCTTCCACGTATTGATGGCTTGTTTGTTTGATTAGATGAAGGGAGCCATGTTTTTCTCTAAGATTGATCTTAAGTCGGGTACCATCAGCTAAGTATTTTGGAGGTGGAGATTCATTAGACCACCTTTTGTATGATATATGGGCACTATGAGTTCACAGTGGTGCCTTTTGGTTTAACTAATGCCCCCACAATTTTCATGAGTTTGATGAATGGGGTATTCAGGACCTTCTTATACCACTTCATGCTCATCTTCCTAGATGAAATTTTTATTTACTCATGTACACGTGAGGAGCATGAGGGGTACCTTTGCCAGGTTCTTCAGTGTCTTTGTGAGCAGCAGCTTTATGGGAACTTGGAGAAGTGTGCATTCTTTCATAAAGAGGTGTAGTACTTTGGACATATCATTTCTGGGGAAGGTATCACCATCGATCCTTCCAATATTAGAGCCATTATGGATTTTCCAAAACCCACTATAGTTACCAAGGTGTGCATCTTCATGGGATTAACAGGGTACTATAGGAGATTTGTTCGGGACTTCTCTCAGATTATACACCCTATCACTTCCCTTCAGAGGAAAGGGAAGAAGTTTTTTTGATTGAAAAGATGTGAGTAGTATTTCAGGACACCTTTGAAGGATTGCCTCACTACATCACCCATTCTTGTAGTGTCAGATCCACATGGTGAGTTCATTGTTTACACAGATGCATCTTTAGCAGGCTTGGAGGTTTGTTGATGAAAGAGGGTAGAGTAGTGGCTTTTGAGTCTTGCAAACTCAAAGATCACAAGCTTAATTATCTAACCCATGATCTTGAGCTTGCAGTAGTTATGCATGCCTTGGTTTGATGGAGGTACTTTCTTCTTGGTAGGATATTCACACTCAGGATAGATCATTTGAGTCTTCACCACATCTTCATATAGCCTAATCTCAATGCTCATCGGCGGCATTGGATGGAGTTGATTTTTGAGTATGTTATGGAGATCAAGCATGTGAAGGGGAAGGAGAATGTGGTAGCAAACACTCTCAGTAGATGGAGACATGTGGCTATGGCCACATCAGTGAGCATAGATTTGTGGAGCAGGATCCTTCAGCAGCTTCCTCTTGACAACTTCTACATTGCAGTACGAGCAGAGATCGAGTCTCAGAGACCCCTTGAGGGGAAGTTTGATGGGTTTTCCTTAGAGACAAATGGTCTTCTCAGGAACAGAGAGGTGGATATATGTTCCTAGAGATGGAGGCTTGAGGCAAGACATCTTGGTAGAGGCACATCGTGCACCTTATTCAACCCATCCCGGGGTGAAGAAGATGCATGCCACCTTGAGATAGTTGTATCATTGGAGAGGAATTTTTAGATATGTGGCCCAATTTGTGTCATGATTTTTAGAGTACCGAAGAGTTAAGGCCAAGCATCAACATCCAACTGGTCTTCTTTATCCTCATGTTATACTAGAATGGAAGTGGAACACCATTTCCATGGATTTCATTATTGGGCTACCAATGTCAAGATATCACCACGACGCCATTATGGTCACGGTTGATAAATTGAAAAAAGTGGCTCACTTTTCTCGGTGAAGACCACTTATACAGCTAGAGCAGTGGCACAGGTATATTTGGATGAGATTGTCAGGTTGCGGGATTCCACGGAAGATCATTTGTGACCACAATCCTTTTACACTTCCCATTTCTCGGACTACCATGTAGTATGTCCTCGGGACAAGATTCAACTTCAGCACAACATATCACCCCCCCGATGAGATGGAAAGATGGGTGAATAAAATTTTAGATGACATGCTCGGGATGTATGTCTTGGATCAACAGTCTAAATGGGAAGAGTACCTATACTTAGTGGAGTTTTCCTACAATAATAGTTTTTAGAGTTCTATAGGCATGACTCCTTTTCAGATTTGTATGGTAGAGAGTGCGGGATACCTCTTAGCTAGGAAAGGATAGAAGATAGGTTTTCTCTTGGACTAGCTCTTTTATAGGACATGGAGCAGCAGGTGGTGTTGATCAGGTAGAGATTGTAGGAGGCACAAGATAGCCAAAAGAAGTATGCAAATCAGCATAGGATCGACCATAGTTTTAATGTGGGCATGAAGGTATTACTTCATGTCGGCACACAAGAACCCTATCCATTATGGAAAAGGTTCTAAGTTAGTCTGCTAGATTCATTGGTCCTTTTGAGATCTTGGAGTGTATCGGCCCTTTGGCCTACCGTCTAACATTGCCACCCAGCTTGTCTCACATATATGATGTTTTCACGTTTTGGTTCTTAAAAGATATATTGAAGACCCTTATCATGTGTTGGATTGGACATCATTGCAGGTGTAGGATCAAGGGTAAGTGATGGTGGAGCCTGTTTACATCCTAGATCGTAGGACCCTAGGCCTTCAAGGTAGAGAGGTTGATCGTGTCGGGTGCACGGTGGGACGAGATATGATGAGACTACAAAGCTACATGGGAGGAGGCTACTTCATTACGAGTTTAGTTTCCACATTTGTTTCAAGTGACTTCTAGGAGGAATTTGAGTCTAAGGGGGGGGGATGTAGTGCCCACTTCCCTTTGACACCTTTTGATACTTATTTTGATATTGTTGATTACATTATGGACATTATTATGATTTTGATTTAGTATGATGTTAGATATTTGATCATGGATTATTGTGATCTTGATTTGGTTATGATGCATGATGATTATTAGAGACACTCATATGTGGATGATGATATACTATTTGACATGTGATTTTGGATATTGTGAGTAGACTTAGAAATGGACATTATATGATGATGATATAGTTGTTACTTTGATGTTGTTGATATAAATTGTAAGTGATTTTGTTAAATTTCTTTGATGATTGTTGTGATTCACATATTTAGATGATTTTGTGATTATATTTATATCATTTTGGATGTTCGATATGGCCATGAGGTGAAGGACGTATTTGTGTTTTGCTATGAGGTTAAAAATCACAACAAACATCGGTGGATTGGAGACCAACCACAATGGAATTCTAGGTGAATTCAACAAGGTCACCATGGAAACTTGTTTATTTGTGTTGTGTTTGTTTGTGGTTAGGGATTCCAATGGGGGATCACCTTTAAATGTGACCATGGGTTTTGTGTATTTTCTATGTCGTCCCCTTTTTATTATTGTTGTATGTATTTTATTAGTGATGTGTCCCTTTCTTTTATTTAATTATGTTGTGGAGAGTTAATGTGAGTAATCTTATTATTAAAAATAAATAAATCAAATTGGGATATGAGAAATTAATTATAAAAGTTGTTGGATTTTTTATTAAATGTGTAAGGGATGTGTAAGTATGTGTAAGAGTTATGTAAGTCAGATTTTGGAGTATGAAACACTCCACCTCCTTGGAAATTCGAATTTGTCCTTGGAGGCTATTTTTGGAGGCTTGTGGGATAAGTAAAACTTGTCCCATGCCTTTTAAAGCTATTTACCAACCATACCTATGGTTAGAGGGTTGATTTTAGCCCCTTTTAATGCATTTGTATTAATCATGTTGCATGTTTTAATTGCACTTTCTTCATGTTTTTAATTTGTAGTTCTTTGGCATGTGGGATTTTTGGAGAGTGCAATTAAATTTGTCATATTTTCACCCACCTCTTTATTGTGCTTGGGAGAATGAAATTTTTCTTTTGTGATTGGAGTTGAGGATGTGTGATGTGACATCCTAGATGGATCCACATCATCCTCTTCTCTTCCCTCTTCTATAAAATTCAAACTCTTTACTTGTTTTAGGTTATTGGATCATTTTGCAAACTTCTTTGGGGCATATTTTTTTCCGTTTGGAGATCTTGTGGATTTTGGAGAAGATTGGAGATAATTTCATACTTGGCATTATTGTTTTTAGACTGTTTTCTTGGCATTGAAGCTTGCTATTTGGAAACAAAAGCTACCATGGATAGGTAGGACTGAGATCTTCTTTTATGACTGTTATTATTTCTTTTGTGTATGAATGAATGGTACATGTTTTTGTGTTTTGTTGGTTGTTTGGGTAGACTACCATAGGTATGGTGTAGGTAGGAAAAGGCTATGGGGAATCCATGTCGGGGGGAATAAGGAGGGATTATGGGGGGCATAAGGATATGTGTGGTAAAATTTATTGGTGGTTTGTTATAGGTGGATGCCCAATTCCCATTGGGAGGCATAAGCAGCTTCCCCATAATCCTTGGTCCTTTGGCTTGCATGATCAAGCCTGAGTTATGTTTGAATGTTGTCAAATGCAATTGTAAATCTGTTATCTTGTGTTGAATCGTGTTTTAATTTTAATATGCATGTTGAAAGAATGATGTGTGTTTTTGGAAGCTAGTTGTTTCCATGGGTTGAATCACACCTTTTATTATTTTATGGTTCAGCTCAGGGGGCAATGATGAAGGATGGCTTATCCTTTCATTGGATGTCTTGGTTAGGTGGAGAGCATTACCTTTCCCCAACTTTTGTTGTTATCAAATGGAAGAAAAAGGAAACTTGCATGTTGCTGTTATAGACCGAGAAGAAGACAGATTTGCCAATCCCTTGTGAAATTTATGTCATTATAACCTTTTCCACTTTTATGTGGATGAAATTTTAATGTATTTTGTTAAGAAAAGATGTATGTAATTGGTTATGAAAGTTGCATATTCGAATTGTGAAAGATATTTATATTTTGTTCTGTACATTTGAAAGAAAGAGAGTGAAATCTGCTAATTGCATTCAAGGAATGGAAGAATGTAAAGATGTATTTCTTTTAGAATTGATAAGGAATTACAAGACCTTTCCTCATTTTCATTGTGGATTCAAATTGGAATATCAGATTTTGATTGAAATCCTCGTTTAGAAAAATGTAAAAGAAAGAAATACGTATGAAGAATTATATTACTTTGTCTCTTTTGGAAATGTATTAAATTAGAAATCGGATTGTACATTCTAGCTTTTAAATTGTCTTATTTAAAACAATTAAATGCCTTGGACTAGCATAGAAATTAATTTACACACTTGAATGATGAAATTGATAAACAGATTCTCTAGAAATGGATCTATGTTGTAAATTTTAAAATTGAAAAATATCTAATTAAAATGCATAGTTCGGGCCTACACATAATAATCAACTTGGAAACATTAAAATTTAGCATGCTACATTATCAAAGAACTCATTTTGATAGAAAAACTTAAGAAACAATTTAAAACATTGCAAAATCAGGTCTAAACTTTTCACAGTCATTTTTTGTCAATTGTTGGAAAAATGCAAATTACAAATCAAACAAGTGAAATTACCTTCTTGAAACATCCTAAATCCTTCCTAGAACAATCCTCCATGTTTTTTTGGCATGTTGAGTGAAGGAGGAGACCAAATTGAATAAATTTTATAAGTTAAAATTTACCAGTTGGCTATTTAAAATCCTACAAGTAGTTTTCATAAAAATGACCCCCACAAACTTTATCAAAATGTAAAATTGATGATTCTTGTACAAAGAGGGCATTAAGAGCTTTCCAGAAAGTCCTTGTTTTCCCAAAAATGATATTTCTAGCAAAATTTATGACCCTTTGAAGTTTTCCTACCTTGGCGGGAAAAATAGGGAAAATTTCACTGCAGCGGGCTGGCCCAAAAATTCCGTTAAAAAAATCCTTATAATTTTTTTGAAAAATTCTTGGGGGAAATTTTTAAAATTTCCTTCGCCGGCTCTTAGCCAATCGAGGTTACCATGTGTCCTCATAGGGAAATGGCAGATGTGCGGCATCGCTTTTTTCCTTTGGCCTTTAAAAAAAATTGGATTTTTTTCCTTTTTCCCCTGTCGGCCCGCAATCTCACATCCATCGGGTACTACCACGTGGCAGCATGGGGTGATAGCAAAGGGGGCGGAACCCTTGTGACCCTTTTCCTTTTGAAATTTTTATTTTAGACTTTTTTTTTTTGTTTCCTCCCGTGGCCCCACGCTCGCACCATGCCTCGAGAAGACCCTTTCATGAACACGTAGACCCCCACGTCAAACTTCTCCCTTTTTCCTCCCTCAGTAGAATCTCCCAAACTCTTCCACCACCGCACCCTTCCCTCATTCCTCCCCCACTTGGCTAGTTGAGCACCACATGTCCCCGACAAACTCGTAGGTGCACGGACACATTTTGGTTTTCTCTCTCACACAAAAATAAAATCTCAACACCACCCCGTGACCTGCCAACCTAGAAAATGGGCTTCCTTCCCCACTCAACACATGTCCCTTTTGGGAAAATTTTACTTCCAAGGCCCATCGTCCCATAACTGGAGATTTACAAGGAGTTAGGAGGACTTCTTTATATTGTTGGAAAGGTGAGAAAATTTCCTATTCAATGGGAGTGATTTAGGGAAATTTTTAATGTGCTAAGTGTGACAAAAATCAAGTTGAAATTATGATCCTGTTAGAGAGTGGGTATGGTGATAATTTACCCCTTGAACCTAGCTGAAACTTCTAACCCTAAAATTTGGACCTTGTAACCTTTGATAAGTGTTAATAGAAGAAAATTATGTTCTAGTAGATTAAACCTTTTCCGAAACTTGTTAGTGTCAATAGTTGTCTTACAACCTGGTTTTGGACACTTTAATCGGAAAAAATTATTCCATAATTTTCCGACTAACCCTAGGTTGTTTCTTGGGTCTCAAGTGGGTTGTTTTAATGGGCATCACAATTTGGTTTTTTGATGCAAACTGATCGATGTGGGAAGTTTACATTGATGGGAAAGTTGATCGATTTGGGAAGCATCTTTACATTCCCATAATTTAAGGAAGTGGTCTATTATTTGATTTTTTAGTTTTTTTTTGTAGTTATCCTTCGAGGGATCACTCTACTTTTGATATGATTTTTTAACTTTTGATAGTTATCCTTCGAGGGACCAGTCTATGTATTTTTATAGGATGCATCCATAGATATTTTGACTTTCCTTTAACCGAGTGAAACCCTAATAGACTTTTTTAAGGAGGGTAGAATAAACATGTACACAAACTACATTTGTGTGCCCCATGACATGTCTTTGATTGGTAAACAAGATGGATTGATGTAAATATTGTGGGGTTCCTATGAAGGAGGAACTTGTCAAAATTGAAATATGTGATGAGCGAGTTGTGGTGCTCATATTTAAGGATTTTAGGATAGTGATGGAAAACCACATACTTTTAAATCATTACGATGTTAAGTTGGTAGGTTTGATGATGAAATAAGACATTCGATATGACTACTATAATGACACTCAAGATGTTAAGAGTAGAAAGGCCACAATTGCAATACATTCAGAGGTTATTTTTTATGTGTAACTTCAAGGAGGCTAAAAATATTCTCTAGATCCATACTTGGGAGTGATAACGTATGGGATGATCCAATTAGGAGATAATTTTCCATGTTTAATTGTTTTTAGAGTATTGAAATTTTTATTTTATTTTTGGATGAGATCACATATATTAAATTCAAATTTTTAATATGTTTTTATACATGTATTTGATGTGTGGTTGATAGACATGATGATGTTCGAGAAATGTTAATAATTTTTCACCTAGAAATTCTAACTATGCTAGATGATCTTGTCGATAGTCCTCATCGGGATGAAATCTCTAAGACACACATAAAGTGATGGGATCTAAAAGTAAAGGGATAGAAATACCTCAGAGCTATAGACTAGTGACAAGGGTGTTTCACCTATAGGAGTATGGATGCTAGTTTGATAAGTCCAAAGAGAAAGTGAAATTTGGAGATACAGTTCCTACCGCTTTGTCAACTATTTTCATGAGGATATTTTTAATTGTTATATTAGAATATTCATCTTATCTATTTTCTTAAGGATATTATGGTGATGAAAAGATAAGTTTTACGTTGAACGTGTCACAAAATTTCTTAACATCCTTATTTTTGAATGATTTTCCATTATCAATGATGATTTTGTAAGGCATACCAAAGTGGAATATGATATGTTGATAGATGAAATCAAATTTTTTTTTTTTTTTTTATAATTTAAGGTAATGTCATCAACCCATTTTTAAAGTATTCAATGGCTGTGATTATAGAATGATGTTGATGTGAGGAGTGAGGATTGATAGTGCCAATGAGGTCTAATTCCCGTTGCGATAAATTCCATAAGTCTTGAGATGGTTGTGAGGATTGAATTGGAATATGAGTGAGGTTTGAATGTTGTTGACATTTGACACATTTCTTAACATAAACGCAACAATCTTGGTTGATGGTAGGCTAGTAATAGCCCAACTAGAGGACATGCTTAGCGATAACAATGTCGTTGAAATTTCCACCGCATATATTGTTGTGTAATTCTTAGACGAGTTTATTAGAGTAGTGATATCCAAGGAATATTAATAAGAGGCCATAAAATCTGCATTTATAGAGGACACCACCTATGATGATATATCGAGCAACATGTCTTTGAAGAAAAGATCATTTATCATTTTCGCATAGATTAAGAGTAATTTCAAATTATGAGAGATAACCAAATGTCTCTGTGTGTAACAAAGGTCAATAGGGTTATTTTCATTAATTATGATAGAGGAAAGTTCATTTTTATGGGATAGTGATCAAGTATGTGGACGAAAATGAATATTTTGGAAATTACTGATTGATTATTTAGTTGATAAAGGAATGAGTTATCCTATAGAAGCCATGGTGTTTACGAATTCATTTGAAGATATTGGAACAATTTGGATAGTGTAATGATCGAATGTTTCGAAGAGGAATTCAACAATGGATTTATATTTTTATATAATTTCATATTTATATTGATAAATTCCTTTGATTTGATTGATAACAAGCTATGACTCTTCATAGATTTATAAGATTTGAATGCAAAGCATAAAAGAGGGTTGAAGACCCATTATTAAATATTCATATCCCCCATGTTCTTAGTACATTAGAATTTATGTTTGAATGATAAATGGATAGGAGTCCCCCAAGTAGGTATGATGATGATAACAACATGTGTGTCACGTGAATGTGTAATAGAAAAATTCTCAATTTTCAAGCATGATAACCATACTCTATTTGAAAATTTTACCTAGAGGTAACCCCGATCTCTCCTTCGTATCACCCAAATATTTGAGATAGTTTTCCCATAGGTGATTTATGGGTACCCAATATTTTCAAGTGCTTCCCAAGAAAGATCCATCAAAAAGGAATTTTTGGAAAGCTTGGGAAAGACCACTTTTTGATCTTCTCTAAGTTAGTGCACACTGCTTTGCCCGAGTAGAAAGAAGGAATAAATTCATCAATTAGGAATATCATAGAGTTTAAAACATTTTGAAATCAATTTTGGAAGTTTTTTGAAAGTTTCACAAGTTTTGGATCAATTTCAGCAAGAGTGAGTCTTGGAGGCCTAAGTAGTGAAGAGGCCCAAAATAATTTTTGAGCTTCGAGAAGTGATTTGGGAGCTCCAAAAGGAGTTAAGATTCAAACAAGATATCATTGGAAATTTAATTGAAATATATAAAATATTATGGAACCATATTTTTCCCAACACCTTGGCACACTATGTACCCATCAAGTTTTCCTCATGCACCACAAGATACCCTTGGATCTAAGACAAAAAAACCTAAAATTTAAGGGGTAAATTATGGAATCAAGATATGATAGCCCCACCATTTGATTTTTAAGGCCATTTGAAGTCGTGATGATATAAAATTTCATCAAAAACCTCCTCCTTGAAATCAAGTTATGGTCCCAACAAGTCGCCTCCAATGCACAACTTCCAACCATTTAACCTATTTTTGAGTCAAAAACCCACCCAATCAAAATGTAGTGCACTTTTTCACACCAAGTGCACAAATTTTTTTATGAAATAGGTGCAAGAAAATGTTCCCAGTCCAATTTAAGCTCCTAGACCCTCAAATGACCAAGTTTTAGCTCTTGCCTACAAAATAAGCCCCCCAGGATTCATATCCCGACCCCGCTCTTACCTACCACGCTCCGCCACATGACCCAATAATTGTAGGGCGCAGATATTTTCCTGAATTGAAACCAATCATGGTTCAAGAGGTGAAATAAAATTTTCCCCATCCTCCTAATCCCCAAGTTTGGCATGTGACCCTCACAACTCAAAGAAGTTGTTTTTCTAAGCCCGCCATTTAAGCTCAACTTATCAATCATGTGATGCCAAGTGGCACAATAGGGTTAGGGTGCACTTTTTTTCACCAAGTTCAAAAAAAAAAATTGTGCAATAGGTGCAAGAAAGTGTGACACATTCCAAAATATGAATAAATTTCAAATCTTTTCATTGTCGTCATTATCACTTTGAGCTTTCTTCCTTCACTGACACCGTATTTTCTTTCTCTATCGGACTCTTCCTTCAAACCTCCATTGCAGTTACTGCCACACCTTATTAAGCACATTATCCACAATTTTATCATTCCCCCATGTTTATTCAAAAAATAAATAGAAGGTTTTTTAGGAAACTCCATGGGTAAGAGCTGTCAGAAATCGTAGGGCACATAAACAATAAAATGCTCGTATCTCCTAAACCGTATGCCCGATCTTAGGCAAATTTTGAGTAGATATTCCTCACTAAGGTCCCTTGGAGAAGAAAAAATATAAAAAAATGTCTTCTATATTTTTATAGAAATATTTCAAACATTTCAGTCCTAGATCACTTTTTCCGTAGTTATCGTCAAACTATGCCACGAATTGAGCTAAAAATATGAACAAATCATTATAAGAGAAAACCTAGAAAGAATCCATAATTCTCTTGTAAATAAAATGCCATAATTTTAATATTATAAAAATAGAAAGTTCCATAGGTTCACACTTTATGTTTTTAGTAAGTTTCTAGAAATGGAAAACTCCTCCAGAAGAACAAGCATTGAAAATCATACGTAACAAAAAACTAGGGCACGTGGGCGAAACAACGCAAAAAATCAAAAAGAAAAAAGTAACTTTCCAAAAATGTAAATTTATTCAATATGACCCCAAAAAATCTATGGAAGATTGAAAACATGAAGGAAACATTTCAGTGACAACAACGGACCAAAAAACCAACCTTCCTGGAATAGTAGTCCCGGGTCCCGATTTCTAAAGATAGCATTTTTTGGTCTTGGTTGTAGAAACTTGTTGTCACTTTCATAATAACCTATATTAATTCCTTTTTCACCATGAAGTTTTAGTTAAATTTCCTTAATCCCATCTTGGATCTCATGTTAGAGTACCTGAGTGTGGGTAATAACAATATCACACACATGGACCAGGAGGAACTCAGGTAAAAAATGTTCGGTGGACCGAGGGAACAAATAGAAGAGAAGACATTCACCAATGGTTTTTATGCAGCCGAGTCCACCCTTAGTGCTTGTAAAACATATATAGTGTTACAATGTTCCCAGCACTATGAACCAAATAGAAGAATAATCAGGGTAGATGACACCTCAATCATGGCGGTGCTCAATCCAAGAGCCATATCGTAGAGTTTACAGCTCCCAATAAATAAATATATGGTTGTAATAACAAAGGATTTCACAACTTCAGAATGGTTTAAAAAGGATTTATACCTCCAGGGCCTCACTCTTGGCTCTTGACTAAAAATGAGAGGAAACCTAGTCACATCTCAGAATTTCTTTCTCATAGTGAATTTCACTACGCCTTCCCTAATATGATCATCCTCCTAATTCAGGTCATTGGAGAGGAAAGAACCAAGTAATTTCATGATTTTATGGAACTATTAATCACCAAAATCATTGAGGGAAAATAAATGATTAATTGGGGGAAACTTTTCAATGATGACTTATATTTCCAGCTACTTCACGCTCATATTTCCAAGTAGTTTTTCATGACCTCATATCTTGTGTACACCCTAACAAGCACAAGATCATTCTAAGGCCTAATCCCCACATCAAAAATCCTCTAGAGAGATCAAAAATTTGATATATATCGATAAATATCCTTGAAGGAAAGAAATAAACATTATGCTAGAGTGAATGACACGTTCATAATGTGTGTGAATAGGCTACTAGAAGTTAGCCAAAACTTGATATTGTCATCTCAAACCATCGATTTGGTCAAAAATTAAGGGTTAAGCTTCATATAATTCTCCACATTATCCTATCATAGTGTACTTGGCTTCAATCACACTTTGTGAAGGTTTCCTCATTATCTGAGTGATAAAATTATGTTGATGGAGTCTGTAAGTAACGAGTACATGTGAACGACAAGCTCAAGAGATGGAAAAAGAAACACATTTCCTTCCCCCTCTTTCTTGGTATTTTCACATGCAATAGTCCTCAAGATTCCACAAATATTGAATCTTCCTGAAACCCATAAATATACATTCATATATTGCTAGAGTAGACTTTGACCTCAAGGAGAATCCAGAATCCTTCCACTTCCTAGACTTGTATCACATGCCACAGATTGAGGAATTCTGGGAAAATTACATTAATGAGTATGAGGTCTGTGAACATGATAATATGAGGATGATTTTGGAAAATATGAATAAATTTAGGTTCAAATGGTATGAAGATGGTGTTCTTGAAGATGAATATTAAATGTTCAACCCCCGTGTACTATAGTCAAGGATTCCCCCTCCCTCTAGGGTAGTGGAATGTGCATGAAACTGGTGATATCAAAGAACACATAGAGGTCATCATCAAGAGATAAAAATAATGGTTTAAGGAAGAAGAGAGATGAGATCCTTGCCTTGGGAATCTTTCCATCCCTCAAGAGGAAAAAATTGTACCATTCATCTTACGAGACTAAAGATCAAGCTGCAAGCTCATGCCACTTAGAGAGAGTTCCAAGAGACAATTAGAAGAACCTCAGCCCGATTGATATAGGAGGTTGTGAAAGAGAGTAAGATTGGAAGAGTTACCTGTAGTGGACCTTAAAAAGGGAGATATTGATCCAGTTGAACTTCCTACTTCATAGCAACCTATGGATTTCTCAATCCCTACTAATGCATCAGATTCACTTCTACATGAACCACATTCTCAAGAAGAACAAGAGGTTGCAACCATGGGTGGTACCAAGCTAGAGTCGGGTGATACATTCCCTTGGATGAAGGAGACAATCACAATGAGAAAACACATATTTCCTCAGAAACAATCCTTGAATTCTCATCCATTACTTCAATGGTCAAATCAAAGAAAGGAAAATTGGCTCAGGAAACTTCTAGATTCTACAGTAGAATCTCATGTAATGAGTATGTGGATTTATTCAATCCGAAGGTAGTTAATCTGTTGAAGAGATGACTCTAGATGAATATGAGATGAGCACCATTTCCTTGGGACTGATGAAATATGAGGGTGACTTGCACCTATATCAAAAATCTTCCACTCGCCTAGTAACGAGGATCAAAGAGTAAAAGGAAAATTTGGATGAAGTAGATGATCACATTCATACTCTCACTTATTATGTGGAATAAATTCTTGAGCTTGGTTCCACCAATGTTCTTCCCATAGAATATGTCACTCTAGTTAGTAGCATTGATCCTAAGTTCATCAAGAAGACTCGGGCCTTCACCATGCAAGGAATGGAAAATGACAAATGGGTGGGCATGATTCTTGAGAAAGGAAGAACATTACTTCCAGAGATGATAAATTTGAATAGGTATATGGATGGTATGAAAATGAAAGTACTTATGACCAAAGAGGTTTTTGAGGCACAAAAGAACAAATGGTACTAGGTATACCCATTGGTAATGGAGATGGGAAAGGTAAATTCATCCCTTCTAGTGACCCAAGGAGTCTTCTCATCTACAGAAGAATATCTCTCAAGTTTGGGCCAAGGTGTTGTTCGCTCGATATGAACTGATCAAGCATGCCATAAATGAGTTGGAATAATATGAAGAGGATGTTGATAATATTTAAAAACTCATATGCTCAAATTTAGAAGCTTGGGGTGCCAACAGTGAACCTGGATACTTCAAAAGATGACCTGTTGGAAGCATTTGAGAACCGAGTCAAGACAAAGGCTAGAGATCCGTTCTCATTCATAGAAAATACCTTGGAATATCTGTCAGAGATACGTGTGACCATCTCCATCACTACGGAGAACTATTTGACTTGGTACTCAGAATGTAAGAACATCAACTCCCTCACATAGAATTGCATCAAATCACTCAAATTTTTCCATATCCCTCAGGAACATAAATTTATACTAGAAGTAGCGCAATTCAACAAGGCATTAAAGGGAAAATAGATTCCATCGAAATTTTTCAAGAAATTCCATCATTTGTAGGATCATCTTCTAAATAGTTTTTCTCTCTCCTTATTCCTTTTCTTCTTCCTCATTTTTCTTCCCCCCTTTTTTAATTCTTCATTATATGTAATCATGAAATTTTTTCTTATTCATTAAAGTGACTTTATAAGGTTGAATTGTAAAATTCCCTTTGTTTTATAAAAAGGGAACTTAATTTCCTAAGTCCTAGGAAGATGAAAATTCATGAGATGAATGGGGAAATGAAATGTCATGTGGGGGTAGATGAAAGGTATTTTTGATCCTATATAATGTAATGACACCCTCATTCTTAGGGGTTGTCAATTTTGTACTCAAGAGAGATATTTTTGAGAAAAAAAGAGAGATAACATTTTCTTCCTATTCCTTAACTAAATTTTCCTCCATTTCTTACATTTTTCAACTTCATAAAAAAGGAAATAAAGAAAGGGATTGTTTTTTTCATGGCTCGTGAATGTATGCATGGTTTCCTTAGGTCATTGGAATACTAATCTTGTTGTTTCTTACCAATAAATTGTGAATGATAATTGTGTAATTAGATCTTGCAAGAATCTGATTTTCTACTTGCAGGGTTAATTTTACTTGTCTAACTTCCCACTCCCCTTTCCCCACACTTCAGCAAATTCTTCCCTTACATTTCCTTGTAAGCATTTTCCATGGGTACAGTGGAGTGTACCTATTGGATCCTTGGCCTCTTGGCCAACCACAAATTTTTTATTTCCATTTGATCACAATAAAGTGGAGATGCACCACCCAAGTAGAGGGACATATATTTATAGAGTGTTGGCTAGAAATCTATAAATGTTTCCACCAAAAAAATTTCTCGCCAACAGTTTTTGGGTCCTTTCTATCCGTTTAAGCATCTTATCTTTTTGAAATTTGGTCTTTTCATGGTTAATTACAAAATTCAAGTAAGGGAATCATATAAATATAAATTTATGTGATCATAATAAGGGACGAAGCACTAAGCATCTACTATCTCCACCTAAGGTTGCATACATTAAAGCATCTAAGTGCTCTATTGCATCCATATAGCTCCATCACAAGGGACATAAGGGATTCTTTTTTGCATCACACTTCATAGGAGGGGAGTTCATTCTATTCCATGCACACATTTATTACATTCTACATCTATCTACTTACTTGTTATCCACATATAACTAGCACAAGAGAAACCTAGGGCATGATTCTACACACACACACAAAACTACATTTGGTCCGATACGTAGTGCAATGCTTAGTTATAAGTCCACCATTGTAGTGGCTTGAGGATATTCGACCCCTCATTTTACATCTTTGAATTTAGGATTTGATGTCTATTTTAGGGTTTTTCTGGTTCATTCTTCATTTTAGGTTTCTAGTGACTCCAACAATCATTGTAAGAATCAATAGTGACTAAAGGTGAGTACCAATGAACATCTTGCGACCCTAAGATTTCAGGTTTCTAAGAATTTCTATAGACCCAATTTCCTATAAGCAGTACTCTAGGCACTGTGGCTTCCTTGTCCTTCGTAAATGGCCATGTCTAGCTTGTTCCACCATTTTTCCTATTTTATAAGCTCTAGTACGATGGTCAGTACTTCACATTTCTATGTCTTCCAACTTTCTACACTTTCCAGAACTTGGAAAATCAGCTAAGGCACCTTACCCTTTCTTTTCATATTGGGGTTTCATTATTTATTGCTTATTTTTCTTTGGTATATTTCTTTATTTCATTATTGCATTCATTTACTGCTATTATAGCATCAAATTAGGCATATTATATTACATTTTATCTTAGTCATTTTGGTGAACCTCACACTCAAATCCACCTTATTTCTAATGTTTTATTATTATTCCTCTCACCCAAAGTGGTTGATTTGGGAATATTGAGCATATTAAGCTTCCTCCATCCTCTTGTAGGGTTTCTTAATCAATGGAAGAGGTCTCTACATTAGTGGCTGCAACTGAAAAATCCCTTTCTTAACTCTCATAATGTTACCCATC
Source organism: Taxus wallichiana var. yunnanensis (assembly GCA_018340775.1). NCBI lineage: Eukaryota > Viridiplantae > Streptophyta > Pinopsida > Cupressales > Taxaceae > Taxus > Taxus wallichiana. Next base: position 516,126,708 of record CM031237.1, on the reverse strand, counting down.
AAGAAAAAAAGCTTATAATAGTAATAATTCATAATATGAGGATACTAATGTTGATCAAGACCAATTGAACACACTTCATGACTTTTGACATGCTTTGTGTAGTAATCCCACCAATCTTCCACATATTCTACATGCTTTGATCATTTCTTAAAATACTCATCATGTTGCCTTAACTTTACTTATTGATAACTCTTTATCTCCCTTGGTCTCTACTAAGCCTCTCACTCTAGTATCAATTCCTACCACTACTTCTCATATTATTCCACCTTACTCCCAATGCACAACCTCGTTCCTCTTTAAATAGTCCTGATTTTATATCAGGATCTGTAACCACAAATTCACCAGTTGCAGCTCACCACTTCCCATATATCTCCATATCTTGAATCCACTTCACTTCTTCATACTCCTTTTTCACCTACAATTTCCACATATCCACTACAACCAAAATTCAACTCTCCTAAGTTTCTAATCTTCAAAGGTTATGGTTACCCACAAGATTATCTCTGAGCCTTTCACATTCCATTTCTTTACTATGTGGATGATTACATCATTTTAGCAAAGATTTTTCCTCGCAGTGTCTAAGATTATGTGATGTGTGGGTTCTATAACCTACCTATTCATTTGGTAACATCTTTCACTCATCTAGCTGATGCTTTTCTTGCTAACTTCTCTATCAATATCAACTCTAATATTTCCTATGAAAATCTTGCACAACTCGACAAGGATCTAATGAAAACTTAGTAGATTATGTCTTGTGATATAAAATCACTTAGCTAAGATGTCAAATGTGCTAGCGGACTTTGAGATTCAAGACTTATTCACTCAAATTTTATTACCACCTCTTTAGGATAGTGTTATATTTGAGACATATCCTTCATTTGATCACTTGTTTCATACTCTTAAGATTTATGATACTAAGATCTTATCTAAAGGAAATCTTAAATATCAATATAAAGCCTCATATTCTACATGTTTTCAAAACAAATCAACATTCAAACCATCAACAACCAAGCCAACTGACAAAAAATCAATGTCAATGTAGTATCCACCACCAAAGATCTTCAATCACAACTACCTAGGTATACATTTACAAAGTTAACCATTTCTCCAAAAATCATATTACAAATCCTTGAGAGGATCTTATTACACTTCCTCCCCCACTTGAATTAGACCCATTTCTTCCATAAGGTTGGAATTACAATGAGAAATTTTGATGCAACTATCATCAATATGTGGGACACTCTATAAATAGGTGTTTCAAACTTTGCACCATCATCCAAGATCTTATCGATGACAACAAAATTGAGATTTCAGAACCTTTGGAATCTATTCCAGTCAATGAAAATCATAAAATCAAAATATTCAATAATCGCTTCTAAGACATGACAAGAAACCGACTGAATCCTTAACTAATCATACATATCATGTAGTGCCTCCTCCTACATCAGGGGCTCTTAATTTCCTAGTTTCTCATACTGACACTTCTCCACTAGTTATTTCTTTCTCTAATGATGATTATCATGCGCAGCATTATCTTTGAATCACTTACAAATAAGTTCCTCTATTAGATCTACCTCTATCAATAATACCAAGGTTGATACCTCATGGCCCATTAACACATGTTCTATTCCACTTATTTCTCCTTTCAGGTATCCACTTTCCCAAATTTCATATCTAAAAAAACAATCCTATGTCGTTTTCAAGGTTTATGTTATATTTTGTCCTCTTACTATATTGGTGCCCTTCCTTATGGGACAAATAATGATGGGTGTGACATGCTCTTAGGCCTTAATTAGATTCATAGGTCTAAGCCTATCATCTTCATGAATCATTTCCGTCTAAAATTCATTCACAACAATCAAGTCATTTCTATCAATGTTGTACCTACATCTAATCCATGGTTGCACTCTCCTCTCACAATTTCAAATCCACCACCTAGTCTATCTAGTCCCCCAGTTTATTGCTCATAAAGAAAAATATACTCCTATCTTACCTAATTGCACATGACCTACATGGTCTCATCGCTCTATTAGTCCAGTACAATAATCTATATCCCTCACTAGGATAACTCCTATAACTAGACGTAATCGCCACCTCAATTTATTCCATGCCGTTTCCATCACTACCACATTCTAATTCACATAGGTCTCCATCACCTACACATTTTTTTACACCATGGTGCCCACAATATAATCATCAATTTCATGCATATAGAATTCAATCACCTACACAACATTTATCTCATATACCACCACTCTTATAGCATGGTCACACTCCTTCATCTCGATCATCATCACATGAACGGTCTTCATCCTTAAATTTTATTAGATAATGCACACATAGTCACATGCTTGGGGGAATTTTCTTTATTTACCCTCCTAACATCAATAAACATCTTACTATCTCATCACTTTAACTCTAGACTTAGACATACAACAGACACATATTACCATTACCCAATGACGTACTCTAGTGTTATGGTTCACACTCAACTATTAAGGGCATACTACAAAGATGAACCTCACACATGGCACACACTACACACTATGCATTATCATACACTTAACCATATCACACATTTTATACTAGACACATTCACCATGCATATCTCTAACATTTCTTAGTCACACTACACATTACATATCTCATAAAAAGATGTATCCTACACATTCAACATTCTCTTATTACATCATTTATCACACATTTGGCATATTAATCACCATATAAATTCACACTACATCTTTGTTACATCTAATTTTGTGTTGCACTCATTATTGAAGGACACACTCTATTTTCATGGTTCATACTAGACTGATGAGGTTCCAAATAAAAATTTAACCTCACCCCATGCCACCTATTTCATTCTACACTTTCCTCTTCACATTCTATAATACCATGCAACATTTTTCACTATTACCATAATCATACTTTTTGTGATAAACACTTTATCCTAAATAATGACATCTTCTATCATCCATTTATGTCATAATATATGCTTTATGTATCATGTTATCCATATTTTGCCCTTTGAGAAAAATATTGGATCAGCCATGACCTAGAAAAGAATAAGAGAAAACACATTTAAATCTTGAAAACTAGTTACAGAGGGACTCTACAATGGAATGACAGGGCCTATGAAAGTTTAAATGACCCTGTGTGAGAAGAAAGAGAAGAAACGACTCTGTCACTTGAACCCATGTCTTAAATCTATTTGATAGACTCAAGTAAGCTCTAAAATAAAAAAGAGGAAGGGTTGGAGAAGGAGTCCAAGTATGTAAGAAGAACTAGAGGCCCGAGAAAAAGAAGGAGAAAAGATTCAAAGTCTTCGGGCTCAAAATAGTTTAGAAAGAGTCCAAAAATTGACTAAGTATGGAGGAGACAATGAAGAGAGCCATGTGTCAGCATGACACTTCTCCAAAGTTGAAACCTAAAAGGAGAGGTTCGAACAAGAACCAAGATTCCACATGTCCCATATGTAAAGGGGGCCCATTTTTCAAATTGTTTTCTTGCCCATTTGTACAAACTCGATGTAAACTTCGAAGGGGCATATCTTTCGACTCAAGGCTCGAAATATTGTGAATCTTACACCGTTAGAAATGTCTTGACATCCTCTATGCCATGGAAAGATAAAAATCATTTCTTCAAGCCCTGGTAGGTGAAAAATAGAGAAAACATCTTGAATCCTTTAATGCAGGATCTTCTTGCTCTTCAACTACCATATCTCGATTCGATTCGATCCATTGGGAACCAAAAGCGACATATTGTGGGTAGATTTATAGAAGGCATTGATATTAAGTGGTTGAACTTTCAAAGCAGGATTCGATGCATATCTCATGGTGGTTAGAGTAGGATATGATTTTTCCCTCTTCTCTCTCTCTCTCTTATTCATTCTATATATTGTAACACTTCTCATTTTGAAAAAGAGAGACATTCACGGGCATAAAGAAACTTTGTCAAATTTTTTCTTGATGCCATTTTTCAGCAACGAACCTTCGTTATGCCTAGAAAATGTATGTATTCCTCTATTCTAGAATTTTAATGGTCTGTGCACCTTCTAGAGCAATAAAAATCATGTTTTTATGGTGTTCTTCAACCCTTTGCATCATTTTGTTGTTTCTCCGTGCCTCTCCCTTCAAGATTTGTTTTTTTATGCATGTATTTCACATTTACAGGTGCAGGATGTTGTGTTTCATGGAGTTTAATGGTGAATTTGAAGATTTGGGCCATGTTACTTATGTCTGACCTCCCTCATCTCCATTTTTCTTTTTCTTTCTCCCTCAACATAATATCTTGCTTCCTTTGCTGGTGTATCACCGCTTTAGTGTAGGATCTATTTTTTCCCTCTTTCTCTCTCCTTGGTTCCTTGGAATGGTTAGATTAGTATAGGTTTACTTTAACTACACTGGAGTAGCTCGTGACAGGTAGTTTAGGAAAAAGAACCATCTTTTGCTGGAGGATCATTCCCATTTGCAAGTCCCACAGCTTGGGGAATGATCCAATGTTATGCAATCACATTAAATGATCTTTCCTTAGAAAAGTAGATCAATAACTCATTTGGGGGTGTTATGATTTCACACTAATAGTTTTTGCACGCTCGATGGGACAAGAGGTATTCACTTTATTTCATCAAGTTGATGTGTTCTTTGTGGGATTTAGCCTTTTGATTCACATATAAGCACATATGATGACTCCATCCGGTCAAAACCCATTCTCTCGCCATTAGACCTTTTCCATCCTTTTCCATCCATTTTCCTCTTCCATCTCTTTCATTTTCTCCCATTCTATGAGGTTGTACAATCATGACTTCATTCCCTTCATGGAACTCACAATTACAGCAATATAGTCCACCTCCAATGTATTTCCCAACTCCTCCAAATCAACATTATGATAAGATATAGAACCATTATGCTTACCCATATGAGCATAGTTGTCAAAACTAGTTTGACTATCAAGCTTATCAAGGACAAGGGGACGCATATAATGGCGATAGTTATGCAGAGGATGTTGGTCTACTGGAGAAGATTCTAAAAATGGAGGCTAACATGGTTCATTCAAGGGGCATAGAACAAATGAAGGCATTCAAGATTGGTTACAGGGCACCTTGTCCATGGGAAGACGCTTTTCCAAGACATTACATCCCTCACGAGAAGCTGAACTTCATGATTGGAATGTTTCCCCAACTTACACAGTGGACATAGGGGATATAACCATATGAGAAAAGTATAAATCAACCTTGTTAACGGGTAATTCATTCAACAACTCCTTGTATTTATTTTTCTCCCTCTCAAGCTTTATCATTGCATAAGTACCAAGTTTTAGGCCCAGCATACACTTCCCCAAGTGTGAAATCCATACCTCCATCCCCTAGTCTTACATCCCATATCATTTTTCCTGCCATCTTCTCTTGTAAATCCAAATCCCCTTCATAAGAACCAAATGAAATACCTCCCCCTCTAAAGAAACAATAAGTTTCACCTCCTCCTCCACCACAAACAAATGCACAACTAGTTGAATCCCAACACACTCCTCTTTCTTCCCAATTCCATGTGGGGGAGATGAAAATAAAAAAATAGTCAAGAAGGATAGCAAGAATAATATCTAGGAAACGAAGAAATTCTCAAAAGCTTAGTAAGCTTAGCTCTACGATATGGGATTGAAAATATTCCCTTGTTGGTTAAGCCTACAGAAGAGGTGAATGTTGAGGGGCTAGTGGTGACTGAAACTGAATTTGCAGCAGAGGAAGGAGAAGCTGCTCCAAATCCAAAAGAAGAGGAGTGCATTCCAGCTGAGGAGGAGAGTAATGCAACCCCAGTAAGATTTGAGCACAAAACAGGCCATAGAAGAACCTTTAGTTCTTCCTCTCACCTCATCTCTCTCAAAATCTAATGCTGAAGAAGAGTTTGATCTTTCAAACTCAATGTTTGAGAATGAGGGAAAACATGGTGAACAAGTTGCAAACCAAGAGGACACCATGGAAGAGGTTGAACATTTGCAGTAAGAAAAGCAATGAGCTAAAAAAAAATTCTGATTTGGAGGACTATTTTGATGGAGAAGAACCAGTTTAATTTCTATTATTTTCTCCTCCTTCATCCACCTTCCAAGCATATGAACCTATTTTCATAGAGGAGGACATTAATTTACAGTAGTCTGCACCTTATAGCAGCCTTTTTGGATCTAGTTTTGAGACTCGAACCTTCCATGCTCTTCACAGGAGGATGAAGAGAAACAACAAAATAGCTCCACCATTCCTTCCATGTCATTCACCCAAAGAGGTCTATAAGAAAAATCCATTTTTGGAGTTAAAATAAGAGCAATGGGCATATCAAATGGATCATACCTTTACCAATTAGGTATTTGGCTTCATTACAACAAAAGGAGAAGCCAGAACCAGTCATGCCTACTTCAAGGCATGAGGGTGAATACCAAAGCACCAAGGGTCATCATCAATATCTCTAGGAGTCGAATGCAAGTCTTCTTGAAGAGGTATTTTCCATTAATACTGATACCTTGATGATTTGGGTGGAGGATCGACTTATTGTTAGTTTTCACTCATACAAGAAGCTATATTTAGTGTCAAATCATTTACATGGATTCCCCTCTTAAGAAAGGGAAGCTACTTCTCCTTCCTTGTACATGTGAGATTTGTTTAGCATTCTTTCTCTCTAGTTAGTGTAGGAGTAGGAGTATACTTTGTTTCTAGCAAAAGAAGTGCTTATGCACACTCTGCATGTCTCATTTGAGGCATGTATGATTTGGTCTTTGTATATAAGTTTTGTTTACATTGCACCAAAGGTACATAAATCTAGGATCTTCAATATTCATAGTAGGGAAACTCATAGTTACCTGTAATAGTTTCCAACTTCAAAGAAAACAAATACAAAGAAACTAAAGTCATTTCAAAATGGTCTATTTTAGGGACAGATGAAAACCCCAGAGTTATAACAATTTTCTACTCTCAAAAAATTCCATTTCCAAGATTTCCTTATGAAAATTGAGAGTGCAAACTTAGGTCAGAAAAAACATAGAAAAGGCATACAATCAGGCTCACTAGTGGCTTAGGGATCAGATCTTCAAAATTTTAGATCAATTTTGTGTTTATCAAGTAGAATCCATGCCCAATGGATGCTTTGAGGCCATAGGTTTCTTCATCTAGCACACAGATATCCCCGTGAGTCACCAAATTGTTATCCATATTTTTCCCCTCAAGAAAAATATTGGATCGACTCATGATCCCACATGGAAAGATTCATAGGAAACACGGTTCAATATTGCAAAATGGATGCAGAGGGACTCTTCAATGGAATGACGGGGCCTATGAAAGTTTAAACGACCTGTGCGAGAATAAAGAGAAGAAATAACTCACGCACAAACCCGTGTATTTAATCTATTTAACAGACTCAGGAAGACTCTAAAATGAAAAAGGAAGGGTCGAGAAAGGAGGCCGAGTAGTGTCAGAAGAACCAGAGTCTCGAGAAGAAGAGGTGGAAAAGATTCAAAGTCTTTAGACTCAAAACAGTTCAAAAATAGTCCAAAATTTGAGTAAGTATGGAGGAGACAATAGAGAGAGCCACGTGTTAGTGAGGGGCTTCACCAAAGTTGAAACCCAAAAGAAGAGGCTCGAACAAGCACCAAGCTTCCGCGTGTCCCATATGTAAAGGGGAACCCATTTTTCAAATTGTTTACCCCCATTTGTACGGACTCGATACAAACTTTGAAGGGGCATATATTTCGACTCAAGGCTCAAAATATTGCGAATCTTACACTATTGGAAACATCTCGATGTCCTCTACGCCATGGAAAGATTAAAAATCATTTTTTTGGGCCTTGGTAGGTGAAAAATGGAGAAAACGTCTTCAAGCCTTTAATGCAAGATCTTCTTGCTCTTCAACTACCATATCTAATTTGATTCAATCCACTGGGGAACCAAAAGTGACATATTGTGGGCAGATTTGTAGAAGGAATTGATATTCAAGTAGTTAAACTTTAAAAGTGGGATTCAATGTGTATCTCATGGTGGTTGGAGTAGGATTCAATTTTCCCCTTTTCTCTCTCTCTTATTCTTTTTATATATTGTAACACTTCTCATTTTGGAAAAAGAGAGACATTATGAGCATAGAGAAACTCTGTCAAATTTGTTTCTCAATGCCATTTTTGAGCAATGAACCTTCTCCTACGCATGGAAAATGTATTTGTTCATGTATTTCAAAAATGTAATGGTCTATGCACCTTCTAGAGCAATATAAAAATGTGTTTTTGTCGTTTTATTCAACCCTTTAAATCGTTTTGTTGTTTCTCCATGCCTCTCCCTTCCAAATTTGTTTTTTTGTGCATGTATTTCATATTTGTAGGTGCAGGATGTTGTGTTTCATGGAGTTTAATGGAGAATTTGAAGATCGGGTTGTGTTACTTCATCGACCTCCCTCTGACTCCATTTTTTATTTTTCTTTCTCCCTCAACAGAATATCTCACTTCCTTTGCTGGTGTATCACCACTTTAGTGTAGGCTCTATTTTTTCCCTCTTTCTCTCTCCTTAGTTCCTTGGAATGGTTAGATTAGGATAGGTTTAGTTTTCTTGCACTGGAGTAGCTCGTGGAAGGTAGTTTAGGAACAAGAACCAACTTTCTCTGGAGGATCATTCCCATTTTCAAGTCCCCTGCCTTGGGAATGATCCAATGTTATGCAATCACACCAAATGACCCTGCCTTAGAAAATTAGATCCATAACTCATTTGGGGGTGCTGTGATTTCACACTAACATTTTTGGCATGCCCGGTGGGACTAGAGGTCTTCACTTTATTTCATCAAGTTGATGTGTTCTTGGTGAGATTTAGCCTTTTGAGGCACATACAAGCACATATGGTAACTCCATCTGGTCAAAAACCCATTCTCTAAGTTGCAAACATTTTCCATCCATTTTCCTCTTCCATCTCTTCCATTTTCTCCCATTCCGTGAGGTTGTAAAATCATGACTTCATTCCCTTCATAGAACTCACACTTACAGCAATATATTCCACCTCCAATGTATTTCCCAAACTCCTCCAGATCAACATTATGATCAGATTAAGAACCATTATGCTTACCCATATGAGCAGTTTCAAAACTAGTTTGACTATCAAGCTTATCAAGGATAAGGGGATGCATATAATGGCAATAGTTATGCGAGAGGATATTGGTACTTTGGATAAGATTCAAAAATGGAGGTGGCATGGTTCAGTCAAGGGGCATAGCACAAATCAACGCATTCAGGATTGGTTGCAGGGAACCTTATCCATGGGAAGGCCCTTTTCCAAGACATTACAACCCTCACGAAAATTTGGACTTCATGATTGGAATGCTTCCCCAACTTGCACAGTGGAGTGAGGGGATAAAATAATATGAGAAAATTCTAAATCAATCTTGTCAATGGGTAATTCATTCAAAAATCCTTTTCTTTCTTTTTCTCCCTCTCAAGATTTATCATTGCAGCAGTACCAAGTTGTAAGCCCAACATACACTGCCCCAAGTGTGAAATCCATCCCTTCATCCCCTAGTCTTACATACCATCTCAATTTTTCCACCCTCTTCTCTTCCAAATCCAAATTCCCTCCACAAGAGCCAAATGAAATACCTCCCACTCCAAATAAACAAGAAGCTTCACCTCTGCCACCACCACAAAAAAATGCACAACTAGTTGAATCCCAACCTACTCCTCTTCTCTTCCCAATTCCATGTGGGGGAGATGAAAATAAAAAAAATAGTCAAGAAGGACAGCAATAAGAATATATAGGAAAAGAGTAAATGATCAAAAGCTTAGTAAGCTTGGCTCTCAGATATGGGATTGAAAATATTCCCTTGCTGGTTAAGCCTATAGAAGAGGTGAATGTTGAGGGGCCAGTGGTGACTGAAATTGAATTTGCAACAGAGGAAGGAGAATCTACTCCAAATCCAAAAGAAGAGGAGTGCATTCCAGCTGAGGAGGAGAGTAATGCAACCCTAGAAGCTTTGAGCACAAAGCATGTCATAGAAGAACCTTCAATTCTTCCTCTCACCTCATCTCTCTCGAACTCTAATGTTGAAGAAGAGTTTGATCTTTCAAACTCAATGTTTGAGAATGAGGGAAAATATGGTGAACAAGTTGAAGACCAAGAGGACACCATGGAAGAGGTTGAAAATTTGCAGCAGAACAATAATGAGCAATTTATTTGTCTGATTTGGAGGATTGTTTTGATGGAGAAGAACTAATTGAATTTCTATTGTTTTCTCCTCCTTCATCCACCTTCCAAGCATATGAACCCACTATCATAGAGGAAAACATTCATTTGCAGCAGTCCATACCTTATAGCAGCCTTTTGGGATCTAGTTCGGGAGACTCAAACCTTCCATTCTCTTCATAGAAGGAAGAAGAGAAAAAATAGAAGAGTTCCGCCATACCTTCCATGCCATTCACCCAAATATGTCTACAAGAAGACTCCATTTTTGGAGTGGAAAATAAGAGCAATGGGCATATCAAATGGATCAGACCTTGCCCAATTAGGTATTTGGCTTTATTGGAGCCAAAAAAGAAGCTAGAACCAGTCATGCCTACTTCGGGGCATGAGGATGAATACCAAAGCACCAAGGGTCATCATCAATACCTCCAGGACTCAAATGCAAGTTAGCTTGAGGAGGTATTTTCCATTAATGTTGATACCTTGATGATTGGGTGGAGGAGTTGCTTATTGTCTATTTTTCACTCATACAAGAAGCTATATTTAGTGTCAAATCATTTGCATGGCTGCCCCTCTTGAGAAAGGAAAGCTACTTCTCCTACCTGTAGCAGGATTTTTTTAGCATTCTTTCACTCTAGTTAGTGTAGGAGTAGGAGTAGCCTTTGTTTACAACAGAAGAAGTGCTTATGCACACTCTAAATGTCTCATTTGAGGCGTGTATGATTTGGTCTCTATATATAAATTTTGTTCGCATTTCTCCAAATGTATATAAATCCAAGATCTTCAAGTATTCATAGTAGGGAAACTCATAGTTTCTTGTAATAGTTGCCATATTCAAAGAAAAAAAATGCAGAGAAACTAAATTCATTTCAAAACAGTCCATTTAGGGATGGATGAAATCCTTAGAGTTAAAACAATTTTCTAATCTCAGAAATTCCATTTCAAATATTTCCTTATGAAAATTGAGAGTGAAAACTCATGGTCAATCCAAACATAGAAAAGGTATAGAGTCGGGCTCGCAGTGGCTCAGGATCAGATCTTGAAAGTTCGAGATCAATTTCATGTTTATCAAGAAGAATCCATGCCCAATGGATGCTTTGAGGTCACCTTGGTTTCTTCATCTTGTAGGAAGATGTACCCATGAGTCACTTTGTTGTTGCGCAGACACACAACACCCACGGATGCGGATCAGATTCTAGGGTGATCACTCTAGCATCCAGTGTGATTGCACAACATGGAACCCTCTCTCCAAGTGTGGGACTTGTGGCGAGAGAGGAATCTCTAGATTAGAGGCTAGTTCCTCAAAATCCTCTAATTTAGATCTATATTTTTGCAAAACTACAGAGGTTTAAAACCTTGTCCTACTCTAAAAATCCAAGGAGATAGAGATAGAAAGTGCAAAAATGAAACTAAACTAACAGGTGATATACCAAAGGAGGAGTGGTGAACACTTCTTGTTCTACGAGATAGACACAGATCAAAAAATGCAACATAAAACATCATGCACTGTGACTGATAAGATGTAATCGGAGGTTTGAAATGAAACAAGCAACACAAACAGAGGATCAAGACTGATTCTGAGCTGTATTGTCATTTCCATTGTCAAAATCCTTGTATCACAACATCAAAAAGGCGAAAACTCTGTTACAATTTTAGAATAGGTCTGATACTTGCAAAAATCACTTATTACAGGTGAAAGAAGAAGTTTGCTATCCAAAGAAATGTTCCCCTTAGAAATGAGCCAAATCTGGCTTTTATATTGCATGGGTCGAGCCTAGGGGACAGTAAAACGTACAAAACATGGGAGCCTATCCTCCTTGACTGCAGTGCATTAAAATGGCATCGGGGACCTTACAAACCCATACCCTGTCATTTTGACCAAATTACAGGAGAATGCGACCCATTCTGCATTAAATCTGGTCGCTGAATGTCACTTCTGGCCATGAACACGTGTCAGAGCCATTTCTCAATTTTGTCTCTCTAGACTACACCAAAATTCAAGATTAACCCTAGAATCATGTAGATAATTTCACAAGCTTTCCGTTGATATAAAGAACATGCAAATCCAAGCTCTGGATCAAAAGATATGTTGATCTGAAGATTTAGGGCACGGAATAGGCGAAACGGATTTTTAAATTTCTTCCCGCTCTCGCCACCCTGGATGACACATGGCATGCATTGATTGGTCATGTAATTATCTCTCCTTCCCTGCTTCATTGGACACGTTTCTTATTTTTATTGGCTGAAGTTAATGCTTGAAACCCTTTCCTTTGACTTGGAATTTTCTCCTTGTGACACGTGTCATGATTTGGTTGGTCCGTGGTCCGCCGGCTTTTCACGCCCTTCGCATCTTTTTGTCCGGATGTCCCAGGTGTTGTTTGGGACAAAATCCTCCGATCTTCCCGAAATGGTCTTCCTTGTCCCTTATTCGGCCAATGACACGTGGCGTGATATGATTGGCTTTCGGCTCCTTAGGCTATCCGCATCCCGCGCATCCCTTTGTCCCACTTGTCCCTGAGTGAAGTTTCCCATTTCGGCCGAACGGCCGCTGGTTCACGTCCTTCACATCCATTTGTCCCAAATTTCCTAGTGCTTCACGGGAAAATTCTTCCAAACCACCGAAATGGCTTCCTTTGCTCTGGCCGCTTCGCCTTTTCGCATCCTTCGCATCCTGCGCCCGGATGTCCCAATGCTTAGTACAAAAGTTATCCATTTCGGCCGAACCAGCCGGTTCACGTCCTTAAGGCCCAAATGTCCGAGCAGATTAGTCAATTTTCTTCTCCTTCGACCAACTTTCGCGTCCCTCGCATCCCGATGGCCCGATTGTCCCTTTGCTAAAATTTTCCTTTTCGGCCGAACCAGCCGGTTCGCGCCCTTCGCGTACATTTGTTCCACTTGTCCCAGTGCTTCGCGGGCCGCCTGGAGGCATTTCAGCCAAACCGCGCCTTGGTGTCCCGAATGTCCCAACTGTTCCTAGGACAAGGACTTAGCCAATTTTCACAATTTTTCTGGCCCAAGCTTATTTTCTGCAACTTTTTCACATTTTCTCAGAGCTTGCTCTTTTCAACCTGGACAGGAGAGTTAAAAAATTTCGAGGGGACCCTAGAAACATGATTTTTGCCCTGAATCCATCCATTTTCCTGGGACTCGAGAATTCTGATGTATGTTATCAAATCAACCCTGGGGGTGGATTTGGATAACAATTTGGTGACTCAGCGGGGATACCTGCCTGCTAGGTAGAAGATACCAGTTGCCTGAAGCAGTCCATTGGGCATGGAGTCATCAAATATTCTATTTAGAACCTCAACTAACTCAAAATGTGCAAGGAGGAAGATGGAATGTCACCTGATGAAAGTAAGGACTGCAAAACATCTCATAGATAGCAAGTTGTGCCAAAGCACTTAGGGAAAACAAAACTAACCTACAGTGAAACAATGTGCACAAGCACTTGGAGGAAAGAAAATCTAATCTAATATTTATAGAGGTAGTGAACTTCCCTCTAGAAGCAACGCTTGAGATAGATTCCATTGACTGGAATCTGTAGTTCTTCACCCTCCAGTGAGGCCAATTGGAAAGCATTGTTGTTCTTGCACTTTGTGACCATGTATGGGCCACTCCAAATGGCATAAAATTTTGAATGCCTTCCCAGTTTTGCTCTGTCCACATCCCATTTCAACACTAGATCTCCAACTTGAAAAGATCTATCTTTGGCCTTCCTATCAAAGGTCTTCTTGATCAAAGCTTGATCCTTTTCCATTGCTTGGGATGCCTGATTTCTGATCTCTTGCAACTCCATCAACTCTACATACCTCACCTCCATGGGCTCAAATTTAAGCAACTCCAGCTGCTTCATGAGTTCCAATGTTGGCAACTCGGTGACATGGGCAAGATTGCCTCTCTTCCATAGACAATCCTAAATGGAGAGTTACCCGTGGATCTTTTGGGAGTGATCCTATCAACCCATAAGGTTGATTTCAGCTTGGTATGCCAAGACCCTCGATTCTCATCAAGAGTCCTCCTAATGATCCTCAACAAGTTCTTGTTTGTAGACTCGGCCTCGGCCATTACCCCGAGGGTAATAGTTCGATGAAGTGCTTAGGTAAATACCATTCTTGGCAGCCCACTCACGGTCACCCCTGGATCCAATGAATGTCAATGCATTATCGATCGAGATAGTATTGTAGTAGGTACACCGAATCTGGTTGTTATCCCCTCATAAAAGTCTAAGATGCTAGACTCATTCGCCTCTTTGAGTGCTACTGCTTCTGTCCATTTGGTGAAGTAGTATGTGGCTGTCAAAATCCATTTGTGCCCTTGGCTTGAATTGGGATTAATGACTCCAATGAAGTCCAAACCCCATTGCATGAATGGCTGGTCAACTGAGATTGGATGCAATGGAAGGGCAGCAAGTCTCTCTTTTCCTGTGAAGAATGCACAATTCTTACACCTCTTGATCCATGCATAGCAATCACTAAAGATTTTAGGCCAATAATAACCAGCCTTCATGATTTTTAGAGCTGTCACTCTTGGTGCAAAATGGCCACCAGCTGGTCCATCATGGAACTCTTCTAATACCCTTTGAATCTGACCTGTGCTAATGCATCTCAGCAGCACTCCATTCACATCTTTCTTGAACAAAACTCCATCAACAATGGCATATGGAATAGCCTGCAATCTGAAGTGTCTCCTTTGGGTCTTGTTCATCTCTGGGGGGCACAGGCCTGTACTTAGGAAGTGTATAATACCTTGGGTCTAGCAAGGAGTGGGGGAAGCATTGTCTTCTTCTTGATTGCCACTTGGCTCATGGCTGTCCTGGACTGTCAAAATAGCCTCTTCTTCGTTACATACTTCATTTTGCTTCCCCAAAACCAGCTGCTCACACAGTCCTTTCCCTCTTACCAGCTTGGTAATCTTGATATCAATGTCATATTCCATGACACGGGTGATCCAACCTGCCCTTTTCTCATTCAAATCCTTGTTGAGGAGGAAGTCCTTAACTCCAGCATGTGAGACCAATAGCTGGACTTTGTTGTTTGAGACTAAATGCTTGAATTTCTTCAAGCTTCTGATTACTGCAAGTACATGATTTTCAATAAAAGAGTACCTCACCTCGTAGTCATCTAGGCTCTGGCTAAAGAAGGCAACCGGCTGCTCATCATTATCTTTGTTCTTCTATACTAGAATGGCAGAAATAGTGTCATCACCTCCAAATGCATAGAGGATGAAATCCTTGGAGAATTCTGGGTTGATGAGAGTTGGTTCCTGAGAGATAGCTTCTTTGATTGCTTCAAAACTCTCCTTGCCTTCTACTGTCCACTTAAAATCCATGCTCTTCTTTAACATTTTGGTGATGGGCTTGACAAGGGCTGCAAAATCTGGGACGAATCTCGAACAAAGTTTATCCTTCCCAAGAAACTTTGAAGAGCCTTCTTGTGACTTGGCAATGGTAGTGCTCTTATGGCTTCAACCCTCTCTAGATCAATTGTCAGTCCCTCTTTGGAGACAATATGGCCTAAAAATTTTCCTTCCTGTGCAAGAAAAATGCACTTCTTGGGATTCAAAGACACTCCAAACTTTCTACACCTCTGAAATACTTGCCTGAGGTGAAAGAGGTGGTCTGCTGCATTCTTTGAGAAGACAAGGTGATATCATCTAGGTATACCCGCACTATCTTGTTGATCAAGCCTTTGAATGCCATGTGCATTTCCCTTTGAAAGGTAGCACCATCATTGGACAACCCAAATGGCATCTTCTTGTAAGCATATGTGCCCCACTTAGTTGTGAAGGCTGTCTTGAATTGGTCTTCTTCTTTCACCATCACCGATTATACTCGAGTAGCCATCGAGTAGTGAAAACCTCTCGAACCGGATACTACTTGCAATATTTGTTTCATTGAAGGAAGCGGGTAATGATCTTTGAGAGATGCCCTATTGAGGTCTCGGAAGTCCACACACAACCTGGTTTCTCCGCTCTTCTTCCCGACCGGAACCAATCTAGCAACCTAGCTTGAGTGCTTGATCGGAAATATAATGCTTGCCTCTATTAGCTTATTTAGCTCTTTCTTCATTATAGGCTCAATGTGAGGGTTAACGTGTCTTTGCTTACACCGATGGGCTTAGCATTTGGATCCAATTCTATGGTATGTTGTGCTAAATTCGGATTGAATCCTCTCAAGTCTTCATAGCTCCAAGCAAAGACATCTGGAAATTCTTGGAAAAGCTGTATGAAATCTGATTTCTCCGCTCAGTGGCCACTTTACCAATTTGAAGTGTTTTGCCTTCCCAACCTGGAATTGGTGTGAATCTTCTCTCTTGACCTGTATGTTAGCCTTTTCCTTACGGAACTAGTCGTTAGGGTTGAAGATAGACTCCAACATTGCTAAACCCTTGGGAATCTTGTTTTTCCGCAGCTGCACTACTTGATCCCCATACTGCTGCTCTAGTCTGTCCGATTCCTAGTGAGAATTCAGCCTCTTCTTGTAGGAAATTGACAATTTGTTAATCATTCTCGAAGACTTGCCAACTTGTATTGTTGTCTAGAACTGCTGGCCTCACAATCACATGGATATGTGGCTGTTTTTTTTCCCTTTTGATGTTGTCAACCACATCAAACGTTGCTCCAACTGTTGCAAGCCTATCCGTGGCTTCATTTTTCTTCCTGGGTATGGACACGATGTTGAAAGCTTCGAAATCCTCAATGAGGTTCCACACCCTATTCTTGTAGTTCTTCAGCAGGTCATTCTTTGTAGCATGTTGTCCCCTGACTTGATTGACGATCAGCTCACTATCCCCGAACACCTGCAAGTTATTTATTCCCTTTTTCCTAGCCCAGTGCAGTCCATGAATTAAGGCTTCATACTCAGCTGTGTTGTTTGAACAAGAAAACTGGAAATGAAAAGCCTGAGTAATATTTGATGCCTTGAGGTGAAACAAGCATAGCTCCTCCTCCTGCACCTTGCCTACTCCTTGATCCATCAAAAAATAATTTCCATACCTCATTGTCATCCTTATGGTTTGGTTTGGTGATGCTAGGAATAGCCTGGTTTTCTTCATGTATGCAATAGACTCCTAGTTCAGATTCTTCTACTTCTTGGTAGGGATCAAAAGCATGTACCTTGCTCACCCATTCATCAAGAGTTAGATCCAGGATACTTCCAACCTTGGTGTCAGCCTCGTCAGTGCTAGGGTGATCTTCTTGATCAAATGCTGAGCAATTGGCATTAATCTGGCTTGGAGTGTAAGGCTCAATATGGAAGTTTGCGATAGGTTCAGACCTAATTGTATCCTTAGTCCCATACCTTGTTCTAAATAGCATGTGTGACCAATAAGCGAGACAAATACCCCCAATCTTGGTGTGAAGTCCTTGACAAGCAAAGGGCAAAGACTCGGTGGAAGGTCTATGATGATACATCTTGTAATACAAAAACATTTGGACATGCATGCAAGGTAAGACTCAAATTTATAATCACTCCAATCTGTTGCTATGATTGTCCCATCTAGGTACTACCCCTTTAGATGTTATTTCATACTTTGGAGTCCTAGTGATCATCTCTGTTTAGGCATTACCGAGCTACTTGCCCGGAGTCTATCATGTAATTATGTACTAGGTGATTTCCAATGATTAATGAAACATAGAAAGGAGGGGGCTTCAACATTTTACCTTGTTGTCTTCCATGACTTCCTTCAGGTGGGTAGCATTTGTAAGCACTTTGTCTTGCATCCGAACCTACTCGATCGAAGTTGGCCAATCCTTCATGGCAGCTTGCAGCAGATCTCTTTATCCCGGGATGGATAGGATTCGCACATTGATATATTGACGTTAGTCTTCTTCATCTATTCAATGATACTGAATGGTGATGAAGGATCTCTCTGCTATCCCTTGGTTTGCACATTTACTCCTTGCACGTGGGCAGCAACAGCTAGCATTTGAGTTGGCCTGGGGCTGTTCTTGTCTGCCCTTATGTATTTGAAATGGGACTTTGCTTGCCAATCACTTATGGAACCATGGGATTTTGTGGATTGGCTGGGGCTAATGGCTGTTCTTCACCCAAATTTCTCCTTTTTGACCTTGTGTTGGCTGCAACACCTTGAGAAACTGCTTGATTCATACCATAGAAATCCTCTGCTTGCCAGTTTACCAATGTGGTGTCATTTGGGGCTGATTGCTGTTGGAATGTTTCTGGTTGTTGGCTATTTCCTTGACTGCTCTCACCCTCCACACCAGTAGTTGTCACCATCAATGCTTGATTGAGAGCACCATTGAAACACATGGATTGGTTATGAGGCTCATTGCATGGAAAGCACCAATCATATTCCCAAAGAATGTTGTTACGTGTTGGCACTAATTCCTTAGAAGCAGATATGGTATTTGCATTATAGGGCTGAAATGGTCTATTGGCGTAAGGCCTTGTTTGATTCATATTTGCAGCTAGATTAGGTGGTCTTTGTGGTTGGTATGGCTGCCTATTAGGCTGAGCTTGGGGCTGATACGATCTAGTATTTTGAGCTTGCTGTCTTTTGATAGTAACCAACTCATTTCCCAAATTTTGCAACTATTTCATGACCTCTTGGAGTTCATTTGAAGCATTAGAGGATGAAGTGGAAGCTTCATTTGAACTCTGATTTCTAGGAGTGGGAACAGGAGCCAAAGTGGGTGCTTGACTAGTGCTTGGATTTTCTAAGTTTGGATACAAGGGCATGGGAGGCCTAGGAGCAAGTTTACCAGCTTGAATAAGACAGTTTTCGGCTCTAATGGCAATGGTATAAGTAGCAGGGATAGTTATGCCTCCCATAGATTGAATCAACATAGAAATATCAGAATTTAAAGCTTTAAGGTAATATAGAAAAGCACCTTCTGTTGTTGGCCTGACTGCCACTGGAATCCTATCCCAAGACCTTTGAAATCTGAAGTTGAAGTCAGTCAGCTGCTCGTTGGGGGCTCTCTTGATAGTTGTCAGCTGCTTCAAAAGAGACAACTTGTCTCCCTTCTCTCCAAATTACTCGTGAAGTGCAATACACAGCTGATTCCAGTTTGTGATAGAACCAGCTCCAAGGCTCCTAAACCATTGTAATGCTTTACCCTTGAAGGAAGATGCCAGTAACTTGATAGCCACTTGCATCTCATTGATTTCATGGATTTTGCAAAGGTTAGCAATATCTTTAACATGATCACCTGGAGTAGTCTGATTTTCTCTGGTGAAGTAGGGAATGTTCTTCAAGGCTGCAATAGGAACTGGATGTTGTGCATTGAGAGCAAGTGGGTGCTTCCTGTGAAGTTGACGTATGGGTTGTTCTGAGCCATTCTGATTGGTCTTAAAACCCTTGTTGACTGAATGAAATGTCTACCAAGTGGAGGAGTTGAGAGAGTTCTGTTTGGTGGAGATGGAGACCTTTGAATCCTTCTTCCTCTTTGCCTTCTTCTTGGAGATAATTGTAGGTATTCAAATAGCACTTCTTCTTCTCCAACTCTTGACCTTGTGGTGATTCTTCTCATGAGTTTTCAGGCCTACACTCATCGAAACCAGTTGATTCTTCCCTTGGAGACGCTAGATATGCAAACAATAGCTCTTATAAGCAAAAAAATTATAGCAGATGCATATCAACTTTGCTGCAATAAAAAAAAATGAGACCTCTAGGTCCCACCCGGCATGCCAAAACTATTTTTGCAAAACTACAGAGGTTTAAAACCTTGTCCTACTCTAAAAATCCAAGGAGATAGAGATAGAAAGTGCAAAAATGAAACTAAACTAACAGGTGATATACCAAAGGAGGAGTGGTGAACACTTCTTGTTCTCCGAGATAGACACGAGATCAAAAAATGCAACATAAAACATCATGCATGATCTGATAAGATGTAATCGAGAGGTTTGAAATGAAACAAGCAACACAAACAGAGGATTGAAGACTGATTCTGAGCTCTTTGTATTGTCATTTCCACTGTCAAAATCCTTGTATTACAACATCAAAAAGGTAGAAAACCTGTTACAATTTTAGAAGAGGTCTGATACTTGCAAAAATCACTTGTTACAGGTGAAAGAAGAAGCTTGCTATCCAAAGAAATGTTCCCCCTTAGAAATGAGCCAAATCTGGCTTTTACATTGCATGGGTCGAGCCCAGGGGATAGAAAACGTACAAAACATGGGAACCCATCCCTCCTTGACTACAGGTGCATTAAAATGGCATGGGGGACCTTACAAACCCATACCCTATCATTTTGACCGGATTACAGGAGAATGCGACCCATTCACGCATTAAATCAGTCATTTGAATGTCACTTCGCCATGAACACATGTCGAGCCATTTCTCAATTTTGTCTCTCTAGACTACACCAAAATTCAATACTAACCCCTGGAATCATGTAGAGAATTTCACAATCTTTCCGTTGATATGAAGAACGTGCAAATCCAAGCTCTAGATCAAAAGTTATGTCGATCCGAAGATTTAGGGCACGGAGCAAGTGAAATGCATTTTTAAATTTCTTCCGCACTCGCCACACTGGATGACACGTGGCATGCATTGATTGGTCGTGTAATTATCTCTCCTTCCCTACTTCATTAGACATGTGTCTTCTTTTTATTGGCTCGGGGGTCGCTTTGAAACCCCGCCCTTTGACTTGGACTTTTCTCCTTGTGACACGTGTCATGATTTGGTTGGTCCACGGGTCTGCCGGCTTTTCGCGCCCTTCGCGTCTTTTTGTCCCGGATGTCCCAGTGCTATTTGGGACAGAATCCTCTGATCCACCCGAAATGGGCTTCCTTGTCCCTTATTCTGCCCGATGACACGTGGCATGATCTGATTGGCTTTGGCTCCTTCAGCCTATCAGCGCCTGCGCGTCCCTTTGTCCCACTTGTCCCAGAGCTGAAGTTTCCCATTTCAGCCGAACCGGCTGGTTCACGTCCTTCGCATCCATTTGTCCCAAATTTCCTAGTGCTTTGCGGGACAAATTCTTCCGAACCTTTGAAATGGCTTCCTTTCTTTGTCCGTGGCCGCTTCGCATTTTCACGTCCTTTGCATCCTCGCGGCCCAGATGTCCCAACTGCTTAGTACGAAAGTTCTCCATTTCAGTCGAACCAGCCGGTTCGCGTCCTTAAGGCCCAAATGTCGGAGAAGTTAGTCGATTTTCTTCTCCTTCACTGAACCGGCTTTTTACGTCCCTCATGTCCCGACGGCCCAATTGTCCCTTTGCTAAAATTTTCCTTTTCGGCCGAACCGGCCAGTTCGCGCCTTCGCGTACATTTGTTCCACTTGTCCCAGTGATTCACAAGCCGCCTGGAGGCGTTTCGGCCGAACCGTGCCTTGGTGTCCCAAATGTCCCAACTGTTCCTAGGACAAGGACTTAGCCGATTTTCACAATTTTTCCTGGCCCAAGCTTATTTTCTGCAACTTTTTCGCATTTTCTCAGAGCTTGCTCTTTTCAACCTGGATAGGAGAGTTAGAAAAAGTTTCTGAGGGGACCCTAGAAACATGATTTTTGCCTTGAATCCATCCATTTTCCTGGGACTCAAGAATTCTGATGTATGTTATCAAATCAACCCTGGGGTGGATTTGGATAACGATCACCAAATTTTTATCATATTTTGCCCCCTAGGTAAAATATTGGATTGGCCACGATCCCGCATGGAAATAATCAGAGAAAACATGTTTAAATCTTGCAAAATGGTTGCAGCAGGTCTCTACAATGGAATGGTGGGGCCTATGAAATTTTCAACAAACTTGTGTGAGAAGAAAGAGAAGAAAAGGCTCTCATCGTGTGAACCCATGTCATAAATCTATTTGAAAAACTCAGTAAGCTCTAAAATAAAAAAAGGAAGGGTCGGGGAAGGATTCCGAGCAAGTGTCGAGAAGAACCAGAGCCTTGAGAAGAAGAAGTGGTAAAGATTGAAGTCTTTGGGCTCAAAACAATTCGAATGAGTCCAAAATAAACTAAGTATGGAGGAGACAGAGAGAGAGCCACGTGTTAGCATGACGACGCTTCTCCAAAGCTAAAACCCAAAAGGAGAGGCTCAAACAAGCAATAGGTTGCCGCATGTCCCATATGTAAAGGGAGACCCATTTTTCAAACTATTTTGCTGCCCATTTGTACGGACTCAATACAAACTTCGAAGGGGCATATCTTTCGACTCAGGGATCAAAATAGTGTGAATCTTACACCGTTGGAAACTTCTCAACATCCTCTATGCCATAGAAAGATAAAAATCATTTTTTTGGCCCTAGTAGGTGAAAAATGTAGAAAACGTTTTTGGGAATTTAATCTAGGATTTTCTTGCTCTTCAACTACTAGATCTGATTCGATCCGATCCACTGGGGAACTAGAAGTAACATATTGTGGGTGGATTTATAGAAGGCATTGATATTTATTGATTGAAATTTCAAAGTAGGATTCGATGCGTATCTCATGGTGGTTGGAGCAGGATTTGATTTTTCCCTCTTCTCTTTCTCTTATTATTTCTATATATTGTAACACTTCTCATTTTGTAAAAAGAGATACATTATGAGCATAGAGAAACTTTGTTTAATTTGTTGCTCAACACCATTTTTAGTATCAAACCTTCTCCTACACTTGGAAAATGTATTTGTGCACATTCTAGAGCAATAAAAACCATGTTTTTTGGTGTTCTTCAACCCTTTACATTGTTTTGTTGTTTCTTTGTGCCTCTCCCTTCCAAATTTATTTTTTTGTGGTTGTATCTCACATTTTTAGGTGCAAAATTTTGTGTTTCATGGAGTTTAATGGTGAATTTGAATATCTAGGCCATGTTACTTCTATCATACCTCCCACATCTCTATTTTTCTATTTCTTTCTCCCTCAACAGAATATCTCACTTCCTTTGCTGGTGTATAACCGCTTTAGTGTAGGCTCTATTTTTTCCTCTTTCTCTCTCCTTGGTTCCTTGGAATGGTTAGATTAGGATAGGTTTAGTTTTCCGCACTGGAGTAGCTTGTGATAGCTAGTTTAGGAACAAGAACCAGCTTTCTCTAGAGGATCACTCCCATTTTCAAGTCCCACATCTTGGGGAATGATCCAATGTTATGCAATCACACCAAATGACCCTTCCTTAGAAAATTAGATCCATAACTCATTTGGGGGTGCTGTGATTTTTCCCTAACAATTTTGGCACACCCGGTGGGACCAGAGGTCTTCACTTTATTTCATCAAGTTGATGTGTTCTTGGTGGGATTCAGCCTTTTGAGGCACATACAAGCACATCTGGTGACTCCATCTGGTCAAAAACCCATTCTCTGAGTTACAAACCTTTTCCATCCATTTTCATCCATTTTCCTCTTCCATCTCTTCCATTTTCTCCCATTCCATGAGGTTGTACAATCATGACTTCATTCCCTTCATAGAACTCACACTTATAGCAATATAGTCCACCTCCAATGTATTTCCCAACTCCTCCAGATCAACATTATGATCAGATCCAGAACCATTATGCTTACCCATATGAGCAGTGTCAAAACTAGTTATACTATGAAGCTTATCAAGGACAAGGGGATGCATATAATGGTGATAGTTATGTAGAGAATGCTGATATACTGGAGAAGATTCAAAAATGGAGGCTAGAATGGTTCGGTCAAGGGGAATAACATAAATTAGGGCTTTCAAGATTGGTCAATATTGGGAAAATTTTTGATGACAAGACCCTTTTCCAAGACATTATAGCCCTCATGAGAAGTTTGACTTCATGATTGGAATGTTGCCCCAACTTGCATAGTGTACTGAGGGGATAGAAGCATATGAGCAAATTCTAAATCAACCTTGTCAATGGGTAAGTCATTCAATAGCTCCTTGTCTTTCTTTTTCTCCCTCTCAAGCTTTATCATTGCAGCAGTACCAAGTTTTAAGCCCAACATACGCTGCCCCAAGTGTGAAATCCATCCCTCCATCCCCTAGTCTTCCATCCCATCTCAGTTTTTCCACCCTCTTCTCTTCCAAATCCAAATCCCCTCCACAAGAGCCAAATGAAATACCTCCCCCTCCAAAGAAACAATAAGTTTCACCTCCTCCACCACCATAAACAAATGCACAACTAGTTGAATCCCAACCCACTCCTCTTGTCTTCCCAATTCCATGTGGGGGAGATGAAAATAAAAAAAATAGTCAAGAAGGACAACAAGAAGAAGAGCCAGGAAAAGAAGAAATGATCAAAATCTTAGTAAGCTTGGCTCTCAAATATGGGATTGAAAATATTCCCTTGTTGGTTAACCCTACAAAAGAGGTGAATGTTGAGGGGCCAGTGGTGAATGAAACTAAATTTGTAGCAGAGGAAGGAGAAGCTGCTCCAAATCCAAATGAAGAGGAGTGCATTCTAGCTGAGGATGAGAGTAATGAAATCCTAGAATCTTTGAGCACAAAACAAGCCATAGAAGAACCTTCAATTCTTCCTCTCACCTCATCTCTCTCGAACTCTAATGTTGAAGAAGAGTTTGATATTTCAAACTCAATGTTTGAGAATGAGGGAAAACATGGTGAACAAGTTATAGACCAAGAGGACACTATGGAAGAGGTTGAACATTTGTAGCAGAAAAACAATGAGGCAAATTATTTGTCTGATTTGGAGGACTGTTTTGATGGAGAAGAACCAGTTGAGTTTCTATTGTTTTCTCCTCCTTCATCCACCTTCCAAGCATATGAACCTACTGTCATAGAGGAGAACATTCATTTGCAGAAGTCTATACCTTATAGTAGCCTTTTGGGATCTTGTTTGGGAGACTCAAACCTTCCATGCTCTTCACAAGAGGAAGAAGAGAAACAACAGGATATTTCCACCATTCCTTCCATGCCATTCACCCAAAGAGGTCTATAAGAAGACTCTATTTTTGGAGTGGAAAATTAGAGCAATGGGCATATCAAATGGATTAAACCTTGCACAATCAGTTATTTGGCTTCATTGGATCCAAAGGAGAAGCCAGAACCATTCATGCCTACTTCAGGGCATTAGGGTGAATACCAAAGCACCAAGGGTCATCATCAATACCTCTAGGAGTCGAATGCAAGTCATCTTGAGGAGGTATTTTCCATTAATGTTGATACCTTGATGATTTGGGTGGAGGACCAGCTTATTGTTAGTTTTTCACTCATACATGCAGCTATATTTAGTGTCAAATAATTTACATGGTTGCCCCTCTTGAGAAAGGGAAGCTACTTCTCCCTGCATGTAGTAGGATTTGTTTAACATTCTTTCTCTCTGGTTAGTGTAGGAGTAGGATTAGAATTTTTTCTAGGAGAATAAGTGTTTATGCACACTCTATATGTCTCATTTAAGGCATGTATGATTTGGTCTCTGTATATAAGTTTTGTTCACATTTCTCCAAAGGTACATAAATCCAGGCTCTTCAGTATTCATAGCTAGGAAACTCATAGTTACCTATAATAGTTGTCATCTTCAAAGAAAATAAATACAGAGCAACTAAATTCATTTCAAAATAGTCCATTTTAGGTATGGATGAAAACCCCATAGTTAAAACAATTTTCTACTCTCATAAATTCCATTTCCAAGATTTTCTTATGAAAATTGAGAGTGCAGACTCAGGGTCAAACAAAACATAGAAAAGGCATACAGTTAGGCTTAGTGGCTCAGGGATCAGATATTCAAAATTTTAGATCAGTTTCATGTTTATTAGGAAGACTCCATGCCCAATGGATGCTTCAAGGCCACTAGTTTCTTCATCTAGTAGGCAGATGTCCCTGTGAGTCACCAAATTGTTATCCATATTTCACCCCCAAGAAAAATATTGGATCAGCCATAACCCCACATAGAAAGAATCAATGAAAACACATTTAAATCTTGTAAACTGGTTGCAGAGGGACTCTACACTAGAATGGTGGGGCCTGTGAAAGTTTAAACGACCCTGTGTGAGAAGAAAGAGAAGAAACGGCTATGTGTGAATCGTGTCTTAAATCTATTTGATAGACTCAAGAAGGCTCTAAAATAAAAAAGAAAGGGTTAGGGAAGGAGGCTAAGTAGTGTCAGAAGAACCAGAGGCTTGAGAAGAAGAAGACAGTGAAGATTCGAAGTCTTTGGGCTCAAAACATTTCAAAAGAGTCCAAAAATCAACTAAGTATGGAGGAGACATCGAAGGATCCGCGTGTTAGTGGGGAGCTTCTCCAAAGTTGATACATAAAATGAGAGGCTTGAACAAGCACCAGGATGTTGTGTGTCCCATATGTAAAGGGGGCCCATTTTTCAAACTATTTTCCCACCCATTTGTACAGACTTAATACAAACTTCAAGGAGCATATATTTCAACTTAGGGCTCAAAATATTGCGAATATTACATCGTTGGAAATGTCTCAACATCCTCTACACCATGGAAAGATAAAAATTCATTTTTGCGGGACTTGGTAGGTGAAAAATGGAGAAAAAATATTTAGGCATTTAATGTAGGATCTTCTTTCTCTTCAACTATCATATCCGATTCAATTCAATCCGCTGGGGAACCAGAAGCGACATATTGTGGGCAGATTTACAAAAGGCATTGATATTCAGTGGTTGAACTTTTAAATCGAGATTCGACGTGTATCTTATGGTGGTTGGAGAAAGCTTTAATTTTTCCCTCTTCTCTCTCTCTTATTCTTTCTATATATTGTAACACTTCTCATTTTGAAAAAGAGAGACATTATGGGCATAGAGAAACTCTGTCAAATTTGTTTCTCGATGCCATTTTTGAGTAGCGAACCTTCTCCTATACCTGGAAAATGTATTTGTGCATCTATTCCAAAAATGTAATGGTTTGTGCACCTTTAGAGAAATAAAAAAATGTGTTTTGTGGTGTTCTTCAACCCTTTACATTGTTTTTTGTTTCTTCGTGCCTCTCCCTTCCAAATTTGTTTTTTGTGCATGTATTTCACATTTGTAGGTGTAGGATGTTGTGTTTCATGGAGTTTAATGGTGAATTTGAAGATCTGGGTCGTGTTACTTCTGTTTGACCTCCCTTATCTCCATTATTTTGTTTATTTGTCCCTCAATATAATATCTCACTTTCTTTGCTGGTGTATCACCGATTTAGTGTAGACTCTATTTTTACCTCTTTCTCTCTCTTGGTTCCTTGGAATGGTTGGATTAGGATAGGTTTAGTTTTCTTACACTGGAGTAGCTCATAGCAGGTAGTTTAGGAAAAAGAACCAGATTTCTATGGAGGATCATTCCCATTTACAAGTCCCACAACTTGGGGAATGATCCAATGTTATGCAATCACACCAAATGATCCTGCCTTAGAAAAGCAGATCCATAACTCATTTGGGGGTGCTGTGATTTCATACTAATAGATACTTCATCATATTTTTTGACATCTTCCTCACACATTTAGTGATATATTCTTTTAGATAAATTGTCACACATTCTACCACCTCATCAATTTTACTTTGTCACATTCAGTCCTACACAACACACAACAACACATAACTCAAATTGTTTCCTAATGAAACACTCTCATTTATGATTCATTATTTACTACTGCTTTGGGAATAAATAAATTAACTTTATTGGATACACTTCCATCCACTCAGGGGTACACTTCCCCTATCATTCATATTGCATTCCATTCCGTACCATCCATAACATACTACATATCTTGGTTGCATTTATTCTTGCTTCCATATGCTTTTACATGTACATCTTGTTACACATGATAGATAGGTATTGTGTATGTCATTATCTTTTCATACACACATGAGAATTCAATTTATTTTATATTTGTGATGTAGATTCTACAAATCCATTACACACAACATGGATACTTGGCACAATACCTATTACCAGTCCTATAATGGCTCATGGGGGCATCTAATTTCATACACTTCAAGTGATATTATTTCATTTTGTTTCATAACACACTACTTTATTGGCTTATACACACTTAGAAATACTTTTTATCTTTCCAACATGCTAACAAGTATGTCATGTTAAACATTTTTATGTAGAACTATCTATTTCCATGGTTTTTTGTTACATTTCTTGTCATTATTTTCCATTGTTTTTGGGATTTTTCCTTTTTCTTGTGTGCACACTTATCTATTTGTGGTTATTATGGCCTTGAATATCTTAGATATCACAATTGATGTCCCATGTTTGAAACCATATTTTTATCTTATACATTGTCTTCTTGCATGCTTACACATTGTCTTCATAGCTTAAATTTAATATTTTACATGAGTGTTTGTTTTTTATTTTACTAACAATTGTTTAACTATTCATTTGTTTACATATTCCTTGGTTTCTACCAAGCACATTCCCTCCCCCGAAGGGCACATTTTTAGCACAATGGTCATTCCTCTTTTAGGATACATAATTTTTCAATGACGTCACATACACCCTAAATGAGGGGGCATCATATGGGTGAATCAATCACCCCATACACAACACATACTTATACAACACAATTTTAGTTTTGGATAGGGCTCATAATAAGACTTGGGTCCTTAGTACACAACGACCTTCCCTGAGTTATAGTAATAGTGGGAATTTACATAGTTATTCAACATGTCACAAAGTATTTTGACAGGGTAAAGAGTCCTTTAGCACTAGGCATTTATATAACATATTTTATAGGGAAGAGAGTCCTTAACACATACACACCATCTGTAGTGGTGTTTTACACAATAGGAGGTATTTAAAGGTTGGAGGATGACACCAAATAGTTCTCCCTACACTTCTTCCATTACATTAGAGTGATATCACCCGAAAAAGTTATATTTTAACATCATCTTCAAGATCCTTTATACACCCTTTTTCTCATCACAAATTAGGTGCACATGTTCCTTTTTCACACATTTTCATTTTACATACTTTCCTTACACACTTTTCTCCTATACATGTATATTTGACTGCATGTATATTATAATTCTATCCATATTGGAAGTGATAGTCAACATCACCAGAAAAAGAACAACATGATGCCTACATGATGATGTCTACACATGTATTTTATACCGTAGGTTCATTTTCATCACTTTTTGGCACTTTATCCTCTTTAGCATCCACAATTCACATTTTTATCACTCCACACTTTGTCTAGTCCCTTGACACATCTCCTACATCCATTTACATGGATATCATGTATGTATCTCTATCTACTTTATGTTACTAATATTTTTTATCACCAACATAAAGTGGAGGAAAATGTAGACACAAAATCATGCACTTTGGGTAATTATCTAGTCCTAATTACATACTATTATTCATATGATTCCTAAGTAAGAATGATACTAATTAACCCATGTCTTTAGCCACCTTTCTTTGATTTATGTTTCTATTTTCTTACACCCTATTTCAAAGTATGCCTTTTCGGTATTGGGCATTTATCATCCTGACACCGCAGTTCTGCAGACTAGGATGCCAAAGTGATAGGCACCCTCATCCAATCTAAGCATCCCTATCCTATTTGTAATTTACCCACACTTATTAGGTCCTTTCTAGCCATTTGAGGATCTTATATTTTTAGTAGTTGGCATTTTCATGGTTAATTACAAAAATTAAGAAAGGGAATCATATAAATATAAATTTATGTGATCATAATAAGGGAGAAAGCACTAAGAATCTACTATCTCCACCTAAGGTTACATCCATCAAGGAATCTAAGAGCTCCATTGCATCCATCTAGCTCCATCAAAATGGAAACAAGGGGCATTTTTTTGCATCACACTTCATAGGAGGGAATTTCATTCCATTCCATGCACACATTTATTATATTATACATATAACTACTTTCTTGTTATCCACATGTGACCAGCATAATAGAAACCTTTGGCATGATTCCACACACACATAGAGAACTAAATTGGGTCTAAGATGTAGTGCAACGCTCAGTTGTAAGTCCACCATTGTGACAGTTGAGGATAGTCCAATCCCTCCTTTTGAATCTTTTTTTTTAGGATTTGAAGTCTATTTGAGGGTTTTATAGGTTCACTCTTCATTACAGATTTCCAACGACTCCACCAATCATTGTACGAATCCTTAGTGACAAAATGTGAGCATCAAAAAACATATTGTAACCCTAAGAATTGATGTTTATGAGAATTTATGCATACCTAAGTGCTTAGAAGTAGTATTAGGTGCTCGTGGGCACCCTTGTCCCTCTCTGTAGTTTCCCTTGTCTACCTTTTTCATCCATTTTGACAATTTTTGTTCTCCCGCATGATGGTTAGTGCTTCACATTTATCTTTCTTTTAGCTTTGTACACTTTCTTGAACTCATCAAATCATCTAAATAGCTTACCCTTCTTTGCAAATTAGGGTTTTATTATTTATTACTTAGTTTACTTTGGTATATTTTGTATTTCATTATTGCATTCATTTACTACTACTATAACATTTCATCAGAATAAGCATATAAGATTACATTTTATCTTAATCATCGAGACAATTATAAATTAAAAGTGAAAAAATTGATCTCCTCCATGTGGTAGCACAATTTTGTGTCCCCCGTGTCACTTTATAAAGGGCTTAAAAGGACACCAACCTTTTCAAAATGTGGTAAGGGTATTCTCTTCATAAGAAAGGGGCCATATTTGAGAGTGAGGTGAGAACATGCTCCTAACCCCCATAATTTCCTTTAAGTGATGAAGACTTTCGCTCCTCCATGGTGGCACAATTTTGTTTCCCCTATGTACCTTTAGCAAGGGGAAAAAGGGACATAAACCCCTCATAAGTGCCCATAGATTCTAATCCTCATGAGGAAGGGACCAAGTTAAGTTGTGAGTGAATAACACCTTTCTAACACTTCAAGTGAGGTGGTAACACAAGTTTCAAACATGAATATATCACCATGGTGATGCATTCTTATGTCCCATTTTATTTTTTTCAAATGATAAAATAGACATTAGGGGTATATAAGTATGATATTACTATAGTGGATATTTTCCTTCACCATTTCCCTATTAAAAATATTCTATCAAAGTGTCTTCTTTCATCAAAGATTCCCTAGGTTTTCTATGAGGTAAAACTTATGTTATTTAGTGAAAACACAATGAATCCATTTACACAATTTTAAAGATCTAGTTTTGAACAATTTTTAAAGGGTCTAAAAATTTCTGAAGATCCAAACATTTTATAATGTAGAGATACTTTTTATTCATTTTTTATTTTAATTGAAACCTAAATCCATAGAACTATAATACCTTTCAAGAGTATATGGTTTCTTTCTTGAATCATCAAAATATGAAAACTCATGTTATAATTGATATGCAGTATACTAACATTTTTTTTCATACATGTAGAGTATACTAAACTGATGTGGAGCACTACTCCTTTCCATGCATTCAACATGTTAGCAAATTTAAATTTCACTCAATGAGTCTAATTCCTTATCTTGGGAGTCTAGTTTCTAGGTTCAGGATTAACTCAAGTTCCAAATTTTGAACTTCCAAAATATATCATTCCTTCTATGTCATAATATTTCTCATTACCTTATATTTGTTTCTATTCAACCATTGAAAATGATCAATTATCCTTTTTCCATTCACTTCTTTGTTTTCCTCTCAAACACCCTTCACTAGCTCTTTATGCTCTAACTCTCATAAGCAAATAATAGGCTTATCAATGACCAATTTTCACCTTTTAAAGGTAGACTTAACTCAATACTCTTTATTTCCCCTCATTTAATTTCCTTATTTCTATCAAAATGTTTATAGACTCTTTTTAACCCTTGACTATGTTTAAACCCCTTAACCCTATTTGTCATGGAAATAAAAAAAAATCACCATTAACTTCTAAAATTTCTTTATCTATATCCTTTTATATAGACTTGGCAAGATATTTTGAAAATTTCAGGTTAAAAGAAGCTAATTTTCCCTCTTAAAAAAAATCCTAACATTCCCACTCATAAACCTTCTCAGTGAGCTCAAGAAGAGTAAAATTACTATAAACTTAGTTTTTCTTACTATAAAGCCTTGTAATTTGAACCTAGGGTTTGTATGCACTCACCAAACACATCTAGGTTGTTAATGAGATTTAATTGACCTTTGTATAACGTGTTTATTATTCCTTCTCTCATGCCATGTCTCAAAAAACCATGGTTTATACACAATGAGGGTTATTCAAGAAATCAATGTTCTAATCTCTTATATAGGTCCATGAAGATTGATGAGATTGACTGTCCACACTGGTTCATTAGTTTAAATAATCTTGATCATGAGCTAACATTCTCTTTAGCAAAATTATTAAACATAGAATCCAAACCCTTCTTTCAATAGTATTGTATAAATTAACTCACCTCCATTGGGAAAATGTTATAAGTTTTCATGGCTTATTCTACCTTTAAACACCAAAAAACAAAAGATATATAAAATGCATTCTTATATAGGTTTTTACCAGTAATAGAATTGTTTATATACAATGATACACACATAATTACCTTTTGTTTTCTTTAACAATTATTCACAAACTAGTTTCACAGTGTTTACATACAAGATAGCCAAAAAAATTCTTTAGAGATCCAAATTTGAATTTTCTTGATTGATCAATGAAATAAAATCAGTTATAAACCATCTTTATATGTTCCCCTGCTCAATTGTAACCACCTAAACATAATGTAAACTATAGCTTACATGTTAGTTACCTCTTGAAGAGGTCATATAGATTCTTATCTTACCATTAGGGGCTTGTATGAATCTTTTAAGTGCTTATTACACCAATTGCACCACAAAAGGAGGCTCCATTAACACAAATTGACTAAAAATAACCTATGAAATGCATGAAAAACACCTAAAAATCCCTTATACCACCTAGAAAGCCAAAAATTGGCTCAAAGAAGATTCAAATTTTCAAATAGGACAAATGGAGGGAAAAGCACCAAATTCAAATTTTGAACCTCCAAATCCTAAAAGGACCATCTAATGACAACTATAACCCTCTAATGACACTTATAAGACCTAAAAATACAAAATTTGACAATATACAACTATACCACCCCTAGGAGTGATGCTCTTACATCATTTTCACTACTTTCATTTCATTACACCATGTTGAAGCTAGCTCGGTGTTGCATAGCTTGTTCCTAAACCTTATTTTTCTTCCAAGAAAGTTCCTAAAATTCATTGGATGATTAATTTTATCTATCACATAATTTTTAGGTGTTTTATTTTTCCTTATGTGTTCTTGGGGGGTGCTCACTACGTGTAAAAGGCCAAAAATATCTCTTTAAGAGCTTTCAGAAGCAATTTACTTCTCATGGATCTCCAAATATTCATGAATAAACTTGAATAACATCCCCTACACATGAAACACACATGAAAATAAAATTAACACATTCCTCCTAATCATTATGAGGGTAAAAAAATGACTAATTTTGTCAAAGAACAAGTATACATTGACCGGGAGAAGGATTTTAAAATGTGGATTAGGTTATCATGGAAAATTATTTTCATTTATCATGCTAAAAATTTTACATGAAAAATTTTGGATCTATTTTTGGGACTTATTTTGGATTGAACAAAATGAGGAAATGAAAAATAAGAAATCTAGAATATGAAGACACTACATGGACTAGTGCCTTCTCCATTTGGCTTAGAGAGTCATTTCCTCACCACAAACATAAACAACAAACACACCAATGAAAGGTAAAAAAACTAAAATGGAAAAAAACACACAACAAAAATCAAAACTATGTTATAGGGGAGGGAAATTTCTAGAGGTGAGGGAAGAATGTACACATACCCGGTAATGGGTTAGGATAAGTACATACCATCCTCGAACAATGGGTTGAATTTATAACTCCGAAGATTGGAGATCATTATCCAATCGTACCATGCTCTTGTGATGGATTTTCATGGTTTTAGAAGAAGGATAAATACTAATATCCCACGTTCATATATATAATGCATGGAAAAATTCTTGCATCCAATGACCACTTTGTAACATGCTGAGAGGTCTTTCCTTCAGGAGTCTCCATCCGGTGCTTCATGAATATGAGAAGTCATTCCTTCATGTTCTTAAAAGTAGAATCTTTTTTTTTTCTTGAAGTAATTCACCATCAATAGTGAAGGTTACAACATGGAAAAATCTTCAAAATCAGCAGGGGATTTAAAAATGGTGAGAGTAAGTTGGCCTCCTTCTCACTCAAAACCTTCTTCTATCTTTTCACTTTTCTATTCGAATAATTGCTTTCTATAAAAACCATCTCAACATTGATCTTAAAATTATTTTAAAAGGAGGAGGTGTCATCCTCATGACTTAAAGCATTCATGGAGACTCAAGAATACCCATTCCTTTCCATTCATAATCTTCTTCAAAAAATGGGGATGGGGAATATGTGCCTTCACATTCATACTCATCCTCTGAGGTATCAAAGACAAAATTGAGCTTACTTGTTTGTTCTAGTCTATTATGATAAATTTATGCATCAAAAGGAGAAACACAATTGAAATCATACTTATCTTGTAATTCCATGGCCTGGGTCAAGATCTCAAGACTGAGTAGAGGGTATTCAATATCTTCATAAATCTTCAATATTTATCATAGGGATTACTCTTTGAAATCTTACATATAATTGTTATCATATTCATTTGAAAACTATTCACATTGAGACTTGAGGAGATGGTTGGAAATCTTATCTACACATGGTAAAAAAATTCTTCTCTTTATGATACATACTTTATTATTTTCCATGTGTTACCTTCTTGCAAGTTTTGGAATACTTAGTATTTATCATTTTCAGCTAGGGAAAAGAGATACAAACTACTCGGGAAGAGTAGACCTTTCAATTAAAGATTCATTGAATCATCTTCATGATATGAGGAAGAATACAATGTTGCAACATGAGTAAAATTCTCTTTTCCACCTTGAACACCTCTTATAGAGTCTTCTTCTTTATAAAGGAGTGGGAAAAATCCATACTTGTTATGGTGATCAACATTATAATCCTTAAGGGAAATAAATTTCTCAAAGGGATCATGCTCTATTTTTCCATTCACAATTGTTTCAAGAGGAAAATTTGATTCTTCCCTTTTATTCATTTCATCATTGTGAATTTGTGCATCAAGTGAAGATTCAAAATTGGAAAGGAAACTATCCATGATTACCTCAAATTCATCCTCCTGAAGAATATGATTTTGGGATGGAGGATTGGTTTCTTGAACATCCTCATGGTTGGTGGAGTCCTTAACAAGCATTGGATCATCTGTCATAGAACAAGAATCTTCATCTCTCGTATCCATAATTTCTTGAATGGGCTGCACCTTGAGCCAAAATGAATTGATGAATGAAGGTTCAACTATCCTTATTTCTTCATCGTCCTTCAAGGTTATGATTTGATTATCACTAGAAGATTAAAGGATAGGGCATTCATCAAAGGTACACGAGAATATTTCAAGAATAAACACCTTATAATATGGGAAATCATCATGATCTTCATTTTGAAATATTATTTTCTTCTTCCTCAACATTATGAAGTGCTTCAAGATGCTCATACCTTTTGGAAAGGCCAATTTATAATTAAAAATTTCATCGTAGCTTTTGGGATAAGAATTTTATACTTCCACACTCAAAATCCTTTACAAAAAATCTCTTTTCAAGGATTCCATTTCTTCATATCCATATGAAATAAAATCCTCCAAAGGAAGTGATATTAAATACATGTAATTGAGTTTCTTTTCGATCTATGTGAATTTTAAAATATTAACTTTAGTAGATTCTTTGTCATCATCCCCTTTATAAAAAAATCATATCTCTTGTGAATAGTCCTCATAAATTTATTAGATTGTTGATCGTCAATGGGTGAAATTCCCATTTTCTTTCCTCTAGCAATAGTCTACTTGAATTGGAGCCACAAGACTTGATGAAAATATATTCATTAAAAAAATTCTCCATTTGGATATTATTTTCATGACTACTATAGAAAAATGTATGGAACTTATTTACCCTAGCTGATTGCATATTTTTTTAGAAGAAAGAGACCTCTTTGTTGTAATAGAATATTTAGTTTTGTGAGATATGGTCTAGAATGATGGCTGATAAAAAAATTACAAATCATGGTGGTAAAATTCTTCCTCATATTTTTTCTCACTCATTGATGCTAGACACCAATCTCAAAACTTCATCATTGTGATGTGGAAAATGAATGTGACATGGATTCATTCCTTGATAGAGTCACCTTCAAAATCTGATTTTTCTTTAAAACCTGATTTTTTTGTTTTCAAAATAATTAATTTTTTTTATTTTTAGAGAAATTTATGGGTGGATGAGGGAAAATCTCTCCCTAGCAGAGTCACCAAAACTATTGGTTAAATAATTTGTCATGTTGTAAATTACATGTTTCCAC
The DNA here is from genome assembly GCA_018340775.1 of Taxus wallichiana var. yunnanensis. NCBI lineage: Eukaryota > Viridiplantae > Streptophyta > Pinopsida > Cupressales > Taxaceae > Taxus > Taxus wallichiana. The sequence goes on along the minus strand of CM031237.1, from coordinate 516,090,268 downwards.
AAACAGTCACAAGGCTAAGCCCATCCTTCTTGGGTATTGGGAGGATCTCATTAGTGAATGGAATCTATCCTAATTTTTGGGGGTGGAAAAATAAGTCCAGGATCATAGAGGAAAAATCACTAAACATGTGGAAATTTTTTTTCTTGTATGGGGTACAAGAAAGGAATTTTCAGTTATAAGGGATAAATGAGAGAAATTAGGAAAGATATAGTTATTATTGGGATTAAGCATTAGCAAAGTTCACACATAATAAATAAAATAGGTCCAAATTAAATTATAGGAAATAAACAATGTAAAAATTGGTAATAATAAAAAATAATAGACACACAATTCTTTAGATTCATAAATCAAGGACACAAAGTTCTTTCTTCATTATTCAAGGTCACTATGCTTGAAAATTCATAGAATAGATATAGAATAGAGGAAAACATAAGTAAAGGAAATATATGAAACGTAGCTTTTATTTATTGTGTAGTCGTGATAAAAACTCATCAACATACAAACTCCACAATTTCTATAGAAAAACTAACATTCAAGCTCCCTTGGAATGAAGAAGTTATTCTAATTTATAACATTGCATATTTTTCTTTCATCTACCCCCCACATGACCTTTCAAGTTCTTATTACACTTGTTACTTCTCATCTTCCTAGGAAATAAGGAAATAAGTCCCTTTTATAAATCAAAAGGTAGTTTTAGAATGCAACATTAGATAGTCACTTAAGTGAATAAGATAAAATACCATGATTACATGTAATGAAGAATTATATAAGGGGAGAGATAAGGATAAATAATGAAGAGAGGTGGATAAGGGAGTTGAATTCTCCAATGAAGATGAATCCATGTATGATGGAGAACTTTATTATTTATGATCCCTGAGGGATATTTTCCAGAATGAAATATTATCCTTTGAATTCTCTATCTGAAATAAGTTATCACGTGTTCCACCTTGTCTTCTTCATGAATGCAAACTCAAATCAACACCTTCATCCATGTATTTGAAACATAATTGATATCCTTGAATTGATTATAGCATTCTCTATGATCTCTTACAATGTCAGAAATAGATCTTTCGATGCTAGAAAGGGAATCTAAGGTATATTTGTAGAAGGAAATAAGATCACCTATATCTTTCTTGACCAAATGCTAGAGGGAAAAATGAGCTCTTTTGATGATGAATTATCGATGAGTGGAGGGAACTCAAGTCTCTGAAAATGGTTGTAAACCACATTCAAAATATTAAATGCATCTTCTCCACTAGATTAAAATTTGGAGATTTCATATTTGATCATATTGTATCGAGCATTTATGATACGTATCCAAACTAGAGACGAATTGTTAGGAGTTGATACAAACACATATTTTCTCATGAGGGTGTGAGATTTGAGGGACCTCATCTCAGGAACAAGTGGGAGAATCTTATCCAAGCAAATATTTTCTCTTTCAATCTTCTCCCTTTATTTCTTCACTTCTAAAAAGTGGTGAGAATATACTTGATTAGAGAGAGGACCTCTGGAAACAATGTCTTTCCTTTCTCGATGATCTTCTTGATCCATATCTCATTATCCATCCACTACATCATATATCCTTTTACTTTCTTGACTACCTCAGGGTTAATGCTACTAACTAGAGGAATGTTTTCCATTTGGAATGAAGGTGTTGAATCAAGATATAGGTTAGGTTGAATGTAATCACTGAGAGTTTTTACATGTTCCTCCAATTTCTCAATTGTTCATTTGTATTCTTCATTTAGTGAAAGGATGTGGGTAAATAATTCCTTAAATAAATGAGAGACACCCTCATTAGTAGCTTGATTTAAAGAGACCTTCATCATTACATAATTATTAGGCTTCATTTATTTCATAGGATTATTTACCTTAAGATGTTCCTCCTCCACATATTGAGTTCTAGATGCCTCGGTGTAGAAGTGGAAAGTTTCTTATGATTTATTTCCTTCTTGGTCCTAATTTATTTTGAGATGGCCTTGAAGATAAGTGTCACTACTTGATGCACCATCCTTAATTACTCCAAGAAAGTTATTTACCCATGAAAAATGCTCAACATGTGTTGAAATGAAACTTGACATCTTAGGTGCTTGGTAAGGAACCAAATCATAACCAATATGGGTTTATTCAAATGCTTCAACAGGAACACCCTGATCTACCGAATGGTTAGGATACTGAGAAGGATCAATATCACTAGGTTCAAGTTGTTCTGGAGGATTTTTTTAACATTGGACCTCTCGTATACCTTCATAAAAGGATAAAATTCAATATCATCACCATATTCTCTATTTCTCTTTCCTAAATGAGATGAACCTGTATCTTCATCAACCATAATTATCTTCTTTGATATCACCTAGTTCTTTTTCATTCATGAAATTAGAGAAAGAGAATATTATTGCATCATTCTAGAATCACACTAAAAATGGAGGTATGAAGGTATGTTAGAAATTTTAACTTGATCTGGATACTTACTATTTTTAGTAAGTCACACGTCACCTTTAGTTTACATTTTTAACCAAATTTCACAATTATCAAAATTTGCAATCTGTTGAGTTTCGGACTTGGAGAATTACACAGGGGTTTAAAAATTATTATTTCTAAGTCTTCAACCCTTAATATTTGTATTATGGCTAAGCTGCAAACTTATTAAAAATATTATTTTTCCTTCTGGGTGTCCGATTGAGCTGAAAATTTTCTTGTTAGATTAGTTTTTTCAATGTGGTTTCATGCTCCAATTTTTAGTAGTGTTCCATCGCCATAACTATTGGGATCTAAAAATACAACATTTTTAGCTGGAATACTAAAGGATATGGTGTAAAATATGTAGGAATCAATGGAAAATGGTTTACATAATCTTCAATGTATTCAGGAAAGCAATCGTAGACCAATTTTGAAGGAAAACAGAGTAGGGATCAAAGATTTATGAGTAAAATTGTTGTTTTGGCAATGGAGGTTTCTAGACATTTTGGTGGTATAACAACATACCAGAAGCAATGGAGGGAAATAAAATATGAAAAATTACATAAAATGACAAATTTTTGGCTTTAAACTCACCTCCCCTCACTAACATAACTAACTCACACCTTAACTCACCCTTGACCCTTCTAGCTTAACTGGGTTAACTTACATGAGAGGGTGGAGTTAAAAGTTACTAAATGGGTTTTGGATGTAACTATGTAATTTAAAAATTTATTAAGGGAAAAATGGACACTAAGGGTGTGAAATTTTGTAAGGGTGGAAGCATCATGAAGAGGGGGCATGGGGTTTGAGTTGTGAGGTTGAGAACACATACCTAATGAGCAAGTTTTGAACTTCAAGTAATGAAACTGATCTCCTCCATGTAGTGGCACACTTTTTTTCCCACATGTCCATTTAGTAATGGTAAAAAGGGACATCATAATTCTATAAATTATTCAAGGCTCTTCTCTTCATGAGGAAGGTGCCACATTTGAGAGTGAGGTGAAAACATGCTCCTGACCACCAAGATTGTGCTTTAAGTGATGAAAATAATACCTCCTCCATGGTGTCACAATTTTTGTTCCCCATGTCCCTTTGGATATGATAAAAAGGTAGATGAAACCCCCATAACTGCACCTATCATCTTCTATTCATGAGGAAGGGGCCAAGTTAAGTTGTGAGTGAATAACACTTTCAACACTTCAAGTGAGGTTTTAAGTGATACAACCTTAAAAATGAATATCTCACCATGCTGGCACATTATCATGTCCCCCATGTCCAATTTTACTTTTCTAAAAGGTTAAAATTGACATCATGGGTCTCTAAGTGTAAAATTACCTATTTTGGAAGCTTTCCTTCACCATTGCACTATGAAAAATAGCCTATGAGAGTGTCTTCTTTCCACGAGAGGTTCCCTAGGTGTTATGTAGGAAACCATTATATGATTTTGAGTGTAAAACACCCAAGAAATACATTTCCACAATTTTCAATAACTTTTTCTTCATAATTTTTTAATTTTATTTCCCTTTTCGAATCTAGTCACAAGTGATTCCCAGAAGGTCCAACTACCATCAAACGGACATTTATGTTTTTGTACAAATTAAAATGTGTATAATGTACATGATTAATTTATATTATTTTTTTTATTTTAATAAGTTTCCAATTCTCTTTATAAATCCTAGAATCCTTAGTGAGTCTTCACCAGGATCGAAGATCTTCACCTGCATTATCAGGTAAAAATCTAAAAATATACTCCTTGGAATCTCCTAAAACATATTAAAATTTTACTTATACATTATCATATTTCCTACGCATATCCTATTTATTTCCAAGTCATCTCGAGGCTTCGCAATACATACTGAGTAACAATCCAACTAGCTTTTTCAATGCTTTCATTTCCTTACACCATGCTACAACTATCTCAGTGTTGCATTACTTGTTCCTAAACTTGATTTTTCTTCCATAAGTTTCTTTAAATTCCTTGGATAATTTCATTTATATTCCACACACTTCTTATATTCTTTATATTTTCCTTGTGTATTCCCGGTGGTGCACATCAGGTGTAAAAAGGCCAAAATTAACTCTTTTAGAGATTTTGGAAGAACTTTTATTCGCATGGATCTCCAAGTCTTCATGATTCAACTTGAATAACACCCCCCTACACATAAAAGTAACTTGAAACTATGAGGGTGACATAGTGACTGAGTTGGCTAGAGGACATGTTTACATTGACTGGGAGAAATATTTTCAAATGTCACTTAAGTTGTCATGGAAAATATTTTAAATATTTCATGCTAAAATTTTGCATGAAAAAACTCCCAAATATGTAGAAAAAATTCCATAGTCTAATTCAAATCACAAATGTGAGTGTCTTTTATTGACAATTGACTTTTTACTTACTGAAGTTCTTTCTATAGATTAGAGGTGTTGCATTTATTGTATTCATTACTTTTCTGCAATATCTATAATTTCTAAGTTAGCTCAAAAATACTATGATCTTTTTCACTAGTGTCTTACTTCGTAAAAGCTAGATTTTCTTTTACACCCAATAACTCAGTATCCCTATTCTACAATTTAGATTTTCATTATTAAACTTTCCTTTTTAGTTAAAGAACTATCATTTATCCCTCATATAGATATTGTCTCAAAAATTATATTTTTTCATGTTGTTTTTTACTAATAAATCTATTTTTAATGGGTTAAATATTTTTACAGTTACTTGTCTTATTTTAAATTTTCTTGTAATTTAATCCCTTTTCCTTCTTTCATTAGTATCAAATTTTTGTTATATACTTGTGTAGAATAATACGTTTTAAAGGAAACTAATTCTTATTCCACGTCTACATATCTTTGAATATCAATGGGTTCTAATAATTCTTGAACATTTATAGTACCTATTATTTCTTATTCACTTGTTGTTTCTACACCTGCTTACATGTCCATAGGCCTAGGTTATTCTTGATTGATTGGAGGAGGTTGATTAAATGATTCCAATACTTTTTCAATATCCCAATAATAAATTTCTTCTTTTAATTAATATATAGGGATAATTAGGTTTCTATCCCTTTATGTTGTTCTTTAGAGGTAAGTTCTTGTGGGATTCCTCTTTGTAGTCTATTTATTTCTGACTTTTTCTTGAGACGGGTTCTTGTGTAAGAGGTTTCCTAATGAACCTTTTTCATTTCAATCCTAAATTAGGAGTATGTTCTTCTTGAAGGTTTCTTTATTATAATTATATTTTATTAGTGAATTTTTTGGGTAGTTTATTTTGTAAGAAAATTTATACTACTCCTTCTCACATGGCAAGAGCAAGTGGAAACTATTTCCAGCTCATCTTTTGATAGCATAGTGACTTCATGTTGTTTAATAAATTCCTCTATAATTGAAGGTATTTTTAAAGTGGCTTTCTTATGAAACCTATTTTTCTTATAAGTTTTTTGAGCTTCCCCATTATTTTCTTAGATATTTATCCCTTAATATTGCTATGAGGAATGGTCTCGGGAGAAGTACCAGCTTAATCTTGGCCGTTAGTGACCTTTTCCTTTGAATTTTCAATGCTAGGGAGGACTTGTTTCCCAATATGTTTTACTTTTTTTTATTATTGGAAAATATTTTTTGAAAGGGACTATACCCTTGAGAACAAAATATGGCCTAGGAGCCAGAAAAGCAGAGTGAACTAGAAAGAAAAGGATCAAAATCTAAGTTTTACAATGAAGTTGGAAGTAGCCTAAAAATAGCTACCCAAACGAGACAAAACAGAAAAATTAATGCAAAAACGTAGTAGAGAGACCACAAAAAGACAACATAAAAACATACAGAACAAAGCAAAAAAGCAACTACAACTTCTTCTTGGTAGCTTTGTCAATGTTGGTCTTGATATTCTTCCAGGAGTGGAACATCTTCAAAGTTGTCATGTGGGCAGCATCAGTATTATCCAGCTGCTCAATGGTCCTTTTCTTTCCTTTTCGTTACCCCAAAGTGTAGCCGGAACACCGTTGAGGTTGGAGACAATTTTGACATGTTGTTCGATGAACTCCTCAATCACCCTAAAGATGGCCATGTTGTAATCATGTCAAGTTTTGGCCTTCCCTAAACGGAAGTTTAAGGAGGTTAGCTTCTTGTAGATATCACCAATCTGGCTGCTATCAAAATCCTCCTCCTTTTTTCTCTTGCCTTTCTACTTAGCCAAGTTCTTAACCTCATCCTTCAGCAGTTTCATATCAGCCTCTAAGGCATCTAGCCTTTTTGAAGAAATTTCCATATGCACATCCCGGGGGGACCCTGCACCGCTTGATATTCAGAAGGTCATGTGTAATTTCAATTTCATGAGCTCCCAATATGTTTTACTTTATTATTCCCTATTTTATTGTTTAAAAACTTCTTCCACAATTCTCCCTTGGTGTTTTTAAATAAAATTATGTTCACAAATAAGGTAAAAGAGGTCATGGTGTTTTAATGGTACAAATCCCTAAACAAGCTTATTAGTAATTAATTAGACTAAGAAATATAAATACCTAGGAATATTGATTTTACATTCAAGATTGGTGGATGAATGTTTGAAATGGTTTACCATTATCATTATTGAAAGAACTACATGAGTCTAATACACATAATAACAATAATAATTAATCACAACAAAATAATCTACACTATATGTTCATTCAAGATTAATAACACAAATAAATAAGATTCCTTAACTAGCTCCTTACAATAAATCTATGAGTTGTTATAATAACTTGTTAACCACTTACCCAATAAACTAACAACTTACCATAAATATTACACTACCCACTAATCAATCATGAGCACTAGTAGTTATTTCCTAACAATCCCCCTAGTGCGAACATGGGGAAAACTTTTCGTATACTTGTGCCTTCTCATGATTGGTGATTTTCATAGGATGATCACAAACCTCAAGGATGGTTTTGCAAATGGTTGACCAAAACCGAGAATGGTGGTTTTACAATTAATTTACCACAAACCAAAAAGTGATGGTTTTGTGAATAGTTTACTAACAACCAAAAATGGTGGTTTTGCAATTGGTTTACCACAAACCATAAATGAAGGTTTTCAAGTGGTTTACCTACATCCACATCATGATGTGCCAAGTACTATTATCATCCGTCATCACATATCACTACAGGGAATAATATAGGAAATTTTTTTGCTCATACACATAAAATGAAAACTGGAAATGGAACATTGAACCATGCTCCCCCCTCAATGTGAAATTTCCACTTATTGAAAACTAGAACACTGAACATAACAGTAAAGTACACTAGAAAACTCGAAAGCAAGCTACACACATATGTCACCAAACCTTTATGTGGCCCCATTGTTAGTGACTGACAAAAGGTCATGTATTGACCTCCAACCTCAATTTTCCTTCGTCCTCCTATGAATGATGCTTCTTACTCAACAAATATGATCATAATTTTCAACTATTTCCACATTGTGATTATTCTTTTATTCCCTCCCGCAATGTGAAACTCATTATTTTCCAGATGTCAGGTAACACCAAAAATGTGTCCAGAAGGATTTTTATAAAAATTCCTGACACTTTTGAGACTCTAAACACCATGATACAACCATAACAAAAAACCTAAAATCACCTATTTGAATTTTATGATACTTAACTTTGAAAATAAAAATGAATTTTTAATAGACTGACTACTTGATTATTTGGATTGATGACATAACAACTATATAACCTAAATGTAACAATGACACTTAAATAACTTTTGACGTTTATAATGACACACAAAATACATAATTGTACCAAAGTGACGTGATATACTCTATTAAATTTTTAAGATAAATTTAAATGACTCAACTTTATTTTAAGTTTGAATCTTTACAAAATAGCACATGTAAAGGACATTAAAAATTGATCCATAATTTTGAGAATTTTTTTGGCTCTTTAAAACCTATACTAATAACATGTATTAAGTGATTAAATTTTATTTTTAATACATCGTTGACATTCAATACCGACCTTCACTTGAAATAAAGACTATCTAAAATAGTGGACCGACTAAAACAAAGTTTTGACCGAATATAAAAATAAGAAATAGATAATAACTAAGATAAATCAAATCACCTAAAAGGATGGACTAATCTACATGCAATTTAGTGTGTTGCTATTGGAAAATCATAGGTATCAATGGGTGTATGGTTGAATAGGAATTTGAACTATTGGTGGTACCTCTTACGGGAAGAGTGGAGATTAAGGAGATATCGATGTTGAATAAGGTTCCATTGTTCAAGTAGATTAGAATATGCATGATATTTCTAGAAAAAAAAGTTAAGTTATTGCTTGATTGAGTCTTGAAATCCATTTTCCATTTTATATTCCTTCTTGAATTTTATAAATATGTATAGAAGATTTGACTGCAAACAATAATGTAAGTTGTGATTCCGTATAAGTTTTTAAAGATGAAGACATAGTGCATGCATGATCCATGTAACTTTTAATCCTCACAAATGTTTATCTTCTTTCAAAAAATGACACCTTTCTTATATCATCACCAATCGTATATGACTTTTCATTATATGTATGATGAGAGAATAGTTATAATGTGGGTGTAGAGATGAAATGAATACATTCAATATGGAATGGTGTAGAAAGAAATGAGTCAGTCTCAAAGCCAATCAAGTATGGATGCAAATCACTATAGAAAACATAGTCAATATGAATAATGAAAATTGGAACCAGGTTTGATAATAAGGATAATATCCATGAACTTCCTCAACATGATGTACCCGAGATCATCACAAAGTCATAGACATGATTAAATTATATGGAAATGACTCTCATGAAAATTGAATTATTTCTCTCACATGGAAGAAAAGAAACTCAGCAAGCTGCATGACTAAATTTTCTCTCATAATAACCCATTGCTTCCTTACAGATCCGCCACGCTCGATACCAGTTGAAATAACTACATGATTCTAGTACACATAATAACTATAATAATTAATCACAAAAAAATAATCTGCACTATATGTTCATTCAAGATCAATAACACAAATTTTAGGAGTCCTTAATTATCTCCTTACAACAAATTTATGATTTGTTCCAATAACTAGTAATAATTGTTAACCACTTACCCAACAAACTAACAACTTACCATAAGTATTACATTACACAATAATCAATCATGAGCACTAGTAGTTATTTCCCAACAATTATCCCTCTGAAAACAATATTATATTTCCTTTCATAAGTGATATGCTTCATTATCCAACATGATACAATATTATATGGCTCAAGTAGGGTGCCTCTAATTATGCCATTGGTTTAAATTTTGGCATTTATAGAAAAAAATAAGGCATGTGTTCAACCTCTACATGAAATATTTGTAAAATATTACTATATGTAGGTATGGATTGAATTTTTATTCTTGTATTTGAAATTCCAATTATTTCATCAATTATCTCACGAGTTATAGAAATCTTCACATATTTGACTTTGATATTGGATTTTTCAAGGTTAAATGTAAATTCTTCTACAATATCTCTCTGTCAAATCCTTGCATTTTCTTAAATAAACCCATCCACCAAGATTCCCTAAATATCATCACGGATTATAGATTATTTAGTAGTTCCTCTACTCCATAGGTTCAGAATTGAATTTTATCCCATCTCCTCTCTCATCTTCAACTTTGTTTCCTTAATTTATTTTCAAAACCCTAGAAAAATAAAAGTTTTAGTACGAAAAGGGACTCATAGAGACATGAAGTATATTTTATGGAAAAAGAGAATTAAATGGGTAATGTAAATGATTAACGTGGTGAGAAATTGTATCTTGAAAGTAATACATGCATGTGATGGAGGAAATTGGGTGCAAGGATGAAGTGAAATGAAAGTCAAAATGGGAGGATTTAATATCATTTTCCAAGTTTAATGATGTGATAGGAAAAGATGAGATAATTAATACATCTCACACAAGTGAAAATCAAGGAATTTCTAATTGAATCCACCAAGTTATCAAATCAAGTAAAGGTTACAAACAAATATGATAATAGTTTTATAAGGTTTATTTATTATTTGTAAACTTATGCTTATTTGATAGAAAATAAATTTATATATTATATCCCAAAGTAAATAATAAAATAAAATTAATACCTTGGTCCCTTAAAAGTCCTCCTATTTTCCCAATTTATTCATTTTCTCGACCGTGAGCAACCAATTGTTAGTTCAATAAAGGTAATTTATTTGTGTTTCTTCTTCTATTTTTATGGTTTTTTTACAATTTTTTGCATTTTCTTATATGTATGTGTACATACAAAAATCAATGTCAGGGATCTATTAGAGGAGGAGGAGAAACTCCCCTATTAAAAACTCTTTTTGATCTAATTTTTGTAATAACTCTTCTTTCTTGATGGGTTGATGATACAACTTCAATGTATGTCCATTCACTAGTATGATTATTCTTTTTACATCAATTGGTTGTAATGGGACTGATATATTGTCATTCAATTTAAGAATTTGATAGGATACTAGTGATTTGGTATGAAGTTTTCCTTTCAAATATTGATATTTTGAATTATATAACAATGCCCATCCATTAGTTTGAATTTCTTTGGCTTAATATATTTATCATGCCATTTATTTCTGTTTTGTTAAATTAGTTCTATTATTTCTAGTGCATCTCTCCTGATTTCATCTAGCTCATTGAGTTTGAGGATCCTTTTCTTCTCACCTTCTATGAGATCTCTTCATGTTTCTAAAGTTGTCTTCAGAGTATAAACTTTAAATTCTATAGGAGTTCTTGGCGTTTCTTTTCATAGACTGTAATTACATATGAGGATAATATTGTGTTGGGTTTCCAAGTGGTGTTGTATTCCCATACTACTAAAGAAATCTTTTTGGCCTAGTCCTTCTTATGAAAATTTACGATTTTAGTTAAAATATGTTCTAATTCTCTATTATTTACCTCTACCTAAACATTTTATTGAGGATTATATAGAGTATACTTCCTATGAGTGATTTCGTAAAGAAAAAAACCCTTGAATTATAAGTGAAACAAATTATAGGCCTTGATAAAATACAATAATCTTTTGTGTTCCAAATATTTATAAGATTTTATCATATAGGAAATAAGAAACCATTTCCTCTTTTATAGTTAAAAAAGCTTGCACCTCTTCCCATTTGATAACATAATATATATAAACCAATATGTATTCCTTCACATCGGACAGTGTGTTAATTGGACCAAAAAAGTCTAATCCCCACTTTTTGAGAGGTTCGAGATCCATTTGTGGTTGAAGAGGAATTTCAGCTGTCACTGTGGGCTTATCCATTCTTTGACATGAATCACATTGTCAAGCATATCTCCTCACATATTTATGAAGTGAAGGGCATTAGAAGCCCAATTCTAAGATTTTTTGGATGATTCATTTCACAAAATAATTTCCTCATTCAATAGTATCGTGACATGATTTAGTAATGTATAAGAATTCATTCTCATTGATATAAATGCAAAGAAAAAAATCAAAACCAAATTTGAACAACATTAAATTAATCCATTAATAATCATATCTATGTTGAATAAATGTTACATTTATTTCTTAATAAATTTAAGATGAAACTTACCTATGGCAAAGCAATTTTTAAGATTAGCAATCTATGGGGTGGTTACAGATATCGTGAATAATTATCATCTATAAAATTGACTTCAACTAGTTATCTTTCACCGTAAATGTTAATTCTAGACAAAAATTCACCAACAACATTAGCTTTACTAGGTTTATTTGTAATAGTGATGTAAAACTCTTGAAGGATTAATAACCACCTAATAATTCTACTACACACTATAGGCTTATTCATGAAATATCTTATGGTTACATGGTTAGTACGTAAAAATAATTTTTATCCTATGATATAGTTTGGGAACTTATTGATGGCATAAACAACATAAATAAATTTTGTTTTAGTTATGATATATTTGTTTTTTGTTGGATTAATATTCTTTCTAGTATAATAAATGGCATACATTTTTACATATTCTTCTTAACTAAGGACTATACCCATAGCTATAATGGAAGCATCAATATACATATGGAAATTTATCTTCCTACTTTGGTTCCTATTAATAAAGGGGAAGTAATAAATTTTTCTTTAATTTCTTTGAAATAATATTGAAATCATTATGTCCATTCAAAAATTTATTTTTAAATAGTAAAGAAGAAAGAGGAGCTCCTAGTTTATTGAATTTTTCTATAAACCTTCTATAATACTCAACATGTTCTAGAAAAATGCTAACCTCTGTCTGAATCTCTGTTCAAGGTATTTGCAAAATTAATTCAATATTTTTTGATCAACCTTAATACCTTGATTTGAAATATGATGACATGGTACCATGTATTCTTCCATAAAAATAAAATAAATCATGACTAAATGAAATAAGTTATTTTTCACACGCGATAAGAATAATTTAAATTTTTTTAATGCTTCACCAAAATATTTCCCATGAACTATAAATTCATCCATATAAATTTCAAAACACTCATTTAGCCAACAAAATTAGATAGCACGTCTCTCTTTTAAAAGTGATTAGGTCATTGCATATTGAAAAGGAGTAACTCGTAATAAAATGTTCGTAAGGATAATTAAATTTCATTTTATCTTGATATTCCAAGGCTATACTAATATGATTATAACCAATAAAACCATCCAAGAAAGAGAAATATTGTTTCCTTTCTAGGTTATCCAAAACTTGGTCTATAAATAGAAGTGGAAAATGGTCATTCCAAGTTTCCTTGTTTAATTCTCTATAGTATACACATACTCTCCATTTACCATTATTTTTAGGTACTATAACCATGGGGGGAAATTCATTGGCTATTCAATAAATGATAAATAAATCTAGCTTTGAGAAATTTCTCTATTTATATTTATACCAAGCCTCTACTGATTAGCTTGAGTCTTTTTGAGGTTTTCTTGAAATTATGATGTCATTTTTATAAATATGATGAACATGTAAATGTTAGGGTGTGTATAAATCATAAAATATTGCATTACACATTGTAAACCTTTAAAATCATCATGTAATTACTTCACAATACATTCTAACCATTTAGAACCACTTTTGATATATTTCGTTATTTTACAAGCTTTAGTGACATTTTATAACATTATCTAGAATAAAATTTTGTCATTCCCACAACTCCCTTAATCATTCCTATCACTCACACATAGTCTCTAATTATTAAATATTCATGTTATGGAACTTGTTGTATTGATATCCCATTCCTAGGATTAATTAATTAATCCTATCACTTTTATTATTTATCACATATCCCATTAGCTGATTTTATTAGCTAATTCAATATCACAATAATTAAATAAATCCTACATATATTCATTTACACCTCACCTCTTATTCACTTTCACTTCACTAATTAACATATCAAGGTAAATAGATAAAAACAAATCAATTAAAGAATAAACCATTAAATATCTATAAGAGGACAAGTTAAGAAAAATCATATCATGCATTTGAGTTAAAAAACATATCCCATAAAGCATGGCATTCTAAAATTAAAGAAAATATCTCCAAGATAAAACTCACATCATTTTTGGAGGAATAAAAATTACTTGGAATTAATATTTTAGAGAAATATCTAAAAATATACAAAAGCATGTGCAACCTTTGCCAACTCAAAATTAATAATCCATGAAAGCTCAAAACAACAATTTAACTCCACGATAAAGTTGGAAAATCAGCTAAAAAATTAATTCATACTTTATTTAGCTTCAGATTAGATAAGGTAATCACATAAATCAAGGATTTTGGATTTTCTTCCCTCATCTATAAATAATCAATCATTATTCTCCAATTGTCATCTTTGGAAGATTTGATATTTATATCATTGTTGTGTTGGATTATAATTCAATATCACATGCCATTATGTTCTATAATTGATCATGAATCAATAATCAAATCAGTCATTCAATCATGTTTCTTATATATTGAAATCTACTTCCATTTGGAACACCTTAAGAGCATCCAAAAATAAATCAAGAGATTCAAAATCTCAATGCTGCTTTTCCAAGCTTTAGTAATCTCATCCAAGGTTATAAGGAGATATAAAGGAAGAGATCTAGTTTTCTTTTATTTACATTATTATTTTTATTTTGTGTAATATTTCTTTGTATACATTTGAAAAATGCTCGGTGGGACCAAGCCACGTATTTTTCATTTCTTCATCATTTTTGTGAAATTACCCTTATTTTTGCATTATGCTTACTATTTAGGACTTGCTAACTAATTTTCAGGGCTTTTCATGTAGTAAATTGGGAGTAGTTTCAAAAAACCAAACAAATTGGCCATGTTTTGACATTTTCTGTGAAGCTATATGTGATATGCGCTATGGAGACATATTTTTGCTATCGTAACACACAACATGTGCTAGCATCTTTAGATCTATATTTTTTTGTATACCTACATCATCATGGATACATGTGTGTTTCCATTTTACTTTGACGCTAGTGTTTCTCATTTGTTTTCTCTATTTTACATATCTGCGCTAGAGTGACTCAAACTATGTTATTGTTACCCTGGTTGTGCTACCATTCTGTTACACATGTTTTTTATGAAGTATGCCTATGTACATCTTCCTATGATATTATTTCCTTGGTTTCACTATAGTGTTATTACACGTATTTTTGTGACATGTATATGTGTTCATCTTCGTGCATTTGCATAAAACTAGGTGTTCTAGCAATATTTTTGTAGTTTCAATTTAATTCTAATTTTATAGCATTTCCATTTTCATTCTTCTACTATTTTCCATGCATTTCTAAAACTCATCTCCAACTTAATTCATTAATATAGGACTAACATTTATTTATATGTTTATTTATTTTTCCAAAAAAAATTACTACAATTTTATCTTAAATTTTTAACATTTCCCAAGGATATTTTAGGTATCAAAAAATCATGAACTAAATTCAAATTCATTTCACATGATATATCTCATTAAAAAATTATGACGATATAAATAATACCTCAAATGGAGTAACAAGAAATAAATTATGCCTTCTGTAAGGAACCCATGTCAAAACTAAAATTTAAAGTATTTCATTTCACTTCATCTTCAATTTATAATGTAACTCTTGTATTAACAACTTTTATAATCAATTATCTTTATTTCCCATGTGTTTCCTTAATTTCTAACACCTATTTTTATAAAAGGCACATATGCTCTTCTCTTACACTCTCGAGTGATTTTGAGAATCGAAATGGCCATGGTCTTTTGTTCTTATTTTATTCTATCAATGTGTTTGCTTGAAAACTAATAATATTTTGTATACATGACAACATAATTTGGAAATCATACCAAAATAAAGAAACAAAAATATTAACACCTTGCATCCATTTTTACTTTGTCAAAGATAATTTAAAATTTCTTCAATAAAATAAATAAAACATTGTCATTATAGGTGTGGATAAGGGTAAAAACCCATCTACTTAACTATGGGAAGTACATGGTCATAATCCCTAAAAATCATTTTTAGGAGTACTAAATGAACCCCAAAGTAGCTTGCACATTGATAAGAACTTCCACGAAATATGGTAGCACCCCATTTGGATTTATTAGTTTCACCTGTGAAGAAAACAAAAAATTATATGTGGTAACAACCCCATTTAGATTGATTGAGGGGTAAAATTTGTAAATATAATATTTTTTGTGCATGTACCAATTTAGAAAAGCATTGGTGAGTGAATATCTCAAATACCTAGGAATCCTAACAAATCAGGGCCAACAAGTCATATAATGTTTAGATTGTTAGATTAAAACAGTTTTTGTTCCACATCTTATATCAATCAAATTAAATCCAATACAAAAACAAAGATAAAATTATTATCCTTTGGCTATTCATATATAACCTATTCAAATTAAATCAAAACTACCCTACTCTGGAATCATAATCCTATTTATAGAATACAACATATTCAGTTCAATCAAAACCTGTCTAACTCAATCAAATTTGCTCCATCCAAATCATCCTATCAAAACAAAAAATCCAATCCAAATCAAAGTATTATATTTTATATACACATATTCAAGTATAATCGTATCTAATCTAAATCAATCTTAAATTCCCTTAATGGCCTTTTTGTAAATGAATGTGGGTCCGCGATGGAGAGAACCAGCGATGGAGAGAACTACGGGGATACGGTTTCTGCAGTTTTGGCTGCAGAATGTCTGCGAACCACGGTTAAAAATACTGAGGAAAAGCTGATCTATAGCCATAGCCGGACGTTTGTTGATACGGGTACGAACGACGCAAAAGCGGGTGGTACAGCCAGTGCGGTCTCTGCAGTTCTGGCCGCGGAAAGTCTGCGCAATATGACAAAACTTACTGAGGAAAAGCAGATCTCAGACTGCAATCGGACGGCTAGCAGAGAAAATGAGGAAATACTGAGATCCACACCTTTGGCCTGGAATAAGCTTTTTCAAAGCCCTAACCTCAAGGTGGGTCCGAAAAGCACTGAACAGTTTACATGGGAAATGGACAAAGAGGGTGCCACCTGTCTAAGGGTCCCAGATGGTTTTGTTGATAGAGCTTTAAACAAAACAAACCTCTCCCTTGTTGGTAAGTTTCTTGGCTCTAGACCTAATATAGATTTCATTAGAAAATGGGCTATGAGAAAATGGAATCCTAAGGGAGCCCTAAGCATTACCATTATGCCAAAAGGTTTTTTCTTGGCTAAATTTAACCAACAAGAGGATTTAGATTCGGTGTTACTGGGAGGCCCCTGGTGGCTGGGAAATATGGGTCTTTTTTTAAAAAAATGGTATCCGGGTTTTGATCCAAATACAGAAAATATAAACACCATTCCAATCTGGTGTAGGCTACCAGGACTGCCATTGCATCTATGGGATGATGAAATACTGCTAAATATTGCAAAATCCCTAGGCACACCTATTGGAATAGATGGACCCACAAGAAACAGATCCAGGCTTGCTTTTGCTCGGTTCTGCATTGTCTCAGCCATTGATCAGGAGTTTCCGGAGCACATAATCTTGAAAACTAGATTTGGATCCTGGACTCAAAAAATTGAAGTTGAGACCTTAAGATGTAAGCTGTGCCATAGTATTGGTCACTCTGACAAAAACTGCAACAAGAAGAAGACCCCTCTTTTGGTTTCTGATCAGCCTGGGATAGACACAGATCTGAACAAAGTCAGCAGGGATCCAAGCAAGGAAAGGAAAACTGATGATAAAGGTCCCAGCCAGAGGAATGTGCAACTAAATAGTAGGGAAAAAAAAAAGAAAAAAGGGGGTTTTAGAACTCATATTAAGAAGCATCTTGTCTGGCATCCCAAAGCTGCAACAATAGCTTTGCCTGAAGCCCCCAACAAAGATGTAGTGGACAAAACTGTGAAGGCATCTCCGGGCAAGCCTTTTGAAACTTCTGTGAATGAAGACCTTGTTAAGGTATCCTTGGAAGTAATCGAACAAGATGGTTCAGTGAAGGCCATTTTTATCCCTTCTGGTTCAGAAGAGAAAGAAATCCTGTCTTTCACTACAGAGGAAGCTTGTAACAAGGAGGATATGAGTGTGATTGAACCCCTGGAGATTCTCTATACTGGAGAGAAAGGAAATGCGGATCCGCTGCCATACCTCAGCAATGCAACAGCGACTGCGCAGGTCTGTTGCAGCACCATAACAGCTTCTGATCATTCTCCTGACAGTATCCAAAAGGAACAAGAGGAAGGGGAGATTAAGGAAAAGAAGGCCAATTTAATCCCTTCTGGTTCAGAAGAGAAAGAAATCCTGTCATTCATTAGAGAGGAAGCTTGTAACAAGGAGGATATGAGTGTGATTGAGCCCCTGGAGACTCTCCCTACTGGAGAGAAAGGAAATGCGGATCCGCTGCCATTCCTCAGCATTACAACAGCGTCTGCGCAGGTCTGTTGCAGCACCAAAACAGCCTCTGATCACACTCATGACAGTATCCATAAGGAACAAGAGGAAGGGGAGATTACGCCTTCCAAGGAAAAGGAAGATCCAGACTCTGGATTCACATTGGTCATCTCAAAAAAGAAAAAAAAAAGAATGGAAGGTTTTGAAAGGATTCCAGAATCACTTTATAGTGAAAAAAAAAGGAAATTGACAATTGGGACACCTCTACTTCCAGAACAACCAGAGCTTCAGTTAGACGAATAGCTGATTTTGGAGGAAGCTCAAAAAGAGGAAGACCCTCTAAAAAGACTCTCAGAGCTAAGAAAACAGAGAGGGATATTGCAGATGGTGTTCAGCGTCAACTGAACCAGCAAGCAATTCCAACTACCAACCATTCCATATGAAGATCATATCTTGGAATATTAGAGGCCTTAACGGTTACTCTAAGCAAAGAAGCATCAAGGAGTTACGAGACTCCAGTAACCCCAGCATTTTGATTCTTCAAGAAACTAAAATGAAAGCAATGACCATGGATAATATTAAAAAATTTTTTTGGGATAGCTCTGAAATGGCGGCTGTTGATTCTCAGGGTGCTTCCGGAGGGCTGGCTACTCTTTGGGATAGAAGGCACTGTACTGGTATGATTCTTAGTGATAATATTAATCATCTTGCAATTAAATTTGTCACTATTGAGAAAAAGTGTGAATGGATCTTGTCAAATATTTATGCCCCTAACTCTGCTAGTGGTAGAAGAAAACTATGGGCTGATCTTAAAATCTTTAGAAACCAGATGTACCGCTAATCGGCTTATCATGGGTGACTTCAACTCCCCTCTAAACCCAGGTGAGAAGTTTGGGGGAACCCCCACCTTCTCTAATGGTATGGAGGATTTTGCTGATTTTATCGCTGAACATAACCTCATTGATGTGGATCTGCATGGTAATAAGTATACTTGGAATAATAGAAGGTTGGGAAAGGAGTTCATCCAGGTGAGACTGGACAGGGCACTAATCTCAGCAAACTGGATTCTTAGCCAAGACTTTTACCTCTCTTCTCTGCCCAGAATTGGATCGGATCATAATCCGATTGCTTTAAGCTTTCTCAATTGGACCAAACCTGCAAGAAGCTCGTTCAAATTTGAAAAAATGTGGATGGAGCATGATGATATCTATGACAGAATAAAAGAATGGTGGGAATGGAATGGGGAAGGCACTGCTCAGTTCAGATTGGTTCAAAAACTCAAAAATGTCAAAAAACATGTCAAACTCTGGAACAAAAATGTTTTTGGGAATATCTTCGAAAAAAAGAAAGAGTTAAAACAGAAGCTTCAGGATCTTGAGTTAAAAATGGATACTATGGGGAGATCGGTTGAAGATGAAGTTAATGAAAAGAAAATTCTTTCTGAGTTGCATACGATCTGCAGTAGAGAAGAGTCCCTTTGGCGCCTTAAATCTAGGGCTATTTGGCTTAAAGAGGGTGACAGGAACACAAAGTTCTTCCACATGACCACTCTAAAGCACAGAGCCAGTAATAGGATCTTAGAGGTTTCTAAAAGCAACGGAAGTATCACTAAAGATCCAAACAACATCAAGAAACAAGCACTTGAATTCTACCAAAATCTTCTTAGAGAGAGAAATGTCAGCAATCCGGAAGCTATTTCCTTCATGCTGGAGGCCATCCCTCAGAATAATATTGAGGACCAGAAATTCAGAGATATTACTAAAGCTGTCACGCTTGAAGAGCTGAAAAAGGCTGTTTTTTCCCTTGAGGGAGATAAGGCTCCTGGGCCGGATGGATTCTCTATTAATTTTTTTCAGAAGTTCTGGGAAATATGCTCGGAGGATCTACTCAAAGCGGTTAATGAATTTTATAGAACGGGAAATCTTCTAAAAGAGCTCAATAACACGCACATTGTGTTGGCACCTAAAAAAATGGATGCAAAAGATTTCAAGGACTTCAGACCCATCAGTCTTGTTAATGCTATCTTTAGAATTTTCACCAAAATCATTACATCTAGGCTGCAGCTCATAATGAATGATCTCATCTCAATGCAGCAGAGTGGCTTTATTAAAGGCAGGATAATACAAGACGGTGTGATTATGGTGCATGAAACTATACATTCCATGGAAAATAATAAAAAGGCAA
Organism: Taxus wallichiana var. yunnanensis; assembly: GCA_018340775.1. Taxonomy (NCBI): domain Eukaryota; kingdom Viridiplantae; phylum Streptophyta; class Pinopsida; order Cupressales; family Taxaceae; genus Taxus; species Taxus wallichiana. The sequence continues at coordinate 516,069,743 of CM031237.1, read as the reverse complement.
ACATGATCCTCAAACTTGATATGAATAAAGCTTTTGACAAAGTTTCTTGGGTCTTCCTTGACAGGATTTTATCCAAATTTGGGTTCACGGAAAAGTTTAGAAAAATTATCAAGTCTTGTATATCTACAGCCAGGTTCTCTGTGGTTGTTAATGGAGAGCCTGTGGGATTTTTCACCAGCAGCAGAGGTCTAAGGCAAGGAGACCCCATCTCCCCCTTGCTCTTCATCCTTTTAGCTGACAGCCTTAGTAGAACAATTAGCAAAGCGGTGGAAGATGGCCTTTTAAATGGTTCTAAACCCACTTCATTCAGCCATGCTGTCTCTCATCAACAGTTTGCGGACGACACTATCCTTCTTCTTCTGGCCTCAGTTGTAGAAGCTAAAGCTATTAAGGCTCTACTACAGCTCTATGAATCTGCTTCTGGGCAAGAGATTAACTATGACAAAAGCATCATTTTTTTCTTTAACACCCCTGGGGAAAGACAGCTCAAGATTGCTAAAATTTCTGGGCTGTAAAATTGGAACTCTTCCAGCAACGTACCTAGGTCTCCCTCTTGGCACTAAGAAAGTCTCTCACACGGTGTGGGATGATTTATTGACGAGATTTCAGAAAAAAATGGCCGGTTGGAAAGGGGCCATTCTCTCTAGTGCTGGTAAGTGCCTTCTCATTAAAAGCACACTCCAAAGTCTGCCCATCTATATCATGTCACTTTTCAAAATTCCTTCTTCCTTCAGAGAGAAAATTGAAAGGATTCAGAAAAAAATTTTATGGCAAGGCATGGAAGAGAAATTCAGATTTCACCTAGTGGCCTGGGATAAAGTCTGCACCCCAAAGACTATGGGAGGGCTGGGTATAAAAAATATTGAAAAAATGAATGAGGCACTCATCGCTAAGATGGGCTGGAGATTGCTATCTGAGAAACAACCCTGGATTGATGTTATTAAAGCAAAATACTTGAATCAACAAGCTGTTTACTCCTATCTGCACGATGAGCAACTCCCCAATGGTTCCATTTTTTGGAATAATCTGATTAAGAGTAGAAACTTCATAAAGCAGGGCAGCAAATGGAAAGTGGGGGATGGCAGTGACATAAACTTCTGGGAGGATAACTGGTCCAGTGATAATCTCTTGGAGAGATTTGGGATGGCTAAGGACAGCCTTACAAGCAAGTATGGAACTAAAGTCAAGGACTACATTGAAGGAAATGGCACCAACAAGACTTGGAAAAGACTTTCTATGGAGCGTATTGAACTGAAACAAATTATTTCCTCCCTTCAAGACCTTCTAGATCTCTTCCCTTTGTGTCAGTTGGATTCCAAGGATGAGCTGGTCTGGAGTAATTCACAAGATGGAAAATACTCAGTCAAATCTGGGTATACCAATCTTTTTCATAGTAACCAATCTGATTTTAACTGGAACTTGATCTGGATGCCTGAGTTAACCCCCAAGATAAATTTTTTTCTTTGGCTGGCCATCAGAGGTAAAATTCTCACCACTGACAATTTGATGAGAAGAGGATTCATCATTCCCAATTGGTGTCACCTTTGTAGGAATGATTATGAAGACATTAGTCATCTGTTCATTCATTGTGATTATGCCAATAAAATGTGGAACTTTGTCCTTTCCAAATTCGAAGCTCTTTGGGTGTTGCCGGAGGATCTTAATCAGCTATGGAATCAATGGAACCCACCATTCAGACATTGTGCTATCAAAAGAATCTGGAAATTAGCCATCCCTCATTTAATTTGGAGGATCTGGAAGGATAGAAATAATATCATTTTCAGAAATAGGAAACAGAATTATAATTTCAGTATTGGCAAAATTTCCCAAGGCATCAAAGAGGACATGGCCAGATTTAAACCTCCCAAAAACAATTGTTATCCTGAGAATGAAGAGCACATCTTATCTAATTGGCAGTTTGGTAATTGGAGCAACCCCGGGAATAGTGTGGATAGATCTTTGATTAAATGGCATCCTCCTGACTCCAATTGGTTCAAGCTGAACTTTGATGGCGCCTCTAAGGGTAACCCTGGAACAGCAGCAGGAGGAGGGGCAATTCGGGACCACAAAGGCAATCTGATTGCTGCATATGCTGGAAAAATGGGAATTCAAACCAATCATTTTGCCGAAGCTTTATCTGCTCTCTGGGGTTTAAGAGTTGCACGGGCCCAAAATATCCAGAACCTTATTGTTGAAGGGGACTCCCTTAATATTATTAAACTTCTGAATCAGTCCTCATCTCCCAGCTGGAATATTAAAGATTTTATCTCTGAGTCCATAAGCATCAGTCATACCTTCAACAAGAGATCGTAATAGTACATACTTACAGGGAGGGCAATAAGTTGGTGGATGCACTCGCCAATTATGGCATTAACATAAATTTCACTACATGGGATAAGGATAGTATCCCTAATCAGCTCCACAACAGCATCCATGCGGACCTTCACATGCAAACAATCTCTAGAGATATGCCTTAATCTTTGGAGGAAAATCAAATCCATAAATTCTTCCACATGTGCTGCTTTAAAGTATATGGCGTGGCAAATGATATCTAATTCAAATAATAGCAAGATTTTTTTAAGGAACTTCAAGTGGAGATATCTGGGATTCAAAATCGCGCACGCGGGAGGTACAATAGCTGTTGATATCCGGATGCTAAGCTCCACGAAAACCGATGATAACTACAAGGTGAAAGCTGACAGGGAAGGGGTTTTCACGCGCGACTTCCCGCAGCTCGTAACAAGAATCACACGTACCGCTCGTGAGAAGACTAACGGCTATAGTTCCTATTTTTATGCGACCTTCAACAGCAAGAATCGTAATACTCTTCACGCTCAAAGGTATCCTGGAAATTGCTGTAACCAACACATCACAGTGAAGATGGGAGGGCCACCCTGTCAAATTGAGCCGTGCGCGGACCCTGACTGGAGAGAAAACACGGAGCTTTGGAACATTCTTAGCATTGGCGGCTTCACCAGCTTTATTGAAAGGATGCAAGGGCATGATCAAAGCATCTCTGTTCGCTTTGCCAAGGAATGGAATGGGAGGACAGTCGACTATGGGGGGCAGAAAATTCTTATCAATGAAGAGCTCATAGCTGAAGCGACTGGCCTCAGCCTGGAAGGGTACCGCTTCTTCAACAAGAGGGTTATCAAAGAGGTTGAAGAAAGAAGATTTGTGGAGGAGGATGAGAAGCTTATTTTCAGCACTGCGGGCCTGCTTGTAAGCTCAATTCCACCCCCGTACGATGAAGTCACCCGCATGATGATTCGCTTCATCTCCTTGGAAGGCAGGTTTGTTACTGTCCCTGCTAAGCACCTTGTCTTTTTGAACCACTTCCGTAGAAATAGGTTGGTTTGCTTCCCGCACTATTTGTTAAGCTCTCTTGAGCGCTCCATTTTGGAGTTCCAGAGACATACTCGGGCGGTTCCCTTGCACCAAGGGCTTATTCTGCTTATCCACAAGCTCTGTCTTCTTAAGTATCCCGGTCTCCCTTACTCTCCCAGCCCGGCTCCCCCTTTGATGGGCTCGCCGCCGCCACCCTGTCTCCCCGCTACCCCCGCGCGCTGCCCCCGCCTTAGGTGCTGCTACCCCCATGCCGGTTGCTCATGCTTCTCCTTCTATTCCTCCTGCGGCTGCCCCTGCCACCCACCTTGCCTCTACCTCTAAACGAGTCACTAGGGCTTCTAGGAGACTCAATCTTGAGACTGCTGCTGTGGGGGATGAACCTCTTGAGCTTGATATTGCTCGTGATCTGCTGAACATTAGAAGTGCCAGTCCCCGGGAGGCACAGATGGATAACCCTTCTAAGAAATTGGAGGCCTTAGAGGTAGAGATTAATTTGCTGAAGGTTGAGGTCAAAAACCTTGCCAAGCAAAAAGGCAAAAAAAGCATGGAGGGGGAAGGGAGCACTGACAATAGTCAGATTGATGACATATACAAAAAGCTGACCTCCTTAGACTCCCACCTTGGGAAGGCTAAGACCAGACATGACTACAATATTGCAGCCTTTAGGGCCATCGAGGAGTTTATCGTGGGTCATGCCAAGAGTGTTTCAAATCTAAGCGGTGTCCCGGCAGCGCTTTGGGGCAATGATAAAGAGAGCAAGAGAACCATTGAGGAGCTCGATAAGATGGATGCTGCTCAGATGACCGCGTTAGGCATGTTTCAAGCTTGGAAAAAAGTCAAGATCAGCATTGATCAGCCGCCAAGAAGTAGTCCCGATACTTCGCACGCTCTTTTTGTTAATATTATCAATTTTTCTTGGCTGTCGTCTTGCTGTTTTTTTGCCGTTGTTTTGCTGTTAAGTCTTCTCTGTGTAGCTGTTTCTGGGTTACGTGGTATTTATTGTAACTCTTGATCTGTGCTACAGCTACTCTGCTCCTCTCTCTTATTCCGGCTTATAGGCCTTATTTTGTATTCAAGGGTATAGTCCCTTTCAAAAAACTATTTGCCAATATTAAAAAAATTCTTAAATTTCATATACATACGTCTAAATTGAAGCAAGTTAAATCAAATATGAATTCAAATCAAGATAAATCACATCTTATTTTATCAAAATCAAATCAAATAATGATTTAATCCATTTACATTTGATATTCACTTTATCTAAGTTTAAGCACATATGATTTTATCACACCTTATACATTGAATATTCACACATTTCATATATTAAGTAAATAAAAACTAAATCAACACCTTATATTTTGTATATTCACATTAAGTAAACATAATCCAATCAAACTAAATCAATAGTCTTATAATTTGATATTCACTTAATCCAAATTTAAGCATATCAAATCACACCCAATTCAAGACTTATATTTTATGTAGTCACTTTATCTAAATTTAAGAAAATATTTCATCAAATTAGTCCTTAAAAATTTAAAATCAATCCAAAATTGAATTAAAATAATAATATCATTCTATTAGATTTGAAAAATAATATTAATCTTTGATCAAATCAACTAGTTTCACTAAACATGTTTACAAGTCAACAAAAACCAAATAATTTGACATCATCTTTTGAGCTATCAATCTTATCAATTCAAAAACCACATTATCACTTTCATTTATTACCTTTAGTTTAATAGTGAGCCTGCATAACACATCAAACAAATATTTATTATAAAAACTTCATAGGATGTAAAAAAATATATCTCATATGGCTTCCCAAGTTGATGAAAAATCTCTCAAATAAAGTATTTCTAGTGCATTATTCCAATTAGTAAGGGCTAATATGGTAACCTATTTAATCACAAGACCATTCAAGAAGTGAAACCAAAGCCCACATCGTATAAAAACTCATAATATTGTGAGTAACATCATAGCTATCACAATACTACGGATATTTATTCAAATATATTCCATTACATCTAATATTTACTTGAAAATCAAGACATTAAAGTAAAGAAAAATTGAATATAAAAACCAACTCATGATTCTAATGAAAAATATAAATATAAGGGTTAATCATAAAACAATGTGGATCTTGATTTTATTATTTCATTTTTAGATCCTATGTTTAACACCATGAATATTGTCAAAACCAACACCCCTAGCCATGTCATAAAAACACTAAAAACAAGTTTGGACACCATCCATGACACCTCAAACTTCCAATCCTAAGTCTATAAATATTTCACAATATCCATCTAATGCAAAGTCTTTGTTTGTTTCTCATGACATTATCAAACACTCAAAGAAGTCATCTATGAAAATACCTCTCATGGATATGAAAAAAACACCTACATTTCAATACATCCTTGTTCGTAGACTCCATGATGTGCATGTACCTAAGGGTATTAATATACAACCATTTCAAGAATTAATCATTAATATTTCATCAAATAATTCAATCCTATCATTTTTTCCTCATGACCTTTTGAAATCTAACATCATAAATAAAAATTACTTATGCGTTAAAGCATCCATCACTAATCATAAAATCAAAAATTTATCATAGACAACAAAGAAACATTAGATATTTTTTTCTAAAAAATCATTAATAATCCTTGAAGTCTCTATCTACATATCAATCCTTCACTCCCCACATCATTCCATTCACGGTTGAGGGAAAAATTAATGTCAATATTATTTTCAAACCCAAACCATCTATATATTCCACTCCATCAACATCTTCTACTCCACCTACATTGGATATCATTGACAAAGGTATTGGAGAGTATGAAATCCAAAATTGAAATTACACATTACCTTTATCTAGACATGGCCTCTTAGATGATATTTCCAATACAAACCTACTCATAAAAAACCTTCCCATCCACACTGTTAACTTGGACCTCATTCACCCAAGTCTCATAAGTAAGAACCAATCAAATTACATAGTCATTTACCACATACACCCAATTATTGTACATTATGTCCAATTAAAATTCAAAAACATAGACCTTTTCCACAATGAGGAGTCCATTACAAACCCCAATCCATAAAAAATCAAAAAAATCAAAAAGAGAAAAAAATATAAAAAGGACCTCTCATATCAAACCCCTCATTACACAACTATTTGAAAATCAAAATAAAAGAATCAATACTTCTTATTCATGGGTACTCTCCACTCTAGGGGAGGCCACTTGTACAAAATTTTTAATGGTTTAATCCATTGGTAGATATCTCTATGATTTTATTATCATATATTTACTCTTCACCTATAAGACATGGGTTATTTGTGTTTCTATGGGTTATTGTGTATCTCATATCTATTCTAAACTATTCCATTCTAGATGTTTGTTACATATGATCTTGTCTAGAATCTTACTGATGGAAAATCCTCCTTTCAAAAATCTCTCTCCTTAATAAGAAAGAACTAAACTTCTTTACCCGAATCTTTTTCGCCCATCTAAGTCTAAGGTGATGATCCCTTATATCCTACTATTCACATGACATTGATATTTAGGGGAAAATTATCTTTCCAAATCAAGCACAATACATAAAAAAGTAAAATAAATCAAATATACAAAAAATAAAAATTGTTAAACCTTTTGAATCCTTCACAGTCTTTCGTGTTGAGCCCATGCCTCTTATTGGTAGTATGAGACTAGGAAAATATAAAGGTACTGCTACTCACTTATTTCTTATCTTTGGTGTTAAACCCTTACCTCTTACTAGTGGTATGTTGAAAAATGTGGGGGTCATTTTAATTAAAAATCAAGTAACATAAATCCTTTTGAAAATTGAGTCAAAAATTAGTAATCATACAAAATATAAAGAATCAATCTAGTTTCTCATGTTAAGAGATAAATCCATTCCTTACACCAGATCTTGTCAACAATAGGCCACCTGTGGGTATAACTCTAGTCAAAACCTATAAAGTGAAATTATCTTGGAATTAGTTAGATAATCTTAATTGGAGATGAGTCAAATTTTATTAAATGGACCATTATTAACCTCGTGTCTTTACATCCATTAACTTCATTTGCACATCACTATATAATGTGTATTACATTCTTTTGGGCTCTTGGTGTTGACACCTTGCATCTTACTATTTATTTAGAGTCAAGGAAAAATTAAGAAATCCTATCACGATATCATCTACATTATGCCAATGGAATGAAATATTTATAATTATTTGAACATAGGTTCAGATAGTGCACCCTTTAAAGAGTAAGAATCCAAAAAAATCATACATTCCAAAATACTTGAAAAATCTAAATAATCCAAAATCTAAAAAAGTGGAAAATATTTGTCCCAAAATAAAAAAACATCTACAATTAATAAAAAATAAGATTAATTGCACAAAAATTGTTCACAAACTTCAAAACATTCACACAAATATCAAACACTAGGACAATCTTATGAAAATACTAAAAACAACAAATCAATAATCATCTCAAAATTAAAATTGTAAATAATAACCTAATGATCATTCAAACTAACCTACAAAAAATCAAAACCATATGTGCATCCTCACTTAGGGAAATATCAGATCTCATTCTCTCCCTTACATGTACCCTTACTTAGAGGAAATGACCACATCAATTAAATCAATCTTCAATATGTATCCAACAAGAGTTTCACTTCACCCCACTCTTTAGTATGATCCAATCTTAGCCCTTAAATGTATCCTTCCTTAAGGAGAAACTCAATCAAATCAATTTTCCATCTGGATCAAACAAGAGTGTCACTCAACCCCACTCTTCAATCTGATCCTACCCCTTGCATGTATTCTTTCTTGGGGATGATTATTAATTCAATTAATCATCATTATGGGACACATTACAGGAATAGTTAAATTTCTTTATTTCTATTTTTTTGCATTGATAATTTACTATAGAATAAGTATAAGTATTTTTTTTATCATCCTATCTCATTTATAGCCTTGTTATATACATTTTCTATGGATATTGGGTTTGTTTTTACTTCATTTTATATTGTGTGTGCCTATTTTTACATAGGTAATTGGTTTCTCATCATGGTTATTTAATAATAATGGTGCTAGCTCTATTGTGTAATAAAAAATTAGCTTTCAAAAAAAAAAATCTGAATGGAAGTTCAAGCTATGGCCAATTTCAGTCATATTGTCATTCCATTCATTCATGCATCTCATTCCAAAAAAATCATATCACCAAAATTCATTAGTCATAAACATTTTTGTATGTCTATCACATATCATCTACCATAAACAAAACTATAGTATAAAAATGACCAATGATTGTTTCTCCCACTCAACCTCTATTCAAGTCTGAAATCCTAATTTTTACCTTTTACCCTTTGTTTCTCCTTTTTTGAGCCTGTTTTATCTGTCACTCCTCCACTAGTATCTTATTCCTCTTATCAAAAAATTATCCATTGTTTCATTGTGTTACCCATCTGATTGAGGGGGCAATCCCTTAGTATCATCCTTAACTCAGTAGGGCATCTAAACTCTTCACCGAGGAAAATTAGGAAGTACTCTATACTTTTATATCATCCATTCATTTATCTATAAGAGTATATTATATTTAAACTACTTCATAATAACACTATAAATAAGGTAAAATGTAGACACCCTAAAATATCGTAATACACATTCTAAACCTCTGAAATCATCTCGTAATTGCTTCACAATACATTTATGCCATTTTAAACCAATTTTGACCACTTTTCATATAGTGCTCTATTTTACAACCTTTCATGACATTTTGCAACATTATCCTAAATAAACTTCTATCATTCCCACAAGTCCCCTAATCATTCCTATTGCTCACACATGGTATCGAATTATTAAATATTCATGTTATGGACCTTGTTACATTCATATCCCATTCCTAGGATTAATTAATTAATCCTATCACTTTTATTATTCATCCCCTATCCCATTAGCTAATTTAATATCAAAATAATTAAATAAATCCTACATATATCTATTTCCACCTCACCATTTATTCACATTCACTTCACTAATTAACATCTCAAGTTAAATAAAAGAAACAAATAAATTATAGATCGAATCATTACATTTGTTTCATGGTAACAAGTTTAGAATAAATTAAGTCATGCATTTGAGTTAATTAATATTTCCCATAAGGCATTCCAAAATTAAATAAAATATCTCTAAGATAAAACTCACATCACTTTTTTGGGTGAATAAAACAAAATACATGAATTAATATTTAAATGCAAAAGATAAAAATATTCAAAAGCACGTGCCACCTTTTCCAACTCAAAATAACCCATCCATGCAAGATAAAAACAACAATTAAACTCCTCAATAAACTTGGAAACTCACCTAAACAATTAAATTATACATTTTTAGCTTCATATCAGACAAGTTAATCACACAAATCAACGACTTCAGAATTCTCTTCCCTCATCTATAAATAATCACTCATTATTCTCAAATTCTCATCTTTGAAAGCTTTGAGATTTGAATCATTATTGTGTTGAATTATCATTCAATCTTACATGCCATTATGTTGTCCAATTAATCACAAATCAACAATAAAACCATTCATTCATTTATGTAGCTCTTAGCTTGAAATCTACTTCCATTTGGAATACCTTTGGAGCATCCACAATAAATTTGATCAAGAGATTCAACAATCTCGATGCTTTATTCCAAGCTTCAAAAATATCATCCGAGGGTACAAGGATATATTATTGAAGAGATATGGTTTAATTTTATTTTCATTATTTATTTCTATTGTGTAGTATTTCTCTTTATACATGGTGTATACCTTGCACATCCTTGTGATGCAGAACATCCATAAAATGACCTTCAATTAAAAAATTACTTGTTCATGAGTTAATGTGAAGTTTTGGGAATCTTTATGGGTTAAAGTGGAATCATATGAGACATTTCAAGAAAACATTGAGATTGGAAATTTGAACTATCCTTCCTTTGTGCTTTCCCTCCAAAAAGGGGAATTTTAAATTTTAAAGGCATGTAATGGAAATATAGAATTGTAAAAGTTTTTAAAGTGTGTTAGAGGTTATTAGGTGTTGTCAAGTTATTTTTAAGGTCTTATAAGTTTCATATTAGGATGAGGGACATGTGTGATGAGTAATACTATAGAAGGAATTAATGTAAGTGCTTAATTTAGTAAAATAGTGGTAGTTATAAGTCTAGAAGGTAAATCAAAGTTGAAAGGTCATAATGCAATAATTTTGGAAGCATATTATTATAGGTACATGCAAGGGGAGTCGAGTATAGGAGAGTGTTAGTTAGTTTTATAGTTCATTCCTCATGTGGAGGAGAGAAGGAAAAGTAATGGAAAAAAGGAGGTGAAGTAATTTATATGGAGGCTTGCATTTGGTTGATATATGTTTTTGTTTCTTGTATCTTAGTGAAATATCTAAGTTTATAGTAAGGAAAAATGATCTTTCCTTCTCAATGCATGAAGAAGAAGAGCTATAAGCACTGTCAAAATGTGGATTATAAGATGAGATAGTTCCTACTTTTTTTAGCATATGATCAAAGCATAAACTATATGTAAAGTTATATTGTGTTAAATGGGATACTTGTCATTTTTGAATCTCTATAATTCCTTCAAGATAATATAAGGATAATGTTAATGTGCTTATATATTATTTTGATGAATTTGTTACATGTTCAAATTCCATAGGAGAACTATAAACTATGTGTGTGCAAACTGTGAAGTGTTATGTTAAACTATGCATTGGATCAAGATATGTTAATTAATTTTCCGTGGCTCCATAGGTAGAATTTAGAGAACCTTTGATGTACCAAGGATGTTGATGCATGTGTAGAGGTTGTATTTACATTTTTGGAAGAAGAATGCATGTTGGATTTGTGTTGAACTATGTCCATCCACAACATGATAGTGAGAAAGTTGCATGAAAATGTATTTCACATGTTCTATTAACCTTGATGGTTAAAAAATATTATGGAAGAAGTGATAAACAATATTTACATGAAATTTAAATATTTAATTTGATTCCAAGAGGAAGTTATGGAAATAACTAGGCTCTGGGCCGTCATAGAGGATGTACAATAAGGTTTAGCTATGGTTTATGATTTGAGCATCAAATGAAGATACCTTTGCATGAAATCTGAAAGTAGGGACAAGAGGTTAATTCTTGAAGTGTTTAAAGAAGAAACTTTGGTTTCCATTGGGTGATTTTCCATATTTTTTTGACAATACATCTTAGGAAATTGTGTACAGTTATGTGGCCTAGTCTAGAGGGTGATTTTCAAAAGAAGCGTATGATAGTTAAAGAGTCTAAACCTGAAACTTGACATGCTTGAAGAAATAAATAATGGGTTCCTAAAATGACTGATTTTATGTCTTGGAAGTGTGTACATTAGGAGCTATGTGAGTTTTAGGACTTTCTCGAGTGAGTGAGCTCTTCTAGAACAAAATAATGTAAAAGTGAGGTTGAAGGAGTTGTGCAAGGAGCTATGCCTTGATATTTTACATGCATATCAAAGTTTTTAGAATAAAATTTAGGAAGGTGGTAGTTATTTATGGTTATCTATAGAAACCTATTTGCATGAGTGAAGCAAACCATATTGTCTTAAGGGGTATAGTTGATAGTTTGTACAAACAAAGGATTCAAGTGGTTTTGGTTTTTCTAAGTGCATTATATGGTCATTCTAAATGTGTTGTAAAGTGAATGAACATGGGAATAATATTTTCAGGTGATAAGGAGGTTAAATGTCTAATAATTTCATGTTTGAGCATTAATCTAGTGAATAAAAACGGAGAACAAATAAGGGATGACAAGAGTAAGTGATTTTTTTGAAATGGAACTCATTTAGGAGTCTTTTCACACTGAAATCATTGAAAATTGATAGGGTAGAGTTCCATAATACATTCATAGATGATAAAGTGTAAATTTCAAGTTTTTTGGAGCCATTTTAGGGTTATGGTGGATCCTCTTTTGCAGAGACTTGGTTAATTTGATGTTTGCAAACTCTTGAGAATTAAATATATGCATCTGTGAATAGTATTTCTCTGCATCACCTTATAATCCAAAATAAATTACTTTTTATGTGTTTGAAGTAAATAAAACATATTTAATTCATTTTCATCCTCCAACCAAATTTTAATGTTGAGGTACTTTCTATGTTAAATTTTACTTGTTTGGTTCCTAAGAAAATAGATTTCAATTATACAAGTTTACAGATTAAATAATTTAGGAAAAAGTGTATGAAAGTAATAAATGAATGTCATGTACATATTTAGAGAAAGAATCTCCTTTTAAATCTATTTCAAAAATGAAAATGGAAGGCTCTCAAGAAGGATAGTGCTTGATTGTGTTACCATTTGATATTTTCATATTAAATAAGGACAAAACACTCATTATAAATTTTAGTAGAAGAGTTTTTTACTAGTAAGATGACAAGTTCATTTGTTAATTTTATTATTTTGGGGGATTGAGAAGGAATTTCGAGTGACTTATTGGTTCCCAATTTTATGCACCATGGAATTAGGAGAAATTCAAAAAAAAAGGTTTAAAATAATGATAGATAAAAGATAAGTCATTTATAGCCATGGATAGATCTAACACTCTTTTATTACTAGTTCTTGGAAATGACTAGGAGGCATGTACAAAGGATTTTTTTGTCTCCTTCTAATTCTAGATCTACTTAAGATCCAAAAGTTATTTTGGATGAAGGAGGGATGTTATGAGTCAATTATTTTAACAGTGAGTCGAGAAAGAGTTCTCCTCATCACATTAGAAGTTATTTCACGCAAGTAGAGGTGTTATTACTCATTCCATTAAAGGGGTGACAATTGTTGAGCTTCAACATTCTTGTCTTTGAAATACCTTCTCACTAAGCTCTTGTCATCTATCAAGCCCTCAGGGATAAGAGAAATTTTGTAGTAAATTATTTGGTAGAGGTTCATTCTTGAGAAATTTCTTAATATTACCTCTTTCTCATCCCTGTATTCCATCCAGTAATCCTCCTAATGAGGATCATGTTCATAAGAATTTCCAAGGGATCCCTACATTATCCACTTGATGTCATAATTTTCTCTTTCTTGGAACTATCGCATGGTGTCTCCATTAATTTATGCATCGAGGAGTCTATCCTTGACCATTGTGGGTAAGGTATACCTCTAAATTTTTATTTGGAATTTAAAATTTGTCTTATGTTTCCCGATATGAGATTATCCACCTCAACTAGTTATTGGATGACTCCAATAATGCCCACTTATCATCTAGATACCTTGAGAGAATGTATGGAGTGCCTTAGAAATTCTCACCCTTATATATATATATATAAATAACTTGAATTAGATGAAATAATTTCCATATTCACTTATTAGCTCCTCGGCTCGGGATGACATTTTTTATTATTCCCATTCAGGTCTTAACAAGTAGAGGATAGGTGTAAAGAAGGCATCATGTACTTTTCTGAAGTTGTACTTTTGATTCTCAAAGTTGAGTTGAGGATATATATTATACACCCTATAATAAGATAATTCCTTAGCTCTTATCAATCCATGGAAGGAGTTATGGCATGAAATGTTGTATACTAAGTAAGAAGTCATATTAAATTCACACTTCTTCTTAGATCATTCTTAAATGTACATTGCTATCTTAATGAGTTATTGCTGAATGGAATGAGTGATCAATTATCACTAGGGAATAGTTTCTTTGTGATTGAAAATGATTTGGATGACACTGCACATCAAATCATCGTAGTAATAAGCATATTCATTTCCCAAAATCTTGTTCAACAAGGTAATGAGGTCATATATTTCCTAAATAAAATAAACCCTACTTAACATCTTGGTAATTTGTGTGGCAAAGACCCATGGCTTTACAAGCCATTAATTTTTCTACACCTTGTAATATTTGTCTCGATTAGAAGTCCAAAACATTTTTTTGTTCTTAACTATTATTTCTACCACATTCTCATCATCAAGAAGTACAAGTATCTTATTACAAGTGTCTACAGTCATAGAAAAGGCCACAATTCCACTCCCATCCCTTATCTCATTTTTCTTAGGGTTGTAATTTTATACTTATGTGCCCATAAAAAATCTTGGTATGAAGATGAAGGGGGAATTATAATCTAGGAGATAAAAATTTAATCAATATTCTTCATAATTTCATTCCTTTTGGGTGCATGCATCCTTTGGAGAAAATCATTTAGGTACATATTTCCCAAGTTTGTGTTTGTTATCGTGTTTAGGTCAGAGATAAGGTTAGATGATGTTTGAGCTCTAGTTAATTGGATCTTCATTTTTCTACTACAAGCGGGTAGGTATTATTTCTTAACATGGTGGCTTAATGGAGATCAAGGATAATCAAATATATTCCTCACTAATTATCAAAATCCCATGATTCAAATGCAATAAATGTATTTCAAGTTCAAATACTTACCGGCACACCTAAGGCAACTATAATTTCTTCCTTCTAATCAATGAGATATTTTAAACATCATTATTCACTTTACCACACTTCCACACAAATTAATCACATGAACTATGGATTTTATTCTCATTATAGGGATACAAAGAGCTTATAAATGTTGAACTAGATGTAAAAGAGTTAGCCAAATTTTTCATTATATAGTTCCTTATATACTTTCATTAATGGAAAACCTCCTCCCATATTTTTCACATTTTCCATCATTGATATTATTATTCAAAATTGAATATGTTCCTTACACATGGATGGATTATCCACTTTTCCTTTTTATGGGATAGCAGGGTAGGGGATCAATTAGTAGCTTTGCAAAAAATACAAAGCTTCCAAGTGTGGAGCTAAAAATTTTCCCTGGATGTAAGATGCCATCATGTATCACCACGTGTCTGTGTTTTTGTGAGTCAAATATGGTGATGTAACATGTATTTTGAAACAACTGCAAAGTTATAAACTGAAAGAATACAAATATTGTATAGACACACCATAAAAATTATCTCGAATATTATTTTTCTTGATCCTTCGAGAAAGTATTTCAAATTACACATCCATATTAAGTTATGATTTGCAAAAGGGTTAGACAAGGAAAGAATAAATCAAGTATATTCTCTTTTCATGGCTTTGGGTTACAACTATAGTTTGTAAATTTGAAAACAAATGACAAGTTACACTTAATGTCAACATGTCCCAAATTCATTAAATATTCCTTTCTCAGGCCCTGGGGATAGATTTGCATTTTAAAAATTTACACAAAGCAAGATCCAAAAAAATAGCTAAGTCCCTAGTATTATAATGAGGTGTAACTATACCCATTTTTATTCAATTGAACGTTTAACCCTAGTAAGAACTAAAAAAATGTTAAGGTAAAACATAGATAAGGTCTTATAAGATTGAAAAATGACATAATTCGAGCTCAAGAACTTGGAGCATGACAAAAAAACTTGCAAAGGTTAAAGAAAATGAAAAAGGATGAGAAAAATTAAGGTGGTGCCTAAAATTAATCATGATAATTATGGGCACCAACATTGTATCCTACTCAGGATGGACTCCCTAAGTGGGTATCCAAAGAACCATAAAAATACTCATGGGTGAAGTAGACCAGATGCCTAATCCATTGGGTAAGGATTCATATAACAATACACCTAGGTATTTTCAATTCACAACACCATGAGCACACAAATGAACAAAACTAATCACAAAGGACCATAAGGTAACATAAAACAAATAAATGAAACTATAATGTGTACATGATTACAAGGTAATATAAAATTAATCAAATTTTTCTTGAGATTCCTGTCATTGACATGTAGCTCAATCAATTCTCCTTCCAAATCCCTTAAGAAGAAATTATTTTCTCTAATTCTAATGTCATGAGATTAAGAACCCATCAATAATACATAAAAAATTACATGTTTTCCTTTATCTTCATGCTTGTTATCCCATATCAAGACCAAATCACCAATATGGAATTTCCTTGGAGTAACCTTTTTGTAAAATAAATTCTTAATATTTTCGTTGAATTTGACATGTATTTGATGAGATTATATCCTGACCTCATCAAGTTTAATGATCTAGTTGATCCTTGCAACATAAGGATAAATTCTTCTTCATCTCCCAACTATTGCATAATATGGTAAGAAGACAATTATAAATGGATAGGTGGGAATTATTTGACACTAGATACAAGATCAAATGGAATTTTCTTGGTTTATCTCTTTGATTTAACTTGATTAACCCATAATAAAAAATTGAGGTTCTCACCCCACTTTCTCTTATTAAATTCTAATGTCCTTTTAAGTATCTTGAGAATTTCTAGTTACTTGATTTTTCTTTTCCATTCCCTTGAGGATTATAATTAGAAACATAAGTCATTCTTATTCCATATTCATGACACATGGTTTCTAAATTGTTTTCTTTGAATATCTTGGAATTATCAAAAACTAGCTTGATAGGAACATCGAATCTACAAAGAACGTGGTTCAATAGAAAATCCATAACCACTTGATGTGTTAAGTTCTTTGTGGTAACTCCTTTAAACCAATTATAAAAATAGTCGGTTTCACTAATATCCAATTATGGACATCACTTTAATTTTCTAACATTTCACCTATAAAATCCAACCCCATTGTCTAAAAAGTGCCTCAACTAAAACATGTTACAAGGTTAAAAATCTAAAATATTTTAAACTACTAGAGAAATTGATAGAATTCAAACCTTCTTACTAGCTAAGCAACATATTTGAAATATATTTTTGTAATGCAAAATTACTAACCTAATAAGTTGAAACTTTAAAGCATGAAAACTAATCCTACATCGAAAAAGTTTTCTTCCGATCACACTGATCCCTCTTTGTGGCCCACTTGCCCCTAATGGAACCATAAACCTATCCCAAGGAAGGTCCAAATTAATATTTCAATCATTCCTTAATATAAAAATAAATATGATTAAGTTGATATATGAGTTCAGTGATGTTTAGTGAAAGACAAGTCCTCTAAAAGCCTAAAAAGGACAATTTTGGTCATTCTAAACCCAATATGCATCTTTAAAGAGAGTTTAAGAAAGGTATAAAGGATTTTAAGGTGGTTTAACATATTATTAATGCTTTTAGGGAAATTTAGAAAAAAATAGGAAATATTATCACATTCAGGAATAATTTGTTCAACATCAAGTTTTCTAGGTGTAAGGAATGAACATCCTAATGGTGAAGCTTTATTTCTATGGATGATTATGGGATATCCATAAACATTTATGAATCAAACAAGTAGGCATTATAAATATATGGGAATTATCTACAATGTAGGAGCATCAATTTTGATCTAAGGCTTAAAGGTTTCATGAAGCATTTCAAAACATACAACTATCCCTCTCAATTTTGGACAAAATTGGGCCTAAATTTTAAATTTCAATCAGAATAAAGTATTTAAAAAAGTAATATTGATCTTATAATTTAATTTTGAGTAAAATAATATATTATTTGACCCCAATACATCATCCTAATCCTCTAAGGTGAAAAAGCAAGTTCTAGGTCTATTTTTGGACATCCGAAACAAATATGGATTTCCATTTTTGGCCTACTCACACTTTTAAAACCCTTTTTCCCCTTAGGAAAAAGTGGTACATTAGGGACATAAAATTTTAACCCCATCCTCCTCCCTAGGTTACACTTTGGATACCCAGGTTTGCCCATTCTCCCTTCCATCCCTATTGTTCAAAGGGAATAAGAGGGGCACAAAAGTGTAACCTCAATCCCTCACCCTAGTTTTAGTTTTTTTCCTATGTTTCCCCATTTTCCCCTCTATTCCTATGGGGAAAATAAAGTGCTACCTAAGAAAATATGAAGCTCTTGGACCCACATACGACCTCACTTAGCTCCACAATTCTAATTTCTCAGTCCCTCATCTCATTCACATCTATCCACATACAACCACTTGTCATGATATTGATCCAAGTTTCCCTTTTATATCCTTGGTGTCCCCCATTGCACCATTTTCAAACTCTCTCCAAACTCAATATAAACCTAGTTTAACATGTAGTTAATAAGATGAGTTAAAAATATTGTAAAAATCATTTAAACTCCTCACTCATCACACAAATTTCCATTTTCATAATAGGTTTCTATTTTAACATCCTCTAAACACTATTTAAACGTAGATATGCAACCAAATTTCTTCTAGACATCCATAGCCAATAAAAATTAATATTTGAACATAACTTTTCAACCGGGGTCCAATCACCGTAAAATTTTGCCAGCATCTCCCTCTCCAAAATGCATTTGGGAAGATTGTAAAAAAATTCATTGGTCATCAAAACCTTTTAAAAGTAAGAAACTAAAATAGAAAACACTAAAACCTACTTTTGAATTTCCTAAAGATCTAGTAGATGGAAAATAATGAAATTTGAAGTAGAATACCTAAATTCTCAGCAATTGTGATATCCTGAAAAATTAAGAAACATAAAAAGTGCTAATTCGTAGAACTTTCTAAAAATAAAAATATTTAGGAAAATGAGTTTCTAAAAATAGTAGGTTTCTAAAAATATTAAACCTTCATAAATTGAAATAATTTAAATCATCAAGAATTATCAGTATATAAGAACAATGAAAACTTGGTAAAATAGCAGTCCTTGATAGAACTTGCTAAAAATAGTAAGTCTTGGAATTGATCCCAAAAATTTGTGGCAGCTCCTATTATGCTTATCTTCTTAATTTTTTTCATCATCGTAAGGATGATAATTTATTTTTTGGCCCAAACATGAAAGAAATCCCCTTGTAGGATCTTAAAGCATCATTTCTGAGGAGATCTCTACAAGGCACAACTTGATGCAAGAAGCTGGAATGATGAGAAAATATTATGATGAGTGATACTATCAATCATCTCAGAATAAAAAATAATGCATACCTTTTGAGATTGTTTCTAAACACTTTATAAATACTTAGTGATGAGATCAATCTAATTTCAATCTCAAAACATGTGATTCATCCTCAAGTTCCATTCATATATCAATCCTTCTATCTAGAGAAGGAAATCCATTTCCACGAGGAGAAAATTGAGAAAAGGTGTCTAAATGTTATAGGCATGTTTCCATTTAGGTGAAATCTTTGTCAAAAAAGTGAATTGTGAAGTGAAAAATTGTGGCAATAGGCTCAAAAGTGAAATGGGAAGCTCATGGAGCAAGTTAAGGGTCATCATATCCTGAATCTACCATCATGCCAAAATATCTCTAAGAAGAAAGTCAAAGTGATATAATCAAGCTATTGAGGTACTAAAGCCATCATATGTGAAGGATCAAGAAATCATATTTTCCCATGTGAGGTATATGAGCAAGAAGGTATGTGAGCATCCCAATTGTGCATTCAAGAATTATTTGGATTCAAGAAGATTAAATGGGTGATATTGATGTGAAGCACTATGTATGTAAAATGAGAAATCATCTCAGGTTTAGTTGGTTCCATTAACATAATAGTGTTATTAAAAAGAATTCAACACTTGGTAATGTAATCAAATGTCAAAGGAATAAATATTGAAACCAAACCTCTTTTCAATATAACCAAGGGCCATTGGTATTCAAAAATAAAGATGATGAAAAGAGGGAACACAAAGGTTCCTATTCTAGGAAGCTTCATAAGAATGTTAGAATCATTGAAGATACCATAGATCCTCTTAATTCACTTTAGGTTGATCCATTATGGCCTCTCATTCTTCATTGGCATCCAAGTGTTCCTTTCTCAGTGGCATAACCTTCCCATAATGAGGAAAATGTGATCCCTCACTGAGCTCCTGAAATTGTTCATCTGAATAACATCATATCTACTATGGAATATCCATTCCCATGGATTCAAGAGTTACTCGTGAGTGAAAAAGAATAATAAAATAAATTTTAGTTCCTTAATTTGGATACATCACAAAAATATTGAGACCCAAGTGAAGAAATAAGGCAAGTAACCTCTCATCTCTTCAATGTAACTTATGGTGACCAGTATGTAGAAATTTCCTAACCAAAGGTTGCAAAACCTATGGAATAAATGACTCAAGGTGACTTTGTGATTACAAATATTTCATTACGTTAAGCTACACATGAGGGTGATGCAAATTTTTTCAAGGAATTCTCTACTTACATACTTTCTTGAAATGAGGAGTAAAAATGAAGAATTGAGCAATTAGAGTATCATGTGAGAAATCTTACTACCCACATTCAACCTTTTTTGGAGCCCAATATAGTGCCCCATCCTCCTATACAAGATATCTCTCCAAGTGAATATTTTTGACCCTGAGGTGTTCAATAGGGTGTAAGGGCATACAATAAAAGGGGGACCTAATGAAAAATTTATTAAGAGATCCTTGAGGAAGGAAAGGCATTACTCCTATAATTTCTCTCTTTAATCAAGTATGTTCTAGACACCATTTTAGAAGTGAAGAAAATAAGGTAGGATATTGAAAAATATAAAATCCATTAGGATGAGATGTTACCACATGTGTCTAAGATGAGTTTCCTTAACTCCCAAACTCTCATGATTAGGAACGTGTTTACATACATTGTTAAGAACTAGTTCCCAGTTTGGATCCACACTCTGGATTATAAATATGACACAATAAAATATGTCATCTCTAAATCTGAATCTAGCTAAAACATGCCTTTGAGATTCCATATTATCTCATAAATTGTGCTCCATAACTAATATACCTTCCAATCACAAATAATTCATCATTTCAAGGACTCATTGGTTCTTTTCAAGAGTTTTTCAAGGAGGCATGTGATTCTCTCTCCTTCGATGAGGATATTTTAGATTCCCTCGCCATCATCAGAAGATCTATCTCCAACATTATAAGAAATCATAAGTTATGATTTGATCAGTGTAAATATATTAAGGATGTTATCATGACATGGATCAAATTGTTGAACTATTTTCGTATTCTAGAAGAAGAAAAGGTGGCACTTGCGGAAGCCGAGTTGATAGATAATTCAAAGGACAAGAGACCATTCTTGGAACTCTCCCTCATGGATCATGAATGTTTAGTTCTTCATCAAATAAATCTTTATCCTCATCAAAATTTTCAACCCTATCTCTCTCCTTATTCTCTCTCCATATTCTAATTTTATATTAAGAATTCACTATTTATTATTTCATCCAATTCACTTGAGTAAACCTCAATTCAACATTGTAAGAGTCCTTTTTCATTAATACAAAAAATACATACTTTTGTTTTCTAGAAATATGAAAGGTCACAAGTGATGGGGATAGGTAAAATGTCATGTGGGGGGTAGATGGAGATAAATTTTTGTATGTTATATATTGGAATGGCTTATCCATTCTAAAGGGCATTGACAATTGTTGATTGATTGTATGTTGTTGAGATTTACCACTACTACATCAAGCAATAAAAGTTGCATTTCCTCTATTTATTTTTCTATGTTCCTCTACTCTCTCTCCCTCTAATTTCTAAATTTATAAACATTATGATCTTTTAAAACCAAGAAAGGTGATGGTACTTTTGATAAATGAATCAATGTAATTATGTGTCTATGATTTGTTAATCTTATCATTTTCAACATTATTATGATATTATAATTGAATTTGGACCTACTCTTGTTGATGTATGTAAATTTTGTAAGCCTACTCACAAAATTAACCCTCTCCCCTTATTTTTACAACTCCCATTTACCTATACTAATATCAAATTCCTCCCTTGTACTTTGTATAAGAATTTTTCACAGTTTAATGGATTATTTCTATGTAATCCATGGCCTAATGGCTACCCCATGATTTTAGGTGTTTTACATTCAATAATGGGATCCTCCGCATTTATAAGAAAGAGGGGATTAACACCATGACTATTAGTTAAAATAAATAATCTACACTATGAAAAATTATTTCACCAATACTTTTTGGTGATTCCTGGGGGTAGATATCTTCCTTGTGCACCCTTATATATATATATATAACAAAAAAATCAGATATTAAAATGAAAATCATATTTTGAAAGTGACTCTATCAAGGACTGAATCCATTTCAGGTTCATTTCTCACATCACGATGATAAAGTTTCAAGATTTATGTTCAAAACCAATAAGTTATAGAAACAATGAATAAGAATATGACCACCAAGATATGCATATTTTTGATCAGCCATCATTTTGGACAAACTCTTGCAAAAGTATGGGTTATGGCATAGTAAGGAGGTCTCAGGATTTAACCAAATTTCTACAATCAAGAAAAGGAAAGAAGGATATTAACATTCTACAAAAGTTATGCAAAGAGTACCTAGAATGGATAAAATTACTACATTTGAAAACCCTACCATAAAATATTTGTGTCTTCAATTCAATCAAAACACTTCTAGAGGAAACAAAATGGGAATTTCACCACATGATGATCGAGAATCTAAGAGCATGATGAGAAGAATGTAGAAGAGATAAAATTTGTATGAAAATCATGAATATGAATAATCCCTTGAAGGTAATGTTTTTAAATTCACACATTTTAATGAGAAACTCAAATATTTATCTTTTTCTCTCTTCCTTTAGATGATTTTCTTGCTTATGGAGATGAAGAAATGGCAACCTTGAAAAGAGAGTTTTTGCAAAGAATTTTGAGTGTTGTAAAAGGAAATTATGATCCATAAACCAATCTTGAAATTTTGAATTATGTTGAGGCTATGCAAGAAAAGTATGAGCATATTGAAGCACTCCATAATGGTGAAGAAGAAGAGATCAATCTTTTGGAAGAAGATTCTGATGATTCTCCATATTACAAAGTTTTTGTTCCTAAAATAATCTTATGTTCTTCTTATGATTTTCCTCTTCTTGATCCTTCTAATTAATGTCAACTAAGCACCTTGGAAAATAATGAATAAATCATAACATTTTAATATCCATTCACATCTACATTTTGGCTGAAAACATAGTGCTTTGAAGGAGAAATGTGCACGAGAGATGAGGATTTTTGTCCCATGATGGATGATCCAGTATTTTCCAAGGATTTCATCAATCATGAAGATGTTCAAGGGATGAATCCTCCTTCTACACCACATGTTATTTAGGAGGATGACTTTAACGTAATTATTAATGGTTTTCTTTCTCACTTTGGTTCTTAATTTAATACATAAATTCCCAATGATGGAATGAAGAAAATTGAAGAATATAATTTCTTTATTGATACAATAATGGATGAATTAAGAGAATATGATCTCTATGATGAGTTGGTTTCCCTATCACCACTAAAGGAATGTGATAGTGATCATAATTTGAACCTGAATTTTTCTATTTTCACTGCAAAGAAGAAGACTCTCTAGGAGATGTTTGGGATGGAGTACATGATTTTTATCATATTGCAGCCCCAACATTGTATTCTTCCTCCTATCATGAGGATGTTTTGATGAATCTTAAAATTAAAGGTGTACCATTCCCATGAAGCATGCATCTATTCTCTCTATTTGAAAAATGATGAATAGCAGGTGTGTCTAAACTTCCAAGAACATAACCCCCGGATGATAAGAAATGTGGATTAGGAGAATGCACATTTTTCAAATGAGTCCTGACCATATGAAGATAATATTTCCAATCATCTCCCTAAGACCCAATTTGAAGATTCTTCAAACGAATGTGAAAATGAATATGTAGTAACTTTGAGGAAGGAATTCACACACTATATTTTGGATATTGTAGAAAGAATTGAAGACCCTTAACTGAGTCTCGAAATCTTGACCTATGCCATGAAAATGTAAGATAAGTATGAGTCAAGTTGTGATTCTTCTTTTGATGCAAAAATGTTCAATAATGAGATAGAACAAATAGGTAAGATCAATGTTCACTTCAAAGCCTTAGTGAATGAGTATGAATGTGAAGAATATTCTTCCCCTTTCTCATTATTTGAAGAAGGTTGTATTTATGATGAATGAAAGGAAAATAAAATGCTTGAATATTTTGTGAATATATCCATTCATGAGGATATTACCCCCATCACAAAAAGTGATACTGAATTCAAATGTATAGAAATTAATTATTTGAAAGAATAGAGTGAGAAGCTAAAGGATTCTTGTGAATGGATTCATAGAATCAACTTTTTCTCACCATTTCCAAAGTTCATGTTAATTTTGAACATGAATCCATGTTGAAAAAATTCACCTAATTATGGTTAGAAATTTCATGATAAAATAACATATTCTATTTTTAGAAAACATGGAGGAATGGATTCTCATAGTCATGAGGCATTAGGTGGAGACTACAAGAAGGAAAAAATTTGAAAATAAGTAAAAAGTATTCATTCTATACAAGGATGTTTTATATGAAGTATTATACAAATATGGAAACTTTTTCTCTCTCCTTATTCTCAAACCATGTAGATCCATCACGAGAACATGACATGATCAGATGATTATCTTTGAGCTTTAAAAATGGTATGAATTCAACCCATTGTTCCATGATGGTATATACTTTTCTCAACCCATTTCTAGGTGTGTGTACATTATTCTCCCACCTCAATAAATTTACCTCCTATGTAACATAATTTCCCTTTATTTTTTATGCTTTATTTCATCTTTGGTGTGTTATATCTATTCCCTTTGTGTGTGTTTGTCCCTTGTGTTAGTAGTGAGGAAATGAATTTGTTTCCTGATAAATAACACACAAGTTTGTTACCCATGAGATACCTAAGATTATATATTTCCCCTTATATTCCAATTTCCATGAACTAGATCCATATATTTTCATGAAAAATGACTATCCTAAGAATTTGAAACTTTCAAACATGATAACTAAGCCTGCATTGCAAAAAATTTCTTCCCGATCACACTGAACACTTCTTCTTTCTGATCTATATCTAATGGAACGGTAAAAATAGCCCCAAGGAATGTCCTATTAAATATTTCAATCATGCCTATGTAAGTATAATTTTATGGATGAAGAAATTTAGTTAAATTAAGTTTTATGGATGAATATACTAATTTTGGTCATTTTGAAGCCAATATGCATCCTACAAAGATTTCAAGAAAGTTTTAAAGGATAAAAAGGTGGTTTTAGAGAGTATTGATGGTGTTAGAGAGTATTGAAGGTGGTTTTCTAGGTGCAGGGAATGAACATCCTAATGATGAAACATGACTTCTCTAGATGATCAAGGAGCTCCGTAAAGATTTAGGAAGAAAACAAGTAGGAATTGGAAAGATATGTGAATTATTTTCAAGGGGGAATCATAAAATTTAATCTAAGGCTTAAAGGTTTCATGAATCATTTCAAAACATGAAGTTTCCCATATCAGTTCTAGAAAAAAGGATCCTAAATTGTAAATTGCATTTAGATTCGAGTCTTGAAAATAGTTCCATTAATCTTATAATGTTTTTTGAGTAAAATTAATATAATATTTCACCCCATAACATCATCATAATCCTTCGATGTGAAAAAATAAGTTCTATGTCTATATTTGGACATCCTAACCAAGTCCAGTTTTCTATTTTTAGCCTAGTCACACTTTTGACACTCTTATGCCCCTTATATCCTCTTGAGGGAAAGTGGGACATGAGGGACACAAAATTAGTACCTCATCCTTCTCCTCATGTCACACTTTTGACACCCAAGTGTCCCCATAATCCTTTCCATCCCCATTGTGCAAGGGGGACAAGAGGGGCACAAAAGTGTAACCTTACTCCCTCACCTTGGTTGCACCATATTTTCCCAAATTTTCCCACTTTACCCTCTATTTAAATGGGGGACAATAAAGTGTGACCTAGGAAAAGATGAAGCTATTGGACCCCATGCGACCTCACTCATCTTCGTAGGTGCAATTTCCCAGCCCCTCATCTCATTCACCTCTATCCACATGCCATCAATTATCATGATCTTACTACAACTCAATTTTTTTCTTACTTTTTTCCCCCATGTTCCCTTTGCACCATTTGCATTCTCTCTCAAAACTCAATTTGAACCCAAGTTCAATGTGCAGTTAGCAGGATGAGTTAAAAACATTTTAAAACTCATTTAAATCCCTCACTCACCACACATATAACTATTTTTATGATAATTTACTGTTGTATCACCCTCAAAAATACATTTTTACCTAGATATGCTGAAAATTTTATCCCAGACATTCATAGCCACTAAAAAAAAATATTTGAACATAAATTTTCAACCGGGAGTCCGATCACCTTGATGTTTTTCCATAATCTCCCTCTCCAAAACACCTTTGGGAAGATTGTAATATAAAATTCATTAATTCCCTAGGATTTTCACACCATACAATTGAAATATCAAACTCTATAACTTGTGTTATCAATTTTCCAAAGATCTGGCAGATAGTAAATGATGAAATTCAGAGTAGAAGACCCCAATGAAAAAGAGAATATTTTCATAGTGGTTTCATGAAAACCCAAAACTGGTAATTTTAGTTTCTAAAAATAGTAGGTTTTAAAAATAAAGGTTTATAAAAGTAGTAATTTTTCTAAAGTGATGAATTTTTAACATTTGTGACGTCCTAAAAAAGTAAGAAACATCATAAAAGGGTAATTCAGGGAACTTTCTAAAACTAACAATATTCGGGAAATGGGAATCTAAAAATATAAGGTTTCTAAATATAGCTAAACTTTATCAATTTCAATAATCCAAATGATTCAAAAACATCAGAAGACAAGAAAAGTGAAAACTTGTTAAAAATGGTTGTCTTAGATAGGATGTGCTAAAAATAGTAAGTCATGGAATTGATCCTAAAAAGATGTGGCATCTCCCGCTCCACTTATATTCTTTCTTTTTTCCATTGTCATGAATTTGAGAAGTAATTTTCTGGCCAAAAAAGGAAAGAAAATCCCCCATGGTCTCTCAAAGCATCATTTGTGAGGTGACCTCTTCAAGGAACAACTTGATGCAAGAATCTAAAATGATGACAAAATATCATCATGAGTGATACTACCAATGATCTTAGGATTATAAATAATGAAAACCTCTATGATATTTTTTATAAATACTTATTAGTGCTTAGTGATGATGATATCAGTGTAATTCAGAGTTCAAAACATGTGATTCATCCTCAATTTCCATTTAGAGATCAATCCTTCTATCTAGAGAAGGAAATCCATTTCCAATAGGGTAAAATTGAGTAAAGGTGTCCAAATGTTATAGGAATGTTTCCACTTAGGTGACATCTTGGTCAAGGAAGTGAAATGTGAAGTGAAAAATGGTTTCATCTTATCGTTTAAAATTGAAATGGGAAGATAATGGAGTAATTTGATGGTCATCATATCATGAATCTTCCGTCATGTACAAATCTCTCCAAGACGTAATCCAAAGTGATCTAATCCGGCTATTGAGGTAATAAAATCCATCATATGTGAAGGATCATTCCCATGGGAGTCATATTAGTAAGAAAGTATGTTAGAATCCCAAATTTTATTTCATTTAAGTACTGGAGTCAAGAAGGGTAAATGGGTGATCTTCATGTGAAGCACCATGTATGCAAGAATGAGAAACCATATCATTTCACTTGATGCCATTCACATAATAGTGTTCTTAAACACTCATTCAAAAATTGGTAATTTGATCACTTCTTAAAGGAAGAAACATTACAACCAAACCTCATTTCAATACAACTGAGGGCTATTAGGCATAAATATTCTTAAAGAACTATGATAAAATAGGGTGCACAGAGGTTCCCTATTATAGAAAGTTTCATAAGAATTTTAGAGTCATCAAATATCCCATAAATCCTCTTGATCCATGTGATATTGATCCATCATGGTCTCCCGTTATTCATCAGTATCCAAGTGTTCCTTTCTCGATGGTGTAACCTTCCCATAATGAGAAAAATGTGATAGCTCACTAGGCTCCCAAAAGTGTTCCTATGACTAACATCGAGTTTACTCCAAAAGATCCATTCCCATGGATTCAAGTGTTACTTGTGATTGAACCAATAATAATACAAGTTGTATTTCTTGACTTTGGAGCCATCACGAAAATCTTGAGACCCCAAAAATAAAGAAGGCACAAGTAACCTCTCATCTCTTGAGTGGAACTTTTGGTGAATATTATTTTCAAATTTCCTAACCAAATTTTAAAAAACCTATAGAATAGATGACTCGAGGTGACTATGAGATGAAAAATATTTCATTTAGTCAAGCTACACATGAGGGTTATGCACATTTATTCAAGGAATCCTCTACCCACATACTTTCTCGAAATGACGAGTACACACGAACGATTAAGAAATTAGAGGAGCATGTGACAACTCTCACTACCTACATTGAACCTTTCTTGGATCCCAATACAATGCATCCTCCTACATAATATATCTATCTTATTAGTATTTTTACCCCTAGGTGATCACGAGGGAGTAAGGGCATAAAATGTAAGTGAGAGCTAATGAAAATGGATTGATAAGATCCTTAAGAAGGAAATATTTTATCCAAAATTGATCTCTTTGTTTGGGTATGTTCTTGCCACCATCTCATAAGTGAATACAAAAAGGGATGAGATTAAAAAAGATAAGATCCATTGAGATAAGATGTTCCTACTTATTTCTTAGATGAGTTACCTAGAATCCCACACTCTTGTGAGTAGGAATTTTTGTACATCCATTGCTGAATTTTTTTCCCTAGTTTATATCTAAACTTTAAATGCTAGATATGACACTATAAAATATGCCATCTCTAAAATTCAATCTAGTGAACATTATGCCTTTGATATATATATATGTCAAAAATTTTGTTCAGGAACT
Organism: Taxus wallichiana var. yunnanensis; assembly: GCA_018340775.1. Lineage (NCBI taxonomy): Eukaryota > Viridiplantae > Streptophyta > Pinopsida > Cupressales > Taxaceae > Taxus > Taxus wallichiana. The sequence continues at coordinate 516,040,712 of CM031237.1, read as the reverse complement.
CAAATTCCTTCCACTCACTGAGAGTTCATTGTTTGAAGGACTCATCAGTTATTTCCAAGTGTTAGTGAAGAAGGAGTCAAGTGATCCTCTCTCCTTCAACTAGGATACTTTAGATCCCTCGCCAGATTAGAGTCTCTATCTCCAAAATTGTGATAAATAATAAGTTATAGTTTTATGAGTGTAAATATAACCACACACTCCTTCAATAAACTCACCAATTAACTTAGGAGATTCATTTTCATTTATACATAGCAATAGTAATCCTTTAAGACTTTTCCAAGACAAACCAAGGTTTGTTAGTATGTATTTTTGGGACACTAATTTGAGTATCCTTCTTAGATTATTATCCATGCCTAAGGGACAATTTAAATTTTGTAAATAATAAAATATGGCCTTACACCAAATACATGTAATCACTTATTTATTGGGGTCCCTTAAATAAACATAAACATTATGTACTTCAACCACTTCTAAATATTCTTTTTTCATCAATTTGGACAAACCAAGGCCTCTTACCAATTTGGTGGTTTTTATGTCCATGTCATACTCCCAGAGTTTGTTGAACCATCTACACCTTTTTCTCGATATTTCCATTTGTATCAAGATGTCCTTGACCATGGTGTTGGGGACATATACAATGATTCAAGAGCTCAGGATGTAAGGTCTAAAAATCTTAGTGGCCTTCACCAAGCCAAAATATTTCATTTACATGATAGTATAATTCAACTTAGATCCTTGCAGGGCCTTACTAAAAAATTCCAATAAGTTTTTCATGGCCCCCATCATCCTTCTACAACAAGAATGAGGTAATATTAAATTTATAGGTAAAAGAAAAATTTAAAACCCTTTTTTGTAATAAGGACTTAGAAATACATGGGAATTCTTTAATGTATCATTTACTGATTTTAATACATGTATTGGCTCATTTTCCCATTTGATAACCTAATATTTTTCAGCATACTTGTGATAAGAAAAGTAATTTCAGAAAAGTTAGATATAAAAACTCACAAAGTTGATTTGACCAAAGAAATATTACACTCCCTTTTTGGATTGGGGAGAAGGTACCCTATCAATTTCTTCTAACCTATAAGGGGTAATCATTACTCCTTATTAAGACACGATGTGTACTAACATCTTCATATTTTACACCCCAAAGTGGTATTTTATTGGATTTAATTAGATATTAAAATCTCTGCACCTAATTAGAATCTTCTCAATGTGTTCTAATTGGCCACATATTTCTTTAGAAAAGACTTTGATATCATCTTGGAATAACACAATAAACTCATTTATGAATCCCACAAATCTAATATCTATAGCTCGTTGAAAACTAGCTCGACATTTATCAACCCAAAAGGAATTCTAACATAAACATAGATTACCCAAGGAGTAGTAAAAGTAGTCTTATATTATTCTAATTCTTTGACCACCACCTATTAAACCTAGAGAAACCATCCAAATTTGACAATTACTGAGACCATGTTACCTTTTGTAAGATATTATCCATGTTTAGTAAAGGTTAGTTATCATAGCAAAGATGTATGTAGATTTCTAAAATCTACATATAATTTGATGTCCCCATTATTTTTTCTAACTAGGACAAGGTTAGATACCCATGAAAAATATTTGGTAGGTTATATGATACCTCCATCCTTGAGATATTCCTACATATTTGTCATCAAGATGGAATTTATTGTCCTCTTTCCCCTAAAATTCTTTATGTGATGCTTAAGGTGTATCTTATGCTGAAATAGGTCTTCCTTATAAGGCTTCAACTTAGAATAAGACTAGGACAAGATATCTTGATATTTCCTTAGTAAACCAAAGTGTAAGATTATTTTTATTTTGTATCCAAATTTCTACCTAACCAAATATTCCTTGGTTTCTTGTAAGTCCTTAAGTTACACTTAGTTACATCCCTTGAAGAGGAAGAGCAACTGTTCACAACCCTATCCGTACTATCAAAAGAAGAATCAAGACCGGTTATCCCTCTTAGGATTGTGTTACTCTTAAAATGAATTAACTCCTTCCCAAATATGGTATCTTTCTCATCATAAATATACACCATAGGATCAAGGTATATTAGTTGGTTTACAACATCATCTTTAAAATTTAATCCTTTAATGATATGGGAATGTTATCAAGTATCAAGGCCTAAAAACACTTCAAATTCAAATTTTGGGAATGGGGATGTAATTTGGTTATCATATTGAGAGGGTAACACTTCTAACCTATCATCTACAACATTCTAACTCCTCTAATAGTATTCAATGTTAAAGGAACCAAACTACTCGATTAAATCCACACTACATTTCTATGTTATTTCAACCTTTAATTCTTGGTTGCATATAAATTTCTAATCTAAATCAAAACCAACTTAGATTCATCTTTCACTATCAGGTCCTTAATTTTATTCCTCCAAAAAATTATCAATCCAACTAAGAGTTCATATTTAACAATATTGTTTTTTACTCAAAAAATAACTTGAAAGAAAACTCGAAGGATCCTTTGTCAGGGGAGGCGAACACAATCCCTACTCCATTTCCTAAACTAGAGCACGCTCCATCAAAAATATTTATCCAAGGAGTAGAGGGATATTCCTAATGAGTTTAAAAATCAATGCATTGATCTTTAAAATAATCATTGCCAATAAAATTATTCAAATCCACATCAATATGAAGCACCTTGTAGGATGCATTAAATGGGTCCTCAATCAAATGCAAAAATTTCCTTCCTATGTAGTTTTACTGATTTCCTTCTAGATGGAAATTAGAATAAGAGATATCCATATGCATACTTCCTTCCACACTTGTTTACCACTTTCATGACAAAAACATTCCCATTTAGATAGACAATCACAAATAACCATGTTCATTATAATATGTTTCCCTAAATGTGCTCCCAATTACACAACCAAACCCTTGACACATCTCACAATAGGTACCTCTTTGTATTCCATAGCATAGTATCTTCCATATATATATTTTATCTTTATGATTAACTCATTCATAACCAATAATGGCATTATGTTACAAGAATAACCTGAATCAAACATATGATTTTGCAAGAGAAACCCATTCACAATAAATATGGTGAAAAATGGTTCCACATCTAACTGAATCTTTACAAGAGATGTTCCAAAATATACCTCAGATGAGGGATCAATAATTTCCTAGGGTTCTTTGACCTCATTTGCAACACTAATGGGATAAGAGACTCATAAGTAGTAAAAACCTTACTAAACCCAAAATACATAAATTCCCTTTTCTTATGCTAAGGAATCCTAAACAACTCCACCAATGTAATTGTTATGTTAAAATGGATTAGGATATTATCCATGCCACAAATATTGTACGTATAAAAGAGGTATTGGAAGGAGAGTGGCTATTTTTTAGATGGTATCAAATCTTTAAAACTTGAAACATGGGGTGGGATGCTTGGACTCATATCAACAATAGGATTTTTATAGGGTAAAAAATTCTTGGGATTACCCTTAGGAACATTAGTTAAGGGTGACATTTTAGATTTGGTAAATGGCCAAGGCCTTTAACCTACCTATTCCTCATATTGTACTCCTTTTCCTTATCAACACCTGTATTTATAAACAATTCCATATCCTCCTTGGAAGGGACATCTCCATCATAATTATGTATCATCAAGGCCCTAAGATATTCAAAATCATGATTGGGTAGCTCAAAATATTGAGCCATATAAATATCTACAACATCTTAAAGAAGAAGGTTACATACTTTGTTTATTCATGAAAAAAAATCATCTACAATTTGAGCATAGAAAATATCGGTAGAGTTAGTACATTTTTTTAAATTCTTTGATGATCAAGCATACATGCATCTAGGAAATTATCCCACACTATTGAGTGTGTGTTGTGGGACTATCAACTATCTCAGAATATCCAACTAGATAGATGCCCTACCTAAATTTGATCTAGTAGTATCCTCAGCCAAATTGGGTTATTCACATGGAGAATGAGGAAGAAAATATTTTTAACACCAATCAATGATGTGTTATTCTTAAAATAATACAATTTTTCTCCTAATGGGTCAAGGACTACTCTATTGTCTCTAAAAGTATGTTGCCTATCTTTTTAACCTATGGATGTCTTCTCTATATCATCATTTCTATGGTTCCCTATGAATTTATTACAATTTTGATTTTGATTTTGATTATGATGTTGATTCTTAGGACCAGAAGATAACCCCTTATAATCTCTGGCCAATTTGTATGATATCTCCTTCAATCCTCCCACCAAGTTTTTAACCACCTCTTCAATATCAATATACTTATTGGCTTATAGTTTCTCAAGTTTAACAAGTATTCCCCTTTCTATTTTGGGGGATTTACTAGCATCCTTAATGTTATTGTCAATTTATATGGTGATGGTGAATGTTTTCCTTATATTGATAGGATTTTTATGTCTCAAATAGTATGTTTCCTTCTTATCAAAAGTATCGAAATATTTAATTAGGAAAGATTCATCACCTGGGTCTTAAAATAGTTAGTAATCTTGTCAAAGTTTTGTTGAACCTTGTGTTAAAATATTATACACACTCATTATGGTTCTTCTTTATATTTTTAAATTTTGAAAAGATGAACTTAGGGTTTAAACTATCACCAAATTGAATGTTAAAATAATTTTTCATTTATTCCCAAGAATCAATTGACCCATGAGGAAAATTATTAAACCATTCTTTAGCATCCTCTTCTAGAGTGTGCACAAATAAATTTAAACAAACATCCTCATACTCTATTTCACAATAATCCATGGTATTATAATATAAACATTGGTGATGATCACCATTTATGGCATTGTTTCATTTAAATGTAAAAACCTAGCTCTTATTTCATTCGACACCTCATTTGGATACCTAATCATACCATTAAAATTGATAAGCCGAAGGAATTAACTTTAAAAGGAGCTCACAGAGGAAGAGGATCCATATTATTATGAATCAGGATTTTAGGTGGAGGATTAACCAAGTTTTGGAATTGTGGTCTAAATATTAGAGGAGTATGGTTAATTTTATGGAAATTTCTTGGATGAATAAATTCAAAACTAAAATATCTATTCCCACTTGTGAATAAATGTGTAGGTTCTTGAAAAATCTTAGTAGATTTAGGAGAAGATCATTTTTGAAATAATGATTAGAGGTGATATTAGGGCTATGTGTTTCATAACTGTCATAAGAACTAGAATAATCTTCAACCAAAGGATGATCACAAGATTTAGAAGGCTGAATGTTCTTACCTCTTGAATATTGGCCACTTACTAGATTCCAAACTTGCTTCCACTTTATTATAAGGTTTTAACTCAAGGAGAAGATTCTTAGAAGGATATGATCTAAACGATGATCTTAGTCCTTACATTTTTAGAAATGTAGAAACACCATAATATATTGAAAACAATATAATTATGGTCTGACCCAAAATTTAAGATGGGTTCACCACTACAAATTTTAACCTGTAGTCACAAAATAATGCACATTAGACATTATTTAGTCTCAATCTCATACTAATATTTAGAAGATTTTTGAGTGAAGAAATTACTAATTAAACCCCATCTTTTGGTCATCTTGCTTATTTTTTTCATCATTACAAACCTCTGCGCCCACATGCCCAATCATATTTCATCACTTCATGTTATTTTAGCCTCGACTGGAACACCTAGGCCAATACTGGGGTGCCCATGGGTGCCCTGGTCCCACCAAGAGAACCGTGATCCTTTTTGAACTTGCCCGCCACTTTTTGGGAACTTTATATTTTTTCATCTTATTATCTTTTTGGTGGTCGGTCTTTTCAGTGGTTAATTAAAAATTACATTAAAATAACCCTATAAATATAAATTTATGAGACCATAATGAGGGACCAAGCACTAGTCACTACTATCATCCACCTAGAGTTGCATCAAATTGGATATCATTTTCATCTATTAGCTCCATCACAAGGACAAGGTTAGTTCATCTACATCACACAAGCATAGGCATAGGGATTCTTTTCTATTCCATGCACAAATTCTATTACATTTTCTACATATAGTTAATGCTTGCCACTTCACAAAGTAGCTCTCATTTAATTTTTCCTTTTTTTTTGAACTTGTTACTCCATTAGGTGACTTCTAGACCGAAAAAGAGCACCTAGGGCACATGATGCACATACACACACCATAACTACATTTGGGTCCTAAATGCAGTGCAACACTTAGTTAGTAAGCCCTTGTTTGTGTGGCAACCGAGGTCGCCTGAGCCATTCATTTGTATTCTTCCTTTTTTAGGGTTTTGATACTTCATGTGGTATTTTACAAGTATTTTCATCATCTTTAATTACAATCAACATCCCGAGAAATATAAATAATATAATGCAACACACAATGATGGTTTCAGACCACCTTACAAACCTATGAAACTCGATTCTATACCTCCGACATAGACTAAGGCACCCATTTTGAAGACCAGAGTGCCCACGAAATCCCCACTCCCTCTCCAAGTGCTCGAGTCCAATTAGATAGATTGGATCCATCCTTTTCAGGGCCTCTGCATAGTCCTTCCTACTCCCAAATTATTATGTTCATGACACAGTCTAGTAAGTTCTTCAAATCAGCTAAGTCACTTCCATACATTCCTTACATATTATGGTTTCTAATTTTATTAGAGTAGTTGTTTGGGTCATTTTCCATAATCATTTACTGCATTTACATGTCATTCTAGATTAGATTAACTATTCCAATATCTTATTTTTAGTTAATAATTTTTGCAAACCCGAATCGATCATTCAATCTTCTAGATTCTTCATTTAGTTCTTGTCATCCTAGGGTTTGGTCATCATGATTATCTCAATCAATTATTATTTGCTTGAAAATACTGATTTACTACATAGATTCCAACATTTTCTTTCTACTACTCGCATTCGTGTTGACATGCATCTAGACTCGGTTTATCAAGCATTTGTCGATGCATTCTCTTCACACATAGTATTCAAGTCTAACCTTCCCGCTAATGTTCACACTTTTGATAATGACCCACCTCTACATATCATATGTCGTATTCATAATGTAGTTGTTAAGCACACTTTGATTGATAATGGATCTGAACTTAACTTGTGTCCTATGTCATTCCTTGAAGTTTTAGGTCTTTCCACTCATGACATTAGCCCATCTATTATTTCACTACGTGCTTATGATGGTTTTGTATGTCCATGTCTCGGTCACATTACATTACCCATCATTTTTTCCCAAGACTGACCACACTGTCTTTTTGTTGTTGATTTCCCAGCCTGGGCTTCAATTATCTACTTGGCTAAGGCCATGGCTTCATGTCATGTAATATATCTCCTCATCGTCATACATAATTGTGTAAAATTATTACATGAAAGTATTAATGACACCATTTTTCGTGACCATGATCTATTCTATTATTGCAACCAAGATCTTAATAATATATTTCCTATTCCACGAATAGATATTATAGATGAGCAAAGAACCTAGAGAAGATCCACCTCACTTACCACCACTGAATTTTACCATTTGCATGATAGATGTAGTTCCTTCTATGTCACCTACTACTACTACTACTATGATTCCTTATCGTGAACATCTCCAGCCTATGGACATCACTCTGTCACCTACACTTTCACAAGTACCACCTACATTACCACGCCCACCATTCACTTCCCCACTCTTCATGAATCACTAATATTGGGAACACATTCCATTTGGTACTACATATGAGAACACCATATGTACGCATGAGGTTTGGCTCCTCTAGGTTTTTCTTTTAAGAATCTTTATCTTCCACCTCACACTCCTACTCTTTATTATGGATTTGTTAGCATCACTATTGCTTATGGCTTATGTATCTCCCATCTCACGGTCTATCTCTCTCACACTCCTCACCCTTCACCACTTACATTAGGATAATCATGGCTTGATTACATTGGGGGAACTCTAGATCCTGATCATATAGACATTTCATTTCCTATGCTTTTTGGTCACATAATCATTTGCAATAGTTCCTTTCTTGGCTATAAATAGAAACTTACTCGTTAGTATGCACATGGTTGTTAACTTCCTCCATTCACCAATGAGGATTATGCTATGGACATGTACAATTTACGTCTCAATGGCTCATTACGTGATCAACTAGACACTATTTCTTATCAAGTCACTAATGCTTATCCATTCGACTATGATCCTGAGAGTGATGATCTCCTAGATGACATTACATGATATCCTCTTTCATCACATATACTCTAGGCATGAATAGTATTCACATCCCCCTCTATCATCATCATAGCATCATAGGCACACTTCTCATTCATTCACATACTTGCATGGTCCAACATCAAACTCTTATCATTCACACATACCTCATCTTAGCATCATCTCATCTTGCATAGTCATACACACATTTTAGCATCGTCATTACCCGATGACACACTCTTGTGCTACGGTTCACACTTGAATGTTAATGGCTTACTACACATGAACCCCACCCACCACACTATAGACACCACACATAACATTTCACATATTCTACTTTTAGTCCATATTATTTAAATTTTTTCATATTTATACATCATACATCATACTAGTCTTTATCATACACTTCTATTATCTACAACACTTGCATTACACCCTATGCATCTTACATAGTACACATTTAGCCTATCTACACATATTGCATTACATTCTACACATCTTGCATTTCCTTTTACACATCACATATTTACATATTATACTCATCCCATGGTCTTCTATCATCATCACCTATACTATATCATATTTTACACATTGTACTCACTACCCTATGCTATAATTTAGTTCCTCGGTCCATACTCGACTGTCGAGGGTTTACAAATCTAATGGACCTTATCATACTCATATGTTTTTCATTCAAAATTCCATTATACGTTATTACTATGTTAGTGACATATGTTATAGGCTAAATGGTCACCTAATATATCATCTTGTAGTGGTTTATGCTTTAGGATACATCACCACTCCCTACTATTCATCTTGTAGTGGTATATGTTTTAGGATAGATCACCACTCCCTTTTATCCATCTAGTAGTGATATAATATTAGGGATAAATCATCACTCGTTTCTTCCTTTTGTCATGATATACACTTAAGATATTAGGTTCATGCACATCTATATATATTTCACATAACATTATCACTACGCATGCATATGCATCACAGTGCACTAGACACAACTAAAACTATTTGACCATTTCTCAATGATGCAGTCTTTTACGGTCCATTCTTGACTATTGAGGGGGAAAACCAAATGAACCTCAATGCATACATTTCCATTCACTCAAGGGTAACATGGATCCTATCATACTTCTTGCATTTCATTCCATCCTTCCACATCATACTACATATTATGGTTGCTTTTACTCTTGCTTACTTTTTCTTATCCATGGTCACTTTATTACACATGCTAGTTAGATTACTTGTATGTCATTTATATATATCATCCACACATTCATGTTCATGTATTTTTCAAGTTATGATCACTAGATACAAGTATCTTACACACAACACAGATGTTCTCCTTCTACCCTTCCTACAATGGTCACTGGGGGCATCCACACTCATCTCTCATAGGTGTTATTATTTCATTTTGTACTTAGCACTTTACATTACTTGGTTATACATGATTTTGATATACTAGTTATCTTTCTAACATGCTAATGGGTGCTTCATGTGTAGTATTTTTTTCAGGGATATTTTCTTCCATACTTATTTGTTATATTTCTTGTCTATTATTTTCTCTTGTTTGTGGGGCTTTCCCTATGTCTGGTGTGCACACTCATTTTTTGTTTGCGGCCATAATGGCCTTGCATGTCTTGCGACATCTTGATTGATTTCCCATGTTTTTTTCTCTTTGTGTGGCTTACTTGTCTTCTTTTATTTTTACATTATTACATTTCTTCATAGATTATACACTAGTTGTGTAGCTTATACACTATTTTGTATATAAATTCTTGTTCGTACTAACACTTGTCTTTGCATACACTTATTTTTTTGTGTGTGCCTTGGTTTATACTTAGCACTTTCCAAGGTATAGTTAATTTTTTTGGTCATTTGGGATTTTACATACTAACAAAATGCATTTACACCGTTTCAGATTCAAAGTTGTAATTTCTTCCCTTGGCATTATGGGTTACATATAATGAGTGGGTTCAGACAAATATACAAACCCCATACATCGGGGTTTTTACAGGACAAGGTGTCCTTAGCATTCTTGGAAGAAGTTACAGGTTCATAGGTTACAGTGGGTGTGCCTCCCTATAGTACTTTGGCAGTGGTGTTGGATCGCCAAAAAAATTAGGACGTACAAAGATCTCTTCACACACTTTCAAGGAATCAATTAAAGGTTGGAGGATATTAAAAAAATCATCCTTATACCTCTTCGACCTATGGCGTCATATCACAAAAAAACCCAGATAGTACATGATATCATTTTACACTCTCTTTCTCGACATGGATCAGGTGCACATGTTCCATTTACACTTTTTCATTTACGTACTTTATATTTACATACTTTTACATGCATCTTTTACATTGTATTTTTACATAGATACATATTTGATTACTTGATCATTTTCTTCTTGCATGTTCAGTTGTATGAGAAATAAGTAGACAAATGGGAGAAATGAAAACAATAGTGTCAATAAAAACCCTTCACGACAACACACACCATACTAACCATGCATGTACATTACACACACCAACAAGTACACACACGTTTCTTCCCTAGGTTCATTCTCATCACATTTTTTTATTTTTCATCTTTAGCCTCCACGCTCCATCATATTTTTTTCATTCCATAGTTTTTCCATTCCTTTAGTGTGTTATCTACATCACTCTACACCTACATTAGTACGCATATCTATCTACTTTATGTTACTATTTAGAATCTTTTTGAGTGAATAAAGTGTTGGTACCAAAATCAATCCCACCTTGTAAGCCGAGCAACATCAACAAGCTAAGAAGGATGCTTAGAGAAAGATAGGCTAGAATTTGAGTCATTTTGTAGCTGGGGATGGATCTAGAAATCTCTTTTTACTTGGAATTAAGGAATGTTAGATAGCACCTCATTAAGGGTATCACCTACCCTGCTACTTTAGGTTCTTCTTGAAACCAGATTGAGAGGATCCATTTTGTAACCTGTATTTGTGAAAAGTGGTGGATATAATGGCAATATTTGGAAACCCTTTCTCGGGAAATGAAAATAGCCTCAATAAGAAATGGTCGATAAAAACATTATCTAACTCTCATGAGTTTTCACACTAGAAAATGTAGATATCTTATAAATAAGGCTTAAGTTACTAAAGGTAGTCATAATTCTAACTGCTTTTGCATATTTTGGAATAAGGATGGAAAATTTTGATGAATATCCTTAGCATTTATGCATAGATATGGAAAATAAGGGTAATTCAAATGGATCTGATGGTTATTAATTGTGATTTTGATGTATTGTTGGGAAGTTAAGCAGGATAAAGTTGATAATACGAAAAACCTCAAATGAACCTTGTGAATAATGCAAACAATTTTTCTTGATGTAAAATATGGATCACACAGTCTAAAGCATTCCTTCAACTAGAAGGTTTGTATTCATGGAATCCTAAGAACACGAGATTTCACAAAAAAATGAGAATTAAAACACAAAATCTCATGACAAACTCTCAACAAAATACTAACAATATTTGATCAAATACATCTAGATACACTCAGAAATGACAAATATCTTAGATCAAATAGATACAAATTGATTTTAAAACCATTTACCACACTATGAAGGAAAGCTCCATCAATCATGTAATTGTAGTTACCAAATTTTCACTATTTTAACTAAGGATTTATGTAATTTAGAGAGATTAATTAGCATAATATTGCAATAGAAATGTAGATAATTGATTCAAAACAATTCATCTTGAACAAAGTAATAGTGCTCGTGAGACTACACACAAATTGATTCAAGAAACACCAATTCTTCAATAAGGGGACACAAAAACTATGACCTCAATATTTTCCAATGACTATACAAAGTGCAATCATCTTGGTGAGAAGGCTTGGGAACAAATGAATAGCAGTTTGGGTATCTCAGATTGGTTCAATTTTCAGCTAGTACAAACATGTTCTCTCCTTTTTCTCTAAAATATTAGAAAAATTAACGCCCCTATGAGAGAGTATTCTCATCAAAATTATACATTTTCAATCACTCACTCACCTTTAATTTCCCCCAAAAACATGAATATCCAAATAATATTCTTTTTTATAACATATAGTTTAAATATGTTATCTTATGTTTTCAGGTGGATGAATTATGAGTTACTTATGCTATGTCATTCATTTTTGAATTTTTATAATAATTTCTCCCTTTTAGTGGGAAAAGAAACCCCATTTTGATAGTTTTTAGGTGACTCCATATGGATTGATGTGACATGAAAATCTCTTTCACCTTTTGAGAATCAATCTTGAAAAACACACACTCATGTTTGTGTCTTTCTCAGGCTGAATTATTTTTATGAATTACGTCACATCAAACCAGATCTTATTTTTTTCATGATTCCAATCTCTTTCATATTTATTTACTTCATGTGAGATGAGTGAAAAATCATTCTTCATATAATGGAAATGATTTCGTCTAGTTCAACTTATCGTACCATTTTCACTATAAATTCAGCTTCATGTATTCATTGGTATGCATCCCTTTTCCATTTTTAGACTTAAAAGGTTATTTCAAAGCTCTCTGTTGGTGCAATAGTGAGTAGATGTAGAAAATATCTTGAAGGAAATATCATTAGAAGATTTAAATCAATATTCGATTTCCAGATGAAGCATTTGTTAGGGCTCTATTTGAAATTACTGAACCAGGGGGTTCTTAAGGGCCCTCACATATCAAGAAGTTAGGATTTCCCTCATTTTGAGATTGATCAATATAAATCCTATTTTTTAGATTTCTAGTTGATGTACTATCATCTCTTCTATCGGGAGCACCAAAAATATCCAGAAGAGTTGAAGAAATTTTGAATTGAGAGGAGGCCTACTATGATAGACATGGCTGAATATAATTGTCCCTTTGTGTGCAATGGATAATTTGTACTTAAATAAGTTCCCAAGGAGTCTTACGTACTTTATGATAAGAATTCAATTGATACAATCCCCACCAATTCCCAAAAGGTAGAAGAATTAGAACATAGAATCATTTCCCTAAAATAAGTTCGAGCAAGACTTGTGCCACCTCATCAATTTATAATATCAACACCATCATTGAGAAGAAATAGGGGAATCAAGATCTCGCAGTTTCCAAATTATCATTTTGGATGAGGAATAAGAAGAGCCTTCATCTTCTTAGCATTCTAAGGCCTTAATTTCCATTACCAAGGAAGGTAAGGGAAATTATTATCTCTAATCTTCCACTTATCCAAAGGCAAGGATCACTTAATGGAGAAAAAATTATCAGGACCTCTGCTTGTTCCTCTACCAAGAGAGCATCCACCTTTTACGAGGAGGAACTAGGGTGAGTCTAGTTCAAAATACCTTGTTCCACTAGGTCCCCGAGGTGTAATACTTTCTCTTCCAGCCACTCCAAATGTTCTCCTTTAATCTACTCCTAATCAGTCTACTACTTATATGGAAAAAGGGAAGACGATATTTCCTACAGGTGGTTTGGATCTTCTGGATTGGGTATCATTTTACTAGAAGAAGATGGATTTGAAGAATATCATGGATTGTTGCAAGATGACTATTTAATCCTTGAGGAATATGGGTATGTCTCACAATTTGGTTGGGTTAGTTTTATTTTCTCAATCATCTCACTTCTCATAGGATTTTATCCTAAGGAAGAATAGGTTGTTAAGTAGAATTCCCCATTGTCATGATAAAAATAGAAGTAGGGGATAAATGAATTCTTTTATTCTCTTCTATTCTTGTTTTGATGTAATTTTTGAGAATGTATATATCTTTCATGGGTAGGGGCCCTTATAGAATCCCCATTTTTCTTATCAATCTTCATATTTGCATCTTCATATTCTCCCGACTTCATTCAAATTCTCAACCTTGATTTTAGCCAAGTCTTAAATTGTATGTTTTAGGACCTAATATCACATTCCAATTCATCAAAAATCAATTCATATAACTCTTTGTTTGGTCCTTTTGATGGTGGCAGCCGCTTTGTATAACATGTGGAGACCTCACGCAACTTTGGGATTATTTTTCTCTTTCACTTTTTGAATTTACACCTAGGTGACACATGGAGGCCTGTGATATCTTCTTATTTATCTTTAATTTTTAACCCACTCGGGATACCTTTCCACGCTTTAGCTACATGTTCAATTCCCACTTCTTTTAGGCCCCCAATTTTTTGTACCTTCTAGAAAATGCACTGAAGATACATGTGGATACCTTCCACGTCTAGATTCATACTTAGGATAAATTGTGTCCTGCAAAAATACAAAAGAACAACAAGGGAAAAAGGGGACGGGACAACAAAAGTGGTAGGAATAGGAGATCTTTTTGCACTTTGAATTTCATTGAATTATCATCAAAATTACAACATTGAGCCAATTCATGGTCAATTTTTCTTAGGGATTTTTAGGAGCAACATGATTGTTACATTCCTCGACCAAAAAAAAGGATTCACACCTTAAACATGATATTCTTATTTTCACCCAACGCGATCCTATCTTTGACATACATTTTTTAAAATGGGCAACCCAGTCAAAAATAATTATTAGAAGGAATACACCAGACAAAACTTGAGATTGAATCGAGCACTAACATTGGCTCGACTTGGGATGGGCACCCCTTATGGGTGCCACAAGAACCACACAAATCAGTCATAAAATAGACCAAGTTCCTAGATCCATTGGGTTACGGATTCATTCAAAGCATACATGGGGTCAAACGGAACTAACTTGAACATCACAAAAACATACCAAGATACGAGGAAACTGGTCACTGATTGACCAAGGAACAAGAAGGGAAACAAAAACTAAAAAAACAAAAAATTAAAACAAAAACAAAAGGACTATACACTGTACAAAAATTTTCACCTTGACTATGATCAATCCTTGAAATGCTTTAGATGCCTGCCATCGACTGAAATCTCTAGCAAATATCCATCCATGGTTTTTGAGAAAAATATGTGCTCACCAATTCTTATGTCAATAGCATAAGGACTCATCCACAAGGCATAAAATTTACCATGTTTTCCTTTATCCACGTGCCTGATGTCCTATAGTAAAACAAGATCTCCAACATTGAAAGTTCTTGGAGTCACCTTCTTATCACATAATTTCTTGATTTTATCTCTCGAACTTAATGTGTATTTGGTGAGACTCTCTTCTTTCCTCATCTAACTCCATAATATAATTAATCCTTGCTTCATAGGGATTCACCTCTACATCCTCAAGTTGTTATATGAACTGATAAGAGGAAAACCATAAATGTAGGGGCAAGAGAGCTTGGACTCCATAAACCAATTCAATTCGAATCTTTCCAAGATCTCTTTTGGCATTAATTCTATCTACCCATAAAGCAAGTTTAAAATTCTTACCCTATTTTCATTTGTTAATCTTCAATGTCCTCCTAATGACCTAAAGCAAATTCTTGTTTCTTGATCCATCTTGGCCATTCCACTCAGGATTATAATTGGACACATATGTCAAAATTATCCCATACTCTTGGCACATACCTACTAGTAGTTTAGCTCTAAATCTCATAGCATTTTCATAAACTATTTTTGAAGTTACCCCAAACAAACCTACAAATTATGTGATTCAGGATGAAATCCATAATAATTTGATGAGTTTATTTTTTAGTGGGAATAGATTCGAACCACTTTTTAAAATAATATATGGCCACCAGTATCCATTTATGCCATGAAATTGAGGGACATGAGGTTTCTCCAATAAAATTCATGCCTCCTTGTTTAAAAGGAGCTTCTATTGACACTAGTTGTAAAGGAAGGGAACCTAAAGCTTTCACTCTCCCTGAAAACCTTTAGAAACTTTCACACTTCTTAACCAACAAGGCTGCATCGTTGAAAAGTTTGGACCACCAGTAAATTTCCCTCAAGATCTTGTGGGCAGTCAATCTTCCGAAAAAGTGTCCTCCACATACTCCCCATGAAATTTTGTAGTCAATTTGGGAGCTTCTTCCTCTATGATAGATCTCAAAAGAACATCGTCAGGATTCTTCTAGGCCAACCCATAATCAGTTATGATATATTTCTTAGAATCCAATTTGATTTCCCTTCTCTAATTTTTGTCTAAGTGGCTATGACACTCCAAATTCCTGAGGTAAAATATCATGTCCTTATACCATGTGGAATTGATTACATTTTCTAGGACATCCATAGTTCCTTCCTCACTCTTGTTAATTTACATTACCTGTAGGTTACTTTTTGCCATCAATATTGCAAGGCCTAGACCTCTAACCAACTTAGTGGTCTATATATCCATGTCATACTCTTGTAGCTTGTTCACCAAACAACATCTCTTGCTAGAAACATTTGTCTCTGGTAAGATATCTTTGACCATAGTGTGTGGAACATATGCTATAATCTTGGAGCTCAAGATGTAGGGATTGAAAATTTTAGTGTCTCTCACGAAATAAAAATCATGCTTCTCCATGATGGTATATTTTAACTCAACACCCTATAGGGCTTTACTGAAAAAGGCAATAGACCTTTCATTTCCCTCTTCATACTTTTGCAATAACAGAGATGCAATAGTATATTTAGATGCAAAAGAAAAATATTATAGGATGTTTTATAATCAGGGGCTTCTAATACAAGGGCATTTTTTATGCTTCTTTTATTCCAGTGAAGGCCTGGAGAGATTATTCTTCCCATTGGATAATCTGGTCCCTTTTTAGCATGTCTGTAATGAGAATAGTCATTTCAAAAAAAATAGAAATAAATCTCCGATGAAATATATTTGACCAAAGGACTAAATTTCTTTCTTATTTTTAGGGACAAGAACCTTATCGATTTCTTCCACTCTCAGGATCAATCATAACCCCTTATTTTGACACAATGTTCCCCAACAACTTTGCCTTTTGAACACCAAAATGGCACTTTTTAGGATTCAATGAGATGTCATACTCCTCTACATCTTATCAACATCTTTTTGACATGGCTCAAAGGATCACTTCTTTTTTTAGAGAACATTGTCACATCATCCTAATAAACTGTAATAAAATCATTGATGTAGCTTGAGAATGCAACATCCATCAATCTTTGGAACATAGCCCCAAAATTCATCATACCAAAAGGAATTATCACATACACATAGGTACCCCATGGGGTGCTAAAGGTAGTTTTAATTATTTCTTATTATTTCACTACCACATAGTTATACCTTGAGAATCCATCTAGTCTAGAAAGTAACTCAGACCTAGTGACAAATTGTAGCATTTTATCCATGTTAAGAAATGGATAGTTATCTTTAATTGAGGCCTTATTAAAGTTCCTGAAATCCACACACATCCTTATGTCTCCATTCTTCTTTCTTACTGGTACTAAGTTTTCCACCCATGAAGAATATCTTGTTGGTTGTATTATCCCTCCATCCCTTAACTTTTTTAATTCTTCCTGCATCTTGAGGGAGAGAAGTGGATTAATGGGCCTTTGTTTTTTCCTAAATGGTTTAGCATTAGGTTCCAAAGGTATCTCGTGTTGAAATAGATCCTCCTTATATGATTTCAATTCTGAGTAGGACCATGCTAAGTAATCTTGGTACTTTTTAATAGCTCAACATAATATTTTTTTTCCCTTTACTCAAATTAATTACTAACCATACCTTTCTAGGTTTTTCTATAGTTCCCAAATTATGCTCTTCCACATCACTTGAAGATGATATGTGTCTATGAACCACCCTATATGCATTATCAAAGTTAGAATCTAAAGCCACCAAACCTCTAGGGATTGTGTTTGTTTTCAATTGGATTATGTCTTTACAAAAAGGGTCTCCTTCCCATCACATACTACAACCATTGGTTCCCAATTAATGCATTGATTGGTGAATTATCCTTCATTATATAATAACCTATGAACCTTGGCACCATTATAAAATACTTACTAGTGTTTTACATTATCGAGACAAATTGTCTTGATAATACTTCAATATTGTAATCATAGAAAGGAGAAACAACGTAGTTTTCGAACCTAGATCCAATCACTGCTAACCTATTTTATGAAAAATTCTGAGTTCTATCATGATATAATATGTTAAAGGAGTCAAACATCTCAATAAAATCCCATACTACATGTTTATATTGTTTCATTCTCTGATTTTTCATGGCATACATTTTCCTTACTTGTTTCACTACAAGCTCTGATTATCCTTTAATGATTATTTATTTTATACCATACTTCTAGTAAATCCTAAAACCCAAGAGTAATGCCTCATACTCACCAAGGTTTTTTGTGCATTTAAATTTCAATTTGAAGGAGAAATTAAAATTTTCTTGGCTTGGAGATATAAGTACAACTTTGGCCCCATTTCCAATATTAGAGAAATTTCCATCACAAGGTCTATAATGTATTCCCATAATTAAGGATTGACAATAGGAAAAATAACGTAAAACTAGTACATGATGGGTTCATTTCTCTAATGGTTAGTTTATTTGATCCTGAATTAGACCATTATATATTGTCAATTGCATCTCGTACTCTATCTTGGATTATGGGTACCTTTTCATTCAATACAAATATTTCACTTATTTTAGAATAAGTGGGTTTGAGGGGAAACCATGTAAATTTCCCAAGTATCCTGATGACAAATGGGTTTTAATGGAGCTTGCTAGACAAGTAGTTCCTATGCATGGGAAAATTGTAAAGAAACACAAAACCAACATCAAGTTTCCCCTTACCCTTGGAAGGTACACATGTCAATCCATCACAAAATAAAAATTGATGGATGAAGAGATGAATAAGTTCAAGATGGACATGTTTTCCCAAGGCCAAACTTTGACAATAGATGGCTTGTGACCTTTGGTGAACACGAACCTCAATTCAAATATTTTTGGATGAACTACAGGGATGATGAGGAGGTTAGGAAGAGGGATTTTTCAAGAATGACCCTAAGGTAGATCATTGATTACAAAATTGTTGTTATTCCTCAAGGAATTGAGGATGATGAAAACATTTTTAACCAATTTTATCTTGAGAAAAATCTAGATTCAAAGGTAGTTGCTCCTATCAATTGGAAAGAAGAATAAAAATATTATCCTCATAGGAGGATTGTCAATGTTATGAGACATACATTAACTTGGTTGATGACAAAAGGCATTGATTTATCTCTACAGAATACTAAGGTATTAAATGAATTAAAAAAATGGATGCTCTAAAAGAATATCTCCCTCCTTTAGCAGAGGCGGATGAGACCATGGACCCATTAAATGGTGCACCTCCACAATTACCAAGTAATAGGCCCACCATAGAAACAATTGATGCATGTACTGCATCGATACAAGAAAGACTAGGATATCCAGATCTGCTCGATCTAGGAAGCAAAAGGTATACTCCTACAAACAATGCAAAATACACCAATTACAGTTGCAGTACCTTTACAGTCAAAAGGAGCCAGTTCAAGTAAGTCAAAACTCCTACAAAAACATTTCCCTAGAATTATAGTTCTCCTCCAAGGATGAGAGGATCTTTATCAAATATTGACCCATCTCTCATAGTCCAAGGTGCCAGGGAGAAAGAAGTATTAGTTTCTAAGTATTTTGAAAGATCATCAAAGATATCTAGAGTAATTATGCCTTTAGAAAATTATTTTGGGGAAAGTATCCCAAGTTCAAAAAGGCAGAAGAAGGGATATTCAAAGGAAATCCGTGACCCTAGCTTCATTCTAAACGATGAAACTCGAGTATGTCATTTGAAGAAACCCATATGCCTGATATTGAGAAAATTCCAAATGTGGAAATGGAGACCCAATCCCAAGGAACTCAAGTTGTAGATACAGTTCCTTCTGTGGAACAAGAAAAAGATGTTCAAATAGATATGCAGGAGATTCCAATGCTTGGAGCTACTCTTGCTACATGGCCACAATCCACAAATGAAGGAGGAATGTCTAAGAGTGAAAAGATCCCAATTGCTATTGTCATTGAGAAAAAAACCATTGAAGTCATCACCACCCCAAGTGTACAAGATGGAAATGTTGTTATGCCAAATACACAGGTGGAAAGGGAAGATGTGAATCAAGAATCAGGTACCCAACTCCAGTCACTAAGGCACAAGAAAAGGATGATATAAAGCAAGAAGGGGTTGAGATAGAGTTCCAAGTGGACACTTCTATTCAAGAGCCTCCCACAAAGGAAAAGGAACAAGAAGTTCCAGGTAATGAAAAAGGGACCCCAAAAGAAATAGTTAAGGAAGTTGTCACTCCACCAAGAGAACCTAAGGAAGGAGAAAGCATGGAATCTGCTAAATCAAAGAATTTACCAAAAGATATAGGTATGATTTCCACTCCCCTAAAATTTTGAAAGAAGATACAAGCACACTTATTGGTCTAGAGAAGGATAAGGGTCTAGGGGAATAGTTTATACCTGATAAGAAAGAAGAAAAGATTCAACAAATTCAGACTCAGGAGTAGAATAAAGAGCAGCCCAAAGTAGTGGAAAGAAAAACCTAAAAACTAGTGACTATAATATAAAAAAATCCAATTGGGAAGGCCTACAAGAGGAAATATTAAAATGATGTTATAACAATAGTAAAGGGACTCTTAGAAATGGTAGACGAAGAAATGATAAGTAAAAGAGAACTAAAAGACTAGGTAAAGACTATATAACCTTGTGTTTGCAGAAATTGATAGCTCCCTCGGAAGGAAATCAAGGAGCTCTTATTGTTACTCTAAAAATGGTAGGAAATGTTGATAAGGCAAAAAAATTGAAAGCTATTGACAGTTGGGTTGAGGACCTATTTGAGAAAGGAAAGAAAATATTTGGAAAAGTAAATAAAGATATGAGGAATTCATTTCTCATCTCAATTTTTTCAAGGATATGATTGAAGAGTGTAACAATGAATTATTCTATGTTGAAGGAATTCTTCCCAAACTAGACCTCATCAACCAACTCAGTGGGGAGGTGATTGTAAAGGAAAAAATATTATCAGTTGACAAGATGGGAACTCAGTTTATCTTAGAGGATTGGTTGAAAATTAGAATTGATGTAGTAAATGATGTCAAGAAAATCATGGAAGAAGAAAAGAAGTGGATTGAGAGAGGCATCAATACCCTAAACATAAAATTGGAAAACCTGGTATTCGAAAAGAACAAAACTAGTTATTGTGATTTAGAAATGGATTTCTTGATACAATCCTTTGAGAATAACATTCATGATGAAAACTATTCATATGAAGTTATCAAGAGGTTGGTAACTGTAGAAAATTCAATTGAGGACCTAACAACTAAATCAAGGGAAATCAAATATAGGATGGGGAAATGTGTGGTGGCAATTAACAAGGAAAGTATAATCTTTCAAAATCACAAGGGCCCTGATAAAAAGAACTATAAAACTCGAAGAAAGAAAGTTTCAAGAATATAATGAAGATGATGATGTCACCATGCTCACTGTTGAAGAAGCCAAGGTTGTTATGGAAGCCAAGGCTATTGAGGATGCTAAGGCTAGTTCTTCTTGATATTGCATTTCTTTTCATTTGATACTCCTATTTTCCAAATATTTTTAAGGATACTTTGAGTAGTTAATTTTGAATATGATGTATTGAAAAACAATAAATTTCCATTATATTTTGATTAAATTGTAAACTTGCTATGAAGCATGTTATTTTATTGTAACAATTTGAAGTTTATTGTACTTTTTAAAAGTAAAAAGGGGATCTATAGGGGCCCCTGCCCATGAAAAGATACATAAATTTTCAAACATTACATCAAAAAGGGGAAATTAGGAGAAGAGGGACATTCAGTCATCTTCTATTACTACTTTGATATCTTCTCCAAATGAGGGAACTTTGTTTAACAACATATTTTTCCTTGGTACAAATTCTTCTCGAGCTCGAGCTATTAGAGAAAACACAATTTCCCCATGCAAAGTACGAGACATCCCCATATTTATCGGTGTTTCAATAGTTATTCTAGGACCATCCATGATATTCCTTAACTTTATCTTCTTATGATAAGAAGATACCTAGTCAAAAATTTCCAATCCACCTATAGAAAATGCCTTATTCCCTTATGTGTTGTAAGGAGTAGACTAAACAAGAGTAGGTTGAACAGGAACATTTGAAGTAGCTGGAAGAGAAAGTATTATGGCCCTTGGACCTAGTGGAATAGGAGACTTAGAACTAGACTCACCCTTGCATTTCCTTATGAAAGGTGGATGTTCTCTTGGAAGAGGAACAAGCAAGGGTCCTGATAATTTTTGCTCCATCAAAGGAATATGCTGCTTTGAATGAATGGAAGGTTGGAAAGTAGACTTTCCCATACTTTCCTTGGTGGTAGAGAATGATGCCTTAGGACGTTGAGGAGATGAAGGATTTTCTTCTTCCTCATCCAAAATGATAATTGGGGGTTGAGAGCTTGATTCCCCCTTCTTCCTTCTTGTTGATGATGTTGGTACTATAGGTTTTTGAGGTGGCACAGGTCTTGTTGGACCTTTTTCTAGAGAGAATATTTATTTCTCCAATTCATCTAATTTTAAACAATGGCGGGAACAATATCAATTGAATTCCTATCATAGAATACATAGGACTCATGGGGAATATCTTTTAGGAAAAATATTCATTGCACAGAAAGGGAGACTCATATTCAATCATCCTCATCACAGTAGGCCTCCTTTCAATCCATAATTTCTTCAATGCTTCTAGAGTTTTTTTATGCTCCCACCGGAAGAGATGATAATACATGGTTTGAAAGGATGAGAAAATAAGATTAATTTTGATCAATCTTAAAAGGAGGGAAATCTAAACCTCTCAGTATGTCAAGTTCCCTTTGTCATCCCCTTGGTCTACAATATTGAATAACACCTTGAAAATACCTCATCCAGCCCGTTAAATAGGAGATTTGATTCAAATCTTCTGATGATATCTCTTTCAGGATAGTTGCTATAACTACCTTCTCCATTGCACCAACAAATAAATTCACAATAGATTTTCACATTTAAGAATGGAAAGGGGATGCATACTAATGAAGAAATGGAGTTGAATTTATAGTGAAAATGTTACAGATGAGATGAATTGGATAGAATCACCACCATTAAATGAATAAAGATCTCCTACTCAGCCCACACAAAGGAAGTAAAGGTTAAGTGAATATTATTATCTGAAAGGAAATATAATTGAACATGATGAAGAGTTACACATGGAGGACTGCTCAAGTTAGGGGATCTGGTAATTATTTTTCATATTTTGAAGTTGATATTTGAGAATGGAGACTGATAAAGGTCACATCATAAGTATTTGAGATATTCAAGGAATTTCCATAAAGTGCCTATTATTTTTCCAAAAATAGAAGTAGATAAGATGACATGACATCCCAATCACTTTAAAAAGATACAAGTTAATTGTAATTTCCCCACTTGGCGCTATAAGGCTAAAGTATTTTCAAGAGAATGGTGTAAATCAGATTGTGAAGAAAATAAGAATATTATTTTGAAAGATGCTACTTTTTTGGGGGGGGAATGAGAATGAGTAAGTGACTAAAATTGTATAAATACTACGAGAATGTTCTCACATAAAGGGGGTTAAATTTTTCTAAGATTTTAGAGAAAACAAAGAAAATCGACTGTACTTTTCTTAAGAAACCTAAATCAAACCGAGAAACCATTGAGTTATTTTACTTTTTCCAAACCTTCTCATACCAAGATGATTGCGAGTGTACAATCATTGGAAAGCTTTGAGACCATAGGCTTTATGGTCCCTTACTAAGAAATTTGAATTTCTTTAAATTAACTGTGTGTTATCTCTTGAGAAATGTCCTCTTTGTTCTTTGGGTAGAAAATACTTTGAATCAGCTATTTGTTTGTCCCTGTTGCAATCTTAGGTTAATAATATCTTTCAATTACACTAGATCTTGTCTGGATTTGTGGCATTTTGGTAACTACAATTACACTACAAATAGAGCTTTCTTTCTATAGTATGATAAATAGTTTTAAATTCATGTTGTTGTCATTCATTTGAGAAGATGTTAGTAAGATTTTGAGTGCATCTTGAGCATGGTTGAACATGATCTTTTAATATTTTTTAAGAACTTAGCATGATCTTTTGCATTTAAATTCTCGGTGTTTTGTGTAAAATATTGTACTCTTGGGATTGCATGAGCGCATACCTAGTGGTTAAAATTTTATCATTAGTCATGTGATGTGTTTTATTTCCTTGAGACAATTACCAAACATTTGTAAGTTTCCTTGAGAAATATATATAATCAACTTTATCTTGCTTTAATCTCCCATTCATACACACAAATTACAACTCACAATTGTTAAATCCTTTTGAATTCCTCATGTTTTCCCTACTTATAACCATATGCTAAGGGATTTTATCATTTCTACCTTCCCTTTTATAAATATGCAGAAGCAAGCTATGATCTATATTGTCTAGAGTGACTGAAGTTATAATTTTAAATATATATGTATTATTTATTGTGACAACTCGTAGGAGTTAAATAGTGTTTGCATTGAATGTGTATTTCTTGATCATCCTTCATACTTATAAGAGAACATTGAAATGTTACTATTACATCCATTTTTCTCACAATTACAAGTCACAAATGGGTCCTCTCACTCTAGTTAAAGGAAAATCCTAAAGTAGTAGGGAAGGTCATCACCTTTTGTGATTACAACCCAATCTCTCTCAAAGCCAGGTCCTAAAGAGTCTCACAAATATTTCCTCGGATAAAAATGATTATATCTTCATTCTAACTCTCTAAGAATCCAAATTAAAGTGTAAATGTTGCTTGCCTTAGAAGATGATGCAGATTTGGGTACCAACAGAGTGAATGGGTGCTTTGTGATTGAAACTTATCTAGATAAACCTAAAATTACAATCATGGTAGTAATAAGTAGATTCATTTCCCATAATCCTATTTAGTAAGGTAACGAGGTCACCAATTTCCTCAATGAAATCAAGTTCAATCCTACTTCACCTCTTGGGATTTCAAGTGGAAAATACCCATGGATTTACAATCCATTGATTGTTCAACACCTTGGAATTTTTGTCTTGGCTAATAATCCAAAACTTTTTTTATCTCCAATTTTATTTCTACCACCTTCTCATAATTTATAAGTACGAACATCTCATGTAAAACATTCATATTTAAGGACAATACCACCTTGCCACTCTTATCCCTAACCTTCCTTTTTTAGGGTTGTAACTTTCTACACATGTCCATACCAATTCGAGGTAGTAAGATGAAGGGTGAAATGAGATGCTAGGGTGATATAAATTTCAGCAATCTTCTTCATAAGTTCATTCTTATCGATTGTATGTAGCCATTGGAAGAACTCATTTAGGTCCAAATTTCCCAAGTTTGTGTCTATTATACGTTTCTAGGTCGGAGACAAGGTGGAACGACATATGATCTCTTGTTAATTATATCTTCCTTTTCTACTACAAGTACGTAGGTATTATTTTTTAACGGGTGGGTCAATAAAGAAGAAGGATGCCCAATAATCTTCCTCACTTCATAGCACAATATTGTGATTTAAATGCAACAAAGTTATTTCAATTTCAAAGACTCACCTACGCATTGAGGAAACCACAATCTCTTCCTTTTGAATCAACAAGATATTTTAAAACCCATTATTCACTTCAAAAACACTTTTGAAAAAATTAATCACAAGAACTAGGGCTTTCTTTCTCATTTTAGGGCTTCAGTGCACTTAATAACATTGAATTCAAAAGCAAAGTATGGAACATGCAAATTTTCTATCATATAATTCCTGGCACACTTTCATTAATGGATGAAATCCTCCTATCTTATTCACATTTTCCACCATTTATATTTTTATTCAAATTTAAATATTTTCCTTACACTTGGAAATATTAGCCACTTTTCCTCGTTTGGGGGCATGTGGGGTAGAGAAATAGTTAGAAACTTTACAAAAATTATAAAGATGACAAGTACGGAGCTGTAAAGTTGCCTCATATATGATATGCCACCATGTGTCTCCACGTTTCCCTATTTTCATGTATCAAAGATGGGGATGCAACCTATAATTTATAACAATTGTGAATATGCAAACTATAACACTGCAAATATTACCCAAGACACACCATCAAAATTACCCAAATATTCTCTTTCTTAGGTCTCGGGAAAGATTTGACAATTGGAAATCAATATTAATTTTGATTTTATCAAAGGGTCATGAAGGAAAGAATAATCCAAGTATATTCCCTTTTCGAGGCTCGGGGTTATAATTGTATTTTGTAACTTTGAAAAAATGGAAAGTTGCGAGTTAATGTTAACATGTCCCAAATTAATCGAATATTCCTTTCTTAAACCCCGAGGATAGCTTTTCATTTTTACAAATTTGCACAAAGAAAGCTCCAAAAAAGTGGATAAGTACCCATATCATATTATGGCATAACTATACCCATTTTTCTTCCATCGAACCTACTCTCATAGTAAGAACCAAAAAATGTTAAGGTAAAACATAGATAAGGGCTTATAGGGTCAAAAAATAACATAATTCAATCTCAAGAATTCAAGGCACGACCAAAAAACTTGTATAGGTCAAGGAAAAAGAAAAAGGAAAAGATAAATCTCAACAAATATTCACAAAATACACAAATTGGTGCCTAAAATTAACCATGAAAATTGTAGGCACCGACATGGCTGATTAGTAGACTTTAGCACCTTACTACTGGGCTCTAATATTAATTAGTTCACTTCAGCACCTGACTAGTGGACTCTGGTACTTGTGTAATATCATCCAACATCATTCCATCCTCATGTTCCACTGCAATGACTTTTTCTTCCATCTCGAGGTATGGTTTTGAACCGTAATAGTGGAAAGTATAGCTAGGCTATTTTGGTTCGCATCTCTGTTATGTCTACTTAAAATTTCTCTAACATTTCTCAAAATTATTTTGTTAGTGGTTATAAGGATATTTTCATAGCACTTATCCCATTTTAAATATTCATGTCCCCATATCTACATTCTAGGAAGATTGTAACTATTGCTAACTAGGTCTTTTATAGAATCAAATGATATCCTAATTTTCTTGTCTTAGGTTATAATATCATAAATTCTACTAGATATTCCCTCTTTGGTAATTAAAATGTCTTCTATTACTCCTAATTTATCAATTGATTTATTTTTAATTTTTAGAATGGTATAGGTGGGACGAATCTAAGGTAATCTTAAGGATTTTTTGCTATATGTTATCATCACATTAATAATAGATCCTAGATCCACAAGTAAATTTTAAATATCTTAGTTCCCTATAGTTTCTTGTGATAGCTAGGCAACCTAAATCCCTATATTTAGGCACACAAGATTTTTCGAGAGAAAATCTTCTAGTTTCCCATCTACCTACAAACTTTGGTTAACATCTTTTCTTTCCATATGTACTTGATACATGGATTATTCATGATCATATTCGATTTAGGAATGTATTTTATTGATTGTATAAGATGTATTTCTATGCATATCATTTTCTTCAATTCTTGAATTAATGCAAACTCATCCTTTTTAGTTATTTTGATCAATCTATTAGGATAAGGAGCTAAACCTGATTTAATGGGTTATTTTTATTTTTATTCAATGTTTTGAATAGAGTATTATTATTCTTATATTTCCAATATGTCTTCTATTTATACAGCTTGAGATAATTCATGTATGTTTTTTTGAACTAATTTGTAAATCATTACATTTTATAATAGTAATTCCCATTGTTTCTTGTTTGGGAATTATAAACTTCATTGATTTTTTTAGTTTTTAGGATTATCCATAGGTTGGGTGGTAAATGGTGGCTATAAAATTGGTTTGTTATATAGTTTCTATAGTAGATGACATGGTAAATATTCTTATTGTTGGTTATAAAATATCCTCTATGAATTAGGATTTTACTAAGGTGTCCATTATGGTTTATTTTGCATCCAAAATTGTTGAGGATGAGTAGGAATATTTTGGGGCATACAAGGTTAGGGTAGAATCCATGATTGTGGAGGAGGCATTGCAAAAAATTCTTGAGAAGTTCATGTTAATGGTCCCCTCTATTGATCTGGATGCTAGATTATGGACCATTGTTGAGTTATCATCCAAGGATCCCTAGGAACAAATTAATTGAATGGACCTCCTTTTCTTTTCTCTACAAAATTCAAGTACTATTTTTGTTACTTAAGTATTTTTAATTGGTTTGTAGGATTGGTATGAGATCACATTGATTTGTTTCATGTTTTTTTTCACATATTCTATAAATGCTAATTTTATCTAATGGGCATTCTCTTAAGGCATGTTTCTCTTTGCACCTAGGGAAGTATATGGATAAAGGTTCAATATTTCTTGACTTGGATTTGATACCATATAAAGTGGTATTTAGTTGGAGCATAATGTCATTTTAAAAAATGTATAACTCTTCAATTTATTGAATCACATCATTCTACACTTTTCTTAATTTGTATTTTCAGACTCGAGACCTTGTTCGTGAATAGTTTGTACAAAATTCAACGGTGTTTGTAAAGTTAATTTTATTGATATCACCTCTTCCCATAAGATTTAACATATCTATTGATTCATATTCCAACCTTCTCATAATTGTTTTATCCAAATTATTACCACATCATTGAGAAATAAAGAGGAATCGATATAAGTAATCCTCCATATTTTTGCTTCATTTTAAATTACTCCTTGTGATATCTAACCTTGTAATAATAATTATATTTGTTCATGAAATCATTTTCCACATTTTTCTAGAAGTTGCAAGTTGCAAAACCAAGATCCAATGTTCTATGGTGTTTTTAGAAACTTAGTCTTCTCGTGGGTTCACCTAAGAGTGGAACAAAGACCCAATGTTCCATGGGTTTCGGAGATGCATTGTTCCATGGGTTCACCTAACCCGTAAAACAAAGGAAACATGGTAAAAGAATAAAGTGGAGGAAATATGACTTTCATGGCATGAAAATAAAAAATGGCTAAGTGTTAAGGTATCAAATAAAATATACACGCAAGATTAGAATCCATAGATGTCGAGATAAAAATGTTTGATAGAGATAGAATAAATTCCAATGTTATGTGGAAAATATTTGATACAAAGAAAATTCACTCACAAAACCACACAACAATCCAAAGGCTGTGATACAAAGAAAATTCACTCTGAAATCTTATCAACACTCTAAAGGTCACAATATAAATAAAATTCACTCTAAAATCCACACAACACTCCAAAGGATGTGATATAAAGAAAATGAACTCTAAATTCACGTAACAAAGAAAACATGATTACACCCACAACATACAAAATGAATACATGTATTCACCCATTTAGAGCCTAATAATAATGGCAATGGGCCACATTTCAGCCATGAAGAACAAATCCATGTCATTAAATTTGATGGGCGTGGGAAACACACAAAATATGAATTAGTGAGTTTGTAGACATATTTCTTAAATTTATCATTTTTTTAGCCTTTGCCTCTTTTGTAAGGATCCGAGTAACTTGAGGGATCTTATTAACCATTTCCAAAGACAAAAATATGATGATGCCATTTGCGTAAGAGATAAAATTTTACTACTCATAAATGAATTTATTCCATTTCCCTCGTGTTTTCATCATAATAGACATTAAAGTGGCATATTTTATCATGGGAACCACCCCATACTTAATTTGAATGGATTTACAAGGAATATTTAGATTAATTTCATTTAGAACCACGAATTTAATGAAAATTTTCTCTTTAACTTCATAAGTAAGTTGTTTGGAGGTTGTAGAATATAAAAAATTTATTTTTCTTGATGGGTTTAGGGTTTAGTACATTGTAAGTTAGTGGAGGAAGGATTGTAAATCTATAAATATTATAAATGCCCCCATTTCAAAAGGAGGGTGAATTTTGAATAATAATTCAATCCAATGTCAAATACTCACTTATGCAAGCTTTGTAGACCAAAGTATTCATTTTCTTAACTTCGTTGAAACTTGTTCTTGTTTATTATAATTTTTTGAGATATTACTCATATGCTTTCCTTTCATTGTTTGTCGAATTGTGTTTTTCTAGTTAAGGTTTTAATAATTTTGGGAAATCTGCAAGTTAAATGAACCATTTAGATGTTCTTTGGAAATTGACATGGTGATTTCGATATGTAAGTTGTTTAACAATAATACTGTAGAATAGTACATTATCTCCATTTATGCATTTATTTATTGCATTTATTTTAACTAGGAAAGTACATTATCTCCATCAAATAGTCGGGATTTACATTTACATGTTTCTCCAAACTTATTTTCTCCTTTCCCTTCTTTCCCTTTTTTTGGTTTCTTTGGAAACACCCTTCTAGATTAGGTTAGATTTAGGCAAGATTCAAAGACAAATCAGGTGGATAATTATAGAAGTGGCCCTAGAAGGACTAAAATTCAACAAAACCACCTTATTACTTGTATAAATAACAAATACCGTACAAATTATACACTTAATAAAAAAATTGTTCCTAAATGAGTAGGATGTAAGATCATGTCATTCCTCTTCTTGGTGTGAATATTTTATGCATCAACATGAAGCGAAAGTAAAAGTTGTTGCTAAAAGGAGGGTTGTATGACTTCTTTGACAAGGAGGGTTTATGACTTCTTATGATTGGTTTTTATATTTTCTTGAGGATGCAATCTTAAGGTGGCACATATTTTTGATCATTTCAATTATTAATTTGGTTAAGCCATCATCCCTTATTTTTTTACCATAAGTTTATAAAATTTCAAAGGGATGCAAAATATTCCATTACATCCTTTAATTTTAGGTTCCAAAATACCTAGAACATGAAAACCCATCGCTATAGATCTATTGATGTTATTACCCTTGAAATGTACAAAAATACGTTAAATCCTATGGAATTTTTCCTCCTAATAAGGTCCCCAAATATAAACAATTTGACATCTACTTATTTATAAGACATAAAAATTGAAGAGAAAATTAACCCATAAGGTTTTTCAACCTTTTCTTTTCAAATTTCCCTTCCCACTCATTTTACTAGGAGTAATCTAGATGTCCTAAACTAATTACAAAATCCAATAACGAATTCTTTACCCATCAAGTATTTAACATCAAATTAGCCACAAGGATTTATCACTCCTACCCAAAGTTTTAGTTCACAAGCCTCATATCAAGAATATCCTAAGAGAGAATGGGATTCAATGCAAATATTAGTATGTCACTTTGCCCAAAATTTTACAAATTTACAAAATCAGGTAGATATGACTAATACACAAAATAGATGACCTGAAACAAATGTGAATGGGATTATATTGCAATATAAATATAGATTTTATATTGTTGGTAAGTGTAATGAATTGGATAGTGGTAAGTATTTAAATACATTTGAGGTTTTTAAAATTAAGTTAATGAACTCAAGTTGTTATAAAACCTAATAATAATTATAAATTTCATAATTTAGTTGATATTGTTAAGATACATTCTCTTTCTTTGATGATGGAGAATCATGGTTTTGAATTCAAAGAAAATGATGAAACATATGAAGACGAAGATAAGTTAGAAGAGACCATGGATTTAATAGAATACTTGGAGCAAGATATAGAAGTTACTAACATTGCAAATGAAGAATATGAATATCAAGAATGACCATGGATTTGGAATATTCCTTGCAATAGTTGATAGAGGGAAATTTAGAGTTGGAATAGGATGATCCTAATCAGGTTGCAACATGCATTGAGATGGAGGCCATAACCTTTCCATGAAAATATTAGGAGGTTAGTAAATTTTTAGCATTATTGGTGTCATGCCTACCGAGATAATGAGAAGGAGGATGGTATTCTTTTGGAATCAATATTTTTCACCTTTGAACTCATTGGTTTGGAGTACTTTATGGTATGTGTCAAGGACTAAAAAATTAGTCAAAGTTTAGTTAGTCTTGATTTCTTTATTTTTTAGTTTGAAAATGAAGAGGTTTTGGATGACAGACTGATTTCTTTACTATTCAATTTGATGATGAAGAAATTTTAAATGATTTAAAAACTATTTTGAATGATTATATTGTTATCAATAAGTCGGTTAGTGATGGTAGCTTGAATTTAGAAGAGGATGGATTTATTGTATATATGTTATCACTTGAATAAATTCCTAATTCAAATTATAAAGATGGTGTTAAACCATCTTCCACGGATAATGAGGTTAGTAACACATACATGGACCATGAAAAATGGATCATAATTATGGGTATTATATTTCCATATTTAGATGAGTGGAATGAAGAAAATGTGCCAAATCATAAACAAGACATTAGTGATCCTTTACCTTTTGATGAAGATGGCACTAAGATTAACCTAATCATAAAAACATAGCCCAAACTCGTCACTATAGGATGTTATGCTTAATTATTGAGTTGAATAGATCGAAACCTTGTTTGGAACATACAATCATGTTGTAACTTGATTTTGTGAGGATTAAAAGGTGTTTGATCTAGGTATTTCCCACCCCAATGTACCAATGAGGGAAGTCCACAAGCCTTCTAAGAAAATACCAACACCGAGATAAATAAATTTTCACCACACTTGACTCATGAAACAAGTTTAAACTCTTTGGTTAGTATATTTCACTTTGTGAGCATCATTATATTAGTGTTTTCCGGAAGTTCCGTGTCGTTGAAGATCATGGTGAAGAGGTATTTGTATGATCAACTTTCTAGAATAATTGGTTCACCCTCACAACATCACCATTTTGTTGCCCTAACTAAATGGAACAAATCAAGGGAGTTTTTACTTTGGAGCTAGTTTTTTCTAATACATTGTCCTTCTTTTAGTGGATTAGCATTGTTGCTTATGTTTCTTAGAGGATATTTTAGTGTAGTTTCCTTTAGCATTATTTTATATTAGTATTTTAGTCCTTTTTCTTATCCCTTTGTTTGTATATATCTCCTTATTAATAGTTTCATGCCCCCTATTTGTACATATATCCTTTTCTCAAGTATTATTAATTTTCGACATATTTTATCACAATGGGAATCTCTTAAAAATCTAAAACATAGCTCTTGAAAACTAGTTAGAACATTCCTTGAAGTAATTTTTGGGACTACTTGAATACGTTGTGAAATCGTAATCGGGAAACATAATTTATCCTTATCATTAGACCAACAATATATTCCTTGAAAATTTATCCTTATCCATTTTTCCCGATTCATTGGAGGAAAGATTAATTGCTCAAAGAAATGAGGAAATATCCTTAGAAATCAGCAACAAGGTTAATTTATAAGTTCCCCGTCTTGAGGAAATTCTTACGGTGGAGCAGTAACTTAAAAAGAATCATCGAGACAACTAAGAAGGAATTTATGGAAAATTCATCCTCTGCTAAGACATTTTTTCAAATCGAATACATTCATAATGAGAAATAAGAGAATTTTATGTCTTCATCTAGTACTAAGGAGGAAGATCAGAAAATATTATACTTCACTTGTTTACTTCATCGGTCACAAGACAGAGGACACAAATTTTGAAGTTTCCAAAGCATTGAGTCCTCGGTATATGCCAAGAAAATGCCAAAAGTTTATTCTAAAAGTAAATCTAATCCAATAATGAGAGGGGGTGTGAAAAAATATGATGTGCGATAAAATAAAGCTTCCTCGGTAGACCGTCTCGAAAAATAAAAGAGGGAAAGGGCATCTAGAAAAGAGGTAATGTACGGTAAGAAGAGACCATTGGTGGTTTGCAAAATATCCAATCTAATTAAAAGATAATTCTTTCATAGAATATAAGGGGTTTCATCAACTCCGAGTAAAGACAAGATTATTTTCGGTATTAGGAAAAATAAGATACCAAGTATTATAATTTTACAGAAACTAAAATTAATAAATCCAAAATGGAAGACTTTGAAGTTTTTTTAAAGAGGTAGGTTTTCATTGCAGAAACCATCGGTTGGAGCCTCAAGTGCTCTCATTTGTATTTAGGATCAGAATGGGATAAGGTGTTTCACCTTCACCAATAGAAAACATCATTAAGTTACCTGTTTTACTATTCTAAGTTCCAAAAATAGTTCATCCCGTCCAATGTTTATGCCCCAAATTCAAGTAATGGTATAAGGATACTATGAGAAGAGCTAACTATTTTTGGAATAATTTCAAAAGAGATACATTGGATTATAGAGGAAAAATTCAATACACCCCTAACCTCTCATGAAAAAAACTATGGTTTCATAACTTACTATGATAGTATGGAAGACTTAGCTAAATTCATTAATTGGAATGACTTGTTTGATGTTGAGATTAGTGGTTCTAAATACACCTGGAAAAATAGATGTAGTGGTGATGATATCATCAAGATCAGATTGGATAGGTTCCTCATCAATTATAAATGGTTGTAAGAACAAAACTATTCATTATCCTCTTTAGTCAGTATTATATCTTATCACAATCGATCCTTCTAAGATTTGGTTAATTGGAAATTTCTAATCGAAGACCCTTCAGTTTAAAAAGATGTGGATCGCTCATCTAGAGATAAAAAGGATTGAGGAATGGTGGAACTAAGAGACCTAAGGAAATTATATGTATCAATTTTCCACCAAGATCAAAAATGTCAAACATAATATTAAAAATTGAATAAAGAAACCTTTGGAAATATATTATTGCAAAAGATTAAATTAGTGAGGAGATAAGAGAAATGGAATAAATAATAGAGGGAGGAGTATGGAGTATTTAAGAAAAAGAAAAGGAAAAATCTCTATTATCCGAATTCCACAATATTCTTAACAAGGAAGAAATTTATTAGAAACATATGTCTTGGGTTAATCAAGCTAAAAGAGGGAGATATGAACACAAACGTTTTCCATATTTCCACCACCATTAAATCAAACGAAGGGAATATTCAAGAAATTCAAAAACAAGTTGGTGAAGTAGATACAAAAGAGAATGATATATGAGACATTATTTTTTTGCAAAAGGGTAAAAATGGGGGTTTTGAAAGTGCCCGCATCCTTTTATAAAAGTCCCTAAAGGAAATATACAACAATGAAACAATACAACAAGAAATCCCATAGGAACAAAATAACAAAAAGACACAAAGGCAAAAATCGATTGAAGAAAAAGAAAATATCCACAAGTGAGAGAGGAAAATTTGTTGTCACAATTGTAGTAAATAACTAGAAACCAAAGAGAAAGATAAGAAGCATTCCCATTCATATCTGCAAGAAGAAGAAGATTTGACAAAAAGAAAAACAAGGAGGGAGAGAGGAGATGCAGCCCAAAATAAGATGCAAGAAAGGGAAGTGGATGTTATAGAAGAGGCATCCACAAGCGAGGTTGACAGGGAGATTGAACAAGGATAAAAGGATGAAGTAAAGAGAGGAAGGAAAAAATATATCAATGGTTTCCCTTCTTTGAACACACTATCTATCGATTTTCATGCCAATTATCCTCTCGAACCAAGAGGATTGGATTTAGATAAGTTCAAGGGGGTGTATATGTAACTCTTTATCTAGAGAATGGGGACCATACTTATCCAAATCAGAGTGATTGGATTCATGGTTTTCTTTTATGCCTAGGGTAGGTCTCTAGAAATATGGAGGATGAACCTTTAATTTCCCCTCTTCATTAGATGTAGAAGTGATAGATTGTGTTGCAGCTAATGGAGCTATATATCTTGTTTCTTGAACTTTTGAGTCGATTCATCACAAATCCTCAAGATATAGAGGGTTCCATCATTTGGGAGTGAATCCTTTTTCTTTAGAGCTTGGGATTTATTATAAGGGCGTGCAACCTAGAGGTGACCTAGAGTCTTTCAATTTTGACATCTGAAAGAAATATTTTCATAATTAAAATTCTGGATGTAAATCATATCTCCCATCTTGAAAGTCATTTTATCTATAAATCCTTTATTGAGATCCTGAAAAAAGTATGAAGGAGACTCTAAATTCTCTTGTTATCCTCTTTGATGAAACTCCGTAGAATATTTTTATTTCCTCCATGGAAAACAAAAAGTGAAGGAGAAGATTATGCAATCTCACCCAAACGAGAACAAATGAGATGGAGAAAGAACTCATATAAAATGTGGAATTCATGGGGTAGTGAAAAGGCCCGTTGATCCCCAGAACCAAGGAACCTCTTCATTAACCCTATAATAATCCTCTTGAGCATGGAAGTAGACTATGAAGAATCATTTGGCATATAAGAAGTATTCTTAGTTTTCCATCCACAAGGAATGAATCAACTAAATCAGGGAATTAGCCGATGGAAAAACACCATTAAAGTTGTAGATAATGGCCTTAATTTACATTTTTTTCTAAAGGCCATAGATTTTTCATAGTCTATCTCCAAAGTAGGGGATTCATATGTTTGATCCATAACATAGGTAAGGGGAGGAACCATAGAATATTTTATGGAAGTGTCATATTTAAAAATTTCCTCTTTGAAAGGACCACATTTTCACTCTTTGGCTCTAGTCAACAAAAGACCAGTCATGAAAATCATGGAATCCTTCGCAATCCCATAAGCGATGAGCAGGAATTTTCCTTCAAAGATTTGTTAAAAAAAAGGTCAATGATGCCTACCCTACAACTCAATTTATGAGAAAGAATTGATTTAAGGTCCTTCCCTTGAGAATGCCATTATAGCTAGATGAAAAGGGTATTTCCATGCAAATTTCAAACTAGAACCTAAAGTGATTTTATATTATCTATAGAAATAGAGCCTAAGAAGAGCTCATCAAATTTTTGATTGACATTTTTTCAAGAAATTTTTTAAACAATTTAAACATTACCTCAGTAGTGTTCATAGCATAACCTGAGTCGGGAGCATGAGAGGACACAACGAGAACATAGATATTTCCATCATGAGCCCTATCTATTTCAATACAACCATTTCCTTACCTAGCCACCAAAGGAAAGGCAATATTTTTGGTTCCTCGAGTCAAGGACAAGATCCCATGATCTTTGTTCCCCTTCCTTTCTCTTTTACCATAGATTTCAAGACCTCCCGTAGTATCCTCGTAAGACTCATCTACCTTCATCCAGATTCCATCTTGGTCGCTAATAGCACACCAACATGGTTAGGGTTAGGTAACATAAAAAGTTTTGAACTCACCATCACCAAGGGTATGATATTTTATATACTATTATAGCCTTCTTCAGACATTTATTTTCCGAGGGGCCCTAACCGGATATAGAATCAATCAATTAAAATTTGATTCTATTTAATACTTCCATAAGTGAAGAAAATAATAAATGTCTTACATAAATCCTGGTAGAATAAGATATCAATGCCATTTTATAATTTATGGAAGGGGAAAAACACTTGGAATTGATGGGTTTCCAAAATTCTTCTTCCAAATTTATTGTGACATTGTGAAAAAGAGGTAGTGGCAATGGTATAAGAATTTTTAAATTAGAATATACGATCAAACAAGTCAATCAAACTTTCATAGATTTCATACCTAACAATCTAGGGGCTAAAGAACTTGGTGAATTTAGACCCATTTGCCTTTTAACACAATGTATAAAATAATTTAAAAAACTTGGATTTTTGAATGAAGGAGGTTCTCGGTAATTTTATATCTCCTAATCAGGTTTCTTTAATCCGAGGAAGACAAATTATGGATAACATCATATCTACTCATGAAATTATTCATTTAGTTGAAAAATCAAAAAGGGAAGCCATGATCATCAACTTAGATATTCAAAATCCCTACAATCGAGTTTCATGGAACTTTTTGTTCTTTCTCTAAAAGTTGGGCTTTGATCATCACTTCATTAATATGATTCAAGTATGTACTACCACTTCCATGTTCTTTATCATCATCAATAGAAAACCTCATGGATTTTTAAAGTCTGAAAGTGGTCTCGAGGCGGGGTGATCCATTATCACCTTTCCTCTATATCATTTTGGTAGAATCCTTGAGTAGATTTTTCTCAAAATCCAAAATTGAAATTTAATTAGAAGGTGTTAATATTGTTAATGGAGTGGATAACCAATGCATCTATTTTTATTTGGATGACATGGTTCTTCTTGGCCAAGATGATATTCATGAAGCTCTATCTTTCAAGGAAATAACAAGGAAGTATGAGGAAGTTTTGGGCCAAAAAGTGAACTTTCAAAAGATCTCTTGTTTCTTCATTAATGTTAATGAACAAAAACATAATAGATTATCCAACATTATTGAATGCAACATAAATCCTATTCGGATAGTTACATGGGAATGCCATTGTTTGAGTGTAAGTTGGATGACAAAAGATGGAATAAATTTATTGAATGATTCCACAAAAATTAGCTTCTTGGAAAGTATCATTATTTTTGCAGGCTAAAAAAACCAATTACTTCAAATCTCACTACATGGAGTGTCCATTTATACTATTTCTATCTTCATTATTCCCACCAAAATTATAAAATTTATTGAGAGAAATCAAAGGACATTTTTATGGTCGGGGATGGAGGTCAAGTCTAGGATACCACTCATAGCCGGGATAAGGTTACTAAATCTAAAGACAAAGGATACCTTGGGATAAAAATTACAGATGATGAATCAGACATCATAGTCAAAATTTGGTGGAGGATGCCTAAACAAGAAGGTACTTAGATTTACATTTTAAAAGACAAATATTTATAGAATTTTGGTGGTACTTTTGGTTTATTCAAGAATAGAAAACTTCCAAAAGGGTATATATTTTGGAATAATCTTATACAAACCAGAGAGTTGTTGATCAATGTCACTAAGTGGAATATAGGGAATGGTACAAGTATCAAATTTAGGTAGGATCCTTGGATCATAAATAATCGCTTAAACTGTGAATAACCCTAGATTAACCACTTCCATTTTTACAAGTGGGAATTCGGAGAGAGGGTGTGTGATTACTGGAAAGTGCTACACATTATCCCTCCTTTGAATTACACAATTTCTCATATTCCCTTTTAAGTTATCAATAATGAACTAAAGTTATATTATATACCTCATATACAATTCCAGGATGAATTGATTTGGAGAAATATGGATTCTAGGAATTATGAGGTAAAATATGGATATTTGTTAAATTTTGAGCAAATTGTAGTTAGTGAGTAGTGGAAGAAAATATGGAACAAAAATATTATACCCAAAATCAACTTCTTTTATTGGGAAGAAAATAAAATTTTAATTTTGGACAAGATAAGGAAAAAATACATGATTCTCATAAATAGGTGCAATCTATGTAAGCTTCAAGAAGAAATAACTAACCATCTTTTATTGGAATGCCCATATAATTATCATGTTTTTTCTGTAATTTTTGAAATCTTTAAATCATAGATGATCCTTCCAGGATGTCTCTAACCTCCCAAAGCAATGACTATGAAATTGTTAAATAAATTTTGAAATGTGCTCTACCACACACTCTATGGGGCATTCAAATTGAAAGAAACAATATGATTTTTTAAATCAGTTCTCTAATTACAAGAAGGTTGTGAGCAAAATCAGTCGGAATCTAAAAGAAACATGTAGAAATTCAAAGGAAAGTCTTCAAAATCCCTCACCGATTTAGAAATTACCATTCTAAATAATCAAAATTCTAGCCTCACTAATCAAGTTAAAAGAAATGATATATAAGAGGGGGAAAAGGTTAAATGGGTATTCCCACCTATGTGAAGGTTACAAATTAATTTTTATGGCTCGAACCTGGACTGGGGAGGTATGAGATGGGGGGAGGATTAATCGACACCATCGGGGTGAGTGCCTTATAGATTATGTTGGGTCGATGGGTAATCATTATAATAACAATCTTTGAGGAAATGGCCATGCTTTGGGGAATAGAGTTAAGTATCACTTTTAATACAAAGGATCCAATAATTGAAGGAGACTCCTTATGTTTGATCGATGGCCTAAGGCATAAAGGGGTTATAGGATGGAAACTCAATAACATCATTTCTAAGGACACACAATTGATTTCATCATTCAAAAGGGTGTAAATGAACCATGTTTATAGAAGCGGGAATAAACCCATGTGTGCGTTGTCTAATTATGGAAACTTTCCAAAAAGGTGAGTTGGCATGGAGATATTCTACCATCAAATAATATTCAAAAAAATATTAATGAATACAATACATCTTAGGATAAGGAATCATGATCTTGAAGATATGAAGGAATGGATCCATGTGAAGGTGAATATTTATTTGAAATGGGGTTTATTTCCAATATAAAATTAATTCTATGGATTTGGGCTCTTTATTTGCATCCTTATACGGCTTAAGATCATGCGAGAATACTAGGCGAAGCATGGGTGGAGATAGAGTATGAACTAATCTTACAAATTACCTCCATATTAAGATGGATGCCACATTATGGAGGCTGTTATGACGAGAGACACTATCCAAATTCATCAAGAAGCTTCAAGGTAATGACCCTCAACTTGCAACTTAATTTGGAAAATCTTGGGATGGGGGATGTGTTAAATGAGAATCCATAACCGAAGCTATGGGTATGTCTACTAAAGGTCTTAAAATTTTTAAGGATAAATCTAGGTGAAAACATGAAATATCCACTTTCTTTTACTCAAATGCGAGAATCATCATGTATGATGATGGGATAACGAGAACCTTCCTTCCCAATCAATGGCTATATGTTTTCCTTGTGGTTATGAAGTATCTCACTTTAGAGGGAAAATTTAGGAAGATATTTTCTTATCATTTGTCTATTCTCAATTATCTCAGAAGAAATCAAGCAATGAGTTTCCCATTTTTCTTCCGAGATACCTAACATCTTCTGTCTCAAACTACCGAATGAAAAAATGTATACTTCACTACATCGTGGCTTGATATTACTTTGTTGTTCTATAAAGGTAATCCTTTTATCCCTCCTTGACCTCCTAACAATATGGAGGTTGATTCATATAATGAAACCCTAGTGGCCCACATGAAATG
The DNA here is from genome assembly GCA_018340775.1 of Taxus wallichiana var. yunnanensis. NCBI lineage: Eukaryota > Viridiplantae > Streptophyta > Pinopsida > Cupressales > Taxaceae > Taxus > Taxus wallichiana. The sequence goes on along the minus strand of CM031237.1, from coordinate 515,999,692 downwards.
AAGGAAACAAGGAGGTAAACAAGATGGCCTAGATGGCATAGATGACATTCTATGTAATATGAAATAGGGAAACAAAGGCAGAGGGAGAGTAATTTTTAGCAAGGAAAGGGATAGAGACACTATGGATTGGGAGGATCAATTTCTTAGGGTGGAATATCTTCTATTGATACCATCCTTTTGGTCAACAAAAACCTTGTGTGAGAATAAAGGGTATGTCATAGGAAAATTGAGGTACAAAATAAAATAACGGGTGGGTTGAATGTAGAAATAGTCATACAAGAACAAAGAATTTCAATCCTAAAGGACCAAATTGCTAAAGATGAAATAGAGAAAGGAAAGGGTAAGATATAATTGGAGATGAGAAACTCAGATGATGAGGAGATCATGGAAATGGAGGGAAAGACCACCGATAATATACCTTAAATGGTCATAATTTCATGGAAAGATGAATTGGGGGAGACAATGACAAAGGCCCTAACATGAGAACTAGAAGCAGAGACTCTTTGAGAAACAAAAATTGATGGTCTTATTTTTACTACACTTCTTTCGGGCTCTTATTGTTTAAGTTTAGTTTATCTTGTTGCCATGGAGTCTTTTTGTAATATTATTAAAAAATTATCATTATTTAGACTTGGTTAGCTCGTGCCCTATAGTCAATTTTACTCCCACTATAAAAGGAAGGAATCCCATGTGTGCTTTGGCCTATCACCCAAAGAAAATTGCATGCTCATCCGAGGCACACATGGGTGCCGAGTATCTCTTTATGTGAGTTTTAGTGGGAAGAATTTATATATGATTAGTGTAAGAGAATTCAGGAAAGAAGTTTAGACATACAAGAATCATAGGGCTCAGAATGGCCTCTAGATCCTTGTAGCTTCTTCAGACTAGATGTTTTAATAGACTCCATAACATATATTATAAATGTAAAGAAAGATACAATCATTCATTCATAGCATGCAAGGAAAGAGAACTCCTATGAATGAAATATACATTAAAGCTACTGATATCCATGTCTATTTGCAATAGGTAACATCATTGTATTCATTGTTTCATTAAAAATCCATAGAGGGAAGACCACAGTCATGCACATCATTAGGCTTATATAACTATGCCAAAAGAAAAGAAATTACAATGATAAGCCCAAGACATTCATTTTCGCATCAAATTTCCACTCGTAGAAATCCTACAGAGCTTCACCCATGTTATCTCTCTCTCTATGTACATCTCTTCCTCTATCTCTATATCCCCATTTGTATGTTATCTCGGTCTCCGTCTATGTCTCTCGTCTCTATTTTCCCACTATAGATACTTGTATTTATTATCTTCCCATGTTTCCAACTCGCCTTGCCATGTACTTAGATCCGTCACCAAGTGTCGAATGTGGTCCTCCATGCGAGCATGTTCCTTCAAGCCTAAGCTCTCCACTCCATCTCATGATGATCTTCTAGAAGATCCCATCACTGGCATGCTCTTTCCTAGGCCACCTGTTGCCAGGTTGGCATCTTATCCACGTGCAACCGATCACGCTTTTCACATGTTCTGCCTTGGACGCTTAAATTAGCTAAGTCTCAAACCTCCTTTCATGCGCCGCGTGAACCATGTGCCTTCTTAACTCTTCCTCCTATGTGCTTTTGCCTTGTGTGCCATTTTATAACTGGGATCCCACACACCCACGTGCCTTCATACTTTGCCAATTTTCCAAGGGCCCAACATCACCCCACACTACGCCTGTTCTCTCTCCTCAGAAAAATTTTACTTGACCAAGGTGCAAGCTGGTTCAATGGAACCAAGATGTAGACATATTTTACAAAATGAATAAGGAATGAAAGAATAGGGGAAAGAATGAAGAATGGGGGACATTAATTCAAAAGGCTGAGGAAGTCCCATTGTAGATCTGCCTCCAGCTTGTTCCAAACTTTGACCTCGCCCTTCACCTTTTGGGATAGGTCACCCACCAGGGTGCTCACTTGATCAAAGCTTTGGCTAGCTCCCTAGGCATGCAAAGTGTCCACAATATGTTCCATTTCCTTACCCAGATCCGTAAGCTTGTCCACTCTCCGGTAATATGGGGGTATAGTTCCTTCAGCAGGGCCTTAATTGAGCTTCTTAAAGCCTAAATCGCCTCTGATTTCTTTTCTACCTTGGCCAGAACCTTGTCTCTCTCTGCCATGTTCCCCTTGTTCTTTTCCTGGAACTCTTTTATATTTGCTTCAAGTGTGGCAACCAAGGAGCTTGCCACCTTATCTTGATCCACACATGTGTCATATGCGGCTTCTACAGACTGGGAAATGACCTTAATCTCCACAAGTACTTGGTGTACTCGACAACAAGCACTATCACCTTTAACCGGTCCTCCTCCTTTAGGTGTGTGCCCACTTCCTCCACAGATTCCAATTCCAAGGGTCATCTCTCCATGGTGAGGATGCGCATTAAGTCTTCTAATAATTCCACCGTCGATGCATACCTCTAGGGGATTGGCGTTAGATCTGGGTGCTTTAATATGATGGCACTTTTTATCGATTCTACTTTCTTTTAGACCTCTTGCACCTTTTATTTTTCCTCCTTGAGCTCATGCTTCAGCTGCGCGCTAATTAATTCCTCCTATTTTAAGTTTCTAGCCACCTTAGCCAACTCTTCTTCCTTCTTGGCCAACTTTCCCTCTAGGGCCCTTATATTGTCATTCGCATGAATAGCCTCACCTTTGTTTCCACCGCGACCTTGTTTAGAGCATTACACACTTGCTCGTCTGAGAGCTCCTGAGCATTTACTAAGGGGTTGTCTCCCTTAGACTCTGGCAACATGATAAGCACCTTTTGGTAGACCTCAAAGTCTGGCTCATCAACGTGGGACTCAAATGCCCAAGAAAGCATCTTCTTGGTCCTAGGGTACGCACCCTCCTTCTCAAATGATCCCATGGCTATAATTCCTTTAGTGGGTATCGTGCTCTCAAAAATTACGCGTAGAAGCTTCCTTGAATCATTCACATAGCCCATCATCTACCTTTGTTTTACATCCAGAGTTCTTCTACCCAAGCACGTTCCTTTAGGGAAGCTAACTGTCAGAGCGGGGCCTCCTAGGCTATCATGTCCCTTTTGAACGCTCTGCTCCTTCCCTTCCTTAAGTACTATGTCTACGCTACACTCTAAATCCTTGTCTACAAGGGCCTCAAGCATCTTCTTTGCTTCTCTCTTTACCACTTTGGATATCTGCTTCTTGGTAAAACTTATGTCTCACTACTTCTCCATGGCTTCCTTCTCATTTGTCTTTGTATCTTTAATGCCTTCATCACCTTGTGTGCCTTTTTGTTGCGAAATAAAAACTCTTTATTTTCATCCCCACTCTCTTCCTCCAAGTCATAGACACTAAATACATGAGGTTCCAAAGGTTCCTTGTCTTTCTCTGGCCCTTCCTCCTCCTCACCACCTCCTTCACTCTCATCCTCTCCTTCTCCAAGTTGTCGGTCACCTCCGAGTCATCTTCTTCATCCACCATTTGCTTCTTCTTGAGAGGTGTCCTCGGTTAGGAGATTATGCCTTATCTTCTTCCTCTTGTGACTCCTCCATGGTGGTGGTTTGTTCGAGTGCCTCTACTTCGGAATCTTCTCCTTTACTTGGAGACTTCTTTCTCCTAACATAGGTGCTTGGCTTGGCGCTTGTAGAGGCATGCTCACTATTTGAGCATTCGGCACACTTGGTGCTCCTTCCTCTCCCTATCGTCTTAGACACTGGCTTCTTCTTTCTCAAGGGGTCCTCAAGCATTGAGATCTCATCCACCAAGTATGTGTCATTTTCAAATTTCAGCCTTATGCACATGTATACGTGCATCGTGGATCCTCAAAGTGATGGGAAGCATTATTGGCCTAGTCATATGGATTTCATACGACATGTACTTCTCCATGTATGTGCACTTACCTCTTGGGTATTTTAGTTTCTTCCTCATATCCCTGTGCTCCCAGTCCAACTTTCCTAGCTCCAGCCTTAGCTTCTTTGATTATTTAAATTGGTTTACCCCTACTTGGAAGTATTGGGTAGTGAACGTGAAAGGGAGCTTGCACCAAGGGCTCCATGATTCATAAATAAGCTTGAACTTTCCCAAGCAGTAGTGCTGGTACACCACAAACTTAGCTTCTCCCTGTGTGGCTGCTAAGAGTTGTTTATGGATCCTCCATTCTACCCCGAATGCATTTCTCAAGCACGTATACCACTTTTTCTAGCCGCACTTTGTTGGGAGCCATCATTGTATCACATGCATATTTTTCAAACCTCTTTGCGGGAAAAGGGTATTCGGCTGGGTACTCCCACACAAACTTTTCTGGTGCATCCGGTACTCCAATCTCTATGAACAATATGATGAGCAAGACATTACCAAAGAGGATCTTGTCCAATTCCTTTGTGTATTTAATTATTTCCTCAGCAATGTATGCAGATAAGTTATATATAGTCCCCTCTACAATATTCTTGCAGACATGTAGCCATGGCTTGTTGACTTGTGTCCATCTTTCTTAGCCATTCAACTTCATTACTAGGTGCGTGGCCATCTTCATAACGGGGTCCTTGATGTCTGAGATGTCATAGTATTGCGACCCTTTCTTGCAGGCATACTCTATGATGGTCTCTTGATAGCCTCTTTGTCACCAAGGTCATCTTCTAGGCTATCTCCCTCGCATATGAGGCCTGTAAGTTGTGAAATCAACTAGGGAGTCATGCACATTTTGCACCCAACAAAGTGGAAGTAGTCCTTGTGCACCTAAGACATCAAACACTGGTACAAGTGATCTGACTTCCCAAAATAAGGAAACTCATAGAGTTTCAACAACCCTGCCTTTGCCAATTTGACCTTTACGTCATCATTGTAGATAGGAAAACCTTCAGGTGTTTGTTTGTTGGTTGGGCGTACCAATTCTAATGCCATTTCTTTCTCTATAGTGTTGGTGTGGTGATTATAGTCACTGAATGGTATGCTTCTCAAATGGGATTCCCATTCCTTCCCCATCATCACTCCATCTGGGTACTACATTTCTGCATACCATTCTTCGTTTGTATCTACCTCAGTTCTAGTTGTTTAGCCTTAGCTTTTCCCTTTCCTTTCTTGGGTGCTATGGTCAAGGTAATTTTATCACTCCAATCCTCTCCTTGTTACTCTACTTTCCTTCTCCCAACCTTCGATCTCAGATCCACAATACAATTCTTCTAAACCCGTGCCCTAGTTTGCTAAACCCTAACTTTGATATGTTCTTCACAAGACATTGTCTCTTCACTTCTTTCCACACACGTGTAATTCCTTCCTTCTAGTTTGCAATCTCAAACTGGCTCTTCACATTTTTAATCACACAGATCTTCCACTTGATTGAATCTGAAAAACCCTAGCTGATAACACTCACTTATATCTCCAACTCTTCATTTTCACAAAGTAAAATGAGAGTGCCCCAACCCTCTATTTATAGTTTTTCCTTTTTTTGGTCATTAAATGCTACTCTACCTACCCCATACTTTGTTCATTTAATGTGGATTTTTAAAACAAATCCCATCTTTAGCACTTTCATTCACATGCCCTTCCCGAGCGAAAGCCCTCTTTAACTCGCGCGCCCTTCCTGCGTGAAAATGCCTCCAACATTACGGCGTGCAAATCAACTCCGACAGGAGACTCTTACGCGTGCTAAACACGCACCGAAGGAACTTCTTCTATCTAGATTCTTGCTTTCACCTACCTTGTGTTGCTTTAACTTTTCTTCCTTTTCCTTTGTCACGTGGGATCTACAAGCATATTTACCCCTGGAACCATTCTATTTTTTCTCTTCATTTCTCTTTTAACCGGGCTACTCGACAAGGCTCTTCAACACAACTTCCTTAGTACTTTTAATCATGTGCTTCTTCACTATCTCCTTCACTTTTCTCCACCCAAAAATTAAATGATGTGTAGTCCTCTATGCACTCATAAATTCTCCAAAAATAGCAATAAGGTTATTGGCACCCAAGGCGCAAAACAAAACAACAATGCGAAAGGGAAACACAAGGGAAGGAAAATGCATAAAGGAAAATTTCTAAACTAACTGGAAAAACTACCTTATTTACAAACACCAAGAAGACTTATTTATAGTAGGGCTTCAGCCTACTGCCATTGAAGTGTCTAGGAAACTTTGTTCCATCCAAAGACTTGTAACTGGCATGCACCTAAATCAAGGATGTACGATATTGTGTACGGACATAACCAATGGACTTTTAACTTTCCAAGATGGCGTAGAAATATAGAATCATACAGTAATACCATCTTCCCAACCTCAAACTTCTTGTTTCTAATATGGTGATCCTGCCAATGCCAAGCCTTTTGCTTTGCCTTTTGCTATTTGGCTCCAACGGGCAAGTGATTGTCCCTCATCCGGTTTCATTAGTTCATCAATTCTTTCTCCCAATGCTTATTCATCGGCTAATCCTCCCCGTGCACTAGTCGCAGAGAAGGTAACATAAATTCAACCGGAAAAATAGATTTTGTGCCAAACACCAACTAAAAAGGTGTGGCTTTATTTAGTCATTTATACGTAGTCTTGTAAGCCCATAAAACTATTGATACTTTGTCATCCCAATCCTGTCTTCCAACATCACAAATTTTGGTCAAGGTATGACTCAAGATTTTGTTGAATGATTTTTGCTGTTCCATTTTCTTGTGGATGATAGGGCATAGTCTTATGATGAGCCACCATGAACTCGAGATAGCAAGATCCTCATGGTCTCATTCAAAAATGCGTACTCCTATCATTGGTCAAACTCAAAGGGCATCCATACCTTGTGATAACATTCTCCAATAAGAACCTTGTTGTTGTTACTGTTGTACAATCTTTAGTTGGGGCTGCCTTTGCCCACCTTGTGAGATAATCCATGCAAGTGATGACATAATGTGACCTAGTTCTATGCGTTGCCAGTGTAATAGGTCTTAGAAAGTCTATCGCCCATTTTTCAAAAGTCTCTGCACTAGGAATAGGATGCAAAGGCATTTCATCCCTCCTTCCTGGTTTTCCAATGTCGTTGACACATGCTTTACAATAATTCCTACAATCTCTATACAAGGTTTCCCACCATAAACCTACCATTAATATTTTACGCACGGTGGCATCACCTATGTAATGCCCACCCGCACTTCCTCCGTGTGCTTCCTCCATGATGGCCAGGTGCTCATGCTCTAACACACATCTGCATAAAACTTCATCTGGTCCCAATTTGTATAAGTCTCCACTAATCAACATGTAGGGCGTGACGTGTATGGCCAACTACTTCTTTTCCAATGCCTTCATCCCATCTGGCACCACACCTTCTTTTAAAAATATAGCAATCTCTTCCAAATCCAAGGGCGCGTGCTACAATCTAAATAGTTGTGCATCTGGCATTGCTTCCTCAATACTTTGCACGTCCTCTCCTGAATCAATTCTTGACAGATGATTAGGTCCACAATTGATTTTTCGGGGCTTCAATACAATGGTGAATTCAAACTCTTAGAACAATAAAACCCATCGACATATGCACCCTTGAAGAACGGGCTTGTTCACTAAATACTTTAATGCCATGTGGTCGGTGTAGAATACAAAGGGTGTTGCCAGCAGATACTGTCTAAATTTTAAAAGCACATAGATCATTGACAATGCCTCGTGCTCGGTTGTGGTATAATTCTGCTCTACTGGTATTAACTTCTTGCTCATAAAATAGAGAGGATGATCAACAATCCACTCACCTGTTTGTGTAAGTACTGCTCTAATGGTGGTTCTTGAGGCATCTACATGGACATGGAAGGGATTTTCCTAAGAGGGAAATCATAAAATAGGTGTGGTAATAAGCCTATCTTTTAATGTATCAAACACCCTTTGCTGTGTCTTTCCCCAATGGAAGGTAATTTTGTGTCTAAGCAACTCTTCTAATGGCGTGGTGATCTTGGCATACCCCTTAATGAATTTCTATAATACCCCATATGCCCAAGGAATTTGCACACTTTGTTATCTTCTTGCTAGTACACTCCCTTAACCCCATAATAACTCTAACTTTAGCGGGATCTACAAAGAAGCCCTCCTTAAATATGATATGCCCCAATAAAGTCCCAAAGTGTGTAACAAACACACATTTCTTAATGTTGAGGGATATCCTCAACTACATACACCTTTCAAACATTAATCTCAAGTTTTCACAAAGTGGTCGTTAACTACACCATATACTGTCCAATCATCCAAATAAACCTGGAGAAACTTATGAATGAAGTCCTGGAATGCTTGCACCACTATGCATGAAAAAACAGCAGGCGCATTCTTCAACTCAAAGGGCATGACCGTATATGTAAAAATTCCCCACTCGGTGGTGAAAGTTATCTTCCTGGTCCTTCTTTGCAATCCAGACTTGGTGGTATCTGAAAATCCATCCATAAAGGAATAAATTTCACCCCTAGCAACTCCTTCCAAAATTTCTTCGATGAAGTGGGTTAGAAATGGATCAATGACACAAACCGCATTCACTTCCCTATAATCCACACAAATTCTAATCAACCCATCCTTCTTGATGGTAATTACCATCGACTTATACATTCGATTCTTCTACTACCTTAATTATCCCTGTGAAGTTATCATCTTTTCTATCTCCTCCTTAACCTTCACGCATAAATTGGGATTCATCTGGTAGGGCCTTTTTCTAACCGGGTGCGCACCCTCCTTTAGTTTTATCCTCATCTCCCCCAAGGAATGGTGAACGCCTTTTAGATCATGGTACCCGCGTGGGAATAAATCCTCGAGTTCACATAACAGATCAATGATATTTGATACTTCCTTCTCCATCCAATAATCTCTAATAATATCTTCCTTAGGTTCTTCTCCTGAACCGATGTTAACTTTCTTTGTCTTTAACGGCTCATGGTAAGCATGCACGCGGGCATCTGCACTATCCACAACTTCGTGCATCCCTATAGAATGGCTAACATCTAAACTTTCGATTCCTCTCCATCAATCACATATACTAACTTTCCCTTCTAATTTTCCAAACACACATGCCGAAGTGTAACTCTTTTGTTTCTTCAATCTCTTCAAACACACCTCCAATTCTAGTTCACCTAGTAGTTCCAATGATCTATCTTCCATTCTCGAACTATCCCCCATGGTAAGGCACTTAATACCTTAAAAGGCCTTATCAACTGATGGTTTGGTACTCTGATACTCAAAGGATTGAATAAGATCATTCGCGAGCTCTTGCCAATTCCTTGTCCGCGGCATGTCTCGAATGAATGTACCATGCATGTGCATAACCCCGTAGTGTAGTATATAACTTTTGCACCTAGAGGGATGGCAGAAAGCCTTCTATCACTTCTCTATAGACCCATTCACATTCCCCTGGATATGGAAAGAGGTGGGCTCCTTCCCATGGTACTACTACACGATGATGGTGGGTATATTACTTCTAGAAAATTTGATAGAGAGAGCAATTATTACCTCGCGCCACTCTAAAAGGATCTCCTGATGCATGGCCCACCAATGAGCTATTTTGCCAAGCAAGACGTAACTTAGCATCTCCCTCTGTTCCTTCTCATTCTTCCACTAAGCTTATATCTCCTGCAGAAAGATATCAGGGAAGGCTCCTCTAGAGTACTTGGGAAATTATTTTCATCCAAGGTGCCGAACCATGCGTGCCTTTGTTACCTTGGTCACCGATCCTCTCAACTACCATCCCATTAATTCATAAGTCCCATGTGCCAAATTTTCACATGCCAGACTGGTGGTATCACTCACTGACTGAGCATCTTCAAACTGGATAACCCTATTAATAGGGTGTACCATCTTAGGGTCTCTGATTGAGCACACATAAATCTTGTCCAGAACTTCTTCTCCCAACGGTTCAATATAGGGCATTGACTTCCCATCAACCTAGGGGTATAATGACCCACTCCTCTTTGTTCTCGAAACGATGTACCCTTTGTTGAACCGAAGGTCCGCATTGTTCTTGTAACACCAAGGGCACCCAAGTAATGTTGGGAAATTGTCTGCCTCGGTGAGTGCCAAGACTTTGAAGTCCCTAGTAAACTTGGCTCCTTGAATAGTAATAGTTACATCCTTCAAGACACCGATGGGCATTGTCTTAGTCTTGTTTACCATATACAACACATTTGAAGATGACTATAATGCAAGTCTCCCCATCTAATGCCATGCATCCAAAGTCAAAACATTAACCTCCACGTCGGTGTCAATGAGTATATTGCCAAGGAGCCATCCATCTACAACTGCATTCAATGTAATCTCCCTATCATAGTTGAGATTATGAGGGGGAAGTTTCACGTGCTAGACTTGTCTCTTGCACTCTTCTTCGGTGCATGGTACCTTCTCTCTCAACTAGGATCCTAGCAAAGGAATGATGTTCTCCTACCTTAGCATTTTACACACCTCTTTGACCTCATCCAAGTCATCCTTTTACACCTCAACTCTCCTTCCTTATTCCTCCTTTCTGGATTTCTCCTTTAGACACTGGATCTCCCCTTGCAAGCTTCAAATAACATCCATGGTGTCTTGATATATCTCCTTCTGATGTGCAAGGTCTGGATACTTTCCATGAATGACCTCTTCCTTGAAACTAGGTTCTTCTATCTTGGTATCTCCCTTGTGCGTGTGGCTTCTACCCTTGTTATTACCAAGATAGGCTCCAAACCTTCATCTCATGTTACCCAAGGCATCCACTATATTTCTACCTTCTTGATGTTGACCATTATAGCACCTTTTTCCTTCCGGTGCTACTGACTCATATGCTCAAATAATTTTGGGCACTCCTCATACTTATGCTTCTTTCTGCACCATGAGCACTGCAACAAACTGGGAACTCACGCTTGTAATGTTCTATAGATCCATAGTTGAAACATGTTCCTCATGGGAACTCACTCCTTCCTCCACGGTTACCTCATCCACAAAATCCTCCTTAAAAACCTCTTCCATGCACACCTCCATCTATGCGCTCCTCATAACGGTGATCATCATTTTTAGAACCATTGGCAATGCTGGTTTGGTGCACCCCATGATCAATGGCCTCATGTATTTGATAAATGAGCCTATAGTATTTAGTATCATGGGTCGTGGAGGTGAAAATATTACAATAACAAGATACATTCTTCCTGACCATGCGTTGTAACAAGGGACATCTACTTGCATCATGGTCCCCATGATAGATTTCATAGTCTAACGTCACAACGTGTACCATCCTCTGGGGGAAATTGTCCTTAACGTGCCCCTCTAATTAACAATCTATGCACCACAAACCACTGTAAGTCTCATGGACCAAGTTCATAGATATATTTTCCAACTTCTTATCCATAACAACAATCTAAGCCTTCAAGAATAGGCTAACACCAGTATCAATACTACTAACAACTTTGGCATGCAAGGTAGCCTCCAATGCTTCGCATGGATCTGTAAAAGTTTTATGAAACAAGGCCCTTCTAAAAGGGGTGATCAATCCCCCAACAAAACACTATGCATGTTGAGAAGGATGTATATCATATGATAATTTACACAAGAGAGTCTTAAAGTGTGCATCATACTCCCGCACACTCTCTACCATTCCTTGTTGTATCTCCTTCAAAGCGCTAATAATGTTTTTCTCAAACTCAAGAATGTGGAACTTTTCCAGAATGCATTCTTTAAGGTAGTGTAATCCACCACCATTTGATGAGGGTCATACTTTCTATACTAGCTATGTGTGCGCCCTTGCAACATGGTTGTAAATTGACTAGCCTTTCGTCTGGGGTTATGATACCTTTCACGTGCCATAACAGTTCACACTTGTGAACATGTTCTGCAACATCCTCAATGCCTCTGTAATATGGTAAATGAAGATACATCTCAAAGAAAACCTAAGGTGGTGGTTGGGGTCCTTGTCCTTAACTAGAGCCTTAGTTCCCTCTGGTGTTTCCTCCACCGCTTGATCCACTAGGTCTATTGGGTCCTATACCTCCAAATCCACAGAACCATTGGGTCCAATAAGGCCTATAGGAGCTATGAAAATCACCCCCATGGTCCCACTGAACTATGCATTGCTGGTTTGTGATAGCACCCCACTACCACTACTTTGTCCCATGCCACTCCCTGATGCGAGACCAAAAGATTTTACACTTTCCCCTTGTCCAAAAAATCCTCCAAATACTAGAATATGTGCAGCCATAGAAGAAGGAACTGAAAAATTATACCTCCTAGGCACGAGATCTATCTCTTCCACTGGTTTCAATTGGGTCAATACTTCCTCCTGGATCGAAAAACCAAGTGCTAGGGCTTGGTCACTGGGTGGGTTCAGATATGTGCCAATGACTCTTCTTTCTCCATGTGATGAACTCTAGCCAGAAGCTGAAGGGGTCTCCCTCATGTGCTTGCCAAGATGGGGTAGCAAAAACTACTCAAGTTCCATGTCTTTTGCATGAACCTCAACTCCTTCCCATAACATTTGTCTCCATAGATCCATCACACTAGTAGCCTCACATCGCCTAGTAATCTCCCTTTCATGTGCCATCTTCCTCCACCTTTCTTCCCTCTCCCTTTATGTTGTGTCATCTGCCATCTTCCTCCACCCGAGCTTCCTTACCCAGTGCTCAGAATGGTTTAGCCGGCCATTGGGAGTGCCTCTAAACTCATGGTAACCATCAATATCTTCATAGCTAGAGGAATAACACATAGAAATGTTCCTCTAGGTTCTCATAGAAACTCAAACTCAATAATATTTGGGCAAGAATACGTGGAAATGGCGTATTCCAGAGTGTAGCTAGCTAGTACTCCTCCCCACCAAAGTGATCTACAACACGGGTCCACGTCAAATCTGCATCTTGCAACCTCTGGTAGTCTTCTTCGGTCCATATCCATGATCCATAATGCCAACTTGATCTAGATGCATAGGCTGAAATCCATCCATATAACTCTACTGGGAAGCAATAGAAAAAAGTCTCATACAAATCATGGTAGAGATTCTCTTCTACCCATCTACGTGTATTAAATTCAGGTCCAGTGCTGAATCTCTGAGTAAATTCATCTTCCATGCTCTTGAACAAAGACTCAACATTTTCCAATGTTAACTGATTCGTCATTACTCTTTACACAAATCATGATGCATGTTATATCCCACTAGAAGTTCAAAAAGATGTCTTAAGCAAGCGGAACCAAGATGTAGTCAATTTTACTCCCACTATAAAAGGAAGGAATCCCATGCGCACCGGCCTATCACCTAGTAGAAGCTAAGTGCTCACCCGAGGCATGCACGGGTGCCGAGTCTCTCTTTTATGTGAGTTTTAGTGGGAAGCAATTATCTATGATCGGTGTAAGAGTATTCAGAAAGACGTTTAGACATACAAGAATCATAGGGCTCAGAATGGCCTATAGATCCTTTTAGCTTCTTTAGACATGATGTTTTAATATACTCCATAACATATATTATAACAGAAAGAAATATACAATCATTCATTCATAGCATGCAAGGAAACAAAAATCCTATGAATGAAATATACATTAAAGCTAATGATATATATGTCTATTTGCAATAGGTAACCTCATTGTTTTCATTGTTTCATTACAAGAGCCATAGAGGGCAGAATGTAGTCATGGACATCACTAGGCTTATATAACTATGCCAAAAGAAAAATAAATTACAATACTAAGCCTAGTACATTCCTTTCTACATCAAAGTTCCACTCACAGCAATCCTGCAGAGCTTCACCCATGTTATCTCTCTCTCTCTCTCTATATCTCTTCCTCTATCTCTATATCCCCATCTGTATGTTATCTCGGTCTCCATCTATGTCTCTGTCTCTATTTTCCCACCACAGAACTTGTATTTATCATCTTCCCGCGCTACCAACTCACCTTTCCGTGCCCTCAGATCTGTCACCAAGTATCGAATGTGGTCCTCCAAGCGAGCATGTTCCTTCAGGCCTGAGCTCTCCACTCCATCTCATGATGATCTTCTAGAAGATCCCATAATTGGCATGCTCTTTCATGGGCCACCTGTTGTCAGGCTGACATCTTATCTGTGTGCAACGGATCACACTTTTCACGTGTTCTGCCTTGGATGCTTAAATTGGCTAAGTCCAAAACCTCCTTTCACATGCCACACGAACCATGTGCCTTCTTAACTCTTCCTCCTATGCACTTTTGTCTTGGGCATCCTTTTATAACTGGGATCCCGCGAGCCCACGCGCCTTCATACTTAGCCAATTTTCCAAGGGCCCAACATGCCCTATTTTAGTTACACTGTTGGTCATGTGTATTTGACCTAGTGCTTCTGGTTTCTTTTTGTAGGTTTTTGGGTCTTTTGGTATCTTTTTGTGTATAGGGTTTTTTGGGTCCCTTCAAAACAAAACTTTTATTACCTTATCTAAAAAAATCATATTTTCTCTTTATGTGAAAATAAATATGCACTTTCTTGGGGAAATTACCTTTATTTTTGGATATTATGAGTAGTTTAAGCATTAAAATGATTTTATAAGAATTTGAAAGTGAATTTTTAAATCTTTTATTCAACCTATCGTTAAGAATAATGGATCTGTGAAAATATTAAGTAAATGTTTAAAAGGTTATAACTCTTGAAGGAAGTTGAGCTCCATAATGAAAATGTCCAAAAATCTAAATTTTTGTTCCTGGATTTGTTTGTTATCAAAGGAGGGTACTTAGCTAATTTCAATTGAAAAATCTTAAAACATGCTATCTTGGTTCCTAAACCTCGAGAAGAAGACATTCAAATATCTAAATATAAAAAATAAAGGAACTTCTTTAAAAGGTGGTTCTGGAAACCTCCATAAAGGATATGGATGCTTGATTGGCAATAGATAAAGGCCATGATAGGAGCCAAAGGAATCTCTTTCAGGGATATGGACACCTTGCTAGTAGCATAGCACTTCCTAAGCATCCTTCCCTTTGAACCATCCCCAAAATAAAGAAAAATGAAAAAACGGGCATGAGATAGCAAACAAGTTTCTCATATAAAACAATTGTAATCTTAAGCAAGAACATGGTTAATAAAATCATATGCACATACTAAGATCTCTTTCTTCATGATTTTGGACTTAGTATGTCACTTAATATGATTAGGTTAGTCATTTATTTAAAGGTATGCTTGCATTTTAGATGCTAAACTTTGAATTCATACTCTTTTACTAGCATTTTTGGAAACGAAAGCTCTAGGTTCTAAATACACAAGGTATTCTCTCCCTTTTGAGTGACCATTTATTATGTTATAACTAACCCCACGTTGTTTTAACCGAGTAAAATTTCATTGGGGCCCTCTTGATCTATTTCGAATATGGTGATTTTTTTTGTAGATCCCTTCCTAAGTTTTAACTCTTTTTTCATGCATTTTTCATGTTGGCATGCTTCAAAAGTAGATTTTAGAGTTAGTTTTATAACTTTCATTAATAAGTCAGTCATTTTATAGGGTTATATTATTGAACATAGTATTTCACAACATCATTGATGGACTTAATTTTTAGAGGACATAAAAACATAGCATTCCATGGATTGAAGCTAATTAGAAGACATGGAGGTCAGAAATGGAGTCTTTTGGATATTGTTGGAATTTTTAAATTTTTTTAGATGTGAAAAGTCTAGTATGTTATGAGTGAAAGCCCCAAACAAGACACTAAATCTGTGTTGATCCATGTGGCAGAGGAAAAGGAGTTTTGGTGGAACTAAGTATGGAAAATGTGAAACAAAGACCCATTTTTCTATGGTTTTTTTTGAAACTTAGTCTTTTATGGGTTAACATAACCACGGGACAAAGACACGAGTGTTCCATGGGTTTCTGGAGATAAAGTGTTTAGCGTGTTCACCTAGCCTATGGAACAAAGGAAACATTGTTAAAGGATAAAATGGAGGAAATATGAATTTTAATTCATTAAAGGAAGAAATGGATAAGTTTTGGAGCATTAGAGGACATAATTCACAAGAGATTTAAATCCATGAAATTCAGAAAATAATGTTTAGAAGAGATAGAACAGATTAAAAAAATTTATGGAAAAGACACGATACAAAGAAAAGTCACTCTAAAATCCATTCAAAACTCCAAATGATGTGATATAAAGAAAAGTTACTTCAAAAGTTGTGTAACACTCCAAAGGTCATGATACAAAGAAAATGAACTCCAAAATCCGTGCAACACTCTAAAGGCCATGATACAAAGAAAATGAACTCCAAAGTCGCGTAACAAAGAAAACATGATTGTACCCATAGTAAACACAATGAAGACATGTAATCACACTTCGGATCCTAAACCCAATGGTGATGGGACACGTGTCAACCATAACGGATAGACCCATGTCATTAAATTTTATGGGCACAAAAAAATAAAGGGTGTAAATTCAAAAAATTGTAAATATATTTCTCACATTTCTCATTTTTTTTAGCCTTTAACAATTTCTATAGGGATATTAGTAAACTAAGGAAACCTATTAACAATTTTCAAGGCATAAAAATATGACAATGACATTTGTAAAAGAGACAATGTTTGTTTCCTATAAATAAATTTATTCCATTCTCTCGTGTTTTCATGATAGTAAGCATCAAAGTGTCATTTTTCCTCGTGAATGGATTTACAAGGAAAATTTGGATGAATTTTATTCAAGTACCATGAATTCAATGGAATTTTACTCTTTACCTTTGTAAGCAAGTTTTCGGAGGTTTTAAAATGAAAACAAGTTTTTTTTCTTAATGGGTTTAAGGTTTATGCTTTGTAAATCGAGTGGAGGAAGGATTGAAATCTATAAGTTTTAGAAATCCATTTCAAAAAAGGGGATTAATTTTGGAAAATATATCAAGCCAACTTAAAATACTCACTAATGCAATCTTTATTCAAAAAAATATTCATTTTCCCAACTCCACTACAACATGTTCTTGTTCATTCTAAGTGTTTGAGATGTTAATCATATGTTTTTCTTTCATGCTTTATTCGAATTGTTCTTGTGCCGTTCATATTTTAATCATTTTGGGCATTCTAAAAGCTAAATGAGCCATTTATATGTGCTTTGGAAATTGACATGGTGATTTTTGATTTGGATGTTTTCTAACACTAATCCCTTAGAATCCTTACACCATGGGCATGGAAATTTGAGTGATTAACTATATTTTATGCCTTTCATTTAACTAGGAAAGTGATGTTATCTCTATAAAGAATTCTAGATTTTCATTTATATATTTTTGTAAATTTCTTTTCTCCTTTTCCTTCTTTCCCTTTTTTGGTTTCTTTGGAAACACCCTCTTAGATTAGGATATATTTAGGTAGGTTTCAAAGAAAATCAGGTGAAGAATTACATGAGTGGTGCTAGGACTAAAAATTCAGAAAATCCCCCTTACTATTGGTCTAAGTATCAACACCCTATAACTCATACACTGAATCACACAATTTTTGGTTCTAAAATGAGTAGGACATAAGATCCTATCATTCCCCTTCTTAGTGTGCATTTTTTTGCATCAACACATTGATTGAATGAATGAAAATGGATTGCATAATGGTATATAAAGAAAATTTATTTGTGTAATATTTATCATTCTAGGGATCTCCTTCCCTTTTTATGCACCAAAATTTCTATGTTTTACAATATTATCTATATATTTAGGAGATAAGTTTTGACAAACAAGATATGAATATAAAATTGGCATAGATTCAGCTAGTAGATATGTTATATATTACGCTGAGCTAGAAAATTTTCTATTATATGAAACCCCTCATTTTCAAAATGATTTCCTTTTAAAATAGGGACCCTTTTTTATTTAAAATAGACGGGTAATATTTAGTTATCCATATTTGATCTTCAAAAATATTCGTTTTTCCTTGAAACATTGTTTAGTACCCCGATTTCAAATTTATTAGTATTCACGCTAGTTAGAATAATAATTTTTACTTTGAAAATATTTAGTATTCACACTTTATGGTCTCGCACTTTTTATTACCTTTCACTTTACCAAGTAAAGGTTTTGACTAAATTTAAGATTGACTTTTCCTCAAATTTCAAGGAGAGAAAATGTGCACTTCACAAGTGCGATAATTCTTAAATAACATATTTTATATGTGCTTATTCAAAACTCACACTTCAAAATTTTGACTCAATACTTCTATGATGATCCGTAAGAAAGCTCACACCTTACATTTCAAGATCGAAAAGAATCACACTTATCAAATGAGATATAAGGTGAAAGTACATGAAAATTCAAAGGAACTGAACATCCAAATAATAGCAATTCAATCCTAGTATTACACGTGGCATTATGCATGGCACATATGTGGCCTCTAGGGGTAAAAACAAGGATAAATTATAACTAACACTATGATCAATCTCATCTTAAACAGGGGTAATGGCTAGATTCAAAAGGAACTTTAATTTAAAACTAATGTTCTCTAAGGTGAAAAAACATCATGTCATGCATTATTTATCATTAATAGAGAGCACACCAATTCAGATGAAAGATTTCCTATCTACAAGGTAAGTACATTAATTGATATTGTTCATCAAGGTTTATAATTATAACAACCATTTGTGACAGAAAAATCCATAGAGTTCATAGTGGACCAATTTTTTCAATCATTTCATAGTAATATTGCAAGAAAATTTCCTTCAATAATGGAGAAAAAACTAGGGCCATCGAATTTGGTAAATTTTCTATACTTATACAAAGACCAGAGGACGTTAAGAGATATTATTTTCGATTCTGTAATACTAGACAATGAATTTCCACACCACTCTCTTATATTTTTGAAAATACAAAGGAGAGAACCAATTTGGACCCCATGGATGAAGAAAATATGTCTCCAAACCAAGCACAAAGATTCAAGTAACATTAGTTAAATGAAAAAAACTATAATTCATATAATTGTAGATAAACTAGAGGTATGTCCAAGCCCATAATTACTCTCTTCCATTATCATTCATGTTAAAGAAAATGATTGTAATTTATACTCCCAAACTAAGAAAAATAAGCTAGTTTTCATTGTCATTTACAATTTCAAGGTCTATTATAAACTAATTGAGGTTAATAATGTTTCTGAATAAAAAACCATAAAATCATGGATGGATACACGCTAGGTGAGAAGTATTTTGCAGAATTGAGCTAAAGACCCGATTAATAATGTGTATGATGCAAGCCTAAACACAATCCTCATCCACGTGATTTAGACTTGGAGTGAGAATCGATATGCCCTTGATAGAATTGATTGTATAGAAACCCCTCCATTACAAAGTTAGATGTGGACTGGATTTTGCTATGTCCTTAATCATATATCTTATATTGGATGTGTATAACAAACTTGTTATTATCATAACTTATTATCATGATGTATCTATTTCATATGTTTTATATTATCATTAGTAGGTCAGCCTTGGTGATGGCCATAACATAGGAATAATATATAGAGAGCTTAGTAGGTAGTAGTTCATCATCATATTGAGCATTTGAGTCTTATTGCATGGTTTAGAGGTTACCACCTTGAAGTGGCTAAGCTATTATACTTGCATATTGTGATAATTTATCTACAATATTATGTTATTTGGTGTTCTGCATCTGCTGATATTCTTATTTATCCAAGTAATTTCCTTACAAGTGGTATCGAGATCTTGATCTCAAACCTTAACTACATCAAAACCCTAATTTCAAATAAGTAGCTATATCTCAAACTTGGTAGCTAATTTTTCTATAATTATTTTTGTGGTGTTTCAAAATCAAGTAAAGTAAGCTCCTCTCCAAATTTTAATATATTTTGACTTGTTTTGCAAAATTTATATCAATTTTAGGTGTTTTCATAAATTTTCTCTATCGACTACAAATTATGGAATTTTTCCAAGTTCTTTACATTTTCAGAAAGATGATAATAAATTATTTTTCGTTATTTCTTTAATTTTTAAAATATTTTTCGAATTCGTATTTATATACCAAACCTTGAATTTTGACCTTGATCCCTAACTCCTACTATTTTGGGGCATAATGGCCAAGTTTTCCACAAGAGGAAAAAATAATCCCATCACTTTGGGTAAAACCGAGAAAAAGATGAGATGATTGTTGAGGAGTTATAGTCATAAGGGGTAACTAAAAATTCCTCAAGACTAGGGTTTACTTGACAGACCATAAAGTAAGCCAACTTGAGTTGAGCTATGAAACCTTATGTTTAGACTAGCCAATGAAGAATATGTAGAGAAGATTGGACAATGAGTGGAGGATTTTGTTCACTAGTTCAATTAAAATATAATGGGTCATCATATTCTTCTAAATATGCCACAACTCAATCATAATCATATCGATCAAGGAAGATCTTCGTGTCAAAGTAAAAGAAAAACTAGTAAGGGTGGATCTTGGAGCATGCCTAATCTAAATACAAATAATTTTCAAGCCTGTAACATCATTCTAAAAGTGGAAATGTCTATGTTTGATAGAAAGGATCCACTCAATTGGATTAAATAAATGGATAATTTATTTGATCTACATAATATTCAATCGGAAAAAATGTGACCATTACATCCTTGTATCTCAAACCCGATGAATTCATTTGGTATCAATGGTTGTGTTCTCAAAGGAAAAATAATGGTCTCAATGTTACATGGACAGTCTTCACTAAAGAGTTTCAATTTAACTATAGTTATAGTGTGTCAAATAATTACTTCAACTAATTAGAAAATTTAAGACATTGTGGATCGCTTAGGGATTACATTCATCAATTCCTTAACCTTTCCTTATGGGAGGAAAATTTATTGAAGAGAATCGAATGACTTATTTCTTATGGGTCTTAAGGAACAAATTGAGGATGAAGTGTGTATGTTTAATCTTCATAAGGTTTCAAATTATATTATCATGGCACGTAGGGCAGAGGAATTTTTTTTTCTAGAAGGAGACAAATTGTCACTAATATATAGAGAGATTGTAGCACCTTACAACCATCATTACCCCAAACAGTTAGAATGACACCTCAAAATTTTGAAGAAAAGAGAGCCAATGGTTTATGTTTCAATTGTGACAAAAATATGGACTAGGACATAATTGTGATGAAAATAATTTGTTGTACATTAACGGGCCTAAGGAATAAGAAGAGAATAAAGAAGATGAAGGGGTAGAGCCAGAGAAAGAATTAGAAGATCCCAAAACAACAATATAATGTCATGCAATTTCAGGTATTAGCACTCCCCAAAATCTCAAAGTTATTAGATTATTAAAAAACTAGAGGGTAATAGTGTTGATTGATTTGTGAAGTAATCACAACTTTATCAATCATAAGTTGGTGGTACACTTGAACTGCTTTGTTTATCCAACTCCAGAATTCAAGTAATGATTGTTGATGGGGGAACTATTAGTCATTCAGGAAAATTCCACAACATTAATATCACCATGTGAGATCACTTATTAACTATCCTTATGGATGTCATTGTCATGTGAGGATCAAACATTCTATCAGGAATTAAGTGGCTTACCACCTTAGGAACCATTGAACTTATTTTCCAATATTTTTTCATGCGATTTCAATCAGAAGGGGGGAATTTTTTTTAAAAAGGATTAAGATAAAAGTCCCCAAAGTTGGTGATCTCTCACCAAATGCAAAAATTTATTAGAAAAGGTGTAGAGGGGTAGTGGAAAAAATATTTTCATTGGAAGCACATCATTTAAATACATTTATACCCTCATATATTCAAGTAGTTATAGATGAGAACTGATTTGTGTTTGGAGATATGCCAAAAGGTTTACCTCCAAAAAGAGACCATGACTATGCCATCCAACTAGTATTAGGGAGTCAACCACCCAACATCAGACCTTATAGGTACCCCTATATGTAAAAGAGTGAGATTGAGAAGATATTATAAGAGATGTTAAAAGCAAGTAATTATTCGTCATATCCAGTGTGTACTCTTCTCTTGTAGTGATGGTATGGAAAAAAATATGGAAATTAGAAGATGTGTCCAAATTATACGAAACTCAATAAGTTCACAGTTAAAGATAAGTTTCCTATTCCTGTAATTGATGATTTGCTAGATAAGTTGCATAGTTTTGTTTACTTTAAAAACTCTATCTTCATTCTTTATATCATCGATTTGAATCGAGAGATGAAGATGTTCGTAAAACAGCCTTAAAGACATGCGAAGGTAATTATGAGCTCTTTGTAATGCCTTTTAGACTAAAAAAATCACCCTATATATTTCAAAGTTTGATGAATTATATCTTTAAACCATATATGTGGAAGTTTGTTTTAGTGTTCTTTGTTGATATATTAATCTATCATAAAACATTGGAGGAACACATGCATCATGTAATTAAGGTGTTACAAATTATTGAACAACATAAACTTTATACAAAGCCTTCTAAGTGTTCTTTCAAAGTCAAAGAGGTTGAATATTTGGATTACATCATCTCTTATGGTGTTAAAGTTGATCCTAACAAAATAAAATCCATTCTTGAATGGAAGTTTCCCAAAACCCTAACGAATTTCCAAGGATTTTGGGTCTTATAGGTTATTATCATTTATTTGTGAGGAATTATGGAAGAATAGTAGAGCTACTCACAATTTTATTAAAGAAGTATGATTTACATTGGAATGAGGAAGATAATAAAACATTTGAGAAGTTGAGGGAGGCCATGTGCACCACTACAGTTCTAGCCACCCTAGATTTTTCCAAAACATTCATTGTTGAATGTGATGCTTCAGGGTACAGTATGGGGGTAGTACTCATCCAATAATTTCATCCCATTATATTTGAGAGCTGATAATTCAAAGGTAAGAATATATCAAAACTATTTTATGAGAAGGAAATGCTAGCCATACTTCATGCAATAAAGAAATGTAGATCATATCTAATGGGTAAACATTTTAAAGTAAAGACAGATCATGATAGTTTGAAATAATTCTTAGACAAACTTTTATCATCTGAAGAACAAAATAAATGGGTCTAAAAAATATTAGGGTATGATTTTAAGATAATATACAAGAAAGGGAAGGAGAATGTAGTTGTTGATGCTCTATCTCGGAAGGATGAATCGGTCAAGGAATTGTTGTAAGCCACATCTATATAACATGAGGATTGGATAGAGGATGAAATTTCTAAATGAAAAAATTACCCAAGTACCAAAAATATCATTTAGAGTGTAAGGACCTCGTGAACCGAGGTCCAATTTTTTTCTAACTCCCATTATTCCCGTTATTAAATTTATATGTTGATTTCTCACATAATCAAATCATAAAATTATACAAACAAATCTTATGTGCTAAACATATTGCTAAAAATCAGCGTTGAGTCCAAAGGACATTTCATTATTTTCAATATCTCAATACAATCTTATAAGTTACATGCAATGGCAAAGAGCCTCATAAGCTTATATAATATACTGATTATTCCAGTAGTACATCAAGTACAATTTATTCCATAACTGAAATATAAAAGTAACTAATCAAGATCTGAAATTAGCTTGAATCCCTTCAGATTCTTTCCTTTCCCTTATCTCTAGAATGGCCTGTATTTTCCACAAAGGGGTCAGCTCAAACTGAACTAGCAAGGATTTCTATTTTCATATATGTAGTATTCTACAAATGAAAATATATTTAGAATATACTGATCATGCATCAACATACTAATTCATTCATTATTATAATAATGATTTCAAAAAGCATGTATACATGCATGAACTAACCAAGTTCAAAATATCTTTCAAGAGTGGTGTCTTTAACCATCTTACATGAAAATGCATAAAAATTACCTCACGTAAGGCTGATTACATAATGCATTTCATAATATTATTTCATGCCAAATCAAATCAAGCATACCAACTGTTTGAAGAAATGTCACATATAGGCTCCATGTAAAAAGGAGAAGGCATGATAATCAATTGTCAAAGCTTCAACATGAACTTCACTTTACAATTCTTACAATGAACTTTATGCCAAATCAAATCAGCAACATAACATAATTTCCAAGAGGAACAAAATATCCTTTATACCCAAGAATGTATGCAACCATATGACAAAATGTCATATAATAAACTTCACATATATCCAAGGAATTCATACTAATTGTATGACAAAATTTCATGTCATGAACTTCACTTCACAAGCTCAGAATGAACAATATGCCAAATCAGATCAGCAACATAATGCATTTTCAACAAGCACAACAAATCCTTTTATACTCAAAGAATGCATGAGATCCGTATGACCAAATGTCATAATATAAACTTCCAATATAATCCAAGAATGCATTTTAGCAGCATGACAAAGTGTCATAAAATAATTTCACATAAATTCCAATGAATCCAATCCAGCAGCATAATAAAATGCCATAAAATAACTTCACATAAATTCAAACAAATTTGTTCCAGCAGTATAATAAAATTCCATAAAGATATTCACTTCAATTCCAATGAATTCATTTTAGTAGCAAACACTGCAGCAAATAGAACAGCAATCAAAAGATTACATAACAACTGTTTGACGTAATGCCACAACACATGATTCTTTAAATATTCTATCCAAATGATTACACACTAATCATTTGACAAAATGCAGCGTATTAACAACAAACACTGCAGCAAATAAAACAACAATCAAAAGATTGCATATCAACTGTTTGATGTAATGCCACAACACATGATTCTTTAAATATTCTATCCAAATGATTACACACTAATCATTTGACAAAATGTCATAGCAAAACATTATTTCAAATGCTATGCAAATGATTGCACATTAACCATTTGACAAAATGCAACATACTAGTAGCAAACACTGCAGTAAAGAAAACAACAATCTGACAGCAACCTGGAGCATAGAAATCACCCCAAAGCACTGTGTTTTGACAGCTAGTGTTACAGCTAAATAACACATCAAATATTAACTACACACAATAAGGAATTACCCAAAACTCGGCATTATAACAGCCAACACTGCAGCAAGAAATGCAGCAATAATTTAATTAAAAAAATAGCACTTCCAAAGAATGTTACAACAGCAAATAACGCAACTTATAACAGCTGAAGCAAATCAATGAATCAGCAAAAATGTAGCCTAGAGACCAGTCCAGAACCCATAGAAAAATGTCAAGAAATCTTCTCTCAACACCCAAGTAAATAACCTTATTTAATTTCAGATATCAAGTAAGGATTAAAAATGAAATCACTGGCTCTCATACTTGAGAGATCTGAAATCTATATTATCCATAATAAACTAAACACATTTTCCAAATACCCATAAAGGATTGATTTGAAATTATTAATACCCACAAAAGATAATCCAGATTTCTCATTACCCAGAAGAGGAATAAACTGAATATGCATTTATTTGTAAAATATTGCATAGACAAAAACAAGAAACCCTTGCTGAAAGATTCGAGATGAAGAAGACCAAAAACCCTTTGTGATTTCCTCTTTCCTTCTCTATTTTTCTTCCTCCAGCTTCTTAGCTCCACACCACACAAAATAAAACTCCAAAACCTTATTTATTTTTATAGAAAATTTCTCCCCAACATTGCTGCAATAAAGAATGGAAAGATCCCAAAATACAGGCCCAAAATCAGCTCCAGATGGCTGTAAAACTTCCATGAAATCCTCCAGATTTTTTTTTGACATGGTCTCTCCTCTACTTCCTCCTCTTTTCACGCCATGCTAAATGGTAAAAATCAAAACCTAACTCTCCTTTATTCCATGGATTCCAAAATCCATTTAAACATAATTAAACTTCAAAATGCCTCCACTTAGCTTTTAGGCTAAGTTTAATTTTATTTATTTATTTTAAATGAAACTATGTGCCACATTCCAAAAGGAATAATTAACACATAAGTTAATGCCAAAATAACTCATAAGTCGAATTCCATAAAAAATATCATTTTAATCAAGCATCATTTAAATGCCAAGCTCATTAACCAAGCAAATTAAAATGTCATGCATTTATTACGGTTGAGTCAAAAACATCTAGATAATCTTTTGACACTCGGTTATGTTGCTAACATACCATCATAAATTAGGCTTAGGCTAGATCACGTAACCTATATCTTAGGTTAGTTAGGCTAGCAAATGATATTAAATAATATCACACCGGAAGCTACCAAAACGCTCGTTTGAATCAAAAGGGTGAGTGCTAACTCACGGAAGAGTGGGCACTTGTGCGTATACTCACATGTGTATGCACACAACTATGCTAGCTTATATAAATAAGTATATATGCTCACATACCTATGATCATACCCATATGGGTATATGGACGAATGTCCATTCCTTTGTGTTGTATACTCATACCTTTGATGAATGACTAACGAAAACACAAACAAAAACCAAGAAGAAACAACCAAACAGATTATTATTGATATTGAGTTCCAAAAGTTGGGATGTTACATAGAGTCACCAATAGGATCCAAGTATGCCAGAAAATTTTGTAGGAAAGGAGATTTTTTTAGTACAAAGATAGATTATATCTATGTGAGAATTCGACCCTTAAAAATAGGGTTCTATCTTAGCTCCATGATTCTCAAGTAAGGGGGAATTATGGATTCTTGAATAATTCTCATTAAATGAAGCATCATTTCTTCTAGGAAGGGATAACCAAGGATATCAAAAAAATTTATGGAAGAATGCATGGTCCATTCGGAAAAATAAGGGTGAAACAATTAAGTCCCTAGGTATTTTATAGCCTATATCTATTCCTAGCATGAGTGGGAAAAGGTTTCCATGGAATTCATCATATAATTGCTTGAATCAGAAGGGAAAAAGGTAATCATGGTGGTGGTGGAAAAACTCACCAAATATGCCCATTTTTGTGCCTTATCACACCCATTTATTACGAGTATAGTAGAAACATCCTTCATGGATATAGTTCAGAAGCTACATTGGATACCAAAGATTATAGTAAGTGATAGAGACTCTATCTTCACTAGTAACTTTTCGATTGAATTTTTCTCATGTTTGGGCACACAACTAGCTCATAGTTCATCTTATCATACCTAGTTTGATGGGGAAAATGATGTGGTAAACAAGTTATTAGAGGGATATCTTCATTGTTTTATCTTAGATAAGAAATCAAGATGTGTCCGATGGTTATATTGGTTCTCAAACTTCCACCTTTCTCAGATAAGGTTGAAGGTTGAAATGAGTCATTGAGGAACCAATGGTATTGTATACAAGTTGTGGGACCTTGTGTGCTTGAGACATATCTTTGAAGAAGGTTGGTTGCTCTACCTATTTCTACTATTACTGCTACTCCTAAAGATGAAAATGAAATCCTAAGTTAAAACATTGAAAGGGACCAGGATAAAAGGATAAGTGAAAAGGGAAACTAAAATTAAGAAAGGTGATAACACTATAAAGAAGGGGGATGGACATAATCATCTTTGAGAAAAAATATGAAGTACAAATACACAAAGGAAGGCTAGACATGTGTAACACAACAGGAAACTCATTTTCATGGGACACACTTAGAAAAGGTGTTTCAACGGACATGATATAGCATAAAAAATACACATCATGAAAGAAAGGAAAGGAAGAAGAATAAAAATAGGTCAAGGAATATGATAGCCACAAAATAATGCTTATATTACTTCCATAAATGTACTGATCGATTACAATGGTGTATGAGGCCAATATCCACATGCAAAGACTAGATCTAAAGGTCTACAACTCAAAATAAAATTCAATGCCTATATAAACAAAAAATAATCCAACCCTTATCAATGAGAAATGCTCTTACATTTATAGATGAATGGATTGAGAGGAAAAGGAGGAGAAGGAGGGAAAATCTGATTTGAAAACTCAACCACCAAAAACCAATAATGAATGTTTGGAAAACCACTTGTAAATATATTAAATTCAATTCTCCATGTATTTTGGTGTGTGGGAGAAGGAAAGGGGTGAGATCTGAATCAAATCAGGTGGTTGGAGCAATCATATCTTGTATTAATGGCATGAGATACATTTTCCAGCTTCTCACCTACCCAATCCCTTTGAAATTTAAACTTGAGTGATCTGGAGTGTAGCCATGTCATCGAGATATTTTTCATCTTCTACCACATGTCATACTTTAGTTACTTTCAAGAATTTTTGCTCTATTAGCATGCTTTGATAGGTTGTGTGTGGTTCAATCAATCTTTGACATTCTACACGGCACATGAACTGGCAAAGAGGAAGGCACAAAAATGCACAAAGGAAAGAAACATAGAAGAAAAAATCACAAGGAGGCATGAAAACGTACTGCACCCATGAGGAAAGGAAGGAATACTTGCATGAGGTATGTACAGAAGAGGTGAAATCATTACAAGATAATATGCGACATAAAAAAGGGGGCGCACAAGAATTCCAAGGACTTAGCTAATTTTGGGAAGTAAACTGAGGTGCACGTGAAGGGTGCATGAACTATTGGGAGGAATGCGAATGTGCAGAGAGTGGGAATGAGGAAAGATGGGTCGAGATAGATGAAAATGAGGGAATATGGAAGGCATGAAGCAAATGGGTAGTATGAGGGATTGCAGCTAAGAAGATGTTCTAATAGAACAATTTAAGTGTGTGTTACTTACAAAGTAGGACCTCAGAGCGCAGAATGGAAATATAAGTTTTCCAAATAACTAGGGAGTTATCTTGGACAACATTTTAGCAAATTTTTAGGCCATCGACAACTAGATGAAAGATATCAGTAGCCTAGAGAATCCATTGGTCATGGATTCAAGTGTGTATACGAACATCCGATCAGAACTTTAAACAACTACCCATGATTCACTTGAGGCATGTTCTGAATCCTACAAGACTGCTGAAAACTATTGGAAGATTAATGACATATTTGAAACAACAAAAGAGTGCACACAAGTAACATGTGGAAAGAAATAACTATGTACAAACAAGGAAATGTGCACACAATGTACTTACAAGAATTGAAACAACTCTATTATATACAAACTTATCCAACAATCTTAATTGAAGGGTTTGAGATAGATCCCATTCGATGGGATTGATGAATTCCTCCATCAAGATGAGATAAATCAAAAGAGTTAGCCTCCTTATAATAATTGATGATGTATGGGCCACTCTAAAGTGCATCAAACTTTGAATGGTGCCCTGGTTTAGTTCTATCAAAGCATCCCAAATTTGAAAGCTTGAGGTCTAGCCTTTCTGTCAAACCACTTCTTAGTTTATTATTGATGTTGTTCTCACTTGATCATGACAGATTTTATTGATTCTTTGTGTTTAACCAGCTATGCCATTATGATTTCTCTCTAATCCGTACCTTCCAATTTCATTTGTTAGTCAAGTGTTAATGAATTCAACTAAAGTGACAAAGGAAGTGTAGCCTCCTTTCCATAAACAATATTATAAGGCTAAGTTCTTATTTCCTTTATCATTGTGATTTTGTCTTCCCAGCGCACATGAGACCTTTATATGCCACTATATTTGGTTGATATTAATTATCCACTTCATGATTCTTATCAGGTCCTTATTTGTTGACTTTGCTAATCCATTTCCCTGAGGGTAGTAGTTGGAAGAAGTATTCAAATATATTCCAAGGCTTAACACCTAATTAGAAAGTTTAGTACCAAGGCCTTTGAATTATTAGAGATAATGGTTTGAGGAACATCAAACTATATTACGATGCCCTCGATAAAGTCAAGAATGACTAACTCAGTTCATTCCTTGAGCATGAAAAATTCTATCCATCTAGTGAAGTAATCAGTATGTCAACACCCATTTATGTATAGTACTTGAAGGAGGATTGATCATGCCTATAAAATCAAGACCCCATTACGTAAAATGATGATCTATTTGGATTGATCAGAGGGGAAGCACTTCCAATTTCTTCTTTCCTATAAAGGAAGCACATTGTTTGCATTTCATGACCCATTTATGCACATTTGAGAACAGGGTAGGCCAAAAGAATCATGCCATTATAATTTTCATTGTTGTAGTTTTGGGAGAGAATTTTCCACTAGATAATCCATCGTGAAATTATGCTAACAGTTTTTCAATCTGTACGTCATCAATACACTGCAGCAACATGCCATCAAGATTCCTTTTAAAGAGGATTCCATCAATCAGTGCATATGGAATAGACTCAGCAGTCTTGAACATTACCTATTATCTTTGTTTAGTCTAGGAGGGTATGCTCCAAAAGAAAGGAATGTTACCATTGCTTCCATCTAGTTGTGTGTGGGAGTATCTTCATTATGTTTAGGTTAAGCATGCGCAGGGGATCTTCATCTATAAACAATGAAGTCTCAAGTTGATCTTGTGCATACTTGGTAGGATGTTTATAGAGCATGCTACCTCTAACCAAATTTATGACTTTTATAGTCACATCATATTCCATTATATTTTTGTTATGTTTGTGGAGCCTATTTTCATGTTAGAGTATGGTACACCTTCCATGTGTTACACTCGGGTATTTTTACGGCGGTCCCGCTCGCGGTGAGTGGGTCAGGGGGGTTCGGGGGCGAAGCCCCCAAAGCAAATTTTCATGGGTGGTTTATTAACCCATGGGTAATGGGTAACCGTTATGGGTTGTTTTTGGGCCCATGGTTTTTTCGGTCTTTTTCCCATTGTTTTGATACCCACGGTTTTTGCCCTTGGTTTTGATACCCATGGTTTTGTATCAAACTGCTTAAGCAGTTGTCTATTTATATGGTCTTATGCATATGATAGATGTACAAGCAAATGTATTACAGATGTGTTTTGAATTCGGGTGTGAATTCTGTAGAGTTTGTTGAGCATAGCTCCAAACGGATCTGGGTATTGTATTGAGAGAGTGGAGGCTTTTAATAAAATCTGAGTAAGTGATTCTTGGTGGACGTAGCCCAAATTGGGTGAACCACGTTAAATCTTGTCTCTCTGTGTTGTGTTATTTATTCTGCACTTTTATTTCAGATCTGCAATATTTTTCTGCATATTAGTTTCTACTGTTGCGATTCTGTAAGGGATTATTCCGCATATTTTATCTCTTATTTCCTAACAATTTTTCACCCACATTTCTCTTTTCTCATAAAATTTTTCTCCCATGATAAAGTCTCTAACATATGAGTATGAAACTAACACCTTAATGTGGTTTGTGATGAACATGCTTCGATTTTTTGAGTACAAACATGATGGCATAAACCTAATTTTCTATGTTACTATATTTTAATTCATAATCCTTTAGTGTTTGAATGAATAAATCCACTAGTTGCTCCATTCCTTGTTCATTTTCTTATGACAAGACAACAACAACACTCACATCAGTTGCATAGCCATAAAGGATGAATTCCTTGGAAGAATCTAGGTTGATTGTGTGTTGGCACGTAAATAATTTCTTGTTTGATTGTTTTGAAGATCTCTTTTCCTTATACTTCCATATTAAGACCATGTCCTTCTTGAGCATGAGGGTGATAGGATGAACCATTCCTATAAAGTTAGGAATGAATCTCCTAACAAAATTGATTTTTCCAAGGAAGGATTGCAAATATTTCTTGTGTGCCGGTAGGGAAAGAGAATGGATGGCCGAAACATGCTCAAGATCAATAGAAATTCCATCCCTTGAGACTACATGGACGAAAATATTTCCCTGTTCCACATAAAAATTACAGTTCTTGGGGTTAAGAGACACCCCAAACTCTCTACATCTCTCAAATACTTTCTCCAGGTGATCCGTGTGATCCATAATCTAAGTTTAGAAGAAAATTATGTCATCAAGGTAAACTAAGATGAACTCATTGATTTATCCTTTGAAGGAAATATCCATAGTGTGCTGAAATGTTGCACCTCTATTTGACAGACCAAAGGGCATATTATGAAATGTATATGTTCCCAATTGGTTGTAAACATTGTTTTGAATTGATCCTATTCATTTAATAGGATCTCGATTGAAGATAGGATACCCATCTAATATAGAGAAATTTTGCGTGTTAGCCACCATCTATAAAATATGATCTAGAGAAGAAAAAGGATAATTATCCTTCAAAGATTCCTTATTCAGATCTCTAAAATCAACACATAGTCGTATTTCACCATTCTTCTTATGTAATGGAACAAATATTGGTGACCTAGATAGAGTACTTGATTGGAAATATTATCTTCACCTTGATGATGTTAGGTTGTGGAGGTTGTTTTTATGTGAGAAAGTGTTGAAGACTGTACACTAAGAGTACTATACACTTTCCATAGTTGTCTCATTGGGGTTTGGAGTCGGGCCGGGCCATGGGCGGCCCCACAGTAGTAGGGGTTGGGGGTGCAGCCCCGATTTTTTTTTTTGGGCCTTAAAACATGTCCAATATATCGGGAAAATTGATTTTCTCATATGGGCAAGTTTTTTGACCCATAGGTTTATGGGACGGTTTTGGCCCATGGTTTTGTAAAATTGCTTAAGCAGTTGTCTATTTATATGGTTTTGTGCATATGGTAGATATAATGAAAACATTGCAGATGTGCTTTGAATTTGGGTGTGAATTCTATAGAGTTTGTTGAGCATAGCTCCAAATAAATCTGGGTATTGTATTGAGAGAGCGGTGGCTTGTAATAAAATATGAGCAAGTGATTCTTGGTGGATGTAGCCTAAATTGGGTGAACCACGTTAAATACTATCTCTTTGTGTTGTGTTATTTTATTTTTCACTTTTATTTGAGATCTGTAATATTTTCTACATATTATTTTCTACTGTTGCGATTCTATGAGGGATTATTCCACATATTTTATCCCTTATTTCCTAAAAATTGGTATCAAATCCTGGTTTTGTTTGCTTTGAAGTTTTGAATCACAGGGAAAGTTTTATCTTGAGTGGGAGCTATGGCAAGATGATGGAAGATATAGGGTTGATAAATACAATGGGTAGAATTTCAGTCTTTGGAAGATGCAGATGGAAGATTACCTTTATCAGAAGCATATTTATATTCCATTGTCTAAGAAGGTGAAAAACCCTCGAGCATGACAGATGCAAAATGGGATTTGCTAGATAGGAAGGCACTTGGGAAAATCCGGCTATGTCTTGCATCTTGATATTATTTAATGTTTCAAAGGAAAAGACTACAAAAGAACTTATGGATGCATTAGGGAAGTTATATGAAAAACCCTCTACCTCTAATAAGATATTTTTAATGAAAAATTTGTTTAATATGAAGATGTCTGAGAATGGTTCAGTAGAAAATCATTTGAATGATTTTAATATGGTTGTAAATATGCTAGCTTCGGTTATAATAGAATTTGATGAAGAAGTTAGGGATTTATTAGTTCTGTGCTCTTTACCTAAGAGTTGGAATAGCCTAGTAATGACAGTAAGCAACTCGGTTCTAGCTAACTCAAAGTTGAAGTTTGAGGATGTTGTAGGGGTGATTCTAAGCAAGGAAATGCAAAGAAAAATCTTTGGTGAATCTTCTACTTCAGGGAATGCTTTGATAGTGGAAACTAGAGGGAGATAGAAGAATAGAGGAAGCCATGAAAATCAAAGGATCGAAGCAAGGTCAAAATCCAAAAGCAAGATAGTATCTTTGACACTTGTGGAAAGTCTAGGCATGCAAAGAAGGATTCATTGGGAGATTTGGGACAAGAAGAAACAACGGGAAGAAAAAAAGGAGGCAAATGTGGCAATGAGTAATGTATGTCAGCATGCTTTGATTCTTTCTTTGCATAATATTACTAAATATTGGGTTTTGATTCAAGGATTCTTTCCATGCTACTCCACATAAGCATTATTTTGTTGATTATGTTCAAGGAGATTTTGGGTATGTTTTTCTTAGTGATGATGAGCCTTGCAACATAGTTGGAAAAGGTTCTATTCGGGTTAAGATGCAGAATGGGAATACTTGGCTATTGAAGGATGTCATACATGTGCCTACATTAAGACAAAATTTGATATTAGCAGGGCAGTTGGGAAGTGATGGTTATACTATGATATTTATAGTGGAATCTTGGAAGGTTACTAAGGGTTCTCTTGTCGTGGAAAGAGGTAAGAAGGTTGGAACCTTGTATTTAACTACTTATAGCACTAATGTTTATAATCTTGTGGCTTCAAAAGTAGATACAACATTGTGGCACTATAGGCTCGGACATATGAGCCATAAGGGCATGGAGATCATAAAGAAGAATTTTCTGGATATACAGAAATAGGTTTGGAGTTCTGTGAGCATTGCATATATGGGAAACAAAAGTGAGTAAGGTTTCTCAAGGTTGGACCTACAAAGAAAGAGAGTAATTTAGAGCTGGTGCATTCTGATGTGTGGGGTACGACTCAGGTATCATCTCTTGGGGGTTCAATTTATTATGTTACTTTTATTGATGATGCAACAAGGAAAGTTTGGGTTTATTGTATTAGAAAAAATCTGATGTATTTGACACTTTTGTTAAATGAAAATCCTCGGTAGAGGATGAAATAGGTCTTAAGCTAAAATGTCTCACGTTAGATAATGGAGGGATTATTACAGCAATGAATTTAATGATTATTGTTCTAAGAATGGAATCAGTAGGCAAAATATAGTTCCGGGAACTTCTGATAGAATGGGATGTCGAAAGGATGAACAAAACAATAATGGAATGTGCTAGGAGCACACGGTTACATGTGGGACTTCCTCTTTCTTTTTGGGCAAAAATTGTGAGCCTTTGTTGTGTACTTGATAAATAGAGGACCCTAAAGTGCCTTGGATGGAGGCATACCCGAGGAGGCTTGGTATGGTAAGAAAGTTGATTATTCATTTCTTAGAGTCTTTGGATGTGAGTTTTTTTCCATATAAAAAGGATGATAGGACCAAGCTAGAGGCTACATCGGAAAAATGTACTTTCATAGGTTATGGTGGTCATGACTTTGGATATAAATGTTGGAGTATTAAGGATAAGAAAATCATTCAATCTAGGGATGTGGTCTTTAATAATAAATTCATTTATAATCGAAGTTGTAGGAAAATAGGGAAGAATCCAAGAAAGAGTATGCAATGGTAGAGGATCTTCCGGATGAGAAAGTAGCACATGAATCAGTTCAGGAACCTCCTCAATAGGAACCCCAAACTCCTATATTGAGGAGGTCTTCTAGGGTAAGAAGAGAGCCTGAACATTTTTCTCCTTCTCTTTATTATTTATTACTCACTTGATAATGGAGATCTAGAGAGCTTTGATGAAGTAATGTAGGTAGATGCGGGAAGAAGTGGGAGCAAGGCATGGATGAGGAGCATCAGGCTATCATGGAGAACCAAACATGGGATTTGGTAAATCTACCCAAAGGTAAAATGGCATTATAGAACAAGTGGGTGTTCAGAGTCAAAGAGGAAGGAGGAAAGAAAATATATAAGGCTTGGTTGGTGGTCAAGGGGTTTGCATAGAAAAAGGTATAGATTTTGATGAGATTTTTTCTCCTGTAGTAAAAATGACTTCTATTAGAACTATTCTTGGAATAGTTACAGTAAAAGACTTGCACTTAGAGTAGCTTGATGTAAAGACTAGATTTTTCCATGGTGATTTAGAGGAGGAACTATATATGTAGCAACTAGAGGGCTATGAGGTCAAAGGTAAAGAGGAGATGGTGTGCAAACCGAAGAAGAGTTTGTATGGCTTGAAAAAATCTCCACGTTAATGGTATAAGAAATTTCATAGCTTCTTGATGGAGCAAGGATATAATAGATATCATTCGATGATTGGGTGTATATAAAGAAATTTGAGGATGGCAGTTATATTATCCTTTTTATGTATGTGGATGACATGTTAGTTGCAGGTAAAAACATGCAGGAAATAAAAGTACTCAAGAAGCAGCTAAGTGAATCCTTTATTATGAAGGATTTGGGGGCAGCCAAACAAATCCTTGGTATGAGGATATCTCGGGATAGGAAGGAATGAAAGCTAACTTTATCTCAGGAAGAGTACATTAAGAAGGTCTTGGAGAGGTTTAATATGCAAGATGCTAAACTGGTTGGGACTCCTTTGACAAGCCATTTCAAGTTATCAAAGGAACAGTGTCCCAAGACAGAGCAGGAGAGAAACCAGATGTCCAAGGTACCTTACTCATCAGTGGTTGGTAGTTTGATGTATGTCATGGTGTGCACTAAGCCTGATATTTCCCATGTAGTGGGAGTGGTGAGTAGATTTATGAGTGATCCAGGTAGAGATCATTGACAGGTAGTAAAGTGGATCCTTCGGTATTTAAGAGGGACCATGGGGACAATTTTGTGCTACAGTGGATCAAACACCACTTTGTGTGGTTATGTAGATTCAGATATGGCTGGAGATGTAGATAGTAGGAGGAGCACAACAGGTTATGTTTACACTGTAGGTGGGACAACAGTAAGATGGATTTTACAATTACATAAGTTGATGGCTTTATAAACCACGGAGGCTGAGTATGTTTCTGCCATAGAGGCAAGCAAGGAAATGATTTGGTTATAGCAATTACTTAAGGAGTTGGGGCATAATCAGGAGGAAGAAAAGTTACATAGTGATAGTCAAAGTGCTATACACCTAGTTAAGAACTCTACTTTCCACTGTAGGACGAAACATATATAGTTAAGGTACCATTTCATCAGGATAGTTTTGGAGGAAGAGAAGTTGAAGCTAGAGAAGATTCATACCATTCAGAATCCTACAAACATGATGACAAAGGTGGTCATAAAGGTAAAACAAAATCTATGTTCAACTTTGGTTGGTCTTCATAGAAACTAGTGAAGGGTTGAGAAGCTTGCTCAAAGGAAAACTAGTCTCCAAGTGGGAGATTGTTAGGTTGTGGAGCCTTTTTTCATGTGAGAAAGTGTTGAAAAATATACACTAAGAGTACTTTATAATTTCCATAGTTGTCTCATCGGGGGTTGAGGCTTAGGCCAAACACCGAATGGGGGTTCGGGGTGGTACCCCTAGTAGCGAGGGTTCGGGGCACACCCTGCATTTTTTTTGGGCCTTAAAACGTGCCCGATATATCGGGAAACATGATTTTCTCATATGGGTAGGTTTTTTGACCCATAGGTTTATGGGACAGTTTTGGCCCATGGTTTTGATACCCAAGGTTTTGTCAAATTGATTAAGCATTTGTCTATTTATATGGTTTTGGGCATATGGTAGATATAATGAAAACATTGCAGATGTTCTTTGAATTCGGGTGTGAATTTTGTAGAGTTTGTTGAGCATAGCTCCAAATAGATCTGGGTATTGTATTAAGAGAGTGGTGGCTTGTAATAAAATTTGAGTAAGTTATTCTTGGTGGATGTAGCCCAAATTGGGTGAACCATGTTAAATATTGTCTCTTTGTGTTATGTTATTTTATTTTACACTTTTATTTGAGATCTGTAATATTTTATACATATTAGTTTCTATTGTTTTGATTTTTGAGGGATTATTCCACATATTTTATCCCCTATTTCCTAACAAATGATTTTAGACAACTCTCTCCTCATGAGGGCTCTATCCTTGGGTTTCTTGGCCTCTATTTTGTGTAATGGGCTTGATACTAGGATCAAGGTCAATCAAGTGTTTAGAAATACTTGGATCAAATCCTTTTAGGTCCTCATAATCCCATGAAAATATGTCACTATATTTATGAAAGAGAAAGATGAAGGCCTACTTTTCATCATGTGCACAAGCTTTATTCAACAACAATTCATTGACACATGTAATAGTGACTAGGAGAAGTCTTCTTGTCTTTGCACAGCGTATATATTTTTCTTCACCCTTGAAATCATCATCTAGGCTGAATATTTTCTCTAAGGTAACCAACCATTTAGGAATATTTTTCATCTTTAACTATATCACTTGGTCACCATAGCTGTCATGCAAGTCAGCTTGCATGCTTGAAAAGAACTCAACTTCATTCTGAATGAACTAGACAATCTGCGCATCACTGTCAAAGACTTTTCTACGATATTGTTTTCTGGAATGGATTCTTTGATCACCATTTTAACATGTTGCATGTCTTCTTTGATAAAATCCTTAGTACGAGAGAAATCTAAACCAAGTGTAATGATTTGATCTACTTATTTTTTCATCATCCTTGGCACCACCTATAAATGTAGAGCATCACAACTCTCAAGAAGGTCCCAAAATCTATGTTTATAAGATTTTAGAAGCTTATTATTTGTCACACACTTGTTGGTAACTTTTTGGATAACCAATTCTATGTCCACAAATATCTGTAACACCTTAATCCTTTTCTTCTCAACAATAAGAAGACCATGCACCAATGTTCCATATTCTGCTACATTTTTGGAGCATGTGAGCTAAAACACATGCGCGATGAAGAAATTATCATCCTTGGGGAAAATGAGAAAAACTCCTTCACTCGCATTGTTTCGATTCTATAACTATTAAAACAACTTCCAAAGAGAATATTTCCCTTTATTTTACTTAATCGTGCATGATAACACAATATCTTCTTCAAGGATGTAGTAAGTGTCAATCCTAGTTTCAAAAGCTTTAAGATCTTAAACATATGGATAAAAATTTTGGTGCCTTTCCATGTACTCATCTAACACTAAGTCAAGTAGAGGAGGAGGAATATGATTCTCTTCGAAACTTGTTCTTGGCCTTCTTGGATTATGCACTTGGTGTTGAGAGGAGATGGGTCATATGACTCAACATGTAAATAAAATATTGGCTCAATTTTTATAGTAAACTGGGTACCATACCTTGTTCTTAATAACATATGAGACCAATTAGAAGACAAGTAACCACCCACTTTAGTAGTAAAATCCCTTGATAGACATAAGGAAAATAAAGGAGGTAGGTCAATGATTGACACATCTTGAGTTATAGTGAGGCTTGGAAATGCATGGAGGGTTAACTCAATATTCTTGAGACCTAAGACATCAACAATTTTCTTAGGCATGATAGAAGTACTAGCGCTGAGTCAATCATACAATTGTGCACACGGTGTGTACCTTTGATCATGGACATATAGAAGGTAGGGTTTTGAAAACCTTACTTAATTTATTCTCCTCTACTTGAAAAATATTGATAGCAACAAATGGTTTTTGGATATCCGGATCAATGCGCAACAGTTGGACCAGAGCTTCATGTAATAGGTCACACAAAGATGGAATGGCCAACGTTTCCCACATTGTGACATTCACATTTGTCTTCTTCATCGATCCACAATGTTGAATGGAAGGCCCATTTATTTGTGCATTTGGGGCATAACAATATCCTTTCTTATTTGTTTAGGCATAGAGGGGGCCTTAGATTACAAAGAGGCTTTACCTACCAAAGGGGGTGCACACCACTTTAGGAAGAGTTTTTCACATAGCTTCACGTGTAAGAACTTGCACACCTTTACTGTTGGATTCCTTAATTGCATATTTTTCTTTTGAGGATTACCTATGTGACATGAGTTGAAGGTTGTGTTCATGAGTCTAGTATTATCTTGTTATAGCTTGGGTTATAAGAAAATTGGGCACACGATTCGTTAAGACTGTCCATATTTGGATTGAATTCACATAAGTCCTTAGTGTTAAAGAACATTAGGTTGGTCTCTAGAGGAGCTTTAGGATTTTCTTACTTTTATGCTTCACCCACACTAGTGGAATATTTATAGTTAGAGGCATTCTAGATCATATAATCCTGTGCACACATGACATTAGCACAATGGTATTGACTACAAGGCACATTGCAAGGAAAGTACCATTCTGACTCTTGAGCCACATTGTTCTGAACTATAACTAGTGCTTGACTTGTGTTGGGTGATGGGAGAGGTTGCAAAAGAGGAACCACTTGTAAGGGTAGGTGCATGTTAACATTTCATCTATCATTTTTTGGTTTTATCCATATCTCTAGTTTGCATACTAATTCCCCTAGGGCTTATGGATTTGATTTTCCCTTTATCGAGAATTGTTTCTATAGGCTTGCGTCTCTTTGCTTCTTCCAAATATATGACCTTATTGGATAAGTTTATAATCAAGGATTTCATTTCTTCATCCCCTTTCTGATGTGTGGGAGAGTGTGATGTGGATGCAACAAGTTACACACTCTACTCGGAACAAAAAAATAGAAGGTTATGGCACTGAGAAAATTATGGGAATAAGGGCATAGGTGGTCTAGGAGATAACTTTCCCACCTGAATGAGACTATTTTCTTCCCTTATTGCAATATTATAAGCAACAGGTAAGGTTCTACCTCCCATGGATTGAATCATGACTGAAATGTCACTATTTAAGGCCCTTAGATAGTACAAGAAATTATGTTGGGAATTAGATCTTATCACTTGAGGATTATTGTCCAAAGTATTATGATACTTGATATTGAAATTATTCATTTGTTCATTGGGTGCCATCTTTGTTGTAGTCAATTTCTCCACTAGTGATAGGTGATCTGACTTGTCTTCAAAGTAATTGCATAGAGTTGTTCCAAGCTCATCCCAGTGGCAATAGATGCATGTCTCAAACCTCTGTACCACTAAATCACTTTTCCTTTGAATGAGGATGTAAGTTGCATGATTGCTACATCATCGTGCATGATCAGATATACATAGAACATATTTTCTACATCCTATATGTTCTCAACATGGGTGACAGGATTCTCACAAGTAAAGTATGGAATACTCTTGAGTGTGGTTATTGGCATATCATGTTGTGCATTCAGAATAAGAGGACGTCTTCCAGGTGAAGTTGGAAAATATCCTCTGAGAAGGAGGTGGTTGTATTGTCATAGTATCTTGCATAGGTCTATTGAGAGGTGGAGTAGAAAGTACAAAACACACTTTGGAGATGGAGATGTATGTGCGATATGTCTTCTACATGTTTTTCTTGGAGAAATCTAGATATTCTCAAAGGATTATTCGGTCGTTGCACTTTATCTTGTAATCTTCTCATGAAAGGCACACAGACTATTAAAACAGGAGATCTGAGTGTTGGGAGTCACAAGATGTGTTGAAATGAGCCTCCAAAAGGCTGTAAATCACTAAGCCACACACCAAAACTTAGCAATGATGAAATTTAAGGTTTCAATACTTATCCCACTTGGCGTGCCAAAAACTATTGGTTCTCAAACTTACACTTGTCTCAGATCTGTTTGAACTCATTCATTGATGAAACAATGGCACTATCTCCAAGTTATGGGACCTTGCACACTTGAGCTATAACTTCGGAGAAGGTTGGTTCCTCTACCTATTTCTACTGCTACTCCTAAATCTGAAAAGGAAATCCTAAGCTAAAACATGCCAAGGAACCAAGGATAGAAGGATAAGTGAAAATGGAAACTAAAACTAAGCAAGGCAATAGGACTAGAAAGAAGGTGGATGAACATGATCAAATTTGAGTAAAAAATGAAGTAAAGATGCATAGAGGAAGTCTAGACATGCGTATCATGAACCCAAAAATAGTAGGACACTCATTTTCACATGACACAATCAGAAAATGAGTTGTAAGGGACATGAGATATCACATCAAAACACACAACATGAAAGGAAGGAAAGGAAGAAGAATAAAAATAGGTCAAAGATCGAATGTCCACAAAACAATTCTTCTATTACTTCCGAAATCCATAGTCAATTAC
Source organism: Taxus wallichiana var. yunnanensis (assembly GCA_018340775.1). NCBI lineage: Eukaryota > Viridiplantae > Streptophyta > Pinopsida > Cupressales > Taxaceae > Taxus > Taxus wallichiana. The sequence continues at coordinate 515,958,318 of CM031237.1, read as the reverse complement.
AATAGCGTATGGGGCTGATATCCATATGAAAAGACTAGATCTAAAGGTCTACAACTCAAAATGCAAGATAATGCCTATAAAAAATAAAAATATTCCACCCCTTATCAATGAGAAATAGTGAGAGGAAAAGGAGGGATAATATTATTTGAAAACTTAATCACCAACAACTAGTAATGAATTCCTAAAAAATCTATCAAATTTTCTTCTCCATGTCTATTTGGCATGTGGGAGAAGGAAATGGGTGAGATCTAAATCAAATTGGGTGGTTGGAGAAATCAGATCCTGTATTAATGGCATGAGAGATGTTTTCCATCTTCTCACCTACCCAATCCCCCAAAATTTGAACTTGAGTGATCTGGAGTGTAACCCATATCATTAGCTATTTTTCATCTTCTACCACGTGTCATACTTTAGTTGGTTGCAAGGATTTGGTGCTATGTTGGTATAATTTAATAGGTTGTGTGTGGTTCATTCAATGTCTAATAGTCCACATGGCACTGGAATTGGTTTAGAGGAATGTGCAATAGTGCACAAAGGAAAGAAGCGTGGAAGAAGAAAGTAGAAGGAGGCACGCAAAAGTAATGTGTGTGGGAGGAATAAAAGGAATAATTGCAAGAGTTACATATGGAAGAGGAGAAACCATTACAACGTAATGCGTAGAAAAAAGAAAAGGGGTGTGCAAGAATGTCGGGGACTTAGCTTATTTTGGGAATTCTCGAGGTGTGTGAAACAGGTACATGAACTGCTGGGAGGAATGTGAATGTGCCGAGAGTTGGCACAAGGAAATATGTGATAGATAAATGAAAATAAGAGAAGATGGAAGGTGAAAAGAAAATGTGAGAGTGCAAAAGGGAGTGCGAGGGGGTGCTACTAAGAAGACATGCCAAGAGAACAATTGGAGTGCACACAACCTGCAATGTAGAACCTTAGAGCCAGGATGGAAATATAATTTTTCCAAATAACTAGGGAAGTTATCTTGGATAACAAGTTACCATTGGTATAATGGTGGTATAACACCTCCTTCTTTGCTTCATCTAAAATGTCTTCCTTCTTTTCATTATATGGGTACCATCCACCATCCATCACCTCATATTTGAGACTCCAACCAAGGGTTGGAGAAGTTGAAGAGAATATTCAACACCAAGGGGTAATTTCTATTCTTATGGAGAACTTGTCCATGACACAAAACTGCATGAAGCAGCAGGTAGACCGACATCACGGTGAAATACATTTGAAGTCGGTGATTGGGTTTAATTGCATTTACAACCATATAGGAAAATTTTCTTGAAGCAATAGAAGAAGGATAATAATATATCTCTTAAGTATTATGGTCCTTATCAAGTGTTATAGAATATTGGTAATATAGCATATAAACTGAAACTTACTCCAGCCACTTCAAAATATCTAATCTTCCATGTATCTTTCTGAAGAAGGTAATTGGATAGACCCTATCTGCCTAAATATTGTTACCAAAGAGTTACACAGAGGGAATAATCATATTGGAACTAGAATGCATCCTTCAACATGCACCGAGTAATTGAGGACAAGGGCCATCACCGATTATTTGATCAAGTGGAAAAATATAGATAATGAAGACACAACTTGGGAGGATGCAAATTTCTAGCCAGCAGTATCTAGAGCTTCTCAACATTGGGGAAATTCTTTCTTCAAAGGGAGGTGTGTGATATTCCCTTAGTCATATATCTTACATTAGATGTGTATAGCCAACTTGTGGCTATCATAACTTCTTATCATAATGTATCTATTTTAGATGTGTTATTGTATCTTTAGTGGGTTGGCCTTAGTGATGGCCATAACATAGGAATAGTATATATAGAGGCTAGTAAGTAGTATTTCATCATCATATTCAAAATTTGAGTCTTATTTCATGGTTTTGAGGTTTCCCCCTCGAAATGGATATTCTATACTACTTTCATATTGTGATCATTTATTTACAATCTTGTGTTCTTTAAGGTTCTCTTGTTGCTTATATTCTTATTTATCCAAGAAATTTCCTACTGATTCCCTTTCTTTCTATGATTATAGATGAAAATAATATCCCCGCATAAGGGCACATGGTTACCTCGAATTTAATATCTTAGAGGGATTATTTTTTTGAAAACAAGAAGTCATTTTTATGGCCTCTTACATGTTAGATACACTATGTAGGGTCTTGAAGTTTCTAGAATTTTGTCTCCTTAGATACCCTCATGCCCTAGATAAATGCATAAGGAATATTTATGACTTTATGTTCATAGGCTTAGATCTCACATGGAGGATATTTTTACCTCTTTCTACCCTTTGGTTTACAAGATAATGTTTGAAACATTGATTGCTATATATTCTACAAAAGTGCTCAAGTCCATTAGACATATTGGAAATGTTTTCTTTTAACCCAGGTACACTGTAATAATGATAGATGGATTACTTATTAGAAGTAAAATACACTGAGATGGGGGTGAATAAGTGTTCTTAAAAATGGGTAAGTGCACCAAGTTGGGGGACAATTAAGTGGACATCAAATCCTGAATTTTACATTAAAAACAACAAAATATCAAATTTAGTCTTCCACGGACTTGAAACCTATCGAAAAGTAAAAAATATGTCATAAAAATGGTACCATTGCGTAGGGGAGACTGTTAGCTTTGTATAAATATTGATTTTAAAGTGAATAGAATAGGATAAATATCATTTTATAATTTTTTAATAATAGTAGGTCTTTAAGACACTTTTTCCCGTGAATGTTTATGTCTAGGTTTAAGACTACAAATTTTGTTTCACTTATCAGAATGTGATAAAACTTATACCATCCCAACTGTGGTGAAATTATATACATGTTAAAAAAAAATTATTTGATTTCAATATTTTTTGATGAATTTATGGCGGGCAAATGGAAAGTGCTCTGTTTTCTTTATGTTTTCATACCACTTTCATGGAAAAAATCATAAAAATAAAATATTACTCAAAAAAATAAAAATAAAATCCATCCCAAGATAGATAGTGGCATCTAACTTCTCACCAAAGGAGAAAAATATATATCAATTTTTGATCATCCAAATCGTGGGCAACTATAATTTTATAGGCGTTTTTAAAAAAAAAAACCAAGTCATTGAATTTTGAGTGTTTAATATAGCTAATTTTGTCCATTTTTTTAAAATTAGTATTTTAGAAACTAGATTCCGGATGCTACGATTCATATTAATATAAGTTTTTCTAATTTTGAGTGTATATATTGCTAATAATCCCTACAAGTTGATATTATGTTGTTATTTACAATACGACGTCCACTTATGACCCCCTTTTTGTCCCCCAACTTGCTGCACTTACCCAAATATTTTCTTTCAATTATCTTTACACAATAACTTGCATGAACCATTAAAGCAACATAGTTATCTTAAAATGCATAAACAATCATTCATAAGAACAAAAAGAAAGAGAGAACACACATATATAAATGGGAAACCCTCGAGGGAAGATAACCCATTAATAACTTCTACAATTGAACTAATTTTCTAGAAATGATTAAAAAATCTCAAATTCACTTGAGAACCTACTCAACTTGGAGCACCAATCCCAAATAGCTAAGAAAATACTTAACTAGGTCTTAGTAAGTACTAACTTGCAAGGAAGCACAAAATCCCTAAGTTAATCAAAGACCAACTCAGCCCACCAAAAATGTTTTTCACCTTATTTACCCTCATTTTCTTATTCAAAAAATGATGAAAATCATTATGCCTTTCTTCTCTTAATAACTATTCAAATTTGCATGATATTCTTCTTCACTCATCAATATTCTTAACTTTGACATAGGCACGTAAAAATTGACCTTCACAAGTGACCAACTTCATGATATTTAACAAAATATATATTCCCATGGTCTACAAAACCTCTTACTTCTCACACAAGCACTATTTTGCTCATGTACTCTCACTTCTCTGGACTAGGCCTAAAACTTCCTTGCACATATATACATGATTCAAGAACATATACAACTAGGATGGTCATGTACACCTAAAAAACCTAGGTTGGCCATAGAACAAGCCTTAGAACATCTAAAAAACATGAAATATTTACAACATAAACTCCTTTTTGATTGTCTTAGCTTAGTTAGGTCTTTTTCACCTTTGGGTCTTATGAAAACCTACTTGCATTAGGTTTGCATGATTAATGAAACACCATGAATTTATTGGGCTCACATGATCATATTAAAAAATCAAAACCCTTTCAAAAATTGTCTTTGAAATCTAATTACCTCATCCATGCTTGATTAGCTTTTCACCTTGCATTCATGCCATGAAATCTCCTTAAGAACACACTCTCAAATCACCTCAAAAACCAATCATGATAATTTGACATCATAGGACCACTTAGAGGTTTAAACCTTTCATGAAACCACTATAACATGAAGAATGGGTCTCTAAGACCCTCTTTCATCCATTTTTTCATCTTGGCCAATGTAATTCTTAAGAGATACAATAATTTCTTGAAAAAATAGACATTTATCTACACATTTTCTCTTTCAACTGACCAACCACCACCACCCGGAGGTACCGAAAATTTTTACTACATGCCACAAAGTGGTTTATTCAGAATTATGAATCCATTTTGAGAATATTTTAACAAATATTTCCTATCGAGTCCTTATTAGGTTTTAGGAGGATTTATGAACATTTTTGGTGTTACCAATTGTTCATAAATTATAGGACATCAAATCTAAATCTAATGCCATGAATTATTAGCTAGGACCATTCCCCATCTCTCCTTAATAGGTAAGGTTCTTGTAAAGAGGTTTAACATGCCTATGACCACCTTAAAGTGCTTCTCAATTTTGGATTCCTCATTTTATGAGCTTGATAAAGCCGAAATGCACTTTTGTGTGAAATCCATCAAACCATGACTCAAAAATCCATAAAAATACTTGAAACACCATGTATTGCCTCTTTTCATGCTCACATATGATTTTTTCTCTAAAAATTTATCATCATGATTCATTAGGGCAGGCATGATTTAATAAGGGGTCTAGGTGGAGACCTAGAATGATGGATTTAACCCTCAAAGTTAAATTTGAATGGCTTACCACCTCACTTCCATTTTAAAAAAAAATCAAACATCATTCACATTCCTATCAATATCCATGATTTCTTCCACTTCTCTTCATGCTTCATCAAAAGGTTTCTTGTGCACTTGATCTAACTAGGGTTCTATAACAATGTCTCACATCTTGCAAGATGACCATGAAAACCTTCAAGTTGTCTTTAAATTCTCTCTTTATCCTCAATATTCCATCAACATGCACTAGCATCAAGGATACATCAACCTTTTAGTTTGACATCAAGAAAATACTAAATAATCTCCCACTTTTTTATTAATGGCAAGAAATCTCAGAAATACTATAGAAACCACTCTATTTATCCCTCATTCTGAACATTAGAAACCTTTCTCCACCTTTTACATTAATTAAAAAGAGATACCTGCAGCATATTGATTGTCCCCCTTTTGTATATCACACCTAGAACTTACCATGCTGTAATTATTATAAACATCAACCAAACATGCCCGCCTATATCCATGCATACCTTCTCAACAGTACTTTCTTACTCTTGGAACTAAATATTCACCTAATTAGCTCCCCTTGAGATATTAAATTCCATAATGACTATTAGGAACATGAATTACACCTAAATCTTGTAATAAATTTTCAAATGTTTCCTTTAGTATTGGCTTGGTTAGAATTTATGCAATCTAATCCTCAGTAGATACATACTCAATCTTAACATTTTGTTCGCTAACCTCTTATCTTGGATAATGATATATGATAATAATTTCCTTATTCCTTAAATGCATGAATATATTCTTTGAAAAACGTATGGCATTTATATTATCATAATAGATGGGAATAGGATTTTCACACTCCACCTTGTAGTCCTTTAAGATTTGTTTCATCTATAGCACTTGAGTACAAAATGAAGTTATTGAAATGTCCTCACCCCCACAAGTAGATAAATTAATCAATTCTTTCTTCTTTCTTATCCATGAAACTAGGCATTCTGCTAAGAAGAAATACCCTCCACTAGTGTTCTTCATGTCATCTAGACTTCCTGCCTAATCAACATCTCAGTATAGGTTGTCAAGTTAAACTCCTTGTTCCTTGGGTACCACAACCCAAACTCCATAGTCCCCTTGAGATACCTAAGTATCCTCTTTACTTATTGCAAATGGTTTTCCTTTGGATCTACTTGAAATCTTCCCACAAGACCTACTACTTACATGATATCAGGTCTAGAGGTAGTAGTATACAAAAACTCCCAATCATTGACATGTATGATGTTTGATCTGACTTTGGAGACTCTTACTTGTTTCTTAACTTATACTCTATGATCATAATTGTTCTAATTGCCCTGCAATATTCCATTCCAAACATTTTCAACACATCTCTTATGTACTTGGCTTGTGAAATAAATTCACCTCTTTCATATTGAGTGATTTACAATCCAAGGAAGAATGATAGCTCTACAACATATAAATTTCAAATTATTTCTTCATCACATATTTCCACCAAAGATTATGTCATCCACATAGATAACCACCATTAACTGATAACCACCTTCTATCTTTATGTACAAGTTATTATTTGCAACTCCTCTTTTAAATCCTTAGCCTAATAGGTACTTGTCCAATCTAGCAAACCAATCTCTAGGGGATTTTTTAGACCATAAAGAGCCTTTTTACTCTAAAAAAATATTCCTTATCATCTGATAATAATAAACCTTTAGGTTTCTCTATGTATACCTCATCATCCGAGTTCCCATTAAGAAAGGATTACTTGGCATCCATTTGATATACCTTGAACCCTTTGAAACTTGTATAAGATAGAAAAATTATGATAGATTTAAATATCACTAAAGTAGTAAAGGTATCCTCAAATTCAACTTCTTCTTCTTGTGTATATCCCTTGTATACTAATCAAACCTTACTCCTAGTTAATTCTCCATCCTCATTCAACTTGTTTCTAAAAACACATTTTGTGTAAATGATATTCTTGTGTTTAAGCCTGGATACTAGTTCCCAAGTGTCATTATTTTCTATTTGGTATAACTCCTCATTCATAGAATTTATCCAAAACTTATCTTTACTTTCTTCTATAATATTCTTAGGTTTAATTTAGACAATAGAGTAACATTTCCTTGGTTAAGGTTACTTACCATCTTCCTCCTTATCTACACACCTACATCCTTGTTGCCAATGATTTGTGTTTTAGGATGGTATTTTTGATTCTATCTTGAAGGTCCATTTGAGTCTTTCATTTCCTCAAATTCTTATTTTTCTTCCTCATCTTTCTATATATCTTCTTATTTAGTCATGGAGTCCAAATTTTGTGATGCATTTTTTGACTGAGAATGTGACCTCGAGACAGTCTCATCAACCTTCACATTGGTTTTTTCCACTATCTTCTGCAATATCTTGTTGTAACATCTATAGGTTGAGCTTACTAATGAGTATCCCAAGAATATCCCTTTGTCAAATGTTGAATAAAAATTTACCTAGGTGTTCCTCATCTCTTTTGATGAAGCATTTACTTACAAACACTCTAAAGTACTTTACAACATGTAGGTCTACCTTTCCATAGCTCATAGAGGGTCTTATCACAATTAATCCTTATCTAACCTTAATTCAAAATATAAATTGTAGGTTTTTACTACCTCTCTCCACTAGAACTCAAATAGCCTCGAATCATTTAAAATTATCATTTCCATTTCTTAAATTTTCTTATTCTTTCTTTCAACAACCCATTATGCTTTGAGGTGTCCTAGTTACTCATAACTGTCTCCTTATCCCATGAGCTTCAAATAATTCATTAAATTTATTTTACCACAAATATCCTTCTCTTTCAATCCTTATACACTTGATTTTTTTCATTCTTGTCATTTTTAACTAGTAACCTAAATTCCTTGAACTTATCAAGAGCTTCTGAATTTTCTTTCAAGAATGCTACCCAAGTCATTCTTGTGTAGTCATCTATGAGTAGCATGAAGTAGTTATTTCCTTGAATGATTTGAACCCTCATAGGTCCAAAATAATTAGTGTGTATTATATCTAAAGGTCTTGAAGTAGATTACTCTTTAGACTTTAATCCCCTTATAGTTTTCTTATCATGTTGACATGTCTTGCAAACTATGTTTATAGGTTTGGTTATTTTAGGCCTATTCTTCACACACTTCTTGGAGCTAATATTGACCAAGTTATCAAATTTTAGGTGGACTAACTTTCTATGACATATCCAACATTAATCCATATTTCACATGAAGCATTTATACTTATTTATCCCACTCAAGACATACATATTGATCTCAGTTTTCTTAGCCTTGGCAATTAATCTTCCTAATTTGTCTTTTATTATATCACACCCTTTGTCATGAAATATCAGTGTGTGTCCTTGACTGCACATTTGACTTACACTCAACAAGTTTTGTTTCAATCCTTCTACATACAACACATTTTTTGTCTTGGTCTTCCCATTGTCCAAACTCAAGGTACCCTTGCCAACAATATTGGCAGATGTGTTATCTCCAAATCTCATTATACCTAAAGCATTATTCTTCAATGAAATGAACTTGTTCTTGTCCCATGTCATGTGGCTTGAGAAACCACTATCTATATACCATATCATATCTTCATTTTGAATGTGAAAATTAGTTTGGGCTATCAAATATTCTTTTCCTTTATTATTTTTTTCCTCCTTTACCTCATCTACAGGGTTTGACTTCATGGTGTCTACCTTTTTATCTTGACTTATCTTCCTCATATTATCATCTTTTAATATCTAGCAATATGTCATATTTTTTTACATTTGTAGCACAAAATTATGCTTCTATTGTTGAAATGAGCATTCATTTCATTCCTCCATGATGAATTGATTCTATCATGATATATACAATCTACATCTCTATTTTTATATTGTTTCCATTAGAAAAAATATCCTTCAAAATGATTTATATACCTTGGATTTACTCGTTAGTGTCATCATGAGGTCTAAAATTCACAACTCTATGTACATATTGATTACATAAGAAAAATATCCATTGAAATAATTTTCATACCTTGTCTTCTTGATAGGACCTGTCTTTAATTTTTCATTATAATCACTTCTTGATGATCCAATATCCTTTGATATCTGAAACTCCTTATTCTTCTTTTAATATTCCTTAAAACCAATACCTACCTTATCATTTTCCTTTCTCTTTTTAATTATTTTTGAAACTAAGACCTGCCTTAACATGTGGAGACCTCTAACTACTCAATATATCACCTAGAACTTCATATCTCTTTTCAAAATTTTGATGTGTCTTCAAATTGTTGTTTTCCTAGTCCAAGTCTTCCTTAATTTACTCCATCTCTATTCTAAACTCAGTACATTATTACTCATTGGTGGTCTTAAGACTTGTTGTTATAAGCTCAATCTAAGTTTCCAACTATTTTATAATATTATCATATTCATTAGCCTTGTTATTGAATTATTCCTCAAAATCCTATTGGAAGCACAATGGACTAAGGGGGTGAATCATTGCTACAAAAACTTTACTTTATTTTACATTCATTAATTGAAACATTCATTCAACATCCATAAACCATGCAAGATTATTTAGTATGTACAAAAACTTACAAGTTCATACAAATAGAGAGATAACACAAGACACTAGATGTAAGTTGGAAACCATCAAGGGGAAGAAAATCAAATGAAACCTCTACTAATAAATCATAACAAAGGACTCATGTGAATATTACACATCACATAAGATTTATTAAGTGAATAACTTACTTCACAAGGAGCACCCACCCCTATTTAGTATAAAACCCATTATAATAAGAGGCTACTACCCCATAATGTGATAAATAACCTACTCAACCACCTAAAAATAGAATACCACTGAAGATATGTTTCTCACACAACTGATAGTGATCTAAATACAACTCAAAATACAAAAACCCTCATCAAACTTCTCTCTCCTAACTTGCTCAAATATTATTCTTCATAGGTTGAATAGTTATATTTCCCTCACTCACCTTATCTTAAATTTTCATCAACTCATCACACCTCTCCTTAGATTTATCATTTAACCCTATAATGTCCTCTTCCTCCTCCTCTAGCTCAATCACATCCTCATAGGCACAAGTAGTCACAAATGACCAAACACAATGCTCTTTTATACTTGACCCACCCCATAATGACCATATGTAGGATAATACCATTAATTCCGGTCATGAAAAATATAAAACACATCTAAAAATCCATATAAATCAACTCAAAAGATCCATTTTGTTCATAAAGGGTCGAGACAACACTAACAAACACCAAGAAACTCAAACAAGATCAAAACAAGTTCTTCCTCTCCTAACGAATGAAATAGGATCTGTAAGGGAACATAGAAGATTTTTCATGACTCAAAAAGCTCAACATAATTCAAGAATAATTATTGAGCATCACAAACAAGCACAAGAAGCACTAAAACTTCCAACACTACCATGAAACACTCCAAGAAGAAAACATGCACAACTAGGTCTTCAAGCACCCAAAATTCAGTCCCATAAAAATTAGTTTACATAGAAAAACTCATCATCAAGGTTAAATTATTATTTAAATGGAAAGGTATCTGAATATACTTTCTTTACAATCTCATTTCAAGCTCCAAATCATAGTGCAATGAATCCAACCAACTCAATCACTGATAATACTCATAACTGAAAAAATAGGACTCAAGAAATGATCTTGAGGAATCAAGATCCAAACATATTCAAAATAACTTCCAATCTAAACCAAAGCATAGAACACATCAATGGAGACTGGAAAACATATTAAAGCACTAACATGCATATCCCATGGGGATAAAACTAGTCCACACACATATATTCCTTCACACCTTATTGAGATGCCAAATAGGGATTTCTAGGCCATTAGGTCTTCAACTAAAAACATCATTCCAAATAATACCAAGGAATATTAAACATCATATCAGGTATCAAACAACTATCCATGACCATGAAATGTAGCAACAACAAGAAAAACATCAAACTAAGATCAAACCTCCATGGCTAGTTTTAAAGCCCTTAAGGCCAAAAACGTGGTGATAATTTGAGGAAATATATATTCCATTTTATTTAGTGAATCAACCTGAAGATTTTCATTTCCAGTTATATAATTTCCCAAGTATTCTAGAACAAGTTTACGTTTCATCCTAGAACTTCCATTTCAGCCTTGAAACAACAATTTTCCACAAAACAAGGGATTTTCTCTCAGTTCTTGAAACAACTAGAATACCAAACCACCAAAAAAATAATACCTAGAGAATAATATTCAACCTTGATGCATATCATTTTATTTCCCAAAATTTTTTGATACCAAACAGTTAACTTCTTCTAAATCACTCTCCTATGAGGGTTTTAGTTAGGGTTTTGACCAACCTCACTTCCTAATGATTGTTCATTAATGTTTGGAAATAAAATAACCTCATTATTTTTTAAAAACACTCTCATCTCAATAGTAAATCATCCACCAAATCCAAAAGTTCCACTGCATAATGTGTTTGGGTATGTGACCATCTGAAGTTCACATATTGAGCTGGATTTTACTCCGTTAGAGCTTGGTTTAACAAAAAACATCATAACTTAAGGAAATATATTCATTCTAACCTGAAACATGACATGAAGAACCATACCTACCTAATATAATTGACATAATTCTCATCCATGATCATATATTCTTGAAAATCTCCAAACACTAGGACTTACATGTGTCTACTTGGCTTGTCTTCACCTTCTTGCTTATGCGGTACTCGAAACATCATGAAACAACTGAGTAATGACCTAAAACTCATCATACATATTTTATGTAACATCTCAATACTCTAACCATGCTTTTAAAATACTTTCCTCCTCTAATTTTCATGTTTCCATAGCATGCACCATGCACTAGGTCTAGGAATATGCCTAGACCGACTCCGACTCAACCAAGCCTATTCATGAAATGACCATGGATACCACATGCACACACTTGGAAACCTTTGAAACAGAATAAAAAAATTTCTTAACCTCATGAAAAACTTCACCAACCACTAGGTAGCCCATACAATGACCATTTCTACAATACCATGCTCTAAGACATCATAGTTAGATAACAAGATTGGACACTACTAATCAACCTTCATGTTTGAAATTAATTGAAACCTCATGGAGAATCACATGAAACTATGAATCCATTTTCAATCAATGGCCTTTGAAATCAATTACAATAGTTAGACACAATGGCCAACAATATCCCCTTTCATCATTGATGGCAACGACCTTCAGAAACATTGATGGAAACCAAGAAGACCAAACACTTGCAAGACCCTTTTTCATGTTTTTGATTCTATTCTTCCCCTTTTACATATATTACAAATAATACAATGAAAATTTATGAAAACACAATGATAAGACACAATAACAATATTTTAAAAACAACTTTCTTGCTCTACTAACTCCCCTTAGATTGTACTTTCTATTTTTAACTTCAAAATAGAAATAAAGGATCCATGGACCTTATATAAACATGTAAATATCTACCCATGAGAATATTTCCACCATATTTTTCTTCATTCATGTTCTTCATCAACTTCTTTTCTTGTACCGTGCTTGAAGACACAATTTTTGTCTTCAACACTACTTTTGCAACTTTAGGACTATGAGCCCTAAAACACATTTTTAGTCCCAAAATTCCTAACTTGTCAATGCAATAGGATAAATCACAACATATTAATCATCTTTTAAGTTCTCCCTTGTCTTCATACTACCATATTCTATCTTCCTAAGTAAATATACAAGATCATACTTTCACCAACTATCATAGAAGTATATCAACACAAATGTATCACTCGTGAGTTAGTTCTTTAATGTTGTGCCTTATTTCATGAAGTCACAACACATTTGATCATATGTATTTATCTCCTTGAATCATTTTTCAATTTTTCATATCTTATAATGGTATAATTTTCTCTCCTCTAGATGAAATACTTCAACATTCATATAAAACACCTTGAATCTCATACTCAAATTGTAACAAGATATGATTTTACCCGACCTTAGACCCAGATTACAGACTTAGACATTTTCCTCTTTTAGATAATTTCTTTTAACCTTGCAATTTCACTTGAATATTCTCCCATAGACCATTAATTTGTAGATATTACTAGGAATAAACATTCCCTCTAACAAAATTTTTAAAAATAACATCAAATATATTCATTTTTACACATAGTCGGAAAAAAGTTATCCTTTCATTTGACTACACTCAATCAATATACTAAACCTTTTTCACCTTTATAGTCCTCATTTTATTTGCAATTTTTAATATGACTTCCATGATGCAAGCTCAAAATTGATACACCTTAGAGAATGAGATAAATACTATAGCTATCTAATAATATATTATGACTAATAACATACTTGCAAACTTGAATTATTTTCAATTTTACCTTCTTGAGAATACAGACCTTATTCACTCTTTTTACATCATAGTCTCAAATCATCAACTCAAAATAGGTATGAGACAAGTATTCTAGCTAACATTTCATTATTGAGAACATATTTATCACTGTATAACATACTTGAATTCCTTCTTACATGAATTACATGTACCATCTTGTTGATGTATTATAGCAGTTCATGATACCTTATTGTCATCTTCTAAAGCCTTTCAACTATTGAATTTATCTCAAAATTTGTATCTACACACCCTGAATACTTTGATAAAGATCCTTTAGTGTTCATGTCATGTCACAACCACTTCTTTATGGTAATTTGAGATTACTTGTAAACCTAGAATATCATGTTTAAACTTCATTTTATCTTCTTTATTCTTCAATATGTAGGGTATACAATCAAACTGACCACTAAGGACCTAACTCTCCCTAGGATGAGAAACCCTTACTCATGAAAAAATCTTCACCATATAGAATTATAGATAAATTATTCCTTAATATATACTTTAATATTGAATCACATGGTTTGAATTTTGATGAAGCATGATATTAACATACTTAGAACTTTGTTTTCAATCCTTGGATAATAATCTCATAACATGTGACAAATTTTCTCAGCAAATACTAACCTCAAGTTCTAAAAATACTACCATGGAGTAATAGAAAGACTCATTTAGAAAACATATACCTTGGCCTCAACCTTAAGATTTCATGATATCAAACACTAATCAAATAATATCTTATTGAAGCTCATACTAGAAATATGATTATTGTCAATGCTTCAACACTTAGTAAATCATATATCAATATTTGCATCTTATTCACCTGATTAACATGTGACTTTAATCCCCTTGATATTATACTCTCTGATTTGATAACTTGCATATTTTCATCAACCTCTTAGTTGTGACCTTAATCTCCTCTATGGATTCTCAAACAACTCAAATCATTCAACAATTTTGATCACCTTGAACACTTGACACAGAATAGACATGACTTCATACATAACCTATAGAATTATTAGAAGGAAAAATACAAAAATAAAAGACATTTGTAACTTTTAGATTTCATCATACATGACAGTGAATCTTTGGAATTCTAATACACAAGATGAAACCATTTTCTATTTGATGACTATCAAAACCTTTATTCCTTGTATAATCAGTTTAGACTTGCTTATATTTGACTAAAATCACTATCTCCACATTCATAAAAGTTACCCGACTTCTTTACGTTTGCAGAAATTGGATAAAACACAATTTATCTAGGATATGAAGTACTAACAAAGAACACACCGTATGTACTGATTTTCAATATTCTTATATACAATCATCTCTAATGACTTGATACACAAAATCAAACACATGTTATAGAATTTTAATGGTCATTCATACTAAAAGAGAATAATTATTAATAAAAATATGTTTGACATAGACCAATACCATGTTTTCACAATAGGAAAGGCATGTACCAAACAAAAACAACCTTGTACCAACATGACATAGCTAAAAATCATGTCTCTTTCCTACACATACAAAACACTCAACTATATAGAATTATGAAAAATATATAAATATCTTATTAGACATGATGCTTCATTCATACGTGAAGATGACTCCATGAATCCTAATAGATACATCAAAACACCTGGTTCCATCTATCACCGCAAGAAACAATTTTCCACATGTGACAAGTCATCTAACTTGGAACTTCTTAACAGGAGGTCCATAACACTTCCAACATCCATATAATTATAGTGTGTTGGTCTTAGGAAATGGAAGAGTACTAACCATGCGTAGGATTTGGGACTTGTGTGTAAGGGCATACATGAAAGGAAGATGAACTAAGAACAAAATAGTATGCGGAGGTGCACATACCACAAAAGAATAGGTTAGTGTGTAAGGCTATGTGCATGTATATAGAGGATTGAGGACTTAAAAAAATTACATACATGCCTAAAAATAGAAAATAAGAGATGGAGTGTCACTCAAGAAAGTTATGGAACTAGAAAAAAGTAGGATAACTTAGCGACCAAGAAAAGGAAAATAAATCACATGCAGAGCATGGAAAAGGACAAATTCATGGAGAAGGATGGTAATATGATTAAAGAAGATAAAATCATGTAGCTATTTATAGCTCAATATATTGTTAATACCAATTGTAAAATTATGCAACATATTTATGAGCATGCCTATTTTTAGGAAGGTTCATGTAGTGGTGAAGGGAAATTCCCCACCCTATAAATATAAGTAATGCTTTATTGTAATAGCTAGCTAGGAGTTAATGCAGAACTAGTAGAGTGTTTTGGAGATAATGAGTGAGTATGCCTCCTAAGTTTTATTGTGGATCTTATATGAGAGCGTGCATGGTCCAATGCACTAATATAATGGTTTGTAATGTAATTAACTTCTACTTTATGTAATGAATTATGGTTATAATGGATAACCGCTTATTGATTGTTAAATATACTACATTAGAACATGTATTAGTGTGTATTAAAATCTTAATATTCATTATCTATGAGTGACTTCTCTATTATATGTGTTGCTAAATTGTCATACCATGATGTATCATCAATATTATATGATAAATTGTCTTATTATATGTGTTGTTAAAATCTTAATATTCATTATTTATGAGTGACTTCTCTATTATATGTGTTGCTAAATTGTTAAGAAGGGTTTTTCTACAAGTGTGAGGGAGTATGACACTTGATTTAAGACTTTGTTGTCTAAGTTATCCTATGATATTCATCACAACTAACATGATCAATGGTTTTTTAGAGGCTTGTTGACTCCTTTTCAAAGGGTTTTATCACATAAAATATTTATTGATGTAAACGAGGCCACAAGAGCATATTTATGTGTTAAAGTAGTTGGGAGTGTAGAAAATAGATTAAATCTATTTCTCGAGGTTTAAATAGAAACTATGGCTACATAATTTGATATATTTTCTACCAATTTGGTACATGAGACACACCATGGGTCATGGTGTGCTGATTCTAAAGTAGAAGGGAATGCAAAGAATAATTTCCCATGCAAGAATGTGTGCACCTTATTAAAATATTGTGAAATTTTCCACAAGAATCATGATGTATGAAATTTCCCCCTCTTACATCCGCAACACAAAAGAACATTTCTATGTACTATAATATTTATGACACATATACCCATGGTACATATAACTCTGTCATTTGATCAACCATATTCATGAGGCATGTGAGACTAAATTGTGACATACCGTTGTGGCGTAGTTCTTAGGTGCAAGAAGGATAGACTAATGAAGGGAAAAAAATGGATATAGTGTATTTTGAGGTGGATATCAAAGTAGAGGCCATGGTGGTAGAGGAAGGTTCATGCGTGGTACATGTTATACTTATGGATCACTAGATCATTACCAATGCAAATTTCCTAAGAATCAAGTCTACACGTACTATGGAAAGGTGCACAAGGTTGAGGATTATCCAAACCTCTATGAACATATGTATATAAAAAAATAAGGAAAAAGGTTTGAGGATGATTAAGGTGGAATGTGAAAAGAATGAACAATAGACACCTAAGAAGACATTTAATCCAGAACTTCAACCTATGTTAGTCAATACGTGCACACAAGCAACATGCATGTGCAAGCCTCTAAATAATAACCCCTTATCGGAGAGAGGATATTCTACATGTTAAGTATCGAGATGTGTATCATCGAAGGAAGTGTATGAGGAATCCATGGGTGTTGTTAGAGAACTACATGGGAGATCCAAAACTTAAATGAATAAGAACACGAGAAGGAATGCACAATAGGAACCGATATTCCACATAAATATGTTGATGACCTATAAGAAGTATGTAGGATTTTGCACCGAGATAATATCATTCATTTACTAGGATAATGGTTATGAGAGAAAGTACCACATTTAGAAGTTGAGAAATAGCTCAGATCATTTATACAATTTACCACCACATGACCATGAATATGACTAAGAGATCCCACCGGATGTAGTGACAGATGGTCGGGGTGATGAGTAACATTATTATTGACATAGGTACAAAGTTAAATGTTTTGAAATTGGATTCTTGGAACATGTTTGTGCTCAAATTAGTCTTTCCCCATCGACCTTTGAAATCCCTTAGTTTGTGGCCTTTGTTATGTTTTGTCTCTTGGTGTGAATCCAGCTGCAAGAGGTTGAAATACCTCCAAAAACACACATAAACAGCTTTGCAAATAAAACCAAGGGTTTCAAAATAGCTTACTTCTCATTCTGGAATTCACACTGATCTATTACATCATTACAATCCTCCTTTTATTTTAAGACTACTCTAAAACCCTAAAATGCCAAAAACCCCAAAATTCAAAACAACTCAGATTGACCCCAAAATTTGCGTGCCAAATACGCATTCATAAATTAGGGTTCACACGGAATTTGGAATTATTCTAACAAGCACAAAAAAGTTATTAAATTTCTAAGACCTAGTCAAAAGCAGAAAAAACATTCAGAGAAAATTTTAGGCCACTAGATGAAGGAATCCGAGCCTGAAAACGTGCCAAAATGGGCACAACCTTACACTCAAAGGTTACAACAAAGCATAGTACTAATATATATCTACCACCCTGTAAAATTTCAGGATGATCCAATGGTCGGATCAAAAGTTATGGTCTTTGCAAGTTATGCTCTCGCATCATTCTCCCCTGGTTGAAAAGAATTCAACTCCTTCGAATTCTGTTGACGGAACTCATCTAATTTTGCACTGTCAATTTTCCTCAACTCCCACTCAGAATCCAAGTATTTTCTTCTTGTTGCAAACCTTCGCACTATACCAAATATCTGTTGTAGCTCCCATGTCTAGTAGTGATTGTCTTTTGGTCCAAGACACACATTACCCTCTCCTTTTTCTTCTTCGACAACTATTGCTTCCAGTTTATTTCTTCCTCCTCTACAACATTTTCATCATGACCTGGAAACTTATATAAGTCAGAAACATTAAAAATTGGTGAGATAGCAAAGTTTTTAGGTAGCTCCACCTTGTAGGAATTATCACTCATTTTCTTCAGAATCCTACATGGCCCAATCTTCTTATACTTGAGTTTATTATATGTCCCCTTTGGAAACCTCTCTTTTCTAAGATGAACCATCACCATATCTCCTTCTTCAAATACACTTACTCTCCTACTAGCATCTGCAGTTGTTTTATATTGTGCATTACTCACTTTCATTTTTTCCCTCACTTCATCTTACAGCCATAGAATGTGTTCTGCAAATGCTTCTACATCATCACTGGTTTCATCTTCACCTAGTAGAACAATTAGCTATAGGACCCCCTTAGGATTCCTACCATATACAATCTAGAAAGGAGACCTCCTTGTTGACTTGTTTACCAAGCTATTATATGCAAACTCAGCTTGAGGTAAAGCTAAGTCCCATTGTTTTGGCTTTTCTCCAACTATACAACGTAGGAGATTCCCAAGCTTCTGTTCACTACTTCCGTCTACCCATCGGTCTAGGGTGATATGCATTCTTGAACCGTAGTTTTTCCCCAATTTATTCCACATAGACCTCCAAAAGTGACTCAAAAACTTTGTGTCCCGATCTGAAGTGATCGTTCTTGGAATTCCATGCAATCTAACCACTTCTGAAAAAAACAAATCTGCAATTCTAGAAGCATCATTAGTTTTTTTACAAGAAATGAAATGTGCCATCTTAGAGAATATATCAACCACAACAAAGATATAATCATTCCCTCACTATGTGTTAGGAATCCCTAACACAAAATCCATACTCAGATCAACCCATGGCCATGTAGGGATAGGTAATGGCATATACAACCCAGTATTTTGTGCATGGCCCTTAGCCATTTGACACACTCTACATCTTGCTACAACCCTACTTATGTCCCTCTTTACCTTTGGCCAATAATACTTTTTTACAACAAGATAAATTGTCTTACTTATACCAAAGTGTCCAGCCAACCCCCACTGTGCAATTCTCTTATAATATTTTCTCTCATTGAACCAGAGGGATGCAAAATTGTTTCCCCCTAAATAAATAACCATCATGTATCAAATAATCAAAAGAATCACTACCTACTATAGGATCCTTAAGTTTTCTGACAACATCACCAAAATCTGGATCACCTTCATACAATTCATTAACTACCTCAAACACTAGTACTTTATTTTCCATTGTTGTCAAAAGGGCTACATGCCTACTCAAGGAATCAACAACTTGATTCTGCTTACCTGACTTATGATTTAAAACAAAAGTATATTCTTACAAAAATGAAACCCATTTTGCATGCCTACTATTTAGTTTCTTCTGTGTGTTTACATACCTCAAGGCTTCATGGTCAGTGAAGAGTACAAATTCCTTTGCTACCAAGTAATGTCTCCAGTTCCTTAATGCCTGAACAATAGCATAAAATTCCACATCATAAGTAGAATATTTCCTCTTGACTTCATTTAGCTTTTCACTGAAGAATGCCATAGGTTGTCCTTCTTGACTCAACACAGCTCCAATCCCAACATGTGAGGCATCATAGTCAACCTCAAAGACCTTGCTAAAATCTGGCAATACCAAAACAAGTGCTTCTAACACTTTCTTCTTCAACAATTCAAAACTATCTCATTTGTTGTCTTGGTCCATAAAAACTCCCTCCCTTTTGTACACTCTGTTATGGGTGCGAAATGCTACTAGAATTCTTGATGAACTTTCTATAAAAAGTTGCCAATCCATGAAAACTATGAACCTCTGTCACATTCCTTGGAATAGGCCATTCCAGTAATTGCCTTTACTTTTTCCTCATCCATCCTCACTCCATCCTTTGATATGACAAATCCCAAAAAAACAAGACTCTTCTGAAGGAATCTACACTTCTTTAAGTTTTCATATAGACTCTCTTTACGTAACAAGTCTAGCACCAATTTCAGATATAACAAGTGTTCTTCCACTATCTTATTGAATATCAAAATATCATCAAAATAGACAACAACAAACTTATCATTGTATTCTCGAAGTACTCTATTCATCAACCTCATGAATGTACTGGGTGCATTAGATAACCCAAATGGCATCACCATCCACTCATATAATCCATATTTTGTTTTGAAAGCCATTTTCCATTCATCCCCTTCACGGATTCAGATCGATAGTATCCACTCTACAGGTCAATCTTGCTAAAATATCGGGCTCCCGCTAGCACATCCATCATATCATCCAATCTCGGAATTGGGAACCGATACTTAATTGTGATCTTATTTATGGCTCTATTGTCTACACACATTCTCCAGTATCCATCTTTTTTTGGGAGTCAATAGCACTGGAGTTACACATGGACTCATGCTTTCTCTCACTAACCCTTTCGTATTAGATATTTCACTTTGTCTGTTCAACTCTTCACTCTATGTCGGACTCATCCGATAGGCTACCTGGTTTAGAAGGGCTGATCCTGGGATCAAATCAATATGGTGTTGAATATCTCACTTTGGAGGTAACCCATCTGGTAGCTCATCTGGTATGACATCTTTGTATTCTTTTAGTATCTTTTCTTCTGCAACAGGTATATTAAAGTCTTCTTTCTCCAACTTCTTTGACATTAGTGCATAACAACATCCAACTTCTTTCATTTCTGTAACAAAATCTTTTATAGCCAATAATCCCTCACTCTTCTCTTCTTCCTTGAAGGGTAACAAGACCACCTTTACACCATCCTTCCAAAAGGTATATGTATTTTTCCCTCCATCATGTGTAACCTTTCTATCGTATTGCCAAGGCCTACCTAGTAATATATGACATGCATCCATTGGGATAACATCACACCACACCTCATCCTTGTAGGTATTCCCAATTGAAAACTTTATAAGGAATCTTTTATCTATGGTTACTTCATTTCCTTTCTTGAACCATGATATACGATAGGGATATGGGTGCTTCTCACATTTCAAATTCAGTTTATCAACCATTATAGTTGAAACCATATTTTCACAACTACCACCATCAATAATAATTTTACATACCTTTCCTCCAGAGGTGCATCTTGTTTGAAATATATTTGTTCGAAGCCACGAATTAGCTCCAATAACATCATGTTCTTTCTCCTTGCTTAGGACAATCATCATCCTCCTTATCATGAGGGTTTCACCCAAGTCTGCAGCAACCTCCATTTATTCTTCCTCTTTAGCCTCAACCAGATTCACTCATGGTTTTTCTCCTTACCATCTATCTTGTGTAGGATAGTGCGGACACTCAAAAGCTCTATGCCCCTCTTCACCACATCTGTAACATGTATATTGCCTTTGGGGCTATTCCAACCCTGTCCTCCATTATAACCTCTTCCCCTCTGAAACCCCCTACCTCTTTGGTAGTTACCATGGCTTTGACCAAAATCTTCATGCCCTTCTGTATTAGAGGATTCACCTTTGTAGATTCAAATCTACCCCTGCCCCTCATTGGAGATGATGATGGACCTCTCTTCACACCTCTTCTAAAATTATTCCTCTTGTTCTTTTCCTCTACCTTTAATGCAAGTTGATAAGCATCATCTAGGCTATGGATCCGGAGCATACTCAGCTCATCTTGTATGGTGTAACTCAACCCATTTATGTACCATGTAGCCTTTTTTTCTTTAGACTCTCCCTGTTCCACCCTAATTGATAACTTATAAAATTCATTAGTATACTCCTCAATGCTGAGATCCTTCTGTCTTAGGTTTTGGAACCTTCGAAAGAGTGTCTGAGCATAATCTACTAAGAAGAAACTTTTCTTTCAACTTCTTTACCATTTTATTCCAATTTCGAGATCTTGCCCTTTCCATTCCTTTGTCTTTCATTTTGTAGGTGATCCCACCAGATCAATGCATGTTTGGAAAACTTAGTGCATGCAAACTTAACCTTATTCTCCTCTGAAAGGGTTTTCCACTCAAAGAATTTTTCCATGTGATTTAACCAATCAATCAACTCCTCTGGTCGTAACCCTCCACCATAATCAGGAACATTAATCTTGATGCCGTCATTCTTTCCCTCTAAAGCCTTGATCAATCTCTCCTCAAATGGTCTCTCATTCAAGGTTTCTTCATCTCTCTCATTTTATTCTTCATCTCCTCCTTCATTCATTAATGGAGGCTCTTCTTCAATATCACTATCTAGGTTTGCATCCCCATTTACATGTCTCCTTCTAAGGCAGTAACTTCTCCCGTGAGCTCAAAGAACTTGTCTCTGTAGCTCCTACATATGCCTATTCATTTGGGCATAACCTCCCCTCCCGCGTCTAGCCATGGTTATATAAAATAGAGGTAAAAACTACACACAAAAATGTAATATGCTACCTTAACTATTTCTGCAAGATCAAAATCCAGCTCTGATACCAATTGATGTGAATCCAGCTACAAGAGGTTGAAATACCTCCAAAAACACACATAAACAACTTTACAAATAAAACCAAGAGTTTCAAAATAGCTTACTTCTCATTCTAGAATTCACACTGATCTATTACATCATTACAATCCTCCTTTTATTTCAAGACTACTCTAAAACCCTAAAATGCCAACAAACCCTAAAATGTAAAACAACTCAGATTGACCCCAAAATTTGCATGCCAAATATGCATTCATAAATTAGGGCTCACGTAAAATTTGTACTTATTCTGACAAGCACAACAAAAGTTATTAAAGTTCTAAGACCTAGTCAAAAGTGAAAAAAACATTTGAGCCAATTTTAGGACACTAGATGAAGGAATCCGAGCCCAAAAACGTGCCAAAATGGGCACAACCTTGTAATAAATGTTGACCCTAGCATAGTACTAATGTATATCTACCACCCTGTAAAATTTCAGGACGATCCAATGGTCGGATCAAAAGTTATGGTCTCTGCAAGTTATGCTCCCGCATCATCTCCCTGGGCTCAAGTGGTGTCTCTCATGCATTTTATGGTTTGACAAGTGTAATTTTCCAGTCAAAATTACTTCTCAAAGCATTAGTTGAAAAGTGGCCCTTTCTGGTTGGATGTGGCTCTACGGGGAACTTTAAAAAATTCTAAGGCTCACTTCAACACAAAACATGTCCACGTGGAAGCTTCCACCTGGGCCTTCCCATACTTAGGCTTTTCACGCAACTTCCTAAAGGGGACTGGGACATATGGATGGACCACGCATGTTTGGGGATAGACCCTTGAGTGTTATTTTGAAGAAGTATCAGGAGGACACTTAGAGACTCTACCGAACTAAGACACGTGTTGGGCCCACACTTGTTTGGGGTCTCTACTTTTCAGGACCATCTCAAAGTGCACCATTGAGACACGTAGCAGGCAGGGAAATGGAGGTGCGGGCCCAGAAAAATATGGAACTTTTTCCTTTTTGGAAAATAGAGATAAAATTTTTAATGAAGCACAGTCCTCTGGGACTCACATTAGGACATGTCTCAAGCCTGTCTTTCTAAGGGCGGAGGGGCAGAGAAAAATGTTAACATTTTATTTTTTCCAAAAAATTATAAAATGTCAAAAGGTGCCCCCAGACCCATTTCCAATCACATTTTTCCATGCGGAGGGCTCAGATTAAAATTTGAAACGCAGGATCAATGGTAGCTATGCATTTCATTTGATTTTACCACCATTGAAGCTCCAGGATGTTTGGAGATGCATTTTTGCATCATTCTTCGTCAAATTTTTGGCAAGTTTGTGTTGTTTGGGTATGCAAAGTTTAAGTAAATCAATTTGGGAGCTCAATTTGTAGATATGAAGTACTCTTGAAGTGTATTTTTTACTCGGGATCATGCAAAATGCAATATGCCAGATCCAGAAGTCACAGAGTAAAATTTCAGAGGGAAAAAGGATGAAATGATTAAAGGTACATGCACAAAGGTGAAAAGGCGTTGCCTCGAGAGAAAAAGGGATGACCTGTCAAGTCCAGCTATGTAGAGGCTCGAAAAATGATTAAAAATGGGATTTCTCGCATGACAAAATTAGAATGATTAAAGGGACTCCCAAAAATTTGTGGCATGGCATCCTAGTCAGTAGTCGAGGGCCCAAGAAACATGATCTGTTCATAGTTGGTCCACCTGGCGATTTCAGATTTGAATTTGTTAAATGTCTCTATCTGAAAAAAATTGGTAATAAGCAAAGGTCCCTCAAATATTCTTCTCTTTTGAGGGGAAAAGGTGTTGTAGGCACCAAGGGTGAAGAATATGCCTCCAATTAGAGCAATGATGCAAATATTTGCAATGATTCACCTTTTTGAAAACACCTGACAACTTTTTTACGAGTCTATTGAATGTCACCTTCTACAAATCATGATCTGATATGTGCAACAAAGGTGCTTTGAATATTCCTCTTTTGGGGGAAATTGGATGTAAAGGGTGTATTATAAATGCAATGAGATTACTCTTGCAAATGGTCAAAGTTTAATTTCACAAGAAAATTTTGAGAAAAGCTCATCCTCTGAGAATTTTTTTTGAGAAACCAGGTTAACTTCCTCTGTGTTAGATTTTCATTCATGTTGAGTTTTTACAAGTGTATAGCCATCAACAAGCTCTGAGATTTTCTAAAATAACTCTCCCCGTTAATGAATCGAGAAATTTTGAGTTAACTTGTGTCAAATCTCTTGCAAATTTTGTGTTTATTTCACTTTCGAAGAATGTCTGCAAGTAGTTTTTATTGTTTCTATTGCAATCTTGTATCAAAATCTCTTTAAATCACATATATCTCAATCCTTGTGATAGTTTAGTGGCATCTGTAATTTCATTATTCAGAAGAGCTTTCATTTGGGAATGAAATAAACAATTTAAAATCACTTTTCTTTTTCATTCATTGAGAGATTGTTTGTAAGCCTTTGAGCATACCTCAGGCATGACTAATCTTATATTTTGATGTTTTATTGGGTCTTTTAACTCAAGCCTTCATGCTAGAATGTCAAATATTGTGTGAAAAAGTGCATGTTTGGGCCTCCATTCATGCACACCCTCTTGTTAAAGGGATGTTTTAACTATTTTAAAGCTTTTTGTTATTGAGTTCTCCATTTTTTGTGAAGTTTCTCAAGGATCTAGAAAAGTCCAATCTATCTTGTTGATCTCCCACCAAAAATTATTCAAATAACCAATCCTACCCCAAACTACCCCTATTTTACTCTGTATATCCACAAAAGAACAAAATCCATTTGCTAAAGTATGCAGAACAAATCAGGATTCCAATTGTCTTCAGTAACCTTATCCTTGTGTTGAAAATATCTCCATAATCTGGAAGTGACAATTCGTGAGAGTCAAATTTGGTATGTTGATCATATTTTCCCAAGGTATTCTCTATAAAATTTGTGTAAAAGAAAGGTATCTGCATCTCCTTCAATAACAAAGGTTACAAAATAGGTTCTCTTACCTTGGTTAAAAGGCACAACCTGAAATAGTTAGGTTAAGATCACATCCTTTTAAGGTGCTACCCACTTCTTTCAAATCCTGAGTGCTAAAAATTCAGATAGATTGCTTCCCAGCTACAAAATGAAATAGATAATCATCTATTTTCCTCTGACTGTCTTGTCAAATCCATGATGCTTCTTAGCCTTTGAAGAAGAGTAAATCTGGGTACCAACACGCTTCTACGGCGTCACTGCTGTGGACTCTTCGGAAGTATTTGAACAAAGGTGTATGCGTATAGACCCTGGTAATGTTTCTTGTAGTTCTGTGTGTAAATACATTTTGTAAACATTATTCTCTGATCAGATCTATAATATTTGAACAAGGTTATAAGTGTTGCATCTTTGTATGTCCAATTTTTCTAGTAGTTATTGTACTAAGTTTGCCTCACCATTGATAAATTTGGGTAAAATAAGATCAGATCTGATAAGTTTTGCAAGATTCTAGTACTGACAGACATTTGACATATTATCTTTTAGTGCATTTTTTCACATCTAAGGTGAAAATCCTTAGTGGTGACTCCATGTTGATTTATTTTGATAAATGTTAGTGTCTTAACCTCTATCAATGTAAATTTGTTACTAATCTTTGCAAAGCTGGAAGGAAGAAGATCTTTCTTCGCCACGGACCCTAGTAGAAGGTTGTTTCCAGAGTTTGGAAAGTCTAATTCAAAAGGAGGAATAATTTGGAAGGTTATTGGAGATCAAACCTCAATAAAAGAGATCTCTATTGGTGAAATTGATCGGCACATGATTAAAGATTGCAATGCTTCCTCAACTACTTCTAAATCAAGTAGTCTCTTTGTAAATCCAAATTCTCCATCTGGAGAGGGGCCTTCTCATTCTACCCCTATATTTGAAATATTTTCATCTCTTTCTACCCCTATATTTTCCAAATCTAATAGTGTCTACCATGAAAAAGAGCCATTAGGGGATAGTCATTTTGAAAATTGTATCCTTGTACCACACAGACCCCTCACTCCTCATCACTATATTTCTCCGTAAGATCACCTCCTCAGAATAATATGGCTCAGCCTCCACCTAGACCTCCATTTGTCATTAATAATTTTGGTCCCATCAGTTTTATAGGTATGGATGGCTATCTAAATGTTGTGCCATAGGATGTAAGAAATAGATTGCCTAAGTTTCAAGGAAATAATGCAATAACTAGTGATCAGCACTTGAAACTCTTTTTCAATATGATGGAGGATTTTGAAATAGAGTTTGAAGATGTATACATTAAATTATTTATTCATACTCTAGAAGAGGATGTAAGGGACTAGTATAAAGCTCTGCCTGATAACTCTATTGATTCTTGGACTAAAATGAAGAATGCATTTAGATTACAATATGGTGAGAGAACAAACCCTAGGTTTCTTTTGTCAGAATTTGAGAATATTAAAAATAATCCTAATGAATCAGTGCATGATTTTAATATGAGATTCAATAAGACATTGAGAATATTTCCTATGAATTTGAGGCCATGTGATGAATCTTGTCTTATAAAGTATGCTGATGCATTTGACAAGAAGGCTACATACTATTTGAGGGATAAAAACCATGGCACTTTGAGGCAAGCCTTCACCATGGCTTTGAAAATTGAGAACAACATAAAAGCGAGTTAGAAAAAAATCCTAAGAGGGAAGGTGTTAAAATGATAAACCCAAAAAAAAAAATCAAGTAAGAAAGAGTGTGGATATTGAGGAGGTTGTTAAAATTTTGGTAGGGGATGTCAAATAAATCTCCTAAAAACTATTCCAGGTAGAGAAAGGAATTGGGTAGAGTTCATAAGATCAGCAAAAGGAAAAAAATCATGACATATTTAAAAATCATCCTAGGGGTGATCAAAGGTCGAGATGACAGAGGTAAAGGACCCATGGGGTCTATAAATAAACATCCATAAGCACGTGAAAGTAGAATGGTTCTTGATCCTCTAATTACATGGGTTGTTGTTGATGATGAAGCCCATGTGATTGATTAGTGTGATAAATGCTTTCTACCCCATCCTCCATGTGAAGTAAATCATCATGAAGAAGAAGCTGATAATGATGATGGTACTGATGATGATGTTTTCATGATGGGTTTCTCTTCAAGATCACAACAAGGAGCAACTTTAATAGAAGTGGTAAGTGCTCGAACTGCTACAAATTTTTGAGATTGCATTCACCGGGTACCACTTCTTCCTCTTTCTCATACTTTTGAAGTAGATGTAGTGTAAGCTTTTGAAATACTTGATAATGAATTTGAGTATTTAAGAGATTTAATGATAAAGAAGTATTATGGAGGAATCCCTTTAGAGGAAGATAGGTAGTTATTGATGTACATTGTTGTTGCTCAAGAAAAGGAAAATAATACTAGGAGTAGAGTTTTCAAAGGAGAAGGGCCTCAAGCTAAACCTAAAAATCCATTGCTTACTAGTATTCCTAAAGAGGATCCTAAGAAATATACACCTTCCAAAGGCCTTGATGTACCAAAGAAGATTCATACTTCTCCTCATGCCCAAACTATCAAGAATCCCATGCCATCTGATGAGTTTTTCTAATCTCCCTTCCAATTTTTCCTTGCCAAAGAATTTTTCATATGACATTGCCCAAGTTTTGAGTCAAATCAAAGTAAGTGTTCTAATTTTTGAGTTGTTTAGGATTCTGAGCACAAGAAGAGAGCATTTGAGTACTTGGGATTAAAATAAGAAAAGAGTAACCGGTAGAAATGTAAACATTATAGAAACTCCTCCTCCAACCATTTCAGACCTTGAAACACCACCAACATTGGATGAGCTTGGATAAGCACTTGAGGTTTACGTGGGGACATCTTTGGTTGAATCCCAATTAAATGTTGATCCATTTTTTACAACTTTGATCATTAAGGATAGACTAGTTGCATAATTGTATGTTTGATTCCGAAGCATCATGCAATGTCATGCCTCTTGAGGTCATGAATGAGATATATATCAAAGTGACAACAACATATGGAAGATGCACTACCATGGACTCTAGAGAGGTGCCCGTTGTTGGATGTGTGAAAGGATTGGTGGTACAACTTACAACTTATCCAGGTAAGAACCTGAAACTTGATGTTTTCATTGTTGATTTCCCTACCAAATGGGGCATGTTGTTATCAAGAAAGTGGGCTGCAAGTTTTGGTGGAAGTGTTCAAATGGATATGTCTTTTCCACCATTCCAATTGAAGGCATCCTTGTAAAGCTGTATGGAGAGAAGAAAATGTTGCACCTCATTGAGGATCCAAATAATGCTTCTTATGAAGTGTTATATGTTGATGTGGATGTAGATAACTTTGTGGGGTTTGCTGATGATAGGGAGCACAAGATTGATCAATGTGAATTTCTTGAACATGATAGTTTAACTTAGACCTTGTTGTTTGATGGAGCTTGTTCCAAGTTTGAAAATGGTGTTGGCATTGTTCTGATCTCCCCAAGCTAAGAAGAGTTTGTATTTTCTTTCAAAATTAACTTTGAATGCACTAATAACATTGTTGAGTATGAAGCATTATTATTAGGTTTGAGAATTTCTTGGAAGTATCATATTAAAGATATCATTGTTAACGAAGACTTAGAACTTATTTTCAAACAAATTAGAAAACTGTATGCTACTAAAAATCAGAGAATGAAACAATACAAGCATGTAGTTTGGGATTTGATTGAAATGTTTGACTCATTTAATATTGTGCATCATGATATAAAGTTCAATGTTATCGCATACTAGCTTGCAATCTTGGGATCTCGGTTTGTTGTTTGTTCAATAACCCCTAATTGTGAATATAATGTTGAATTACTAACAAGGCCATCTATCCCTGACAATGTAAAAAATTGGCAAGTATTTGATTATGATGCCCAGGTGAAATGGTTCTGTAGAACAAAGGAGAATTTTTGATCGGTGTATTGATTGGGAGCCAATGGTGTGTGTAGTAGAAGGAAAAGAAACTTTGTTTGGAAAATATATCATCCAATTGAAAACTAATACCATTCATATAGGTTTGGTTTCTCTTGAATCAAAATTTGATAGTGTTGATTGCATTATTAACATACATGTAGTAGCCTCGAGGATGTTGAAGAGCATGACCTTGTCACAAAGGAAAAACCAAGGAAGATCTAGTTTGGAAGTAATAAGAACAAAGAAGAGAAAGCAGTCCTATGTCTAATTTTTAAAGAAATATCGGGATTTGCCTTGCTTGGTCCTATTCTCAACTCGAAAGCATACATAGAGGACTTGTTTCAACATGAGATTCCTTTGAAATATAATGTAAAACCATTCAAACAAAATTAGAGGTTGATTGATCCACTCCTCTCCATGAAAATGCAAGATGAATTGAAGAAGCTAAGAGATGGAGGGATCATTCACCAACAAGGTATTCTTCTTGGGTTGCAAACTTAGTGCCAGCTTAGAAAAAATAATAGTGATATTAGGCTATGCGTGGATTTTAGAAATCTAAAGAGAGCATCAATGAAGGATAATTATCCTCTGCCAAACATGGAAAATATCTTTGCAATAAGTGACTAGATATGAGTTACTTTCTGCTTTGGATGGTTTCTCTGGATACAATCAAGTTGTTGTAAAGGGGTCAGAAAGAATAAAGACTACCTTTACCACTCCATGGGGCACATATGTTTATGTCAGGATGCCATTTGGTCTGATGAATGTTGGAGCTACCTTCCAAAGAGAAATTGATGTTTTTGTTGGTTACATTAATGATTTTATTGCTATTTACTAAGATGATGTGATTTGTGTTTTCTAGAAAGAGAAGTGATCAATTGCAGCACTTGGAAAAAATGCTGATAAGATGTAGAGAGTATGGAATTTCACTAAATCCAAAGAAGTGCCATTTTGGAGTGCAAAAGGCCAAGTTGCTTGGTCACATTGTATTAAAGGATGGCAGCAAGGTTCCAATTCCAAGAACCAAGAAGGGAATGCAATCCTTTTTAGGTAGATCAATTTCATTAAAATATTTGTGTCTAACTTTGTTGAGTTGACCCTCCCCATCACTTACATGTTGAAGAAAAACCAGATTATCAAGTGGGAAGAAGCAACGATTCAGGATTTTGAGCGGATCAAAGAAGCACTAAAGAATGCCCTTGTTTTGGCAGCCCCAAATTACAAGAAACCTTTTCAAGTATTTTTTTTTCTTTAGAAAACACCATTGCCTCTATTTTTTTACAGAAGGATGATGAAGGGGCTGAGAGACCAATTTCCTTTTTTAGTAAGGCATTACAGGGAGCTGAGTTAAAATACACCATCATGAAGAGGTAGGTGTTTTCCTTGGTGAAAGAAAAAAAGGTTTTTAGACCCTACACCTTGAGTTCTAAAGTTGTTGCTTATGTTCCCCACACCATGGTGAAAGAAATATTATCAGAGATGGAGGTCTCAAGAAAAAGATGTAGATGCGTGAACAAGTTGCAGGAGTATGACATGGATATCCAAACCACAAAATTGGTAAGAGGTTTGGGTCTAGCTAAGCTTATGGCTGAGAGAAACCTACAACCTTTTGAAGTAAATGAAGTAGAAGGAGAAAGGGTGGATGTCATTGAAAAGTTGGTAAGTTCTGAATGGTACAAAGATATAAAATTTTATCTCAGACATCTATCTTGCCTTGAAAATATGAGTAAAAATCAGAAAAGAGCTCTTAAGTTAGTCTCTCAGAAATATGTCATTACTGATTTTGGGTTAGCTTGGAAGAACCCCGAGGGAGTGCTCTTGAGATGCATTACTGAAAATGAGGCCCCCAAAATAATTGCTGATCTCCATGGAGGGGTATGTGGGGGAAATTTTGCTGGAAGACTTACAACACATAAAATCTTGAGGGCTGGTTATTGGTGGCCAAATCTCTTCAAGGATACAACTCTAGTGGTGAGGAAATGTAAAAATTGCCAGTGTTTTTTTGGAAGAATGAAGGATTCAGGATCCCTTCCTTTGCATCATGTGTCAGTTGAAGCCCCATTCAGGCAATGGGGAATGGATTTCATTGGGGAAATTTTTTATCCTTCCATTTTTGGTCATAAATGGATTCTTGTAGCCACTGATTATTTCACTAAGTGGGTAGAAGCAATCCTCACCAAGAAGGCAACACACCAAGTGTTCATGGACTTCATCTTTGAATCAAATCATATGCAGGTTTGGAGTGCTAGCTAAAATTGTTTCTAATAATGCCATGAGTTTCAGAGCCAAACATTTGGTGGCAATGTGAAAAGAGTATGGCATCAATTTGACATATGCTTCTAACTACAATCCCCAAGGAAATGGACAAGCTGAGTCTAGTAATAAAAACTTGTTGAAGATCATTAGAAGAACCTTGGAACTGAAAAAAGGAAGTGGGGTGAGCAACTGAAGTTTTCTATTTGGGATGACAGAATCACTGTCAAAAGAGCTACTGGTAAAAGCCATTTGAATTGGTATATGGATTTCAAGCTCTACCGCCCTTCCATTTGCAATTTTCTTCATTTTAGTTTGTTCAACATGATTGAAGATCAAGAAGATAGTTCATATGATGCTCGAATCAATCAGATTATTGATTTTGATGAAGAGAGAAGGGCATCCCATCAATGGCATGTGAATTTCAAAGAAACTTTGAAGAGGCTATTTGACAAAAAGGTGACACCCAGAGCTTTCAGCATTGGGGATCTTGTTCTTTTATGGGATAACATGCATGAAGATAAGGGAAAGCATGGTAAATTTGACGCATTGTGGATGGGCCCTTATTCAATTGAGATTCAAATTGGTGAAAATACCTTCTTACTAAAAGACCTAGATGGGGAAGTACTTGAATTACCTATCAATGGAAGGCATTTGAAGCATTTCCTTGATTGATTTCTTAGAATCAAGTTATATTCCATTTGTATAGTGTATAGTTCTTTTTCTCATCTACTTTTGTGTTTTATTTTTTACGGTCCTTCATGGCCTAGTTTTGTTGGTTTCTCGGTTCATTTTTGGAGGATGGTTGTGGTTGTTTTGCTCTGTAGGCTTATTCTTTGACTCTGTTGCACAATGGTATGTTTTTGTCACTTGGTTTGTTCTTCACACTTGGTCGATATCTATTCTTGTGGCACTCACGGGAGTGCCCATCCTCGAGTCACGAGTGCAATTTTGGTGCTCAAATTAGTGTCTCCCCATCGAAATTTGAAATCACTCTGGGTTTCAGCCTTTTTATGTTTTCTATATCCCCAGGCTAAAGTGGTGGCTCTCCTACATTTTCCTGTTTGACGGGTGTAATTTTCCGATCAAAATTACTTCCCAGCATCAATAGAAAAGTGGCCCTTTCTAGTTGGATGTGGCTCTATGGGGCACTTTAAAAATTTTAAGGCTCACTTCAACATAAAACATGTCCACATGGAGGCTTCCATTGGGCCTTCCCATACTTAGGCTTTCCACACAACTTCCTAAAGGGGCTTGGGACATGTGGAGGGACCGCGCATATTTGGGGACCAACCCTTGAGTTTTATTTTGAAGAAGCACCAGGAGGACACTTGGAGACTCTGTCGGACTAAGACATGTGTTGGACTTGTGCTTGTTTGGGGTCTCTACTTTTCGGGGCCATCTCAAAGTGCGCCATTGACACACGTAGCAGGTAGGGAAACAGAGGTGCGGGCCCATGGGGAAAATATTAAACTTTTTCCTTTTTTGGAAAATAGGGATAAAATTTGTAAGTTGAAGCATAGGTCCACTAGGACCCACATTGGGACATGTGTCAAGTCTCGTTTTCTAAGGGCGGAGGGGCGGAGAAAAATGTTAACATTTTACTTTTTTCCAAAAATTATAAAATGTCAAAAAGTTCCCCGAGACCCGTTTCCAATTGCATTTTGCCATGCAGAGGGCTTAGATTAAAAGTTGAAACACATAATCAATGGTAGTTGTGCATTTCATTTTATTTTTCCACCATTG
This sequence comes from Taxus wallichiana var. yunnanensis, assembly GCA_018340775.1. Lineage (NCBI taxonomy): Eukaryota > Viridiplantae > Streptophyta > Pinopsida > Cupressales > Taxaceae > Taxus > Taxus wallichiana. Next base: position 515,924,542 of record CM031237.1, on the reverse strand, counting down.
AAGCTCTAAGATGTTTGGAGATGCATTTTTGCATCATTCTTCATCAAATTTTTGGTAAATTTGTGTCTTTTGGGTCTCATGCAAAGTTTAATTAAATAAATTTGGGCTCTCAATTTGTAGATCTGAAGTACTATTGAAGTAGATTTTTTTGCTTGGGCTCATGCAAAAAAAAAAAATATGCTAGATCTAGAAGTCACAGGGGTAAAATTTTAGAGGGAAAAATGATGAAATGATTAAAGGTACAGACGCAAAAGGTGAAAATGCATTGCCTCGAGAGAAAAAAGGGATGACTTGTCAAGTCTAGCTACGCAGAGGATCCGTAAAATGATTAAAAATGAAATTTCTCATATAAAACAATTAAATTTTATTAAAGGGACTCCCAAAAAGTTGTGGCATGGCATCTAGTCGGTAGTCGAGGGCTCAAGAAATGTGATATGTTCATAGTTGGTCCACCTAGCAGATTTTGGATCTAAATTTGTTAAATGTCTTTATCTGAAACAAATTGGTAACAAGCAAAGGTCCCTCGAATATTATTCTCTTTTGAGGGGAAAAGGTGCTACAAGTGCCAAGGGTGAAGAATATGCCTTGATTAAGGAAATGATGCAAATATTTACAATGATTCACCTTTTCAAAAAAACACTGCAACCTTTTTACGAATCATTGAATGTCACCTTTTGAAAATAATGATCCGATATGTGCAACAAAGGTGATTCAAATATTCCTCTTTCGGGGGGAAAGTTAGATGTAAATGGTGTATTATAAATGTAATGAGATTACTCTTGCAAATGGTCAGAGTTCATTTTCACGAGAAAATTTTGAGAAAAGATCATCCTCTAAGAAAACTTTATGAGAAACCAGGTTAATTTCCTTTGTGTTAGATTTTCATTCATGTTGAGTTGGTTACAAGTGTATATCGATCAAAAAGCTCGAGATTGTTTAAAATAAATTTCCCGCTAATGAATTTGATAAATTTTGAGTTAATTTGTGTCAAATATCTAGTAAATTTTGTGTTTATTTCACTTTTAGAATGTTTTCAAGTAGTTTTTCTTGTAATTATTGCAATCTTGTATCAAAATCTCTTTGAATAACATAGATCTCAATCCTTATGACAGTTTTGTGGCATCTGCAATTTCATTTTTCAGAAGAGATTTCATCTGGGAATGAAATAAATGATTTAAAATCACTTTTATTTCATTTTTGATAGAGATTTTTTGTAAGCCTTTGGTTGTACCTTAGGCATGACTGATCTTAGATTTTGATGTTTTATTGGGTCTTCTAACTTGAGCCTTTGTGCTAGAATCTCAAAGATTATGTGAAAAAGTGCGTGTCTAGGCCTCCATTGATGCACACCTTCTTGTTGAAGGAATGTTTTAACTATTTTTAAGCTTTTTGTTATTGAGTTCTCCATTTTTTGTGAAGTTTCTCAAGGATCTAGAAAAGTCCAATCTATCTTGTTGATCTCCCACCAAAAATTATTCAAATAACCAATCCTACCCCAAACTACCCCTATTTTGCTTTGTATATCCACAAAAGAACAAAATCCATTTGCTAAAGTATGCAAAACAGATCAAGATTCCAAATGTCTTCAATAACCTTAGCCTTGTGTTGAAAATATCTCCATAATCTGGAAGTGAGAACTTGTGAGAGTCAGATTTGGTGTGTTGATCATATTTTCCCCAAGGTGTTCTCTATAAAATTTGTGCAAAAGAAAGGTATCTGCGTCTCCTTTGATAAAAAGGTTACAAAATAGGTTCTCTTACCTTGGTTGAAAGGCACAACCTAAAATAGTTAGGATAAGATCACATCCTTTTAAGGTGCTACCCACTTCTTTCAAAGCCTGAGTGCTAAAAAGTCAGATAAATTGCTTCCCCAACTACAAAATGACATACATAATCATCTATCTTCCTTTGAGTATCTTTTCAAATCCATAATGTTGTTTGGCCTTTGAAGAAGAGTAAATCCAGTACTATGAGTAACCAAATGGGAAGGCAAAAATTACAGCCATCTTCTAATGTCTTGTACATGGAAAATAAAACAAGGGATGTTCCCATTGTAGTGTTGAAGGATGCCTCAATCACTATTCAAGGAGCTAAATCTATATGTGATTTTGAAGTAATGGAGTTCACCTGAGGAAGTTAAATTCTCATTGTTTCTAGAACATCCTTGGTGTCATGCTAACAATGCATAATTACACTTTAAAAATGATATATCAGTTTTGGGAACAAGGAGGAGTGTGTTTTCATACTCTTAGATGATTTCAAGTTTGTGCTATATATAGAGCCCATCAATGATAAGGAGATCCACATAATATATGCACATACAATTTGTGATCCGAGAAAACATGGAGTCATCAAAAGAATGTGTACTTCATTGGGAAGGTGTATATCATTGACACTACAAGTGTCACTTAGAATAATTGGGCCCATGACACTTATGATATGGTAGGTCATAAGGTCAAGGGAAGATTCACCAGGATGATTAGGTCGTGTATGATCAAGCACTTAGGCAAGACTCGGTTACCACAAGTACACTAGGTAAGAGAAACCTAACTCTTTCTTGCACATGATGGTGGACCAATGGTGAAATGAATGAGATAGAGAAAATATTATGGTTTATACTTTACACGGAGTGGCATCTCGTTAGTAGGATACACATAGAGGCAAATTTTTGGCTAACATGAGGTAAAGGTAGCCTTTTAATAAGGTTTACTCAAAGTAAAATCCCTTCTCGTGTGCTGGGAATATGATGGGAAGACTCATGCTCTAGTACATATCCATAATTGTGAAATAAAATTTGTGTAAGGTAAAGAGACTATACGACCTTCACTTTGGGTTCACAAGTATTAATCTACTCTGCATGGGTGCAAGGAATCATAGAATGTGGATACTAAGTTAAAACAAGAGAATGCAAATTAGCATGACATGACTGAAGGTATGGCTCACACTTTTGATTATTTTTTTAATAAACCACCTATCTAAGAGGCCTTACAGATCTTCAAGCGCATCACATTAGGAGATAACAAAAAGGAAAATGAACTTATGGTCCAACTCTTGGGAGATCCTAAGGATGAGGCGTGTGAGGATATTTTGAAATAGACCAAATAATGCTAGGGAACACGTGCAAATAGAAGGAAAAATGAAATATGGTTTACCTCATTGATGATGAGGAAGTTGAATATTTGGATATAAAACATACGAGAAGGGTTCCCATAAGGTAATGGACTCCATAAATGAGAAAGCACATGCATATCATGTACTTATGAAGACTAATAATGTGAGTATTGGAACTGAAGTTGCACCTAAAGAGGATATTATTGGAGATTATTGGTTAGAACCAGAGGTTGTGAAGATCATTGAGATGTTGCGTGACTTCCAAGAATTATTTCCAAGGGGTTATCATTAGTTGAATGACGTACATATCTCCTTGGGAGAGATGAAGATTAAGTTGAATGAAGGCATGCATCCGGTTTGGAAGAGGCCTTATAGGATGAATCCCAACTTGGGAAAAGGTTAAAGAGAAGATTGATAAAATGCCTAAGTCAGGGATCATAAATTCTATTGAGTAATTTAAGTGGGTAAGACCCATGGTGATTAGTATATGTTAGAAATTTTAGGCATTAAGAGGGGGTGTGAATCATTCCTTATACAAATTTTGACAATCAATTAAATTTCCTTAACTTAGTTATGAAGAAACCACAAGATCATTCACATGAAATAAATAGGAGAAAAGACATATAGAGATAATATTTATCATAGGAAACCCTTCAAGGAGAAAAAATAATTGAGACCCGAACTATATTCGACACAAATGTCCTTTAAATGTTAAAATAATTTCATGTTGAGCATTAACTCAACTTGGAGTTGCAACTCCAAAATTTAATCAAGCATCAACTTGATCTTTAGCAAGCTTCTAATTTCATGGAATATTTAACTCCTAAATTCAATCACACTAACCTTTTGTAAACTTAAAATCCCTAAATTTTAAGAAAAATCTTAGTCTTCCACCATGTTTTGATCACTTTGAATTGGTTGTCTCACACAACAAATTATGACCACTGAATTATCTCAACTCCTCTTTTCACTCACCTTCATCTTCTATAGGTACTCACCTCAAAACTACCTATCCAACATGAGATATCCCTTTCAAACATCTACGGTATCAAACTCACTAACTATTCCAAAGTTATAGTCCTTCATACCTTAGAGAATACTTTTATTTCTATCACCTCTAACACACATATCACATTCATCAACAACAAATTCATGTACAAGAAAAATCTTTTTGTATCAAGTTATATGCATCCAAAAATGTAATTTTCACTTCATATCCAATGACTCTTCACTTCCACTCTTTACAACATGTATAAGGAGGAAAGAAGGAAGAAACAAAACTATCCACTAGCATTAAATGCATATGCTTATGTGTTTGTTTCAAACCTATGATTTGCACAATCTTCCAAGATGCTTCATATTATTACAAATCATTATAAAATCCCCCTAAACTTGTTTCCCCATCTGACATATATGATTAGTAGCTCGTGTAAACTGATTTAACATCACTGACTTGTATTTTGTAACTTCCTATCCCATTTTTGTCTTCTTCCAACCCAACATGCAATCTTGTCTTATATATCTCTTTCATAGGTGAAAACATTTCTCAAGCATGAATATATCTTATAATATTCCATATTCACCTTTTTAACTCCTTAACTCTTCATATTCTTGCCATTTCTTCTCCAAGGTTCATTGGAGCTTCACTCTCAAAGATGGAGGACTCAAAATTAGAGTTACAAAGATACTCTTCCAATCAATTATGTATGAAATTTAAAAACATTACAAATCAAGGAGATGATGTGCTATGAATTATAAATAATCTTCATATGCAAGGAGAATATTCATCCCTCTTATTCAAACAAGAACATTCATAATTGAACATGCAACTCATAAACCTTCAAACTCAGAAAAAAAGTATTCACTTAATGAGGTATAAATTCACTTAACATCAGTTCATGGACAATAAAATTAATTTCCATAAATTTATTGATCTTATTTTTCTTTTAATCTTACCATTAAGCTTCAGTTTAAGGATTTCATCATGAATATGCATGGTTTTTAGAGATAACTTTGACTGGTTTCAAAACACCCAAAGACTAGTTTTGAATTTTTATTAAAACAATTAAATTTCTCTTTCATGCTCAACTAAATCATGAAACACATACCAAAATACCTTTAATTCACCTTCAAACATTCACTTGCAAGAATTACATTGGAAAATTCACATTTACCTCTCAAACTTAGAGATTGATTTTCACCTGTTTAGCCTTCTCAATGCTAGGACTGAAAAAACACATGTATATTCATATTTATCCAAATTAATATCTCATATTAATTCATGAAAATCACTAACAAATCCCTATTATCCTTCATAATAAACTTTTTCATGGGTTACTTTGCAAACTTTGTTTGTACACTAAATTTATCACAAAAAGTATGTTTTATTGTAGGGTACACCATGAGTCATGCAATCAAACCAACATGAAAATATACTATGATGAATTCTCTACATTATTAGGTTCATAATAAATATAAAAACTTCATTTGGATACCTAACTCGACAATTTTCTCTATATCAATTTTAACTAGGCTCAAGAGGGTCTCAGATAACTTCACAAAAATGGATAGAACTTTCTTATTTCTCATCCATTTGACCTCATAATTTTTGAAAAATATTTTTATCCCAATTATATTTTAAAATTTTTATTATTATTCATCTGAATAAGGCTCCATAAAATTTCTCAAATGCTAAGAAGTTAGAGTGTTAGTTTAGCATACCTTGTTTAACCTAGTTTTAGTAAAAATGCAATATCTTGCACAAAATTCCTCCTCATGTCCTGAAATTTTATCCAAACCTTCATGAATACCTCATCCATGATATAAAAATGTTAAATTTGACTTTTTTAACTCTAAAAATTCCAACCCAATCTCATTTGTGCATGTTAAAATTGTTTGTATTGAAAGGTAGTCATTCCAATGACCCTAAATATTCCTACAACTATTTAATTATGACCTAATACTTCATTATGGAATCTTTGGATTGTTCCTACACACTTCTCATGCATTCAATTTCTTGATTAATTTTTTTTCATGGCATCATGCTAGGTTCCCTAATTAGGTCAATTTGGGCTAGTTTACACTGCAACATACCATGACTATCATGTTCTGCACCTTATATCCCCTTAACCATTTCCTATGATTTTTTATACCTTTAACATAATTTAACATCATCCTAAAGAATTCAACTCACCTTTCTAGGTCACTTTTATAGTTAGGCCTAGGGATTATGCATCCTAAATTGAGTCGGTCGACCAATTTCACTCTTGTGCTCATTTACTCATCCTTTTGACCATGTTTCCTCATTATATACATACTAGAAAATTCTTGACATCATACTAGTGTGCTCTTATATCATCAATATGCATATACCTATCTCTAGATGTTTAAGAAATCAATTCTTACATAGGTGTTCTCAAGCCTTTGACTTGTTTTGCCTTGTTTGAGTCACTCCAATCTCTCTCTAGCTCACCTACATCCTTCTTTATAATCAATATTCCTTTGAAATCAATGAAAATTTACATTCACCTTCCAACAATATTCCCCTTTGTCATTGATAGAAAAAACTCTTGATTCTTCTCCCCCTTTTTGCATTAATGAAAAAGTAAATAGTTTTAGTTCATTTTTTTCTCCTGCATCATCTCATTTGACCTCTATTTTTGTTAGAAGCATCAACCATATTCATAATTTAAGTTCTTCCCCTTTTCTTAATTTGTTTTTATCTTCATCATGCATGAAGTTCAAGTACTTCTCCCCCGAGAATATACATTCATATCATATACACATGACAACAACCTAAATATTGAGTGAAAACATTCTCCTAGCACATCCATATGTGTATCTCAGTCAAGAAAACTCAATTCTAGCATAATTTTTCTATCATCTCATTATAGGAAAATTTATGATTGAGTTCCCTGAATCAAGTTTTCGGTGCATTCTTGACAATCATTGACCTATTGTAGAAGCTCATTCAAATAATGAAAATACACTTTCTACCTTCTCTTAAGGTCATACTACCTAACTCTATCTATCTATGCCAAAAAGTTTCCTTATATCTTGTTTTTAGGTTACCTAGGTAGGTTCTTATTTTGTATTATGTCCTTATCTTCTTTTTCATTGTTTATGTGCTTTTTTGTGTGGTCTACTAGCTTGCTTAGCCATTAATCCTACTCCCCTTGGAATAATCATGCATTTATCATCAACTCTTATCTTTGTAATATTCTAGACACTTGAGGCACTTGATACAAAATATCCTACCCTGCAAGGTGTTCTCAAATTTGTATGTCCCTATTTTAAGTCGTGGCATGCTATTTTGGACTTGTGCGATGCAATTTTTAAGTTCAACCACCATTAACACCCTTGGACTGTGAGTTACCTTCTCAAAATGATATTTTAGTGCTTATGAAAATATTGATATGACATTGTTGGTTCCCATACATCATGTGCCATCCTTCAAACTTGATCAACATCATTATGAACTAACAGTCATATTGTAGATGAATAGAAATACTACAGCAGTGGTCTCAAGAAAAATTACTCATCACTAGAATTTTTTTCCCTTTTTTTTAAACCAAGGTGAAATTTCTATTGAGGCTTCCTTGATGTCTTAGAGTTTTACTTGAGTGTTTCAAATGACTTCATCATCTCTTCATATGCAATGTTGACCTATAGATTACCATTTTAAAGTCTCCACTGACCGTGCCCTTATCATAATGCATGAAAACCTTGATTCCTCTTCTCAAAAACTTGTGATCATTCAAGATACTTATTGAGTTCATATTACCGTGGAACCTTATGTGAGGAAAAATGTAAGAGTAACTTTTATATCCAAAAACTATTGTATTATCTAGAGATGAACTCATAACCTCATACCGACATGTGATGGATCTTAAAAACTTATGAGTTTGATAATATCAACAAATATTGGAATTAATCTCCTTGAACATGATGTTATTTTTAGTATCTTCATGAGGATGGAAGATCATGTAGAGTGCTTATCATTCATCCTTGTCTAGTTACACATCTTCTTGAGGTATAAAGTAGGACACACTCTGTCATATAAAGATTATGATTTTATAGCTTAGTACCTCTACTATATCTTCTAATTATACATCTATTGTTCCCTCACATATCATCTTGCACTAGAGATCATTCTTAGCTTCACAATTATCACCATAATCTGTACCTTTACATTTGTTTCCATGTTTACTCTTGGTGTATAGTGTAGATAAAGGTGATTTAGTTTTCTCCATCTTATCTCCTTCAAATTCATTTGGTGTATTAAGAAAATTTGATGCATATAATCTCCTTAATCCATTCAAACAACTCAAACTATCATACAAGTAGTGCATACTTATATTTTATTTACCAAAATGCTTCATTCTTGGTCATAGTTTTAACTCATTCTATGTTTCCTTGTCTTAACTATTTGACCATGGTTGTCATATGTTATTTTATATGAAGGTTGATTTAAAATTGAGTTAATAAAAATTTCATTTCACTTGAACATCCTCTTACATTTTATTCCATTTCTCATCAAGCCTTAAATTCAAATACTCATGGTGTTAGGACATTCTTCATCCAAACCGTGCCTTGTGGGCTACTAACCATTCCTATTCACAAATTAACTAACTTCTCATGGTGTGAGAGTGATATCAAAAAAATAATCAGTGATTTTTAAATCCTTTTTCTCATATGTATCATTTTCAACTTGTAGGTTTCATCTCTGTAAGAAGATTCCACTTCTTTTGTAACCTCCTTATCAATTAGCCTTCTAAAGTTTTGTCCCTCTGCCTTGAATAAATTGATCATTACTTATCACACGTGTGAGGGTTTTGAGAGATATAATAACCAAATTAATTTATACTACACCTAATGATAGATATCTACTAGATTTAATTTTCTTACATGGCGTGTTTTTAGGATATCATCATTTTCTCAATTTTAGAAACCTTAAATCCAAGTAGGGAAGAGGGAAGCAGAGAACCTTGTAACATTATTGTTTTTTCACAAAACTTTCTCCTGTCAATTCTCGAGCTTGTATCATATGAAACACAACTTATACCAACTTTAATTTTCCATGAGTGTCCTTGTTTCATCATTTGTACACTTTTTCTCCTCTTAATTAGAACTATAACAGTCATACTTACATACACATTGCTCATAAGTGCCTAACCTTGACCAAGTTTTCGAGAGACCTTTTTCCCTTTTTGCTTATTAATCAATTGCATCTTTATCACTTTTCTTTACCTTTCCTACACATGGATCTTGATGGCTTCATTATTTATTATCTAATTATTGCATATACTTTAATGACTTCAAAACCAATTTAATGTCTTCATGAACAAATTCTCTTTGGTTCTTCATCAAAAAACACTAAGAACTACCTTATTGATGGATTTGAACTTCGAGTTTATCTTTCTTGATGGAAAATACAATTAATCAATTGTGAAATATTTGAAAATTTTGGAGAGTTTGACCCTTATTATCATACACATGATGATGGGTATGAACTTGAAAATTTTGGCACATTGACACATTTTGAATAAAAGTTGACATCATGAATTTTAAAAATTTTCACCTTACTTGCAACCCTATACCCTATTTGAGATCTCTTAGGTGAAAAAGGCTTGAAATTTTTTTGCTATAACCTCTACTCAGGATTACCTAACATTTCATTCACAAACTCTAATGACTATGAGTAATTTACTTATTTTGAATATTTCTTTGTCTTTGTGAGAGCTACATCAACCTTGAACACTTCCAATAGCTTATGTCAAGAACTCATGATTTCTTCACATATTTATAGTATTCAATTGACACTCAATCATAGTAGTAACAAGGTATGATAAGGATTAATAGTCCTCACTTACTATTGAAGGAAACATTGACACTAAGTCATTGAAAAGTGCATATCCTTGACACAACTAGAATGAACATTAAGAACCAAACATTATTGTTTCAAACCTATCTTGAAAATAGATCTTAATTAATAATTATCCAAGTATGAATCTTGTTTGGAGAATCATTTTCCACATATGATGTCTTTATATGAGTTTGTAATTATTCACACAACCTTAAATCTTCATGTATTGATCCTATAACCTTTGAAAACTTCAATTCTTTCTCTTACAGTCTTGGGAGATATGAATCAACTTGTATTGGACACCTTTAGACTCAAAATTGTCATTTTGACCTTAAGAATTTATTAAGAGCATATACACATTATAATAATTGATAATTTTTATCCCTTTTGCAAGATTGAACCAATATCTCAGAGCATTTATGGTCCTTGTTGAAAAGAATTCTATTTTTGACTCAAAATTTGAAGGCTAAATAGACTTGATCAAAGCTTATATGGTGGTTGGATACAAAAAAATGTCCTTATCATCACAAGAAGAACAATTTTGGCTCAAATGGACTCATGATAGACATTGAAAAAATAAGTTCACTCCTTTCATGATACAGAGATTTAAATACTAAGGAAGACATTATGACAAATACACCTTATAAAGAGATTAGAATTTTAAGTACTTGACACGGTTCAATCATACCAAATATACTTTATGAGAGGGATAGACCAAACATACATTTTGATTGGTGATATATTTGCAACATGAGAACCTACTGATAATGACCCCTACTTCAAGACCACACCAATTCTTCTTTCAATTTGATTATTCCTTCTAGAATCCCAGAGAAGGAACTTTATGCTTGTTAGACCACTAAAACATTAAATAATCATCAAAAGATCATGATGACTCAAACTTATATTTTCTTTCCTTTGAAGCCTTGTATATCTTCTTTGATGTACTACTAGATGTTCTAATTCCATTTCCTAATTCTTCAATACTTTTCAAACATGTATGATGGGTTTCATTCCCTTGTCTTCTCTTGACTATGAGTGGGTGTTCTTCATGATAGGCACTTAGCTTTTACTCCCCTTTCTCAATCTGATCAATGCCTTCGATATCTTGCTTGATCTTATATCTCCTATAACTATCTCTACCACCTTTTAGGGTTGAGTTTCACCGTATATACCTTTTAACCTACCTTTAGAATTCTTGAGTTCTACATCTATACATATGAGGTTGATTTTGCAAACACTATTTCAAAAATTGTCCAAGATTATGAAAATTGGAAAACCTAACTTGATTATTGCTTCTATATGAGTATGTATTGAGATTCCAACCATACTTATCACTCTTATGATAATTGAAGTTTCTATCAATATGTATAATCCTATTACAAATGTAACATACTATCTAATTCATACCTCTTGATTCTTTTGTTATCCAAAATTGATTATCTAGTTCTTCAGCAAAGTTTGAGGTATGTGACATTTCTCTTTGTAGTTGAAGCACAATCTATTCTTTATTCTCTCATATTTTCTATCTCTCCATGTATGGTCATCCATGACATGCTTCCTACATTCCTTAGCTTTGTGTCCAAAATTATGACAAGAGAAGCAATAACCATTAAATTTTCTTTCATACCTAAATGTAGTTGGTTGCCTAATTGATTTAGGCCTTCTTGAATTTTTCCCCTTAGTCATATTCATATCTGACTATCTACTTGAACCAGATATGCCATCTTCAAACTTATTCATAGGTTCTTCATGAAGTCTAATCTTGTCTTGTCACCTACTTCATGTATATCTAGCATTACATGTAAATCTTTAGAGTTTTTCTCCAAATTTCCATAAATCTACATCCTTTCTCTTGCTTCTTCAAGTTTAGATCTCAAGTACATCGATTCATATTAATGTCTCATGCAGTTTTTTTCATTTTAATTAAGGGATTTTGTCACTTTTTCAATCGAGACTTAATATTTGCATTGAATCTAAAGTAATATTCTTCTTTGAATTTGAGAGAGTTTGAGATCAGTCTATTTGATATCCTAATTCCTTTAGTTCATCTTCATGTTCTTCATCTTTCTTCTTCATCCTTCCTCAAGAATCTTGATTTTATATTAATATTATTTCACCATTATTTTTAGTTTTTGGTTATTTTTCCTTTTGTGTTTCAATTCCTCTATGAAGCTTATCAATTAAGCTTCAATATTTACCTTTTCTTCATATTCATCTAAGATTTCATTCTCAATGACATACCTATCTCTTGAGGTGCTTCTAGATATTGTCTCTATGGCCATGGTTTTGTTTCAAGAGGAAAACCCCCAAGTTGTTATACTTGATTCAAGAGTACTAAAATCTGATACTAATTGTTTGAAATTCTAGGCACTAAGAGAGGTGTGAATCATTACTTATACAAATTTTAAAAATAAATTGCATTTCATTAACTTATTTATGAATAAACTACAAGCTCATTCATATGTAAAAAATAGAATAAAATACATAGAGAGCTAATATTAAGCTGTGGGAAACCCTTCAAGGAAAAATACCCACTAAAACCATTGAAATAGCTTAGAAAAAATGTCCTATAAACATTATAATGATTTAATGTTGAGAAAAATCTCAACTTGAAGTTGTAACTCAAAAATTTAATCAATTATCAACTTAATATTTAGCAAGATTATACATGCATGGAATATTTAACTCCCAAATTCATCACACTAACCTTTTGTAAGCTTCAACTTATAAGGAAACTTTAAATCCCTAAATGTTAATAAATAACTTAGTCTTCCATAATGTTTCGATAACTTTGAATAGGTTGTCTCACAAAAAAATTGTGACCACTAAATTATATCAAATCCTATTTTTACGCACCTTCATATGTTGTAGCTACTCACTTCAAACCTGCCTCTCCAACATCATACCTCCCTTTCAAACATATGCACTATCAAAATCACTAAGCTGTTCCAAATTTCTTTTCCTTCATACCTTAGATAATCATTTTATTTCCATCACCTCTAACACACCTCTAATAGCACATTCATCAACAAAAATTCATGTAAAATAAAAAAATTTGTATCAAAGTAGATGTATCCAAAAATGTATTTTCTACTTAACATCCAATGACTCTTCACTTCCAATCTTTACACACTTATAAAGGAGGAAAAAGGAAAATACAAAAATGTCTATTAACATTAAATCCAACTGATTATGTGTCAATTTCAAACCTATGACTTACACAACCTACTAAGATGCTTAAAATTCTTATAAAGCATTAGAAAATCCTCCTAAACTCGTTTCCCCATCTGAAATATATGGAACATACCTCCTGCAAACTGATATGACACCACTTACTTATCTTTTGTAATTGCATGTCATATTTTTTCCTTCTTCCTACTCAACTCAAAAGCTTTTCTTATTGCTTTATCATACATAGGTAAAAAAACTTCTCAAGGAAGAAAAAATAATATAATATCACCTATTCACATTTATAACTCCTTAACTCTTCATATGCTCTCCATTTATTCTTCAAGGTTCATTGGAGCTTCACTCTCAACAATGGAGGACTGAAAATTATAGTTATAAAGATCATCTCCCAATCAATGATGTAAACAATTTAAGCACATTAAAAGAAAGTATATGATGTAATATTAAGTATACATAACCTTCATATGAAATGATAAGATTCATCACTCTTATTTAAGCAAGAACATTCAAATTTGAAAAGGTAACTCACAGACCTTCAAACTCAGAAAAATTTATTCACTCAATGAGGTATAACTTCACTTAAACATTAGTTGAAGGAGCCTACCATACATTTTTAGAAAGGTTTTTTTCTTTTGATTCTTTTAAGATTACGAGAAAATTTCAGTTCATGGCTTTCATCATGAATATGTATGTTTTTCGAGAGACAACTATGTCTAGTTTCAAACCACCCAAACACTTCACTTTTTATTTCATAATCAACCAAAGTTTTAAAAATTACCAAGAGACATTTAATTCACCTTGATAATTCACTTGTAAGAATTACATTGGAAAATCAAATTTACCTCTCAAACACAAAGATCGGTTTTTTCCTTCTTAGCCTTCTCAATGATAGGAATGAAATCACACATGTATCTTAAAATTTATACTTGAAGTAATATCTTAGTTGAATTCATGAACATAACTAAACATCCAAATAATTATTCACAAGAAAATTTAGCATGGGTTACTTTGCAAACTTTGTTTGTACCGAATTGATCAAAAAAAAACATATTTTATTGTAGGGTCCACCATGATTCATGAACTCAAACTAACATTAGAAGATGTTATGATGAATTATATACATTATAAAGTTAATAAGAAAACCAAAATATTTCATTTGGAGAACTAACTAGACAACTTTCTCCATACCAATCTTCACTAGGCTCGGGAGGGTCTCAGATAGCTTCACAAAAATGGATAGAACTTTATTATTTTTCATCCATTTGACATAAAAAATTTAGAGAATATATTTATCCCAATTATATTCAAATTTTTATGTTATTATTTATCCAAAGAAGTCTCCAAAATATCTCTTAAAGGCTAAGAAGTCAGAGTGTTAATTTAGCATACATTTCTTAAACCAATTTTAGTAAAAATGCAATATCTTACACAAAACGCCTCCTCAAGTCCTAAAATTTTGTAAAAATATTGATGAATACCTCCTCCATGATCCCCAATGGTCACTTTTTCATGGTTCACTCTGAAACTTCCAATAAAATCTCTTTTTTGCATGTTAAAACTACTTGTCCTAAATGGAAGTCATACAAATGACCCTGAATATGCCTCTAATCGTATAATTATGAACTTATACTTCATCGAGAAAACTTGGAAATGTTCCTACACATTTTCCATGCCTAAAAATTCTTGATTCAGATTTTTTATTCATAACCTCATGTTAGGTTCTGAATTAGACTAATTTGGGCTAGTTTACACTGCAACACATAATGACTATCCTATTGTGCACCTTTTAGACCCTTAACATACTTCGCCATCATCATTAAGCATTCAATTCACCTTTCCATGTCACTTTTATAGCTAGGCCTAAGGATTAGGCATCATGGGTGAGCTGGTTTGACCAAATTCACTCATTTTCCCTTGTAATCATCCTTTTGACCCTATTTCCTCATAATATACATCTTGTAAAATGTCCGACATCGTAGTGTTGTGCTCTTATATAAACACTCTGTATGTACTTGTCTTTAACTTCTCAAGAAAAATTCTTACTCATGTGTTCTTAAGCCATAGCGACCTATTCTTCCTTTCCTAAGTCACTCCAAGCTCTTTCTAGATCTTTTACATTCTACATTATCATTAAGATTCCTTTGAAATCAATGAAAAATCAACATTAACCTATCAATATTTTCAAGATGGATGGATAGATCAAAATCGTGTTGATTACAAAGTATTCAATGCTTCATGTGTCATAGATTCATTTCTTATGTCATTCAAAGAAGAGATTATGGAAGGCGTTGTTAGACGTGAAATATATTCATTCACCGATGGATTCTTAGGGTACCATCAGGTATGCATTATGCATGAGGATCATGAAAATACCACCTCCACCACTGAATGGGGAATTTTTACATATATTGTGATGCCCCTTGGATTGAAATGTGCCGACAATGTTCTCATGCTTCGTTGTTCAGGTATAGCAAGACTTCATCCATAAGTTTTTACAAGTTTAAATAAATTATTGAACCATCTAGGGGCTAGTAAAATATCATTGTGACAATCGAGGTTGATGTTTGAAAGGTGTAGGTATTTAAACATATATTTTAATATCAAGAAGTATATATTTTCCACCCCTTTGGTGCATTACTTGGGCACATCATTTTTAAGGAAGGATTGTTAGTAGATTCGAGATTGCGGTAATTTTGGGGTGGAAGAACCTACCAACTAGAGTTAATTACAAATTTTCTTGGGCAACACTTAGTTACTATAGAAAATTCATTAAGGGTTATGTAAATATTTTCTTGCCCTTGGAATAATTTATCAAGGCCAAGGGAATGTTTTATTGGGGTGACACATAAAAATATGAATTTAATACCTTGAAGGAGAAGCTTACCACCACTCCTATCTTGTGCTTTCATTCTTGGAAAAAACCTTTTCATGTACATGTAGATGCCTTAGGCATGGGTATTGGAGTAGTCTTGCACAACCAAGTGAAGTAAATGGGGATCATCACATATGATTTTCAAGTAGGAAACGACACCAATGGACTAGAACTATACAACTACAAAGCACAAGGTATTAAAGTACTTATCCATGGTATACATGATATACACTCTCATATCCATGATATACATGATAGAGCACTATCCATGATATACACTCTCCATAAGTTCATTCAATACTTACTAGCCACCCCATTTATATCTTACATAGATCATATGGCATTAAAGTACTTAGTCAACAATCCTATCTTCAAAGGGCACATATGTCGTTGGATACTTATTTTTCAAGAGTTTGATTTTATATTCATAGTTAAGCTAGATAAAAGCAATATGGGACTTGGTTACTTATCAAGGATAAACTCTAGAGAGTATTTACAAAGTATTGAAGATACTATTCTTGATGCATGCTGATTGTCGATTAAACTATGCATTAACTGATTTGGAAGATATTGCAGTATTTTTGCACACTAGACTTATGCCAAAAGGAATGAAGATATTGAAAAAGAAGTAACTTGTTATTTGATATGTTCCATATACGCTCATTGGAAGATACATGTACAAGATGGGTAGAGATGAGGTCTTGTGTAGATGTGCTTTAGAGCATGAGCACATAGATATTATGAAGGAAGCGCATGTAAGAATTTTTGAGGACATTATGTAGGGGATGCGATTTTGTGTAAGATAATTTTAGTTGTTCTATGGTGAGATACATTATACAAGGACATTAAGGCTTATGTAAAATCATGTGATCACTATCATAGGCTTGAAAATATTGGTAATAGAGACAAGGTGCCAATATGATCCATCTAAAGCATGAATAATTTTGAGAAGTGGGAAATTGGTTTGGTAGGACTCATTTCACCACCCGTACTGAGATGTGTGCGCTACATCATCACATGTACTTGTGACAATTTAAAAAGGTTGGAAGAGGTTGTGCCTAAAAAATATTACACAAAAATAATGAAAGTAAGGTTCCTTTGGGAAAATTTCATCAATAGGTATGGATGTCTTTTGAGCCTAATGAGTGATAGAGGGACTCATTTTTGCATGACACCATCAAAATTTTATTGGTAGAGTTCATGATGGCACACCATAATATTACCACTTATCACCCTTAGGAAAATGGCACTGTTGAAGCTTTCAACAAGATCTTGGGATAAACACTAATGAAGATATGTGATTTTGGAAGAAAGTATTGGGATTACAAGGTATCAAAACCATAATTTTATTAAATATGGACATTTTACTAAGAATATAGATTTATAGTATTATCATTTCTGGTTTTATAATTATTGAAATTGGATTCCTAAATTTCCATTATTAGTTTTATCTAGTGCGATATTGGATTCCAATATGTTTATTATAGGAATTTAATCAGTGTAATATAAGATTCCAATATTTAAACTATGCCATAAAATTAATTTCCTAATTCTATATTGAGTTTATGAGAATGGGAATATGCTCATTCTCAACACACTCATAATACAACTATGTTCCTAATTCTTTTTATGTGTATCTGATTTATCTCATTTTTTGTATGATTCCTATCTGAGGAATTTTGCTCCCTTTTGAAAAATAAAAGAATGTGATATGGGTACATGTTGTATGAAATAATAAGCAACTATTGAGTCTATGAGAATGGACATATGCCCATTCTCATCACACTCATAGTACAAGTATGTTGCTAATTATTTTTATGTGTATCAACATTATATTTAATCTTCTTTTATAATTCATATATGAGGGATTTTTACCTATGCACATAGCTTTAAGGAAAGACCATATAATTTTTGGTTGTAATGAATTCATAAATCAAGACTAATTCCTAGAAAAATCCAAATCATTAATCTTTTCAAATGAATTCCTTGTAAATCACATCCAATTCCCTTTAAATCACAAGATCCAGCTCCCTGTAAACTTACTTAGAGCATAATTAAAGATTTTTTTTTCAAATTAAATAAATTACATGGTGGAAATCATATTATTAATAATACATTAATAAGATTCAAGAGTTCCATAAGCATCAAAATGTTTTATAGAATAATATTATGGAAAAATATTCCAAAGTAATATAATACCCAATATTTCATTTAATTATCAAATAATAGTACAACTGTAAAGTTTTATAGGACCAAGGTTTGGAATATTATTTTTTTAAATAACCCACATCCCGGGCCAAAATGATTTTATATACAAATTTATGAACTTCAATATTTTCTCCAACTAAACATTATAATGGTACAAAGTAGCATATTTACACAATGAAAACCATTAATTTCTTCTCTCTTTTCTTAGTATTCACCATTACAAATATATAGGAATATGCAACTCCTATAAACTAGGAAGTTTCTCTAACAATAATCCTATTTAGTTGTGATTGTTACTCACGTAACAATACACAACTCAAATCATATGAGTTGTTAAAACAACTCCAATAATATATTATAATATAACTAACATGTGAACATTAATATTCCTAACATTCCCCCCTTAATGTTTACATGGTAGAAAAATAAATTTCACACTTCCGCATGATAGTCTACCGCCTCTACACACTCATGATCTTGGCACACACACGAAATAAAGGTAGAAGAAGAAACACATCAAATTATTATCAACCATGCAATGTCAGGAACACATCTGATCGAAGAGGATGGGAACATGCTCAAGAATCATCTTCTTATCAACCAGTCACTCTAGGGAACACATCTGACCTAGCAGTGTGGGAACTCAAGTAGGAACACATTTGAACAACCTTCAATGGTTTTCAAGAGGCTAACCACAAACCTAGGTATGAACAGGAACATATCAAACTATTCTACCTCATCAAGATGCATGATGCTACCTTTGACTGTGTTATCTATTCTTCACTATGTTCTAGCATTAAGGAAATAGGAATAATCACATACAAAACTAGAAATGGAACATTGGATCATGTTGATCATGTTCCCCCCTCAATGTGAAATTTCCACTTATTGAAAACTTTGTAAACTATAAAAATTGAAGTGCACGAAACCACACTGAAAAGCATATACTCAGACTATATATATTCCACCACAACTCTATGTGACCCCGTCATTGGTGAGTAATAAGAGGTCATTGTCTAACCTCCAGCCTCGATGCCTCCATCCTCTAGTAAAAATATCTAATAGAGAAAATCTTCATCACTTTGATTTTTCTATATAAGCAATATTTCCTTCCTCTTCATTTTCTCCTTTGTCATCAGCAGCCATGGCATTATCTTGCAGTTTCCCATCAAGTAAGTCTTGTGCTCTTTTCTTGCAATTTGAGGACAAGTGACTAGATTTTCTACAGTAGTAATAGGTGAGCCACTTCTTTGAATCTTTATAAGATGATCTAGGTCTGAAAGAAGATTTAGATCTTCTTTTATCTTGTTTCTTACCATATAGGATTTTTCCTTTGTTTCGCAAACATGATTCTCTTTTCTTCATCTAGCAAAGAAGAAATAAGTTCTTCTAAACTTGGATTTATTTTACTCAATGTAAAGACCATGTTAGAATATCATGGAGGCATGTTATTGAGTAATACAAATTTAGCATCATCATTAGGCACATCTACACTTATTCCTGCTAGTTGATTGCAAATAGAACAAAATTTACTAATATGTTCCACCATGTTGTCGCCTTCTTCCATCTTGAGGTTGAATAATCTCTGCTTTAAAGATATTGCTACGCTTCCAGTTTTTGATCCAAACAATTTGTTCAATGTCTCCCAAATTGTGTGAGAGGAATTTTTTAAGTCTATATGATGCAAATAAGAATTTGATAGACCCAATCCAATAATCATTGTAGCCTTTCAATCTCTACTTTCCCATTTTGTTGCTTCATTTGCATTTGTCGGTTTCTTCTCTTTTCCATCAACAATATCCCATAAGTATTTGTTAATTAGGAACAACTGAGTTCATACTTGCCAGGTATGAAAATATTTACCTTCAAATTTTTCAATGTGACTTAACTTATCCATTATGACTCTTCACAAATTTAAAAAATAAGTGTCGGCTGAAACCAAAAATGCACCTTTTTACAAACAAATAGACAATAATGACTATAAATTCGATTTGTAATGGACAATTACAAATCTATTAATTCTAATATACATGAATGATAAAAATTAATTAATGATTACTTTTTATACATTTACAACAAATAAAAACTATATCTATGGACTCACATTTTGATAACAAATAGTATTAAAAATGCTATAGAATGATACTAAGACTACAAGGTAAATTTTTTTTACTATAACAAAGACCAAAACTAATATTGACTTAAAATAGGCCTAACACAACTAACTAGAAATTTAAAAACATTTAATACATAACAAGTCTAGACTTAGTGACACGACTTGTGCTACAACTATTACCAAAATAATAACCATCAAACCTTGACAGTAATGCATGCAAGTTGTTTGAGTGCGAGATCATGTCAATCTTGAGGAGGGTGTCTTGGAGTTCGGAGAAGATCACATTACGCAAGGCAATGATTTTGGCAACTGATCAACTACCCACAAACATGCAAATAATAAATGTGCATATGGCAACAAAAACTAGAGATCAATGTAATCTTTAATGTATGAACAACACTAATTGAAGGTTTTGATGAGATCATGGACACATAAATAAACACAAGCTTCTAATATTGAATCCACGTGTTGGATGGACACTCCACATCAATGCTTTTGATATATGAATGGAGTAATATGCAGATTTCCATATTCCAATGTTTTTTCACAGTGAATGGATGCAACCAAAAACTGGTCTGATATTGGTGCAGCCCTAGATGGTGACTAGGGAGATGGCAGAAAATACAGGTAAAGCTTGAACCATTGAACATATCAAATATTGGAAGCTCTGTACTATATATATGTATTTAGTATGCAACAAAGGATCAATGCACTCGACAATAGTGATGAAGTATGTGATAAGAATAGATAGCACAGTGAACATGAGAATTTTGGTACTTTAAACAGAAGAACCACCAATATCATGCACTTATGAACACTAGAGGAGCTGATAGGCGCTAGGAATCAATGACATATCCAACTCTTGTATACATCTAGGATGAAGATGATATGCATTTCAACTTGGATTATTCAATGAACTAAGTACATGCCTAACCACCGTGAGCTTCAAACAATATACACGATGAATAGAGGATCACATAATTGATAGATCAGATATCATTTTCTTGGTATCATTGTTCTAGACACATTAAACACGTCTCTTTTCTACATGAAAAAATGAATACCAATTAACAAATAAATGAAATATTGGATCCACTATGCACATGAACGAATCTTCTCTAAAACTTATCTCCGTTAAGTAAATAAATAACAATATATTAATAAACTAAAACAAGACTATTAAAATCTTTAAAGTACCTATACAAGGTTTTACAAACTTATAGATTCTATCCACATGGCGAAGCAAAAAAAAACTACCCCTCATAATCTGTCATTCTTCCACTACAGAGATAACTCTTTGTGATACCAAATAATGGTATAGTAATAGATTTACACAATGAAAAACCATTAATTTCTTCTCTCTTTTTATTAGTATTCTCCATTACAAATATATATGAATATGCAACTCCTATAAACTAAGAAGTTTCTCTAACAATAATCCTATTTAGTTGTGATTGTTACTCATGTAACAATACACAACTCAAATCATACGAGTTGTTAAAACAACTCCAATAATATATTATAATATAACTAACATGTAAACATTAATATTCCTTACACATTCCTTATCATGTTCAAGTAGTTCAAGGTATGATTTAATGGCCACATGTCCTTTATCGGGTATCTTTATGGATCCAATTTTCCAATTTTTGTTTGGTGTCCATGCCCAGATGATGCTATCCACATTGATATCTTATTTAGGTTTGTTTGAGATGGTCCAAATTTTATTTGTCTTTAAACAATCCTCGATACAATGTTGTACCTTCTCCTCTCCTTGTAAGTTTCCAATATTGAAATCTCACCTTTTAATTACATCATTTCCTTCATGTTGAAGGAAAATATCCCCATCTTCTCTCCCCATCCATATCTTTTCATTATCATTTCATGCCCATATAAGTAGCATTTGTTGCTTGAACACATCCTTCAATGGATTGAATTATTGTTTAGATCTTCCACAAACATGCCTAATGTAAATATCATTATTACTTGGGATATGTTGACTAATGTAGTATTCTTTGTGAATATGTGTGGCTCATATTATTTGGTCATATATGTCTTTCTCTTGTACTATTTTTGGCCAAAAAAAAACATCTGACCTCTTGCTACAATTTACAAATGGTCTATCTAAAGCACGTAAAATATTTTCCCAATACATGATCTTCGGAAGCCAATAGTCACTACCTTCTCCTATTGCACTTTTCCCCAATGCTCAATATATGCTTTTATTCCTTTTTTAGATCTTCCATTTCTTTGATTTCCTTGAAAGTTACAAAGGAGGTTTCCCTTCTGGCAAGCTTGGTTCACCATTATCCTCTTTACGCCATACATGGATAAAACGAGACTATTGTTGATCCTTAAATGTTGCTTTATATTCCTTCATTGGTATGTCATCTAAAACATGGAATCTAAATAACTTTGGTTTACTGATACCCAATATCTTATGGTTTCCATCCAACAAGAATGGCTCCACAAATTCCTTGAAGTTGTAAACTTCCTCAATAAGATAAGGAGTGAATGTACTTGACCCTTGTTGGCATGTTATGTAAGAATTCATGATATGTGGAAAATAAACTATGTCTACTTTCTGTAAAGATGTTTCTAATCTTCTAAAATTCCCATCGTATCCTAATGGGTGTGTCCCACTGGAAGGAAGCTTACATACACAATGTTGAATACCCTTTTTGCTATCAACATTGATACAAATGAAAATAATATATGATTCTTTTTATCGCTTGAATCATTATCCAATTGCAAGTAGAGGATTGGTGGTTTCTTTATGAAAGAATTATTTATGCTACCATCACTCAATGATTTTGAATGGTCAAATATTTCCTTGTACCTTTTAAATTTTTCATGCACATCATTTTGTAATAATGCATCATGTAATGGTTGTTTGGATGATCCATAATGATACAAAAAATCTCCATACTCATCAATTATAGGTTCTTCAAGCTTCCTGAGACACAAAGCTAATGATGTGACTATATAGTTTTCTCCATGTTCAAAAAATGGCATGCCAAAATGGCCAAAACCCCGGTCTTGTGTCCATGTTTGAGCATACCAATCAAAGTAACTATTAGGTTCATAACATTACTAATTGAATTTACTTTTTTACCCATCCTTGGTATGGAATTTTTCATGTTATCCATTTAATCATGAAAAATTCTCAAGAATCCATGAGGTTGTTCTTATAACTATAATATATTGGAATAGTAGGTTGCACGACAATTTTGAATATATTCATTATATCATGTTTTTTCGTCCTCAATCTTTATGAGTGCTTATAGGAATGTGGTAGCTCTACATTTGTTAAAAAAATATATGCACTCATCACACTTGGAAAATAA
Organism: Taxus wallichiana var. yunnanensis; assembly: GCA_018340775.1. Lineage (NCBI taxonomy): Eukaryota > Viridiplantae > Streptophyta > Pinopsida > Cupressales > Taxaceae > Taxus > Taxus wallichiana. The sequence continues at coordinate 515,900,832 of CM031237.1, read as the reverse complement.
ATTATTATTTTTAATGGAAACATGTGGAAAACATTTTTTCATTAAGTTGTTGAATCTTGACTATGACACTGTGGAAGTTTTAATAATTCAAGATCCTCATTTCATTTTTTTCGTAGCATATTTTGGGTATAGACAGTAGGAAGAAACATTTGGGAACTTTTACTCCATCTTTTCCTATAGAATAAGTCAGATGTGGAGAGATATCTAAATTTATCTCAACAATTCTTGATATGCACAAAATTATTACAGTAGTGTTTGACCTTTGTTTCTCTTTGCCATTGTTGTCATTCAATGCAATCCTATTTATTTTTATCCATTCATATTTATGTTTATAGAAGGAACTCCTTGAGTACCCATATACTTTGTGCCATGCATTCTGAAAAACATCCATCCCATCAAATCTCATTTTATGTATCTCCATAGTATTCTTACCAACATTAAATATGGAATTTGTTGTTAATGCATCAAACACATTTTTTTTAATTTCATTCAAGGTTCTAGTTGTGCACCATAGATTTTGAATTCTAACCGAAGCAAGAGGTAATTTTTGGATAAAATTATATTTGTAATAACTACTCTGTATTGATCACTTCTTCTAAAAATATTGACCATTTTATATCCTCGTCGAATTTTGATTAGATGAATTGGCTTGAGGGGTATCCGACTTTAGACGTTTTGTAGAATTATAACATCTTGTTATCACTTTGTTGGATTGATTTTGATTAGTGGTATCATATGAAATTAGATTAAAAACTACCATTATCTCTCTTCTAATGCATCCCACATGATGACCTCAACCTCATTTGGGACTTATTTGAATTTAATATCCATCTGAGAACCATTTATGTCATCCAATTGCCTAGCTAGGCCATTGTATGAGAGATCCTCAGATAGGCATCATCATTTGCAAGGAGGGTTGAATACTCTATCAATATGCACATTGAATATATTGGCATCCAATCTATTAAAATGTACCATGTCTCCTTCAACTACATTTGTAATTGTTCCCTCTGCTACAAATTTACACTCAATCAAGTAGTAATGGATTAATTTTGTAACAACTCCCTTGAAATTCAAATTGTGTTGATCAATGTGTACAAGGTGCAAACCCACCATTTGAGTACTCCTTGCTTAACCATAAGGGAACTTCTTGTTTCATTGAAAATCAAATGTTTTATTGGCCAAACAATTGATTTATTAGGTTCTAGTGAGTTTGAGCATTCTGAACACATATTTATCACATTCTCTATGCATACACAAAAATTCAAAGGACCCAACCTCTCTCCATAAATTTCATGAACTTATAGCACATGAGTTATATAACCAATGGATATGTCATCATCTCTACTACAATATTTTTGTTTGAGGATGACATTGTCTATGAAAAAATATTTTCTATCTTTAGGACCTGTATTGATGGTACTTTCACTGTCATTACTACAATATCTATCACTCTCTACATTATAATCCTCTAAACCAATGCAAATGTTTTCACTTCCCAAATTGGGGGGAATGGATGAATTTGCATTATTTGACAATTCACTCTCTTCCCAAGAAATGAAGTATTCTTCATTCCCGACATCTGCCAAGGTTTCAAATTCATCTTCTGAGAAAGGTAATTTTACCGTCCCATCCAATATTGTGTTAACACTGACAACAACAAATATTCTTCCCACATATTTTCAATGTAGTGTCTTCCTGCTTAGATATAATCTTCCCTCTACAACTTTTGTTCCTTTTGAAAAAAATCCACATGATCATCCTCTACAAATGAAAATTCCCCTGCTACTATAAAAATTACATTACAAAGTTTGTGAGATGATGGAAAATATATTAAATCATTACATAAAATAAATAAAAATTATCATGTATGTACAATTGTAAGTATATTGAATACACATAGCACATGAGTTGCAAAATTTTATAATTCAAGTAAGGTTTGGAAATACTTAAAAATTATATATGTAATTAAAATTTACATGATTATATTTATAACATGATTTGTAAACTATTTTTTATTAGAGGTAAAAAGGGTTGAGGGGCTCACACTATACACAGTAATATCTCCATGAGAGTAGATTAATACATTACCACACCATAAAAAACACGATAATAAAATAGTTAATAATAATAAGAGCTCCCCAGAGCTAAAGTTGAAAAAAACAAAAAACATAGAGGAACTAATAGAAACAAAGAAACTAATGACCAAAAACAACAGAAATAGAAAAAAATAAAACACCCTCCCCCGATCATTTATAGGATTTTTCAAGCCCCTCTAGCACCTTAGCCCATTACTTATCCAAAGCATTTGTGTTACTAACCAAAGACACCAAGTCAAAACCATCAGAGTCACCTTTCTTTTCCTTCCTTGACTATCCACAACACTATAGGCATTAACAAGCTGACCCAGAGTTTGGAGATGTTGCAGAGTAGATTTCACTATGACTACACTCCACTCCATGTAGCTATGGAGAATGACACAAACATGGTCCAACTCATTGGTTATAAAACCATAGTTGGCTTTTAAAACCTCAATCTCTCCACCATGCCCATTGCTGACCACTTCCTCAACCCACACTTTCATCTTATGCCAGTCATTGAACAAAAACACACCAAAATCTTGGTGAGCTATATATCTCCCTTAAGTTCCTCAATATCTACCACCATCTTAGCCAAATGGTTCTCCCCTTTCACAGCTCCAACGTGTCCCATAGCCTCGAATTGTTGTTCCAATTGCACATTGATAGGAGTTGGAAGATCCTATTTACTAGACTCCCCCTTGGTGTTCAAAGGGACACTAGGACCCTGCTTAGATTTCATTTGCCTAAGATTTTGGGCTGCCAAAATATCAACCTCATCTTTTTCCTCTTCCGATTCACCTTCCTGAGAGTCATAATCTTCACTCGAGTCATCTTTATCTAAGTCCAAGTTGACTCCATCCGCGTAAGCTTCTAGAGCTTTAGCTATGGAGTCAGTCTTGTCAATATTCAGGGAAACTCTTTTAACAAGGGCAAGAATAAATCCTTGATGGAGCAGACAAAGACCCTTCTAGTTTTGAACTGAGAGATAGAGGCACATAGGGAACGATAAAGAAAGTAAGGGAAGATAAAATCTTGGCCACATCTGAAATGATTAAACATAGGCAAGTGGTAGGCATAAATACATTTGTGGCGGCCCTCAACAATGAGGAATTGGATAAGGGTGAGATCCACCTCATCATATGGATTAGGTAAAGACAGATGAAGATAACTAGTGAAATGGGAAGTGATATTTTCATTATGTTTTAGAAACAGGTTCAGCTCTTCAGAGGCTTATTTTTTTGGTTTCTAGACCTCCCTCATAACAACAGAATACCCATCACTTTAGTGATCAAATCCATAGTAATCCCCATGTTAATCCCCTTCATTTCAACCACCGCACCTTTTTAGTAGTCTTCCAAGCACTGGAAAAATCTTTGCTGAGAATTTCAAAATGACCTTTGAAAATTTTAAGGAAGGGTGTAAAACCCTTGCTATCAAATAGAGCCATGGATTTTGGCATCACCCCTTTGAGATCAGTAGGTTTATTTCTAACCAGATCACCACCCATTTGGCCACACAAAAAAATGTTCATGAAAAATACCAACTTCCAGGCAAATTTAGAGGATTACATGCATGAAAAAAAAATTCTCCAAGCACGGGAAGTAGCAAAAGCTTCCCAAACACACGAGCAGATCCCCTCCCCGATCTTCACATTATTAAGAAATAAATGCTCACTATTCCTACAGACAGATGACCATGATGAATTTGACACACCATGAGATGACATTATTTTGTGACATGTCCATTTATGTCTTTATGTAAGTGTGCTCGCACCTTGGGATCAAGAGCTTCCACTTCATTAATAAGTGTCAACTCATCGCAATTAACACCCATATTATCAAAACAATCTTTCAAAAAGTTATCCTCTCTAAAAACATGCTTGAAGGAAATAAATTCAAATAAATTTGAAATTTCCTTAATTATCTTAATAGAGTTATAGATGGAAATAGAGGTGAAGCCTTTCCAGCTTATGTTGTTAATTGTGTTTGAGAGTCTCCTTCCACCTCTAAATTGGAAAAATTGTGTTGGAGAGCTATAAAAATCCCCATGACTTGAAACATGGTTTGTTTGAGTGCCTAGGTTGTGATGGTACCCAAGAATAAAACATCCTTCAGAATCTCGAAAAAACCCCCACACCAGCTCTACAGGGTTTCCTTTGGACATACCATCAAATTTCAACTTAAAACACTCCTTGTTAGGTTTCACCCATCCTTTGAGTCTAGATTTTAGAGAAGGGGTACTAGTAGGTGTGGATCGCAAACCACACTTTAAGGAGAAAATGGATTCATTCGAAAATATAGACTTCTTTTGAGGGTTCAAATTAGAGAAATTATCCAAAATGGTATTAACACAATGGGATAAACATTTCTTGGAATACTCTTTCTTGCCTTTGAAGATTATTCTATTTCTCTCCTTCCAAATATCCCAAGCTAAATTCATAATAGAAAAGGTCCACAAATATTTTAATCCTTAGATCTTAAAAGGATTAGACCATTGAGACCACAACAGTTTTATGGAATCAGGGAAAACCCAATTGACTTCAAAAAGATTGAGAATGGTTTTCCTAACTGAGACCAGAAAGGGGTAGATGAGAAAAAGGTGTGAGGAGTCTTCACACTTAGATTCACACAACACACACCTATTAACCATATGGAAATTTCTCATTTTTAGGTTGCTGAGAGTTAGAATCTTATCATGGATGATAAACCACCAAAAAATATTAATCTTGGGGATTAACTCTTTAACCCAAACTCTTCTCCAATTGAAGTTTTCCATTTCCCAAACCTCAGAAAAGAAGAAGTTGTAGGAAATTCTCACCGAGAAGACTCCATTATCCTCTTTAGAGTAGTAAATACTATCCTCTTCTAAGCTCTCCTTATTAATAATAATGCCTCTAAACTTTTTATTAATAGAAGAAATGTCAATTCTATTATAATCATCCAGATCAATGGTTTTCCATTGTCCCAGGGGATCGTCAAAGTTGAAAAAGTCTTTGACCTTGGTCCCATATTTGGTCATAGATTCTCTATAGACCGTGGGGTAAATTATTTTAAGAGGAGGCCTCTTAACCATTTTTCTCCAAAATTTGATCATTCTCCCATTTCCAACCATCCATTTTTTGCCTTTAGAGACCACGTGATTTGCAAACTATGATTTAACTAAACTTATTTGAATTTAATTGATGAGAAATAAATAGATGAGGTTGAATTTAAATGATGAGAAATAAATAAATAGAGGTTAAATAGAAGTTAATTAGAAACTTGATTTCTAACCGCTTCATCCAAATATATTCATCATATTATTAACATAGCATAAATTACTTTTACAAGAATTCCTCATACTTCCCATATTCACTGACTATGAGAATGAGCATAGGAGAATTTGTCTTTTTTTTATATTTAGTTTATGAGAATGGGCATATGCCCATTCTCATCATGATGATAAAAATATTTGTTTGTATGAGAAATGACATATCCCCATTCTCATCACAATAATAAAATTCTTTGTTTGTATGAGAATGGGCATATGCCTATTCTAACCCTTCTAACTTATTGAAGCAATATTGAACTTAATCATTTTAATATCACTATAAAGGATGTGAGAATGGGAAAATTTCCATTCTAGAACAAATTAAATATTACCTCTATTTTGTTCTATGATTCTTATATGAGAATGGGCATATGCCCATTCAATATAACATGAAAATATTTTGTTTGTATGATAATAGACATATGCCCATTCTGTCTATGTGTATTGCCTCAAGATAATACCTCTATTTTTATTCTATGATTCTTAATATCGAGAATGGGCACATGTCCATTAAATATAAGATAAAAAAGTGTTTTTGTATGTTAATGGACATATGCCCATTCTTTCTAAATGTGTATTGCCTCAAGATAATAATATTTGTTTTATAAAAATGAATAAAAACTAATTCCTCTAAATGTTCTTCTAAGGTACTATCTTCGTATTTGGAACATCTAATATTAACCTTTGATGTGATTACTATAAGTTATATAGTTTTTATCAATTTCACAACCATGTTATAGTATCGGTAATTTTAACACAAACACGTATGGGAGATGTAATTATTTTCAAGTACGTTCAAGATATTTATAATGAAACTTGATAAACATCAAAGATACCTATCAAAATATATTAAAAAATACAATTCAATTATAAATGTGACGAAAAATCTAAACAAGCAAAATACTTAGATATCATAAAATATGGAATTAATACAATAGGATTGTCCTTTGTAATATTTAAGTCGACATTCCCATCTAGAGTTCAGGGAGTAATTGAAAGCAAGTAAACGATTCAACATTTGAGTGATTTCGTGAAAACCACGTGTCATATATAGTTTCCTAACTATCCCCTCTCTAGTACAAATTAGTATCAATTAATTTCAAATGCAAAAAATAACATAAACCATAGCTATAATAATGTTTAAAAATTATATTTTATTTTAAATGTAAATAACCTAAATTATGACTATGATAAATTTTAAAATGTATATATATATATAATATGCAATAAACCTAAAACATGGCTATGAAATTTTATTAAAATGTAAATTTTATCTTAATTGCATTTATTAGACCTAAATCATGGAAACCATATATTTTAATATTTATATTGGTTTTTACCATAGAATAGCGAGACAATTAATTTGTAAATAAATTATTTTCCACCATTTATTTTTTATTAATTGAAAGTACTTGTTTTCTATTAATTCAAGGTATTTGTTTGTTAAACACATCTTCAACCACCCATTGGAAGGAAATTTGTGAAATTAATGGAAATTAATTCATTCCACTCGTGGAAATATAGAGAGAATGACAACGGTTACTATTTTCGATGATGGGATAGGTCTTGGGATTTGAAAGATTTACCATGGTTCTACGAAGCTATATATTTCTTGTTCATCCTTTTCACTTTATTTTTCATCCAGTTTCTACTATATTTGTTTTTCCTTCCACTTTGGGTTACTCGTTTCATTAGACTGTTTTTCCCTATGAAGAAGAAGATTTGAAGAATGTTTCTGAGATATTGTTCTTCCTCTCTGCTAATTTTTTACCCTTACCACTTTGGGCTCCCTCAGTTTCTTAAGACCATTTCGGCATGTGAAGCACAATATTTGAAGAAAATTTCAGGCATGAATTATTTTAACTCTTCTCTATTGAATTATTATGAGATGAAGAATATCATTTGGTTTTCTTTCCCTTATATTCTATTTTGGGTTTAAAGATAATGATATTTTTTGATATTCTGTATTTTTGATCTAGGTATTAAAAATATCACTTCAATGTTTTGAAATACATGCTAGTTGTTAATATGGGGAGTTTTCTATTATGATTTTACCAAACTACTGAGTGGTCTTACCACATGGGCGGCATTGATTTTTTGTCGAGATTTGCAAGAGAGTTCCGTAGGCCGAAAATGATTCATTATTAGATGAAGAAATTAATTTTTTATAGTGAAGAATTTTTTTACTTCTTTTTTAAATTGAAGGTAAGTTTCAAAGATACTTGTAACTCTTATCTGTTGAATTATTATGAGATGAAGAATATCATCCCACTTTCTTTCTCTTGTATTCTGATTTGGGTATAAAGATAATGACATATTTTTGATCTTTTGTTTTATTGATATGTGTTTTAAGAATATCACTTCAATATTTTGAAAGACTTGCATAGTATTAATATCCTCTGTAGTTATAAAAGTATGCCTCTAAATATAATTGTTTCTTGCATGTTTCAGATTCTAACAGGATCATTAGTTATAAAAAGGTTTTTATTCTAAAAACCCACTTATTATAATAAAAGAAAAAGAAATGGAGAATTCCATGGATACATCCTTTAAATGATTTCTTATAATCATGTCTACTGGGGAAGGTAATAAGGTTTCTATTTACCTTGTAAATAGTGGTTAAAGAGGCTGAAATTTATGTGTCATTGTAATTATTGAAAAGTATTATTTGTCCCTATGAGGTATGAAGGAAGAGTAAGAAGTAATGAGGAGACATGTTAGAGGTTGGATGATATAAGTGCTTGTGTTGGGTTTAGAAAGGAAATTTGATTTAGACAAGGGCTTGATGAAGTACGATCATTGGTTTTAAAATGGACAAGAAGGTTTTGAATTAGGTTGGTTTTATTGCCATTTTAATAGAGAAACAAACAAATGGGAGATGAATTGGTTCGTCTAGAACCTGATTCGACCAATGGGATTAGTAGAAGAGTTTGGATGATGTTGGAAAAGGCATGTATTTCATATCTATTTCAAAGTTTTAAATGCCATAAAGAATCCTTGAGAAAGGATTTTGTTACTCATTAGAAGGATGGTTGGGCTATTATCGGGGGTTTTCTATAAAAACTTATGTAGATTTTATTGCTAGAGTGGTTGGGATGAACAATGAGGGGAGGGATATTTACAAACCAAAGAAAAAATGTGATGAGGAGATGGGAAAATTTTTGGTGGGTAAAGAGAAACTAAGACATCACTATGTAGGTTTTGAGAGAGATTATTTACTGATCCTTTCAATGAAATTTCCATACACTTGATGTAATTTATCACCTTAGAGGGTAGGTACAAGGTATCTTATGCCCACCATTTCCCTATGTTAATTCATTTCTACCACGATGGTATGCGTATATTTTCCCATTATTTTTTAGTTGTTCCCTGCACAAATCAATCGATAATTTCCAAAAGGAAAGTTGAAAACCACTCTCCATGAGGGATTAATGATGTCCTTATTCCATTTGGGTTATACTGATTTTAGAAAAATTGAGAAGTTTAGGGGCTTGTTGAATGATGATGTAAAGCATGATGAGGATGAGAAGTATATGGAGCATGAGGATTATGAGGAATCCTCCTCTTGATTTAGATGAAAAAATAGTTTTTATGTCATTGATAAACATTTTGGATGATGTTGGTAATATGGAGAAGGAGGCTTTGGAGGACCTAGATGACTTTTGTACTTTGTATGGATGAATGAATAAATTGAGGAAGAAGAAGGGTATTGATACTGCAGCTGGTGTTTCTCTGTCAGATATCAAAGGGGAACCTTCCAAAAGAAACGAAAATATGGAGTCTGATTGGAGTATGGCATTGGACAAAATTTCCCTCATGGTTTTGTAGATGGAAAAGAATGTTGTTTTCCTCGATGAGTCATGGGTGGACATGGTATGTACTTATATGAAGTATATTGAGGCTTCAAAGTAAATTTTACCGATCAAATTTCCATTAGAGATGAATTGTCTGGGCTTTAAAATATGACTATGAATATTCGAAGAGGCTAGTTCTACTAGAGAAGGAAAGAAAAAAGTGTTGGCTTAAGCTTTAACTCAACATCTTAGAGGAGGGCGAGATGGTGAAGGATGATATGAGGGACGTTATTGGTAAGGAACAAAAAAATGTGGAATAAGAAATTCATATGAAAATTATAATTTAGAAACCACATTCTTATGCACAAATTCAGACTCTTATAAAATGATAATATTGAAGTATTGTTATTGAGTCTTATGAGTGTCCTTTAAGTTTCTATATAAGTGAAAATTCGATAATAATGTAAGACCTAGGTTATTCAAGTAGTAGTATAGTATGAGTGAATATGAGATAAAACAAATTATAATAATGAAGTAATGTTGTTGATGGTTTTGGGTGTCCATCATGTAGCAATCCAACTGAATAGATGTTACATTTGCATTTGGTATTGAAAAGACGTTACATTTATTTTTTGTATTGAATAGATGTTATATTTGTATTTTGTATAGAACAAGAGTATGTCCTTTTCATACAGAAAATACAGAGGAAGAAGATGTTGCTTAATATAGGAAACATATAATAAGACTAGATGATTAAAAGAGGCATATGCCCATTCTCATATAAGAATCATAGAAGGATAATAAAGACACAATTTACTTTATCTTAGAATGAAAATATGTGCATTCTCACAGCCTTACTTTATTTTAAAATGGGAAGTTGTGCATTCTCACAACCCTTATAATAGAAAATATTACTAGTGAAAGAAGCTTTACAATGGGAAAAATTCCATTCTCATACAAACATACAATGTTTTTTGGTCATTATTAATAATTTTATTATAGTAGCTAGACTATCCTGACAGAGCCAAGTTATGTACTACATACCCTCAAGAGGGATCAAGGATTTTGTAGTTCTCATCATACAATATATTTATATGATTGTAAACATTTTAAGAATGGGTTATGAGAATGGGAAGTGTGTTTGTAAAGGTAATATTGAATGTAATAATGTTAACCGGTGACAATCTCTCTATGGTGCCATGGAGTGGCATGAATTAATTTCCATTATTTTTCCAATTTCCCTACAACAGTAAATAAAGAGGTGCTTGACAAGCAAGTACCTTCAATTAATAAAAGGTGGTAAACAATTTATTTGCAAAGTAATGGTCTCACTATGCCATGGTAAAAAACAAATATAAATATTAAACTCTATCGTAGCCATGTTTTAGGTATATGATTCCTATAAGTATGAAAATTGGCATCTTCCCATTCAATACAAGCATTATCAAACATAAAAAATTTAATACCTCTATACAAATGGATACCTAATCATGTAATGGAAGAGAAAAAAATTGTTTGTATCAGAATACGTGTATCCAAATTCTAATAATTGTAACAAAAATAATATTGAACTTTTTCTTTTCAATAACTCTATGAAGGATGTGATAATGGGCACTGTCCATTATAAAACAAGCTACATTTTATCTATGATCTTATTTTATTGTGTATTGTTTATACTTTTTCTTTTGGGTTCTCTCTTTCATTGGACTATTTTGGCTTGTGAAAAAAGTTAACAAGTAAATTTATGAGAAACACTAAACTATTCATAGGCATGATTTTATCTAACTCTTCTCTGTTGATTTATTTTGAGATGAAGAATATCATATGGTTTTATTTCCCTTACATGGTGGAGAATTGCCCATTGTGAAAAACTTTATTTTTATCTCTAATCTTATTCTATGATTCCTATATGAGAATGGGCATATTCCCATTGTATATTCCCACTCTCACATAGGAATCATAACATAATAATAGAGAAAAAAATTATTTCAAAATTTTAGAATGTAGTAAATTCTATATCTATTCTTCTATGATCCCTTTGTGAGAATGGTCATATACCCATTCTCACATATGAATCATAATAGAACAATATAAAATTAAATTTTATTTATATTGATTCTTGTGATTTATTTGGAGATGAAGAATATCATCTAGTTATTTTTCCTTACATGATAGTGAATTGGCTGATGTAAAACAAAGTAAAGTTTATCTCTATTATTTTATGATTCATATATGAGAAATGGAATATGTCCATTCACATATAGAAATATATATTGAATTAAATAATTTAGAGAGCTATATAAAGGCTGTGATAATGGGAAATTTTCCATTCTGAAACAAAATAAATTTTATCTCTATTAATTCCTGTGATGATGTATGATTTTTGTTTATGTAAAATAATGACTGTGAAATAATCTTATTTAATGTTGACATTTGTATCATTATTAGATGCTACTATTACCTTGTTTTCTATATTGATTATTGTGATGATGAATGACTTTTTTTCTGGCTTATCAGATTTGTAGTTTTCTATACGATTATAAAATTAGGTAGTAAATGTTTTTTTCCAATGAGATTACATTATTACCTTGTTCATTGATATTATGTACTATGTAGATAAAAATGATAGTTAACCATTTTGTAATCTTCATTTCCTAATAAATCAACATGTTCATTGATATTATGTACTATGTAGATAAAAAGGATAGTTAACCATTTTGTAATCTTCATTTACTAATAATTCAACATGATTATGAGTTGAAAATTCATGCCAGTTCATTGAACTGACATGCATACAATTTATTATTTTCGTATGGTATCCAGGAATCAAAGTAATCATTACAAAGTGATATGTTGGATTTGGTACACCTTCAAAGGCGGCGATTTTGGGTAAGTGCCCATGCTAAAAAAGTAAACATTATCTCTATTCTCTTTATTATACTTATTCACACAATAATGGAATTTTTCTTATGAATCCTATTAAAGAGAATATGCATATGCCCATTCTTCGTATTCTAATGTTATCTTTGTAATTATTTTTATGATATTTTTAGTTATTCATACTTATCTCTAGTATGAACAATAATTAACATTTTTAAATGATTCCCTTATGAGAATAGGAAAATGCCCATTCTAAAATAAATATTAAAGAGAATACACATATGCCATTTTACATATTCTAATTTTAGCAATATTAAACTTAATCTTTGAGATACCACTATAATGGATATGAGAATGAGAATATGACTATTGAATACAAGACAAAAATTCTCAACTTCCCACTCTGTAATACGTATTTAACACTGTGAGGGGGAATCTTCCCATTTAATACAAGACAAAACATAATTGTTTGTTTTAAAATGAGCATACGCCCATGGGAATCCTATATGAGAATATAGGATTAAAAATGTGATGCCCATTCAATACAAAACAAAAAAATTGTATACAAAATGAAACAATTTTGTTTGCATGAGAATGGGCATATGTCCATTCTAAACATTGTAATACAAGAAATGTTGATTTTATGAGATTGATCCTATTATTCCTATTTATACCTATTTAAAAATTGTGAGACTGTTTAATCCATACTCTTCTTAGTATTCTTCTATTATTCCTATCTACCCAAGAAATTATTCTATGATTCATACATGAGAAGGGGCATCTTCCCATTCAATAAAAGACAATGCAAAAAAGTTACATCAATTTTATAACTCTTTTAACAAGATGTGAGAATGGGTGCACCTCTAAAACAAAGTAAAAATGTGATTCCCATTCAATACAAAATGAAATAATTTTGTTTTCATGAGAATGGGCATATGTCCATTCTAAACATTGTAATACAAGCAATGTTGAGAATGGGTGTGTAGGTGCCATTTTTGAGATTGCATAGTGTGCCCTAATTTTTCATATCCAATTTTTCTCAGAAATATTTTATCTCCCAAAATTGGTGGTTTGCAATTCGTCCCATCTAATTGAATGTTTTAAAATGCTTGTAAACTTGTTGTTTTGCCATGGTTTAAAAGAAAAATCCATGTGTGCCCTTATTTGTGTCCTAAATTTTCCAAATCTGCTGGCTCCACCGTTTTCCCTTTTTGCCCGATCGTGAAAAATTGAATTTGACCAATTCATACTCATTTGTATTTGAAAATCTGGTCCCAAGGTCAAAAATAATGTCAAATCATGCTTCAGTTGAGTTAAAATCAAGAAATTTGCAATCCTTGTTGAAAAATTTGATTTCTAGGGCATGCTTTATATTTTCCATTGTTTGACGGTCAGACGAGCATCTTTTTCCCGTTAAATTCATCCTCTCCATGCAAGGGAAATGTGGCACATTTTGACTGGCTAGGGGATTGGTGGGTGGTGGGGTTTCCTTAGGAAATTTTTCTTTCATTATGAAAAATTCTCAAAATCAAATTTCAGCTCGAAGGCCCGTAGCGAATAGGGAGAAGACACATGGCATGGAGGGCATATGGATGGCGAGGGGACTTGGAGAATTTTGATGTTTTTGTCTCAAAGTGATGAAGTGAATTTTTGGCCCGATGCCCCACGGCCAATGGGAAGAGGACACATGTCCAAAATTTGCAAAAATGAAGGAAGGGGCCAAGGGAAGACTTGGTGATTTTTGCTTTGTTTTCTAAAGGTGAAAATTGAATTATAGCCCTACTCTAATCAGATGGAGACACGTGTCCAAAAGTTTAGAGGTCAAATGCCTTGTATAAATTTTTGATCAAAATGAAGAGGTGGAGGTTCGGACCTGGGGGGCACTTTGGAAATTTTGCATTCTTTGGCAAAATGTTTTAAAGTTAAATCTATGAGCGCATCCCCAACAGGGTTAAAATCTTAGGCTTGTGTGGGATTGCAAGCCTTCAGAGGTAAAAGAGAAATTTTGTATTTTTGGCAAAGGGAGCTAAAGTGCAAATGAGAGGCATGCCTCCGCAACCAATCCGAGATGGACACGTGGCACATTTTAAAGTGTCAAAGGGTGGCACAGTCAACGTTGAAATTTGTGAATTTTCAAAAAATTGCAAAAAGGGTTTAAAGGAAGAAAGGGAAAGTTGGACCTACAGCGAATAGGAGATGGACACATGGAAAGGGAGAAAACTGGGGTGCGGGCCTATGGGGAAAAATGTGAATTTTTTCCCAAAATCCAAAAAAATAGCAAAATTGATAGAATCGGTCTGCGGTTTTCAATGGGGCCCACATATGGACACGTGGCGGGTCCAGGGGAGAAGTGGGGAAATTTTGCAAAATTTTCCAAAACTTTAAAAAGGTTGTAAAAGCATTTTTGGAAGCATGGGCCCGATCCAGTCATGTTTTGACACGTGTCTGCCTTGTCTAAAGGTTAAAAAGGTAATTTTGACCTTATTTATAGATCTCATTTTCCACGTGGAGGATGGAAATTTAAAGTTGATACAAAATCGATGGTTACTGTGCATCCATCTATTTTGGCCACCATAGGAGCTCCAAGAAACTTGGAATCATTATTTCTTCATCAAATTTCATCGAATCTTATATGATTTTGTGTCGTCTTGGCCTTCTGGGATCACTGGCATCATTTTCATGGCTTGATTCCTTGATCTAGAGTGTTTTCGATATAATTTTTTCTCAAGCTCGTAAAAAACATGAAAGTCAGATCTGGAAATTACAGAAGTGAATTTTAAAAGGTAAAAAGGTAAAAATGATGAGTGAAAGGTGTCTACATACCTCAATGATGAAAAACGTACCTCCAGGATGGATAATGATCCAAATTTTGTAATGATTTAAATTTTTGGCACACCTGGCATTCATCGAATGTTTTTCTATTTGATGTCCCTTTCTAAATCATGAAGAGTTGTTATAAAACAATTGATCCCATAGCATATTCTTTGCTTGGGAAATAAGGCTCGAATGTGGCATGAGATATATAATGCATTTTGGAAAAATTGTAGAAGGGAGGAGAGTGGAAAATTACAGGGCAAATTCCCGAGAGAAGGCTCATTTTCTGAGAAATCCACCAAAGAACCAAGTTAATGTCTCATATGTTGGAAATTCATGTATGTGAGTTGGTTACAAGTGTATAGCCATCATACAGCTCTGAGATTGTTGACATAACTTTCCCCTGTTGTTGAATCTAACAAGTTTTGAATTAAATATGTGTTTCTCTTTGGGCAATATGATGTTTGTTATCAATTTTAAATTCTTGCAAATAAATTTTATTATTCTTATTGCAATCTTGCATTGAAAGTCTTTAGAAATCACACAGAATCTCCATTTCCTGTTGATATGCAAGTGGCATTTACAATCTCATATCTAGAAGTGCCTTCATTTGATAAGAAGATAAATAAATTTAAAATCACTTTACCTTCCTTGACTACGAGATTTCTTGTAAGCCTTTGGGGTACCTCAGGCATGGTTTGATCATGGATTTTTGTGTTTAATTGAGTTATTTACTTCAAGATTTTTTGGTGGGTTCTTAAATATTGTGTGAAGAGTGCAACTTGGGCCTCCATTTGTGCCTCTTCTTGTTGAAGAAACATTTTTATTATCGAGGAATTTCTTCTAATAGTTGCTCAAGTATTGGAGAGATTGTTAAAGATCCGATCTATCCCCAATTTGTCTTGTCAATTACCCACAAAAAATCATCTAAACAATAAAGATCCTACCATGTACTATCCCTGATTTGCATTTGTATACTCACAAAAGATCAAACTCCATTTGTAAAAGTATGCATAACAAATCAAGATTTCCAATGTCTCTCGGTAACCTTTACCTTGTTTTGAGAACATACCCATGTTTTGAGAAGTGACAACTCATGAGATTTCATATTTGGGGTGTTGATCATGTTTTCATCAAGGTCTCCATCATAGAATTTCAAGTAGAGAGAATGACATCTTCCTCTCCTTCACCATTACAAGGTTACAAAATAGGTCCTCTTACTTTGGTTCAGTAAGGCACAACCTAAAACAACTAGGACAAGATCAATTCCTATTGAGTGCCATCCATTTCTCCACAAACTTGAGTGCTATCTAGACCATATCCCTAGTTACCAATGAAATACAACATGGTCTGATATGTCCTTAAGCTCCATGACATATCTATGGTGCTTGCTTAGACTGAAAAGGAGAACAAATTTGGATACCAACACGAGTGGCACCGTTGCCGGGGACTTCTTGGATTTTCTTGGTGTTTTTGAAGTGTTTGAAGAGTTTGAGCATTTATGTATTCAATTATTTGAGTTGCTACATTGTTAAAATATCATTTTATGCTTTAGATCTGCAAGTTTTAAGCAAAAATTTCAAGCTTTGTTTGCCTTTTCTCATTTCCCAGTAGTTTGTACACTTTGGTTACATTATGATTGATTTATCTAAGAAGAAGAAGGTCTGATTTATAAGGATTTGCAAAGTTTCAGTGCTAGTAAAATTTTGA
Source organism: Taxus wallichiana var. yunnanensis (assembly GCA_018340775.1). Lineage (NCBI taxonomy): Eukaryota > Viridiplantae > Streptophyta > Pinopsida > Cupressales > Taxaceae > Taxus > Taxus wallichiana. Next base: position 515,884,244 of record CM031237.1, on the reverse strand, counting down.
AAGATTATTTTAGTGCATTATTACACAACTAAGGTGAAATTCCTTAGTGGTGGCTCCATGTTGATTTGATCTAGAAAATACCAGTGTCTTAAGCTTTTTGTCATTTTTTTTTGTGCTTCTGATCTCTGCAAAACTAGAGGGAAGAAGATCTCTCTTCCTTAGAGACTCTGCTAAGAAATTGTTCTCAGATTCAAGAAACTCAGAGTTAGAAGGGAGAAGAGTTTGGAAAGTGGTTAAAGGTCAGACATCAGGAAAAGATATAGCCATTGGTGAGAGAGATCAGCCTTTGGTAGAGGATTATCACTCTTCTTCAAGTGATTTTGATTCAATCAATCCTCTCATAAACCTATTTGCCTCAGCTAGTGAAGGCCCTTCTGCTGTACCTGGTAAGCTCCTTCTCCAATCTGCACCTCTATGTTTTAATTCGAGTAAAACTTTCCAAGAAAATCAACACTTAGAGAATACCAGTCTTGTGAATCACATTCTTGAGTCCCAAAGACCTTGCACTCCTCATCAGCTTGTTTCACCTCCAAGATCACCTCCACCAAACAATATGGATCAGCCTAGACCTCCATTTGTTGTTAACACCTTTGGTCCTATAAATTTTAGAGGAATGGATGGTTACCCGAATGGTGTCCCACAAAATGTCGAAATAGATTGCCAAAATTTCAGGGTAACAATGTTATTATTGGTGATCAACATCTCAAAATTTTTGATAATATGATGGAATATTTTGAGATAGAGTTTGAAGATGTGTATATTAAGTTGTTTATTCATACACTAGAAGAAGATACGAGGGATTGGTACAAGGCTTTACCCGATAATTCGATTGATTCATGGATTGAAATGAAAAATGCATTTAGGTTGCAATATAGTGACAGGAGACTGACCCTAGATTCCTTTTATCCGAGTTTGAGAATATCAAGAAGAACCCTAATGAATCAGTCCATGACTTCAACACAAGGTTTAACAAAACTTTGAGAAGGATTCTAGTTAATCAGATGCCTTGTGATGAATCTTGTTTAATCAAATATGTAGATGCATTTGATAAGAAGGTGGCCTATTACTTGAGAGACAAGAACCCAACCAATCTAAGACAAGCTTTCTCTATGGAACTTCAAATTGATAACAATATCAAAGTAATTGGGAAACCTCTCAAGAGAGATGGTGTAAAATTGATAAACCCCGAAAACCTCAAGCTAGTAAAGGTGCTGATTTAAAAGAGGTTGTGAAAACTTTGGCAGGGGGTTTTCAAAGAAATCTCATACAAATTAGCCCATGCTAAGAAGGGAATTGGGTAGATGTCACAAGGTCAGCCTAGGAAGAAAGCACAAGATAGATTTGGTAATCATCTTAGAGGTTATCAAAGGGCGAGATGATAGAGGGAAAGGACCTACGGGGTTCTGCAACTAGACATCCTCAAGCACGTGAAGGAAGAATGTTGCATAATCCCTTAACTACTAGGGTTGTTGTTGTTGAGGAGGTTGCTAATATTGATTTGGTGTGATAGATGTTTTATTCCTCATCCCGCATGTGAAGTGGACCAACTAGGTTGATGAAGTTGATAATGAGGATGGAACTGATGATGATATTTGCATGATGGGTTGTTCTTCAAGCTCATAAGGAGGAGTAACATCTACTAAAGTAATAAATGCTAGGACTGTTGCTACCTTTTGGGATTGCATCAAATGGGTACAATTTTTCTTCCCTCTCATACTCTTGAAGTTGATGTAGTGCAAGCTTTTGAATTTCCTCACAATGAATTTGAATACTTAAGATCTTTGATGATTAAGAAGTATGATGGTGGTATCCCTTCGGAGGAAGATAAACAGTTGTTGATGAATGTTGTTGTAGCTCAAGAGAAAGACTATAACACTAGAAGAATGGTTGTTAAGGGAATTGGGCCTCAAGCCAAACCTAAAACACCCTTGCTTACAAGCATTCCAAAAGAATCTCCTAGGAAAGAAACACTTGTTAAAAGCTCTGTTGTCCTAAGCAAAAATTACAATCCTCATCATGCCCATGCTTTGCCAAGAATCTTTCGCCATCTAATGAATCTACTTGTTTCCCTTCCAATGATTTCTTACCAAATAATGTTCCATATGACATAGCCCAAGTATTGAGCCAAATTAAAGTAAGTGTTCTAATAATTGAGTTGCTTAGAATCCCTGAGCATAAGAAGTGAGCATTTGAATATTTGGGATTGAAAGAAGAGAAGGTTACTCCAAAGAAATGTAAATGTTTTGAAACTCCACCTTAGATCATTGTTGAATTTGAAACACCATCAGCAGTAGAAGATCTTGGAGATAAACTTTGCGGTATATTTTGGGACATATTTGGTTGATTCCCAATTGAATGTTAATCCATTCTTTACAGACTTTACTCATAAAATATAGGCTACTTCAAAATTGTATGTATGATTCCTATGCATCATGTAATGTCATGCCCCTAGAATTCATGAATGAGTTGGATATCAAAGTGAAAGCTGCCTATGGGAAGTGTACTACCATGGATTCAAGGAAGTGTAGGTATTTGGTTGTGTGAATGGTTTGGTCTAGTGCAACTTGCATCTTACTCGGGTAAGAATTTGAAAATTGATTTTGTAATTGTTGACTTCCCTATCAAATGGGGTATGTTTTTTTCAAAAAAGTGGGCTGCAAGTGTTGGTGGTAGCGTTCATATGGATATTTCTTTTACCACCATTCCCATTGAGGGAAGCCTTGTCAAACTTTATGGTGAAAAGAAGATGGTGCACCTAATTGAAGACCCCAACAATGCTTCCTATGAAGTGTTGTTTGTTGATGTAGATACCGAGAATTTCATTGGCTTTGCTGATGGAAAAGAATACAAGATGGATAAATCAAGGTTCCTTGATAGGGTAGGTTCCCCTTGGACATTGCTATTTGATGGAGCTTGCTCCAAATTTGGGAATGGTGCTGATATATTTCTTCTTTTTCCTAGTTTGGAAGAATTTTCTTTTTCTTTCAAACTTAATTTTGAATGCACTAACAACGTGGCTAAGTATGAGGCGTTGTTGTTGGGATTAAGAATTACATGGAAGTATGGGGTGAAAGATATTGTTGCAAAACGAGACTCAGAGTTGGTTGGAAAACAAATAAGAAAACTGTATGCTACAAAAAATCAGCGTATGAAACACTATAAGCATGTAGTTTGGGATCTAATTGAAATGTTTGATTCCTTTAACATTGTGTATCATGACAGAGGTCTCAATGCTACTGCTAACAAGTTGGTAGTGTTGGGTTCTAGATTTGAAGTTTGCACCATTTCACCTTATTGTGAGTACAATGTTGAAGTGTTGACTAGGCCAGTTGTCCCTGACAACATCAAGCATTGGTAGGTGTTTGATGATGATTCTCAAGTGCTAAGGTTCTTACAAAACCAAGGTGAGTTTGTAAATAAGAATATTAATTGGGAGCCAATGGTATGCATGACTGAAGGAAGAGAAACTTTTTTGGAAAAGATATCATCCAATTGAAAACAAACACCATTTCTAGAGGTCTTGTTGCACTTGAGTCAAACTTTAACAATGATGATTACATTATAAATAGAAACATGTCTACCTCAAGGGATGTGGAAGAGCATGACTTGGGAACAAAGGACAAACCAAGTAAGGTCTGGTTGGGTAGAAATTTAAGTAAAGAAGAAAAATAGTCCTATGCCCAACTTTTGAAAAAATACCAAGACTGTCTTGCTTGGTCATATTTAGAGTTGAAAGTGTATAGAGAAGGTTTATTTCAACATGAGATCCCCCTTGTAACAAATTCCAAACCATTCAGAAATAGGCAAAGGCCAATTAATCCACTTCTCTCCATGAAAATCTAAGAGGAATTAAGGAAGTTGAGAGATGGAGGTATTATTCAGCCTACTAGGTATTCATCTTGGGTTGCAAACCTTGTTCCAGTCAGAAAGAAGAACGGAGACATCAAACTTTGTGTAGATTTTAGAAATCTAAAAAAGCATCCATGAAGGAAAAATATCCCTTGCCAAATATGGAAAATATGTTACAACTTGTGACAGGGTCTGAATTGCTTTCTACATTGGATGGTTTCTTTGGATATAATCAAGTGGTTATCAAAGAATCAGAAAGACTTAAGACAACATTCACTACTCCTTGGGGAACATATGTTTTTGTTAGGATGCCCTTTGGTTTGATTAATGTTGGCACCAATTTTCAAAGAGCAATGAATGTTTCTTTTTCTAAGTTACATCAATGACTTCATTGCAGTTTACCAAGATGATGTGGCTATATTTTTAAGGCAGAGAGGTGATCATTTATAGCACTTGGAGAATATATTGATCAGATTTAGGGAGTATGGATTTTCTCTTAATCCAAAGAAGTGTCATTTGGCATGTAAAAGGCCAAGTTTCTTGGTCACATTGTGTCAAAAGATGGTGTTATGATAAACCTTGAGAGGGTGGAAGCAATCAAGAAGGTACCTATCCCAAGAACCAAAAAAGGCATTCAGTCTTTCTTTTGTCGATTAATTTTATTAGAAGGTTTGTTTCCAACTTTACTAAACCTACTCTTCCAATCATGAGCATGCTAAAGAAGGACCAAGTTATTAGGTGGGAGGAGAGCGCCATTCAAGATTTTGAAGGAATTAAGGATGCACTTAAACATGCACTGCTGTTTTAGGAGCCCCAAACTATAAGAGGAATTTCCAAATCTTTTCTTTTGCCTCTCCGAATATACCATTGCTTGTTTTGTTGCAAAAGGATGAGAATGGGGTTGAGAGGTCTATTTCCTTCTTTAGTAAGGATTTACAAGTAGCTCGGATGAAGTATACAATCATGGAGAAACAAGAGTTTTCCTTGGTGAAAGCAACAAATGTTTTCGGACCTTATATATTGAGTTCAAAAGTTGTTGCTTATGTTCCTCACACCATGGTGAATGACATCTTATCGAAATGGAGATCTCGAGTAAAAGATGTATATGGGTAAACAAACTGCAGGAGTATGATATGGACATCCAAACTACAAAGTTGGTAAGAGGTTTGGGTCTTGCTAAGCTCATGGATGAGAACAACTTGCAGAATGTGGAAGTGAATCAGCTAGAGGAAGAAAGAGTAGATGTACTTGCAAATTTGGTAAATTATGAGTGGTACAAGGATGTAATCTTTTACCTTAGACACCTTTGTTGTCCTGATCATTTAAATAAAAATCAGAAAAGAGCCCTCAAGCTGGCTTCTCAAAGATATATCATCACAGACCTTAGGCTAGCTTGGAATAACCCTGAAGGTGTCCTCTTGAAATGCATACCTGAAGATGAAGCTCCTAAGATAGTTTCGATTTCCATGGGGGGTTTGTGGAGGACACTTTGCTTTGGAAGAGTAATAACACAAGATTTTGAGAGCTGGTTATTTGTGGCCTTCTCTCTTTAAAGATGCAACCAATTTGGTTAGAAAATGTGATAGTTGCCAACATTTCTTTGGAAGATTGAAATTTTCAGGCTCCCTTCCTTTGCATCCTATATCATTTGAAGCTCCTTTCAAGCAATGGGGGTGGACTTCATTTGTGAGATTTCAAATCCTTCTAGTGCTGGACATAAGTGGATTCTTGTTGCCACTTATTATTTTACAAAGTGGGTAGAGACAATCCCCACCAAGAAGGAAACACACCAAATAGTTATGGACTTCTTATTCAATCAAATCATATGCAAATTTAAAGTCCTGGTCAAGATTGTAGCTGATAATGCCATGTGCTTTAGAGCCAAACCTTTAATGGCAATGTGCAATGTTCCATGACCATTGCATTCTTCATCTTGCTCCAAATGATCAAGGCCAAGATAGAAGACTCGAGCCGTCAAGTGATGTTGTGCCCTATTGTTATTTATTGGTGGTGAATTTTCTATTTTTGGTGATTTTGATGCTATTTTTTGGCTGGGATGACCAGTGGTGGATCCCTCTTGTTCAGTTTTTTGTCTCTTTTTCTCTTTATCAGATCACTATTTGTCTTGATCTTGTTTTGCTCCCTATATTTTATTATCTGGATCCGAGCTTCCTAGTCTATGGTGTTTATCCTATCTAGGTTTCTCTTCTTTTGGTATATGGATTTTGAGCCTTTTTGTATACAAGGTATAGTCCCTTTAAAACTATTTACCCATTAAAAAAAATGTGCAATGAATATGGAATTAATATGACTTATTATTCAAACTATAACCCCCAAGGGAATAGACAAGCTAAGTCCAGTAATAAGAAATTGCTGAAAATCATAAGAAGAACCTTGGAATTGAACAAGAAGAAAGGAGGTGAGCAATTGAAGTTTGAAGTTTGGGCTGATGGAATAACTCTTAAAAGAGCTACTTGGTAAAATCCCATTTGAATTGGTGTATGGAACTCAGGCCTTATTGCCCTTACATCTACAATTATCTTCATTTCATCCTACCCAACAGTTGGAAGATGAAGATCATGGCCCATATGAATAAAGGATCAATCATATTATTGAGCTTGATGAGGAGAGAAGAGCATCCCATCAAAGACATCAGATTTAAAGAGAAATTGAAGAGATTGTTTGACAAGAAGGTCATTCTTAGAGCCTTCAATGTTGGAGATCTGGTCTTGTTGTGGGATAGTAGGAATGAAGACAAGGGAAAGCATGGAAAATTTGATGCATTATGACTAGGTTCTTATGCCATTGATATCAAGATTGGTGAACATACCTTTTTTCTCAAGGATTTAGATGGGGAATTGCTGGAGCTACCTGTTAATGGTAGACATTTAAAAAATTTCTTGGATTAATCCCCAAGTTGAGGTATGCACAAATTTTACAGTTGTATATCCTTTTTTTGCTTTGTTTGTGGTGTGTGGTTTGCCCTTCGTTCTTGGCAGCCATTTTGGTTGTTTTCTCGGTTCATTTTTGGTGGTGGTTCTAGTTTTTGTTGCCTTGTGTGTTGACTCCTTTGCCCAATGGATTTTTTGGCACTTGGTCTACGTTTTTTCCTTGTGGCACTCATTGGGAGTGCCCATCCCCAAACAAGAGCCAATGTTGGTGCCCTTTCTGAGCTTGCATAGTGTGCCCTAATTTTTCATATCCAAATTTGCTCAGAAAAATTTTATCTCCCAAAATTGGTGGTCTACAATTTGTTCCCTCTAGTTGAATGTTTTAAAATGCTAGTAAACTTGTTGTTTTACCCTGGTTTAAAAGAAAAATCCATGTGTGCCTTTATTTGTGCCCTAAATTTTCCAAATCTGCGGGCTCTGCCATTTTCCCTTTTTGCCTTAGATCATGAAAATTAGAATTTGACTAATTCATACTTGTTTGCATTTGAGAATCTGGTCCTAAGGTCAAAAATAATGTCAAATCATGCTTCAATTGAGTTAAAATCAAGAAATTTGCAATCCTTGTTGAAAAATTTGATTTTTAGGGCATCCTTTAAATTTTCCACGTTTTGACAATCAGACGGGCATCTTTTTCCCGTCAAATTCATCCTCTACATGCAAGGGCAACATGGCACATTTTATTGGCAAGGGGATTGACGGGTATGGGGGTTTCCTTAGGAAATTTTGCTTTCATAATGCAAAACTTTCAAAATCAAATTTCAGCCCGAAGGCCCACAGTGAATATGGAGAAGACACGTGGCACGAAGGGCATATGGATGGCAAGGGGACTTGGAGAATTTTGATGTTTTTGTCTCAAAGTGATGAAGTGAATTTTTGGCTTGATACCCCGTAGCCAATGGGAAGAGGACACATGTCTAAAATTTGTAAAAATGAAGGAAGGGGCTGAGGGAAAACTTGGTGATTTTTGCTTTGTTATCTAAAGGTGAAAATTGAATTATAGCCCCGCTCTAATCAGATAGAGACATGTGTCCAAAAATTCAGAGGTCAAATGCCTCGTACAATTTTTCGATCAAAATGAAGAGGTGGAGGTTCAGACCTTGGGGGCACTTTGGAAATTTTGTGTTCTTTGGAAAAAAAATTTAAGTTAAATTTATGAGTATCCTCGACAGGGTTAAAATTTTAGGCTTGTGCGGGATCACGGGCCTTCAGAGGTAAAAGAGAAATTTTGCATTTTTGGTGAAGGGAGCTAAAGTACAAATGAGAGGCATGCCTCCATGTACCAATCGAGATGGACACGTGGCACATTTTAAAATGTCAAAGGGTGGCACAGGTCAACGTTGAAATTTGTGAATTTTCAAAAAAATTGCAAAAAGGGTTTAAAGGAAGAAAGGGAAAGTTGGACCTGCGGCGAATAGGAGATGGACACGTGGAAAGGGAGAAAACTGGGGTGCAGACCCATGGGGAATTATGTGAAATTTTTCCCAAAATCCAAAAATGGAAAAATTGATAGAATCAATCCGCAATTTTCAATGGGGCCCACATATGGACATGTGGCAGGACCAGGGGAGAAGCAGGGAAATTTTGCAAAATTTTCCAAAACTTTAAAAAGGTCGTAAAAGCATTTTTGGAAGTATGGGCCCGATCCAGTCATGTTTTGACACGCGTCCCACCTTGTCCAAAGGTTAAAAAGGTAATTTTGAGCTTATTTCTAGATCTCATTTTCCACGTGGAGGACAGACATTTAAAGTTGATACAAAATTGACGGTTACTGTGCATCCATCTATTTTGGCCATCATGGGAGCTCCAGGAAACTTGGAATCATGAATTCTTCATCAAATTTCATCGAATCTTATATGATTTTGTGTTGTCTTGGCCTTCCGGATCACGGCATCATTTTCATGGCTTAATTCCTTGATCTAGAGTGCTTTGATATAATTTTTGCCCAGACCGTAAAAATGTGAAAGACGGATTTGGAAATTACATAAGCGAATTTAGAAAGGTAAAAAGGTAAAAATGATGAAAGAAAGGTTTTTACATACCTAAATGATGAAAAACTTTCCTCCAAGATGGATAATGATCCAAATTTTGTAATGATTTAAAAATTTTGGCACACCTTGCGTTCATCGAACATTTTTCTCGTTTGATGTCCCTTTCGCAAATCATGAAGAGTTTTTATAATAGAATTTATCCCATAGAATATTCTTTTGTTGGGAAAGAAGGCTCCAATGTGGCACGAGATATATAATGCATTTTTGGAAAAATTGTAGAAGGGGGAGAGTGGAAAATTATGGGAAAATTTTGAGAGAAGGCTCATTTTATGAGAAAGCCACCAAAGAAACGGGTTAATGTCTCATATGTTGGAAATTCATGTATGTGAGTTGGTTACAAGTGTATAACCATCACACAGCTCTGAGATTGTTCATATAACTTTTCCCTGTTATTGAATCTAACAAGTTTTGAATTAAATGTGTTTCTCTTTGGGCAATATGATGTTTGTTATCAATTTTAAATGCTTGCAAATAAATTTTATTGTTCTTGTTGCAATCTTGCATTGAAATTATATAGAAATCACACAAAATCTCCATTTCTTGTTGATAGTGTAGTGGCATTTACAATATCATATCCAAAAGTGCCTTCATCTAATAAGGAGATAAACAAATTTAAAATCATTTTACCTTCCTGACCGCAAAGATTTCTTGTAAGCCTTTGGGGGTACCTCGGGCGTTGTTTGATCATGGATTTTTGTGTTTAATTGATTTCTTTACTTCAAGCTTTCGTGGCGAGTTCTTAAATATTGTGTGAAGAGTGCAACCTAGGCCTCCATTTGTGCCTCTTCCGGTTGAAGGAACATTCTAATTATTGTTAGAGTAGGTATTTACCTTAGCTCATGTTCACCTAGGTACATTATTTACCTTTATTGTATTTATCCTCACCCACTTATGTGTGTGGATATTTATTTTTATTTATTTAGATATTAGGAGATATTATCTAGTTGTTAGGTATAGTTCTTTCCTTGATCTATGGTATTGACTAGTTCTTTCCTAGATCTATGGTATTTACTAGATCTTTGATGTCTAGTTCTCTCCTAAATCTATGGTCTTGACTAGTTCTTTGATGACTAGTTATTTTCTTGATTTATGACTTGATCTATGACCTTGAATGGTTCTTAGATTGTTATTCCTTCCTATTTAAGCAAGGCCCATTCTCAATGTATTGCATTGAATTCCATAATAATATATGATATTGTTGCTCATTTATTTGCAAAGGTTTATGTAAAGTTATTCTGGCGAATTGATTTCATCTTATAGATCGTGGTGTTTGATTAGCATCTATGTTCTTGGCTTGGTACGATCTGGTTATCGTTCCTTTCATGGTATCAGAGCTAGAGATTGTTGTTGACATCCGTCTGTAAGTTTTATTTTTACAAATAAAATCTTTGTATATTCATATATTTGGGATTTGGTCATATTTTGTTGCTACGTGTATTTTTATGCAAAACGAGAGGCTTCCATTGGATCCGGAAGGCATGAAAACCCTAAGATCGACTGTAAACTCGACCATTTCTGGAGGCAGTTGGTTTTTGTGTTTTTTTGTGGTTGCAGTGAAATATATAGGTTCACCTCGGGATTCATGCCACATGGTTAAGAATCCAATGAACCATTTTTCTTGGTTTTTGGAGTGCGTGAGATTTACATTGGGTTTTTTTCTGGTACGGCAGATCATTTTTGGATTACGTGCGAATAATTTAGGATCTTTTTTTTCTCAAGCAGTGGGTCCACGGATGTTGTGCACATTTTTCACTATTCTAGGAAAATCCGCAGGTTGCTATTTCTAGCAAGTAAAGGTCACTGTCTACATAGTCCAAAATAACTTTTACCAGAAGCAGCATTTGGATGTGACTTTCTCGAAAACATGTGACACTCCTCGAATAGCAAGACACCCATTAAAATCCTTAGCCCTTGGTCATATGGTATGGTCATATGAGGGCTTAAAGCTTGTGATTCCTACTAGTAGGTGCTTAACTTCAACCCCCTTTAATTTTATTTGTGTGGTGAAGGCAACAACAATTTATTTAGTTTTAGTGGCAACTAAAATAAATAATAGCAGCAAAATATTAAAAAGCTTGTATCTTTTGATCGGTAACTCGGTTTTGAGTGTCGTTTTTTTGTAAAAGTGCTTTTTTTTCATGATCTTTCCATTGGAGTTATTTATTTTGAGACTTGCACTATAATTATAAAGTGCCAAATATGGAGGAGTGTTGTAATCAATTGTGGATGTAATTTGGCTGAGCCCGACGTCCTAAACTTTTGGGAGTTACATTTTGTATCTATCATGGATTATGAGAATGATATGCTTTTCTCTGAAGTATGTGGACTTCAAGAGGATATTGTAAAATTTGTGGAATAAAATAGATCACTTAAGAAGTGAATTTCTCTTCTACAATCACTCATTCATTATAAGGATACAATAATACACTCCCTACAAAACAAACTTGCTAGCCTACAACATCACCATCATATTGTGGACAACCATATCCATGCTCCTAATCCACTTGCAGTTGTTGCTCTTGTACCCACTGACATTGATCTACTAGTCTTTGAGCCTGAACCTGCTTTTGATGCTTCTAAACTTGTGAGGCTTGTTACTGCATGCTCTTCCACATCTATGCCTATTATAGTACCACATGTTGTGTATCCTACTTCTGCTCAGCTGTATGATTTTTTTAAGAAGCATACCACTTCATTTAGTTCTCGTGTGCTCCATTCTATGGGTCTCACTAGCGGAGTCATTAGCAGACATTCACAGGGTATTGTTTCCTCTATTCCACATGTTAAGTGGAATTCTCGTCATGACATTGGTTTTCAAGTAGATACTTCATTGGGATCACACATTGACAAAGCTCCTTTTTTGTTCGCTCGACTCTTTCTAAGGATCATGAGAAACACATGAGTTATGTACCTTCACTTAGGCTTGAGAAACCTAAGATTTCAGTTGTCATACATGATCAACCTGACACACATTCTGATGTTCTTTTACATGCACCCATTGTGCATTTTGCACCAAGTCATATGCAGGCATCTTCTTCATCCATCCGTGTTGATTTGGGGTGGATATCTGATCACTCGTGGCGATGACATAGGCATTCATTGAGAGGACTCTACAAGCATGGCTCCTCCACCATTCGGCCTCTTACTCCACTTTCTATACCTTATGCATTGTGATGCTTCTTGTTTTGAGCATTTTTCTTTAGCAGGTGTAGTGTATCTCTCTTGTTTGTTGAGAGATTTTGTATCTATATTTTCGACACTTTTGGCATGTTGATAGTCTCTCTTGTGGGGAGCTATTCTGGTGGAGCCAGTGTTATTTTTTCAAAGTGTTCGAGTAGTTGATTTTGGGTGACTCATACAGATTTGTAGCATCACTCCACCCATTTAGCAGTATGGGAGGGTGTGGTGTTGATCCTGCTTCTTCGGGTTTCATGTCTTTGCCTTGTTACCTTGGCTTTTCTTGGATCATGGCACTCTGGATTTTTGTCCTTACCTTGTTGCTTTGGTTATTGTTCTTAGATCATGGCACACCTATTTGTAGCAATTGATCGAATTATGTTTGGTGTTTTTTTTACACTTTTGACATCACTCTGTTGACAGTCTCCTTATATGGAGCTATTCTGGTGAAACCCAGTGTCAGTTGTTTTTGAGTTTTGTGATCGAGTAGTGGATTCAAACCACAGTGCACACCAAACTTCTTTAACATTGTATGATTTTTTTGAGCCGAGCTTCTTGGGATGCCTTGGAGCAGGTTTTTACTCTCTTTACTTTGTTGTTACTAGTTTTGGGTACCTTGCGGTGTCCCTTTTTTCCCAGTTATTGTACATGAGTACCTCATCAGGCCTAGTTGTGGGACTCATACTATGGACATGCCACTTCTATTTTGGCCCCTAGCTTCACTTGAGGGGGGGTGTTAGAGTAGGTATTTACCTTAGCTCATGTTCACCTAGGTACATTATTTACCTTTATTGTATTTATCCTCACCCACTTATGTGTGTGGATATTTATTTTTATTTATTTAGATATTAGGAGATATTATCTAGTTGTTAGGTATAGTTCTTTTCTTGATCTATGGTATTGATTAGTTCTTTCCTAGATCTATGGTATTGACTAGATCCTTGATGTCTAGTTCTCTCCTAAATCTATGGTCTTGACTAGTTCTTTGATGACTAGTTATTTCTTTGATATATGGCTTGATCTACGACCTTGGTGGTTATTAGATTGTTATTCCTTGCCTATTTAAGCAAGGCCCATTCTCAATGTATTGCATTAAGTTCCATAATAATATGTGATATTATTGCTCATTTATTTGCAAAGGTTTATGTAAATTTATTCTAGCGAATTGCTTTCATCTTATAGATCGTGGTGTTTGATTAGCATCTATGTTCTTGGCTTGGTATGATCTGGTTATCGTTCCTTTTAATTATCTAAGGCATTTCTTCTGATAGTTGTTCAAGTATTGTAGAGATTGTTAAAGATCTGATCTATCCCAATTTGTCTTGTCAATTCCCCACCAAAAATCATCTAAACAATAAAGATCCTACCATGTACTATCCCTGATTTGCATTTGTATACCCACAAAAGATCAAAGTCCATTTGTAAAAGTATGCATAACAGATCATGATTTCCAATGTCTCTAGTAACCTTTGCCTTGTTTTGAGAACATACCCATGTTTTGAGAAGTGAAAACTCATGAGAGTTCAGATTTGGGGTGTTGATCATGTTTTCATCAAGGTCTCCATCATAGAATTTCAAGTAAAGAGAAGGACATCTTCATCTCCTTCACCATTATAAGGTTACCAAATAGGTCCTCTTACCTTGGTTACAAGTCATAACCTAAAAAAACTAGGACAAGATCAAGTCCTATTGGAGTGCTATCCATTTCTCCACAAACCTGAGTGCTAGCTAGACCATATCCCCAGCTACCAACGACATACAAGATGGTCTAATCTATCCTTAAGTTCCATGACATATCTATGGTGCTACTCAAACTGAAAAGGAGAACACATTTGAATACCAATAGGGTGCACCTCTAAAAAAAGTAAAAATGTGATTCCCATTCAATATAAAACAAAGAAATTGTTTGCATGAGAATGGACATATGTCCATTCTAAACCTTGTAATACAAGCAATGTTTATTCTATGATTCCTACATGAGAAGGGGCATCTTCCCATTCAATAAAAGATAATGCAAAAAAGCTACATCATTTTCATTACTCTTTTAACAAGATGTGAGAATGGGTGCACCTCTAAAACAAAGTAAATTTGATTATTACTATCATAAAGGGCATATGCCCATTCTAAACATTATAATACAAGTAATATTTTTTTTTAGAATGGGCATTTGCACAGACATTGTTATTGAATAATAATTGTTTTATGAGAATGGGCACATTCTCATACAAGAAATATTATTTGTGATTCATATCTACCAAAACTAAGGATTCCTATATGAGAATTGGCATCTTCCCATTCAATATAAGACAATGCAAAAAAGATCCATCAATTTCATATCTCTTATAACAAGATGTGAGAATGGGTGCACATTTTAAAAAAATTAAATTTTATTATTCCTTTCAAAAATGGCATATTCCCATTCTAATCAGGAATATGCACATTCTAAACATTATAATACAAGTAATATGTTTTTTTAGAATGGGCATGTGCCCATTCTAAACATTCTCATACAAGCAATACTGATTTTTATGATAGTGGGCATGTGTATTTTCTCCACATTCTCATACAAGAAATAGTGTTTTTTATTCCTATCTTCCCATGCAGGCCTTTTATGATTCCTATATGAGAATGGGCATCTACCCATTCAATACAATACAATGTAAAAAAGCTAAACATTATAATACAACTAAAAAAAAATTAGAATGTGCATTTTCACGGTCATGATTAAATAATATTTATTTTATGAGAATGGGCACATTCTCATACAAGAAATATTGTTTGTGATTCCTATCTACCAAAACTAAGGATTCCTATATGATAATTGGCATATACCCATTCAATACAAGATAGTGCAAAAATATCCATCAATTTCATATCTCTTATAACAAGATGTGAGAATGGGTGCACATTCTAAAACAAAGTAAATTTGATTATTCCTTTCAGAAAGGGCATATCCCCATTCCTATCAAGCATATGCATAGTTCTAAACATTATAATACAAGTCATATGTTTTTTTAGAATGGGCATTTCCCATTATAAACATTCTCATACAAGCAATACTAATATTTATGATAGTGGGCATGTGCATTTTCTCCACATACTCATACAAAAATATTATTTTTATTCTTGTTTGCCCATGTAGGCCTTTTATGATTTCTATATGAGAATGGGCATATGCCCATTTAATACAAGATAATGTAAATATGCTCAATCAATTTCATAACTTTATACAAGCCATGAGAATGGATGCCCATTATAAAACATAGTAAATAGGAATGATAATAAATTCTACTATTTAAAATTTCATGATTTCGTTATTGTTTTTATTCCTATATGAGAATTAGCATCTTTCCATTCAATGCAAGATAATGTAAAAATCTTTGAGGATGGGCATGTGCCCATTATAAACATTCTCATACAAGCAATACTGATTTTTATGACAGTGGGCATGTGCATTTTCTCCACATTCTCATACAAGCAATATTGTTTTTTATTCCTATATGCCCATGCATGTCTTTTATGATTCCTATATGAGAATGGGCATCTACCCATTAAATACAAGACAATGTAAAAATGCTCAATAAATTTCATAACTTTATACAATCTATGAGAATGGGTGCCCATTATAAAATGCAGTAAATAGGAATGATAATAAATTATACTATTAAAAATTTCATGATTTCATTATTGTTTTTTATTCCTATCTGCTAATGTAGGCCTTTTATGATTCCTATATGAGAATGGGCATCTTCCCATTCAATACAAGACAATGTAAAAACACTCAATCAATTTCATAACTTTATACAAGCCATGAGAATGGGTGCCCATTATAAAACACAAGTAAATAGGAATGACAATAAATTCTACTATTTAAAATTTCATGATTTCATTATTATTTATTATTGTAGGATAGTTTCAAATTTATTATAACTTTATATAGGATGTGAGAGTGGCCACCCATTCTAAAAACACAATAAATACGTAAAAAGTACAATGTATTTAAATTTCATTATTATAAAACATATATTTTTACATATATGTTTCATTACTCACATAGCTATTTAAAACATTTAAATGGGTCCAAAAAATTCAAATATCTAAGCATACCCATTCTAAAAACACAGTAAATACGTAAAAAGTACAATGTATTTAAATTTCATTATTATAAAACATATATTTGTACATATATGTTTCATTACTAACATAGTTATTTAAAACACTTAAATGTGTCCAATAAATTCTAATATCTAAGAATGTTAAAGAATATTAATAGCAAAGTGATTTGTTAATGTATTATATATTCAAATTTTGAATGTATATACAAAAATAGTACTATATATTTTTCATTATTCTAATATCTTTTTAAAACATTTAAATGTTTCTAAACATTTGGATAATATGACATTAAAGCATTAAAGCTACGTAAAAAGTACAATTTATTTAAAGTTCATTATTATAAAACATATTTTTTTACATATATGTTTCATTATTCACATAGCTATTTAAAACATTTAAATGGGTCCAATAAATTCAAATATCTAAGCATATTTAACCATTAATAAGTGGTGATTTGTTAATGTATTATATATTCAAAATATTAAAGCATTAAAAGGCGGTGATTTATTATGGTAGGTTAAATTCAAATTTTGAATTTTTGGTGCCATTTTTAGAGGAAAAATTTCTTGGTCAATTACTGTATAAAAATATAGATTTTTAATGGCTAGGGTTTTTATTTTTTTCTCTCTTATGGACGATTTTTTTCTCTATTACGGCCATTTTTTTCATCCATAGTTTTTGTATGAGAAAGAAGAAGTTATGCAAAAATGATATAAGATTATCAAATCATTTCTTACTTATGCAAAAGGATTTGACCTGATTGGATACAAAGATTATTGAAAAAGAAACTTGTTGTAAAGATTATTTAAAAAGACATAGAAAGAGACAAGTGGTACTAAATCTATCTAATCAATTTTTTTCGAACCATAAATGAGTACACATTTGAAAAAAATAATTTTGATTTGTTATTTGGTATCTGTTATGTTTATGAATCTAAAGAAATTTATTTCTCTATTTTATATTTTTACATACGTTTTTTTGTTGTTATGTTTTGAATGGAAACAAATTGATACACTTTTCAGTTATAAAAATAGATGAGATATTTAGAAAAACAGTTCAGATAGTCTATTTTGAACTAAAATATCTATACTTATACATTTTTTAGGCTTTAGAAGTAAACATGGGAAAATTTTGATATAAAAAGCTGGAAAAGCCTGCTCTACCATTGTTGTTTTCCCAATAAATATTAAGAAGTCTCCCTTCACAAATCACTGTACCGGTGGCTATGTTTTCTTCTTTCTTCTACAAAATATTTGTATCTTCGTATCTTCCATGCTATCGGAAACTATATATTCTTTTTTTCTTCGTAAAATTTATATATCTTTGTATTTCTCTAGCTACATCTACATTCTTCGGCTTTCCCCAAGTAAATATCTGAATGAAAAAATATCGGTTGCAATAGAGCAAAACTCAAAACCCAATTCATTCAAAATCATTATATTTATAATGTCCCCCGGCCAAAAAGAGTGCCTCATAAAAAAGAGCGCACAAAATTCAAATTTTGAATCAAACCTACCTTTATAAATGACCAAATCTAAAAAAGAGTGCTGAAACATCAAAATTTTAGTCAAAGATACCATAATAAATGACCATTAAGAGCCTTCCAAAAGAAAGCGCTGAAAATTTGAAATTTGAAACAATCATGTTGGTATTATTAAAAATTAATTAATCAATAACAAGTAATAATAGAATTCAAAGTGTTTCTAATCAAGATATGATATTAGTAATTAATAGTATTATAATTAATTAGTATTGCTACTAATTTAAATAATCAATTAAACTTTATAAAACTAATTAACGACATAAACAATATTATTACAAAAAATTAGAAATCAAAGAATATGTATTTAACATATGATATTAGGATTAAAGAAAATTATTTAATTAACAACATTAATTAATAATACTAATAAATAAATAAAAGAGTTATTTTTAATTAAATAATTTTTAAAATATTAAAAATATAAATAAACTTCATTATTTCATAAAATTAGAAATCAAAGAATATGTATTTAATTAAAATTATTTAATTAACAATATTAATATTATTTCCAAATTATATTATCAAACAAAAAGTAATATTTTAAAAACAATTAAATAACATTATAAAAATATAATTAAAACTAATTAACCACTTAATCGCCATTATTTATAATGTTTAATTAATTATAGAAATAAAAGAATATGTATTTAATTAATATTATTTAATCAACAACATTATTATTATTGCCAAATTATATTATCAAACAAAAAAGCAATATTTTTAAAGCAATTAAATAACATTATAAAATATAATTAAAACTAATTAACCACTTAATCACCATTAACAACAATAATTAATAATACTATAAAAATTTAATTAAATTTTATAAAACTAATTAACCACTTAATCACCATTATTTATAATGCTTAATTAATTATAGAAATCAAAGAATATGTATTTAACATATGATTTTAGGATTAAAGAAAATTAATTAATTAACAACATTAATTTCAAAAATTCATATAGGCATCTGTCTACTCGAATGGGCATGACATGAAGATGAAGTGGATTGTGCCCCATTTTGTAATGAAAGGAAAATGAGATGTTATTCTCGAGTTAGAAATATTCATTTTTTGATTTTTGAAGAGAGAGAGATAGAGAGACAAATATTTTTTGTTTTTCATGAAGAGAGAGAGAGAGAGAGACCAAAATCTAGATAATAAACACTATAAAGGTTGTCATAATGTGTTGCAATCATCTTCCTTCCATGGAAAATGGGGAACAATCCAACAATAAATGGGGAACAAATGAGAATGGGCAGCCAAGATGCCCATTCCTCAAACAACACAACTATGAGAATGGGCATCTGCCATTTCTAACTGCCATTTCATGGAGGTAAGATGCCCATCTTGGCTTCCCATTCCTCAGCAGAAAAACTATGAGAATGGGCATCTTCCATTTCTAACTGCCATTTCGTGGAGCCAAGATGCCCATTCTCATCACAATCACAAAACTCTTTGTATGTATGAGAATGGTAATATGCCTATTGGGCAACTGTCAATTCTAAAAAAATATATATTACCTCTACAAGAATGGGCATATGCCCATTCTGTCTATGTGTATTTTTCTTCTATGATTCTTATACGAGAATGGGCATATTCCCTTGAAGAAATATTGAACTTAAGATGTGGGAAATGGCAACTTTCCATTCTAAAAATAAATAAATATTACCTTTATTTCTCTTATATGAGAATGGGCATATGCCCATTCTGTCTATGTGTATTTTTCTTCTATGATTCTTATATGAGAATGGGCATCTGCCATTTCTAAAAACAAAATAATCAAATTATGTAAGGCTTGTGATGATGGACATCTACCATTTTTGGAGCCAAGATGCCCATTCTCATCACAATCACAAAAATATTTGTATGTATGAGAATGGTAATATGCCTATTCTATCTATTCTACCTCATTGAAGCTCTAAAAAAATTACCTCTACGAGAATGGGCATATGCCCATTCTGTCTATGTATTTTTCTTCTATGATTCTTATATGAGAATGGACATATGCCCTTGAAGAAATATTGAACTTAAGATGTGGGAAAGGGAAACTGTCCATTCTAAAAAAATTAAATATTACCTCTATTTCTCTTATATGAGAATGGGCATATGCCCATTTTGTCTATGTGTATTTTTCTTCTATGATTCTTATACGAGAATGGGCATATTCCCTTGATTCTTATATGAGAATGGGCATCTACCATTTCCAAAAACAAAATAATAGAGCTACATAAGGCTTGATCGAATGGACATCTGCTATTTCGTGGAGCCAAGATGCCCATTCTCATCACAATCACAAAACTCTTTGTATGTATGATAATGGTAATATGCATATTCTATCTATTCTACCTCATTAAAGCTCTAAAAAATTAAATATTACCTCTACGAGAATGATCATATGCCCATTTTGTCTGTGTATTTTTCTTTTATGATTCTTATCCGAGAATGAGCATATTCCCTTGAAGCAATATCTATTCTACTTCATTGAATCTTTAAAAAAATTTAATATTACCTCTATTTCTCTTATATGAGAATGGGCATATGCCCATTCTGTCTATGTGTATTTTTATTCTATGATTCTTATATGAGAATGGGCATATGACCTTGAGAGCTATGTAAGGCTTGCGAGAATGAAAATCTAACATTTCTAAAAACAAAATAATAGAGATACGTAAGGATTGATAAAATTTACATCTACCATTTCTAAAACAAAATAATACATGGGCATCTTCCATTTCTAAAAATAAAATAATAGTGCTACATAATTTTGATCCCCCATGTATTGGTGAACGAGGGAGTTGCAAACACCCATACAAATCTCACCATTTGGAATTATCATGACGCCATCTCAGATAAGCTTGGAAAGATCTTGGAGCATGATAGAAATCCTAGCCCGATCTGGTTAGTTGGATTTATTGCATGCATTATGTGCTGGCAAACAGGTACACCGCTGCAAACCAGTCACTTCGCCCTATGCGAAATCAAAGGAACAACTACCCTTCACATGCTTTCTGGGTCTTTAATAAGCCTGGTCCAGAGATGTTAGTTTGCAGTTTGATCACTGTTGTTAAGCGACTGTTGCTGTTAGTTTGCTGTTTTTTTGTTTAGTTGTTGTTTTGTCACTGCAGCTTGGCTGCTTTCTGCTCTGTTTCGTTTTTGCGTTTTGGAGTTTGGCTCCATTTGATCTCCTCTCTGTATCCAGATTTTGATCCTTTCTCTGTTCTTCTCTTGCCCTTTCTGGCTGTTGAGCTTTTTTGTACAAGGGTATAGTCCCTTTCAAAAAACTAATTTACCAATAATTAAAAAAAAAAAATTGATCCCCTAGATTTGGTCTTTAACAAAATGTGATATTTACTCCAATATGAAAATGGGCATCTGCCATTTCTAAATCAATTTAATACAACTATGAGAATGGGAATTTTCCAAAGGGTATGTAGTGCACACTTGGTCCACCAAGATGCCCATTCCTAAAACAAAATAATAGAGCTACATAAGGCTTGATCCCTCAACTATGAGAATGGGCATTTTCAAAGGGTATGTAGTGCACACTTGGTCCACCAAGATGCCCATTCCTAATAGAATAAAAATACACAGCACAAAATTGGCATATGTCAATTCTCGTATAAGATAAATAGAGGTAATAGTCAAGGATTTTAGAATGGATAATTTCCCAAGAAGCCCAATTTATTACAAAATAATAGAGCTACATAAGGCTTGATCCCTCTCGAGATTGTATTTAACAAAATAAGAAAATTAGGAAAATATGAGTATGGGCATCTGCCATTTCTAAATCAAATTAATATAACTAGGATCAATATGCCCATTCCTAAAAAAATAATAGAGCTACACATAAGGCTTGATCCCTCTCAAGATTGTATTTAACAAAATAAGAAAATTAGGAAAAATATGAGTATGGGCATCTGTCATTCCTAATTATAGAACTACAAAAGGCTTGATCCCCATTGAGGGTATGTAGTGCAACACTTGACTAAAGCATAATATGTATCTTCCAGGGATAGTCCAACCTAAACGATACAATTGTATTCAAGATAAAACTAAAAAAATGATTGTTTTTTTGTATGTAAGAATGAAAAATGGGCATCTATCTACTTGAATGGGCATGACATGAAGATATAGTAGGTGGTCCCCCATTTTGCAATTGAAGGAAAACTAGATGTTATTCTTCACATTGAGAAGAGTTATAAATATTCATTGTTGTTTTTCATGAAAGGAGAGAGACCAAAAGTGAAATAATAAACAATAATTAGAGATAGAGGCGTGATGTCCTTGTAAGAGTATGCAATGCAACATTAGGCTCCTCCAGGGATAGTCGAGCCAATATGATACAATAAAGGTTGTCAAAATGTTTTTACACTATAATTATTCTTCTAATTTGGTCGTTCCATTGCAATGGTCCTCCTTCAATGAAAAATGGGAACCACCCAATAGTAAATGTTTGTTTATTTGAGGATGGAAAAATGCCCATATTTCTAAATGGTCCAATACAATTGACAAAAATATGGCCAAACCAAATGTTAGAATGTCTATAGAATGGGCTAATGTTATTCTCATTATTACGAGTGGTCCAAGTCTTGT
Source organism: Taxus wallichiana var. yunnanensis (assembly GCA_018340775.1). Classification (NCBI taxonomy): domain Eukaryota; kingdom Viridiplantae; phylum Streptophyta; class Pinopsida; order Cupressales; family Taxaceae; genus Taxus; species Taxus wallichiana. The sequence continues at coordinate 515,861,965 of CM031237.1, read as the reverse complement.
TTTAAAATAATTACCTTTAATTAATAAATACACGATGGTAAACAATATATTTGCATGTTGGTCTTGATATGTCATGGTCTTACTGCCATTTCTAAATCAAATTAATCTTCCCAAGGGTATGTAGTGCAATACTTGGTGGAGAAAAGATTCCCATTCCTAAAAAAATAATAGAACTACATAAGGATTGATCCCCCTCAAGGGATACAATTGTATTCAAGATAAAATGATTTTTTTGTTTGTTTGTATGTATGAGAATGGGAATCTGCCATTTCTAAATCAAATTAATACAACTATGAGAATGGGCATCTGCCATTTCTAAATCAATTTAATACAACTATGAGACATAAGGCTTGATCCCCCTCATGATGGTATTTAATAAAATATGAGTATGGGGTTCTTCCATTTCTAAATCAAACTAATGTAACTATTCCTAAAAAATTTATAGAAATATATAAGGCTTGATATAAACTACATAAGGTTTGATCCCCAATGGTGGTATGTAGTGCAACACTTGGCAGAGGCATAACATGTCTCTACTAGGGATAGTCCAGCCTAAATGATACAATTGTATTCAAGATAAAATGAAAAAAAGATTGTTTGTTTGTATGCAAGAAAGGAAAATGGGCATATGTCTACTCGAATGGGCATGACATGAAGATAAAGTTGGTAGGATATGATTAAGTTTATAGAAGTGCTAAACTAACAATAATTTTCTTCTACTACTCATATTATAATTAAATGGGAATCTTCCCATTCAATTCGTATCAAGAAAAAAATAGAAAAATGTTTGTGTCAATTTCTTGTAAGATCTTCATAATGTGTGTATGCCCATTCTTATAATAGGTATCATAGAGAAAAATAGGATGTGGGCATCTATCTACTCGAATGGGAAAGACATGAACATGAAGTGGATTGTTCCCCATTTTACAATGAAAGGAAAAAGAAGATGTTATTCTTCACATTGAGAAGAGTTAGAAATATTAATTTTTGTTTATCATGAAAAGAGAGAGAGACCAAAAGAATAGGAACTATCAACAAGAGATGATTTTTTTTTGTTTTTATATGGAAGAATGGAAAACTTGAATGGGCATGACATGAAGATGAAGTGGGTAACAACCCAAAAATAAATGTCTAGTTGTTAGATGATGGACAGATGCCCATAATTCCAAATAGTCCAATACAACTGAATGGTCATGACATGAAGATGAAGTGAGTAACAACACAAAAATAAATGTCTAGTTTTTAGATGATGGAAAGATTCCCATATTTCCAAATAGTCTAATACAACTGACCAAAAATTTGGCCACAAAAAATGTTAGAATGCCAGAGAAGGCCAATATTTTTATAAATAATTTACCAAACATGATTTAATGCTTTAATAGTCCTAATGTTTAGAACCCTTTAAATTTTTAGAAAGTTATTATAATACGAAAAATAAATAATACTAAAATAATATTTTAAAACATTCATTTCATTAAAATGCTTAGAATGGGCATATGTAAATTCTCATACAAACAAAATTTTATATCTTGTAGTGAATTGCTTATGAATATTTAGAATTAAAATTTATCTTGTACCATTTATAAACATTTTAATACCCAATACTACAATGATAGAAAAAAAAATTTAGCAAGGTAAGATCATAGTAATGGAAGTTCAACATTTAATCATGAAGGATAAACCATATTTACCTTGGCCTTGAATATGTGGTAAATAATTCAACAATGGAAAGAGAAACATATGATATCAAGGATAACAGACGAGACATGATTCACCACCGATGAAAGGCCAAGTTGCAAATGATTCACCTTCCAGATAGAATCATTTAATTTTATTAATATTATCTATAACCTTGTTCAACATTGATCCTGAAAAAAATTATTCAACAACTAAGCAATGCCTCTCAAGAGGGATAAAATGCTTTAATTTTATTAATATTATCTATAACCTTGTTGAAGATCGATCTTGAAAAAAAAGTATCATTTTATGGATGAAATAAGAATTATAGAATTAAATTTATTTTGTGATCAAGCTGTCACGTCTAATTTAGAAACTAAAAATGCCTCCGAGGTAGTAGGCCCACTATGTACTTTTGTAAAAACATAACACATAAATCCCCATCCTGGCATAAAATATTGATAGTGGATTTCTTAGGTAACTCCCCATCTTACCAAGAAGGAGAATCATATACATTTGTTTGTAAGGGAATGTGATCGTGTTGAAACTCGAAACATGCATGAAACGGTCATATTTAGATGCAATATTTTATAACTATGGAGGAGAACAACTATGCAAGTCTTACAAAATATTGAAGTGATATATTTAAAACCCATATAAAAATAAAGAAGATATAAAATAGCACATTATAATTTATCGGTCTTACGAAATAGAGGGATCTTAAAGTGAAAAGGGTCAACAAATATTTAGCGGAGAGATAAAACAATGTCTTAGAAATATAGATCAATTTTTTTTTCTTTGGAAGATGAAACGGGGAGATGGGAAGGTACTTTGTTTTATAATATCAAGTTGAGCACCATGATATCCTTTATAAAAGTTGTGCACATTTATAATGGTCACATGCCCAATTATTATATTAGCTCCCTCTCATAAAATCTTAGTTTCCCTACCCCCTCGTGAATGGTTAACTACATAGAAAAAATGGGAAACCATTCATTCCATGTGTGTGTGTGTGTAAGTATCTGTAAATTTATGAAATATAGGCAGCCCAAAAATCGAAACAAGATTGATGCGCCGAATTAGAAGGAACTTGACAAGGTCATAACTTGGGCTCCGAGTGTCTGTTTGAGTTTGTTTTTTTAAACCACATGTTTTGATGAGTTGAACATAGTGGAAATAAGCCCTACTAGTTGGGGATATTTTTGACACATTTTTAGACCCTAAATTTGCCATCTTGAGGCCGAAAATTAGGATTTAAGTTATAGTTCAGCTTTTTTCCTATTTTTGGGCATTAGTTAATTTTAATCATTAGTTGCATTATGAGTTAGAAAGTTAGAAATTCCTCTAATTTAGGGATGTAGAAGATGCATGGAAATTTTTGTGCCTATAGGAATAAGCATGTGAACTTACTAAGAATAACAGATTCTAAGTAAAGCGCTAAAAATAGTAATTTCGCCACCTAGAGTAGATTTAGTCGAGTTAGTTAGGGTTTACTTGGAAACTCAAGTTTGGAGTTATTTTTATATTTAGGAAACATTTTAATTCATTATTTGATAATGAAGAAGGAGATATAAATCAAGTTTGGTTAGAATTTGGCTATATTAAAGATGTTTTTTTGTTTGTTTGTATGCAAGAAAGGAAAATGGGAATATGTATACTCAAATGGGCATGACATGAATATAAAGTTGGTAGGATATGATTAATTTTATAGAAGTGCTAAACTGACACTAATTTTCTTCTACTACTCATATTATAATTAAATGGCCATCTACACATTTAATTCGTATCAAGAAACATTTCATTTTAAGTAAAGAAAAAATTAGAAAAATGTTTGTGTCAATTTCCTATAAGATCTTGATAATATGTGTATGCCCATTCTTATAATAGCAATCATAGAGAAAAACAAGATGTGGGCATATATCTAATCGAATGAGAAAGACACAAACATTAAGTTGATTGTTCCCCATTTTGCAATGAAAGGAAAAAGAAGATGTTATTCTTCACATTGAGAAGATTTAGAAATATTAATTTTTGTTTATCATGAAAAGAGAGAGAGAAAAAAAGCATAGGAACTATCAACCGAGAGATGAATTTTTTTGTTTGTTTATATAGAAGAGTGGAAAACTCGAATGGGCATGACATGAAGATGAAGTGGGTAACAACCCAAAAATAAATGTGTAGTTGTTAGATGATGGAAAAATGCCCATATTTCCAAATAGTCTAATACAATTGAATGGTCATGACATGAAGATGTAGTGGGTAACAACACAAAAATAAATGTCTAGTTATTAGATGATGGAAAGATTCCCATATTTCCAAATAGTCTAATACAATTGACCAAAAATTTGGCCATAAAAAAATGTTAGAATGCCTAGAGAAGGCCAATATTTTTATAAAGAATTTACCAAACATGATTTAATGCTTTAATATTCCTAATGTTTAGACCCCTTTAATTTTTTTAGAAAGTTATTAGAATACTAAAAAATAAATACTACTAAAATAAAAATTTAAAACATTGATTGCATTAAAATGCGTAGAATGGGCATATGTCAATTCTCATACAAACAAACTTTTATGTCTTGTAGTGAATTACTTATGAATATTTAGAATTAAAATTTATCTTGTACCATTTATAAACATTTTAATACCCAATACTATGCAATAGAAGATTTTTTTTCAGCAAGGTAAGATCATAGTAATGGAAGTACAACATTTAATCATGAAGGATAAACCATGTGTACCTTGGCCTTGCATATGTGGTAAATCATTCCACAATGCAAAGAGAAACATATGATATCAAGGATAACAGATGAGACATGATTCACCACTGATGAAAGGCCAAGTTGCAAATGATTCACCTTCCAAATAGAATCATTTAATTTTATTAATATTAGCTATAACCTTGTTCAACATTGATCCTGAAAAAAATTATTCAACAACTAAGCAATGCCTCTTAAGAGGGATAAAATGCTTTAATTTTATTAATATTATCTATAACCTTGTTGAAGATCGATCCTGAAAAAAAGTATCATTTTATGGATGAAATAAGAATTATAGAATTAAATTTATTTTGTGATCAATCATCACGTCGATTCGAAACTAAAAATTCTTCCCGGTGTAGTAGGCCCACTATGTACTTTGGTAAAAACATAACACATAAATCCCCATCCTAGCATAAAATATTGATAGTGGATTTCTTAGGTAACTCCCCATCTTACCAAGAAGGAGAATCATATACATTTGTTTGTAAGGGAATGTGATCGTGTTGAAACTCTGAAACATGCATGAAACGGTCATATTTAGATGCAATATTTTATAACTATGGAGGAGAACAACTATGCAAGTCTTACAAAATATTGAAGTGATATATTTAAAACCCATATAAAAAATAAAGAAGATATAAAATAGCACATTATAATTTATCGGTCTTACGAAATAGAGGGATCTTAAAGTGAAAAGGGTCAACAAATATTTAGCGGAGAGATAAAACAATGTCTTAGAAATATAGATCAATTTTTTTTCTTTGGAAGATGAAACAGGAGATGGGAAGGTACTTTGTTTTATAATATCAAGTTGAGCACCATGATATCCTTTATAAAAGTTGTGCACATTTATAATGGTCACATGCCCAATTATTATATTAGCACCCTCTCATAAAATCTTAGTTTCCCTACACCCCCTCGTGAATGGTTAACTACATAGAAAAAATGGGAAACCATTCATTCCATGTGTGTGTGTGTGTAAGTATCAGTAAATTTATGAAATATAGGCAGCCCAAAAATCGAAACAAGATTGATGCGCGAATTAGAAGGAACTTGACAAGGTCATAACTTGGGCTCCGAGTGTCTGTTTGAGTTTGTTTTTTTTAAACCACATGTTTTGATGAGTTGAACATAGTGGAAATAAGCCCTACTAGTTGGGGATATTTTTGACACACTTTTAGACCCTAAATTCTCCATCTTGAGGCCGAAAATTAGGATTTAAGTTATAGTTCAGTTTTTTCCTATTTTTGGGCATTAGTTAATTTTAGTCTATTAATTGCATTATGAGTTAGAAAGTTATAAATTCCTCTAATTTAGGAATGTAGAAGATGCATGGAAATTTTTGTGCCTGTAGGAATAAGCATGCAAACTTACTAAGAATAATGATTCTAGTAAACTGCTAAAAATAGTAATTTCTGCTACCAGAGTAGATTTAGTCGAGTTAGTTAGGGTTTACTTGGCAACTCAAGTTTGGAGTTATTTTTATATTTAGGAAACATTGTAATTCATTATTTGATAATGAAGAAGGAGATATATTTTCTTTGGAGTTCATATTATTTGCGATAAATCAAGTGGTTAGAATTTGGCTATATTAAAGATGATTTTTTTTTGTTTGTTTGTATGCAAGAAAGGAAAATGTGAATATGTATACTCAAATGGGCATGACATGAATATAAAGTTGGTAGGATATGATTAATTTTATAGAAGTGCTAAACTGACACTAATTTTCTTCTACTACTCATATTATAATTAAATGGCCATCGCCCATTTAATCCGTATCAAGAAAATTTTCATTTTAAGTAAAGAGAAAAATTAGAAAAATGTTTGTGTCAATTTCCTATAAGATCTTGATAATGTGTCTATGCCCATTCTTATAATAGGATTCACGAGAGAAAAACAAGATGTGGGCATATATCTAATCGAATGAGAAAGACACAAACATTAAGTTGATTGTTCCCCATTTTGCAATGAAAGGAAAAAGAAGATGTTATTCTTCACATTGAGAAGATTTAGAAATATTAATTTTTGTTTATCATGAAAAGAGAGAGAGACAAAAGCATAGGAACTATCAACGAGAGATGAATTTTTTTTTGTTTTTATATAGAAGAATGGAAAACTCGAATGGGCATGACATGAAGATGAAGTGGGTAACAACCCAAAAATAAATGTCTAGTTGTTAGCTGATGGAAAAATGCCCATATTTCCAAATAGTCTAATACAACTGAATGGTCATGACATGAAGATGTAGTGGGTAATAACACAAAAATAAATGTCCAAGTTGTTAGATGATGGAAAGATTCCCATATTTCCAAATAGTCTAATCAATTGACCAAAAATTTGGCCACAAAAATGTTAAAATGTCTAGAGAAGGTCAATATTTTTATAAAGAATTTACCAAACATGATTTAATGCTTTAATATTCCTAATGTTTAGACCCCTTTAAATTTTTAGAAAGTTATTAGAATATTGAAAAATAAATAATACTAAAATAAATAATTTAAAAATTGATTGCATTAAAATGCTTAGAATGGGCATATGTCAATTCTCATACAAACAAACTTTTATGTCTTGTAGTGAATTACTTATGAATATTTAGAATTAAAATTTATCTTGTACCATTTATAAACATTTTAATACCCAATACTATGCAATAGAAGAATTTTTTTCAGCAAGGTAAGATCATAGTAATGGAAGTACAACATTTAATCATGAAGGATAAACCATGTGTACCTTGGCCTTGCGTATGTGGTAAATCATTCCACAATGCAAAGAGAAACATATGATATCAAGGATAACAGATGAGACATGATTCACCACTAATGAAAGGCCAAGTTGCAAATGATTCACCTTCCAAATAGAATCATTTAATTTTATTAATATTAGCTATAACCTTGTTCAACATTGATCTGAAAAAAATTATTCAACAACTAAGCAATGCCTCTTAAGATGGATAAAATGCTTTACTTTTATTAATATTATCTATAACCTTGTTGAAGATCGATCCTGAAAAAAGTATCATTTTATGGATGAAATAAAATTATAGAATTAAATTTATTTTTTGATCAACTCATCACGTCGATTCGAAACTAAATAATGCCTCCCAGTAGTAAGCCCACTATGTACTTTTCTAAAAACATAACACATAAATCCCCATCCTAGCATGAAAGATTGATAGTGGATTTATTAGGTAACTCTCCATCTTACCAAGAAGGAGAATCATATACATTTGTTTGTAAGGGAATGTGATCATGTTGAGACTCTGAAACATGCATGAAATAGTCATATTTAGATACGATATTTTATGACTATGGAGGAGAACAACTATGCAAGTCTTACAAAATATTGAAGTGATATTTTTAAAACCCATATCAAAAATACAAAAGATATAAAATAGTGCATTATATTTTATCGGTCTTATGAAATAGAGGGTCTTAAAGCGAGAAAGGGTCAACAAATATTTAGCGGAGAGATAAAACAATGTATTAGAAATATAGCTCAAATTTTTACTTTGGAAGATGAAACAGTCTAGGAAGGTACTTTATTTTATAATATCAAGTTGTGCTCCATGATATCCTTTATAAAAGTTGTGCACGTTTATAATGGTCGGATGCCCAATTATTATATTAGCACCCTGTCATAAAATATTAGTTTCCCTACATCCTCTCATGAATGGTTAACTACACGAAAAAAAAGGAAATCATTCATTCCATGTGTGTGTGTGTGTGTGTAAGTATCTGTAAATTTATGAAATACGGGCAGCCCAAAAATCAGAAATAAGATGAAAAAGAAATGGAAAGGATGAACAAGAAAGAGATGGCTTTTCCCACCATGACTAACCTTGCAATTCCAAATATTTATACCATCATTGAAAATATTAACCACCGTCATTCTCTCTACCATGCCATGGAATAAATAATTGCCATCAATTATGCCAATTTCCCTCCAATGGGTGCTCGAAGATGCTTTTGATAAACAAGTACCTTCAATTAATCAAAGGTTCTAAACAATTTATTTGTAAATTAATGCTAAAAAAAGTACTCTATAAAGGCTGTGAGAATGAGAAACTATCTATTATAAAACAAGCTACATTTTATCTTTATTCTTCTTTTATGATTCCAATTATGAGAACATGTATTTTCTCATTAGATACATCATTTAATATTGCTTAGCTTGGTAGGTGAGCTCACCTTCCTAGCTTGGCCAGCTCGCTCGCCTAGCTCATAATTTCAACTTGCCCATCGAACTCATTTTTTTAGCATGCCCACTCATCTTGGTCTACGTAGCTTGCTCACCCATCCAGGCCTAAGCAACTAGGCCACCCAACTCAAAAAATAAGTAACCTTGCCTAGGTCCTTCTACTTTGGGTTGCCTGTATTTTGTAAAAATATAGATAATTATATATATATATATATATATATATACATACACACACACACACACACACACACACACACACACACACACACATGGACACAACTGATCCGTATTTAATGCTTTCCCATTTTGTATCTGTTTTATACATTTTTGCAAGAGAATTATCTTGTTGAGACTCTAAAACATGCAAGAAACAGTCATATTTAGATGCATCCTTTTATAACTATGGATGATAATACTATGCAAGTCTTACAAAATATTTATGTGATATTCTTAAAACACAAATAAAAAATAAAAAATATGGCATTATCTTTATACCCAAATCAGAATACAAAAGAAATAATGCTAGATGATATTCTTCATCTCAAAATAAATCAACAGAGAAGAGTTAGAGTTATATCAAAAACTTATCTTTAATTTTAAAGAAAACTAAATTCTTCTTCTATGATTAATTCTAATTTCATGATTTCTATATGTTAAATGGGCATTTTCCCAATTCTAAAACAAAGTAATATTTATTTTCCATATTCCTCTTCTAAACATTTATTGATCTTCCATCTATTGTTCTTCTATGTTTTATATGAGATAAAAATGTCCACAATTATTCTATTATTATTATTTGAGAATGAACATATGCCCATTCTAAACATCTATTTTTATTTTTTTGTTCTTGTATATTTTTATTCGAGAATGGACATACGCCCATTTTGAATGGGATTGACATAAAGTGAAGATTAATTCGTTCCCACCCCTTCTAAAACTAAAGAATATGCAAGAAAATGTCATATTTAGATGCATCCTTTTATAACTATGGAGGATAATACTATGCAAGTCTTACAAAATATTGAAGTGATATTATTAAAACACATAAAAATACAAAAGATAAAAAATATGGCATTATCTTTATACCCATATCAGAATACAAAAGAAATAAAGCTAGATGATATTCTTTATCTCATAATAAATCAATAGAGAAGAGTTAGAAGTATATCTAAAACTTATCTTCAATTGAAAAAAACTTAATTCTTCTTTTATGAGTCATTTTTCTTTTATGATTTCTATATGTTAAATGGGAATTTTCCCAATTCTAAAAAAATGTAATATTTATCTTCCATATTCCTCTTCTAAACATTTATTGATCTTCCCTTTGTTGTTCTTCTATGTTTTATATGAGATAAAAAATGCCCACAATTATTCTATGATTATTTTTTGAGAATGGACATATTCCCATTCTAAACATCTATTCTTCTTTTGTTTTTTCTTCTACATTTTCTATACGAGAATGGGCATCTGCCCATTTCCAATGGGCTTGACATAAAGATGAACATTACTTTGTTCCCTCTCATTCTAAAACTAAATAATAGAACTACATAAGGCTTGATCCCTCTTGATGGTATGTAGTGCAACACTTAGTAGTGCTAGCACTTGGCTCTACCAAGGTTAGTCCAGCCAAAATGATAGTAACAATTATAAAAAAAATAGAACTACATAGGGCTCATTTGGTTCATCTTTTTCCTACCGCATGAATATGGTTAAGGAATTGGACTAACAATTATAAAAAAATAATAGAACTACATAGAGCTCATTTGGTTCATCTTTTCCTACCGCATGAATATGGTTAAGGAATTGGGCCAACAAAAATTACATTAAATTTTTTTACCATGCTCTAGAAGACAAAAATTATCTATGCTAGAAAAAGGCATTTCAAAACCACAATTTCAAGAGGTGAAACAATCTGGAAAAGAGAAATTATTATTAAAACACGCTCAAAATTGATGAAAATATTCATCTTTTTTATATGGTTCATTGCCATGTAGCTCTTGCAAAATTACATCTTGTTGAAAAGGTATAGGGTTGCATAACACAAAGTGGACAAGGAAACTGAAACTTACAAAATCAAGTGATCTGTATTACTACATAAGGGCTTATTTGGCTCATTTTTTTCCCACCACATAAATATGGTTAAGGAATTAGGCCAATGAAAATTACATTAAAAATGTTTACCACGCTCGAGAAAACAAAAATTTTCTATCTTTGGAAAAAGGCATTCGAGAATCATACTTTCAAGAGGTGAAGCGGTCAGTAAAAGAGAGATTATTATTAAAAAAACTCAAAATTGATGTTGAAATATATTTAGCAATCTGTCATTTTCCTTATCCACTCTATATCATTCAACTGGTATGGAGGTGGAAGATATGATAGTGCATCTCAATAGGAAAACATTCAGAGCCCTTGGATACTATCAAAATGAATGAAATTAGAGTTGTCATCCCGAACATTCTTTCAAATGTTAGAGATCAATACATTTTTGGAGCACATGATTGAGATATGCAACTCTAATGCATCCTGTGTATTAACAATATATGGTGGGACAAATTTATTAAAAAAAAATTCTCGCTTATCATTATGGTGGAGAATCGGAAGCAGGAGATCATGCTCCAACAATATTATAAATGTCTAACTACACATCTAGGTACAACCCCTCTATGTTTTTGTGCTCTTTTTATTATAGTCATTATGTATATGTTAATTCTTAACAATGTTTACTTCCTTCAAAAAATTATTATGTACATCCTTCATATAGTTTACTCGGATAAGTGTAGCAAGTTGGTGGACAAAAAGGGGTCATAAGTGGACGTCATCTTGCAAAAAATAGAAAAATCTCAACTTGCGGGGATTATTAGAAATACACACACTCAAAATTAGAAAAATTATATAAATATGAATCGTAGCATCCGAATCTAGTTTCTAAACTACTATTTTTTTTAAAAACGGACAAGTTTATCTATATTAAACACTTAAAATTATATGACTTGGTTTTTTTTTTTGAAAAAACTATAAGATTGTAGTCCATTTTCCCAATTTGGATGACCAAATCTTGTTATTTTTTTTTCATTTGGTGAAAATTTAGATGTAGTTGTCTATCTTGGGATGGATTTTATTTTGTATTTTTTCGAGCAATATTTTTTATGATTTTTTCTATGAAAGTGTTCTGAAAAGATTTAGAAAATGGAGCACTTTCCGTTTGCCCTTCAAAACTATATCAAAAAATATTGAAATCAAATAGATATAGTTTTTAACGTGTATAGAATTTCTCCACGCTTGGGATGGTATAATTTTTATCACATTTTGATAAGCAAAACAAAAGTTGCAGTCTTAAACATAGACATGAACATTCGTAGGAAAAAATGTCTTAAAGACCTATTGTTAGTAAAAAATTATAAAATGATATTTATCTTATTCTATTCACTTTAAAATCAATATTTCTATGAAGCTAACAGTCTCCCTATGCGATGGCACCATTTTTGTGAAATGTTTTCAAATTTTCAGCATGGTTCAAGTTTGTGGAAGAGAAAATTTAAAGTTTTTGACCTTTTACAATTCAGTAATGACCTTCCATAGCTTTGGTTGGGAAAAACAAAGATTTCCCGAGCCTTAGGGTCAGATTTGATGATATAGATAGAACCATGATCGAGGTTTATAAACCGTGATCATGAGTTTTATAACAAGAACCACGGTAACACTTTATAAACCATGAGCGTGGTTTGTAAAGCACGATCACAGTTCTTAAATCATATTTACACACATCCCAATGTTCTAATTACCATGTGATTTTTACTGTTTGACTTTACCGTACGAATTACTACAAAATTATGTCATTTTTTGCATGTTTTTCTTATGGCTAGAAGCAAAACATCATGGGAGACGAAAAATGAAGTCAAAAAAGGAAGTCATTAAGTAAAAAACACCAAAAAATTAGAGGCAAACAAATTTCAAAATGTTGAGCGAATGTGAAATCTTCGTGAATCAAGAAGAGGTTCATCTTCAACCCCTACTATTGTAAGCAATGAGGAACTAGGTAATGTTTCTATTGTCAATGTTGAAGTTGAATTAAATACTCATGATGAAAATGTTTTTACTGTCAATGTTGAAGAAGAATCAAATACTCGTGATGTAGCAAATGTTGAAATTAAAGGAGACAATGAAAATGTGAATAAGGAAATTCGGGTTGAAAGCGTAGACAAGCAAAATTTGACAAAAGCACCTCCGAAATTTTTCCATAAGAAACCTAATTATTTTATTGAAATTGATGAAAATATTTTGAAACCAATGTCGACAAAATTTTTGAACGGAAAATCAGAAGAAAAGCCACCGAAATTCAAGATAATCATTTTAAAATTTTAAATGATTCTAAAGATGTCACTTGTTTGTTAGTTTGATTAAATTGATTTTAAAATGAGACCTAGATTAAATACCTTAGGATTAACAACATCTAATATACGTGGTCAAACCTCTACAATTGTTGAAAACCTTCACGATGCATATCCCACGGTTGGTGTCAAGAGATGCACTAGGGATTGTAATATTGTGCATCGTGTACTTCCTACTAGTGTTATAAGTGAATCAATAAAAAAATTTGATTACGCAAACAAGTCGAATGTTGCAAGTTAATCAAAAACTCTAATGAAAGTAATTGAAATATGTAATATCCTTCAATCACTCAATAACACCAATTTTAGGGAATTTTTTGATAGATCACCACATAAAGACAAAGATAATTTAGATGCTATAAGAGAAATTATTCAATTTTGGCATGATAACACTAGAGTTTCACCTAATACAAGCGATGTTGTAAAATAGAGAGTTGGTTCTACTAATCAGGAACCACATCCAAAGAATTTCTTAGATATGACTCAAACTTAATTTTTTCGTAAGTTTGAACAACAGTATCTAAAAATTAAAATTATTCAATGTTTTTTTGAAATGTTAAAACCATTCTATGTGAAAATTAACCACGCTTGCACCACTTGTTGTAGGAAACATGTTGAATTTGTGATGCATTATGCTAAATTTTTATGCATTCGTTGTAATTTTTATTACGAATCTATGTTATCGGAATGTGGTGTTCAAATTCCACCTATATCTTCCAAGGATTTCATTCCTATGATATTTTTTGAAAAAGAAGTTGAACAATTTTTTATAGTAAGGATTGTTTAGATGGAAGTTTTGGTACATGCGGTGGATTACCTAAATTAGAAACTTGCATCCATGAGAAAATTTAAGGTGGAATAGGACATAATTTAGTTAATTTTGATAAATAGAAATCAGTTACATACTAGTTGAAAGACGAAAAAGAGTCTAAACGGTGTGAGCTACTTACAAAACATATGTCTGTTTTTCAATTTATGAGAAAATTTAAGGATGAAATTATTTATGAGTATGCTAGGCATACACACAGAGCTCGATGGTTGGATGAAAAATTCAAGATATGCAAGGACACATTTCCTATTGGTACTATTGTTTGATGGCCAATTTTGTAGAGAATTACAAATTGCAACCACAAGTGGAGGTTCAATCACAATATTACAACTCAAGTACAAGTTTTCATTTTTGTGCGTATAAAATTTATACATTCTCTTGATAAAGACTGAGAGAATGATAATTTTATTTTAAGAGAGTACCACTTTTATATTAGTGATGATCGTACTCATTCTCTTTGAATGTGTGCAAGGATGTTTCAGTTATTTTATGGAAACTTGTGCGATAGGGACATCCACTTCAAAAAACATTATATATGGTTAGATAATTTCACATCTCAGTTTAAGAATGCACGAATTTTTTATTTGATAATAAGGAAGCACGTCAAGATGGGTGTGCAACATATTTAGAGCTTCATTGAGGCTAGACATGAAAAAGGAGAGCATGATGATGGGCATGTGTGAAAAGAGCTCTTGCAAGAGAAGAGTTGAATTACAAATATGGTGCTAAATTTAAATATGAAAATAGCATAGTGGAATCATTTATTGACAACATGGTCTCGAGTTTCTCAAGAAAATTCCATAATTCATGAGATATTTTTGGTTGATAGAGGAACAAAAATTGCTAACTATGAGGATTGTATGACACTTACTGGGTCCTGTGATATGCACTCATTTTGTAGCTTAGACGCTACTTCATGGGCCACATGGACAAGAAAGTTGACATGTTTTTGTGCATCTTGTATCAAATTTTTCACTGCTGAGTGTGATTCACAAGAATGGGTGGATGGATGGATTTGTAGGCCTCTAACTCCACTTCCTAGTTATCAACCTCCACAAGCATTACGACTTGTTTCTACAGATGAAGTTGCAACATCCAAGGACTTTGACGAAATTTTAATTTTGGTGCGACAAGGTATTTATGGTTATTTACAATTTTTGTATTGAGTTATGTCCATTGAAATTTTAATATGTACAATTTAAATTTGAGTTGAAACCTTTTTTTGTAGGACATGTGTTTGTAGTTATTGCAAAAAGACAATGAAGAAGGAACAGACTATTTCTTATGTCGTTGCATTGAGGAAAGAAATAAGTTGACTTCTCTTGTTATAGATGGTGAAGATATTGAGTACCCTACAGGGTTAGTGGTAGTTACTAGAACTTGGATTCAACGATATCCATTAAAAAAATCCTTTGTTTGGGTGTTTGAATACTTTGAGACACATAGGAAAATACTCTTATATACGCATCTAGTTATAGCGACAAATATCCAGTTGTATAGATATCGAGGAAGGCCTAATAACAAGATTCTTTGGAAGGTTCGAGATTCATATCATGAAGTAATCATGTCCATTATTCAAAGTAGATCCAATCCTGATGGTTCATTGGAATGAATTTATAATGCCCATGTCGGTGGTATATAATTTCTTTGGTATATATAAATTTTTAGATAAATTTTAGTTCATATATTTTATTAAATTTGTGTATTTTGTATATATCTAGTATGGTTTTGATTTGAAACTTAAATTTCTTTGACTAACACTTTTATGTGCAGGTTAGTGGTGCCAAAAAAGCTTCCACCTTCACATGGTTGGCACTGTTAGTAGAGAATTTTAAATTCTCGAAGCTAAGAGAAGCTTTCATTGTTTTACAAGAAAAGAGAAGTAATTAACAATGATTTATGTACCTATGGAGGGGGTTCTTGGCTGGAGGAGGTAGCCTGAAGCACCTAGAGCTTAGATAACCAAAACAACACCTCCCCAAGTGTTTATAAGACCATCCCTACATGTGTGCATAGTTGGTTCGGTGCCACGACCCACCGTTTGTAAAACATACCATTTGACAAAGCTTACACTAGCTCAAACTACACTATTTCGTGCATTTGCAAACAATAGGGCAACAAGAGCACCGATTAGAGAAGGAAAAATCCAAGACATTCTATTTTAGAGGGTCATTATGCTTTGAGGTGTAGGATTAAATGAGACTTCTCTAGGTGCCACGGAGTGTACGTAGTCACCCATCGAAGTTGAACGATGTTTTGGTCACAAGGCTCTTAAGGGACTACACCCGAATGAGGTAGCCCAGAAGCAACAAAATTGTCACACAAAAAATGACACCTCCTCTAATGTTCACCTAGCCACCTAAATGTGTCCAGTGAAGTCGGTTTGGTGCCATGACTCATTTTTACAAAATATACCATTTGTGACCTTACACTATCTTAAACCGCACTATTTGGGACATTTACAAACAATAAGGCAAAGAGAGAACCAATTGGAGAAGGAAAAAAATGAGATAGGATATTGTAGAGGGTCCCTATGCTAAGGTGTAGGATTAGATGAGATGTTTCTAGGTGCCATGGAGTGCATGTAGTCATCCATCCAAGTTGAACAATGTTTTGGTCTCAGGGATCTTAAGGGACTACACCCAAACAAGGTAGACTGGAAGTAACGACATTTTTGCGCAAGACCTTTGAAATAAAATATCCTCTAGTGTTCACTGGCCACATATACATTTCAAAGTGTAGTTGGTTTGGTGCCACGACCCACCATTTACAAAATATAGTGTTTGTGACCTTACACTGTCTCAAACCGCACTATTTCACACATTTACAAACAATATTACAGAGAGAGAACCGATTGGAGAAAGAAAAAAATGAGAAAGGATATTGTAGAGGGTCACTACACCAAGGTGTAGGATCAGTGAGATGTCTCTAGGTGCCACGAAGTGCATGTAGTCACCTTTCAAAGTTGAACAATGTTTTGGTCTCGAGGCTCTTAAGCGACTATGCCCGAATGAGGTAGCCCGGAAGTAACGACGTTGTCACACACCAAAACGATACCTCCTCTAGCATTCAACTGGCCACCCAGACATGTTGACATAGTTGGTTTGGTGCAACTGTTTACAAAATATACCGTTTGATAGCCTTACATTGTCTCAAACTACAATATTTTGCGTGTTTGTAAACAATAGGGCGAAGGAGAATTGATTGGAGAAGGAAAAACCTGAGATAGGCTATTATATAGGGTCCCTACGCAAAGGTGTAGGATCAGATGAGATGTCTCTAGGTGCCACGAAGTACGTGTAGTCACCTGTCAAAGTTGAATGATTTTTTGGTCTCAGGGCTCTTAAGGGACTATGCCCAAATGAGGTAGTCCGAAGTAACGAAGTTGTCACACACCAAAATGATGCATTCAATAGAATTTACCTAGCCACCCGTATGTGTCAAAGATAATTGGTTCGGTGCCACAATCCACCGTTTGCAAAATATACCATTTGATAGCCTTACACTGTCTCAAACTACACTATTTCACGTGTTTGCAAACAATAGGGCAGCGAGAGCACCGATTGGAGAAGGAAAAACTGAGATACACTATATTGTATAGGGTCCCTACACCAAGGTGTAGGATCATACGAGACATCTCTAGGTGCCACGGAGTGCACGTAGTCACCCATTGAAGTTGAATGATTTTTTGGTCTCAAGGCTCTTAAGGGACTATGCCCAAACGAGGTAGCCGGAAGAAATGGAAATTTTTCTCACTAAAAAGACACCTCTTCTAGTGTTCACCTAGCTACTCGTGCGTGTTAGTGTAGTTGGTTTGGTAACACAACTCACCGTTTGCAAAATATAGAGTTTGACGACCTTACATTGTCTCAAACTGCACTATTTCACACATTTGCAAACAATAAAGGGGAGAGCACCGATTGGAGAAGGAAAAAAATGAGACAGAATATTGTAGAGGGTCCCTACACCAAGGTTTAGGATCAGATGATATGTCTCTAGGTGCCACGGAGTGCGCGTAGTCACCCGTTGAAGTTGAACAATTTTTTGGTCTCAGGGATCTTAAGGGACTACGCCCGAACGAAGTAGCCCAAAAGAAATGACATTTTTGCACACCAAAATGATGCCTCCTCTAGCATTCACCCGGCCACCCAAATTTTTTGACGTATTTGGTTTGGTGCCACAACCCACCATTTGTAAAATATAGCGTTTGACAGCTTTACACTATCTCAAACTACACTATTTCACGCTTGCGTAAACAATAGGGCAGCGAAAACACCTCTTGGAGAAGGAAAAAACTGAGACAAGCTATTACAGAGGGTCCCTACACCAAGGTGTAAGATTAGACGAGACATCCCGAGGTGCCATGGAGTCCACGTAGTCACCCGTCAAAGTTGAACAATTTTTTGGTCTTAGGGTTCCTAAGGGACTATGCTCAAACGAAGTAGCCTGGAATTAACGACATTGTCGTGCACCAAAATGACACCTCCTCTAGCATTCACCTGGCCACTTAGAGATGTAGGCATAGTTAGTATGGTGCCATGACATCACGAGGCATGACTTATCACTACTCGCGTCCGTTCGTTTTCTAAGACCGCTAGAAAAGGCAATTTATAAACATTTATGCCACGAAGGCTCCGGATCGGGTGGTATGACACCAATTCGGGCATCCATAGAGCCCACTATGATGTGAATTATATTAAAATATGCATTACATACATATTTATGTGTTCTTATCTAGATTGATATGTCATAACATATGTACAAACATCCTAAAATAATATGTAAAGAATGTTCACAAATTCCAAGTGATATATCGTTTTAAAATTAATTGAAGAAACTTGAAATTTTTTCAAATACCTTGGAATGGTAAGGATGTGAATTATTTGACAAACCCCCTCACAAAAATGTGTATTTTTACTAGAAAGATTGTAGGGTATACAAAAAATGGGGTTTTTAAAGTGTGTGCTTAAATACAAAAACATATAGGACTTAATAAGGAAGTGAATCTACTTATGATAATCAAATCATGTGTAACTTCTTAGTTGATTGGCATAACACCAAATTATAAAGAGATATTAAGGTGTATCTATTGATCAATGGGATAAGCCCTATTAATGGGATAATCTCTAAAACAATACATAAATGCTTCCCTTAATTTCTTAACAATTGTACCATACAATGTTGCACCATAGTAACATTATATTCATATAGTTCAAGATGGACTCTACCTCACTTATTTATAAAAATGTTTCTATTAGTTGATATACAACATATGAGTGTTAGCTTTAAAAGAAAAAAATTTAGTTATAGAAATTCCCTCACAACCATTCTTTCAAAGATGTGCACATTGTTAGGAGGCGGGAAAATAATCGAGTTCCACATACACCCTACGTAATTCGTGACAAAAGTAATTATGTATTGCCCTTTTGTAGTTCACCTAGCATGGTTATCATAGGTTTTGCTTAATGGAATAGGTTTGCTTAACAATTGCACCATGTAGTGCTTCGGGACATGGTTTTTTAATTTTAAATCAAACATACATATAGAAGTAATATACATAGAACATACATACATAGAAGGATATCATATGCAATGAAATCGAATCAAACATAGAAGTAACATCTTTATGAAAACCAAGACATGGATATATAATGTATCACACTAAGTGTGTCTGGGCACACGTCTCTTAAAATATAAGTTCATAACATGTGTACATCTCAAACTAAGTGTGTTGGACACATGTCTCGAAAATATAAGTTCATAACATTTGTACATTTTGAAATAATTGTGTCATACATATAGGATCACATGTGGTCGCATAAAGCTATATATATAATCTATGTACATCTAAGTCCTATGGCTCTAATCATGAAACATCTTCCCTCTCTTCGCCCTACTAGAAGTAGCATGTCCACAACACCGGGGATGTAGTGGAGGGAGATGCCACTACGGATTTCATCCGTGTCGCCCTAGGCGTATGTAAGCAAACCTAAAACCTAACTCCGCACATTCATAAACAATAAGTTTTTAACACCGATATTTTTAAAATACATTCAAAATTTAGAAACTTAGAATTTAGTTAAAATTCATGTGAAATCTTACCACAATGTCATGATCCCTATCAATTTGTCATTGACACATCACAGGAACAATAGTAGACTCACCAGGGGCAAGCTATATACAAATAATTAAATTTCAAATTAAATATTTCATGTACAAAATTTGATATTGTAGATTTAAATAATAAGAAATAATTCCTCCAAAATTTAACAAATTTTAAAAACTATACCTCGTTTGTGGATTTACGAGATGCTATGGCAAAGTATCTACAACAACCTCCATAGTCCATATCTGCATATGGAGGAGTCTCTCACTGATGATCATAAGATATACAAAAACATGTAAAATTCAATATTAATCTACATAAATGCCACATATTAGAACCAAAGCGTAATCCACATGAACTTCCACAATTAGAAACTAAGTGTAAAGAGAAACTAACCTACGTAAAAGTCACATGAGGCATTCCAAAGTAGCCTTAGTTCCTAGAGGAGATGATGACCCAGTGGTCCTGCGTATAAAAGACAAACATATATTAATATGTACATGTATAGGTGAAACATTATAATAATAAAAGTTCACAATCAAATGAAATTTGAAATTTAAGTACAACTTGAAACTTACGTTTGTAACACACCCATTACGCAGAGTGTAGCATGTTGAAATTTGGATGTTTCCTTCACTGGCTCTTGCTATTTAAAATAAAATAAAAAATTAGTTTTTACATGTATGTACATGACGTACAATCAAATACATATATATTAAAATCTCAAACATGAATTAAACTATTGTATATATATATTAAATATTTATTTGACATTTACCTGTGAAAGACCAAGATCCTTTGCACCAGTTCCAAAAACATCCACCATCATCTCATCTAGAGAAAAGAAATCATGTGATCCAATAAATGATGTCTCACCCACAGTGCATACAGCACCACAAGATCCACAATAGTGTGGTGCACTAAAACCGACGCATCCACCAACATCACCAAATGCAATCTGGTCACTATGTTAGGTCAGAGTGTCAGTGAGCTCCCTCAATACATGTAGTGTGTCAATCTCCATAACTCCCTCTACTATAGGAGAGATAACTAAAGGTAGTGGGGGTTTTGGGGCATGGGGATCCTTGGTTGACCTACGCGTGCACCAGTCTACTCTGTGCAGAGCCACCTCCTTGCCCATAAAACTCAGAAAATTTAAAATAATTTGGGACCTCATTAAGCATGAACTCGCAATATAATTTCTTTAAAAATAGAGAGGAACCTCATTGTTGTTGCATGGTGGATAATCAGAAACCATCCACCATCAGTCCCAAAAATTGTTCCAAAGCACCAATGGATTAGGAACCATTTACAAGTAGCTGTGGGGGCATTGGTTCTTGGGTCAGTAAATAATACACAAATGCGGTCTTTTCTAAATTTTTTTATTTTTACGGCCACATGGGATAATTTATCTACATACCACCACCTATAATCACCTCTAAAGGTATTCTATCTGTATATTTGGTTGGTTATAGAGTCGACTTTGACAATCAATGTTTGTAATGTGTTGGCTAAAGTCATGTGGGATGGATTTTGGCATGATTTTATCTTATATTCGAATAAGGTTCTCAATGACAATTTTATTTTGTCGATTCTTTCAATGATATCGGCTTGTGTTCTGCTTTAGTTTTGTGGGGACAAGAGGAGCCCACAGGAGGCAGATATATGTTTGGAAAAGGGTTTTGAGGATTGTTTGGAGGGTTTTGAGGAATATTTCAATGGTTTATAAGATTATGATCTTGCTGAGGTAAGTCGACAAAAAAAAATTATATACATAAATAAAAAATTGAAAAACCCATGAAAATCACAAAAAAAAACCTAAAATGCAATAAAAATGATCAAAATTGAGGGCTTACCTCTTTGTCTTGGCAACATGGTTGAAACTATCATGATCCAGAAGTTTGAAGAGTAATTTTTAGGGGGTATTCAAAGCATGAGTGCCAAAGGTATAGGATAAATTGTGGTTGGAAAGGAAAAATGGGGAAAAATGAGGAGTCACAGGTCTATTTTTTTATCTCAAAGGACCGCAATTGTGGTTTTAGGTTCAAAATCACCAAACCTATAAAAAACAATTACACGAGTGTGGTTTAGAAACCACGATCGTGGTACCTAAATTTTGGGTTTTTATGTCCACTTAATTTTCCACCAACTTGCTACACTTACCCACTCCTAATGGTTCTTTTCATTTTATAAAAAATATATGTAAACAAAATTTAGAAGTTTAATTATAAGAATAAATTTAAAATTTCACCATTCTCATAACTATTTTAAGGCATATGCCCATTCTCGGACAAACAAAATTAAATATGTTTCAGAATATTTAGAGGCATTAAAATGATTGAATTCAGTAATGGTTGTAGTTGAATATTTATAATGCACACATGTCCATCCTAAGACAAAGAAAAAGTATAATACCTCTAAATATTCAATTTGTTTTAGAATGAGAAGTGATGAATTCTCACAACCTTTGTACTATGGACATCGGAAATTTTTTCAAAAATAATTACTGAACTTGATTGAGTAAATTAATTAAGTTTATTTCTCTTCTTGTTTCGTAGGTCTACTAGGTGGTAGGAAGTGGTTGTTACAAGTTAAGTTTCATAGCATGGAAATACCCCTACTACCTAGTTTGTTTTTATAGGGTGTAAAGAGAGAGATGGATTTCTTTGGATGCATCAAGCGGGCTCACATACGCATCATTTTATGGGTTGAATCTGGGTCTGTATGTGAAGCCATTGAATGGTTTTGGGAAAGGAGTATCTAGATGCTTCGCGAGGGATAAGGTGAATTTTTGGACTGCTCGAGCTAGTGGGACTGTTGGTGGTAGGAAGAAGGTGAAACCCAGTCGTCATGTTGCTAAGGTGGATGTCATTTAGTTGGATGATTGAATGTTTTTCTTCTTTGTGTTTTTTTGTATGTAATCGTCATATGTCATTTCCTTCAGTTACCTGTATGGTTAATTGTAGGATTTTGTATCTTTGTTGGTTTGGGTAGGTCATTTGGGGTGTTATAGGTTTGGATGTATGTGGGTGGGATCCCTCCAATCCCCTGGTTCTAAGCTCCAATCAAAAGTGTTAAACTATCAATATACATATAAACATAGATACATACATACACACACACACACACACACACACACACACACACACGAGATATATATATATATATATATATATATATATATATATATATATGTATGTATGTATGTATGTATGTATGTATATTTTTATGAAATATATGATAAAAATACTACAGATTTACAGTCAAATACCATTGATATTCATTTATCTTCTTCAATATATTCCGGGTCTCACATTTCAATACGACACATTACAATTATAAAGAATAAGTTGCTCATATACTCAAGGAGGTTGCTCTAACAACTCTCCCTATAATAGCTCCCTCCACAAACAACTTAACTAATACAATACGTGAGTTGTTTCAACAACTCACCCAATATAATAATCACCCAAACTTATAAATATAAATGTGGAGCACTAACTAATTATATTTCCTAACATTCCCCCCCTTAGTGCGAACATGGGGAAAACCTGCCTTATACTTGCACCTGCTCATGATCTGGTGATTTTCACAGGATGATCACAAACCTCAGGGATGGTTTTGCAAATGGTTGACCACAAACCGAGAATGGTGGTTTTGCAATTGGTTTACCACAAACCACAAAGTGATGGTTTTGTAAATGGATTACCAACAACCAAGAATGGTGGTTTTGCTATTGGTTTACCACAAACCACAAATGAAGTTTTTCAAGTGGTTTACCTACAACCACATCATGATGTGCCAAGTACTATCATCGGCCCTCATCACATTTCACCGTAGGGAATAACATAGGAAATTCTGCTGACATCTTTTGCTCATACATACATAGAAAAAATGACATACTGGAAATGGAACATTGGAATGATGTTCCCCCCCTCAATGTGTAATTTCCACTTATTGAAAACAAGATTACTGCAAACTGAGGCACACCACACTGGAAGCACTAAAATCAAACTGCACACACACCTGTCACCAAAGCTGATATGCGGCCCCATCGTTGGCAACTGATGAGAGGTCACTGAATGACCTCCAACCTCCGTTTGCCTCCTGCCTCCTGTTCATATTCAGAACAAGAAGTCTTCAGAACCACTGTCTTCATTTACTTGTTCTTCCTCATTCTCTGATCTTTCTTCAGTAATAAAGTTGGCCTCAATTCCTTTGAGTTTTCCACTAAGTATATCTTGAGCTCGAGCTCTACAAAATGAAGCTGTATGCCCCTTTTTCTTACAGTAGAAACATTCTCTTTCCTCTTTATATTTAGAAAAAAATTTGTACTTCCTTTTTACATACATTGTTGTCTCTTCTTCTACATCTTCTTTGGTCTGTTTTTCCTCAGCTAGGAGAGCTGATATCATATCTTCCAATGAGTTAGAAGGTATCTGACCAAGAGTGAAAACAACATTACTGTATTTGGGTGGTAAACTATTCAACAGAATAGCTTTTGCATCCTCATCATCTACTGGAGCTTTTACTTCTGCAAGTTGTCTAAGAAGAGATCGTAAATTGTTGATGTGACTAGACATTGTATCTCCATCACTCATTTTGAGCTTGAACAACTGAAGTTTTAGAGAAAACTTTGCATTGACTACTTTTGAACCAAATAATTTTCTCAGATTATCCCAGATGTCCTTCGAGTTTTTATCTAGATCAACATAATGTAATTCAGAGTCTGAAAGGGCAAGGCCAATAATGGCTTTGGCTTTATCATCCCGTGTTTCCCATTCTGCCAATCTGGTCGGATCTGAAGGTGCCAGTTCTTTTCCATCTACTATCCTCTAAATATTTTTGTTCATCAACTGCATCTGGATCTTGACTTTCCATGTGTGAAAATTGAGACCATTGAATTTTTCTAGTGGAATGTCCATTATATCTCAGAGCGTCGGTTTCAACCGAAAATGCACTCTTAGGGGAGTCACTTCAATCGATATTGCTCCCAATTTACACTATATTTAAAAAGTAATAAAAACAAATTACTTTTTAAATTTTACATGGATATTTACTAAAGACTTAAACTCAAAAAGTAATATTTGGTACAATGAACAAAACATAAAGGCTAAATAAAACAATAACCGACTAATAACTCAAAAACGCTAATTGAAGGAAAATGGATAGATCTTTCCCTGAGATCGTGGAATGCTTTTCGAGAATCAAGCAGCTCAACATTTCAATGTGCAGTCTGTGTTTATTGGAGGGGTGAGCATGAGCTTGGTGTATTTCATGTCTAATGTTCCATTCATTTCCACCTGCCCCAAAGGACTTTTCTTTATCACGTGTTTCCCGCTGTCTGTCCAATCCCAGAACTTTTCACGATCTAAAGAATCAGAAGAACGGAAAGAGGAACTGCGACGAAAACTAGCATAAGCACGTGAATTTGGAATGGAATCCCTGTCAGTATTTACACGCTCACTACCCCCACTGTTATTATTGAGGCCCCTTCGAGAGGACAAATGAAAATTCCTGTCTCAATTGCAGATCCACCAAAATCTTCATTTGGACAGGCCGAATAGAAATATCTATTTGCAAGGACTGCAGATGCAAATGTTACACAAATCCTTCAGCGAGGTAATCTTGGAAAAGATAACAGAACCATAGGCGTATCAATATAAGAAGCAACAATTATCCAATGGCATTGTCAACGTCCCGAGTCCAAAATAATTTGATGCGTTTCTCCCCTCTTCCTCTGCGCCTCTGGATTATAATACATAGGAATGCAAATGCAATATTGAGGGAATGAAAATCAGAGGACTTCCCCTATTGAATTTACCATCTTCGCTCAGATACCAAATGATACGAATACTACAGATTTATAGTCAAATACCATTGATATTCATTTATCTTCTTCAATATATTCCGGGTCTCACATTTCAATACGGCACATTACAATTATAAAGAATAAGTTGCTCCTATACTCAAGGAGGTTGCTCTAACAACTCTCCCTATAATAGCTCCCTCCACAAACAACTTAACTAATACAATACGTGAGTTGTTTCAACAACTCACCCAAAATAATAATCACCCAAACTTATAAATATAAATGTGGAGCACTAACTAATTATATTTCCTAACAATATAGGCAGCCCAAAAATTAGGAACTAGATGAAAAAGAAAATGGAAAGGATGAACAAGAAAGAGATGGATTCACCCACCGCAGTTAACCTTACAATTCCCAATATCTATATCATAATTGAAAATATTAACCACCGTCATTCTCTCTACCATGCCACGAATAATTAATTGCCATTAATTACGTCAATTTCCCTCCAACGGGTGCTCAAAGATGTGTTTGAAAAACAAGTACCTTCAATTAATAAAAGGTGGTAAACAATTTATTTGCAAATTAATGGTAAACAAGTACTCTATGAAGGCTGTGAGAATGGGAAACTATCCATTATAAAACAAGCTACATTTTATCTCTATTCTTATTTTATGATTCCAATTATGAGAACAAGTATTTTCTCATTAGATACATCATTTAATATTGCTTAGCTCACCTTCCCATCTTGGCTAGCTGCCCAACTCAGAATTTCAACTTGCCCATTGAACTTGTTTGGTCAGCTTGCCCACCCACTCGGCTTGTGTAGCTCTCCTGCCCATCTAGGCTTACGCAACTAGGCCACCCAACTCGAAAAATAAGTAACTCTTCCTAGGTCCTTCTGCTTTGGGCTTCCTGTATTTCATAAAAATACATATAATTATACACACACACACACACACACACACACACACACACACATGGACATAATTCATCTGCATTGAATGATTTCCCATTTTTTGTATCTATAGTTATACATTTTTCGTAAGGGAATTATCTTGTTGAGACTCTGAAACATGCAAGAAATGGTCATATTTAGATGCATCCTTTTATAACTATGGAGGATAATACTATGCAAGTCTTACAAAATATTGAAGTGATATTCTTAAAACACAAATAAAAGATAAAAAGATTAAAAAAATATGGCATTATCTTTATACCCAAATCGAATACAAAATAAATAATGTTAGATGATATTCTTCATCTCAAAATAAATCAACATAGAAGAGTTAGAGTTATATCTAAAACTTATCTTTAATTTTTTAAAAAAACTAAATTCTTATTCTATGAGTCATTCTAATTTCATGATTTCTATATGTTAAATGGATATTTTCCCAATTATAAAACAAAGTAATATTTATCTTCCTTATTCCCTTGTAAACATTTATTGGTATTCCCTCCGTTGTTCTTCTATTCATTATAAGATTAAAAATGCCCACATATATTCTATGATTATTATTTGAGAATGGACATATGCCCATTTCAAACATCTATTCTTGTTATGTCTGTTCTTATACACTTTCTATACGAGAATGGGCATATGCCCTTTTCAAATGGGCTTGACATGAAGATGAAGATTACTTTGTTCCCACCCATTCTAAAAACTAAATAATATGCATGAAACAATCATATTTCTATGCATCCTTTTATAACTATTGAGGATATTATTATGCAAGTCCTACAAAAGATTGAAGTGATATTATTAAAACACATATAAAAATACAAAAGATAAAAAATATGGCATTATCTTTATACCCAGATCAGAATAAAAAAGAAATAAAGCTAGATGATATCCTTCATCTCATAATAAATGAATAGAGAAGAATTAAAAGTATATCTAAAACTTATCTTCAATCTTACAAAAATTAAATTTTTCTTCTATGAGTCATTCTTCTTTCATGATTTATATATGTTAAAAAGGAATTTTCCCAATTCTAAAAAAAACTAATATTTATCTTCCATATTCTTCTTCTAAACATTTATTGATCTTCCATATATTGTTCTTCTATGTTTTATATGAGATAAAAAATCCCATAATTATTCTATGATTATTATTTGAGAATGGACATATTCTCATTCTAAACATTTATTCTTCTTTTTTTTGTTCTTCTACATTTTATATATAGGAATGGGCATCTACCCATTTTGAATGGGCTTTACATGAAGATAAAAATTATTTTTTCCCGCCCATTCTAAAAATAAATAATAGAACTACATAAGGCTTGATCCCTCTTGAGGGTATGTAGTGTAGTACTTGGCAGTTCTAGCACTTGGCTCCGCCAAGGTTAGTCTAGCCAAAATGATAGTAACAATTATAAAAATAATAAAACTAGATAAGGCTCATTTGGTTCATTGTTTTCCCACCGCGTGAATATGGTTAAAGAACTAGAAAATTGAAAATTACATTGAAAAATGTTTACCATGCTCAAGACAACTATATGTTTACCATGCTGAAGACAAAAATTATCTATGTTGGAAAAAGGCATTTCAAAATCACACTTTCAAGAGGTGAAGCGATCTACAAAAGAGAAATTATTATTAAAACACGCTCAAAATTGATGAAATATTAATTTTTTTATATGGGTCATTGCCATGTAGCTCCTGAAAAATTACATCTTGTTGAAAAGGTATAGGGTTGCATAACACAAAGTGGACAAGGAAATTGACACTTGCAAAATCAAGTGATCTGTATTACTACATAAGGCTCATTTGGTTCATCTGTTTCCCACCACATGAATATGGTTAAGGAATTGGGCCAACGAAAATTACATTAAAAAATGTTTAGCATGCTCAGAAGACAAAAATTATCTATGTTGGAAAAAGGCATTTCAGAATCACACTTTCAAGAGGTGAAGTGATCTGCAAAAGAGAAATTATTATTAAAACAAACTCAAAATTGATGTCAAAATAGATTTAGCAAGTGTCAGTTTCCTTATCCACTCTATTTCATTCAACTGGTATGGAGGTGGAAGATGTGATAAAGTGGATCTCAATTGGAAAACATTCAGAGCCCTTGGATATTATCAAATTGAATGAAATTGGAGTTGTCATCCTTGAACATTATTTCAAATGATTGAGATTAGTGCATTTTTTGGAGCACATGATTGAGAGATGCAACTCTAATGCATCCCATGTATTAATATTACATGGTGGGACAAATTCATTAAATAAATAATTCATCGCATATCATTATGGTGGAGATTGGAAGCATGAGATCGTGTTCCAACAATATTATAAATGTCTAAATACACATCCAAGTACATCACCTCTATGTTTTTGTGATCTTTATAGTATAGTCATTATGTATACGTTAATTCTTAACAGTGTTTACTTCATTCAAATATTCGATGTACATCCTTCATATAGTTTACTCCTAAAAGTTCTTTTCATGTTATAAAATATATGTAAAGAGAAGTGAGAAGTTTAATTAGAAGAATAGAGTTAAAATTTCACCATTCTCACAACTAGTTTAAGGCATATGCCCATTCTCAGAAAAACAAAATTAAATATGTTTCATAATATTTATAAGTATTAAAATGATTGAATTCAGTAATGGTTGTAGTTGAATATTTACAATGTGCATATGTCCATTCTCACAAACATTGTAATACCTCTAAATATTCACTTTTTTTTAGAATGATAAGTAATGAACTCTCACAACTTTTGTGCTGTGGCCTTTGGAAAAAAATCAAAAACAATTACTGAACTTGATTGAGTAAATTAATTAAGTTTATTTCTCTTCATGTTTCATAGGTCTACTAGGTGGGAGGAAGCGGTCGTTGTGGGTTAAGTTTCACAACATGGAAATACCTTTGCTTGCTAGTTTGTTTTTGCAGGGTGTAAAGAGAAAAATGTATTTCTTTGAATGCATCAAGTGGGTTCACATATGCATCATTTTCTGGGCTGAATCTGGGTCTGTATGTGAAACCATTGAAAGGTTTCTAGGCAAGGAGTATCTAGACGTTTCTACGAGGGCTAGGGTGAATTTTTAGACTACTTGAGCTAGTGGGACTACTAGTGGTAGGAAGAAGGTGAAACCTAGTCTTTATGCTGGTAAGGTGGATGTCATATAGCTGGATGATTGAATGTTTTTCCTCTCTAGGTTTTTCTTTGTATGTAATAGTCGTATGTCATTTCCTTCGGTTGTGTGTATGGTTAATTACATAATTTCGTATCTTTCCTAGTCCTGGGTAGGTCATTTAGGTGTTGTAGGTTTGCATGTATATGGCTAGGATCCCTCCAACCCGGTTCTAATCTCCATCAAAAGTGATAACCTATCATATATATATATATTGGCTTGATTTTTGCTCATAACAATATATTAAAATTGTTTTTTTATAGACTATATCTTAACAATTCATTTATTACCATCATTTTATGTTGTAAATAGCTCATATTCTATGCAAATAAATCCACGTTATAATTAAACATTTGTCACACAGATATATATGATCAAAATATGTAAAATATACAACATTCAAATGTGCACTACCCCATAGTTAAAATAAATCACATCTAAATTTTTCTTTCTTTCTATATTGAGTTTATTTTTCTTCTATGATTCTTATATGAGAATGGGCATATGCCCATTCAATACAAGATAAAAATGTTCTTTTTATGAGAATGGAAATGTGCACATTTAATGCAAGATAAAAATGTTTGTTTCTATGAGAATGGACAATATAAGTATTTGTTATGTAGTGCAATGTTATAAATGTATTGATTATTCCATACTTATTCTTGTAAACTCCTAAAATGGAAATCCCTCATACATGATATATAATTCAAAAAAACCTTTTTGGATTCCAATAATAGCCAAATCAAATTCCAAAAATCCCCTTTTTGGATTCCAATAATAGTCAAATCAAATTCCAATATTTGGTATAAGAAAAACCAATATAGCTGATTTCGGTATTTAATCTAGATTGTGAAATATCCAAAGTTAATGAAATTATGGTTTCAACTATAGTTTAGGCATGTAGAACAACCTATAAATGGTTGAATAAGGCCACACCCTTTCAGTTGGTGTTTAGTGCAGAGGTTGTATTACCTGTGGAATTTATGTTTCCATCCTGTGTATTGCACATGTAGGAGGATTGGATGATGAAGAGACTATGGCTGATTGCATTGAAAAATTGATGCAATTGGATATGCAGTGTGTCATTTTGCATTGGATTCATAAGATAGAAAATTCCTGATATAAGGTTTGACATGATAGGCACATTAAGAAAAAGTCTTTTGTAGTTGGAAAGATGGTACTTGTATGACTCCAAGTTTGTGTGCCATCCAAGAAAGTTGAAAGTCCATTGGTTGGGACCCTTTATAGTGACCAAGATACTAGAATCAGGCGCATGTCAATTACAAGTGTTGAATGGTGCCATTTTTCATAGTTACTTCAATGGGAGTAGGTTAAAACCTTACTATAAATAAGATTACCTTGTGTTTGTAATAAGGTGGTATTACCATTTAGATTAGATTTCCATTTCATGTTTTTGTAATAATTGTATTCACATGGAGGAGCTGATTACAATCTCTTAAGTTTATGTGCAAAGGAAAACACATACACTTAGTGTGGGGTGAAATAGGTGTGAGTACGTGCAAAAGATACTATGTGATGATGGTACGTCTATTAGAGTATTTTTAGGCATGTGCGCGACAATATGAAAGAAGGGTACTTGATGGATATGAATTGGGTATGCATGAAAGAAAAGGAGAGTGTTGTAGGTACTTAAGGATGATGGTGTTTGAGAAAAAATTCTCGGACATTGGAAAACCATGAAGAAGGTCACGTAATGTAATATGAGGAGGGAGGTAGTAGTAGGATAAAATACTTGGTGTATGGCACAAGGAGGTGCACACAAGGATTTCTACATCCTAGAGAGTAGTGGCACACCAAAAATATGATTTTCGCTTAAGGAGGAAATAAATAAAAAGAGCGGAAAAATAAAAAAAAATTTAATACTTTAGATCGGTGATAGGTGAGGAGAAATTAATGCACTTAAAATTTGGAAAACTATAAAAGGGCATAGGAAAATTTCATTCTTACGTTTCTTATTGAGATTTCAAGTGACTAATTGCAAATTTTGTGTGTGAAATAAAGAGTGAGTGTGAATAGCTTGTGTGAAGGAGATATTAGTCAAACAAGAGTAGAGTGGCCATGTTATTAAGTGTAAAATGGTTAGAGCTTAAGCATAAAGAAGGTGTGAATGGTTTAAAAGGTGTGGAAGTAGGTAATAGGCATGGTGTGGGGTTCAATAGTTTATAGTAATAAAGATAGGGTTTGATAAATTGAGAAATCGTTGGACTTGAAGTTACAAGATTAGGGCACAGGGGTGTGAAGAGAAAACTAGGTCATGAAGACAATGGACAAAAGAAAGAGAGATTAACACCCGATGTCAAGGAAAGTAATTTGGGTAATTTATTCTGTTCCTTCTAGGGCACAACTTTCTCGAAATTTGAAATTTGAGAGATTTGTGAAGTTGAAATAGTTGTGGGAAGAATTAGTGGAACCAAATAAAGTAGCTACCACCACACAATCATCTAAAGGAAATGTCATGGGAAAAATCAAGAAGCCCATTATACAAGATTCAATAGAAGAGTGTTTTTCATATATGTAGTACCCCTAGAGGTACCTGGTAGGATAGTCATGGTATTAACAATTGACAAATTGCAATATTAGTGATTATAACCATCGCTCCGAGGCCCATGAATCAGATATTAACAAGGATGTAATGATAAAAAAATGGATCATAGGACTGCAGTAGGAAAACTAGTATATGATGAATCCATGAAGAAGGAATAGGAGAGTGTTGGAGTCCTCCAACTATATGGATTTCCTTTCTTTAAAAATCCTAAGTGAATTTACCAAAGTGGCTCATGTCTTCTATGTACAAGGATTTCTAAATTTTTGAAGAACAATATGCATCACCACACAACCGATTGGATGAGTGACATGTTTGTGTAGTTTTGGAATTGAGATTGAGAAGGACTTAGGTGATGTTGATGGGGTAGAGGACATAACAAAATAGTTCAATTATCAATGGTGGAATCATGTGATGGACATCATAACCATCAATTAACCATACACAAGAATTTTTGTGTGCCTATCGAGTTACAAGTTAGGAATATAGGAAATATGGACACAAGTTAACAATAAATGGATGCACATAGCACATAAGATAGTGTATATACCCTATATAATATTCAAATTTATTGCTGAAGGCATAGTGGAGGAGGTATGCATACAAGTGAGAAAAGGTGAGAAGATAACTTAGAGCACCATACTAATCCTAATTGTATTTTGGGAAATTTAGGTACTAGATGGACCCAAGGATAAAGTATGGATTTACCCAAAGAGACAAGTAAGTATCCTATGGTGAATTTCATTGAGTATACATATGACGGGTGATTACAAATCCATACAATTTACACATAGAAAAATGGTATAGATGAATGTGTGAGGAATTTAAGAATGAGTGTGACATTTCGATGGAATTTCCCTCAATTCTAGATAAATAGGAAGAATTTGCAGTACATTAGAACTTCATTTTGGGAAGGTTTTTCCTAAGAAATGGAAAGAAGGTCCCTTGGTGAAAATTTTCCTTAACCTTCACTACCAAGTACTTTCAAACATCTATGAATGTGATTAAGGATGTGTGGAAGTTGGCATTTGATGTAGAAAATGTAGACTCTGATTTCCATACATTACACACAACATATGTTTACCCCTCTAAGTTGGCCTATGTAGAGGTAATGGAATCATAAAATATGGATATTACTCCTATAACTCTTGTGGTGGGAAAAGAAGTAGTAAGATTCTACATATACTTGATGCAATAGATGAAAATGGTAAGTATACTGATATAAGGGACCTTCATCTCCCAAAGCCACCTAAGGGTAAGAAGACAAAGAGGTACTTCCCGGAGAACGCACAAGAAGACCCCCTTGATAAGAAGAAGAAGAACAATATCAAGACAAGGAGAAGGATGACAAGAAGAAAGAGGAAGAGGAAGAAGACACTACGTTAGACAAGAGTCACAGAATGAGGTTATAGAGAGGGTGAAAAAGATAGAGATAGGGTACAAGACGTTTTAAGGCAAGCAAGAAGTCACCTAAAGTCACTCCAACTGAGCCATTCCCGAAAAATAAGACAAGTCCTCTAAGAAAGAGAATGCGATAGTTTTTTACCTTGGAGGAGAGCGATGAAGAGAATTATATGGAAGAGGTTATATGCATTGAAGGTTCAACCCATGGTGAGGAGGAAGTGACTAAGGATGAGACCATGAACATTTTTAGGAAAAGCACGATGTGTATGATGAAGACCTTGAGGGAGAAGAAAAGGATAGATGTGATGGTGAGCCATCTAGAGAAGTCTTGGGAACTACAGGAGGATATGGGAGTAGTGTGCAACTAGAAACTTAGACAACGATGCCCAATGGTAGGCGTAGTGGGGAAAGGAATAAAAATGAGGAAATTCTACATCCATCCCAAATGAACTATATCGATGATCATACAAAGGTGTTGCAAAGAAGGTTACATAGGATGGATTTGAGAAAAGAAATCTATGGCTAGGAGCTGATTAACCATGAAGGAGAAAAGATATGCATGAAGAAAATTTTTTCATGGAGCTTCAAGACTCATACAAAGGAACCTAAGTTTAATATCAACAATGAGGCGTATATCGGGTGAAAATGAAGAAGGATCTAGGATTATCCCTCATAACCATCAATACCATGAAGCTAATGAGATGAACATGCCTTAAATGCATTGAATAATATGGAAGTTAAGGTGGTGCACAGAATCTAAAAAGGGGCCATAATTAGAGTGTTATTGGAAGATAAGAGGGTCAAAGAACAAGATGTACAAAAACTTACATAGGAGTTGGAGGAAGAAAAGAATCATAGATAGTATGCTTATAACAAGGTAACCCATATAGTGAATGCCATCACAACCATGTGCCCCGACCTAGCAGAGAATTCCAAAGATGATTATCCATCCGAGTTGTATTATTTATAAGATTTAGTAAGAATTTTTCTTCATGAGAAGAAGTATATGCAGGGAAGCCAAAAGAAGATTTTGTTGCATTGAAATAAAAGAGTAAGGAATCATTCACGCAAAATATAGTAGAATATGAGGTGTTGAGCACCATGATCAAGGAATTAATAAATAAAGAAGGATGTGCATTTGACAACTGTCAAGATGTTGATCCCATATTTAGGGTGCACACCACCTAAGAGGAGGTGAAAATTAAGTAAGCATAGGCTTCAAAGAGAGATTGCAAGGTCGAGCATGAGGAAATCATGACAAAAGTAGCACATAAGTGATATTTTCTTAAGGCCATGAGGGATACATTTGAGGTAAGGCTTATGGAACTTGGCTCATTATTTTCACACAAGATAAATGCAATGGATGGAATGTCATTAGGCCTTAGTGGAATAATCGGGGAATTGAAAGATAAGGGTAAATATTTGACCCTTGAGAAAGTGTCAGATATTTTCAAAATGGTGCCCAATATAGCTACCAAAGATCTTATAGGGTGGGAAGAGTTGGGTAATGTATTGAATACATAGTTCCTAGAACTAGTCCAGCCACCCCAGAATAACTTGGAATGCACACAATTGTAAGGTTGATATTATTTTATTTATTTTTATGCATTCCACAATTCTATGAACTTCCAATTCTTTACTCTTTTATTCTTTTAAGGACATTTCTTTCTATAAGTGTTGTCGAGGAAAAATAATATCCCTAGTGTGGGGAAATTTTGGTATGAGGAAATGGCTATGTAGTAGCCATGCATAGGAGTTGGGATTTGTATGTAAGGAAGAGGAATTAAGACCAGATAGTGTGTGTAGGTGTGTGCACCATGAAGGAATAGGTCACCGGGAAAGGTTATGTGCATGGATGTAGAGGATTGATAACTTAGCCAATTTTGTAGACACGGCTGAAAATAAAAAAGAATAGATGGAGTGCCACTCAAGCAAGGTCCAAAAATAGAAAAAGTAGGATAACTTAGTGGCAAATAAAAGGAAAATAAATAACATGTAGGGTAAGGAAAAGTATAGACATGGAGAAGGCTAATAATAGGATTAAAGCAGATAAAAGCATGGAGATATTTATAGCTTAATATATTTTTATACCCATTATAAAAGCATGTAATCTATTTGTGAGCACACCTATTTTTAGGAAGGTGCATGTAGTTGTAAAGGGAAATTCCTCACTCTATAAATATAATTAATACGTCATTATAATAGCTAGCTAGAAGTTAGTGCAGAACTAGTAGAGTGTTTTGGAGATAGTGAGTGAGTATGAGTCCTAAGTTCTAGTATGGAGCCTCTATGAGAGTGCGCATGGTCTAGTGCACCGATATAATTGTCTTTAATGTATTAAACTTATATTTTATGTAATATATCATTGTTATAATGGATAATTACTTATAGATTTATAAAATTAGTTTGTCTAAAAATGGCATGATGGGTATTCAAATATTAATAATATTCATTATCTATGAGTGACTCTTTGATTATATTTGTTTCGAACCTGTCATACCATGATGTATCTTCTTTTGAATGGTGTTTATGAATATGAACATGCATGTTAACGTTTTTCTAAGCATAACAAAGGAGAGGACTGACGGATGCGTGCGACTTGGGTGAGCTTCCAAACTTGTCTAGATGAAGTTCTAATGTCCATAGATATATTGAGTAATAAAAACTACAGAGAAACTAGAATTATGTTCTTTCTTTGCTTTATCAAGAGGAGCAGACTTAGGTTCATCATTATCTTTTCAATATGATCATATTTGACCTCTTCATTATTTTATAGTTTTTTATCTTCCTTCTACAATACCTTGTAATGTGACCACCACTTTTTCATGTAAAAAAACAATGTGATACTTAACTCTAGAAACTCCACCTATTTACCTTGGTCCCTTTTTCCAACATTGTCTAGCAATATGTCCAAGCTGATTTCAATTATAGTACACCATGTCATACTTAACTTAATTTATTGGTCTAACATATCGTTGATATAAAATTTAGGCAATGTGGCCCTTCTTGTGACATTTGTACAGTGGTAAATCTCTTGACTTCTATGAATGACCATTCCTACCATTTCTCCATGGAAATTCATTCTTAGCAGATCTCCTACACTCCCTAGCTCTATGACAAAAATTATTGTAAGTATAAAATACACCATTGAACTTAGTTATGACCTTCATAACATTACATTGTCAAGTATGATGTTCCTTTGAGTCATTTTATCCTCTTTAACTCTAGTAGGTCGTGGACTATATGTAGCCTACTTATCTACCTTCTTTTCTTCTTCCTTGAACCCCAAACTTGATTTTACACTAGAGGGTATTTGACTACTCAAAAGATCATCATGATTACTTGTGGTTTTCTGAAACTTTTCATAGGTTTTCACTCTATTAGAGACCTAATTTAGTTTTTCCTTTAAAATCTTAATTTTATGTTCACGCTCCTTGATTATTGATTCAAGATCGAGATTCTTTCATATTTGGAGCACTAATTAATTCTACAAGTCTTCTTCATTCACCTCCTCTTTCTTTTCTTCCTCAGAAATAGTCACACCATCTTGGTTTTTACTTGTTGAACAACTTGAAATATAATTTTCACCACCACTAGATGGATTTATAACATCTTCATACAAGTATTCTAGATTCTTCGATAACTCTCTAGCTGAATCATACTCTACAACCATGTAACTTACACATTCTTCTAATGAATAAAATATGATATCTTTGGAAATTTCATCCATTGGGTCTGATGCATCAAATTAATCAACATCAATCTCATATGAAATAGTAATAAGATGTATATTCATTATAAATATCCATAGGGTATAGTTAGTTCCATTAAACATAGGACATTGATATGGAAAAATCGCTTCTCCCATTTTGATCAAACAACTTGTGCTTCAAGAGGATCTCCTTCAAGTAGTCAAACTTACTTCAAAAGGACTGGATATAATACCAATTATTGGAAGAAAAATGGAGTGAGAGGGGGTGTGATTAAGCCCTACAAAAAATTTACTTCATTTTCCAATCATTATTTGAACCATTCATTCAACATCCATAAACCATGCAAGATTATTAAGTGTGTACAATCATTTACAAGTGCATGTAATAAGAGAGAGAACAAAAGAAACTAGATGTAATTAGGAAAACCTCAAGAGTAATAAAACCCACTAAAACTTATGATAATATTAATCATAACTAAGGAATCATGTGAATATTACACATCACACAATTAATTTATTTAAGCACCCACTTCAGAAGGAGTAACCACTCCTATTTAGTATAGAAACCACTATACAAGGTTTCTAGTAACCCCTAAGGTGATAAAGAACCTACTCAACCACCTGAAAATATATGAACACTAAATATATGTTTCTCACACAACTAATAGTGATCCAAATTCAGCTCCAAACACACCAAACCATCATCCAAATTCTCTCTCTCTCTCTCCCTAAGTCACTCAAATATTATTCTTTATGGGCTAAATAGGTCTATTGACCTTACTCACCTGCTCTTAAATTTCCCTCAGCTCATCACACCTATCCTCAACTCATAACTCCATAAAAATATACTCAAAATTCCCATGTATGTTGGAAATGGTGAATATAACACCAACAAGAACTAAGACACTCAAACAAGATCAAAACAACTTCTTCATCTCCTAGAAAATGCAATTTGATCTAAAAGGGAACATAGAAGATTTTTCATGACTCTATAACCTCCAAAAAAATTTATGCATAAGTCCTCAACATCACAAACAAGCATAAGAAGCACAAAAATTCAAAATCCACCATGAAACACTCTAAGAGGAAAGAATACACATAAGGTCTTCAAGAACCCATAATTCAGTACCAAAAATGAATAAGTTTGCATAGAAAAAGTCATTATAAAGGCTCAAGTAATATAAGAATGAAAATTTATCTCAATCTACTTTCTAGAACATCTCATTTCAAGCTCCAACTCATAGTGCAAGGCCTCCAATGAGCACAATCTCTAAAACTACTCAAAACATTCAAACATGACTCAAGAATCAGTCTTAAGGAATCAAAATCCAAACATATTCAAAGTCACTTCAAATATCAACCAAATCATGGAACACGTCAATGGATATCTAGAAAAAATCTTCAAGCACTAACATGTATATCTCATGTGGAGAAAATTGGTCCAACACACGTGTTAATTCACACCTTATTGAGAAGCCAAATAAATATTTCTAGGCAATTATGTATTCAACTTAAAAATAATTCTGAATCATACCAAGGACTTTAAAAATCATATCAAGTGTCAAACAACTATCCACAACCATCAAATGCAATAAAAACAATTAAAATCATCAAACTCAACTGAAACCTCCATGACTATCATTTAGCCCTTAAGGAAAAAAATGTTAGTGATACTTTAAGGACATGAATCTTCCATTTTATTTAGTGAATCAACCCAAAAATTTTCATTTCCATTTATAACATCTCCCAAGGATTCTATAAATGTTTAATTTTCATCCTAGAACTTCCATCTCAGCCCTTACGAAACTACAAGTTTCCACAAAAAAAGGGGATTTTTTTCACTTCCTAAAACATTTGGACCACCAAACCACCACAAAAATGAGCCCTAAATAATTCCCTTTAACCCCGATCCAACACATTTTCTTTCCTAGAAATTTTAGTTACCAAATAATTCACTTCTTCCAAGTCACTCTGCTACGAGGGCTTTGACAAACTTAACTTCTTAACAATTGTTTATAAATGTATGACAATCAAATCACCTAATAATTTTTTCAAAACACTCTTATCTCGATGAAAAAATCCTCTAAAGCCACAAGGTCTCATGCATAATGTGTGTGAGTAGATGATCATATGAAGTTCACATATTGAGTGGATTTTGGTCCTTTTGAACTCGGTTTGACCAAAAACATCATAAATTGAGAAAATATATTAATTATGGCTTGATACTTTACCTTAAGCACCGTAGTTACCTCATATAATAGATTTAATTCTCATCCATTCTCAAATATTCAATAAAATCTCTAGACACTAGGACTTACCCGTGTCTACTAGGCTTGTCTTCACCTTCTTGCTTCCCAATGACCATGAAACATCATGAAAAAGTTGAGTAATGAACTGAAACTCATCATACACATTTTATGCAACATATTAATTCTCTAACCATGCTTAAACATGACTACCCTTCTCTAATTATCATGCTTACATACCATACACTAGGTCTAGGAATAGGCCTAGAATAATCTAACTCAACCAGGACTCTTCATGAATTGATCTTTGAGACCACATGCAGAAACTTGGAAAAATTTTACACAAAATATCAATATTTATTTATTTCATTATAACCTTAAAGATCCATTTAATATCCCATATAATTACCATGCCTACTAGACCATGCTCCAAGACACCATAACTAGACAACAAGATTGAATACTACCAATCAACCTTCATGTTTGACCTTGATTGACACCTCATAGAGACTCACATGGAACCATGAAACCCTTTTCCATAAATGGAATTTGACTTCAATGAAAACACTTAGACAAAATTTCCAAGAAATTCTTGATGAATGACCTCAATTTTTTATTCTTTCTTCTTTGGTTCTTCAACTCATCTAGAGAACTCAACAACTCTTCCTTAAGATTCACTTTTCCTCTTCTTCATTTGAATCCTCATCGTCTATGAATCTTATAAATTATTCACTACTTGTTTCTATGGCCATGAATATAATTTAATTGCTATCAATTTTTTCATCACTCTCAGATGTAATGTTGTCACTTATATCAAAAAGATACTATCTTCTTTAGTATAAAGATTACTCTTGTTCCCGAATGATCCTTTCTTACCTTATAACTTCTTGAAACTCCTTGTGTAATAGTCATGATTTTAAGATTTATTATCATCACCATGATATTAATAATTCTCTCCAGCATCCTTATCTTTATTAGGGAATTTGGATGCAAAGTGACCAATCTTACAACAATTAAAGCACTTAAATGGAAACTTACCTTTATACTTACCAAATCCTTTCCTTAGATTTCTAAAAAATATGGCTTCTATTTTTTCATCATAAATATCTATATAAGTTTCATCCTTGAACTTTTTACCTTGTGACTTATTATCATCTTTTGATGCAACTTCCTTCTTGAAGGGTCTTCTATCACTGGTTCTCATTTTATAGGAATTCAATATGCCATAAATCTCATCCATCGGTAATGTGTTTATATCTTTGATTTCCATAATAGTAGAGACCTTTGAATCAAACTTAGATGTCAAAGATATCAATACCTTTTGTACCATTGTTGATTATTCCAACTTTTCTCCTAAACCTCTAATGACATTTACCACTTCATCTACTCTCAATAGATAAGAAGCAATGTTCTCATCTTCCTTCATTCTTAGACTTCAAAATGTCTTTGGTGGGTTTGAAACTTTTCCAACTTTACTTTGGTGTCTCCTTCATAGATGGTCTAAAGTGTTTCCCAAATTCCTTTGGTTATGTCACAATACATGACCTAGAGAAATTCTACATCTCAAATGCCACATAGGATAGTATTAATTGATTTAGAGTTATTCTCACTAGTATTTTTGCCTTTTTCATCAGTTGGGGTTATAATAGGTATAGTGTATCCATCAACCACGTATTTCCACATATAATGACATAATGAAATTATATAGGTCTTATTTTTCATGTTCCAAATTACATAATTAGTCCCATTGAAGAGAGGATCCTTATTGGTTGAGAAACCTCCTTGAACTTGACTAAACATACTTGTGCTTGTAGGATCTCCATTAAGTGTTTAGGACTACTCCAAAGGACCAAGAAATGATACCAAATGCTAGAAGTAAAATAAATTGAGAGGGGGGTGAATCAATTTTATTATCAACTTTTATTTGAATTATCTTTAAACATGAACTTCTGTGAACCATCAAAGCAACATAATGATCTTACAATGCATAAATAACCATTCCTATGAACACAAAGCAAGCTAGAACACACATATATAAGTGGGAAACCCTCAACGGGAAGAAAACACACTAAGAAATTTATAAATTGTACTATTTTCATATAAATGATTACAAAATATAAAATTTAGTTGAGCACTTACTTAACTTGGAGCACCAACCCCAAATAGTTAAGCATATACTTAAGTAGGTTTTAACAAGCACTAAATTTCAAGGAAAAACCAACTTGTTAAGTTACTTAGCACCAACTCACCCACCTCTGAATTTTGGTCACCTTTTTAACCATTTGTTTCTTAATCAATAATTAATTACCATCTTTATTCCCTTCATCTCTTGATCACTCTTCAAACTTGCATGATATTCTTCATCTCTCATCAATCTTATTCACTTTATTGTAGGAATGTACAAATTGACCTTCACAATTTGAACACCTTCATGATATAAAAATATATATCTTCCCATGGTCTACAAGACCTCTTACTTCTCACAAAATCACTATTTTGATCATGTACTCTCACTTCTCTAGACTAGGCCTAAAATTGCCTTGCATATATATACATGATTCAAGAACATATACAACTAGGTCGGTCATGCACACCTAAAACAACTTATGTTGGCCATATAATAAGCCTTATAACATCTTTAAAACATGAAATAATTACAAAATAAACTCATTTCTAACTTTATTATCTCAATTAGGCCTTTTTCACCTTTGAGTCTTATGAAGGCCTACTTTCATTAGGTTTTCATGCTTAACAACACACCACAAGTTTCTGGTATCACATTATCATCTTCAAAACTAAAAACCCTTTCAAAACCTTTTTCCTTGAACTCTACTATCCTACTCCATGTTTTATTAGATCTACACCTTACATTCATGCCATAAAATTTCCTTAAGAACAATTGTCAAATCACCTCAAAACCATTTATGATAAATTGACCTCATAAGACAACTTAGAGGCTAAAAATGTCTAGAAACCACCATAGACATTAGGAATGAGTCTATAAAATCCAATGTAATTATTGAGAGCTACAACAATTTCTTGAAAAAATATAACAATAAATGTAATTGTTTTTTTTATGAAGGAATGCAAGAAAGGAATAAATATTTGGAAACACATAACAAGGCCACCTTCCCTAAGAGAATTTCCAACCATGTAGAAGAAACCCTACTTTCCATATATTTTATGTTCAAGGAGATCATAAAGGTAAAAATATAAGGGATGGGACTTCACAAAAATACTAATGTGCTCATTAATAGAAATGGATGTCATGTAAAGAATGCTCCAACTTATTACCTAGGATGTGGATGAAGGGATCTATAAATATTTAATAGTGTTCACAACTGAAGATACTATATTAAGATAGACATGTCAATTTCACTAAGAAGGCACAAAATTAATGAGAGGAGTAAATGAGTAGGCTTCACCCATGATTGGATGATATCATTTCAAGGGAAAGGAAAATATTTTCAGAGGAAACTATTATGGGGATCTTCACATAAAGAAAAGAATTCATAACCATGGAACATTGTATAGAGATGCTAAAATAGTTCATGTTTCATTTCCATAAGAAAATTATAGAGGTCAATGCGGAAGAAACAACTAGGGTCATTAAGATTATGTCCCAAACTAAGGATAAGATCTAAAAAATTAAGACCCTGAAAGAAATTACAAGAAAGGTCATATCCTCCTAAAGAGTTATATTAGACAAGGCCCCTAGTTTATTATGTTTATAATTTTGACTACCCCTTATGGATATGTGCTATCACTTATTTTTCAACATGTGTTGGTAAAAGTTCATTTTACCCAAATATTTATAAATGACTAGATTTTACCCAAATGATGGGATGGAGTTTTCATATTTTGGATGTAAATTTATGATGCTCAATTTTTAGGGAATTAGATAGACAACCATATATTTTCTTTGTTCCTTAATTTTGCATTTTCTCAGTCACTTTCTTGCAACCATCTAGCCACAATAATTTATTTTATCTTCTTACTACTAACCAACACTCTGCATACCTTTGGATCACTTGATATCATTTCTAGAGAAGGAAAGAAAGATGAGGAGATAGTAAATACAACACCATACCTAAAATTATATCTTAGCTCAAAACTAATAGGTTGGGGGTGTCTTTGAATTCTTTAATCTTTAATTAATTATATTTGTTAGAATAGAAGAAATACATTGTTTTAAACTGGTAGAATTAAAATATTTCTTCATTTCCCATATAAAAGTCTTGTCTATGCATTATCTACACAAATTTTCCATTGATATCCTCTTCTTTGCTTATCCCTATGGATCTACAAGGGAAAGAGGTTGGAGGAATATTTTGTGTTTGTAATCCTCTGTTAATTTCTTCTTTATTATCATTCATATAATTTAATTCCACTCTTTTAGAGAAAGCTTCCAAGTAAATAATAAATTGCTTCTGAGAATATTTTATTTCCTTTGTTGATAACTCAAGGTGGAAGCTTAATTAGAAGAAATACCATTTTTTAGAATAATAACTATTGAGTACACTTTCTGTTTAAATTAGATCTTATCTTACAATCTTGAAATAGAGGAATAGCCACGCTTGGCTATTCCTGTTTTAGTTTATTATTTATTAGAAGTAACTTGTTTACATTTTAGACTAGCTTTATTGTGTCTGTGTCTACAAGTAGGTTATTTTATTTAATTATTTTAAATTCAAAATATATAAAAAGAGAGTTTAGGAATTTAATCTATTCTAGTCATTTATTTTTGTTTGAAAATATTTTCTAAAAATACAAAAATAAATAGTTAGCTTGTTATTATTTTACTGTATTTGAATATTGGAAAATGAAACTTTATTAGATTAAAGGGTGAATTAATTATTTTTTATTTAATTTTGATTCACTTTATTTATTTATTTAAACTTACAAACTAAAAGTAGATTATAATTAGAATGAACATAACTTCCCATCTCCTTAACAACCTAGTCTACTCGTACTTATCCCTTAACCCCTTTGGTTTTCAATTGTTTGTTATTTCCTCCTGTCTCACAAGTAGGTGCCCTTATGACCATATTTAGTCCACCTAAACAAGTAAGTTCCCTTAGAACCAATCATTAACCAACCCAACATTCATAGATATTAGGGAGATATAGACCTAGGTTCGCGGG
Source organism: Taxus wallichiana var. yunnanensis (assembly GCA_018340775.1). Taxonomy (NCBI): domain Eukaryota; kingdom Viridiplantae; phylum Streptophyta; class Pinopsida; order Cupressales; family Taxaceae; genus Taxus; species Taxus wallichiana. The sequence goes on along the minus strand of CM031237.1, from coordinate 515,816,987 downwards.
CACTAGTCTTTATAGCATCCCCATTACCACCATAAATCATCGTCCAACTAGACGATCTCAATTACTAAGTGACCATAGCAGAAAAATATTAGGATGATCTATCCAATAGGGTTATACCATGAAACCCTTATTTTTCCCTCAAAATATCCTCTCTCATTCTTACATGACCATATTTGGAGAGGTACATTTAGAGGAAGAAGGGAAATTCCCTCGAATCTGCCAACAACATCAAGACACACTCGATTTCACTAACATAGACTGATACTTGTGGATATAAATCATTCTCAACTACAGTATCACTCTTATATAAGTTAGGAGGGCATTTTTTTCCCTTGATGAGAAAATTCCCAATTTTCAAGTCAATTATATGTGTTTTCCTTAATCATGGGTCCTAGTATTACCATTATTCCCACCTATCTTGTTTATATTATATTTATTCATCCCATCTATCTAATTTTGGATACCTTAGAATGACCTCATGAATTCTAGTGCATCTAAAATCATGTGTTGATTTTCAGGTGTAAATTTTCTTTGAACCCAACGTGGAGGACTAGTTCCTTTTCATTTCCATTTCCTTTTACTTTATTTCATTCACCCTCCTCATCTCTCATTATTCTATGGGTGTTTATACACCCCCAAATATGTCGAGTTAGGATTATAGCAGGCATGTTCTAGGCCTTGAATCTTACAAAAATCAAGTGAGTGCTCAATAGTCACCCTCGTTATCCGGGTGGACTAATAACAATTCCCAAAAATTTTTATCTCCATATGCATCCCATGTTCAAGGGTTGAACACTACTTCAACTATAATAATTGAGGAGAGAAAAATTGAATCACAACCCACAACCAGATTTCTCAAGTTCTAACAATGTGGATTTCAAAGGATAATATGGCCTTTATACACATGTTTTATCAACACCCCAAATAAGTATGCAATCTAATTATTTTCCATCATATTTACAACCAAACAATGAACTCTTTGCACGGTTCACCTAAAGTGATGATCACCTTAATGATATAGATGGATCCTTGGATAACATGTAGACATATAATGATGTCCATATACAAAAAAATGCTTCCCCAACACCACCCATAATAGAAAGCACACCACAAAATGGGGGAAACCAATGATCAATTAACAATAGGGTATCATACATCCTCTCTATCAAATAATGTACTTCATATACCTATAAAAGGTCCACATCCTTCACTTAGTGATGTTATTTTGATCTAGTGGGAAGGATTAAAGAGATATAGATAGCTCAAGATTCACAACATGTATAGATAACTAGAAAAAACAACACTCATTATGTGAACAATTAAAATTACACCCTTATTGCCAATTTTCCTTTAGTATAACAACCACAACATGTTTACTAGTGTGTTCCCATTCCTAGTGATATCCTTATGGGATCACTTATGCTAGGGATGACCCCTCATCCTTGCTATTTGTATCCCACACAAAGGCTAGTTGGAAGTACATTCTCAAATGTTGTTCCTCCCAACAATGTAATATTCACCGGTTCTACATTGATTAACTCATACATTGGTGTTGTCCCTCCCTATTTTACATGTACTCCAAGTCTCCCCAATCATACATGTACTCTCTTCCCAATCCTTTCACATTATACAAAAGGGCCTCATAAGTCACTCGTAATATGTATGTTACACCATACCAATATTTCCCTCCTCCCCCTTCATCAAGGATCCTCCATAGTCGATTCTTATGTAATGGTAACTTATGTTGAGAATTTGAAGTAAAATATCAATTTCACAATATGAGGCATTATGCTTTAATTAAATTTGACAAAGCTTCCTAAATTCAAAGGAGATGGAGACCCCAACACCCATAATAAGGCTTATGCTACCGCAATTAGATAATTCCTTCCATGGGATGCGGTGGTTGTAAATATATTTCCCAAAACCCTCAAAAGAATTACCTCGGATTGGTATTACCGAATACCTTAAGCATCAATACATTCCTTTAATAACTTATGTCTAATTTTTTAAATCCTTCAATATGAACATGTTGTTGAGAAAATGAGTTAGAGATTTCTTACATAGTAAATAAGAAGAAAATGATTCTACTTCCTCTTCATTCGAGAGGTAGAGAAAATTCATCTATTATTTTGTGAGTGCACAAAATATGGATCAAATAGAACTCTTTCACCTCTTCCTTCACTCGATCAATTGAGAAAAAAGGAGGAACTATAGAAGTTTTCCCTTTGTAGTTAAAAGGAATTGTTAGAGGGTACTTTATGCACCCAAAATTACATGCGTTCCACATCGTGGTATATTTAAAGTCTTTGATGATGAATTTCTATTTTTCAAAATAATGATGAGGTCCAAATCCTTTCCCCTCTCCTTTAGCATGTTTTATTACTTGTTTACGCTTGTTTCTAATACCCTTATATTTTCTTTCCTTCACAAACCATTTTTTCCATTTTTCTTTAAGGTTTTCCTCTTTAGTTACATAACCTTTGATCTTCCTAGACCATTGGTTATGAAATTGCCACGGTGTTTTTGTAAACACCTATCTACGTAGACCTGGTGGTTCCGTGTCCATTTATATGTGAATCTAAACTATGTATTATGTACATGTGTCTCAATTTTGTGTCTTTCTTGCCCATTTCTTAACCATTTTACCTAATTTATGGCTTGTTGGATGCATATTGAACTCCTCTTCTCTTTTTACTATTATTATAATTTTGAAGCCCTCCCCATGGACGATTTGGCACTTCTTGATTGCCAAGTGTGCTATATTTTATCTCTATCATTTTTATAAAAACTAATTTTTTACTGTATGATGCATTGGAGATTTTTTTATTGAATTGCACCATTACTCTACCAAAATCCTACTAATAATTACACAAGAAACAAAGTACATTACTTTACCGCTTCCCACTTTCATTTTTACTATCTTTCATATAACCAATCTTCCAACATCTTCTTCATTTCATTTACAATCAGCCAACATTTTTCTCTAGATCAATTAGACTCTCATTTCTAGAAAGGAAGCTGAGGAGACAAAGGGAATCATCACAAAACTTGAAATTTGTCATAGTTATCCAATAAACAGTTGGGAGTGCATTTATAATTTATTAAAATATTTTATTTTAGAATGATGTTGTTAAAATCACTTACTTTAAGAAGTAGAATTTAGAGTTTCTTTATTATTAGTGAATAAGTTTCTATTAATATTTTATTCTTCACTTATCCTTTTGGATATTCTTGAGAAATAATTTAGAGGAAGGTTTTGTGCATGTTTTTTTTCACTTCTTTGTTTTAGAACACCCTTACGTTTTAATTTCTTCATTCTAAAATTTACAAACATACGAGAAATTTTTGTTGATAAACTCCTCCTTCTTAAATTTGTAGATCTACAAGGGAAATAATCTTGAGGAAGATCTTGTATTTGCACTTATCATTTTATTTATTTATTGTTAGTTTATCTATGTAATTTATTTGTTTTTACCAACGAAGTCTCGGGAAGAATAAATTGCTTCTAAGAAGATTTCTTTCTTTTCGTGATTCTGAGGTGAAGCAATTAGAAGAAGTTAGATATCAACAATTTAAAATTATAAAATATCTTTCTGCGAATTAGATTTAGCTTTATATCCTACAATAAAGGATTATTCCCTTTGTCTCATTCTAGTGTAGAACTAGATTGGTTTATTTTAATTAGTTTCTTTACTATATGTAGTTTTATTTTATTTTATTTCTAGTAACTAGAAAAGAACAAAAAGATAGATTAGAAGTTAAAGTAGATTCATTTAATGAATTTCTTTTAAAGCTTCATTGAAAACAAAAAACTATAGATATCTTGTTTTATTTTGTTTTGAGAAAATGCTTGCAAATGAAACTTAGTTAATTAAAAGAGGAAATCAAAAATGTATTATTTGATACAAGTTCATTTTTCTTTTTATTTAAAGGTGGGAATTAATTTAATTTAGATTAGAAATAATAGAACTTATACTTCCTTAGTAGCCTAGGATACCTCAACCTAGATCTCAGTCCCTTTGGATATTAGATTTCTTATTTTTTCCATTTCTTTAGACTTGCTGCCCACATGACCATTTCGGGTCCACCACTACAATGTATCTAAGTCTTTGACCCATACCTTCTATAATTATCAGCCAACTCATTTCCATAAATAAATAATCAAACATTTCCGAGGAATATTGGGTTGACTAGGTAGATATGATTAAACACTGAAACCCTTTATTTTTCCTTCGACACATCCTATGTCATGACCATAGTTGGAGAGGAATACCCATATGGAAATGGAATTTTTCCTCACATTCCACAACTGAGTCATGTTTTTTTGGTTCCACTAATATTGAAACATACCTACACACTATGATCATTTTTATCATAGTATCACACCCACCCAAGTAAGGAAAACATTCATTGCTTTATCAACTAAAAGATCCCCATTTTTTCCAGTTGACAAAATTTGATTTCCTTGACTTATTTTCATCATCCCTACCTATCTCATCTATAATCTATCCATCCACCACATTACCATCCCATCCATCGCATTCTTTATGTCCTAGCACAACCTCGGGAGGTTGCATGTGTCCGAAATCACGTGTTCATTTTCGGCATACAAAATTCATGAACCCAATGTGAAGGACTGGTTATTTTTTGTATTCTCTTTCTTTTCTTCTCTTTCATTTGCATTTCACCTCTCCCATTATTCTACGAGTGTTTATACACCCCCAAATATGTCTTGTCGGGAGTATCACATACCTATTTTAGGTATTGAATCCTACTATAACCAATTGAATATGCACCAATCACCCTCATTGTTTAAGTGCATTGATAACTACTCAAAATTTTTACTATCTCCTCATACCCCCTCATTAGGGATTGAACACTAATTTGATAGTTAAGAATAAGGATATAGTTCAACCAAACCATAATACACATCCAAATTTATCAAATTCCAACAACATGACATTTATAGGAGAACATGGTTTTTATCCATGGGTCTTTTCTAGACCTCAAATTAGTATGCATTCTGATTCCTTTTCTTCCTACTTTCCACAAAAATATGAGCTCCTATTACGTCTCACCTAAAGAGGTGATAATTTTAGTGCTCTAGATGGATCCTTAGAAAGGATACAAGGATACATAGATAACCATTTAGAGAACAATGCTAACTCACCCCCGCCTAAAATGGAAAACACATCTCAAAAGGAGTTTCCTAAAATTACCAATTCATAAGGGGATATCACATACACCTAAATAAATTTTGTAGCCTTCACCCAATGACTTAATTTCAACACTGCTGGGTAGAATCATAGAATTATAAATTTATCAAGATTCACAACCTACCCAATTTATGGGGCAAAACAATATTTCCCATCATATTCAAATGAAAAAATGTACTCCTTCCATAAATTTCTATTAACAACCACCATCACAGGTTTACTTCGGTGTTCCTATATTAGGTGACCTCTTTATAGGATTAGGTACACTAGGAATGGACCCTCATCCTTTTTATGCATAACCTACATAAGGGTTGGGTGGAAGTGTGTTCTCGAATATCACTCCTATAGGTAATGCAACATTGCCTAGTTTTGTGCCTACAATCACATATCCAAGTGATTTCCCCCTTTACATCCATATGTATTCAAAGTCTCCTCAAAAAGACATATGCTCTTTCCCCTGGTCCTTACACACAACAACATGGAGTTCCTTATGCCCCAACTAATGCTTACACCACACCTTATGAAGATGTTATCCCAATTACTCCTCCTCATCAAGGGTCTTTAATGGTATAATATTGTGCAATGGGCACTTATTCTTAATATCTGAAAGATCCCCTTGATTTCACCATCATGCAAGGTGTCATGGTCCCATGACATTTACTAGATATTCCAAATTTTAATGGATAAGAAGACCCCAATTCCCATATTAAGGCATACATTATTGGAATTAGAGTGTTACTCCCTTGGGATGCGGTAGCCATTTTAGATGGCATTTGATCTCTCACAAGATCCATCAAATGGGATATTTTTGGTCCACCTTAGAACACGATGATGTGGAGTATGTGTGAAATTTCCAAAAATTTCAAGAGCTCTTGTATGCCATACATATCTGAACTTAGGTCTTGTAACAAATAGTGACACCCCAACCCTTCTTTACTCGAGGCTTGGATTTAATAGGACCCTTATCATAAAATGGAAATAACTTCATAATCAAGACCATATAATACTTTACCAAATGGTTTTAGGCCATCCCTTTAACTACATTACTGGATTGATCATTGCTAAGTTCATCCTAAACTATATCATCTACAGGTATAGGGGATCGTGGGTTATTAACTCGAGATAATGGGACACCTTTCAAAAATGAAGAGGTGTATGAGTTGTGCACTCAATTTAAAATTTCTCACCACACATCATCTTTATACTACTCTCAAGAAAATGGAAATGCCAAGGTGACTAATAATACTTTAAATTCTATCATTCTTAACAAAGTTAAGGAGAACAAAAGAGATTAGCACTTAAATCTATTTCCTACCTTATGGGCCTATACGAATTATGTTTAAAATCTAAAGGGGGAAAAAATACGTGTCATATCCATTAAATATGTGCTTTTAGAAAAATTATCTATCAAAGAGCTTTCAATGGGATGTTACTAAGGTTTGTTGATGAATAATAAGTGGAAAATATTTTCTTTGAATCCTAGAGTGGAATTTGTGGTAGCCATTTTAGACAGTTAATTTGATCTCTCACAAGATCCATCAAATGGGATATTTTTGTCCCACCTTAGAACACGATGATGTGGAGTATGTGTGAAATTTCCAAAAAATTAAGATCTCTTGCATGCCATACATATCTGAACTCGGGCCTTGTAACAAATAGTGACACCTGATCCTTCTTTACTCGGGGCCTGGATTTAATGGGTAAATTATATCCCTCATCATCAAATGGCCATAACTTCATAATCAAGACCATAGAATACTTTACCAAATGGTTTTATGCCATGCCTCTAACTACATTACCTAGATTGATCATTGTTAAGTTCATCCTAAACTATATCATCTATAGGTATAGGGTCCCATGGGTTATTAACTCGAGATAATGGGACACCTTTCAAAAATGAAGAGGTGTATGAGTTGTGCACTCAATTTAAAATTTCTCACCACACATCCTCTTTATACTACTCTCAAGAAAATGGAAAGGCCAAGGAGACTAATAAGACTTTAAATTTCATCATTATTAACAAAGTTAAGGAGAACAAAAGAGATTAACACTTAAATCCATTTCCTACCATATGGGCCTATACAAATTATGTTTAAACTCTAAAGGGGTGACCCCTTTCTCTTTATTTTTCAATTCCAAAGTGGTCTTACTATTGGAGGTATAATTTCCAAGTATCTTTGTGTCTTTACAAGTAATTCTTGATGAAGATATGTATCGATACGTGTGACTAGATGAATTAGAAAGAATGTATAAAAGGCAGCTCAGATCCAAACAACATCATCAAGTCTACGTAGAAAAAATGTGTCGAAAATATGACAAGAAGGTCTATAAATGATAAATTCAAGTAGGAGACCTTGTATTAAGACTTGACAACCGAATTGACAAAAAAGTCGGTGAAGGTCAAAAGTTTACATGAAAATGATTAGTTCTTTATCAAGTAATAGAATACTATAAAAATGGCGTGTTCCGTCTCTATACTATTGAGGTGAAGAATTCAGTGAGTCCATTAATTATCTTCATCTCAATCATTTTTATGTATAATCATTTGTATTTTCACATTTTCTTCTCTTGCATCCATATTGTCTTGTTACTTGCATTATCATGTCGTTTAAATTGTAAAAAAATCTTAAAATTCAAGTAATTCTTTGAATTTATAAATTTACCAAATATCCTAATCATAAATACTTCACCACTCTTCCAATACATTCAAACTATTTAATATTTATCATCACTTTCATTCAAGAAACAATTTTTTTACATTTTTTTATAAATACCTACATACATAGTCTTATCCACGATTGTTGTCGATTTGGGTACTTCTTGCCCACAGTTTTCACTAGAATCTTCCGATGATAAATCTTTCCCTAAAAATCTCTATGTAATAAAAACACTTTTAACATTTCACTGGGAACTCTTATTTTCCTATCTCAATATTCCATGTTGATCCTCGTATCCTACTAGTTGTGTAGGGTTGATACTAGGGGCAAGTGTTTCTTCCCAAAAGTGTAACCCAAAGTCAAGTAAAAAAAAAAAAAAAAATAAACACAAAATTATTTCATTACAAATAATTACACTTCTCATCCCTACCAATATTCGGTGACAATCCCATGCTTCTTACTAGTAGTATGAGGTTGGGAAAGGAGGGAAGTTCCCTTACTCACCTATGTTTTTTCCTCGGTGATGATCCCATGCTTCTTACTAGTAGCATGGGGCAAGACATAGGGGTCACATTAATAAATCAAAATTTGTAAATAAACAAGGAAATAAAAGTGATTCTAAAAATTCCCAAGAAAATGACTTAGATGTATATGTTAAGAGAGACAATTATTCTTTAAAACCATATTTTATCAATCAATATGCCATCTATGGATCTAAGTCTAGTCAAAAATTGCAAGAAAAATTCATTTCAAATTGGTTAAGTTAATCTTGGTTTGGGTTGGGTTATAGGTTTCTCAGTAAATCCTTGTAAAATTTCTTGTCTCTTGATCATTATCATTCACATTCTTCAAAACACGTATCTCACACTTAATTGAATCTTGATGGTGAGCCCTTGCATCTTACTCGGGTTCTGTAATTAAGAATGAAGTGAGGCTATCTTATCATCATATCATATTATACACATTTTTGCAATAAAAAAATGCTAAAAGTTAGATGAAAAACATTGTGTCAAGTTACAATTTGTTACAATAATCATAATCATATACATGGAATTATATTTATCGCATTGCATCATCATCCATAAAATTCATTTATAAACATAAAAGCATCGAAATTATAAATCATCTAAGAGTACACAAATGAGAAAAACCATAATGAAACCAACACTTATGAATATAATGCCAAACAAAAAAATGTCTATGTGTGTGTGTGTGTGTGTGTATCTATCAAGTTTATGGTGTACAATTTTGTCATACCATAGGGTAAGTGTAGTCAAAATGATCATTATGAGTTCAAAATACATAAAAAAATTTATGTACATGTTAAAAGCTGTCTCTCAAAGTAATAAAGGTCCTAGGCCTATCCCTCCTCCTAAATCCATGTAAAGGAGTAGCGAGAAGGGAAAAGGATCCTGCTATGATTCTTGTGATGATATCATCTCGTTGCAGCATGGGATCCCTCATGTGTCAATCTGTGAGGCTGTCCGGATGAGCGAATAGAAGTAGTAGTGTCTCCATTGTGTGTGTTTCCTTGTCATCTCTCTTGGTCCTCATGCACGATGATCTCATTCCTCATCTAAGTCATCATTTTTTTATCTACTATTTTGGATCAAATACATCCATGTGATGATTGGCTCATGCTAGTATTCTAGGGTCTATGAGCAGCTACTCTTGACTCTTCCTAGCTATAATCACAAACATATCTTGGAGTGTGTCCCGAATAAGGTCTTGTCATCCATAAGTTGTCGCTGTGAGAGGAAAACAAATAAGTGGAGAGTTAGATAGAAATTTGTGAAAACAAATTCTACTAACATATAATATAGGAAGCAGAGGTATGAGAAGTATGTCTATACTCACTTGGGTCTCTAGAAATCCAACTAGAATGGACCACCGGTTCTACTGCAAGAGTTGGTACTACCTCCTCCTCCTCACCTCTCTCCTCTTCCATACATTGTGGATGCATGAAGGCCTCCTCCATATCCTCAAGGTATGTAGTATCCTCCTTCACATCTACCTTGTCTCTAGCAGTTGGTGATGCCTCTCCCATGCCTTATCACTCAAGCTCGACTCCTCTCCTAATCGTGAATCTCTATCAAAGCATGTTCCTCCTCCTTCTCACTTTGTGTTGGACCTATGCCAATTTTTAGCACTAATCTGGGTCTAACTTCAGTTCCGAAGTTTGATCTGGTGTATCTTGTGGTGTTCCAATAGGAACCCTAGGAACCGTGACCATCCACCGTAATTTTCCCTTCTAGGAAGCTCTTGCCTCTGTTTAAATTTACAAAATCTGATAGAGTGGTAGTTATGTAAATTTTGCGATGATTTTCACAACATCCTTAGAGGTTATGCAAGCTCTGCACTACATAGAGAAAAATTTGTGTAACCACCATAGAGGGGGTGTCTACAAAACTTATTTCCTATCCTTAAACTTTAAAACTTACAAAACACTAAAAATGACAAAATTGACTCAAATAAAAGACAAAACCTATAAAGTGCCCTTCCTATAGTCATTTTTACTATAACAATTCTAAAAAAAACCCCTTTCAAGAATATTTTCAAATAATTTCTACATTCAAATTTGAAGATAAAATAATACACATAACTCACTCATTCATGCCCCTCTACCGCTACCATTGGTTGTGTTTCCGTCATCACTAAGTACTCTTTGATAAGACTATATTCTTGTGTGGAATGGTTAATGGTGATCCAAAGCTCCAAATCTAGCTAGGAGGGTGAGTATAAATGATTTATAAAAATAGCAAAAAAGTAATATATCGAGAAAACTTGAATTTCGAATATCGTTTTGAGTGAATGTATACATGATCGGTGCATTGGAGTAGGTATATTTCTCACCCTCGTGGATATGTATGTAATCATGTAATTTTATTTTAAATTATTTTTATAATTATATTTTATAGGTGCACTTGATTCATGTTTCTATTTTTTAGGTGGCAAGAATGTTGGATTAACATGGTTACAACACATTAATGGTTAAGGTATAATTTCTAAATCTCCCATTTCGAGGCGTAATACTTGAAATTCACGGTTTATGGTCATTCGTGGCTACAATGATTCTCTCGAGGTGGTAAAATATACACACCCAAAATTGCATAGGCACCACATCGGTAGTATGATAAAAGTATTTGAAGATGAATTTATGTTTTCTAGAATAATGATGAGGTACAAATCCTTTCCCTTCTCCTTCAACATGTTTTCTCGACTTGTGTACCCTTGTTTCTAAGCCCGTTCAATTTTCTTTCCTTTGCAAACAATTTTTGTCCCTTTTCCTTAAGGTTTTCCTCTTTAGTTGTGTAACCACCGGTCTTCCTAGACTGGTGGTTGTATGAAACCACGATGGTGGTTGTGTAAATTCCTATCTACTCAGACTAGGTAGTTCCATGCACATTTATCTAAGAATCCAGACTATGTGTTCTATATGCATTTCTCAAGTTTGTGAATGTCTTTCTCACCCATTTATTAACCATTTATCTTGATTTTTTGATTTTTGGATATGTATTGAACTCCTCTTCTTTTTACTATTATTATAATGTTGGATGCCTCTCTTTTGGATGATTTGAAATTTCTTGATTGCTAAATGTGCTCAATTTTTTCTCTGTCATTTTTATATAAAACAAAGTTTTTACCCCTATGATGGGTTAGACATTTTTATTTTAATTGCACCATTACTCTACCAAAATCGACAAGAAGTAAATAAACAACACAATACACTTCTTCTTTATTTTCGCTTACATTTGTGGCTAGTTTACTGACGCAACTACCTACACTAGAATCTTATTGATTTCTTCTATAATCGGGAAACAATGTTCTCTCGAATCAATTGGACTCTCATTTCTAGGAAGGAATCCGGGGATACAAAGGGAATCATCACCATACTTGGAATTTTTCGTAGTTCTACAATAACTAGGTTAGGGGTGTATTTACAATTTATTCAAAGCTTTCATTTTAGAATACTATCGTTAAAACTAATTTCTTTAAGAATTAGAATTTATAGTATTTTATTATTAGTGAAGAATATTATATTGTTATTTTCTTATCTATTTATCCTCTCGTATCTTCTTGTGAAAAAATTTGGAGGAAGGTTCTATTTATGAATTTATTCACTTCTTTGTTTTAGAATGCCTATTATTTACAATTTCTTCATTCTTAGATTGACTTGTGTATGAGAAAAATTTCGGTGATAATTTCCTCCATAGTTATCCCTATCGATATATAAGGAAATAATCTTGAGAAATATTCTTTATCCACACTTTTCATTTTCTTTCTTTATTGTTAGGTTATATGTGCAATTTATTTGTTTTCTGGGAAGTCTTGAGGGAAAGAAGAAATTTATTCCAATAATATTTCTTTCTTCCCATGATTTTGGAAATTAGAGGAAGTTAGATTTCCATAATTGAAAATTAGAAAAAATCCTTCGTTAATTAGATTTATCTTCATATCTTGCAACAAAGGAATAGCTACATCCAACTATTCCCTGTTTGTCTCATTTTAGTGTAGAAGTAGATTGTTTTATTTTAATTAGTTTCTTGTGTATACGTATTTTATTTTATTTAATTTCCAGTAGCTAGAAAAGAATGAAAAGATATATTAGAAGTCAAATTAGATTCATTTAATTTATTTATTTTAAAGCTTCATTGAAAACACAAAAACTATAAATAGTTTGTTTTGAGTAGATTATTACAAATAGAACTTAGTTAATTAAAAGAGGAAATCAACTATCTTTTATTTAATTCAAGTTTATTTGTTTTGTTTATTTAAAGGTAGGAATTAAGGTAATTTAGATTGGAAAGAACACAACTTATACTTATTTATCGTCCTAGGATACCTAAACCTAGCTCTCATTCCATATGAAAATTACCGCACGTTCCAAAACGGAGTCGAGGTTTTGTTTGGTTCCAATGATATTGATCGTAGTATCACCCCCACCCAATTAAGGCAGCATTCATTTTTATCATCGAACATATCGAATAATTTTGGATCAGTTTTACATAGAAAAACACAATATTATCCATGAAATAATGATATTGTAATTAATTAGCTGATGTTTCAAAATATATTTCACCTGTATATAAGATCAATCGAGTTCATACAAATTTATAGGATAACATATCCTATTATTTAGGAATCTAACTAACTAATAAATCTCCTATAATAGCTCAAAACTATTAATGTAATATTTTTATAACAATATTACGTTTTAACAAATAATATGTTATGCGTAATATATTGTTTGTTACAACAATATATATAACTAACCAACCATACTAACATACTAATTTACCATACGGTAAATTTACTAATTACATGTGAGAATTAACTTCCTCACATTCCCCCTTAATGCTTACATGGTAATAAAAAAATTCACACTTCCTCTACAACTTGTCGCTTATGCTTGCTCATGATCTTGACACAACACTCAAGCGAAGGTAGAAGAAGGAACACATCAACTTCTTATCAGCCACGCACTTTGTTGGGAACACATTTGATCAACGAGGATGGAAACATGCTCAAGAATCATCTTCTTATCAACCAAACACTCTATAGAACACATCTAACCTAGCGAAAGTGTGGGAACTCAAGCAGGAACACATCCGAGAAGCCTCAAAGGTTTTTCAGGGGCTAACCACAAACATAGGTATGCCAACCTCATCAAGACTCATGATGTTGCATTTTACTATGTTATTTTCTCTTCACTATGTTTTTTCATAGGGGAATTATGTAGGAATACCCACATATACATATGAATAGGAAAGAACCTCTATTCTTATTTTTCACACCATACAAGAAATATGAAAAGTTGAAATCACACCACACTGAAATGATGAAATCAAACATACTACACACACATTCCACCAAATTAATGAAGCGGCCCTGTCATTGGAAACTTGATGAGAGGTCGTTGGTTATCCTCCACCTTCCTTTTCTTTGTCCTCCAATTTGATGTTTCTAGCTCATCTCAATTGTTTCAAAATTGTTTTCTTTATCTTCCTCCCTACAACGTGAAATCAATTATTTCGGATGTCAATTAACACAAAAATGTATCCATGAGGTATTTTTTATTTTTTAAAAATTTGACAAACCTAATAATCACCTAAAAGACATTTTTGACAAACATCTACAAAATACACAATTTTGACAATGACTCATAAATTATAACGACGAATCTAATGTTAACAATGAGACTATTTTGACTTTTTGAAAATGATGGACAACTATAACAATTATTGACACCACAACAATAATAAGAATCCTAAAATCACCTTTTTGATAAGAATATGAGATTACCTTTTGACCTAAAATTTATACCAAAATAAAACCCGACTAACTATAACTTCAGAATACTCTTTTGAAAATACGACACAAATATGATTTTAACAATAGATTGTAGTTTTGAAAAAGTAATATTGAATTTCTTTTTACACTATAACACAAAGACTTTTATTACTTTGACTCATAAAAGCACTTAACAACTATAAATTTGGACTTAAATAAAATAATACTACTAGTGTCTAGACTCAATATGTATTACACTTGACAACTATAATTTCTAATATAGTTGGAAACTATAATTATAAATTAAACACAACTTACAAATTTGAATGATGATTTTATCTTTGGGACAAGCTGTGGAGGAGATACGGTTGGGAGGTTTCTATGAGGTAAATTCACCATGTGAAAATAATAGGTGTATGTTAGCGAGGCCAACTTTTCATCTAATTTTATGCCAAATGCCCAATCTTAAAAAATCCGCGATGTTTGGATCTCCATGTTGAATCAAGTGGGCCAGAGCCGTATGAATGGATGACATCAAATGTGGGGATATAATGGATCTAACAACACATACATTGCACGTATATCAAGATTACAGGAAGATATTTAAGCATCCATCAACTAACCCGATTACTCTATAATGACATGCAAATGTGGAGGAATAACAAATATCAAAAATATATTTGCAGAAATATTTGTAGAAATGTTAAGATGATAGATCGACCACCAGGTTCACGCATGTACACAACTCAAGAAGAAATATTCGTAGACCGAGAATAGCCCAATGCAAATTTGATGGATAAGTCAATAAAAAAAACATAGATGTGCCTCATATGTGTAACTTTAACAAAAGAAACACAATAGTTCATGTTTACACCTCCATGTGGCCTAGTTGATGTGAGAAACTGTGCAAGTCTATAGATTCCATTACAATATTCAACGTGTCTTGAACAGATGTGAAAGTCACGTCAACAACTTAGCAGAAAAACCAAATTGAATTGCATATACTGCTAACTATGTAATCTATAATAAAACTACAAGTTATCTTCCTCTCTCACAACTATCATCTTTAGGGTGAACTATAAATATAATTTCCCCTAATTTAAAGCTCAAAACTCCATTAAATGGATATGATGAACTTACTCTGATACCAAATAATAAATTTGGATTAGTTTTACACAGGAAAACACAATATTATCCACAAAATAACGATATTCTAATTAATTAGATGTCGTTTCAAAATATATTTCACCCGTATATAAGATCAATCGGGTTCATAAAAATTTATAAGCTAACACATCCTATTATTTAGGAATCTAATTAACTAAGGAATATCCTTTAATATCTCAAAACTATTAACATAATATTATTTATAACAATATTACATTTTAACAAATAATATGTTATGCATAATATATTATTTATTACAACAATATATCTAACTAACCCACCATACTAACATACTAATTTACCATATGGTAAATTTACCAACTACATGTGAACATTAACTTCCTAACAATATCCCCATTTTTCCATTTGAAAACATTGAATTTTATTGACTTCTTGTCATCATCCCTACCTATCTCATATATAATCTATTCATAAACCACATTACTATCCCATCCATCATATTTCAGCTGTCCGACATGACTTCCAAAGGTCACGTGTTTCTTTTTAGGTGTACAAGCACACTTGGCGTTAACCAAGTGGTTATTGAAAGTGTATGTAAAATGTATGGTCCCAATGGTAGGTTGGTCACTTCTAACAATTATCAAAAATCCCCCTCCTAAGATGATTTTAATAACTTACACCTTCATTTAGATTGAAAGCGGTATGAATGATTAAAGCGGGAAAAATTACGTTTTAGAAAGGTTGTAGCTAGTTCAAGGCACTCATATCCCCCTATTAAAGTTCCTCGGTCAACACTTAGGAAAACACAAACCACTGGGACCTATGCAGATGAAGTGAGCCTGGCAAGAAAAATAGGAACTACTGCACACTTCTCTCGGTTCTCCAATCGGTTGAGCCATCCATGCAGGAAACAAAAATACATTATTGTGGACTATGGAGAAGCATAGAGATCCCCATGCTCCTCCCCATCCCCACAAATTTTCATGGCCATAAATTTCACCCAGTTTCTCCAAGTTTCACAAAATTGGTACCGTTGGAAATCTCTCAACATCGTCTACACCACTAAAACTTAGTTTCTTAATTTAGGTGAGGGTAGGTGGGTGAACAAGAGGGAAAGTTATCAGCATTAAAATATACACTTCTAGGTAACCACCACATTTTAGGAAGTATGGTGCCCATCCCTTCTCCCACAAGAAAATTATCATGGGGGAATGGTCTTGGTAGGGTTCACATTCCTACTTTGGACATTTAATGCATATTATTGGTGGTTGAAAGGGAAAATATGAGTTTCCCTCTCTTTTCCCCCTCTCTCTTTCCCATCTTATATATAATGTAAAATCTCTCATTAGTAAGGGGATGTTCTAAAATGTAAAGGAAATTTTTCAAAAAAAAATATGAGTAGCTGTGATTTGTAGACCTAAATTTGAGCTTGGCAATGTTTTCTTGTGCCTTATTCTTCACACGTAATGGTTTGTGAATACTTTGAAAGAAATAAAATATATATTTTTGGAATTTCTCAACCACGACTTATGTTTCGGTTCATTTCCTTTCTTTTCCATTCTTTTTTTGTATTTTTGCATGTATTTCTCCTTCACAGCTCATTTTTGTGTCTCAAGGAAGAAAGAAGCTTAAATGTTTTTTGGATCTACGTCACCTCCATTTGGCCTCTAATTTATCTATTTTGCTTTTCCCTCATTAGAGTATCTTCACCCCTTTTATTGGTGTTATCACTTCTCTTTAGTTTTGAATTTCCATTTTATTCATTCCCTCTCTCCCTAGTCCCTCGGATTGTCGAGTAGATTTTGATAGTTACATTTCCTTCCATAGGAGTAATTTAGCATTACGATTATGTAGAGGAACCAACCTTCTCTGGAGGATTTCTCAAGTATCAAGTCCCACAACTTGGAGAAAATATAATGTTACCTAAAAAATATTGTTCATCCATTCATCCATGAAAAATTAGAGGGTGCTAGTTTCTAGGGATAATAGTTCTAGCATGCTTGGTGGGATGAGTATTGAAAGATTTATATTTCATATGTGTTCTGTTGAAATATCCTAGCCACATTAGGGCCTTCACTACTCCAACAATTATGGCACACTTGATCCGATCAATTTGAAGAAGTTTACATTTCCATTTTTCCAATTTTGAGTGTTCTTGGTAAAATTTCAGCTTTTGAGGTAGTTCTAAGTGTATATGGAAAATCCACTAGTCTAATCAACCCATTGTATTAATTAGCACTCCATTTCCTTTCTTTCATTCATTTTATTTCTCCTTCCCATGAATTTTTACAATCTCGACTTATTTTCCTCACTGGAGCTCTCATTTATAGAAAAGTACCATTTGAATCCACCTCTATCCTTTCAAAATCCATATTCGAATTGTTTTCACACACCTTAAAATAAATTTTATAAAAAAATAGATTGAAAATTTTTATTCCTATGATCCAAATGTAAATCAATGTGGTTATTCATCAAACCATGGAGCTATTCAAGAGTAGGAGTATGCACACTTTGGAGGCCATTCTACACTTGAAGATGATTTTGAAGGGTGAGTTCAAAGAATGGAGCAGATATTTTAGGATGTCAAGGAACAACTACAAATCTTGCAAGCTAAACAACCTAGTTTTAGGAAATGTGTCAATGGGGAGGTCCTATACCTAGTTGGTTTAGTCCACAACAAAGGCTTGAGGTAATGAGAAAGTATTTCACTCAAATGGTTGATTTTATTACATCATTATAGGCATTAGAGATAATGAATTTAAGGTTGAGGAACCCTATCAATGGGATGTTCCTAAAAATTTTCCATATCAGCGTAACATGCCTATTCCATATAAGCCAAAACCACCCAAGCCCAAGGTTAAAATTCCTATCTTTCTTAAAGCTTCTTCTTATGTTCCCTCTCCTCCGAGGAAGAATAAATTACACCTTCCCCTTTAATAAAAATAATGAAAAATCATGTTTAAGCCCAACCCACCCCTCCTTTTGCATTCCTAAATTAATTTGGAGAAGAAAAAAATAAAAAAATCAATCAATGATAATGTGAGAAAATTGAAGAAGCCAAGTAGAGAAGAACTTATGAAAACATTTAAGCATTGTGGTTAAAAATTTAAATCCAATCAGATGCCACAACTAGTTAAACCTTCAACAGAGGTTGGGATTGAAGAAAAATGGAGGAGACTAATTTTTCAAAAGAGTTGAAAGAGGAATATGACCATCAATCTATTTTCTCTAAATGTAATGTGCATGATGGTACCATTTTCACAGAGGTTGCTGATTTAACTTATCTTGCAAAATCAAAATTCGAGGGGAACACAAGGAGGTTATGATTGGAAGCTAGTATTTTACAAAGTTTGATAATGGAGAGGGTGATTTTTATCATATTTCATTGGTGAGGAAGAACCTATTGAACTCACTACTTTTGTAGTTTCACCATCTGTTCCAACAAAAAGAGCCTCTTATTATTAAATTCTCCCTTGGACTTGAAAAGGAGCAAGAAATGTCAATAGATGTAGACCCTTCCTTACCCATTTTCACAAAATCAGCTTAGGTGGAAAGCATCAAAGAAAAAACCGATGCCCAAATCAATCCTCATAAGGAAGAAAGGGATGAGTTTGATCTTTCAAACTCCATGGATGAAGAAAAGGAGGAAGATGATGAAACCATTTCCAAATTAGAGGTCATCATGGATGGTAAGTTTGAGTTTTCACACTTCTTGTTCAAAGAAGAAAATCAAAATACAAGTGTGGAGATAAGGGTGTTTGTAAAAGAACAACAAGAACAAAGCACAAATTAGTTTGCAAACATCCAAGGAAATGAGAAGAGTTCTCCTTGTGGCTCCATTCATGGGGTTACATACAAAGAAGATGGGAAAAATAAGAGGATTAGTCCTTTCCCAATTAGGTATTTGTCTAGTTTAGAGCCAAATAAGGAGTTGAAACTAGTCATGATCACTTCATAACATGAGGAATAAATTCAATAAACCAAAGGTTAGCTACAATGCCTCTCAAATCTAAATACAGAGTAACTAAAATAGGTATTTATTTTGTTTCCAACTGATACTTTAAGGAATCAGGTGGAAAACCAACTTCAAGACAATTTTCCACTCTTATTAAAGGCCATGTTCATTTCCAAATTAATTACATGGCTGCATTTTGTGAGAAATGAGAACTACTTCTCCCTACATGTATCGAGATTTGTTTGAGTTTTCTTTTCATCTGGTTAAAGTAGGGTAGTATAGGTTTTCTTCTAGTAAAACAAGTGCTTGTGTGTGCTTTGCATGTTTCCACTTGGAACATGTGTGATTTTATATTTTATATATAGTTTTATTCCCCTTTTGTTATTGCACAGTCCATTTCTAGAAGAGGAGTTCATAGTGGGAAAGCAAGGTGTTTGGGGGAGTTCCAATTTCATGCATCAAATCAGCATGTGATTCATAATTATTCATGATACATATTTTCTAAGAATTAAGTGTTTGGGGCCAACTTTAAATAGCTTTCCACTTTTGTTAGGGACCAAGTTCTTCAACTTCTTCAAACTTGGTAAATTCAAATTTTGGGGTAGATTTCAGAGTGCATTCATTTAACCCCGACAAATTAGTATGAAAGTCAAGCTCTTTGTGATCCTCCATTGGTAATTTTTTTCTCACTTCTTGGGGAAGTTATAAAAGTTTTACCTCTTCATACTAAAAAAATCAACTTTTAAGAGTATTTGAAGGAGAACCTGAATAGAATTTATATCAAGATGGCATGCATTTGAGGTTGGGAATGTTATTACTTAGGTTATCATGGTTTCTACGAAATTTTGGTGGGGTTTTAGACTCAAGACAATTTTCCACTCTCATAAAACTTAATTCAGAGTAATTTTATAATGAGACTGATTAGTTCAAGCATGATGCATTAGGTTCAGGTCCAAGCAATGCTTAAGGTGGATTGAGTCATTTCTCAAATTATCAGGATGACTCCATACCCAATGGATTCTTCAAGGCCACTTATCTATTCATCTAGCAGGCATTTAACCCCATTGAGTGACCAAAAGTTTATCCAAAATCCCCCTCCTAAGGTGATTTTGATAACCTACACCTTTATTTGGACTTAGGCAATGTGAATGATCAAAATGGGAAAAAAATAATGTTTTAGAAAGGTTGCTCCTAGTTTAAGGAAATCCTCTCCCACTTTCCAAGCTCCTTAGTCAAAGACATACGGAAAAATTTGAAAAATTTGGGTCTTGACAGTATATTGCAAAAAAATGATTTTTGGTGAAACAAATGGAATAGTGCCTTGAGGCTAAGTGTTCTCCGCATCACTGGATTGGCCGACTAAGTGAAATTGGTAACTAAGCAGCGACTGTTTAGGGGATTTTATAATGTGTTGTAGGTTTTTTGGGAAGTGGGGGAATAGTTCTCTAGAGCCACGAGTTATCCACAATTCCATATGAGATGATGAGGATAAGTAAAATGTGTTGCAGTGAATGCGAGAGGTGTAGAAACAAGGGGAATGGGCGGAATTGTTCCATAGTTCCACCACAAAGACAATAACCCACAAAACACAAACCACTTTGTGACCTATGTAGATAAAGTGAGCCCAAAAATCACAATAATAATGGTTCCATGCTTCCTTCAGTTCTCTAGTTGGTCAAACCACCCACACAAGGAATAAAAATACATTATTGTAGACTATGGGAAAGCACAGAGAACCCCATGTTCCACCCAAGCCACATAAATCTACATGGCCATAACTTTCACCTAGTTTCTTCCCGGTTTCATAGAATTAGTACCATTGGAAAGCTCTCAACATCTTCTACACCACAAAAAAGGGATTTCTAAATTTCAATGAGGGTGGGTGGGTGAAAAAAGGAAACTTTATTAGTATTTAAATATGTAGTTCCAAGTAGGTCAACCACCACATTTGATGAAGTATGGTGCCCATTCCTTCTCCCACAAGAAAATTATCATGGGGGAATGGTCTTGGAAGGGTGACCATGCCTATTTTAAGACATTTAATGTATGTTATTGGTGGTTTAAATTGGAAATCCTAGTTTCCCTCTCTCTCTTTACCCTCACTCTTTTTCCATCTTTTATATAATGTAAAATCTCTCATTAATAGGGGGTTATAAAATGTAAAGGAAAGTCACTGTCAAAATTGTTCTTGAGAAGATATAAATTAAAAACCTCCATTTGAGCTTGGAAATGTGTTCTTCTACCTTCTTCACATTTAATGGTTTGTGCATACTTTTAAAGCAACAAAATATTTGTTTTGTGGTGTTTCTCAACCCTAACTTATGTTTTATTGCATTTCCTTTCCTTTCCATTCTTGTTTTTGTATTTTGTGCATGTATTTCTCCTTTGCGGAGTTCTTTTTTTGTGTCTCATGGAATACCAAAGGTAAAATGTTTATGTTGATCTATGTCACCTCCATTTGGCTTCTCCCTTATTTATTTTCCTTCTCCATTTTCTCTCCTTAGAGTATATTCACCCATTTTCTTGGTGTTATCACCTCTCTTCAACTTAGGATTTCCATTTTATGAATTTCCCTCTCTCCCTGGTTCCTTGGATTGTTAGAGAAGAGTTAGATAGTTTTATTTCCTTCCTAGGAGTAGTTTAGAATTAGGATTAGGTAGAAAAATAACATTCTATGGAGGATTGTCTCAAGTATCAAGTCCCACAACCTGGAGACAATCCCATACTACCCAAAAACATATATTTCTCATCCATTAATCCATAAAAAATAAAAAGGTATTATTTATTAGAAATAAAACCAACTAAATCACTTTAAATTACCACAATAATTCAAGAAATAACCAAGGAAGTAAGGTCCTAAACTAGAACCATGATGCCGCCACGCAGATAGCAGTGTGGTAGTCAACCCAAAATTCCTAATGTTGCAAAAAAATATAAAAATATCAATAACAATGGGAACTTGAAAACTGAATAATTAATAACCCCATTCCCTTAGTTAATGGGGTGTATTTTAGTTATCCCCCTCCTTAATAGGTTCAATCTGAAGGCCAAAACTAATATAAGAACCTTGATCAAGGGGCTATGAACTACCACTATAACAACCAATTCCAAAACAAAAACCAGAGCTAGAGTCGATAGTAAGGTCAAAATTAAAGGTCGTGGGATTATTATCCCAAGTTTTATTATGGGTTTCATAGAGTAATTGGTCATGATGTTTGATCCTGTAGGGATTTCAATAAATTCATTTAACAAATCCAAGAATACCAGTGGTAACTTTTCATTGATATGTCTTTAGCGAACCCTAGGGAACCTCTAATCACACAAATACATGACTTATTGCACCCCAAAATGTAAACTTATGGATTTATCGAGATACTTTCCCCTAACATCCTAATAATGAGAAACCTAACCCTCAATTTTTTAACATATGGATTCATATTGTGAAGCATGATCACGAGGCTTCCACTTCTAATGACCCTCAAGTTTCTCCCAACCTTAACCAAAGAAATAAAATAAAAATTGAATTTTGCTTAATTATAAATAGATCAAAGGTTAACGTGACCACTTGTACTCAGGAATATACATCACACCCTCTTATTGTTTATTATTTAGTAAATTATAACTTTTCAATAGTTCCTAAACCCTTAGTAAGGCATATGATCTAATAACAAATATTAACAAGACCTTTTCTCACATTTATTTTTTATAGATATTGAAGAACTCTCTGCTCATCAATCCACTTTATTGGAAGCATTGGACCTTAGCCATCTGGTACATGTCACACCTCCTCCAAAGGCTCATATCAACCATATAGACTTTGATGTTTATCCTCTAGGATAAAATGAAAGGGACATGGGATTCATGTTTGATATTATAAATATCCCTTCAAATGTTGAGCTAACACAAAGAGTTGATCTCATGTTATAATTATAAGTGTGATTTTACAACATTATCAATAGAGAAATGATAAATTGTAGATCCGTGGTGAATATTGTTCCTTTCTCCTTCCTACAAAAATTAGGGTATAGAGAAACTGATTTCTCCTCTACCAGGAATACACTGAGAGGTTATGAAAGTTTTAAATAAAATTCAATTAGAACCATAGTTCTCCTAGTCACCATTGAGCCCAATATTGTATTAATTTTTTTATATTATATATAGAGAAACCATTACAGTAAAATCCTTTATATACCATGGATCCATAGGATGAAGGACATTCCATCCACACTATTTTAAGAGGTAAGGTTCCTTCATTTAGGAAAGGTTTTTGTAGCTCAAGGTGACCCTAAACCTTTGAAATTCACCTAGAAAATCTCAAGAAGAAACCCAAAGTTCATTCTAAGTTTGAACTCCCATCCAACCAACTAAATAAACCACATCCTTTGAAATATCTGGTCTCCACTACTAAACTAGTTCAAGTAAGTGAAGTTGATATACATAAAGTAATCAAATGAATAAACAAGAGTGAAGGTAAGATCACTGTGATAGAAACTGTATCTACCAAAAAAATGTTAGAAATAGTGAAAAATTTAGAAAATGAATGGACGATAATTTTATCATTCGGCTAAAATTATTAGGAAATTTTGAACCATCCTCTCTCCTAACAGATCATTTCATATAAATATTTATGTTTGAGGTATCTAAAGTCTAGGAAGAAAAGCCTAAGGATAACAAAGATTCAATTTTTCCTATCAACCATTAGGACGTTCCACTACAATGGAGCTAAGTTATGGTATGACATGGGGGTTGGGGTGATATTCAATTATCTGGAAGGTAAAAACATTCCTTTTACATTAAATTAAGATTTGAATGTACAAACAATGGAGTGAAATATGAGTCCTTACTTCTCGATCTCATAGTGGTCACGAGAATGGGAGTAAAGAATGTTAGAGTCCTAACAAACTCACATATTATAAAAAACCAGGTCTCAAAGGTATATGAGACGAGAGTGGGGAATATCAAACTTTATATATATAATGTGTGTGAAATGTGCAATGACTTTTATTTTATCTCCATAGAATAAATCCCTAAAAAACACAACCCACTTGTTGATTCCATGGAATCTTATTCTTCATGTTTCTTTCCTAATGAAGGTTTGAAGGAAACAAAATTTGTGGTCTTTATCGTGTCCGAAAATTTAATTTGAAGGATGTAAAATAACATGATAATATCATGTGTAGAGAATGATAATGAACGTGTCACATTATTCTTCACTAAAAATGATGAGGCAATCCTAGGGTTTCTACATGTTTATACCAATATCCCTTCCATACATCAAAAGAAGGGTTTCTCTCTTGTTCCTTTCCTTTTTATATGTTTTGGGGATAAAAATGTCATTTTTCTCATCACAAGATCTATAAATATATGAAGTTGAGGAAGAATATCTGGAAATACCTCAAGTTCCCCCGATTTTGAAGAATGGAGTGCTTCTTTAATAGAAGTTACAATCGATATTAATATCGGAACAGAGGAAGAGCCCAATATTTTGAATCTTGGTTCTTTCTTATCAATGGAGGAGATAGAAGAACACACCAAGGTGATCAAAATAAATACATGATGAGAGTTTCTATTGATGTATTTTTCCACAATATGGTTAATAAACCTTATGTTAAACCTATGAAACAAAAATTGAGACCAACGAAGCCCAAATTTTCTTTGATGGTCAAAGAATAAGTAATGAAACTTCTACAAGTAGGGTTCATAAAACTAGTAGACTACTCCATGTGGATGTCCAACATTTTCTTGTACATAAGAATGGGAAGATAAGGATATGCATTGATTTCAAAGATATAAACAAATCCTACCCTAAAGATGATTTCCTACTACCGTCCATTGATATCATCATATATGTCATGTCTAGTTATGAGATGTTATGTCATGGATGGATTTTTAGGGTATAACCAGATAAGAATATTTTATGACGATCAAACCAAAACCACCTTCACCACTCTATACGGAACCTTTGCTACAGGGTCATGCCTATTCATAATGAATACTAGAACCATGTATTAAAGAGCCATGACATATATATTTCATGATCTTATTCATAAGATTATGGAGACATATGTGGATTATCTCTTAGTAAATAATAAGAAGAGAGGCGACCACCCCAAAGTTCTTCAAATTATAATTTCACACTTGATCAAGTATGATGTAACCTTGAACCTAGAAAATGCGTCTTTAGAGTTACATGAGGTAATATTTTAGGCTACATCATTTCCTCTCGAGGGATTGATGTAGACCTAGAAAAGGTTTGGGAAATCCTTGAAATGACTCCACCAACGAATGATTATAGTATCATATATTTTCTAGGAAATATTGGGGAAATACAATTGTTTTAACCTGATATCACATACATAATCCATCCCATTAATGTCTTATTAAATAAGACATGTTGCAAGATTTGTATAGAATAGTTTCACAACACCTTTGATTCATTCAAGCGGTTTCTTCTTTCTCCTTCAATGGTTATACCATCAAATTATTATCATCCTCTAATTTTATACTGGAACTATGGTCGTTTCAATCTTGATCATATTAGCATATGAGGATGATGATGGTCATTAGTGTGCCATATACTTTATTAGTCATATACTCCTATCTTATGAAACTCATTACACACAAGTAGAAAATAAATTTTTGGATATTGTATTTGTAAAAAAATATTGAGACATTACATTCTTAATCAAGAAGCAAGAGTCATTATTAAATATGATCAATTGCAAATATTCCTAACTCAAGTGGTTTTTTCCAAATAATTTGGTAGGTTTATCACATTTATGAATGAATTTAAACTTCCCTATATCAACCAAAAAAAATTTAAGGAAATTTTATTTCCGATTAGATCACCGAAAACCCTATAGACTCTAGTGAGTTACTTAATTTGGATTTCCTTGATGAATGCATCTACCATATAGATAAACCTTCCATCACTTCATGTCCATGGTATTTAGATATAATAAATCATATTGTAGATCATATGTACCCTAAAGAAGCTAACTCTCATCAAAGGATATGAATTTTCATGATAACCACTAAATATGTGATCATCAGAAAAATTCCTATATCGAAAGCCTTTGACATCATGTTTATCGAGATGCGTTGATGAAGAAGAAGTAGAGAAAATTCTCTTTGAATCCCATAGTAGAGTTTGTGGTGGTCACATCAAAGGGAATTCAACTTCTCATAAGATACATCGAATGGGTTATTTTTTCCCATGTTAGAGTGTAATGTTTTGGATTATGTGTGGAAATTTCAAAAATTTCAAGAGTTTTCATATGCCATAAATGTCTTGCCTTAAGATTTACATCCTATAGTTACACCTTGGCCATTATGTACTGGGGTTTGGATCTTATAGGAAAATTATCTCCTATGTCCACAGACAACCAAAATTTTATAATCATGGGCATATATTATTTAACAAAATGGGTTGAGGTCATGCCTCTAAAAATGGTACCAGGGTCCATAATATAAAAGTTCATTTTAAATCATATCATCGGTATGTATGGAATTTCACAATTCATTATTTCAAATAACGGATCTCCATTCAAGAATGATGAGGTGTGTGAGTTATGTGCTAAGTTCAAAATATCTCATCATACTGACCTCTTTATACTACCCTCAAAGCTAATGGAAAATCCAAGGTAGCCAATAAAACCTTAAATTCCATTCTTCTTAAAATGATTAAGGAGAATAGTAGATATTGGAAATTAAAGTTATTTCCATCCTTATGGGAATATAGGACTTTAGTTCATACATCAACATGGGTAACCCCATTTTCCTTAGTATTCGATTTTGAAGCGGTTTTCACGGAAGTAGAAGTACCTAGGCTTTGTGTGTCCTTATAAGGAATTGCAGATGAAAATGAGTATCAGAATGTGAATTTAACTAACTTAGAAATCCTAGATGATAAGAGGCTTAAATCCACAAAAAACCATCAAGTTTATGTGGATACAATGAGTCGTCAATATAATATAAACGTCTATAGATGTCCAATTTAAGTAAGAGATGTTGAACCCTGGTGCATTGGTGTTGTCATTTATATCAGGTAGCATTGATGAAAAAGGTGTGAGTGGTGAAATAAGGCTCGGTTCAATGGTGTTAAGTGGTTTATTGAGAATTTAGGATGGTTTCGGGAAGGTTTTAGTGTTTTACGGAGGCTTGTCTTGTAAGGTAGGATCCCACTCAAGGAATGGAGATGGTTGGTGTGTTTGGATCAGGTTTCCCATGGGTAAAAAATGAGGTTTTTGGCATATGAAAGAGTCTTTAGAGTGATTATCAGGTCAATTGTTAAGATTCATACTTGAAATTGGATAATTTAGGATTAGTTCTATGGCCTAATGAGGTATCCGGACATAAATAAGGTCATGAAAATACTAGGTAAGCATGAAAGGATCCTAAGAAAATTTCCTATGGAATGTATGAGAATTCATAGGGTTTATTTTATCTCCTGGAGGCAAAATTAAAATGTTCACCAAAACTACCTTTGAGGATTGTAAGTGAAAGCTGATGTAAATGAGATACGTATAAATTCTAAAAGAAAATGTATGGGAAAAAAATCTATTGAGTGTGTAGAGGGTGTGTTTTAGTGCATTATTTAAAGTTTCGTTATGTTTTGAAGAAGTTTGTGAAAGTTATGCAAGTTTTTCTAAAATTGGTTTCTTAAGAAATAAAAATTAAGTACCATGTCTTCTTAGCATCCAAATTTTTTTGAGCATCCTTCATATAAATCATAGAAATAATTTTTGAAGATAATTCCAAGCCTGAACTTTTAGAAAAGGTTTAAGGGAAATTAGACAAGAAACAAAGAAGTTGTGTTCATTTTTCTAACAGGGTTTCTCTCTCCTCAAGCCTTCTTCTTGAAGTGGTAGTCAAAAATGAATTTTTTTACTCCAAATTACTTGTGAAAGTTGGGAAATTCCTCAAAATTTTAAAATACTCTCTCTAGGAAAAAATGGTGGTATGTGTGCTTTCCAAGCATGGTTATTCGAAATCACTTTGTTTTTTCAAGTCTTACATAGTGGTATAGTTTTGAAGACTCCAAGGTGAACCAATAGGTGTAAAATATTGTGCTAAAAGTCTATTCATTTCTCTAAAAGGTTTTCAAACACTTACTTTAGTATTTTGGTGTAAACACATTCTTTTCTTCTCCTACCACAAAAGTGCAGTCATGCCAATCTTTGTATGAAAAGGAGTATGGAGTGCTTGAAGGTTGTCTCTGTGTGAGACCTATGATGGAGTATGGTATCAATCCATTCTACAAGATAAATGAGTGTTGATGAAGCTCTACCTATGATTATTCTAGAAATCCTAAGACTCTATTAATCTAAACCTCTTTGTGTTATCTTGTCAAGAAGACTTTATTTTGAACTATGCTAGTAATTTGCTCCCTATAAGATCTGAGTTCAAGATTTATGGAGATAGTGCTCATGTTCTCCTTTAAGTATCCTTTGACAAATGGTCTCAGGAGTGAATAATTGTTAGAAATATTTCAACTAAGACAAATTATTTTGAGTTTCCCTGCACATAGTTTAAGAGTTACATATTTTCATGTCAATACTTCTTGAGTTAGTGTTCTTTCTTAACTTGGTGAGTGACTTAAAGAAATTATCATCTCAAGAATATGCTTCAATTGGTTTGGAAAAGATATTTTCTTTTGTAGGAAAGTCTTTCTCTTGAATATTGGATTTAAAATTATGCAATAATAAAAAAGGACAATATTTTTCCCTTAAAACATGAAGTTGGTCTATCTTATCATGCTAAATAAGGTCTAAAATCCAAGTGAGACTCCTCGATGAAGAAAACCCTAAACCTGGTTTGGCATGAAAGTTGAGAATAGGGAAGTGATAGCTTTGAAATTCTTAGCTAGGGTTTGCAACTCTAATCCCTCACAACATACAATGATAAATATATGGTATCAAAAGTTATTCCTGACACAACATTGATCTCAAAAGGTTTATAATGCCTCCATTTTGGTTAAAAATACATTCTTGAAGGTGAAAAAGAATCAAAAGATAAGGTGTTTTGTTAAATAAACAAGATATAAACTCTATCATGCGTAAGTCAGAGTATATTATGTGTTAACATGTGATTCAAATTAAATATTTTAAGTGATCTTTTTCTATGAGCATTGTGTGTAATCATTACTACTTTGTCTAATATTCAAGACAAAAATGGATATTTCTTGCACTCATAGGTTCCTTCATAAACTCAAGTAGAGGAGTGGAGCTAAAAATGAAGCTTGAAATTTTTTTGGTGAGAATGAACTTGTGGAAAGGTTGTATGGGAGTAAACTAAGTGTGTGTAACATCTCTTTGGATTGTTACAATTGTAAGAATCCATTTTAAACTAAATGATAGTTACTATTTGGTGTATGTTTTTTTCAGCTCAAGGAAAAATGTAACAAGATTAGTGTTAGAGTCGAAGTGAAGGTTATCAGTTTAGGGAAACTAAAGAGGGTTTAAAATATTACATGTGTCATTATTTTGTCTCCATAGTGTTTGAATAATCCTGCAAGTTACGAAACTAATGGTGTTATGTCATATGCCTTTTATGTCCTCTTATTACTATTACACAAAATTCCTATCAAATCCTTTTCTCATGTATTTAAAATTTTAAAAAATGTAAAGATTCATAGAAGTGGAAGATAAAAATACATGATAATAAATACCTTTGTCTATATAAATTTTTGAGTATCTAATGGTTGTTTAAGCAAGATGAAATTATTGAAAATATATAAGCATTAAAGGTATTTTGTGAAATGACTTACAAGAGGGATAGATAGAAATGTGAGGGTATCATTTTCATGGAAAAGTGTGTACTTGAGAGTGAAAGATCACACTTGAAGACCTAGTTTCAGATATGAAATTTCAAGTACAAATATGAGATAGGAGAAGTAACTAAGGTCAATAAAAGGAATAGAAGAATGTTGAAGAGATAGTAGTTGATAGATAAAAATGAGGTGATTTGAGAAGAGTAATAAGAAGAATGAGTATGAGAAGTAGTGATGTGCTTAATTTATTAAAAATAAGAATTAGTTAATGAGAGGAACTTGTAGGTGCATATTGAAGAATAATGAGCATATTGAAGGAAAAGGTGTTCTAATAATGAAGAGTTTGTGATGCAAATAGTATAGCCATACATGGGATTAAAGGTTTATGAATGTGCATGCATGATTAGATCATGCTTCAAGTCTTGTGACGAAATATGTGAGTTTAGTGTAGACAAGACATTGAATATATAGCTGATAGGCCTTGTATGAAAGAAATTTAAAGCTGACTAATGAATGAGAAGAGAGATGAAACATAGGATATATATCATGGGAAGTGAGATAATTTAGAGGTCACCATCAGTTGTGTGAGACAAAAAAATCAAGCGCAATCAAACCGTGGAAACCTATAAGTTACTGACCTAGCATGTGGGAAGTTATTGCTTCCCTGTAAGTTTAAGATTACTAAAGGTCAGTTGTTACTGGACTAAAGTTGGGAGTTGAAGCTTCCAGGAAATTTGAAGCTTGTCAAATACTAAGTAGTATCTTGGTCAAATTTCTATAGTTGCAGCTCCATGATGAGTAGAAGATCAACTTTGAAATCGAGTGTAATAAATACATGACATTCTTTTTCTAAGCCTAGTTTTTTATTTCAATGGGGTTTTTCCCAATTTGGGTTTCCCCATTAAATATTGTATTTGTGTGCTATATCTCACTATTTGTTTATGGATGTTGATTTGGTTTCATCAACACTATTTTAACAAATTGAATAGTTTTTAAAGTTAGAAAATACATTGATTCACTCCCCTCTTAGTGTCCTAGTTTTCAACAATTGGTATTAGAGATTGGTCCTCTTGAATCAATTTTAATAGCTTGGAGGTGATCTTGAAGACATAAACATGGGTTCATTAGTAGAATTAGTGTTGAAAAATAAGTATGAGATTTCTCAAGCCCTTATAAATAATTTAAAGACATAAATCAATCTCATCGAAGATAATAATGTCCAAGAAATAAATGATATGGACTCATTTATTGATAAAGTTTCAAAGGCCTTGAGAGACAAAGAAAATTATTACCTTAAACATGAAGAAGAACTAAGGAATTTGAAGGTTGAGTTGGAACAAGCCAGTGACAACCATGATGACTTACATAGAAAACAAAGGCCTCTAGTGAAAAATCAGATTTGGTTGTCAAAAATGATGAAAATCAAAATGAATTAGAGCATGAGCTACGTTAAGAAACTATCAAGCCAAGATTGAAGAATGTGAGAGATAAAATGCAAAATTAAAGACCATAAGAGAGGAACTAGAAAAATTAAGGCAAAGTGAATTAAGGGCAAAGTCAATTCATGTATCCAATGAGGATGTTTACGAGACCAAGAAGGAAAAAAATTACACAAAAGGACCTTTAGAAAATACAATGTAAGGATATTTTCACGTAAGTTTCATGAAATTTGAATTTTGTGCAATTTTTTTAGACATAGATCTAAGGCTGCATCAGTAAGGTAGATAAAGAAAAGCCATGGAGAAAGCGTGGTCTTGAATATGAAAAGAATATAGTTTGTTTCAATTGCAAATAAAAATGTCACATAGCCAAGTACTTTATAAAATAACCTTTAAGTCAGTTTTGGGAAGAGGAAGTATCGGGAGGCAAGAACTAGGTTGTGTGCTTTAAGCTGTCATAGACAAGGGAATTTTTCAGCTTACTATCATGAATCTCCTAGATATAGCTACAAGAGGAATACATTCAAGAGGTAGGAAAAAAATGTATTCAAGGTAAAGGAAAAGTCTAAGGATGATAGAAAATCATATATGGTTCAAAGAAACAATGAAAAGAAGAAATTCAAATTAATATGAAAAGTCAAGGAAACCAACTTTAATCTTGAAAAGGTAAATAATGATAAGTAACTATCAAGGTTAGATGATGAAGATAATCAGCTATTAATTACATTCACGTGAGAATCTAGTTCAAACAAGACACTAGGAGGTGATGAAAAATACAAGAAGGAAGACAACTCTAGTGCAAGGATTTAAAAACTTCTTCCTCAATAAGTGATAGAGTAAGTGTATGAGTTGAAACATGTATGTTTATCAAGAACTCAATCATAAAGTGATATCTTAGGTGATGTGATTGTCACATCAAGGAATTCATCCAAGAATACTAACAAGGTCATAATAACTAGAATGGAAAGAATACTAACAAGATAAGGCGGATGAGGATGACCTCACTCTCGTGGAATTCCTTACTAAGATGAAGGCTGGGAAATGCAAAAATGTGGGGGAGGATTCTGGTAAAGAAATGGGCAAGGATGGTCATGGGGAAGCGAGAACCTCAAGAAAAATAAATTGGGATGGTAATTTAAAGGGTTTCAAGGATTTGAGTAGAAAGGTCCAATACTTAGAAGGGGTGCTTCAGGTGATGGAGGAAACCAATGTTGGTTAAAGGGAAACAATGTTGGATGTCATTAATGCTTCTAAGAAAATTGTCTCTGCTCAGGTGAAGTCCAAGCAGAAGTTTCTGGAGCTAGAAGACTAGGTCAAAAAGTTGAGTGATAGGTGTAAGGGATGGAGCACGGCAAAGTAGAAGAAGGAAGCTGTAACTTGTGCATCAGTAGCTTCAAGGATGAGCTGGAGGAAGATATTAATGTCAAGGGTGTTGAGGGTGATGAGATCAAAGACAGTCACGATGGTAGTAGTGAAGGATCTCCAAAAATTAACTAGTGTTTCTGGATTGTTGGTAGAATTTTGGTGAACTTCTACTATTTTTTAGTTTTGGAGACTATTTCTCTTTCTCTCTAGTTTTTCTCACTTTGGTACAAAGTCAGTTCTTCATTGTAAGAGTTAAGCATGTTTAACTCCTTTCTTGGACTTTTCCATTTCCTTCTTGTTCGTGGGTTTCTATTCCTCGTCTTGTAATGGCCCTTGGGAGCCAATCCCTATTTTTACCTTATCTAATAAAAAAATTATTCATGTTACTTTGATGAATTTCTCCTATTTTAAGGTGATCTGACACTATGGTATGCCTTATCTAGGATTCTAGAAATTATATACTAGCTAAAAGAAGCATGGTATACTCTTCATTTTTCTATCAATATACCAATAAAGTGTTATTCATAATGAAATTGAGTGAGTTGGTCAAACCTACTTTGCTGAATGAAGGTTGAAGTCGTTTGTTGTTGATTAGAGTCTCCATTTAGTTATTAAGTTATGTCGTTTTTAAGCATTTTGTCTTGCTCCATGTTAAAGGTCTAGTAATTGTTGAATGTCTTGAGTTTCTATTAATTATTCATAAAGAGAGATGATTGATAATAGGTTCTAAGGCTTGTATTTGTGTTCTTAATGATTTCAAGAGTTTCTTAAAGTAATAAAAGGATCCAAGAGAGTATAGAATTGGAAAGAGAATGTCTTGAGTCAATTTTTAGTTATCCTATTGAAATAAGAACCAAGTTATTTTTGAGTTCTAATGAGCATTTCAATTGAGTCAATATTGTGTGGTTATTTAACAACACATGGTCAAGTGTCAAATTATGTTGTCAAAGAACAATCAATTCAAAAGGAACAAAGAGTGTCTATATTTCCAAAGAAAAGGAAGGAATCAAATATGTAAACTCATTTATATGTGTTGTTGTGCAAATATGCAATAAGGAAATTGACAATTTCCAAGCACGACAATGATACCCCAATGTTAAATTTTTCAAGTCCCATCATTCCAAGACACCTCGGGTCTATCCAATCAGTCCAAATGACCTCCTAAATAATTTTATCTCATCCCCCTAGGTGATTTAGAGAATTCTATTCATTCTCCTAGGTTATTTTAAGGATTTCTGAAAAGATACTATCTTCTGGCAGTATTGGGAAGGGTTATCGCTGGCCTTCCGAGGACTAGATCAACCCCTTAGGGTGAAATGGAAGGGTAAAATTCAACATGGAGGTGAATTGAATACCTTAAAACATCATGGAAATTATTTTGGAAGGTGGGAATTTTTGAGAAACTTGGAGCAGTTTGAGAAAAATTAGGGTTCACAAGCCTAACAGTACACATGCCTAAAACAACTGTTGGGCTTCACAAGATGATTAAGGAGCTTTGGATAGAATTAGAAGGAAAAAAAATACCTCTAGAAAGAGGATTAAAATACATACATGATGGTGAAATCATATTTTTCACAAAACCTTGGCACATAGGATTAGCGGGCGTTTTTATCGAGTACAAATACGGTCTCAAATCACAAATCTACTTTTTCAAGGATGAAATGAATGAATAAAGACATGATACCCCACCATTGGATTAAAAAGGCTGATTCCAATCAGGATTATATAAAATTTCACCAATAAATTCCACCATGAGCTCAAGTTATCTTATTTCTAAGTTGCCCTCTCAAAGGCAGTTCAGGACTTAGTCATTTTTCGGGAGGACATGTGTTAACACCAGAGCTGGCAGATTTCATGTCCTCAACATCCATGAGGTTAGGTACACCAACCATTTAAAAATGATCCCATCCCCCATATGAACTCTTGGACCCTCATGTGACCTCCATACTTGACAGTTCAGCCCACAGGTGCATTTTTGGAGCGTCCACTCCCTGTCGTCGGATCAAAATCCACATGTCAGCTCCAGGACCACCATGGAAACTGATTTCCCTAAGGTGAGGGATGTTAGACATTGAAAATGTGCACAGCCCCTATGGGGATCCTTTTTAACATCCATTTGACCTCTATACATGACAGATTCAACCCCAGTGCATTTTTAGAGCATCTACTCCCGTCATCGATCAAACGCCACATGTCATCTCTAGGAACACCAAGGAAACTGATGTCCCTTATGTCCCTAAGGTGAGGGACATCATACATGGAAAAATTATCCCAGCCCCCTATGGGGATCCTTTTTGACATCCATGTGACCTACTTTCAGCTCTTAGTGCTTTAAAGAAGCTTTTCTCACCTTCATTCCCTGTCATCGGATCACCGCCATGTGTTATCCTCTTGACCACCATGGAATTTTATATCCCTCACATCCCTAAGGTGAGGGAAATAAAGCATGGAAAAATTCTCCCAAGCTCCTCCTCTTATATTTTAAAAATTCAAAACTCTAACCGCTCGTTCGGTGCTTCCACTACTTCCACTCCCTGTGCATAGACAAAATTCATCCTTCCTCTCGCAACTTGCTTCCATCACTTTGCCATTTCAAATTCTCAAACCTGCTTAAATAAAACAATGAAACACATTTCCCACAGTGATGTGCATGTCTAAGAAGGATTTTTTTCAAAACAAGGAGAAACAAATAACGAAAGGAAGAAAACAAAGTGAAATCTCTATAGCCTAAAAACAGAGATCTAAAGAAATATTGCAAGTACGGGTGCATGAAAAAATGAACCATTTGTTGTAATTCATTCCTCTATCTAGGACCATAAAAATACGCCTTCAAAATCCCCCCTCATGTGATAGAGCATCACAAATGAAGAAATATCCTTTTGGCTCAATGTAGAAAGAAGCGGGATTTTCCCGTCAAATCGGTTCTGGATCAAGTAAGATCACATGTGAAGCACGGAAGAAAAAAACCACATAAAAATATAATTTTCTTTGCAAATGGAGGAAAACACAAGACCTACAATTTTGAGGTCCATTAATGCTTGTCGTACCCGGAAGCACTACTAGGTCTGAAAATTGAAACTTTAAAATCTCCTATGCAAGCCCGAAATTTGAGGAGAGGGGCGATATCGGAAAAAAACCATATCAAAAATCTTTGTTACGTGTCAATCGACCTCCGTAATCAAAATTTCTAAAAATAGTAGGTCTACTACATAGAACTGTTATTTTGGGAAATCCATCGATAGAAGGACCTTCGAAGGAGGCAAAGACATCGGGAGTGCACTACAACTGAAAATTCACCGAATGGGCATTTTGGCACTTACTCAAAATAGAAAGTAGGAGAATGAGAACATTCTAAAAATAGAAAGTTGATCCGGAAGGAATGAGGAACACAGGAGAAAGAGGAATCAATGTCACAACACTCGGTAGAAGTTCTAGGGCCTTGTTTTTTTACACTTACTAAAAATGGTAAATTGCTTTTTCTAAGGGAGACATAAAGCCAAAGTGAATGGGTAAAAATCTGGCACACCCCTTCACCTATGAGTATGATGTGGAAGACATCGATGTCTTGTGCATGGACCGAACGACCTTAGGAATTGCATGGCCTCCAAGGACCAAAGGAGGATTGAAGAACATATATTCACAAGTGGCTTATTCACCTGCACACGGGACACCCAAAGTGTCCAGTAAAGAGTCTCAAGATATTCGTAGCCTACTCTTTCCACTATGATCCCGAGACACAAGCCATCTGAGATGACAATGGTACAAAAATGGTGGTAATCAGCCTAAGGACCATTTTGATATCTCTATAGATACCAACATCCCCAACATGGTCTTCATCTTAAAGGAAAGATTCATGCATGATTGGAAAAAAATTGATTCATATGTCCAAGGAGTAGCACTCAACTCAAGGTTAAAAACAGAATAAATCCTTTCAAGATGCACAAGAATCAACCAAGGTGCGAGTTCTAAGAAGTATATTTTGATGTCATCACTTTCCTCAATAGAGTTATGGGTGAATCAAGTGCAAAATATTTCAGGATTGGAGGACCCTTTAAATCGACGATATGTGAAGGGAAGCAGAGAATTGACTTGGGGTAGATCATTTGCAACCGCTCCAATTTCCCATGACAAATAAGTTCCACATGACTTCTTACCTAGTTTATCTCCTCATAAGTTAGAGATCATTAAAGGGATTGGATCTCACACATAACTTTGCTTTTAAGGTACCTACATTTGATATTATTCCATAGGTTCTAATGGAGGATAGAAATAGGCATTTCACCTGTGTGAATGATGCGTTCACCATGTACGTGGTTCAAAGATTAGAAGGGGATCTTGAAACTATGATGTCACTAAAAGAGGCATCCCTAATTAAGGAATACGGATTGTACTTCATACAATTCTCAACATTCTCCTACATACGAGTCACAGTTTCGACCAAACACCACTAAAACTACCTAAGTACCTCAGTGACCAGATTGTGTTGTTCAAGCTCTGTAGGTAGATCATTCAAGTAAATAACAATCTTAGAAGTAGGAGAAAGAAATTGATTTCATTCCCTATATCTCTAGGGGAGTTCATGTGTAAAATCTCAAATGATGCATCTCACCTGGAGGCCACTTTAGCACATCTGATTTTGCATTCCTACATCGCCAGGCCTAACTTTGACATCCGAGAAGATCCTGACTTGTTCTATGTCCCTGAACTGCAACATGAGCAGCAATTCGAGGACTACTTGGCCAACTGTATTGATTTGAGTTTGAATTACGTAAAAAGGACCACATGAGGATGACAATTAGTGAGATGAATAAATTTCAAGTTCTCTTGGTATGAAGACATCTTGCATGATTATGGGACAAAGATGTATGATCCTAAGTACGTAGTAGTCCAGATGTCTCCAATGCCCCAAATCAATTGGAACGTTCGTAAATCGGAGATATATTACAACAAAATAAAAATGTGGTGAGGATAAGGAGGAGATAGTTTTGGAAGAAGAGGACTATGTTCATTCGGTCACGAGGAATTTCCCAAGCCGTAACCAAGCTTCACATCATTCATCCTCAAAAGTGGTAGAGGTGACTTCCATCTCTAAAAACTCTGGTGTAAGTTCAAAAGGAAGGCCATGGAATAAGAAACTTCTCCCATGAGAAGACACTAAGAAATTAAGGGAAGGGGAAGGTTCATTGGCATCACCGTAGGAGGAAGATGTGATCTTAGTGATGTAAATAGAAAATCTAATAGCAAATGCACATGTGAACGATGAGTACATAGTTCACGATCCAATATTTCAACCATATCAAGAGGTCTCACCTCTTGTTGACACCAATGCCCATCTCATTCAAGGCTTGCACCCTCCTTCGAACAAAGAATGGTTGGTGTACCACATGAAGCATGACTCTGACAAGATGTTTCCATGGATGCGGGAAATGATCATCCTCAACAATCAAACTGTGTAATATGTAGTATCCCCGATCTATAAACAATTGTCTCGTTGGTTAAAGAAAAAAGGTTAAGAAAGATTATATAGACAACATCTCAATTCTACGGTGGGGATATAGCTAATTAGTACATCAAAGTAGCTTGACCAAAAGTAATAGAGCCATTGGA
Organism: Taxus wallichiana var. yunnanensis; assembly: GCA_018340775.1. Lineage (NCBI taxonomy): Eukaryota > Viridiplantae > Streptophyta > Pinopsida > Cupressales > Taxaceae > Taxus > Taxus wallichiana. Next base: position 515,778,558 of record CM031237.1, on the reverse strand, counting down.
TGAGATGGCACCAGGTGACTACAAGATGAGCATGATCCGATTGGTACCAATGCATCGATGAGGAGATTTTCACATATACCAACAATCTTCTACTCACATGGTGGCAAGGAATAAAGACTATAAAGAGAAGATTGAGGTACTAGAGGAAAAAGTATAAACTCTTTCATCTTATGTACAACACCCAGTGGAACAAAGCACTATAACACTTCATATTGAGAAATTGGTACCCATCAATATCTTTGATCCAAAATCCATCGAAGAATCCATGACCTCACGATGCGGGGTGAGCAGATAATGAATGGATCAACTCAATCTCTGAAAAAGGGAAGCCATCACTCTAAGAGGTAGTCAATATCTTTGCATACATGTGCACCATGGCCAACAGAACACAAGAACTCAAATAGGATGTGGGGAAAGAAAGAGATTACTAGGAACCTTTGGGACCAGTAGTGAGTGAGATGAGCAACGTCCATCACGAGGAGTTGATAAAAAAATAGGTCTTTAAAACTCCTGCAGATGACTTGACATGTGTATTTGTGAGGGCCTTAGCAATCAGATTTGAAGCAATCAATTGGGCCTTTGTAGAGCTAGAGGAGAAATAAGAACAAGCATATAAGTTGTAGGATAGTGTAAATTAGAAATTTCAGAAACTAGGACTACCTGCAATGAGTGAACATACAACTGTTGTTGAGTTTATCAACACTTTGTAAGAATATGTCAAGAAAGGGGTGAGAAACCCATTTTCCTTCACTAAGGATACTCTTGAATTCTTCTTAGAGATCTGAGCCTCCATTGCACTTATCATAGAAAAACATTCATCATGGTTTGGGAAGTGCAAGGACATCAATAGTGTGACCGATGTATGGACTGAAACTTTGAGCTGCATTTGCATCCCTTGTGCCAAAAAAGTAGAACCAGTAGTAGCTCGTTACAAACAAGAGCTTGGAAAGATAGAAGCCTTCTCAAGATCAGAGAATGGAGAGAAGTCGAGAGCAGAGCCAATTCCACCATAGCACTTCATCCTTTAGCATAATTCTTCTTCTTCTTCTTCCTCTTCTTTCTCTCTCTCTTCTCTCCTCAATGTTATATTTTTACATTGAGGGTTGCACTTTTAATATGACTTAAGTGACTTTGGAAATATAATGTAACTTTAAGTCACCTTGCTATTATAAAAGGGACTTAAATATTTAAAGTGGAATATGAAAAGTCTTAAGTCATATTAAGGTATTCAAAAATTCACCGGGAAGATGAAGAGTTGCCTCTTGTCCTATAAATTGTAATAAGCTTCTCATTTGAGTATCTTCTAAAAAGTCTTTTGAATTCTATCTTCTAAATATTATTAGATGTTGGAGATTTTTTTTCTGAATTTGTGAGAGAGATATCCTTGTGAAGAGAGAAAGAGATAGAATTTTTCTTCCATTTCTCCCACCAAAAAATGTCTTCTACTTCCCATTCTACATAAAAAAATTCTCAAGATTCAATAAAGGAAGAAGGAATTTTAGCCTCTTTGATTGAGTATTTTATTAGTAATTTGTGTTCATTAATCTCTATTTGGACTTGTTGTTTTGCAGATTTGTTTTCTTCTTAAATTCAAGTACATGTTTTGAAAATTTTGGCTAGTGTGTACAAGTCTCGATTTTCTACTTGCAACATTAGTTTCTCCTTTCTAAATATTATCACTCCCTTTATCTCATTCGTAGAAAATTCATCCCTTATAGATACCTACAAGAATTCGCCACAAGGTCGGTGGATTTCCCTTGTTGGATCTCCGACCGAAAGGCCACTGGGATATAAAACTCATTTTTTACTCACGCATGCACATACGGTATTGCCGCACGGTTAAGTAGAGGGACTTAGAATCCCAAAGCGTTGGTAAGATAACCACCAATTTTTCCCCAAAAAATTTTCTTACCAAAAGTTTATTTCACCCACCATGGGGTAGATTTAGCAGCATCTACACTGAATACATTTGGAAGGTCGAAAAATACAAAAAAATCAAAAAATTCAAAATTCAAAAAGAAAAATTTCTGGAATTTGAATATCTATATGAGCCACATGGATATTATGGGAAATCCTCCTCTCAAAAGACCTGAATTTCTCTTCCACATCCAAGAGGAAATTTCTTCATATTTGAGAGAAGCTATCTGGCATAATAGACAAAGTGTTAATCACTATTTCATTGCCACGAGAATTCTCGACCTTGAAAAAGAACGCGCTACTACTGAATTAGAGAGGCAAAGATGAATTCTAGAACCACAAAGAAGAGAATATATTTTCAAAATAGTGGATAGAAGATACACCTAGAAATAAAGACAAGGAGGAAAAACGACCCCACTTTTGAAGAGCTTCAAAGAAGATAAGAGCTGCTTAGAATTTCAAGGTCTCCTTTTCATTAAGCAACTGGTCACGTTGGGAACTTGAGTGTTTCCAATCATTTAGATGGTGAAGTTCCATACATAAAAAATAACCTTGAAGATTTCACTAACGTGGAGATAGAAGAAGAAGCTAGAGAAAGAGAAGCAAGAACCAAAGAATAAATAAGAGCTCAACTTGAAGAAATTGAAAGAATTCAAGCCGAGGTGGATGAAAGAGCAGTAGTGGAAGCCGCAGCCTTAGCAAGGTTGGAATCTAGAAATAGAAATAGAATGGGGGATCGTGATTGTGAGTGTGAACATGATTTTGAGGCCCGTAGGCCTAATGTACCATGGGGAGGAAACAACGATCCACTTTCTCTTCATTAACTACTCCATGAGCTACCAAGAGGCTCAAGAAAAAAAATTCCAAAATTTAGAGGGGATAGTTCTCAACTCCACAAAGAGCACGTAACAACATTTATCACCAATTGCGGTGTATTGGGTGTTGAGGATGAAGATGTCTCAATCTCGGCTCTTTGCTTAGTCACTTCAAGAAAAATCTACCGAGTGGTTCTACATGCTACCCCCGAGGTTTGTCACCTATTGGGAAGATATAAGAAGTGCATTTGAACATAGGCTAAAGACCACATGAGATTGTCAAGATCTCATTTTCCAATTGGTAACAATGAATAAATAAACCTATGAATCAATGGGGCACTTCATAGCAAGATATAATAGAGTTATAAGAAGAATCCCTCGAAGATGTGGTTACCTCCTAAAAATAATTTGAAGATATTCTTCATCAGTGCCTTACCATCAGAAGTAGGCTTCTTCCTTAGAAGAAACCAACCAAGAACATTGAGGGAAGCTCAAGATCATGCAATAGAAACCGACAATTTTCTAATCTTGTGCAGTAAAGTGAAAAGCCCAAATGGAAATCAAAAAGGGCAAAATTCAAACTTAGTCACCACAGACTCCAATGTTCTAAAAATGGAAAACGAATTGGTTTCCTTAAAGAAACAACTATCCTGAGATCTCAATGTGGAATGCTCCAAGAAAACCAGATCCTCCCAATAGATAAAATATTGCTCCACCTCCTCGTCGATTGCTCTCGATGCACCACTAGTCAATGTTGTCTCTGTGACTCTAAAGAACCAAAGTGGAGGAAGTGAAAATTGAAGAACTGAAGAAGAAAATGTGGAGGACAATGAGAATTATCTTGAGGTTAAGGAAGTTGATGGTGATACACATAATGGCCTAATTGAGTAAATTGATGATGAAGGTGATGATGATGAAGAAGATCCAAGTTTCTCATGTGTTTTTTTCACTGCGTACATAGGTCCAAGAAAGGTTCTTCATCCTCAACGGCTACGGTAAAGGATAAGAAGAATAAAGAAGATTCTCCTCCGGAGCTCCCAAAAATTAAATCATCAGCAGATCACCATTACCACCTTCTATGGAGATGGCCAAAGAAAACCAGACTCACTAGTTGTTAAGGATTAGACTACTATACCAAGTAATTCATCTAATCCTTCTCCCAGCTCAAAGGTTACTAATAATAATTCTCCTTCAAATATTGTTCCTACAAAAACATCTAGGTTCCATCAAAACCTACACCCTCACCCCCTTCCAAGCTAGTTGTTACACCCATGAAGGAAAATTCAACACCCAAAGTAGAAAATCCATTACCATGTAAATCTTCCATCATTCTCGAACCTCTTCCTCGCCCACCATAACCCCATTTGACTTTGTGGGACACGCAAGAAAAAATAAAGTCCAGCTCTTAGAAATAGAATACCTACAAAATCATCCTTCCCAATTTGATAGGTTCATTGATGTAGTCTGTGGCGGTAATCCTATAACCTTAGGTCCAAGTTCCAAAGGCTTACTCCCCACACCATCCACACCACCTTCTCAAAACATGCTAGCTTTCGGTGCCTCTAAAACCAACGGGGTTGAAACTTTCTATCTATCACTTCTCATTAAACGAGATAAATAATGTATCATAGATTCTAAAGCCTTAGATAATGTGATGCCCGTCAAAGTTACAAATTCTCTGGCCTCACCTTGACCTCGAGAAAATGGAACCTACTATTTAATGGAATCCAAAAATTTCCATTGGTAGGAAGAATAAAAATGCACATGTAGCATTAGCTGATTTTCTAGACAAGAAACTTATAACCATCCTGGTGGCGAGACATCCCAACCTCTTTTGGCATGCTATGAACCGAAGCTTTTGTAGAGACTTGGGTGGAGATGGACTGGTCATTTGCAACTAATGAAATTTGAAGAAGTTTCTTCCAAAGGAGAAAGATGAAGTTCACAAGACGCAAGTCTAATGATCCAAAGACGAACATCCTTTTTCCAGATAGTGGGCTAGTAAAATACTTCTTCACATTGGAAAAAATGATAACTTTCCACTTCTTATGGAAGAGGGAGAATATCAAGTTTGGATGATGGAATTTGATGGTAGTCATTCCAATGTTGGTTCAAGAGCAGGCGTAGTGTAGTACTCTCTTCTCGGTGAATTGTACCCATTTTCCCACAAGCTGCAATTTGATAATACGAATAACATGGCATGGTTTGAAGCTTTCCTCTTAGGCATGGGTGTGGCTAAAGATATGGAAATTAAGAGGTTGAAATCCGAGGTGATGCGGAAGTGATAGTAAAGTAATTCCAACAACAATATCAGGTGAAAAATCCAAGACTTTGGCATTATAGAAATAGAGTATGGAACTGCATAGAATCTTTTGATGCATTTTTCATTGAAGCAATCCCAAGGGAAAAGAATTAAAAGGATGATTATTTTGCAGTATCTTCTTCCCTAGTGACACCCCATCCTTCTTTTGGTAAAGACAAGGTTACCATTGAAATGGTATTCAGGCCTAGTGTACCAGATAATGCAAATCATTGGCAAGTCTTTAATAATGATAAGAAAATTCTAGAATTTTTGGAACAAAGGGATAATTCCAATAATCTCTTCTTTGAAGGAGGTGAAAATCCACACCGAGAAGGAGTTTCAAGAAGAGAAAGAAGGAATTGAAGGGATTAATGATGAGGGAGTGATCAAATTTAAAGGGAACAAAATTCCAAAAGGTCTAGTTTCTTTAGAAGACCTCTTTGACACATATGAAAAATTCATTCAAGAGAAAGAAAATCAATCTTCTCAAAGTGCCCTCACTGATTTTGATAAGGAAAACATCGGCACCCCGGAGGAGCCCAGGATGGTCAATATTGGAAAATGTTGTTCACCTTAGGAGAAGAGAAGGTTTGTTATGTTACTCAAGAAATATTCATTTGTTTTGGCCTACTCTTATGATGAACTCAAATCCTTCCAACTGAAGGAAATGCATCACTTTATCCCTTTGAAGTAGGATGCTAAGCCATTTAGGAAAAAAAAAATGCCATATAACCCAAAGATTTTTGATACCATCAAGGAGGAGGTAATGAATATGCTCAATTCAAGAATCATCTTTCCCATCCACCATTCGACATGGGTGGCCAACATTGTCTTGGTCCAGGAAGAATAATGGCAAAATAAGAACATGTGTAGATTTCCACAACCTAAAATAGGGATCATTAAAAGAAAATTATCCTCTCCCTATCATGGATCACATTCTATAAGAAGTCACCAGATCTAAAATTATTTCATTGCTTGATGGATTCTTAGGATATAATCAAATGAAAGTAGTGGAGGATAATCACACCAAGACAACCTTCACAATGCCCTGGGGCACTTTTACCTATAGCAGAATGCTCTTTGGCCTAATAAATGCAGTAGATACATTTCAAAGGATGATGGATTTGGAATTCAAGGATTTAAAACATTGCATTTTCATATATCTTGATGATCTCATGATGTTTTCAAAGAAGAGGGGAGATCATATTCATCACTTGGAACAAGTACTTGTCAGGTGTAGAAAACATGGCATATCACTAAATCCAATAAAGTGAATTTTGGAGTCACGAAGGTAAGTTACTAGGGAAAATTGTGAATAAACATGGAGCACACATTGATCCTAAGAGAGTATGATCCATTCAAGCATTATCTCTACCCACAAGAAAGAAAGGAGTTCATTCATTCTTCGGAAAGGTGAATTTTCTTTGTTGCTTTGTTCCTGAGTTTGCTGAATTGACAAAGCACATCACCACCATGATGAAACCCTAGGAAAAATTCAAATGGAGCAATGAAGGGAAGGAAACATTTGAAGAAATAAAAAAATCCATTGTTAAGGCTCCGAATCTTGTGTCTCCATATTTTAATAAAGAATTCATCATGTATTGTTATGCATTAGAACATACACTCTCCATTGTTCTTGTTTATAAAAATGATGAAGGTGTGGAAGCACCTATTGCTTTCATGAGTTGTCCATTGAAAAATCATGAACTAAAATACATCCAATTGGAGAAGCATTCCTATGTAGTGGTTAAGGCTGTAAAAAAATTAGGTTTTACATCCTCAACTCTCATACGATGGTGATGGTCCCTGGCAAAGCGGTGAAATCAAGTCTATCTTAACATAGAAGGATCGAGGAGCTAAAAGAGGAAATTAGATTGTGAAGACTCAAGAATATGACTTGGAGATTCGACCTGCAATTCCTAAAGATGAAACACTCAAAGATTAACATGGTGAAGAAAATTGTGCTTGCTCAACTTTTCCTAAAACCATCCACAAGCTCTCTTTGTAACCACTACTGATGAGTGGTATACTAATATTTCATATTACTTAAATCATGGAGAATGTCCTCCCCATCTTGACTATTAAAAAAGGAGAACAATCAAGCTGAAGGAAACAAATTTTGTAACTGGAATCACATGCTTTACAAGAGAGGTCCGGATGGATGCTTCCTTAGGCATGTAGATAAAGAGAAACAAGAAAAATTTCTTAAAGCATACCACAACTAAGCATGTGGTGGAAATTTTTCAACGATGGTCACTACACACAAGATCCTCCAAGGAAGGTATTATTGGCCCACCGTATTTGTAAACACTCGATATTGGGTTCTAAATGTGAAGCATGCCAAAAATTCATTGGGAGACCACAACTTGTTGCACTACCACTCATGTCAGTTGTTATTAAAGAACCATTTTAGTAGTGGGGGCTAGACTTCATTAGTGTTCTAAATCCTCACTCAAGCATGGGGCACACCTATATGCTCACGAAAATAGATTACTTAACAAAGTGGGTGGAATCCATTTCAACCAAGTAAGCTAATACCGAAATAGTATGAAACTTCATCGAGGAGAATATCATAGTATGTTTTGAGTGCCAAAGAATATTGTAGTAGATAACACCGCCTATTTCTCTTGAGGAGTTAACTGATTTTCTCTATGACTACAAAATCTCTCTATCTCATTCTTCTGACTACTATCCACAAGGAAATGGATAGGCCAAATCAAGCAACAAGAACATCATGACCATCATCTGCAAGCTTGTAGACGAGAACCAAAGGAATTGGCATAAAAAATTGTATGATGCATTCTGGGCAGACATGATCACTTGCAAGAAGGTAATAGGTATGTCACCATTCCAACTATTTTATGGATTCTAAGCATAAATTCCCCTCACAATCAAGATGCCATCTCTCATGTTGCTATAGGGAATAGAAGATGGGTAGTACAAGGATTCCATTAACAAGAGAATCCTATTTCTTGAGAAGCTATAAGAAAATAGACTCGAGTGGTGGATCGAATCAAAGAACACCGGTTGAAAGTAAATAAAATATTTGATAAAAAGGCCAAAGTAAGAGAATTCATAGTTGGAGACTACATCCTACTATGGGACAAGAGAAGGAAACCAAAATGAAGCCATGGAAAGTTTAATTCATTATGGCTCGGCCCATTCCAGATTTGTGAAGCTTGCAGTGAGAATGATTTTCTACTCTCATAGTTGGATGGAACACCACTGGAATTACCTCATAGTGGGAAATACCTAAAATTGTATCATTAGTGAAAGAATATTGTCCCCCACCTTGTACCATAGGTGATTTCTAGGTGTTTTTCCCCTTTTTTGTGTGTGTGTGTGTTTCGTTTTTTCATTTTTGTCTCTGTGTGTGTTTCCTTCTTCCAATCTTTCTTTCTAGAGGTTGTACATGACTCTACAAGGCCCAATGGATAAGGCATTGGTCAACAAATTATATGGTCTAAGATTGAGATTTTGGATTCCCATGTCATGTCTTCACTACACTCAGTCCATGTCATGTCCCCAAGCTAGAGCCAGTTGTTGTCGTGTAAATGTGCAATAGGAAATTGACAATTTCAAGCATGAAAATGATACCCCAGCGTTAAATTTTTCAAGTCCCATCATTCCAAGACACCCCGGGTTTGTCTATTCAGTCCAAATGACCTCCTAAATATGTCATCTTATCCACCTAGGTGATTTAGATAATTCTATTCATTCTCCCTAGGTGATTTTAGGGATATCTGAAAAGATACTATCTTCTGGCAGTATTGGGAAGGGTTATTGCTAGCCTTCCAAAGACTGGATCAACCCCTTGAGGAGAAAAATAAGGGTAAAATTCAACATGGAGGTGAATTGAAGACCTTAAAACATCATGGAAATTATTTTGGAAGGTTTTGGAAGTTTTGAGAAACTTGGAGTAGTTTGAGAAAAATTAGGGTTCACAAGCCTAGGCAAGACACGGGCCTAAATCGGTAGCTAGGCTTCACAAGATTATTCAGGAGCTCCGGATGGAGTTAGAATAAAAAATAATACCTTCAGAAAGAGGATTCAAATACCTACATGATGGTGAAATCATACTTTTCACAAAACCTTGATGCATAGGATTGGTAGGTTGTTTTTATCAAGTACAAGTGGAGTCTCAAATCATTAATTTTATTTTTAGGTATCAAATGAGTGAATCAAGACATGAGACCCCACTATTGGATTCAAAAGGCCATTTACACTCAGGATCATATAAAATTTCACCAAGAAATTCCACCGGGTGCTCAAGTTATCTTCTTTCTAAGTTACCGTTTCAAAAGCGGTTTAAGACTTAGTCATTTTTCGGGAGGACACGTGTCAAGCACCGGGATCCTCATGCGGGATTTCATGTCCTTGACATCCTTGAGGTCAGGTAAAAACCATTGAAAAATGATCCCATCCCCATGTTCTCTCTTGTACCCTCATGTGACCTCCAGACTTGACATTTAAGCCCCAGGGTGCTTTTTTGGAGCATCCACTCCCTACCATCGGATCAAATGCCACGTGTCAGCTCTATGAACATTGTGGAAACTAATGTTCCTTATGTACCTAAGGTTAGGGACATATGATAATAAAAATTCTCCTAGCCCCCTATGGGGATCCTTTTGGACATCCATGTGACCTCTACACTTGCCAGTTCAACCCCCAAGTGCATTTTTGGAGCATCCACTCCTTGTCGTCAAAAAAAAAATGCCACGTGTCAGCTCCAGGACCATAGTGGAAACTGATGTACCTTATGTCCCTAAGGTGAGGGACATAAAACATGGAAAAATTTTCCCATCCCCATACGGGATCCTTTTTGACATCCATGTGACCTGCTTTCAAGTCCCAGTGCTTTAAAGTAACTTTTCTCACCTTCATTCCCTTTCGTCAGATCGCTGCCATGTGTCATCCTCTTGACCACCATGGAATTTGATGTCCCTCATGTCCTTGAGGTTGGGGACATTAAGCATGGAAAAATTCCCTAATCTCATCCTCTCATAATTTAAAAAAATGAAAAATCTAATTGTCATTCAAAGGCTGCTTCTTAGTGCTTTTGATTGCTTCCACTCCTGTGCACAAACAAACTTCATCCTTCCTCTCGCAACTTGCTTCCATCACCATTTCAAATGCTCAGACCTTCTCAACCCAAAAAATGAAACACATTTCCCATAGTGATGTGTATGTATAAGAAGGATTTTTGTCAAAACAAAAGGAGAAACAAAGAACAAAAGGAAGAAAACAATGAAAATCTCTATAGCCTAAAAATGAATATCCGAACAAATATTACAAGCCGATGCATGAAAAAAAAAAAAACCATTTGTTTCAATTAATTCCTCTATCCAAGACCATAAAAAAACAACTTCAAACTCCCCCTCGTGTGATAGAACATCACAAATAAATAAATCTCCTTTCCGGCTCAATGAAGAAAGAAGTGAGATTTCCTGTCAAACCGGTTGTCGAATTGAAGTAAGATCGCACATGAAGCACAAGAAGAAAAAAACCACATCAAAAATACAATTTTATTTTCAAATGGAGGAAAAAACTAGACCTGCAATTTTGAGGTTTATTCATGGTTGACGTACCTAGAAGCACTACTAAGTCCAAAAATTGAAACATTAAAATCTCCTGGACCATTAAGCGAGCAAGCCTGAAATTTCAGAGGGGTGATATTGGGAAAAAAACCATATCAAAAAACTTTGTTGTGTGTCAATCCAACCTCTAGAAGCCATATTTATGAAAATCACAAGTCTACTACATACGGACTATTAGTTTTGAAATCCATCGATAGAAGGACTGCGAAGGAGACAAAGACATTGGGAGTGCACTACAAAGTGAGAATTCACTAGAATGAGAATTTTGGAACTTACTAAAAATAGAAAGTGAGCCCATGAGAACCTTCTAAAAATAGAAAGTTGATCCGAAGGAATGAAGAACATAGGAGAAAGAGGAATCAAGGTCACAACACTCAATAGAAGTTTCAGGGCCTTGATTTTTCACACTTACTAAAAATGGTAAGTTGCTTTTTGTAAGGGAGACATAAAGCGAAGTAGATGGGTCAAAAGAGGACACACCCCTTTTCCTACGAGTATGATGTGGAATACATCATTGTCTTGTGTATGGACCTGAATGACCTTAAGAATCACATGGCCTGCAAGGACCGAAGGAGGATTGAAGACCATATATTCACAAGTGGCTTGTTCATCGCTGCTGCAAGACACCCATTGTCTGCGTAAAGTCTCGAGCTAGTCCTAACCTACTCTTTCCACTACGAGCCCGAGACATGAACCTTCTGAGATGACAATGGTACAATAATGGTATCCATCAACCTTAGGACCATTTTAATCTCTCTAAAATACTGAAATCCCCCAACATGGTCTTCATCTTAAAGGAAAGAGCCATGCATGATTGGGAAATAATGGATTCATATGTCCAAGGAATAGCGATCGGATCGTGGTTGAAAATGGGAAGAAAACCTTGCAAGGTTCATAAGAATCTACTAAGGTGTGAGTTTCGGAAGGGTATTATGATGTCATCACTCTCCTCAATAGAGTTATGGGAAAAGCAAGCACAAGAGATTTCTAGGATTGGATGGGCCTTTTCATCTTGACATTGACAAAAGGGAAGCAAAGAATTGACTGGGGGTAGATCATCAGTGACAATCTCCATCTTTAATTTCTCCAAGTGCTTATGAAAAATAAGTTCCACATGACTTCTTAGCTATTTTATATCCTCGCAAGCTTGAGATCATTCAAGGGATTGGCTCTCACACTGAACATTGCTTCTAAGGTACCTTCATTCGAGAAAATTCCACAGTTGGCAATGGAGGAGAGAAAAGGCATTTCACCCATGTGAACCATGCATTCACCATGTATGTAGTCTAAATCTTAGAAGGGGATCTTTAAGCTAGGATGTCACCAATAGTGGCATCCCTAATTAAGGAATATGGCTCGTACTTAATACAATTCTCGACATTCTCCTACATACGAGTTGTTGGCTTCACCAAGCTCCACTAAAACTACCTAAGTATCTCGACTGACTCGATTGTATTGTTCACGATCTGCGGGGAAGATCATTCAATTAAATAAGAAGCTTAGAAGTAGGATAAATAAATTGATTTCATTTCCTATATCTCTATGGGAGTTCACGTGCAAAATATCAAATGATGCATCTCACCAGAGGCCACTTTCACACATCTAAATTTTCATTCCTATATCGCTAGGCCCAACTTTAACATCTAAGAAGATCCTAACTCATTTTATGTCCTATAACTACAACATGAGCCACAATTCGAGGACTAATGGGCCAACTGTATTGATGAGTTCGAATTATGTAAAAGGGCCACATGAGGATGACAATCAGTGAGATGAAGAAATTCAAGTTCTCTTTGCTATGAAGACATCTTACGTGATGATGAGATCAAGATGTATGATCCTTAGTACGTAGTAGTCAAGATATCCCCAATGACCCAAATCAATTTGCAACATTCATGAATCACGAGATATATTATAGCAGATTGAAAAGGTGGTGAGGAGAAAAAGGAGCTGGTTTCATAAGAAGAGGAATATGGTCATTAAATCATGACGAATTTCCCAAGCGAGAAGCAAGCTTCACATCATTCATCCTCAAAAGTGGAAGAGGTGACTTCCAGCTCTAAACACTGGGTGTAAGTTTAAAAAGGAAGGCCATGGAATTAGAAAATTCTCCCCATGAGAAGACACCTAAGAAATTCGGGGGACAGAGAAGGTTCATTGGTATCGCCACGAGGAGCAAGATGTGATCTCATTGATGTAAATAGAAAATCTAGTAGCAAATGCATAGGTGAACAATGAGTACATAGTTCATGATCCAGTCTTTGAACCATTACAAGAGGTCTTACCTCTTGTTGACACCAATGCCCCTCTCATTCAAGGCTTGCCCCCTCCTTCAGAATAAATAATGGTTTTTGTACCCATCATTGAGCCTGAATCTGATAAGATGTTTCCATGGATGTGGGAAATGATCATCCTTAACACTCACACTATGCAAAAAGTAGTATCCCCCGATATATTAGCAATTGTCTCGTTGGATAATGAAAAAAGGTCAAGAAAGAGCACACAGAAAACATCTTGATTCTACAGTGGGGAGATAGGTAATTAGTACATCGAAGTATCTCAACCAAAAGTAATCAATCTAGTGGATGAGATGACACCACCTGACTACAAGATGAGAACGATCCAAGGGACCAGCTACTCACGAGAGATATTTGAACATATACCAACAATCTTCTACTTGCATGATGGCAATGAATAAAGAATATAATGATAATATTGAGGTACTAGAGGAAAAAGTATGAACTCTTTCATATTATGTGCAACACCTAGTGGAACCAAGTACTATAACACTTATTATTGAGAAAGTGGTACCCATCAGTAGCTTTGATATAGAATCCATCGAGAAGAACAAATGAGTTCACAATGCAAGGGCGAGCAAATAATGAATGGATCAACTCAATATCCAAAAAGGGAAGCTAGCACTCCAAGAGGTAGTCAATATATTTGCATACATGCGCTCCATGACCAACGAGAATGCGAGCACTCTAAGAGGATGTGGGGAAAGAAAGATATTATCTGGGAACCTCTACAACCAGTAGTGATTGAGATGAGTAACACCCATCTCCACGAGTTGATTGATAAAAAGGTCTTTAAAACTCATGTAGATGACTTGACATGAGTATGGGCGAGGGCCTTGGAAATAATATTTGAAGTAATAAATTAGGCCTTTACAGAGCTAGAGGAGAAAGAAGAACAAGCATACAAGCTGCATGATAATATAAATCAGAAAGTTCAGAAATTTAGAGTACTGCAATGAGTGAACATATAACTATTTTTATTTGATCATCCCTTTCAAAGAATATGTCAAGAAAGGGGTGGGAAACCCATTTTCCTTCACTAAGGATACTCTCAAATTCTTCTCAGATATCTCGAGCCTCCATTTCTCTTATCATAGAAAAGCATTTATCATGGTTTGGGAAGTGCAAGGACATCAAAAATGTGACTGATGGATGGAATGAAACCTTGAGCTACATTCGCATCCCTCATGCCGAAAAAGTAGAACCAGTAGTAGCTCATTTCAAACAAGATCTTGGAAAGATAGAATCCTTCTCAGGATCATAGAGTGGAGAGTAGTCAGAGAGTGGAGCCAAGTCCACCGTAGCAACTCATCCTTTAGCATAATTCTTCTTCTTCTTCTTCTTTCTCTCTCTCTCTCTCTTCTCTTCTCATACAACACTCTCTCTCTTCAATGTTATATTTTTGCGTTGAGGGTTACACTTTTTAATATGACTTAAGTGAATTTGGAAATATAATGTAACTTTAAGTTACCTTGTTATTATAAAAGGGACTTAAATATTTAAAGTGGAATATGAATAGTCTTAATTCATATTAAGGTATTTGAAAAATCATCGGGAAGATGAAGAGTTTCCTCTTCTCCTATAAATTGTAACAAGCTCCTCATTTTAGATTCTTCTAAAAATTCTTTTGAAATTTGTCCTCTAAAAATTCTTAGATGTTGGAGCTATTTTTTCTGAATTCATGAGAGAGATATCCTTGTGAAGCGAGCAAGAGATAGCAATTTTCTTCCATTTCTCCCACCAAAAATGTCTTCTACTTCCCATACTATGTACAAATTCTACTCGAGATTCAATAAAAGAAGAATGAATTTTATCCTCTTTGATTGAGGAGTTTATTTTTTCTTTGTGTTCATTAAGTTCTATTTTGTCTTGTTGTTATTTTGTAGATTTGTTTTCTTCTAAAATACAAGTGCATGTTTTGAAACTTCTGGCTAGTGTGTGCAAGTCTCGATTTTCTACTTTGCAACATTAGTTTCTCCTTTCTAAATATTCTCACTCCCCTTTCTCTCCTTTATAGATAATTCATCCCTTGCACATACTTGCAAGCATTCGCCACAAGTTCGGTGGAGTGCCCCTTATGGATCCCCGTTCGAAAGGCCACCAGGATATAAAACTCAATTTTTACTCGCACATGCACGTACGGAAGCTACACCAATTAAGTATAGGGAATTATACTCCTAGAGCATTAGAAAGATAACCACCAATTCACCCCCAAAAAAATTCTCGCCAAAAATATATATCTACGATTTTAGGTCATCATAATATATTCATATACATATCAAAAGCCTAGTACTGTCAGAGCCTTAAGAAGTTTGAAATGGCTGAGTGTTTTGAATTGGTATTTATATCATAAGAATATCTAAGTGTAAAAATTATAGGTTTTAATCCACACAATAAATCCACCATTGCGGTTGACTCATCATGTACCTAATAAATTATATTAACAATAATATTCATAAAAAAATTGTAATAGAATAACCCAGTAAGTGTAAGGAAAAAAATTGAACCCAAACCCCTTATCTATAGTAGTGGGATGCAAAAATTCAAACTATGGCTAGATCTTAAAGTTATAGCTGCCCACAAAAACTCTTTCAATTTTCAATCTACCTTAGCACCCTCGAAGAAAATATAATCCAAGAAAAATGGTATCAAATCACTTTGAATCACACAAATGTAAAATCAATTTTATAAATGCCCATGAACCAAATTTTAATGAATGGGTATGGATCACAAAAGAGGATTCTAATCTCATCCAACAAAATATGAAAAAAACTAGGGAAATTCCTCCATTAATAGGAATACTTATAAAATATTTCATATAGAGAGGGAAACCTACCTACATGGAGCCACCAAGACAACCTCAGATAACTATTTCTTCATCTCCTTCTCCAACTCCCATAGAATCAAAACCACCACAAAGGTGTAGGAATTCATTCATGAACTAGTTACAGGACCTTCCTTGGTTATCTATGAAGTGTCTTCTACATATAATGTGTAAATCAAGGAAACTAAAATTGAGGATAATTCATTACAAACTACTGAAGAGGTAGACCAATGCTAAGGAGGATCATAACAAGTAGCAACTACAAGTGCACCTCCACAAAAACCTTAGTAGAATTGGATTAAATGAGAAATGAATGCATAAAGGGAGCATCTAGATGTGGTTTCCTAAGAAGAACTTATAATTAATATAGAATTCAACCTAAGGATGGGGAATTTAAGAAGAGTGACAAGGAAGAGGATGTCCACTCAATAGGACTTCATATCATATGAAACCTCTCGGGACTTGTTCTCTCTTACAAAGAAGAGAAAAATAGTGGCTCCCAAGTGGTTGAGTACTAAGAAGACCTATTTTCCTTTACCAAAACCTTGGAAAAATTTATAGTAAAAAGGTTTGAGGAATGCAGGAAAGGAATAAATAATTGGAAACACATAGTAAGGCCACACAGTCCTTGAGAGATTTTGAAATAATGTAGAATAAGTCCTTCTTGACCTATATGATGTGTTCAAGGATATCATTGAAAAAAACAATAAGGAAAATTCGTCCACAAAAACTACCAATGTGTTCATTGATAAAAATGGATTTCATGGAAATAATTCTCTAAGTTATTACCATGGGTTTGGATGAAGGGATCATGTAAGGATCCTATAGTGTTCACAACCTGAATATGTTTTCTTAAGATAGAAATATGCTAATTACACTAAGAATGAACTAAAATAATTGGAGAAGAAAATGATCGGGCTTCACCCATAATTGGATGATATAATTTCAAGGGGAAGCCAAATATTTTTAGAGGTAACTATCTCTCGGGATATTCACATAAATTCAAGAGGTCATAACCATAGAATATTTAATAGAGTTGGTAAAATAATTCATGGTTAAGTTCCATAAGAACATTATAGATCCCAATGGGGAAGAACCAACTAGGTTCATTGATATTATATTCCAAACTAAGGAGAAGATCCAGAAAATAAAGATTCTAAAAGAGATTACATGAAATGTCATATCCTACCAAATATTCCTAATGGACAAGTCTCGTAGGATTTTTAGCAATCCCATTATATACCTCCTCAACCTCGATAAATATTACAACACTGTTGATATTCCTTGGTCAGAACTGAAATGGGGCTCACATAATAAGATCTAGCCCAAAGGGATCCTATTGTAAAGAAATAAAAATAATTATTTATTTAGGAATATTTTATATCCTAGTTACATGCTAAGCCGTAATTCCTTTCATAATAATCCTAAAAAAAGCCAGCTAGGATATTTATGTAAGGTTCGGATGTCTAAATATATTCTTTTAATCCTAAGAAATCATAGTTTGGTAAGGGAGGTAAAGGGAAGGGACTTATTTTGTATAAATATGTATGCTTCCATTTTAAAAAGAGAGGTGAAATTTTTATTAATGAATGTAGGATGGCTTAAATTAGCCCATGTTATTTGAATTTATCTGTTATCATATCCAGCTTTTTTATATTTATTTGTGAAGATTTATTGATGTTGAAGTTATGTTTATGATTTCTTTTTATCTTTAAATTGTGATGTTGCATTTTTTATGAAAATACAATAGTAATTTGTAAATGGACCAATTAAATAGATGTGCATATAAGAAATTTAAATAATCTATTCAAGTTACAACTTGTCTATTGTAATCACTACTCAATGTACTTTGAATATCTCGTATTAGTAACATGATAATGGGTATAAACTAGATTTGATGTTTCGGTAAATATAAGAAAATCATATAATATCCAATTATTCATGATGTTGCAATTTTAATGAATATACAATAGTAAGTTATAATTGGGTGATCAAATAGATGTGCATCTAAAAATTTAAATAATATATTCAAGTTACATCTTGTCTATTGTAATCACTACTAAGATTCCTATGAATCTTTGTACTAGTAAAATGATAATTTGGGCATAAACTAGATTTGATGTTTCTGGTAAATATAAGAAAACCATATAATACCCATTTATTTAGTTTTATTCTCTTAAAACATGAAATATACAATATTTTATTTTTCTCTTTTCTTACTCTTTTGATTTTCTTTTGAATGATATCATTAAGTTAAATTAGGCTTATGATTGCTGCAAAGATTAAGTTGGTGAGAATTTATAGGGAGTTTTGCTTTAAGTATTTAAAATTCCAAAAACCCCTTTGTCAATCTTAAAAGATCAATACCATGCATCTCGTGCATTGATTCATAGCTTGAATATAAAAGAGGACATAAAATTATGTCATTCCCCTCCTTTGGGTGTCTAGTCAAAACAAATCTACAGGAACAAGGAAAAAGATGTTTGTAGAAGGAGTTCCTCTTCATAATTTTTTGAGAAAAGGGGACAATTCGTTACACTAACAAGAACATGTTATTGATATCATAGTTTATATCCATCTTCTCTTAAATTTATTTTAATTTAATCTTTAAACTGTGTATATACAATGGATTTACCAAGAATTATAACTAGGTCCCATGTTTATATTAGATTAGATAAAATTCATGTGGATTCTCACAGAGACCATGTTCTACTAAAGGGAAATAAAATATTCCAAAGGCACCTCCAAGTCCTTATAAAGTAAGTAATTCACCAATTCCTCCCAAATCAGGGAACCCATCTTTCACGGTAGTGCCCATAATGAGTTAGTTATCTAGGTATTTTATTAATATCCATGGTGTTGTCTTTTTTTTTGAAAAAACCCAGAGATGTATATCCTCGTATTAGACTGTTTAGATGGTATTTTCTCTTGAGGAACATATTAGGACCTCCAAATCATCTATAAGGCTTATAAAATGTAATCACTAGTTGGAAAGGTTTCCATGATATATTTGTTTCCTAGTTTCGGACAATCATCAGTCTCACATTCTTATATCAAAGGTTCATCACCTTGAAAATGGATGTTAAATAACCCATTATAGATTTCAATGTCAAGTTCAAAATATCTACATCTTGACTACCAAACCATACAAATCTATAGATGATTTGGTACTAGAAATTTATTAAACTTACTTGGATACCATGACCCCATTCTTCCCGAGCGGCTCCTAAAGCATCAACACCTTAACATCTAAATATATTGAATCCATCGTATTTAATAAAATATTCACCCTCAAGGGTATTTTATCTTTCTTTTCAGAATCAACATCTCAACCAACTTCCTCGGGCTATCTAAAACCTACCAAATCCCATATAAGCACTAGTTCTAAATTTTATTCCCATCGATTACATAGCCCCAAATAAACAACAATGAATATTTAATCCTACACCCCTCATTCATCCACAAGTAAGTGATATTCAAGCCTTTGTTTATGTTAATCATACTAATTCCTAGGTACCAAATAAAGAAAATTCCAAAGGTGAATTAGATTTTATCTAAACAATGGTGAGAAAACTTGGCCAAGACTTCTCAAATCTACAAAGGAAAATGGGAAATACTAGAGAAGGGTGCAGTAATAATTATAATTATCAAAGGTACAATAATAGGTCATTCAATAAAAACAACATAAATCAGGTGGAATCTTCCCAAAACAAAATTCCAGAGATAAATGTTAGTGAAATTACATTACCAAATCGGTGTAGGGTGTGATGAAATTACTTGTATAAATCTGAATATCAACAACAATGGAACACCAAATAAAACAATATTTCATATAAATAATATAAATATGCAAGTATAATATCTTAGCCACTTCGAGGGGAAGTATCCAAACCATACAATAATACTCAAATGCTCAATATGATCATTAACTACTCCTACCTAGCCCTTATATATACGAATCATATGTCATGGCCAAAACAAAGGCTAGCCTTCTAAACATATGAAAGCATAAATGAATAACATATGACAAGAAGATATATTATGTAAGCCATAATTTGCCACTAGATATCCAATATAAGCTATGGGACTAAGGGTGTAGCATGCCCCTCCCCTTTAAAGAAACATTTTCCCCAATGTTGGGAAGCTCTGGATGTTTTTTCAGAAATGCTTCATCCTCCCATGATTCATCCTCAATATTCATATTCTTAAATTGAATTTATCGGGTACTCGGTAATGACTCTGGTCCTCAATATTTTGGTGTGTGTTTGAAGAATAATTTTAGGTTCCAACACGATCCTTCCTCATCCATTTTAGGAAGAAATGACTATGTGAAATTTTTTTCCCAATAAAGTTTTTCAAACAAGAAACATGGAAGGATAGATTTATTTTACTTCCTTGAGGGAGATCTAACTTATATGCCACACTACTAATTTTCTACAACACTCAAGTAAGGGCCATAGTATTTAGGAGAAATATTATTATCCTTATTTTTTATTTTAATGATAACTACTTAAATGGATACAACCATACAAAAACAAATTCACCCTCTTCAAAGTGTTGCTCACTATGATGTTGATCAGCTTGTTGCTTCATATGGTTTAGTTCCCTTTCCAAATTCTCTCTAAAACTAGATAGTACCTAGTGTTGGTGTTGAATGTGATCTAAAAGTTCTCTCACCTTCAATTTTACCTTTGAACAATAGATGAATGATGGAGGATGGTACCTATAAAATTCCAAAAATGGAGACATTTTGGAGGAGGTATGAAATGAATTATCATATCACCATTCTGCAAGTGGAAACCATTGCACAAAATGTTCTTGTTTATCTAAAGTAAAAAATTGAAGATATCCCTCCAAAAATTGATTTACCACCTCAGTTTTTCCATCTAATTGAGGATGATAATATTAACTCTTGGCCAATTGGATACCCAAACAAGAGAAAAAATTAGTCCAAAAATTTCTTGTAAATATTGGATCACAATCACTTACTATAATTTTTGGCATGACATGGATATTTTGAACTGTTTCCATAAATGATATGGAAATTGTACTAACTATGAAAGGATTATCCATGGCACAAAAATGAGCATACTTGGTAACTCTATCCACCACCACCATGATGACATTTTTTCCTGATTTAGGAAATCTGTGATGAAATCCATCAATACCTCTTCCCATCTCTCACTAGGCATAGAAAAGGGTTGAAGGAGACCTGATGTCTTAATGGTATCACCCTTATTATGTTGATACACCTAACATTATGCCACAAATTTTTGAACATCTCATTTCAACCCCTCCTAAAAGAAATCCTTCTTAACTCTATGATAATTTTTCAAGAACCCAGAATGGCCACCTAGTGGAAAAGAATGGATCTTTGAAATAACATGTTGTTTAAGTGTAGAGTTCTTACACAAATATAACCCATATTTTTACAACAATGTATCCCTCTTCCATATAAAATGTTCTAATATGTTTTATCTATCTAGATATTCTTAATGAGAGTATGGTTTACTACATCTTTCTTTCATTCTTCCCTTTCTTGATCTACCCAATCTTCCTTTAGTATAGAGATGGCACATAACAATGCTTCTATGGACTCATCCCTCCTAGATAGAGCATCAATGACCACATTTTCCTTCCATTTCTTATAAATAATCTCAAATTCATACCCCAACATCTTAGTGACCCATTTTTGTTTCTCTTCTAAAGATATTGTTCTAAGAATTATTTCAAACTATCATGATCAATTTTTATCTTGGAGTGTCGACACATCAAGTATGGTCTCCATTGTTTGGTTATATTTAATATTTCCATCATTTCCTTCTCATGGGTGGCCTTCATAATATTATTTCCTTTTAGTTTCCTTCTCTCAAATGATATGGGTTGTCCTTCTTGTATGAGTACTTTGCTCGATCTTGTTTCCTTAAGCATCACATTCAACTATGAAGGTCTTGGAGAAATATAGGGTTGCCAATATTGGAGTGTTGTACATTTCCACCTTCAATTTTTCAAATTCTCTTGAAGTTTCCTCATTCAAATGAAAGGAGTGTTTCTTCAATAATTTTTTCAGCATTGTTGTTATACTACCATAGTTTTTTTACAAATTTTTGGTAGTACCTTGTGAGACCGAAGAAACCTCGTAAATGCTTGAGGGTTCTTAGGACTTCCCATTCCATCATATCCTATATATTTTGAGGGTCCACCTTAAAACCTTGATTAGACAATATTTCCCAAGTATTCCACTTCATGTACCCCAAAAGAAAAATTCAAATGTTGTGAATATATTTGATGTTTCTCTAGGACTTCCAATACTATATTGACATGATGTAAATGTTTCTCCTAGGTTTTTTTTTGTAGATGAGGATATCATCAAAAAATACCAAGAAAAAGTTCTGTAGGAGTGGTCTAAATACAAAATTCATGAAGCTATCAAATGTGGTTAGTGCATTAGTAAGACCAAAAGGAATCAATAGGAATTCATAATTATTTTGATGAGTTATGAAGCTTGTATTATGAATATTTTATTTCTTTACTAATGAATCATCAATGACAGGAATAGGAAATTTACCTTTGATAGTGTACTTGTTAAGCTCTCTACGGTCTCGACACATGCACCATATTCCATCCTTGTAGTGCACCATCACCACTAGAGCATAATAATAACTCGACTCGATGAATAATTCCCATTTCCAAAATTTCATCCACCATCTTCTCAATCTCAATATTTTGCACATATGGGTATCTATAAATCCTTATGTTGATAGGTTGGATACCTATAATTAACTAAGTGTAATGATCATGATCTATTTGAAGATGAAATCCTATATGATCCTTGAAGACAACTATATGTTGATCAATAACCTTTTGAAGATCAGGATGCACTACCATCATTGGTGGTTGAACTTCCATGGAGAAAAATCATGCTACAAATCCTTCAGCCCCCTTTTTAAGAATCTTTTGCATTTGGTGAGAAATAACCACCTAAGGATTTTTTTCATGTAGTCCTCGAAGTTCAAATTGTTTACCCTCAGAATGAAAGTGCATGAAAAATTCTTGTAAATTTATCTCTATGGTTCCTAAAGTTGTGAGCCACTAAACACCTAAGACAATATCAGCTCCGCCCATGGGAATAGAAAAAATCATAGATTCTCGGTGTGTAGTCATCCATAATAATTCTAATTTTATGGAATTTACTTGAACATCCATCTTTAATCATTACTTAAAATTTAGGTGTTGGGTAGATGAAATAATTTAGCCTTGCTGTAAACTTATGATTGATGAAATTATGTGTGCTCCCCAAATCAATAAATATTGTCACCTTTTTCTTCTTAATATAACCCACAACCTAAAGGGTTTTTGGAGTGCTAACACCTGATAGATCATGTTATGAAATATTGGGTTGGGGATCTTAATATTTTTCCTCTAATTTTTCCACTTAATTACTTCATATTTCCTCGTATTCTTCTTCATCACCAGTCCCTTCAATGTAAAAAAACAATTCTCAAAAAGTACATTTATGACTGGTCCATATTTGTTGTCACAGTTAATACATAACCCTTTTTAGCTTTTTGCTTCAATTTTTTGAGGTGTTATTCAAAATAGTTGAGCGTAAGATGGAGGCAAGGTGCTACAATATTTTATGTTAGTGAAGTTCTTCCTTCTACTAGAATGAATATTTTCCTCTTCCTTATGTTCCATGATAATAGAAATAGAAACCTTAAGTGGATTAAACATGCATGCCTCATTCTCAATGTGGTCCTTAAGACCCCCAAGAAATAGGTCATTTATATACTCTTTAGTAATATATTCCACACGTAGGGAAATATTTTGGAATAGATGGACATACACCTTTATTGAACCTATTTTTCATAACTTTGCTAATTTGCTAAACAAAATCTCTTACACACTAGAACTATAGTGTATTTGAAGCTCTTCGGTGAAAATTTTCAATGTGAAACTTAGAAAATTATTATTCCTTTTATCACGTAACCAATGATGCCTAAAGAATTTATTAGGTTATAGATATAAGATGTCATGTTCACATTTTTTCCGATGGGATATGATGGAGATCAAATAAATTCTCCATTTGGATAATCTAATTGAGTGGATATTTTCCATCAAATTTATGCATTTCAATTTTAGAAATTATGCTCCACCATTGGTGAGGAGATCCACCTAAATGTGTAGATGATCCTCCTTAATTGGAGTTATTTGGACATGTGTGAGTATTTCTAGAGGAACCCATATGACTAGAATTGGGATTTTTTGAAAGAGTGAGCAACATGATCCTACTTAATTGATTGAAAATCCATCTGAAGTTCACCCCTAAGGCTACCTTTCAGATGAAGAAGCTCATTATTGAGGTCATCCTTACTCACCATATTATTTACCCTTTCCTAAAATTATATGAATACATCGAGATACTCCTAAACCAAAATATTATAAATCTATATCTTCCTTGTTTGGGTTCATTATTAGATTTGTTTGACCTTTCCCATGCCCTCGATTTAATCTACCAGTCATGATGTAGGGTTTGGGACTTGAGGTAGAAAAAATAGGGGAAAAATTTAGGGTTTGGGGTTTCATAAATTTATTGGAAAAATAGAGGAAATATTAAATAATAAACCATAGACAATTTTGGAAACCTTTCGAAAATATAATAAACTTATAAATTTCCAAAAATTGCACTCGAGGTAACCAATTTATGAAAAACTTAAAAGTGCTATAAATTTTATAAAACAACTAAAAAATATTTGAAATTTGGAGAGGATATTACTTGAGTGATTTCCCCTCACCACCAAAAAAACCATAAAAATTCACTACCAATTTTACGATATAGATGAACCTTCACAATTATGGTTTGACATAGCTCTAGCCGATATCAAGATTCGATACCACTTGAAATGAAATTACTTGTATAAATATTAATATCAGTAGAAATATAAATCCAAATAATACAATATTGTAGATAAATGATAACAATATGCATGTATAATATCTCAGCCACTTCTAGGGGGAAACCTCCAAACCATACAATAAGACTCAAATTCTCAATATGATCATTAAATAATCCTCCCTACCACCTATACATACCAATCCTATGTTATGGCCAACATGAAGGTTGATATACTAAACATATGACAAGAAGAAGTATTCTGTAAGCCATAAGGTGACACTATATATCTAATATAAGATATAGGACTAATGGCGTAACATAGGGTGCACAATATAGCTAAGCATGGTGAATTAGATTGTATTGAGTTTTGTCATTATTTTGAAGTCTTCCTAAATGAGTTAGATAATTATGAAAAAAATTTAATCATGATTATGTTTCTAGTTCATATAACCCATATGATAACTCAATACCACCTAGGACTTTCATGACGGTGGAAACCTAGTTTTTTTCCTTGAGGAGGAAAATAAATAGAAATAAATTAAAGATGAGCTACATGCATTTCAACAAGACTAAAAGGGAAATTATTATATGAGGAATAGGAGAAACAAAACTATTTTGACACCTGAATGTTAGCACAACCCCTCTTGAACCAAAGGCTAAAAATGATCTTCCTCCTAAAACAGAAGTAATCCTCATCCTCAAGAAAATTCATGTGTATTCCCAAAACTAAGCTGTAAAATTATAGAAAGATATGGAGAATATTAATTAAAACATCCATTTCCTTGAATTAGCTCAACCCACATAATAGAGAGACTTATTATTAAAATATTTATCTAAAAGAACCATTAAAGAACCTCAAAATTTCTCTCATGCCAATGTTTCCTTATACAAAATAAAAGTTAGAGTACCACCCTTCTTGCTTGAATGTTATAATTTTTGGGAAGGACCTGCATAATTTCATGGTTGAATTTAGAGCCTCTACCAATATGATGCCCTCATTTATATGCAACAATATCATCGACCCTAATTAAATATGATTGAGTGATAATCTAACTAGAAAATTACATGGTATAAGTAATAGGTGATCTCCTTAATGTACACATGCAACTAGCCTATGATCCCAAGGTCTAACAATTCATATACATACAAGTTTTGGAAATTCCATAAGCTTATGGTATTTTTTTAGTAGGTATTGGTCAAAATTCCTAAATGGTCCCATGTCTATTCTTTATTCCCATACGTGGTTAGAAAAATTATAATAGACATGTGAGAACAAGATGAACCATGTGATTATCTGGGTATAATAAAAAAGGAAGAATCCAATTTCTAATCAATAGACATTAGAGTATATACTCTGGACATAGAAGAAGAAAAAAATTTCAATAGATACCCAACATGCCCCAAGATTATGGTATCTACACTTTTATGGAGCTTTATCTAAAAATGGCTCTAGAGTAGGAATTGTCTTAAAAGGACCTAAAAACAACAATATTTTTCCTCTTACAAAATATAGTTCCTTGTACCAATAACTTAGGTGAGTATGAAGCTTTAGTATTGGGACTACAATTTACTATTAAATACAAGATCAAAGAACTATTTTTGGGGGATTTTCAAGTTGTAGTCAATCAAGTTAGGAGTAAATATCAATGCAAATAATCATATCTCAAGATATATAAACATAGAGTATAGGATCTAATTGAATAATTTTAAATGTTTAGCATTTTTTTGTTCCCATGAAGAAAAATTAAGAGGTTAAGGAGTTGGCTACTTCTTCTACTACTCCCATGCCCACCGAAGTGATGCAAGAGCATTTAAAGAACAATTTTAAACATTTAAAGTCATTTATTTGTGTTAGGGGTTATAAGTAGTGGATTCATTAGGAGGAGGATTCATATGTTGTAAAATAGATAAATGAATTATAAATCCTAACCCAATCAAGTGGGATTGTAGTAGTAACTTTACTCTAGTTATGTGGTTATTAATAATGGTAACTCCTTTATTTTATATGCGATGAGATATTTGAATGATTTTAGAAGGGAGTTTGTTTACGAAGGTATGGATTCAATTAAGATGGTGAGAAGGTTTGGAAGAGACATAAAGGCTAGGAAGATCTATGAAGTTTCATGAAAAACTTATATTTTACCAGGACTCTTAGCATAAGAATTTTGTATTCCTTGTAGTTATAAATAATTAATGAAGTGTGGATAAATTTCTTATCTTCATTTTGATTTTTCAATATAATTCAATAGCATATCTGGGATTATTGATTAGAAATTAATATTTTTATTAATAATGGTGATATTATATGGGTTATGGTAGGAAATATCCTCTAAATTACCTTGATAACTAGTCTTGTTGTCAATCTAGTGTTATTGTGAGTATGAATGAACTGTGCAAGTTACGTGAATGTGATATCAAGAGATAAGAACATATTATGGATTTAGATCATTTAAGGATCATAGGTGTTAAATATATGAAAGGTAATGTTTATTGATACATGTTTCTTAAATCTTATATTTAATATATTGGACGAGTTATTAAGGCGATATTGGTGATGTTAAAAGGAATTTGAATGGATATGTAGAGGGAGAGAGAAAAATTAGAGCGAGTTATGATTATATCTTCTATAGAAGGGTTAATTTTAAGATACCTCTAGGAAATTGAAGGTGGAATATCCCTAGTGAATATCCCCATAACCAATTTCAAGCAAAATAGTAGAATTTTTGGGGTTTGTGTGAAAATTATTTGCATCGATAAAAGATTTAATTTTCAAGATGCACATGAAAGGTTGTTGTCACACGACACAAGCGTTGTTGTCACACAACAACAAGTTCACTAGCATGCAATAACAAATTTTCTATTACACAACAATGACCTTTTTTTCATGTGAGGGCTGTAATCTGGTGTCGGGTGACAACTACCTTGTTGTCACACGTTAATAACCTTTTATCATGTGATAGTGTTGGTCGTCAAAAAGGACTTCAAGGAGAACAATAGTCAGGGGACAAGAAGTCCCTCCTCTTTAGTGGGAGAGGTTCCCTTATTCAAAAGCAAAACCTATTTACATATGTACAGAGCATAGTTTTACTACAGAACTTGGATATCATGAAAGTATTTTGAAAAATAGATCATCAATCACAAAAGTACAGAGGAATGAAGACGTGGAAATGAGCAGAAAAGCATTCTCGAATTATAGATGACAAAATAATTCCTTATGCATGCCAGAATATAATGAATTGGAATAAGACCATTTGTACTTGAATTAATGAGATGCAATTTGAAAAGACACACAGTTCCATAAATAACATCTACAAGAATACAAAGCTTCTTAGCATAATGCAGACAAATGATCTAACAATATTCAACAGATAGCTACAAATAAAAGAATCAGATGGACAAAGAAAGAAGATCCTTTTGTATTGATTGCTTTACTATTTCTTACACTTTCAAAAATAAGCCAAGTTCCCCCTCAAAATGGTGAAGAGAGACCATTATATAGTTTTACAAATCAGTTACCCTTGGTAACTACTTCTTTTAATTAATGTTTAGTTAAAGGGTTGCTTAACGCAAAACCCCAACTAATTATAATAAATCGAGATGAGGAAAGAAAGAAGGGAGAAAAGTTAGGAGGAGAAGACAAGTGTTCATGATTGAGAAGGGCCCACTGATTTGAGGATCCACTGTCTAAACCTTTTTAACGCCTGCTATGTCTTTGCCACGTGGGGAACTGATGTGTTGGCAGTGGACTGAGTCCAAAATCCGAGACACTTCTCCATCTCTTTGTCGAATTCGACGTGTGTATGGTAATCCTTACTTGCTTCTTCAATAGCAGATTGGAGAGAGAGTATATTTCCTTCATCTTTTCCTTGGTGATAGAATCCTCTTTGAATAGATTTTCTTTGACAAAAGCTCTAAATTGAGCTTTAATTTCCTGCAAGGAGAGAGGCACACCTGAGGTCTCATCATGGAGGTGGCAATGGATATCCTTAAAAGTAGATACCACCAAAGTCTTGAAGGCCTCACCCTTCTACCAGCTATTTCTCAATTCTCCCAAAGCCTCCTCCAACACCTTGATTTTCCATTCCACACTGTATACCCATGATTTTGACAAATTATCTTTTGCATCATCAAATACCTTGCTTGCCATTAAAATATTTTCATCAGCCTGCCCCATAAGGTGAAGGTCTACTATACAGACTGCTCTAGAGTTTGAGCTCTTTATCTATATTTCCAATGGTGGAGGAGAGTTTCTGTTGCAGATTATTTACCTTCTCATTGAGTTTGAAGGCTTCACCAATGAAATTCAACCCTACAACGAGCATATCATCCACCATGGCCTCCATATCCCTTCCATAGATGGAATATATGTGTATATCTTTGATACTCTGGACTTCATCTTGGCTGAGGTCATAGGTGGTGGAAGAGTAGTCAGTGGGGTGGGGTCTAAAACTTTATCTTTGGACAACAGTGACTTGATGAAACTTACAAGAACCTGAGCCTGCTCTTCCAGCTGCTCTATAGTTTGTTGCCCTTTTTCCACTCTCCCAATGACCCTGGTGACTATTTCTTGAAGATTTTGAATCTCACCTTTAGGGGTGGACTCTCCCATGGGGATCCTCGAGAGCTCTAGATCAAGACACCTGTAAATCCTGTTCTGGCTTATCAACCTTGGGCTTGGCTATCTCCAGGAATTGCTAGCCCTGAGCATCAAATACTATTCTTGAGGTGGCCCTAGCATTCTTGGCAAGAGTAGGAGGGGTAGTTCCCAATAAGGCCGCCACAACATCAAATTTGGGTCCCGAGATCTCGAGAGGAAGACTTCCTCTTCCTACTATCAATGAAAGGCTACACCCATGCGAAAGAGGAGGAGGAAGGAGGGGCAAGAGGACCGAGAGAAAGAGAACTCATGGCACTCAAAGTGTGCACTATTGTTTCCTCTAGTTGAGATATGAGTGGGGCACTCGAGGCTTCTGGTACAGAGGAGTCAATGGTGCTCGGAAGCTCAGTGCTTTGAACCTCTTTCTCTTTATCCATTAGGGCTTCTGGAATGCCTACGGAGACCGACACCTCACTCTCTTCGCTTTCATTGAGAACAATAA
Source organism: Taxus wallichiana var. yunnanensis (assembly GCA_018340775.1). Lineage (NCBI taxonomy): Eukaryota > Viridiplantae > Streptophyta > Pinopsida > Cupressales > Taxaceae > Taxus > Taxus wallichiana. Next base: position 515,748,811 of record CM031237.1, on the reverse strand, counting down.
TGTTCTCTGGTCTTGAGGGAAATTATGAATGCTTCATTAGGGGATCTTCTTCAACAGGCTCCTTCTTGACCTCCTTGATTTTCTTCTGATATACTTGGGTGGATGAGGAAGGAGTGGAGGATGTAGGCCCTTTAGTTGATGAGGCAGGAGGAGTCTGTACAGGTGCTTCGAACTGGGTGTTTGTGCCTCCTTCCTTGGTGTTGAGGTGTCCTTGGAGGAGGACTCACCTGAATGCCTTCTAAGCTCACAAACTCTCTGTCAAACCAAATTTTGGTTCTTACTAGGACAGGGGCTAGGATTTTAGCCAGATCATCCTTCTCCTTTTTGAACCAATCCAAATCCTCCAAGGGAGTGTGTTTGATCAAGGTATCATATTCATAGGATAACAAGTCAGAGTTGTCATCCTGAAGCCCTTCAGGAATTTGATATAGGTTAAGCTCCTGAATCAGTTGAAGAGAAAACCTGCCATAATGTCTCCTCCTTGCCTCAAAATCATCAGCACAGTCAGCCCAATAGTCTTCTGTGTCTACCCTATGATGGTAATTGATTATGAGATTATGTTCAATAAATTTCTTCAAGTCAAAACAAGTTCTGGGCCTGAAGAAATGGACAGTGATGGGAGCTAGGGCTCTCTCTATGTTTTGTGCATCCAGAGCCGTCTTGCAGGTGTAGTTTCCCAAGGATATGGGGAAGTGCAGACCAGTGATTTTCTTATCCCTGCAGGTTCTATGTAACTTTTCCAATTTCCTGCATATCTCGATCAAGGCCATTTTATCATTACAGAACATAGGGAGCTTGAGAGGGGTGCTCTCATAGCCTGCTAGCCTGATATAGGAGAATTTTCTGAACTGGATGAAGTAGGCACCATACTTTGCTATTAGGCTCATGGCTTCATCAGAGAACCTCCTTGCAGTGTCACTCTCTAGAAGTCTTACAATGTACATGGTGAAAGCATCATTCACCCTCCTGAAGTTGCGATTACTAGTGTCCAGGGTGAATTGAGGGTAGTAAGCATATATAGGATCACCTTTATGAGCATCAATATATGTGAAGCCAAACCATTGCCTTGATGCTGCTAGGGTATACATCAGATAAGAAGTCATGTAAAACTTCTTGGTTTGTTGTACATTGGACAACTATTCTGCCAAGTTCATGCTGATGATTTCTACCCAGTTGATGTTTTGAGTACCCTCACACACCATGTTGATAAGTGGGCACATCCAGAAATGGAACTCGTTGGTAGAGGGTAAGCCCATGACCGAGCTAATAAGATTATAAAATCTGATAGCTCCTCATTGAAATCAGCATGAAACAGAGCTTTGGATAGATGGGACACCCCCTTTTTAGGGTTTTTAAGCCAAGACTTCACCACCCTTGCCTTGTATTTTTCACTATCCTGGTCGAAGAGTGCCTGTGCCTGGTTCTGAGAGATGACTATAGAATTATCCATTTCAGGAATCCTTAGGGCAGTACCCAATGTAAGCGGAAGACATCAAGCTTGGTGATGAGCTCCCCATGCACATTTGTTAGTTCACTCGAGTCGGGATTGAAGTGAGCACCGTAGGCGAGTACCGTGTCTACACATTGCACTGAAATCGGGAAACCAGTGGCATACGCCAAGCCACTATCGTTAATCATTTGCGCCATAGGAGAGGGATTCGGGTCTATCAACCTAGTCTAGAAATCTCCAAAGTCCAGGTGACGAACTTCACTTGTCCCGATATCGGGAACGGCAGACTCAAGTGGTGAAACCTACTCTTGACCTTGGAACTTAATCTTCATGTTGATAGCAATTGAAAAAACAAAGTCACAGCCTGAACTCTTGATGAAATTATAGGGGAATGGGTACGCGCACAGAAATTTTGATTACGAGGGTATGAGCAATTGATAACGAAGAAAGCAGTGTGCAAAAATGCGTAGGGGGAAGCTTATTAAATAGTTGTTTAGGAGAGAGAAAGGTAATAAATGTGCATTAAATACACATCTACCAACTTAAAAAGTAAGATATTCGGGAAGAGCGGGAAAAATTAGCTGGATAGCCTTTGGTTCATTTGGGACACGTGGGATGTGAAAGAGCGACTCGGCCGATGCGGGTGACGTGGGGATAGAATGCACAAATGTTTTCAGGACATGAGGAATGAAATTATACGAAGTGTGTGATGCGCCAACATGGGCAAAAGGTGAATAGCGAGCCTGAGAAAACTTGAGACTTTTGGAACAAAAAGTTCCGATGGGCCCACAAGAAAATAGATTTTCGGGTAAAGCAGTTGATCGGTGAATAGGAGCCCGAATGAACTTGGGACACATGGGAAAAAAATGTCCGACAGACCCACAAATCACACAGAATGACTCAAAAACACATATTTTTTCAACTTCTTGACTTTTCCCTTTACCAAAACAACAGAGAAGGCGTTAACTCAAAAAATTTCAACTTTGAACTTTCTCAAAAGAGGGGAAATTTTGAGAGGACAACAGAGATAGCAACTTTTATATCACACCACATCAAATTTCTTGTCATGTAATAATATGATATACACTTTATGTACTGGTGTTTGAATCTTGAAAAGTTTACATTACTTGATATGTCGGTACCTCAGTAAGCTAGTAGTAAGTTACTAGTATACTACCCGACGAATCACCTAGGTTTATATAGGAGTAGTTTTCAAGCTTAGGTGAAGTTGACCCATAAAAAATGTTAGTGTAGGTTATTATTTATTATTTTATTTATTTATTAGGATAATTATTACACTCGTGTTATCCCTAATCTTTTTGGGTTAGCTTTCTTAGGTGTACTAGTTGTGTGGAGTTAGCTTACTAGTCTTATGGAGTTAACTTAACTACCAGTATCAGTTAATGGGAGTTTTTCACCACTAATTTAGGTAGTAATTGCAATTCCCTCCTCCTATATATACATATTTCTTATTGAGTAATTCAACTCATTGTATTATAATGCATTAAGCATTATGGATTATGATGGATTTCCATATATGGTATTTTAGCTCTTCTATTTTGCAAATCTAATGTGGTGTGTTATTATCATTTGAGATCACATCTCGAACAATCTTCTTATCTTTCATTTCATGGTATCAAATCGATAGATGATGTAGACATTCATCTGTAAGTTTTTCTTTGCAAGAAATGGTTTATTATTCTCATGTATTCAGAATTTGTTAGCACTTTTCTGTAGCATGCATTTTAATGCAAAGCATAGTGTGCCATTAGATTTGGAAGGTGTCAAAACTCTAGAATCAAATGTAAACTCAACCATGTTTTGAGACAGTCAAATTTGGACACATATCTATATCCTATAGGTGCATTATTTTATCCATTGGATATAAGTGTGTACCTTCTAGATGCATTTTTTTGCCCTCTGGATATTTTTGTTTTGGATGAAATCTTTTATCCACTAGATGCAGATCTGTACCCTCTCGATGTATTCTTTTATCCATTGGATATAAGCATGTACCTTCTAGATGCATTCTTTTACCCTCTAGATATTTCTATTTTTGATGTATTCTTTTATCCACTAAACACATACTTTTATCTATTGGATATATACTTGTATCCTCCGGATGTAATGATTTACCCTCGGGACATTTAGGTTTTGGGTGCGAGGATTTTATGCTTTGGTCGCAATCTTCTATCATGTGGATGCACTCTTTTTCCTTTGGACATTTAGGTTTCATGAGTACCTTTTTAAAAAAATCAACATTAAAATATTATTTTAATAACAAAACCTTCTAGATCTCATAACTTTTGATCCGTAGCTCGATTAAGGTGATTGGTTTTTTTAATTGTGTATTTTTCAAGATCTACACATTGGTGTAATTTTATACACATATTTCAAATATAAAATATAATTTTACTCATTATAATATTTACATGAACTCAATTACAAAGTGCCAAATTTGGGAGGGTGTTGTAATAACTTGTGGACGTAATTTAAGTTGAGCCCAACATTCTAAAATTTTGGGTGTTGTATTATTGTATCTATGGGTGTAGACATTTATATATCTCTTGTTTTTTGAGATATTTTGGATCCGTATTTTTGACACTTTTTGGCATGTTGACTGTCTCTCTTGTGGGGAGCTATTATAGTGAATCCCAATGTTAGTTTTTAGTGTTTGAGTAGTTGATTTTAGAAACTCATAAAGATCTATGGTGTCACTCTACCCATTCAGCAGTATGGGAGGGTGTGGTGTTGATACTAATTCTTTGGGTTTCATGTCCTTGCCTTGTTACGTGTTGATACTACTTCTTTGGGTTTTGTGTCCTTACCTTGTTACCTTGGATTTTTTTGTATCATGGCACTCCTATTTATTTGGATCTCGTGTCCTTGCCTTATTGCCTATGTTATTGTTATTGGATTGTGACACACTTATTTTTATTAGTTGATCTTGCTTATTTAGATTTTGTGTCCTTGTTTTGTTACCTTTTCTTTTCTTAGATCATGGAACTCCTATTTATTTGGATCTTGTGTCCTTTCAAGTTGATAAAATTATGTTTGGTGTTTTTTTGTACATTTTTGACATTACTCCATTGACAGTCTTCTTACATGGAATGATTCTAGTTAATCCCATTGTCAGTTGTTTATGAGTTCTATGATCAAGTAGTGGATTCAAACCATAGGGTGCACCAAAATTATTCAACATTGTACGAGTTTTTGGAGCTGATATTCTTAGGATATCTTGTTGTGGGATTTTTCTCTCTACTTTGTTATTACTTGTTTTAGGTACCTTGCGGTGTCTAATTTTCCTAGTTATTATACGTGGATACCTCATTAGGCCTTGTTGTCAGGACCCACCTTCTTTTTCACCCACTAAAGCTCTGCTTATAGGAGGGTATTAGTATAGGTTATTATTTATCATTTTATTTATTTATTAGGATAATTATTACACTTGTGTTATCTCTACAATTGTTGGGTTAGATTTCTTAGGTGTACTAGTTGGGTGGAGTTAGCTTACTAGTTGTGTTGAGTTAGTTTTTAGTTATGTAGAGTTAGCTTACTAGTCTTCTAGAATTAACTCAACTACCGGTATCAATTAGTGGGATTTCTTCACCACCGATTTAGGTAGTAGTTGCACTTCCCTCCTCCTATATCTACATCTTTCTTATTGATTAATTCAAGTCATTGTATTGTAATGTATTGAACAATATAGATTATGCAAAACAGTAGAACTGACCTATTTCAAAAATTAACCTTTTCAAATTTTCCTAAATGATTTTCATGGATTTCCATAAGTCCAAAATTTGTTTTTCGTTCTCTGTCCATGTGAAAGATTTGTAACTTGGGTGTAAAATCAGGTTTTTTCCCTTCCTTCCATTTTCCATAGTCATGTTTTGTTGTCCCTGTCATTTTTGTCCCAAATATCTATGGAAACATGATTGGATGTGGCTCAAAAGATCATATTTGGGCCTTATATCATTTCCAAATTCTCTATCTTGAAAGAAAGATTCATTTGGGCTCAAATGGTGATTTTCTTGCATTTTACATGGTTTGACGGGTGTGTTTTTCCCTGTCAAATTTACATCTCAACATCATGGAAATGTGGCCCTTTTTGGTTGGATGTGGCTCAATGGGGCACTTTAAAAACTCTAAGGCTTGCTTCAACTCAAAACTTGTCCACGTGGAGGGCCGGTGCTCATATGAAAATTCACCTTTTGGTTTGGCCTTGGAGTTGCGTTGGGGAGACACGTGGAGGTTTCGCTACCTTTCCCAAGACTTAGACAATTTTTTTCATGTGGTGGTATAGTTTTTGCAGACCATGGACATGTGGAGGGCTGCAGCACTCATTTGAGGATCCGCCTCAGGGTCCCACCTTAACAATTGTGACAAGGAGACATGTGGAGGCTTCTGCCGGCTCCGCTCTATACTTAAAATTTTCAAAGCAATTTTCTAAGGCCTAGGACATGTGGAGGGACCATGCACTGTTTGGGGACCGGCCCCTAAGTTTTATTTTGAAGAAGCCAGGAGGACACTTGGAGGCTTGCTCACTCTGCCCTTGCTTGGAATTTTCAACGGCCAAGGAAAACTGTCTGGACCCTAGACACATGGCACCTTTCCATTGATCCTTCAAATTTTTTAACAACTCTACCAGAATGAGACACGTGGTGAGCCCACGCTTGTTTGGGGTCTCCACTTTTGAGGACCATCTCAAAGTGTGCCATTGAGACACGTGGAGGCTTCCGCTGGCTCCTTTTTTACTGAGACTTTTCAAAGGCCAAAAGGCATTTTTCTTGGCCCAGGGCACGTGGAAGGCCCACACTTGTTTGGAAACTCCCCTGTACTTCTCCTTTGTAGTTGCACCAAGGAAACATGTGGATGGATATAAAATAAAGTAGAGAAGGGGCATAATCAATGGTTGTTGTGCATTTCACCTATTTTTTGCACCATTTTTCTCCAAGACTCCTGGAGATGTGAATACGCACTATTTTTCATCATTTTTGATGAAATTCCTTGTCATTTTTTGTCTATAAAGTGTCATTGAATGGATTTAAAACTTAATTTGTGAGTCCAAGGATTGTTAAGGTTGATATTTTGAAGTTGGAATTTCTCGGGCACTTGCAAAAAATGGGAATTACTAGAGAAGATGGATGTGGGTAGAGTTGCAGAGGAAAGAAAGAGGGAAAAGGATGAAATGATGAAGGTTATAGGCACAAAAGATGAAAAAGGTGTTTCCTCGAGAGTGAAAAGGATTACCTATCAGATCCAGCTGTGCAGAGCCTCCAAAAAATGATTAAAAGGGGATTTCTCACATGACATAATCAGAATGATTAGAAGGATTGCCAAAAAGTTGTGGCATGGCATCCTAGTCATTAGTCGAGGGCCCAAGAAATGTGATCAATTCATAATTGGTCCACCTAGCAACTTTCGGATGTGAATTTGTTAAATGTCACTTTCTAAGACAAATTGGTAACAAGAAAAGGTCCCTCAAATATTCTTTCTTTTGGGGGAAAATTTGGGATGAGTGAAATGTATAAATGCAATGAGAATACTCTTGCAAAGGGTCGGGGTTGAATTCTTAAGAGAAAATTTGAGAAAAGTCATCTTCCTGAGAGACCAATCCTGAGATAACTGTTAATTTCTTTTGTGTTAGATTTTCTATCATGTCAAGTTGGTTGTAGATGTATAGCCATTTGAGAACGAGATTTCTCTCTAGAAGCTTTCCTTGCTGATTGATGAATCTAAGCAATTTTGAAATTAATTTGTGTCAATCTTGGAAATTAGTGTCTGCTTTGTTTTAGAATGTCTGTAAGTAGTTTTACTTGTTCCTATTGCAATCTTACATTGAAATCTTTGTGAAATCACATAGGATCTCATCCCTATGATAGTTTAGTGGCATTTTCAATTTCATTTCAAGAAGAGCCTTCATCCTGTGATGAGATAAACAAATTTAAAATCACTTCACTTATCATTTGTTGATAAAGATTGTTTGTAAGTCTTTGGGTGTACCTTAGGCGTGATTGATAAGATATTTTGGTGTTTAATTGAGTCTTTTAACTTGAGCCTTCATGTTAGATTCTCAAAGATTGTGTGAAAACGTGTTGATCTAGGCCTCCATTGAAGCACACCTTCTGGTTGAAGGAACATCTTAACTATTCTGAAGCTTTCTGTTGTTGAGTTGTCCATTGTTGTGAAGTTTCTCAAAGATCTGGTATAATCAACTTTATCCTACTTAATCTCCCACCAAAATCATTCAAAACCATGAATCCATCCTAAACTACCCCTGTTTTCCCTGTATATCCACAAAGGAACAAAATCTATTTACTAAAATATGTAGAACAATCAGATTTAATAATGTCTTCAGTAACCTTAGCCTTGTTTTGAAAGTATCTCCATCTTTTAGAAGTGACAACTCTTGAGAGTTAAATTATGGAGTATTGATCATACTTTCCCAAGGTTTTCTTCATAAATTTTTGTGCAAAAGAAGGATATCTCCATCTCCTTCATCAAACAGAGGTTACACTAAGGGTCCTCTCACCCTGGTTGAAAAGGCACAACCTAAAGTAGTGAGGATAGGTCAAATCCTCTTGAAGGTGCTATCCATCTCTCCACAAATCTGAGTGATAAAGGGCCAGTTAGATCTCATCCCATCTACAAAAATGACACACTATGATCTATCTATCTCTAAGCTCCATGTCCAATCTATGTTGTTTCTTGGCTTGAAAAGGAGAACAAATTTGGATACAACACTAGTGGCAATCTCGTGGATTATTTGATCCAATATTTGTTTTTCGGGACTCTTTGAATTATTTTACAAACTCGTGGCACCATTGGTAGGGATTTATTTGAAGTATTTTGAACAAATGTGTATACATAACCCTGTAATACTTCTTAACATGTCTAAGTGCAAATACATTGCTAAAACATCATTATCTATTCAGATCTATAAGAATTGTTCAAAGTTGTAAGTTCTAAGTGTAATATTTCCAGCTTATACAGTTATTGCACTAAATTTTGTATCATCATTGATAAATTTGGGTAAAAGAAGAGAAGATCTTGTAATATTTTCATGAATCTAGTATTGACAGACATTTGATAGGTCTTTCATAGTGCATTTTGCACAAACTAAGGTGAAAATCCTTAGTGGTGACTCCATGTTATTTAAATTCTTAATAAATACTAGTGTCTTAACATATATCAAGTAAGATTTGTCATTAATATCTGCAAAGATGGAAGGAAGAAGATATTTCTTCACCAAGGACCCTAGTAGAAGGTTGTTTCAAGAGTTGGGAAAGTCTAATTCAGAAGGAAGAAGAATTTGGAAGGTTGTTGGAGATCAAGCATCAAGAAAAGAGATCTCCATTGGTGAAACTGATCATCCTGTGATTGAAGATTGCAATACTTCCTCAAGTGCTTTTGAATCAGGTAGTCTCTTTGTTGAATTGAATTCTCCATCTAGAGAGGGTCCTTCTTTTTGTATTTGAAACATTTTCTTCTCAATCTACCCCGTATTTTCCAAATCTGATAGAGTTTTCCAAGAAACAGAGCCTTTAGAGGGCAGTCATTCTAAAAATTGCATCCTGTACCACACAGACCCTCACTCCTCATCATTTTATTTCTCCTGTAAGATCACCTCCTCAAAATAATATGGCTCACCTCCACCCAGACCTCCATTTTTGTTAATACTTTTGGTCCCATCAATTTTAGAGGTATGGTTGGCTATCCAAATGTTGTGCCACAAGATGTAAGAAATAGATTGCCTAAGTTTCAAGGAAATAATGTAATCATTGGTGATCAACACTTGAAGCTCTTTGTCAATATGATGGAGGAATTTGAAATAGAATTTGAGGATGTATACATTAAATTGTTTATCCATACTCTAGAAGAAGATGCAAGGGATTGGTATAAATATTTTGCTAGATAATTCCATTGATTCTTGGATAGAGATGAAGAATGCTTTTAGAATGCAAGTATGGTGATAAAACAAACCCTAGGTTTCTTTTTTTATCGAGTTTGAAAATATAAAAATAATCCTAATGAATCAGTGCATGATTTCAATACAAGATTTAACAAAACATTGAGAAGACTACTGTTAATTTGAGGCCATGTGATGAATCATGTCTGATAAAGTATTTAGATGCATTTGATAAGAAAGTTCTTACTATTTGAGGGATAAGAACCCTGGAAACTTTGAGGTAGGCCTTTACCATGGCTCTGCAAATTGAGAACAACATTAAAGTAGTTGAAAACCTCCTAAGAGGGAGGGTGTTAAACTGATCAACCCAGAGAAGCCTCAATCAAGTAAGGTTGTGGATCTTGAGGAAGTTGTAAAGACTTTTGGGAGTTGTCAAAGAAATATCTTACAAGCTAGCTAGGGTAGAGAAAGGAATTGGACAAGGTTCTCAAGGTCAGCATAGGAAACAAGGACAAGAAAATTTGCAAATCATCCTAGAAATGATTAGAGGTCTGATGAAAGAGGTAAAGGACCCATGGGAGCTAGACAACCCCAAGCTAGGGAAAATAGAGTAGTGCCTGATCCTCTAAATGCCGAGTTGTTGTTTGAAGAGACAAATGAAATTGATTGGTGTGACAAATGTTTCTTACCCCACCTGCCATGTGAAGTAGATCAGCAAGTTGAAGAAGTTGATGATGATGATAACACTGATGATGATGCATGCATGGTGGATTGCTCTACAAGCTCACAACAAGGAGCAACTTCAACTGAAGTAATAAGTGCAAGAACTGCTAAAATTTTTGGGATTGCATTCACCTGGGTACCTCTTCTTCCTCCCTCTCATACTTTAGAAATAGATATGGTACAAGATTTTGAACTTCCTAATAATGATTTTGAGTACCTAAGAGCTCTAATGATTAAGAAGTATGATGGAGGAATCCCATCAGAAGAGGATAGACAGTTGTTAATGAATGTTGTTGTTTCCCAAGAAAAAGAGTATAACATAAGAAGTAAAGCTATCAAAGGGGTAGGGCCTCAAGCCAAAAAAATTCCAGTGCTTACCAGTATCCCTAAGGAAACCCCAAAAAAGATGCATCTGGAAAAGGCTTGGTACCCCAAATAAAACTTGTGTCCCTCCCCATGCTTAAACTATAAAAAATCTTGTGCCATTAGATGAATTTGTAAACCTTCCTCCTAACACTACATTACCCAAATATGTTCCTTGTGACATAGCCCAAATCTTGAGTCAGATCAAGATTTATGTTCCTATTGTTGAATTTCTTAGAATCCTTGAGCATAGGAACAGAGCATTTGAATATTTGGGATTTAAAGAAGAAAAGGTCACCAAGGTAAAAATGTAAATAAGTGTGAGATTCCTCCTACCATTTCAAGAGTTGAAAAAACCCCAAGTATTGGAAGAACTAGGTGAACCACCTGAAGTTTACTTGGGAACATCTTTGGTTGAGTCTCAATTAAATGTTGATCCATTTTTTACAATGTTGATTATTAAGGACAAACTGCTACACAATTGTATGTTTGATTCTAGAGCATCATGCAATGTTATGCCTCTAGAGGTCATGAATGAATTAAACATTAAAGTGACAGCAGCTTATGGCAAGTGTACTGCAATGGATTCTAGAGAGGTGCCAATTGTAGGATGTGTAAAAGGTTTGGTGGTACAACTTGTAGCTTATCCGGGTAAGAACTTGAAACTTGATGTTGTTATTGTTGATTGCCCTGCCAAATGGGGCATGTTGTTATCAAGAAAGTGGGCTGCAAGTGTTGGTGGAAGTGTTCAGATGGACATGTCTTATGCCACCATACCAATTGAGGGAAGCCTTGTGAAGTTACCTGGTGAAAAGAAAATGTTATATCTTATTGAGGACCCCAACAATGCTTCTTATGAAGTATTGCATGTAGATATTGATATTGATAACTCTGTGAGCTATGTTGCTTTCAAGGAATATGAAATTGATCAATGCAGTATCATGCAAGGATGATTTTCCTGAGACTTTGATGTTTGATGCAGCCTCAAAAGATGTTAAAAAACTTGACCCAGGCACAAAGGATAAGCCTAAAAAAATGTGGTCAGATAGTGACTTGGATGGAAAAGAGAGACAATCATATGACCAGCTGTTAAAGACATATCAGAACTACTTAGCATGGTCATATCCAGAATGGTAGGCACTTGAAGATTTTCCTTGATTGTTTTCTTTGAATCAAGATGCTCTCTCCATTGTATAGTGTATAGTCTTCTAGTTTTTTTACTTTCATGTTTTTTCTTTTTGTTTCATCCTAGTCCTTGGTGGCCATTTTTTTGGTTTCTCGGTTGTCCTTGGGGGAGTTGGTTATTATTTTTCTACTCTGCAAGCTTATTCTTTGAATTCATTGCCCAATGGTTTGTTTTTAGCACTTGGTCTGCTATTTTTCTTGTGGCACTCACAAGGAGTGCCCATCCCCGAGTGAGGAGCCGATGTTGGTGCTCAATTTGGTCTCCCCATTTTCATTGAAATTCTTCATTTGTGGGCTCTTTCATGTTTTCTATCTCCCCGTATTGATGCATGAAAAATCTGTCCTCCATTTGGTTGCCATGATCAGTCCCTTCCTTGGTGAGGATCACTTAAAGTCCAAAATTTTTTTTTTCATTCCTCTGTCCATGTGAAAGATTTGTAACTTGGGTGAAAAATCAGGTTTTTTCCTTCCTTCCATTTTCCACAGTCATGTTTTGTTGTCCCTATCATTTTTGTCCCAAATATCTGTGGAAACGTGATTGGATGATGGCTCAGAAGATCATATTTGGGCCTTATATCATTTCCAAATTCTCTTTGTCTTGAAAGAAAGATTCATTTCGGGCTCAAATGGTGATTTTCCTGCATTTTATGGTTTGACGGGTGTTTTTTCCCGTCAAATTTACATCTCAGCATCTGTGGAAACGTGGCCCTTTCTGGTTGGATGTAGCTCGAGGCACTTTGAAAACTCTAAGGCTTGCTTTAACTCAAAACTTTTCCACGTGGAGGGTGGCGCTCATCTAAAAATTCACTTTTGGTTTGGCCTTGGAGTTGTGCTGGGAGACACGTGGAGGTTTCCGCTACCTTCCCAGACTTAGAAAATTTTTTTCATGTAGCCGGTATACAATTTTGGAAGACCATGGACATGTGGAGGGCTGGTGCTCATTTGAGGATCACCTCAGGGTCCCACCTTAACAATTACGACAAGGAGACATGTGGAGGATTTCATCCGGCTCGCTCTATACTTAAATTTTCAAAGCAATTTTCTAAGGCTTGGGACATGTGGAGGGACTGCACTTGTTTGGGGACCAGCCCCTAAGTTTTATTTTGAAGAAGCACCAGGAGGACACTTGGAGGCTTCCGCTCACTCTTCCCTTGCTTGGAATTTTCAACGGCCAAGGAAAACTATCTCGAACCCTAGACACATGGTGCCTTCCACTGATCCTTCAAATTTTTAACAAACTCTATCGATCGAGACACGTGGTGATATATCACTTGTTTGGGGTCTCTGTTTTTGAGGACCATCTCAAAGTGCGCCATTGAGACACGTGGAGGCTTCCACTAGCTTTTTACTGAGACTTTTCAAAGCCAAAAGGCATTTTTCTTGGGCCAAGGCACATGGAAGGCCCGTGCTTGTTTGGAAACTTTCCCCTATACTTCTCCTTTGTGGTTGCACCAAGGAAACATGTGGATGACTATAAATAAAGTAGAGAAGGGGAAGAATCAATGATTTTGTGCATTTCATCTATTTTTCCACCATTTTTTCTCCAAGACTCCTAGAGATGTGAATACGCACTATTTTCATCATTTTTGATGAAATTCCTTGTCATTTTTGTCTATAAAGTGCCATTGAATGGATTCATAACTTAATTTGTGAGTCCAAGGATTGTTAAGGTTGATATTTTGAAGTTGGAATTGCTCAGAACTTGCAAAAATGGGAATTACTAGAGAATATGGATGTGGGGTAGAGTTACAGAGGAAAGAGAGGGAAAATGATGAAATGATGAAGGTTGCAGGTGCAAAAGATGAAAAAGGTGTTGCCTCGAGAGAAAAAAGGATTACATGTCAGATCCATTGTATGCAGAGCCTCAGAAAATGATTAAAACGGGGATTTCTCACATGAAAAATCAGAATGATTAGAAGGACTACCAAAAGTTTGGCATGGCATCCTAGTCATTAGTCGAGGGCCCAAGAAATGTGATCAATTCATAATTGGTCCACCTAGAAGCTTTTGGATGTGAATTTGTTAAACATCACTTTTTGAGAAAAATTGGTAACAAGAAAAGGTCCCTCAAATATTCTTCTTTTTTGGGGGAAAATTTGGGATGAGTGAGTGAAATGTATAAATGTAATGAGAATACTCTTGCAAAAGGTCGGGGTTGAATTCTTAAGAGAAAATTTGAGAAAGTCATCTTCCTGAGAGACCAACCCGAGATAACTGTTAATTTCTTCGTGTTAGATTTTCTATCATGTCAAGTTGGTTGTAGATGTATAGCCATTGATGAGCACTGAGATTTCTCTGGAAGCTTTCCTCTTTGATGAATCTAAGTCAATTTTGAAATTAATTTGTGTTCAATCTTGGAGAAATTAGTGTCTCGATTTTTTTAGAATGTCTGCAAGTAGTTTTCTTGTTCCTATTGCAATCTTACATTGAAATATTTGTGAAATCACACAGGATCTCATCCCTATGACAATTTAGTGGCATTTGCAATTTCATTTCAAGAAGAGCCTTCATCTGTGATGAGATAAACAAATTTAAAATCATTCACTATCATTTGTTGATAAATATTGTTTGTAAGTCTTTGGGTGTACCTTAGGCATGATTGATAAGAGATTTTGGTGTTTAATTGAGTCTTTTAACTTGATCCTTCATGTTAGATTCTCAAAGATTGTGTGAAAACGTGATAATTGATATGGGCCTCCATTGAAGCACACCTTCTTGTTAAAGGAACATCTTAACTATTCTGAATATTTTTGTTGTTGAGTTGTCCATTGTTGTGAAGTTTCTAAAAGATCTAGTATAATCAAATTTATCCTACTTAATCTCCCACCAAAATCATTCAAAACCATGAATCCATCCTAAACTACCCCCTTATTTTCCTATATATCCACAAAGGAACAAAATCTATTTACTAAAATATGTAGAACAATCAGGATTTAATAATGTCTTCAGTAACCTTAGCCTTGTTTTGAAAGTATCTCCATCTTTTAGAAGTGACAACTCTTGAGAGTTAAATTATGGAGTATTGACCATACTTTCCCAAGGTTTTCTTCATAAAATTTTTGCAAAAGAAGGATATCTCCATCTCCTTCATCAAACAAAGGTTACACTAAGGGTCCTCTCACCCTAGTTGAAGAGGCACAACCTAAAGTAGTGAGGACAAGTCAAATCCTCTTGAAGGTGTTATCCATCTCTCCAAAAATCTGAGTGACAAAGGGCCAGTTAGATCTCATCCCCAGCTACAAAATGACACACACTATGATCTATTTGTCTCTAAGCTCCATGTAAGGTGGGATCCGGGAGGATTACTCTTTTTAGTCCTATGAAGAAATTAAAACTAGAATTAGGGCAAACAATAATTTGTGAGGAGTTGTAATAGGTCAAGGAGTTATAATGTATTATAAAATAGTAGGGAGATTTTAAGAAGTAAATTAAAATATAGGATGATTGCACTCCAATGTATTACAAAGTTGTGGATGAAACTATAGGCATAGAATACTATGGAGAATAAATGGATTGTTAAACCCCTCGAAACCCTATTAGAGGCATTATTTGAGAAGTATCTCACGACACCATATATGAAGTTTCCTTTAGAATTTTCTACTTATAACCTTATTTTAAGGGTAATGATAAAATTGTAACACCATGGAATTAATAATATACATCTATGAATGTTTTGGAGTATATATTTTAATTACTCCTAATAATAATTTTTATCTTGTTACTCGAAAAGCCTAGATAGGCCAAAACAAGGTTAGTAAGCCAAATGGTTTCAAACAATACTAGACCAAATAGGTACCTAGTAAAGGTATAATCTTGAGGTAGGGAATACGAATTTTTTATTAGAGTTAAGACCAATCAGAAAATGTTAGTAATCAAGAAGTGGTAGTATATTAGGGAAATATGTGAAGGATTAGTCCTTAACGACAAAATTTAATACATGCAAAAGGTTTCTTATTAACCATTTCTATAAGATTTAGTATATTATGAGGGTAGAGTGTAATGATTTTATTGATGTTAGGTTATTTTTAATTAAAATGAATAAAGAATCCAAAATTATTGATAGGTTATAAGTCAAATTCTACCTAATTTTGAGTTCTTTATAATAGTTAGACAAGACGTGGTGAAGGGGTATTGTATGAAAGAGGGTAATCAGACTTGATGATCACCTACCATAGGTATGTATAACCATATAATTGAATATTTCTAAAATATTTTATATGTAACTTTAGGATTTTAGCAATTGTAGATTAAATTTGTTCTTGTTGATCTCGGTTCTTGAGCTATACAATAGATCAATTTCCAGAATTAAGGTCTCTCAAATTGATAAGTCATTATGAACCTATTCCTTATACATTAATATTGATGAAACATTATTTACTTTTCAATCATATATTGTACAATAGATATCTCTTTTTCCTTAATAAATTAAAGGGGTTATAACCCGGTGAAGGGTTGGAGTTATAATAGATAGTTTGTAGAGGAAGAAGATGGTCTACTTTAAAAAAAGAGCTAGAGTTTTATGATATAATAGTGAGTGGAGTTTTGTTAAAAGGTATTGAGAGGAAGGAGACATATTCCAAAGGAAAGTATGATTATTTATAAGGGATCCTATAAAATCAGTCAAGACTAAGAATTTCGAGTAAATGGTAGAGTATAATTCATAGAAGATTTTGGACTTAATGGTTTTAAAAATTGAATAGTTTATTGCAATAAGAGGAGGATATGATAGAACAAGGATATATTTCAGTTTCAAAATATGATACAGGCTGGAAATACTAACCAAAAATATCAAAACCATTAATATTTTCATTAAAAAAAATTCAAGTTCCCAAGGCTGAAAAAGTGGCCATTCTTCTTAGAATTTGAAGAAGAAACTTATTAATATTTTTGATTTCCTTGATGTAAAGTGGATGTAAAATTAGATATTAAATTTTTTGTAAATAAATCAGCACCACCAAGGTTTGAGAGAGGAAATAATTTTGGTTGAGATGGGTACTACTCCCTCAGTTCCAGACAACATAGATCATTTTCATGTATTCAATGATGACCACCAAATCATTTAGGTTATGAATAGTCCAGACATTTTGAGTCTCGGATCATTGATGAAAATAATATGAGTGAATTTCTAAGGATGAAATTATAAATCTCAAAGAAAAAAATTCTGAAGGTATGGTTTCCCTTGAATAGATGTTTGATCCATACCAACAATCTCAAAACATTGCAAAGCCTAAGGAAAATGATAATTATTATACCGAGTTAAACCTTGGAACTAGAGAACAACCCAATTTTGTAAAAATAGTGTTGTCATGTACAATTTATGAGAGGAACAAGATAGAAACTCTCTTATAAAAATATAAATACATCATAGTTTGGTATATGATAGCTTAAAAGGTATTTGAGCCTAGAGTTATCACCCATACCATACCAGTAATAAAAGGCCACAAACCTTTTAGACAAAGGAAAATACTTGGTGAACCCAATTTTAGAGCTCCTAATACAAAAATAAGTAAAAACATTATTGAATGTTAGGATTATATTTCTCATTAGGCACTTTATTTGAGTGGTTAATTTAGTTCTTGTTCCAAAAAGAGTGGAGAAAGAAGGTTGTTTGTAGAATTTATAAAATTAAATAGAGCCTCAAAAAGACAATTATCATCTCCCTCCTAGATAAGTTCATATAAATAGTAAGTATTTATAGGGTTCTTCATCGCATTTTGAGATAGCTGCGAAGATAAGGGTAAAGCTGCCAAAGACATGAAGTAGCATTGCAAGCCAAATAACAAATCCACAGATAAAAGATGAAAGCCAAAGACAAAGGAAGAATCCGCACATAACTAAAGGAATCGACATAAGACTAAAGCATTGTGGGATACAAGAAAAATACACATTAAACTCTAGGAATCCGTGGAAGCCAACCTCAATCCACAAATTGAAGACAAATTGACCTAGTACATGATAGAAACTGAAAAGACACAAATCAAAAGAAGTGACTTTTGGATATTTTACATTTTGTATATTTATTATAATTAATCATTTGTATATGAGGGCATCACAAGAAATGAATATGTGAGTTCCCATATGGAGAAAATCTTGTAAGGAATAAATTATATAAGATAGAGTGAGAAGAATATGAATGTAATTGAGACCAATGTAATGATTTTTGAGAAATAAATAAAGATTGAAGTTTGGAATGAAATTTGTTATGTGTTTTCTATTTCTATTAATAGTTTAGATCCATTTAATTTTCCCATGTACATCCTTAATAGAAGGTCAAACGACCTAAATCCCACACTATTGTCGGGGTTTTAGGTCAAAATTTGGTGTTTGAGCCCAGGTATCCTTTTGTTAAGAGGTGTTAGGAAAAATATCACCACCTGGATATTGGAAACCTACACTGAGAGAGATAGAAGATTGGTGGGAAGTGCAAATTAGAAATTTTGTGAAAGGAGAAGCCAAAATATTGAAAATTTCTTAGAAAGCAATAGAATCAAAAGTTCTTAGAGAGTACAAAGAAGAATTTTGGTCATAGTTTCCTCACCTTTTGTGGCCTTTCTTACTAGCACATGCCAAAAGAACAGAGTGGTCTAGATTGCATTTAAGAGAACCTTTCGAGTGGATTGCAACAAAGTTAACTATTGTTAATCACTTAGATGAACCTTAGACAAGGGCTATTGATCGCTGGTACGAGACTACCCTAGACTCATATATAATTACTTGGGCCATATAGGGGTGGACCAGTTTTGATTACAAGAAAGGATAAGTTTTAAGTGGATTAAGAGGATGCTTTCTCAAATTAGTTCCATTCTTAATTAAGATTTTGATGATAAAAAGGAATAAATAAAAATCTTATAAAATTTCCTCTAAGGAGCAGGCACCATGGATGGCATATGTGAAGGGAAGCAATTCAAGAGACATAACCTATCATAATTAATGGGGTGTTGGTTGGGGTGGTAGAAATAGGATGACATGAGGAAAATAAAAAGGAAGAAAAATTAGATAGTTGGCAAAGAGAAGATTAAGCAAGTTAAGGAGTGTTAGAAATTTGAGATAATATAACTAAAATGAGGAGGATTGAAGAAAGATAAATTTTAGCTGTAGAAAAGTAGGAATTAGAAAAGAACATAGATAAATAGAGATTGGAAAGAGAGGAAAGAGCAAAGAAGATGAAGGAGAGGAAGGATAAGTTGAATAAACCTCAGAAGATAGGAAAGAAAGAAACACCCACTTCAAGTGGAGGCCAACAAATGGCTACCATGGAAAGGGAGTTGGATGTACAAATTATAGCTATATAATACCCACACAAAGTGGATACCAACTTGATTTAGTTACCCCATAAAATCCAATAAGAAGAATATCTATAGATAATCCTATTCAACAATCAATATCTAGAACAACTATTTTGATGTCTGAGCTATACAATAGTTAGTGGGAAGTTTGGAACCAACATTCAAGTAAGTAGTAGGAGAAAATAATTAGGAAGAAGGAACAACAAAAGGTCCATTACTAATCAAAGAAAAAGGATAGGAAGAAGAAAGTGTTAATGAGATAGAAGAGTTAGTTGAAGAATTTAGAGAAAAGATAAGTATAATAGAGAAGAAGGAAGAAGGAAAAGTTGATGAAGAATTAGAGAAGAAAGATGAAGAAATAGAGAGATAAGAAAAATAAGATGAGAAGAAAAATAAGAAAAGAAGAAGTGATGAAGGGTTAGAGGATAATCTTAGATTTAGAAATAATAAAGGAAGGAAGATATGTGTAGAAAATAATAGTTATCTAGAAAATAATAGCTATGAAGAGTCACCAATTAAAGATGTTGCCCCTAAACCACCACAAGATTCCAAAGGAGATTAACCCCTAGAATAGTTTTCATTCCATGTGTTTCTTGAAATACCTATTCGAAAGATATAAAAGGGAGAAATCTTGGAAGAAAGATATCACAAATTACAAGAAGAGAGTTAGAAGAGATAAGAAATTGTGAGAAAATTTAGAGAACTGTTAGGAGAATTATACTTTGATATCGAGTTATCTAGAGACAAAGGATGAAAGAATAACTTAGTAAATTTCCATAGCCAACAAAGTAAGGTGAAACCAAGTGTAACAACAGCCACTAATCGGTCTCAAAGACATTCTCAACCAGTCAGAAGGATGACACAAAAGGTCAAATTACCAGTGTTTGATTCAGACACAAGTGATGTTGTGGAACATCTATTTTTGTTAGAGACCCAGTGGAAGAATATAAATATCATAGATAATGTAGTCAAGTTAAATGAATTCATTGGCACTCTGAGTAAATACACGTTTAGCTAGTACATGGAAACAAATGCCCAAGGAAATAAGGATTGAGATGTTATTGAAAAGGATTTTAGGATATAATTCCATTTCCTAGAAGCACCATCAGAAGGGGTGAGCAAGATGAGAGACCTTGTACGGGAGAGAAGGAAACAATTAAAGAATTTAGCCATCAATTCAAAACTACTACTAGGAAATTGGAGGAGCCCATCACAGATAAACAACGGATCAAATGGTTCACTTATGGACTTCTTCCCTATATGAGAGGGACATTAGATGGAAATTAGTTCAAAAGAATATTGGAGGTAATTGAAATGGAAATCGGAATAGAATCACAACCATGGAGGAGAGAAGGAGAAACTTCAATAAAAACATAAGCTGGAAAGAGTATAGCTGGAACTAACAAAATTGAAACTTCAACAGAAATTCAGAAGAATGAAGGAATTAGGAGCATTTTTCCACCAAGGAGTCATTTAAAACCCAATATTTGGTGCATAGTATTCTATGTGGAAGGACACCATATAATAGAATGTTCCCACTTGTAGATTGCAAAAATATCAGCCATGGTTATGTAAAATTCCTCTTAGAGAGAATCTTCTAGTAACATTCTAGCATTAGAAATAACATGGTGTGAAATTTTCAAATTGTGGGACCAATACACCAAATATATATATCACTTATTATAAATCCAAAAATAAAATTGATGTATTTCACCGCCTACTGATTATATAATCATTACCATCACACTTGCCCCTTTGTAGATGCATTGGAAGAGTTAAAATAATATAAAACTAGAAGTGTTTTGGCCGTGAGACAAAATGCAGCACTCAATCCTCCTCATCAACACAAAATATTCTTACAACAAACCCACCACCCTCACAACCAATAATAAATGCACCGAAGTACTCAAACTAGCAAGGAGGAAAACCACATTTTGGAGGTGGCTATCAAGAAAACAATGAAAATATAAATTACCAAGGATATAATGAATGAGGATACCATAGAGGCTTCATAGGTTTCTTTATGGGAGGATATATAGGTGGTTATCGAGGAGGATACAAAGGTAGATATGAAAATTATCAAGGAGGAAGAGGTTACCAAGGTTACAATGATGGAGGTTACCACAGAGGCTATAGAGACAATCAAGGGGGCAAATATCAAGACAAAAGACCACTGAATTGCTATAAGTGTGGTCAATATGGACTCCTAGCTAGGAAGCGCACCAAACCCGATCCTTACATATTTGTGTCATGAAATATCCCATGATGTATTTATTTGTCTAAAATCCCGTATTTCTATAGGAGTGTAGTAACTAATTCAAAGGCTTTGAGGAAGGATTCCCAGAAACATGTACAACATCTCACCATAATTCCATGGGATGAGGAAACAATAACAAAAGATAAGTCTACGAGAGCATATATCTCGGGAATTAAACCAAGAAGAGGATAAGAAGGATGACGAAAAAGATAGCTATCTAAGAAGAAAGACAACAAAAAGGAGGCATAAAAATCAAAGAACCTAGATATAGAGTAGAAGTTACTACCAAAAGTGCCACAAGGAATGAAGCTGCACCCAAAAAGAAGAAAATAATCAGATTACCACAAGAAGAGATTTCTTCAAGTGAAGAAGAATGGAACCCTAAAGAGATTAGACCAAACCTCTATATGAAATAAGTTGAGAAAAGTAAGGCATTGGTACAAGAGGTACAAGAGGAGAATTTTTTTGTGGAGGAAGAGATCCTTTCTTTAAAATAAATAGCTAAATTAACAATCAACCATGGTTTAGTAGAAAAATTGAAAATTTTAAGAAAATAATGGAATAAGGAGGAAAATACTTTTCATGTCCAGAGAATTGAGGCAGGACAAAATAGAAGAAAATAAATGTGTTTTGTACCCAGCGTATATGGTAGAAATCTGCCATCTACTTGGACATTGATATATTCAAGACCACCTTCACTAGATTATTGCTAGACATTGGCATGGATGTAAATATGATGTCCAAGAATACTTGGGAGAGGATAAGTAAGCCTCCTTTGGAACCCGTCAGGTACTTTATTGGCTTAGCAGATGGATCATCCAGACAACCACTAGGAGAATTAAAAAATGTCATAAGCTTAAAGAAGAAAGTCAATTTTAAAGTGGTAGAAAATGTAGCTTTGAATCCTTCTTATAATGTTATCATAGCCTTGGAATGGTTCATGGATTGTAATGGAACTCTCAATTCAGAAGAGGAAGAAGTGACACTCCAAGCAGATGGCATATGTGTACATATAATGTTACATGTAGGAATGAGTGCCATGTGGGAAGAAGAAGTATAACACGACCACGAAGAAGAATACCTTGATCATATTCAGGGGTTTACGCTCTAATTAAGTTTTCCAATATCGATAAGGAATTTGACCCAAATTCAAAAGGTGAAATTTTGTCAAAATTGAAGCTAACAGTGACACTTCAGATAATGTTATTAAAGCTTGGATACACGAATTTAATAGAATCAAGGTCAAGGAAACTACATCATGCAAGGAGGATCCCACAATGACTAATCACATTGGATAATTATACCGTAGATATTGATTTTAAAAAATTCTCTCCCATACGTGATAGATTTGAAGAAGATGATGGTTATTACTCTGTAAAAGAAGAATTTGGATTTGGAGATGATAATGGGTACTATTATGTAGAAGAGGAGTTTAGACTTGAAGACGATGAGGTGTATTATCCTGCAAAAGAATAATTTGAATACTTACCCATTAAACACGTGTATAGGTTAAGTCGGAGTGTCCCACCAAACCCTACTGAAGTATTCAGGATTTGGAGATTTAGAGGGATACATTCAGATAATGGAGAGAATATTTCCAAATGAAAAGGCCAAAATGGAAGCCTTAGATGATACCCTAACCATAAATTACGTGGTTGGTGGGCAGATCATAAACCAAACATATCTCATTAGAATTCATTGACTACATTTCTTAGAACAAGATATTTGGAAAGTGAGGGTTACTATGCAGCAATACCTGAATATACCAATGAAACTGATCCACAAAGACATATTCAAACTTGTGAATGACATTGGAAGCTATGTGGAGAAAATTCACCCTTAGTATGGATACAATTATTTGTATGGACTCTAGGACCCATACCACGGTCTTGGTATACGCACCAAGAAATTAGATGCTAAACAAGGAGTGAAATCATATTATCATAGACTTCGTCATACATTTAATTTTTGGGATGTAGATCTGAACACCTTGTAAGCATTACATAAGATAAGAAATTTCTTTTTCTTAACTCTAGAAGAAGCAACAAACCATTATTCAAAAGAAAAACCAGAAGCTAAAGTACTAGAACCACTAGTAAGTTTACACAAAACTCCAGAAATGGCACGTTGTTTTGCATAGTAGAAAAACAAGAGAGGGAAGAAAAACTAGAAAACATGAGATACAAAACAATATAAGGGGAAAGATAAGTTGTAGAAACCAAGGAGGAGGGAGATCAATATTAGTATCAGCCTTTGAAACTCATAACTGAAAACATTGACATAAATGAAGAGGAAAATTTTACAAAAAACGAGGATTACTAGTCAAATGAGGAAGTGGCTAAGGTAGTAGAGTTACTACAAGAATTTTAGGACATTTTCCTAAGGATTTCAAGGAGATGAAAGGAATTCATGAATAATTGGGCACAATGAAGATCCAAATCAAATAAGGCTTCAAACCCTTGAAGAAAATACCTTATAGACTCAATCCAAATCTGAAAGTTAAGGTGAAATCAAAGATTGACAAAATGTTATGGAATCATCAAACTAGTAGAGGATTCAAGAATGGATAAGTCCAATGGTTATCCAAAACAAGAAAACTGGAGAAATATGCATATGCATAGACTATAGGGAGTTAAACAAAGCTTGCATTCATGATCCATTTCCTATGCCTTTAATGAAGTCTTGGAGAATGTGGCACGAAGGGAAGTGTATTCTTTTACTAATGGGTTCTCTAGTTACCATCAAGTTAGAATTAATCTTGAAGATCAACCAAAGACTACAGTTGATATAGAATGGGGTTCATTTATGTACACTATAATTCCCTTTGGCTTAAAGAACACACCAACGGTCTTTAGAAAATTAATGATTAATAATTTTGAGAATTTATTCATGATTTCTTATAAGTATATCTAGATCATTGGACTGTGTATGGATTTTTGAAAAATCATATTCAGGTGCTTAGAATAATGTTTCAAAAATGTAGGGCATTGCAAATCTCCCTCAATTTGAAGAAATGTATATTTTTGACACCATTTGGAACATTATTGGGACACATCATATGCAAATAAGGGATGTTGATTGACCCAGTCAAAACCTCAGTGATTGTTAATATACCACCACCTAAAACACAAAAGGATGTAAGAACAATTTTAGGGTATACAGGATACCATAAAAAATTTATAAGGAATTATGTGGAAATAAGTGCACCATTGGAAGAATTATTGAAGAAAAGGATGAACAAGCAGATACCATGGTCCAAAGAATGTGTTGATGCATTTGAAGTATTGAAAGGCAAGATTATCCATGCACCTATCCTTATGTTTCCTGATTAGAAGGTTCCCTTCCATGTTCAACTAGATGCATCCGACATCACAATTGGTGCATTACTAAATCATAGAGAGATAATATGGACCACCCGATTACTTTTGTAGGCATGGAATTATCCAAGGTGGAAAGGAACTACTCAACAACAGAGAGAGAAGCTCTAAGTATGGTGTATGCTCTATAGAAATACTACCAATATCTATTGGCTACTTCTTTTTTATTTTATACTGACCATGAACCATTGAAGTATTTTCTAAAAAAATCAGTATTGCAAGGAATGATTTATAAATGGTTTATGCTCTTATAAGAATTTGACTTCACTATAGTAGTTAAGATAAACAAGTTAAATAATGGTCATTACTTATCAAGAATAGAGAATGGAGAGGATGAAGGTCCAATAGATGATGATTTTCTTAGAGCTCACTTATTTAGAGTTGAAGCAATTCTAAAAGAACTAGATGAGATAGCTCAGTTACTCACCACAAGAGAATTTCCAACAGACTACACCAAACAACAAAAGAGAAGTTTATTAAGTAGAGCCTTCCCTTTCACCTTGATTCAAGGTCAGTTATATAAAAAAGGGCATGATGATATTTTGAGGAGAGTAGCTTTGGAGCATGAAAGAATTTTTTTATAGAAGCACACAAAGGAGTTGCAGGAGGACATAATGGAGGAGAGAAGACAACTAGAAAAGTAATGATGACCAGTTTTTGGTGGCCTACATTTTTCAAATATGCACACAAACACGCAAGAACCTGTGATATTTTCTAGCGAGTAGGGAAACCTAATGCTAGGGATGAGATGTCACTAAGGCATGTTCTAGCTTTAGCCCCATTTGAAAAATGGGCAATAGATTTCATTAGACCAATCAAACTAGCGGCTAGACACTCTCAAGCTAGGTTCATCATCACAGCTACTGAATACTTAACAAGATGGGTGGAGGTGGTTCCTACCAAATATTTCACTACAAATAATGTACCCATGTTCCTCTATGAAAACATTATTACAAGATTTGGATGCCCATTAAGCATTACCAGTGATTAAGGGAAGCATTTTGTTAATTCCACCATTGAAGAATTGTTGAGTAATTTCATGATCAATCACAACAAGAGCACACCATACGGGAATGGTAAAATCCTTTAATAAACTCTTGGAGAAGGTTCTAACTACTATTTGTTCACTCCAATAGGTAGACTAGGATTTAAAGATACCATGTGTTATATACGCATACCGTACACCATATAAAATCCTCACCAAATACTCTCCCTTCCAATTTTTCTATGGATTATAAGTCATGGTACCCTTAGAGTTTATTCTCCCAAGCTTAATATTTGCAGTCACCTTCAGAATGAATGAAGATTCATCACTACGTGAAAGTTTGATTGAGTGGAAAAGCTAGATGAAAAAAGATTCAAAGCTTTCTATACCTAAACACAAGAAAAAAGAAGGAAAAAGGCATGACATGACCGCCACATAAATAGAAAGGAGTTTGATATTGGAGATAAGGTCCTATTATATGATAGCAAGTGGAAATATCCGGGTAAGCTCAAGGTGAAATGGCTAGGACCCTACTTTGTCAAAGACATCTTGTCTTTTAGAGATAAAAAAATTGGAAACCTTGCAAAATAAAGAGTTACTAGGATTTGTAAATGGAGCCAGATTAAAGAAATATAATACTTGACACAATAAGAACTAAAAAAATATAAAATAAAATAAAATCCAGCCTATTTAAAAACTAGCAATTTGGCGAGATAGGACGAGGGTAGGATGAAAACCCGCAAGGGCATCCTTACTCTAAGAAAAAACCAAAATAAAGAAAAGGTAAAACCATGGAGGGAGAATACCTATGTAATAAAGACAAATAAAAATAAAAATAATCGGTCGGGAAAGAAGGAAATTAAAACCATAGAGATAAGGAATGGAAAATCTACACAACGTAGGAATGAAGGAAAAGCGTGGAAAGAACAAATGAGAAAAACCACGGAAGGAAGAAATGAGTGAACCAAAAATAAAGACATAGGAACAAAACTATAGAATAGAGAAATAAGTAACCATTTAAGAAAGACATGGAACAAGGAAATAAATAAAACCATAGAAAGGACCACTATAGAAAACTATGAAACAAAGGCTTGGGGAAAAAAATTGTGACATGAAGAAAGAAGAAAAACGCCAAATAAAGAAATAAGAGAAACCACGTAATAAAGGAATAAATAGTTATGGCATGATCAAATGAGACCGAGGAATCCATGTAAAGGAGGAAATCGCACAATAAAGGTTAAACTATAGGACAAAGAGAAAGCCGCCAAACAAATAAAAACACGAAGCAATGAAAATATGTGGGATAAAAGCCGTAGCCAAAACAAAAATTTATTTTGCCAAAAATGTAATAAATGGGATAGTAAAATAAGTATGATATAAAGAAACCACATTAGA